>OX443564.1:34843375-36195875 GCA_949372485.1 Cheilosia soror | reverse complement strand
ATCGCGCGACTGCTTAGTCGCAAAAAATGAAACACACAGATTTCAATGTGAATGCGCGCACATAATTTTGGATTTTATGTGTGCGCATTCATATTGAAATGTGTGTGTTTCATTTTTTGCGACTGAACAGACGCGCGATTAAAACGCATGTGTGTTTCGGGCCTTAGTTTCACTGTATAGTGTATACCCTAAAAATGTACATGACTTCAGAAATCAAGCAAAGAAATCTACTGTAATTCGCTGTTTTTTTTTAGCATAAGAAGGCAATTAAGTATAAGGCTTTGTCAAGGAACTATAAAGAGTCTCTATATAGGACATTATCATTGCAGGCCTTCCAAAAAAAGAGGTTCAGGACGGAAAACTATGTCACTATGTGGAACTGGAACACCTCGCACAAGTTGAATTAACTCGAGAAATCGAGAACAATTATCTCCCACCACCATTCTCTGTTATACCTCTCGTCTAAAAGCTATACCAATATGTCTTAAGCCCCATTTACTAGAACCGAAAGAGTGCAGAAGCTTCTATAAGCATGAAATGATGGACCTTATCAAAAGTCTGGCTGATGGTCTGATGTGTGGCTGTAGTTGCTTTAGGATTCTTAGCAATTGGTGTCAATTTTGCAAGAAAAATATTAGTGTTATTGTGGAAGACTTGTGACAAATAAGTTATAATTTGTGGAAACAACATTTTTAGCCATTTGAAATGGCATTCCATCTTCGCCAACAGCTTACTTTACTTACTTTTGATGGCGCTACAAAGCGTGGTGCTTCTGGACCTTACTTATTATGCCCCTCCAAGCAGTCGGAGGTCTCCTT
The DNA here is from genome assembly GCA_949372485.1 of Cheilosia soror. NCBI lineage: Eukaryota > Metazoa > Arthropoda > Insecta > Diptera > Syrphidae > Cheilosia > Cheilosia soror. The sequence goes on along the minus strand of OX443564.1, from coordinate 36,195,057 downwards.
CTATCTGGTCGCTCCATCGAAGATGAGGTCTTCCTTGGTGTCTCCTTCCCTCTGGTATGGCGTCGAAAACCTTACGCGCTGGAGCATCGATGTTCATCCGCTCTACATGGCCCAGCTATCTTAACCGCTGGATACGAATATTTTTTTACTAGGGTCACGCGCGCACGTATAGCTCTTTGTTGTATCTTCTTCGCCAAACATTGTTTTCTTGGTCGACGCAAACAGGACCATAAATCGTTCGTAGGACTTCTCTGTCGAACACAGCAAAGGAGCCTTCATCCGACTGGGAAAGGGTCATTCTCCAACAGCATTATCATTAATTTCAGTCTGCGAGTCGATTTGATGTTTAAAAGCTTAGACGGGATGGGATTGTAGTAGAAACTGAGTCGTAAAACTCTTATTTTGAAGGCGGCTTTGTTCTATTAATTCGTAATCACAAGCTTAGGTATATGAACCTCTAAAAGGTACCCACTTGAAAAACATAGTAGGTTGTTATGTGACTATAGCCTATTGGGGTTCATTAATCGAATCTTTTCTTACTTACATTGAGGGAGTTTTCAACAAACAACTCAACCAAAGCCTACCCAAATTATTTTACCAAGAGGAGAACACTTGTTCGCTAACTGTAGATACAGGTTTAAACATATTCAAAAGGTTTTCTTATTGATGAAACTTTTTCCTAACCACCACTATAGAAGCAGCAAAGACAATTTGTCTTATTTAAAAAAAAAACGATGCTGCTGCTAAAGGACCACCTGATTTTTCATCAAACATTATACTGACTTCCTCCTTTAATGTCAGATAAAAGTAGTCCTTACAAATCCCTATCTTCCAATAGTTATAATCGCCATTGTCGGCTTGCATCAAAGTTGTCTATAACAAACGCAAAAATCGCTCAACAAAACCATTGTCTGGCACATTCGTGTGACCATAAGTCACTTGGTCCAAACAATGCCATACAAAAAAAAAAAATCTAAAGGAAACCTTAAGTAAAACTGCAACTCCAAGACCTATCGAACCGGCTTACGCACTGACCAGACCAGGCCATCCTACACAATTTCAATGCAATATCCTATTAATGTCACTGGCAGCCAAAAAGTCATTACATCCAATAAAAAAGGGACGACGACAATATTTATCCTGCCAATGAATTGGTCCAACAATGAGGCCACAAAAAGAGGACCATCTCTACAGGTAAACAACACACGAACGGCAAATGTTGAAAGGATACACGGCAACCGATAAAGTTTGTCAACAAATAAAATCCAGATTTATAAACAAACTACAAACGCACCCATCCCATATATACACTGGTGAATAGCCTAGATCCTTTGGGTTGACAAAAAAACACAAAAATGTCCTTGGTGACAAAAGAAAAATCCCTCAAAGCCGCGCCGCATATGAAACGGATGAGCACGCAATTGTCTCTGTGCATAGACATACCTGGACTCAGAGTCTGGAGGATAATAATGTAGAAGGTCGTGGGAAAGGATGCTTCCTGGTACTAATGGCGCTACTTGCTTGCGTGTATGCAATGCAACCAAACAAGAAAAGGCTAATTTGAATTTTTATTGTTTATTGTTGTTTATTGGCGTGGGGAGATGAGAGCTGGACCACCCAAAAGTCGCCCGGGCACGACTTTATGATATGAGATATATTGCACAGCCATGGATTCTCAGATTGTTTTTTTAAAGGATGTTGCGGTTTTAATCGGCTTTTTATGATATCCCAGTCAATTGTGAAGCATTAGCGTGTGTGCTAATGCATTGTGAGTTGAGATAATGAGATCAGTGCGTGGGGGATCCTTTATGGTCGTTAATAGGGGGTGCCGCATATAGAGTGATGTCCTGGCACGAAATCACTTTTTATGGGCAATTTCACACGATATTTAGTGTGTTGATATTTTTCAAAGGCGAATTATGAATACGTTACGGCCGTTAGCTGATGTGACTGATAAGGATTTAAGTTTTATAAAAAATCTAGCTCGCAGTTTATGTCTTACAGAAAGAAAGACAAAGGGACTCTTGGGTCTGAAAAAATAGGTACAAGTCATCATAGAACAACTATGAGTTCCTCCCAAACACCAGCATTGAGCTGTGTGATAATTTTGCGGGTCACACAGTCAAAGAAAATTCATAAGACAACGGAATGGTTTTAGAATTGACGGGTTCTTAAATTTAGGGCGTTCACTTAGCGATGAAAAAGTGCTCTAAATTGGACATCTTATAGTTTTGTATAGAAAAAAAAATCCGAGGTTGTAAAATGTGGCAGCAACCTCAAGCAGTTGGACTGGGAAAACTAAAGTCAACAATCCGGACAGCATTGAAGGCTATAATAACGACCCGTTTACTTCGATATGAAGGAAGATCGGCCTACAAATTTGAACTTTTTGAGTTTTTGTCTGCTTCTGCCGCAGCCTAACCTAATCTGTACCAGCCACCCTCCTTAATAACGAACTGTCAGAGGCTACCAGCGGTGGGTTAAACTGCTTCGGTCACTCCTTTGCTCTCCCCGAAGACTAACCGCCAACAGAAGAAGCTGACTACAACCTACTACAACCTCATCTCGACAATTCTAGGACCCCGGCAGAGGCAACAGACGGGGGGTTGGACTGCTACGGTCACCCCTCGCCTTTTCACCGAAGACAAATGGCGAAATTCACTGTCGGTACCATGCAGCAGGTTGGAGTCTCAATCAAGCTTTTCTGCTCAATACCAGTCTCTGTCATGTGGACTGATTGTCAACGGAAAATAAACGGGAGGCAGACTGCTACGGTTGCCCCCATCCTTTCTCCAACAGACAATCCATTCAATGACTTTTGGTCAAGCAGCAAAGCAGACTGGTTGAATCAGCCACCTCTGCTACGCACTCCCTAGTGATGGTTGTAGCATAATTTGAGAAAGCAAGTCCTCAGGACCTACCGGTATCCCCCACTCGAGATAAAATTCAAAGCAGTTCCAGATATTTTTCGTAGAATGTGCAATGCGTGCTTGAAAGGAGTTCTTCCAGACCAATGAATAAGGCAGAACCTGGTACCGATTACAATCCAAAATGGACAAGCCACCGGAAGACACCGGCAACATACCGGCAGCTGTGCATGCTAGAAACGGCAGGAAAAGCAAGAAGTTAAAAATGGGGTTCCAATAGGTTGATAACCCTGGATATCAAAAATTCATTGAACACTGCTAGCTGGAACCATAGAGCTAGATAGCTCAGAGACTTACGTACGAGTACCATATCGTATCTTATACAAATCGTGTCAAACTACTCCATGCGCAGAGTTGTAAGCTACACCAAGGACATTATGGTCAGTGTCATCAGATTCTTTACTATGGAATGTCATGTACGACGAGGTCCTACGTGGGCATCGTAAACCGGATTGCCGATGAACGAGGCAGGTATTCTGCACCTACTCTGATACAGACGGCACTCTGACACGGGATTGCCCCTGTCAGCATAATAGGACTGCATGGACGGACCACCGATACTTCATTCCAATACGGATCGGAAACCACGAAGTTTAAGGAACTAGTAGATACCGGGTCGTCCGTATCATTTATCGGTGTCGCCATGCGACAGGCACTCCTGCAGGTGCACATGCACAACCCACTACGATCCTAAAGCCAGCCGTCAGATCCAGTTGGCATGGCAGACTGTAAATCAGTCACCACGAGAGAGGACCATAACATGATGAAAATCTAACGGAGGAACAACAGAAAGAACTCACTCGGCTTCTGAGAGAGGAAATAAATTCCGAACAGGAGACGAGCGGGACCACCACATTCACCCTACACAGGATACGACTCACAACGGATCATTAGCTTCTCAGACTAAAGAAAATCGAGCCGCCTTGAAGTCCGTACACTGTAAAGCTCACCCATTATCCTATAGTGAAGAAAAAGGGAGCGTCCTGTCGACTGTGCGTTGCCCCAGATCAATGCCACACTCGACAAACTAAGAGGGGCCGTTTTGATTTCGACCATTGACCTCCGTCATGAGTACTGGCAGATACCCATGGAGAGCAGCTCCCGGGCCACTACCGCTTTTACGGCCTCCACTCCGTGACCGCCACGTCCCAGAGGACCAGAGTTCAGTAGATAGCATTATTGGTCCCGAAATGGAGCCCTAAACTTTCGTATATTTGGACGACACCATTGTGGTCAGGGGGATTTTCGAGCAACATCTCGTCCACTTACGGACGGTAATTCAACGATTGAAGGAAGCCAACCTGAGAATTATTCCCGACAAGTGTGAGTTGAATTATCTGGGGCACGTCATCAGTAATAAAGGCATCCACCCACGGATCCGGACAAGATCAGCGCAGTACAGGAGCTCGTACTCGCAACTAGCGTGCGGCAACTCCGACGCGCCCTAGGCATTATGTCTTAGTAACGAAGATTTATCCAGGACTCTACCCCGTTGACAAAATTAGCCAAAATTAAATAGTTTGCCGTATCTATCCTTATCTAATACATATTCCAATCGTCTGACATTTCCATTTGAAATGGGGTTAAACAAAAAATCCAAAAAGTCAAAATTCGCCTGGAGTTAAAACCCAATTAAATCGCGCAGCGAATTCAGATTTTCCCCACACAATACACTAAACTATCTCAACGGTCCCATCTCATCAGAGCTGTGCTAAATTACATTCCTAAATCGGAATTCAATAGACGAATACGACAACGAAGACGACGACACTGATGCCGGCCGGCCGCGCCACCACAGCGCATAAGAAAGCGGTCGCACATCCAAGTTGCCCCGCATGGAACTCCGCGACTAGCGAAAACATCTAAACATCTATTGTCGGAGTAATGGCTAATGTATTACCACCAACAATGGACATCTCTCGACCAGCTGGAGAGCATAATAATAAGGATGTGATAGAGTAATACATTTGCTGTCAAATTACATGCGAAGCGCATTTAATGCAACAGACCAAGCAACAACTGCAGCAACATGAGTTGTTCGGGCTCTGTTCGGGCTGTTCGGGTGCACGGGCAACCAGATCACAGTGCACATCTCGCGCAGCATCACTGATTCCAGATCGCAGATAGCTTTGGCAAAGCGCGCCCGATGGAATCTATCCCTGGACATAAGCCTCCCTCTCCGGAGGGAGTTTAGGACAGGTATATACTGTGCGCTGTGCGCAGTCAAAGTCGCACAGTATAATACTCTTACCGCAGTCCTTATAGCCGTTGCTGATGCACCTCTGAACATGGGCATCCTCTTTGGTTGTTTATTGCTTGTCAGACATTTATTGCCTCGACGGATGCAGTTCGCCAAGCAGCATCAGCAAGAAGTGGTCCACTGGCGGTTTGTATATATGTGAGCGCTCGCGCGCGCACACACAGCTCCTGCTGCTGGTGGAGATGGCGATGGTGGTGGAGCTTATTAAATGATATCGCGAATGCCTTAATGTGGCCTCTTAATCGATGGCTGCTGTAGCTGCTGCTGTTGCTGTTGCTGCTGCATCAACCGCCAGTCTATAAATGGAACAACGAACAACTCGATGGGGAATCAGATGACGAGGTTCGAGTTTTTCGGTCCGCGGTCCTGTTCCATTGGCTCCCATATTGATGATGGGGCCGATGCTTCTTATTGCTGCGACGAGTGACTGCTGTTTTTCTGTGTTCGTGTGTTTTGGTCCGATGTTGTTTATGTTATGGTTTTTGTGTGTAATATGTTGTTCCAAATGTCTGGGCAATTGGATTTGTTTTGTTTCTCTCCTAAATAATTTGTAAAGGATTTTATCGGAAATATTAGATCGTTTCAGCGGGTGAAAAACTGTAATTGATGCTGTAGGCTGTAGAGTGCAGAAAATTGCGGCTTGCACATAGCATTTTGTCAGATAGGTATTATGGAAAAGTTAGTGTCGTAATTCCTCGAAAGTGATTCGCCCTTTGACTGTTTTGGCAAGAGGTTGCGGTTGAGCCTCTGTCAATTCTTCCCTGTTCCAGTTGAACTCGTTGCTGGGAAAACTTTTCTTTGGTATAAGCTGATTAGGCGTCTTAAAATTAACTTATGTTAGGAACTGCTAGCTGATTGCTAAAAAGTTATTTGCTTCCAAGGTAAGACTAGGCTGCAGCCTGATGATTCTCTTGCTCTATCCAAAAAAATATGTGAGGTCTTGTATAGGAATGTGTTGTAATACAAACTTGAACTTGTTAACAACCTCGATTCAAGGACCATAGTGATAGAGGTCACCACTATAAAGAGAACTTTTGATTTGGCAATATAGCAATAATTTTTAGATCCGTATTACAGTACCTAATGCTTTAATTTGCAGCTGGAGGTGGAGAGTATAAGGTAGTACTTTTATATCTACACCTTCCAGGTCGAACACGGAATGCTTTCTCACGCACCTCATACCTCATACCTATATATAAAATACTCCAGGAAGCTAACATTTTGCAAACAAATTTCCTTTTATAGTCAAAGTGAGCACTAACAAGCGATTTAGGGAAAATCGACTTCAAACTCGGTTTGGTCTCTGAGTTTGTGCGGGAAAAATGTCAAAGCATACTTCTGTAATGAGATCGAAGTCACGGATAAATGCTAATCTATACATATAATAAAACTGTAGGAATTTTCTTTGTCTGTTAAAAACTCAAGAACTACTGGACAGATTTTGATGAAACTTTTTCTGAAATATTCCTTAAGACTGTGAGACTGCTATAGGCTATGTTGTTTATAGCCACGTCCTTAGGAACAGTTTGGATTCCATAGGAAGAGGGAAACAAAGGAAAGGATAGGAAATGCAGTATTATAAACTGGCAAGATCATGGAGAGGTAGGGCGATATCTATATTTATAATAAAACTGTAGGAATTTTCTCCTAAAAGCGCGAAACCTACTTTACAGATTTCAATGAAACTACTCAAAGTGTAATCTTAAATGGACCAAATATAATTTTGTTTGTTTGCTAAAGGCGAGCGGCACAAGGCGACCACGGGTCAACTAGTCAGCTATAAAAAGAGAGAAAACTATGTAAAGGGTTAAAAAAAACAACCTTGTGGAACACCAGATTATGTACGGAAAGTGGATGATTTTAGTTTAGTTAGAGCTAAATTTGGATTGAACAAATTTAACTTATATAATCTCTAAGTTTTAAAACGTGCTTGTTTTTTTCCGGTAGTGGATCAGTAGTTATAGTGTCAAGTTTTGAATATTCACACGACGGGCGACGGCTGGGAAAAATCTTAGGGCCCTATTTATTTAACCAGTTCGATTGTAATGTTAAAGGACTAAATTTGCCAGCCAATGGAATAGTTTAGAGAAGAGAGTGAATAGTTAAAAGAGAGGATGATGACTGGCAACACTGTTTCTTCAGATTGTCAATGACAGTTGAAAGTTGATTTGTGGTTAGTATACGCTTTGCCATTTTACGATGAATAGATTAACGCCAGAACAATGCGTGCAAATTGTGGTAACTTATTTTGAAAACTAATCGTCCTTTTATGGACGACATAATCGTCCATTTGAGCAAGTTATTCAGAACACCATGAATCATTTTCGCACCACTTATCTACACTCTAAGTCTCTAGTGGATAATACGCATCCCCAAAGACGACAAACAGTGCGAACAGAGGAATTTATTGCCTTTGTCGAGGTCCTTACATCCATTAAAACTCACTGTGTGAGTTCGGCTGTTGGGGAAGTGCTTATCTAAATAAAATTCAGCCTCTGATTGTTCTACAAAAATGAGTTATAAGGAATATTTGCAATTCTCCTCGTTTGTCACATTCAATGGATTTATTCAGAAAAATGCATATATTGCCAGTTAGACACCTTTTCTATTAAAAGGTCCTAAAGGTATTTTTTGTAAGGAGTGGTTACTTGCAGAGTCCGATCTCTGGCGCCTATAGCTTGCGAAGCCATCAGCAACCTCTTTTTACCATTCCCACGTTTCGTACCACTTGCTATAGAAATTCATATTCAATTTTATCCTACAAATTATTTAATAGCGTAGATTATACGTTTCATTGACAATTTACTTGCCTTTATGAAAAAAGTTAAACTATGGCTTTTTGGCTTTGATCACAATGATCATCCACCATCTTCTCCCTAAGTAATAACTTATATTGGATCCGAAAAATGTAGCCAGTACAACGTTGTAAGAAGTTTTGGTTTAGAATCGGCCAAGTTCCAGAGTTAGTCCCTACCACCGCTTTACCTATCCCTCCCCGTTCCAAACTTATTTCTTACGTAACCTGTACTGATCCGAACGGTGTCACCGTGACAACGGTAAAAGAACTTTTAAAACCGGCCTAGTAGTTCGAGAGATACCTACCCTTTTCCACCCCCTTTATTTTTACTCCTATACCACTACACTAAAACCCAAACGGGCTTCAAATCTGTAAATGAAAGAAATGAAATACATATACATCGTACCGATAGTTTAAAAAACTAATACAATATGGCTTACATTATACTAACACCCTCACGGGATAAACTTTGAAAACAGGTTCATTTATTTTTTGCATTGTGCTTATTTTAACCCCCATGCAAAATTTCAAAGACCTAAGTCAATGGTCATAATAATTCACATAAATAAAAACTCGTCACAGGCTCACAGGTATGATTTGATTAATAACGCGATCATATCGTTATACTTTCCATAGCTGCAGATCTCATATTATGTAGATATTTACAATAATTGTGCATAGCTACATACTTACGCATCCTTATAGCTACGTAGTTTGTTTTATGCTCCCTACATCAAAGTCAACTACGCATTTCATGAGCATTTACGATTATGCATTCTGAATGCCCGTTGTGTGAGTAATCATTCTATTTTTAGAACGCAAATCAAAACTACCCTTCCTAAGCACAACTGCAATCGATAAAGCGATTTTTTTCGCACTTGGCCAAATAAGATCTAATTTCAATTTATTATATATCACCCTCTGGATGGAGCAGAAAAACGAATGTTAGCTCAAAATACTCGGTAAAATATTGCCTAACAATTAAAAGCATATCCTGAATTGACATAAATCCATTTATCAGTATAATGGCAAGTTAAGCGTAGTAAGGTCGAAATAGAAAAGTTTGTTTGAAAAGTTTTTCTACCCTTATAGGACGAATTTTGAAAAACGATGAATGAGGCATATAATAATTTTGACTTATCTATTAACATACAAACTTTTAAGTTCATACGGCTAGCGGTTCGTGAGACCCCTCTTATTTCCTGCGACCCCTTTACTCCTGCGCAATTCTCAGCTACCCTACGGACTAAGTTGGCCACACAACTATAAATCAGAAAAAGAATCATGAAAATCGGACGAATGGTTCTCGAGTTATGAAGAAACGAACAGACGGACGTTGCATTTTATAAGTAGTATGGATGGATGATATTGGCACTTGTTTGGCCTATCCTCCCCATGTCGAAGGCTCCAATACCGCAAGGTTATCGCCGCTATCGAAAGATAGCTCGTTGGACTACCTTGACTCGTAACAATCTATCGGTTTCGAGACCTCTGTTGTGTTTAAAATATGACTGAAGATCCTATCAAGGTTATTCACGAGTTCCAGAGAAGGTGAACAGTGACCTCAGGGATTGACTAAGACCAATGTTTACTCAATGTTGTGACTGCGCGGAACGGGTGGAGTTAGTTTATGTTAGTTTTAGGATAGATTAGTTTTAAACTAGGAATAATTTTAGTCCCTAGTTTAGCTTAGGTATAGCTTAGGTTAGAATAATTAGAACCGCGGTATTTTCCCTGTCTTTTTAAAGTATGGTACTGGCAGAGATTTTATTCTTTTCTGTCACATCTTACTTTCATTTTCCTATAGTTTAAGTCATCTGCAACTGCAGTTGGAGTATTCTGACACGATACAAAAGTGTGTTGAGCTAGCATGTATGTAAGAGGTAAGGGTGTCGCGCCATCCCCATGGCTCAATATACTACCTATACTTTCCAGTTAAATCTTGGGTTAAAATATTATTTTACGAAAACAGTCGGACGAAGATAGCGCTCGATATATTCCAGCGCGGCTGTCTAATCTCCATTTGCGGAAGCTTGTCTGCTATAGAAAATGTCGTTCATTCCATCTGTCGCAAAATACTAACTTCGCGTTCAGAAAAATCCCACATCACGTATTTCATAACTTTATATAGGATCCCATCATCAACATCGTCAAACTTATCATGTGAAATAAAACATTTCATACATCTGCCGCCATCAGATAATTCCACAAAACAAATCAGCTCAGGTTAACAAGCTGATGAATCGCATTTGTGAAGGACACGACACGCAAACAACAATCAAAACCACATGATCGCACCACACACCGGCAGTAACTAATAAGTGTTCCTAACAAGAATGCTACACCCATTTATTGAACTCATCCATCATCATTTTGCTCTTTTGCTAATCCGGATTCGAGGAGAGCTCGAGAAAACTTTCTACCGCAACTCTAATTCCAGGTGATTATCACCAAGTGTTACAGAGACAACGATGATGCACAAAATGCTGATGGTCCACTGCTGCCATTTAATCCGAGAGCAATATCATCAACACCCATCACCCCGGATGTGGTTTGGTTGTTCCTCGCAGCTACGAGTAGATACAACAGCCATCCGCAATCCGCATACAAAATGGCTGTCAACATGGAGTAACATATGCGATGTGTTGTTAATGGTCCTGTGAATTTTCGGCTGTTGGTTGCCTTTATTCAACACAATCATCATTTTCCCCTATCCTGACGAACGTATAATAGGGGTGGGTAAGCAACAATGATATATGATGAGTGCGGTAAAAAACGTAGTAGCTCATCCCTTAGCTCTAGGTCTTCTCTTTGGCAATAACAATCGTCGCTGCTGCGCCGCAGTCAGGAGGCGGAGAAATGTTTTTTTTTCTATGATATGATGGCGAGCGAGAGGAAGAAGATGATGACGACGCCAACCACAATGATGATGAGTGTACTTTTTGGTCCCTCCATGAGATTATTAGCACTTGGAAACATCTGCCGCCAGCGATAAAATTGCTGCATCGTCATCCTCCTCGTATAGTTGTGTCAGATTTTTTTTTCCACAATTTATTACAAGGTTTTCTGCTGCGCCACCATAAAAAAAAAAAACAAAAATCACAAAAAAAAAAATTGTAGCAGAAGAATGATGAGAAAAAGAAACCAATTTCGGGTTCACCGTCTCACTGTTTCATCTGAACTCATAAAAGTGAACATTTGGGGTAAAGTGCTTGGGCCACGATCATTGCAGGAATCTAGCACTTAGTCGCAGTTGGGAAGAGTAATGGTGCGGCCCATAAAACCGCATAAATCCATCAAACAAATTAAATTTAAATTGACCAAATTGTGAGTGGTATGGAGGCACCTATATATTTTTTAGTAGCCCTGATGTGTGTTAAAATTTATAGATTTTCAATGGGAATTCGATTAAAAATATCATTACATTTTAAAATTGGTTTTTAATCAAAAGATGATAATTGTGCTGGTGATTGGGTAAAAGTATAGGTCATAGTAATGCCCCTTATGGAGGCCAATATGAAGTCGCAAAGGTCAAGCTGGTTAATTCAATATAAAATGAGTTTAATAGGATCTATAGGGAATCCAAGTCTCAAGTCTTCAAACATTTAAAGCTAAAAGTGCATTAATTGAATTAAAAACTTATCTTATTGAGTGGACAGTGTTAGTAAAAGTTAACAACCAACTTCTGGTGTTCTGGGGGCCTTTATGCTTATTTTTTGTTTGGGATGGGTTCGAAGCAGATCACAGTATTGGGTTCTGTCATGTCTCCTGTTGTAGTGGTAATGAATACAAAAATTACTCGGAGACTATTTCACTTAAAACAACTTATTGCACCAAATAACAAGGGAATAATAAGGGTCAATCTACAAGCCCAGCCTCAAAAAGTACAAAGAGAAACTAAACAAAAATCGAATGCCATGGCACAGCTACTGTAAAGTGATAGATAACGTCAAAGAACTCCCTAAGGCTTCGAAAGATACTATCCAAAGATACTTGCACTCTATAGGCTACATGAAGAAGTCCCATGGCGGAATCTAAACATAAACCACTGGTCACTTTAACAGAAACCACGGATGAGAGATCCCGAAATGGATGACATTCCCATTGCAGAACTCATTTCGAATCATGAGTCTTTAAAGTAAGTTGAAAAAGGCAGTCAACACTCGAAAGCTATACTTATCAGGAGGACCAGATGGTGTCACACCAGCTATGCGACGATTTTTATACGAGTTGTACAACGACATTGGGTGGTATGAATAAAACCTAGCAATTGCTTTTACTCAAAATAAATGTCAAAATCGAAGCAATTGCTAAGCTTCGTATGAATAAAAACTGATTTGAGTTGACTCCAACTTTTGACATCTTCGAAAAGCGGCGCCACCGACTCAGATTGGTATGAATAAAACGTGGAAGACAAAGCAATTGCTACGAAAATTCCAAGTCTGCTATTTTGTTGACTCAGAGCATTTGCTAAATATTTTGCGCCCATATTTCTTTACAAAAACAGTATTTTCTTTTGAGTTTTCGGTGTTTTTTGTTTGTATAAATAGTTAAATTAATTTTTCTTTGTTTGATTGACACATTAAACCTGTTTTAACTACTGTTGTTAACGTTCGTAAAAAAAAACAGTAGGTACTATAAGCAAAGACGAATTGGTTAAGATCACAACTTTAACCAACCGTATCGTTTTTTTTTATTAAATTAATTTAGCTTTTTTCCAAAAATCGTTTTCCTGATTCTAAATTCAAATTCAAAAAATTAACGACAAATTGTGACAGAAACTGCAAGGGAAGGACACATGCAGTGAAGTAAATGCTTTGTTCGAAACTTCGAACTTACTTTAGCAAAGTAGTTTTTATTCATACCGATTTAAAGCAATTGCTCAGTGCTTTTACTTTGCTACAACCTTTTACTCAAAGCAAATGCTAGTTTTTATTCATACGACCCATTGACCTTGTCAAAAAAATTGCCTAAGATGGATAATATATTTATAGCGAATGGACTGGACACTAGCGATCCGTCCCGAAGAGTCTTCAACTAAAACCCAGAATGTTAACGCAGTAGAGAAAGTCATTGCCGTATGGCAATAGCAACATTCTGGATTCGCTACCAAACGGCATGGTCACGTCTCCAACCGACTACATGAGACCCAAATTAAACTTCACGAAAGGATTCCACGTCGGTTTCCCAACAAGGGGTCAGTGGAAGAGGGACGAAGTAGTGAAAGGCTTCGACACGGTCATATACACCGATGGATCTAAGATGAGCTGTGGTATAGGGGCCGGTGTCTACTCGGAATCACCTCAAATATCAATTTCAGTACGCTTAAAATAAATAAATAAATAAATAGGTGGCACAACAGGCGGGTGACACCCAAGGCCTAGCTTCTCGCAACCATTCGTTTTGTGTGAGTTTCTATTTTTGGGACGAATGGAAGGGACCTACAATTTTATGCCGAGTCCGAACGGCTGAATTGAGAAGCTTTTTCAAGACAGTCATACTCTCGGATGTTTGTCAGACGATCGCGAGAGGTGGCGCAGTAGAAAAAACTTTAAGATGTAATTTGTGTTTTTCCGGGGATCGAACCTGGGATCCCTCGCACAGTAGTCCAGCACACTAACCACTGCGCTACTGCCCCCAGTACGCTTACCGGATTTTAAAAGCGTTTTGCACGCGGAATTACTGGCCATTCGAGAAGCTTGAACTCAACTAGGGCGTGACACAACGCTTAAACAAAGCATTGCTATCCTTATAGATAGCCAAGCCGCCATCAAAGCCATCGACTCGGCTACCATATTCTCCAAACTGGTGCAGGAGTGCCGGAACGAACTTGCCTATCTGAGCGAGCTTTTCAGGGTCACACTTCTCTGGGTTCCAGGGCATAGTGACATAATAGGCAATGAGCGCGCGGAAGAGCTGACCAGGAATGGCTCAGCACTACACGCATCGCTCTCAACGAGGCTCCACATTCCGCTAGGAGCGGTAAAGGGACAAATACATTCGCATTTTCTGCAGAAAGCCAATTTCCGATGGTCGGGGTTGACAAACTGCGTCATATCAAGGAAGATATGGCCTACCTACAACCAAAACAGAATAAATACCCTTCTAAACAGAACCCGCCCAGATATCGCCAGACTCACGGCCAAGCAACTCTCTCTCTCACTTCCTCTGCAAATGTCCAGCTCTAGCGAGAGCCAAACTGCGTGCACTGAACCAACCATTCTTTGTCGACCTTAGCGGCAAAGGGATACAGGATCTTATCCGTTTTCTCAATTCCACAGGTTGGCTATAGGCACCGACCGGACCACATCCTAAACAACCACCAGAAAACAGGTAACACGAGTCGTGGTAACAAAACGGCACATCTTAGTGCTAATTCAAGGTGAACCGCCACTGCTACCCACCTATACCTAAGTCATTGCCTTAGGGCCCAGTTATAGCTAGGTATCAGTAAAACGCAACTGAACAAAAATTGTTTTACGAATTTATTAATTATTCCGCAAAACTTTTCCTGCTTAACTTCCCAGTCAATTTCACAACATTTTCCACTGAATTCCTATATGATATGCTATGGTTAAATGTTCCAGTTATGTTCTGTTTCGTGTTTTTACGGATGCATTTTACGCATACCTATAACCGATACCTTACTGATAGCTAGCTATAACTGAGGCCTTAGGTAGCGCCTACAAATCGAAGGGAACCTCAACCAACGTGGAATGCGCAATTGCAGGCAGATAGTCAAAGACCGAGCTAACTGGATACTTGAGGCCGATGATCACCCATGGCTTTAGCACCACCTAAGTACCTAAATAAGGGAAATTTATCGACCAACATCAGTAGAGAGCCCGCTATACGCTATAGCGCGTTATAAAGAAGATCGAAAACTCACTCCGTTACGAAGAATCAGCGGCAGCTTTCCTCTATATTGAGTAATGTTTCAACAACGTAAACGTATCTAAAAGATACAAAAATGAGCCAGTCTATCGTATAGTTGATAATTATAACATACTCGAGAGCAGGGTCATCAACTCAGAGTTATAGTAGGTACTCAGACTCAGCTCTGTGAGAAGGAAGACAGGTTGGTACATCTCAAGGAAGAGATTCTCATGGTTGCCACAGAATTCTGAAAATCTTCAAAGGTATAAGGGCATAAAAATAGAGGCATATGCATGGGGACGGACGACCCCATAGACGAATTTATTAAACCCACCACAGTTCTCCCTTTTGGAGCGGGCAACAACGGCAATATCAATCTCTGCTTTAGAATTATCGAAAGGAACAAAAAGGCGTATGAGCCAGCAAGATTGGTGTCAGCGATGTGGCAAAGATTTGCATGTTACACACTATGATTTAGAATTATGACTCTAGACAAGAATTCAATTTTCATGTTCTCAGGCATAATCATATAGGTTGCTGCACGAACATGTGCATTCAAAACCAACGATCTACGCAGGAGTTGCGAAGACGAGGAAAAAAACAGACTAGGCAAAAACAAGTATAAGACTTGAGGAACGACCAACCCTTCAGGAATGACGATGCGACGACTCCGATCTATATGGGGTCCCGGTTCTAAGAAAGTCGTTAGAAATTGACGGGATCCGAAATACCGGATCTGCTCAAATTCGCCAACTGATTTAAGCAATCAAATAAGTCCACTCGGTTGTTTTTGGGTTTGTTCCATCTTTAACCGGGCTGTAGGTACATAGCATTACAAATATAAAGCTGTGGCTTATACTTTTGACATTGAGCTCGCATAATTCATCGTGCTGTAATTTTGCATCTCGTTGCCTTGGAAGTTTGAATAAACTTCCTGTATGCGTTCGCATAAGCTTCTTCTGTCTATAAGTTCACGCATTGTTCTTTCGCGTTGTATTTAATTAAATGCTGCATTCGCCGTAAGGTGATACGAAAAATGTATCGCCAGGAATTCTCAGATAAACACATTGGTGAAAGACGATTTTTTTTAATTTGAAGGGAGGAAAGAATTTGCTGGTTCTTATTAACGTGCTTAGACTTTTACTTGATTTGCAAGCTTAATTGCATGGGATGGAAATGGAACTGCCAAACCCATTTCTTTAGTTCCTCTGTCAGCAAAATTTAAGTTTTGAATGAATGATAAAAATAATAATTGCCTTTGAGGAGCAAGTAGAGAAAGACCCCTTGCAGGCAGATAGCTTAGCTACGGAACGAGCTGGCTGAAGGGTTTTTTTAGGCCATGGTCCATCTCCGATTGTAAGTGCCAAAGTAAAGTAAAAGTAAGGAAGACTTTGTGTACCTATATATGCTCTGCATTGAGCTCCAGAAATGATATCAACGCGAAGCTCAAGCGAAGAATTGCTACTTTCTATAATCGCTTTGTAATATGTCTTGGAAGGCGATTGAGTATAGTAAAGCCCTCTCACGAGCAACTTAGCAGATGTTGTTATAGGTTAGGTTAGGTTGAATAGGGTGTGGACTAGGCACCATATTGGACCCATCGCCATCCCTGGGGAACCTTAACGGTCAAATAACCTAAACCACTTCGCCCAAACAATTAATTTCCCTACAGAACCTGAAAATTGTTTTAGTTTTGTTTGCCAGGCCAACCTCCTCCAAATTGTCGAAGAAGTACCTTACCTCCCCAGGTATTTCCTCGTGTACCGAGCAATAGCTTGACATTCACAGAGGAGATGAGTTATATCCTCTGTGACGTGTAAGTCTTCGCAAAACCTGCATATGTCTGTATCTGTGCCCGGAGAGTATCCTTGATCTGCTGAGCTTCAGTAATTCCGCAGATTTTTTCCGATCTAGCTTATGCCACAGAGCCTTTGAGACCCTGTGCCCTACTATATTCAACCATCTCTGATCTGCCCTGTTTTTAATATTCTCGAGAATAATTCTCTTGATGGCCACGGCTATTGTTGTTATAAGTCTATCCCCATTCTAGCGCGGATGGAGCAGATGCCTGGACTCCGTCACGGGTGGATGAAAACACACTCGGTTACTTCAAGAGAAAAGTTATCCGTTTGCGATTTTCGCACAAGTCTATTGAAGAAAGTACAAGACAGAACAGTTCGAGCTGCAAAGCGATATAGACCTAGTCAAGAAAATTCGAATCAATCAAGATCAAGACCTCTCGCGAATCTCTGACAAACATCCGAGAGTGTAAGTCTCCTGAGAAAGCTTCTCAATTCAGCCGTATGTTAAAATTGTAGGTCCCTGCATTCGTCAAAAAATAATAAATTCACACAAACAAAATGGTAGTGAAAACCTTGGGTGCCTATATGGATCTGTTGCGTCAAGAATTTATTTATTTATTTAGGCTGAGACTTTGGAGAGAATAGGCATTATTCGGCTCGATGACTCTTCAACTCTATACTTTATCCCTCTGGAGTAGAGTTGAAGAGTCGTCGTTTGTAGGCAACAACGATACCTTGGAACGGGACCTCAACCAAAACGGCAAGCGCAACTGGGACCAGCTAACTATGGATAGAGCTGTCTGGAGAAGCATGTATGTTAAGGCCAAGGTCCGCAACCCTATAGCACCGTCAGTCAAAAGCTGTTGCACATCGAGATAGGGCGGTAAAAATGGTACTCCATTGATCAAAACTCCTTCAAATGTAGTCCTCATAGTGCACTTTTGGTTATAGACATAAATCTAGTTGCTCGACTACCAATAAAAAGAGTCCCAAAACGATTTCCGTGTCCTTGCACTCCATCCACGATTCAACTGAAGACAAGCTACCTGTTTACATCTCTTAATTGGAGTCGTTGGCCCATTTAATTCAATAATTCGCTTCTATTATGACATCGAAAAATCACCATTAATGTTCAAGCGCCATATTTATATTCTGTACCTCATCGGCGTGTCGCCTACATGCTACACAACCACCAACGCACACTATACCTTCATGTTCCATGGTTGTTGCCTAAAATTTCGACTGCATTCAGTGTCGTTCCGTTTTATGTAACAAGAACAACAATAGCGTGGTTGTAATAATTGCTGTTGTGTGGTATTGTACTGTCGTTCTATAACATAATTTATGAACATTTCGGTGTACCCCTCGCGCCGCCGCCGTCACCCACAACTTTCTACAGTTAGAGTCAAAGTCACCTAGCGTGACGCACGGAAATTCATTGTTTCCCATTTCGCTAGTTAGTCCATTAAATAAGTTCATTATGTCCGATGGAGGGGGTTAGCCCTCTCTCCTTCCGGAAAACAGTGAAAAATGTACATACATTTCATTTTCTGGGCCATTTTCTTTTGAATAGAGAAAGGAAACACTAAACTAGCTCCTGGGACTCTGGGAGGCCAATTATATGCCGCACGAGTTAAGGAAATTTAATGATTCAACTATAGATGCTGCTGGTATGTGCGTGCGTGTGTGTGTGTTAAGGACTATGGGTTGGAAAATTAATACCTGTGAATAATTCATTAGGCTTTTATAATTTCATTTCATTGTCGAAACTACGTCGAACAACATTTATTTAATTAGACACATCGTCTATCAGAGTCAGGGGCTAGTCCAGAGTCACATCAGAGGGGATGGTTTGAGTTTCCCTTTTTTCCGTTCGTTTTCAGGTCAAAGGAGAAGTAAAGTCGACATTTATGTACTTGTAAACAGATTTTATAGTTATCCTCGATAAGCTGTAATTAGCATTTTCCAACATTCTGTCGAATGTCGAAGTCGAATATAAATGTGCGGTCTTCAAGGGGAATACAATTAATTATCAATCAAGCGATTTGGTGTGTAATTAAACTTGTCACAGAATAAGGACTGTCCGAAGAGGTACCCAGTACCCACACCCATATTGTGAGTTGCATTCGGGGTTTTTAATGACCGATGCGAGAGATGTTAATCGAGTTTTAATTGATTTTCATGGCCATGTTTGTTGGGGAAATTAATTTTCCTGAGAAGTTAAACTATGGAAATTATGGTATTTACTATGAAAGCTTGAAGTTGAGAAGGTAATTTGGTATTAGCCGTATTAATTGGCATTTAAATTAGTGTATCCATAGTCCTGCGAATAGCCGCACATGCTTTGCCACCCAGTGACAAAGAACAGAAAGAGAAGCTATAGCCCTTATAAGCACAACCTCTGGTAACTTTCCCACCACAGCAAAGATATTTTTAGGACACAATAACAACCAGCCGTTGGATATGGACGATACAAATAATGTTGACGTCGAAATAATGACTAAGAACCTCGGACCTAAGACACGAAATGTCCCTAACCAGAACTCGTACAACCAAACGATTAGTAGAAACTATGGACAGATGCTACATATATCAGATCAGCTAGGAAGCAGTGGCGTATCGTGGGGCACCCCCCGAGGCGAAAAACCCCTCCAAACAAAGAGAATAATTTATTACACCAAAAGCGCCTCATGTAATAAAATTCATTATAGCCAAAATGCCCAAAGAGACTGGGGATCCAGCATTTTGTCTGGCTTATCTTCAAGGCCAGGCTTGCCAGATTGTGCGATATATCGCAAAACGTGCGATATTTTTTTCTATTTTGCGGTATAAAATTTGATTTTGCGGTACCTTAATTTTTTTGCGAAAACTTGCGATATTTTGTATCATTAAACATCACAACCAAAACCTAAAGTAGAATAACATCAGAAAAATTCCTACCATTTGAAATTACTGAATAAACCTATTACATTGATTTGAGTTCAAATTTTGTATAAAAATATCGAATGCATTGCCGAATTAAATTTTTTAGAATCAATTTACTTTGAGTGATCTCTTCTTTTAGCAACTAATGTTTTAGGTAGTGGAAAGTGTTTTATACATGAACGCAATTGAAACAAAAGCCATTCTAATGTTAAATTAAATCCATATATGAACACTAAGGTGCATTGAAACGAAAAAAAATTCCGATCGCTACTTGCAAACTCAATAAAGTAGTATAAAAATGAATAGCGACAAAGCAGATTTGTCCAATGCTGGATCTAAAACTCTCGCTACAGTTTTTTTTTTTTTGGTATTTTCCTCTAAACGCATTTTTCTCAGAAGAGCCGATTTTACTTTCAATAATGTTTCAGTAGAAAGATATCATTAATATATCACATCTCTGTATTGAACATATGTATGTGCGATAACAAAAGAAATGTACATTTTTATACCAATAAAATATATCTATCTATCTATCTCGCTACAGTTGTAGGGCCATCATTGGACAATGTCTTATAAGTAATCACTAAAAAAGGCTTGGCGTATTTTGAAAGTATTTTCATAGAAGGATGAAAAGGAGACAATTCTCAACTTTATCTGTACATTACTTAACGGGCTCTCTCAAAAACGTAAACTTAATCCACTAAACACAGCCATTCGATTCGAAGTCTCTTACGCTTCAATTTCAAGTTCAAACGAGTATAGGGTAAAACAAGTTCCTAGATTCATATGTGACACCACAAGGAACCTAATAAGGGTCTAAGGATTGGGTATACTGCTTTTTGTTGACAGCTTAACCTAACCTAACCAAAATAAAAAAAAAAAAAAATTAACAGATAGTACTTTTTTTGTTGTTTCCTTCTAAGCATTTTGCGGTTTTTGCGATTCATTTTTTCGTAATTTTGCGGTCTTTTGCGAAAAATAAAATAAAAATTGCGGTATAGGCTTATAAAAATCTGGCAAGCATGCTCAAGGCATGCGTTTTTGAGATGCGTTTCCAATTCGGCAGTCGGTGTTGTTCCTATACATACCAGTCTTTGTAATTTTTGTTATTGCCTTATACCGTATTCACACCAAGCCGAAAACTGGGTTTTCACGAAAAGAGTCGAAAACTTTCTCGAAAACAGAAGTTTTCCCATACATATTGCAGTTTTCAAAACGAGTTGTTTGAGGTCGTTTTCCTTGAAACGCCACGAAAACGAGTACAATCGTTGGGTTGTTGAAGCAGACACACCTTTTGCAACATTCAGCGAGTTCAGCAAAACTGCTGACAGGATGTGAGAGACTGTCAGCGTTCCCTCCCGTGCTACCATTGTAGTTTTTGAGTACATTCCAAAAAATCCTGCAAAATTACAAATTACAAATTACATACAAAACACAAGATATTTCAATATTTACTTTCAAATTGAATTCTTGAATAAACTGTATCCGATGAGTTCCCATAATTCCCAGAGTTCCCATAATTCATTATTCCTCCTCAATAGCAATAGTGTGAACATAACTTTTTCATTAATTAAACAACCGTCATCCAACTTCGCTTTTATTGTCATTCTGATTATGGTTGGCGTTGGGTTAATGTATATATATAATGTGCCTTACCAACAATCAAATTTAGACTCGACTTTAATGCAAAAGTCGAAACTGAAAAATATTGCGTACCCATAACCAATTTATCCTCGAGTTAACCCTAATGTTGACTCTAACTTTCGATGCTGAGAAAGTCGTGTCTAACTCATGGTTTAAGTATAAGCGTCATCGTAGTAGCGTCATTCAAAGGTGGAATGTCAGTTTTGCAGCCAATAGGTATATTTTTATTTTTCATTTAAAATATTATTTAATTTGTTCAATAGGTAATAATTTGCGTTAAAATTGAATAAATGTGTTAGCGAGTGGAAGGATGAAATCAGCAAACTTCGTTTTTTTAAATAAAATAAATCGACAATTATTCGTCAAGCAAAAGAAGCCTTTTCTTTAATTGTTTTTCCATGGTTGGTTCGTGGTTTTTGTTTTGTAAAGCTCCTTATTGAAGGTATTTGGAATTCCTGCTATGGCTGTTAACATTTTTCGTCGTTTTGACCTGATGGATGTATCTACACTTGAAAAAGAAATGTTTACCCAAACCAAAAATGTGGTCTGTACAGTGTACATTTCATTATCAGAAATCTCTGCTAAATTTATTTCCTATATGTATTTATAATTGCGTCCTGACTTCTTATACCTACCAAGAAATTGTGTGAAACAATTGCATTTCAGCACAAAGTGATTTGTGCTGATTTGTGCTCGAATAAATCTGACTTTCATTGTACTAGAATACCTACGTAAACCCTTCGATTAATTTGGTTATCGGTATTGCAAAATTAAAAGTCGAAATTAAAGTTAGTTTCCAAATTAGTAAAACTCGAGTTTAGTGATTGTTTATTGGTAAGGCCCAATGTATATTGAACTAACCTATAATTTATTTTGAATTATTTTTGCTTTATTTATTATTTATCTTGGAAAACTGAACAAATTTATGTTAAATTAAAATAAGTTTTTTTTTACCTTTGTGATAATTATTTATTGAATAAAAGAATTTGTGTTTGAATAAAATAAATATTTAAAATTAGGCATAGTGTATGTCAATTTTGTATTAAAAATTTTCCAATCTAGCTACTTGGAAAAAATTATAAAGTTTTTAGATTCATTATGAGACGTACTACCTTCGAAGCCATTTTCTACCGAGATGAGAACTCTGCCCAACCAAAAGGGAGGGAACGCCACTGAGTGAGAGTTTTTTTTGTTATCTTTGCATTGCACCATAAAGAGCAAACTAGGTACCTGCCACAACTAAATGGTATTTTCAGATGTTTTGATTTTGAATGTTGCTTATGTTAATTATTTTATGCATTTAACCATAAGACAATGTTGCCATTTGTTAGTATTGGCGTACGATTGCCGTATACATCCAAAAAATTATTTTATGGCTAGGTCCCCAGTTTCTGCTGAAGATACGATTGCATGCATAAAATGCATTCGCTGCCTTTTTAATTCATTCATTGACATTTAGTTTCCAATTAAGTTTCGCACTCTTTGCCACCTGCAGGGATATTCCCTCAATAGTTGGTGGTTCAAAATGCGGTATGATTCTTCTGTTTGTAAACAGCACAAATTCGGTCTTCTGGGCGGTTCACCCCAAGGCCACAATGTTTTGTCTACAAATTAAGTGTCCGCAGTGAGCTTCCTAACAGGTAGCAATTTCTCTGTCGCAAGCAGTACTACATCGTCCGCATAAGCGACGGCCTTCACTCTACTGTTTTTGAGTTTCATGAGTTTTTACATTAATGACAAGAACCCAAAGTTATGGTACATTAAAAGTCGCATACAGCTACAACGACAATAGAAGCCTGTCCCTTGCTTATCTTTAAGAGAAAGTGGCAGTCAATACTCGACTATCAATAGAAGTAGTGGGCTATCCTAGGTGCGTCGCAAGACGATACGCACAGGTCGCCTGCACTCCTGCACACGACGTTCCATCAGCTTGAGCTGGATATGAAAAAAAAATTTCGAGTCGGGTTCGTTCGATGTTGGCCATTGTGTGTTTTGCCGTGCACAAGAAGTATAAGAATTTTGCAGACTTCAACTTGGCGAATTTTTCGTCGTGACTTGGGCCTATACCTGTTCAAGACCCGACTGACCCAAGAGCTCAAAGTTAATGATAATATAATGACCATAGAAAAATCATCTTTAGCGACGGGCCGCATTTTTGTATAAATGGCCAAATTGCCATATATGGGAAGACGCCAACCAACACGAGGTGGCAATGCATCCATAAAAAGCTGTTTGGCGCTCATTTTAGAACGGCGGCGGTGGCGTCATTGCTCCGTACTTTTCCATGACGTTGGTAAGTCCAATACCATCAACGGCGAGTACTACAGAACGATTCTGCCAACATGTGGTTTCAGCAAGAGGTTGCTATGTGTCACTCAGCTGCAGGGTATGGTTATCTGGTATATCTATCAGAGGTGGCGTAAATTGGCCACCAAGATCGAATAAACCGCAATCGACCGATGTCCTTAAACCCGACATAACCAATGCCATTGCTCAAATTAAGCCTGATCTATGCCGCAGATTGGACCACTCGAATCGGTGACAACGTGAGAAGCTGCGGCGGACATTTGGGCATGGTGTTATATTCCATACAATAATGGCATACATGGGATTCGTTAATACCTTGCACACAGCTTGTTTTATTCCAATTCAATATCGACCAATCCTCATTGAAAACCCCTTTAGTGAATCTTCAGTAAGCTCAGCTTATATTCACATATCTGTGCTTTTTTCCGTTGTGTGCTTTTAGAAGGGCGTCGCAAAAATATTATAACCTGTATAGGGAGTCACAGTATGGAAAAGTTTGGGAACCCCTGGCTCAGCTGATAGTTTAATGCCTTCTCGGTGTCATTGCAGTTCTAAATGTATACAGTATACCCCTAATCAACTGACGTCTACTTAAATCGCGTTAAACCATTTTAATTCGTTCGAATCACCATCAAATCGAAATGACTTCAATAATGGTTAAGCATTAACCCATTTAATTACGGCAACCGTGTGATAATGCGTTTCTTTCCTTTTCCATTAAATTTCCATTCGTTTTGCTACTTTTCGCATGACTGTTCGCACAAATTGAAGCTTACCCACAGTAATTATCTTATAATAGACGATTGCCTACAAAAAAAAGTGGTAGAGGCAATCCGGGCCACACCACTTAAACTTAAAGCCAACAGGAGCGGCTTTCTTCTTTCATGTATGAAAATGGCAAATTGAATTACTGAATTAAATAAACAATAGTAATTTAAACAATCGAAGAAACCCCCTGTGCAATGTTCACGCGCATTTATTCACCGGCATTCGCGAGCAATCAGAATCGGACCGACTACCGACCGGCAGGCATTGCATTTTCAGTCCTCATTATACGTGCGTCGCGTCGTTCTGGTGGTGGTGGTGGGATTTTCCAAGAAATTTCCCACTATGCCTGCATATGCAGTTGGAGAATGAAGAATTTTCCATTTAACGCTTCTTGCAGACGTATATACTGTAAAGCAGCATTGCGAACTTAACACTCTTGCTAACGAGCCCAATGTGCACACAAGACAGACAGAACTTACTTTGTAATTTTTTTTTTTGTGTGTATTTTTATCTTTTAATTGTTAACCATTATGTGAACGCCATTTTAACGACCGTTTATTCGATAATTGTGCGAAACTCTTAAGTGAGAGATATCATGCGATATTTGTATTAGCAGTGTAACGCCAACCAGTGAGTATAAAGCGGCAGGTCTCACTCAAAGCCATTAAGTCAAAATTTAATGTATTTTTACTTATACCGCGGTAAGCGGGATTAGGGTGGGCCAACTTAGCATGGCCATCATAATAGTTCAGTTTGAAATGATTAACTTATTATACATACAAAATAAGTCACAATGAGTGCAGGATGGGTGATATAATTCGCTGCTTAGGGACACTTAAAGGTTCTGTCCTAAGTCCGGTGCTCTTCATAATCTCGCTTTTTGCCAGATTCCAACAGCTTTGAGTTAGTGGCCTTGATGTTGAACTGATTTTCGACGACAATTAAGACCAAATATAGCTTTAAGGACAAAAATTGGTTATAAGTTCAGTAATTAAAATTAAGATCTTTGGTTTTTCGTCTCTTCTTGATTTTCATAAAAATGTACTTTTTTAAGCAGTAAAGTGCCAAAGGTTCAAACTTGCATAATAGGAAAGGAACTATCGGTCTGGTTCATCTTCTTCTAATTGTTAAGGTAGCCTGGACTGCAGTGATAAAAATGTTTCCTGATGGAGAACGTTAGTGCATTCAAACCATAATAGACTCAAGACTGCATTTTTCTCAAATCCTGTAATGTATAGGTAGATGCTTAAGCGAAATATGTTCTTTGCACGCTTAATCATTTATGACTAATAAATTCCATAATTTGTTTATATAAAGATATAGTCGAGTTTTCGATTTTTTTGTATAATTCATCTACGGCTAAGACCACGCACTAAGCTGCAAGTTCTTGAGCGATTTGTTGTGAAAATGTGTCGTTGTCAAGAGTGCCGCGATAAGGGGGCTGACGGCCCTAAAATTGAAGCAATCTTAAGGTTCTTCTTTCTTGTGGAACAAACGATTCTAAGGTTTCATTCATCATCATCAGACTTGCAAGATGAGTTGATCTAGCTCTACACCAAGCATAGTCTTCTTTTTTTTAAAATACTTCTCCTGGGAAAAGCGAACCTATAACGCTTCATCAGCGCCCCGAGATGCTTGCAGATGTATGTTAGTTCTGCATTTAAATTGCTGCAAATTGTAGTCTTATGGAAATATATTCCCAGGAAGCGAGTTCCATAGATTGCTTGTCCTGTAACAGAAGGAGTTTTAGAAAATTGATGTCCTCGCGGTGGCCAAATATACTGCATGGTCATGAGCATTATAGCTGCTTGGTTGGTGGGCAGGGGCGGACTTAGAGGCAGTGGCACCCTGGGCGGTAAAGCAAGCTTACACCCCTTAAAAATTTAAGAAAAAAACACGAACAAAGATTTTACTTAAAGGTGCTTTCGAGCTTTTATTGCACTGAACATTTCGATTAAATCATTAAAATCTATATTTTTTGTTAGCTCCTTTTCGATTGAAAGTATAGCCAGATTAGTCAACCTATTTTGGCTCATTATTGTTGATCTTACATAGATAAGTCTTAATTAATTTCAATTTTGAAAAGTGTTCACAAGATGCCACTGAGACGCAACACGCAAATTGCTAAAAACAATTCTCATCACCAATGACAGGCTCGGTAACGAGTCTGAAAAGTCACAATTAACAATAAAGCTTAAAAATTCAAATGCTTTCCAAATTTCTGCATCTCTTAAATTGATTTTTGCAGCTACCATGTGACGCCGTTCAGCGATAGCAGATGCGCTATCAGTTCTGAATGTTTTATCCCCCTTTCCTTGGAATTTGATGGTCAACGAACTACTGGAAACTTAACATCCAAGAGAGTAGGACTATTCTCTAGCAAAAAAGCTATTGGTAATAAGTGGAGTCTTCAACATCGAATAACTCACTGGCTCCATATCTCAGTTATAAGACCGATACTTACATATGGGATAATTGTCTGGTGGACAGCCTTGTGAAAGCCATAAATAGAGACTATCTACGCAAGGTCTATCGAACAGCCTGCATGTATATAAGCGGTGCACTAACTTGGCACAACTCGCTCTGCGTCACTGGACATATTTTTCCATCTATTATCCCTTGATATTTTCAGCAAGCAAACGGCGAGTGCAGCTACTTTCGCATAAGATGAATCAGTTCACTTCTACACTGACGGCTCAATCTTAAGCTCTCCTACCGTCTACCAAATTATTGTAGCGTGTTCCAGGCGGAATATCTGCATATTTTCGGACAGCCAATCAGCCATTAAATCCTTGGATTTGATCTCTATAACTTTTCTAGATCTCGACTGCCGATCGTCTCTTACGGAGATGGTCGAACAGTTCAACATTCACCTAATTTGGATGCCGGGCATAAAGACATTCCAGAAAATTGTATGGCCGATGAACTCGCTACAATAGGAACAACTCAACCTTGTCGGATAAAGGCACCCTAAGGATACCAATCGCTACTTGCATACAAAAATTAAGGCTGTATGATATCAAGAGTGCAAATCTTAGGTGGACATGTTGCACCACTTGTCTAGTGACAAAACAAATTTGGCCTAAGCCGTATTTGTAAAATTCGGACCTGCAACCTTTTGCTTTCAATTCTCCCCACATATTTATTGTATGGATTTTATTTCCACTTCGATTTGAACTTTATTGCATTTTGAAAATTAAATAAAGTCCAAAAATCGTTTTATTTGTGTTTTTATTTTGTGTAATGTGCTGTTAATACACGCCCTATTAGTCTGCCACACGGGGCGGAACGCCTGTGCTTTATAGAGAAGGAGAAGTTGCTTGGGGCTGAAGTACCTCTTTGCTCAACTTAGCGGACGCCGATCTTGCGATATAGGATATGTGATCCTGCCATGTGATTCCTAGAAGATACATTGAGTCCTTGGGATGAATTGGATGGTCAGGTCATCCATTTGGATCTTACCAATTGTTGATGCATTTTTGATAGACAAAGTTGTGAGCTGTATCTTGTTTGCACTAAATACAACCGCGTTGTATTTTCCCCACTTCAAGATTTTGTCCAAATGATCATTTAGAGAACTCATTTGTTCACATCTCTGACTGTGTGATTTAGCCGCATTTACAGGCCCACTGTTCGAGATGGAGGATATAAGAGTGCTATCATCGGCAAAGCTGTATATATTATTATTTGTCGATTCAAGCAAATCGTTTATGTGGAAAAGAAATAGAGTTGGAGAAAGAATATATCCTTGGCACTCCTGCATTTATAGCAAACGAATTAGATGATATACCATCTACAACAACTTGGATGGATCTTCCCAGAAGAAAATTGTTTGTTATAATCCTTAAGACGCTTTACTTGCCTAAAGGGCTAGACTCGGTCATATACCTTTGATATGTCCAAGGCTACGGCTTTGGATTCGCCGTGTTGTTCAATTGCTTGCGTTCATAAGTGCGTTACGTAGCTTAACAGGTCGACAGTGATTGATTATTTGATTATTTCGACATTTATTGCCTTTTCCATTACTTTTGAGAGCATTGAAAGTAACGCTATTGGACGATAGTTTTGTGTGCAGACATTTCCTCCCTTTCTTTAGGATAGGTTGAGTGCGAGCGGTCTTCCAGCAAGAAGGAAACGTCTTCTGGGAGTACGACA
Source organism: Cheilosia soror (assembly GCA_949372485.1). Lineage (NCBI taxonomy): Eukaryota > Metazoa > Arthropoda > Insecta > Diptera > Syrphidae > Cheilosia > Cheilosia soror. Next base: position 36,166,596 of record OX443564.1, on the reverse strand, counting down.
TGCTATACAGCTTACATAGTACAGGTGCAAGTACTGGTGCACATCTCTTGAGTACTATAGACGGGATTCCGTCGGGTCCAGTTGCCTTATTGCAATCTAGTTCTTTAAGGATGCGTTGAGTTATTCGAAGGCGACATTCCACTTCTGCCATTGATGTTTGCACCCTCGGGATATTTAGTGGCTCTATAGTTGTGCAGAATCTAGGGTGGAATTCTCTGAAAACTTGCTAGCGAAAAGATTGGCTTTTCTTTAGGTATTGTTGCTAGCTTGCCGTCTTCTTTTACAGGAGGTGGAAAGGAAGAGCAACTAAAGTTATTACTGATTGCCTTTGCCATGGACCAGAATGCGCGTGAGCCGTTACGACATCCAATTACTTTGTTAGTGACTCTTTCCTTGTAAGTTGTCTTCGCCGATTCAATAATTGTGCTATGTATTAAATTGATGTTTAACTATGCAAGTCGACTGGTCCTAGTTGGACTAAGTTTAGATAGCCCTGTATCATTTTGGGTGCGCAAGTCTTGCTTTCATTGTCCAGATTGAGTCGTTCGAAATTTCTATTGTTTTACCTTTTGATAATACAGCCACTCTTTCAGCCGCATTTTAAGCGAATTGCTCTGCTGTATGGGCTTGGTGGTACTCTTCATCAAACCTAGAGTTTGGTGGGGATAGTCGGGTATGAAAGCCATGAAATCAGTTACGGCGTTTCTGATGTCTTTCTCTATCTTGGTGCATCTCCCAATGTTGGGTCTTTCATAGAATACTGGAGAAGTGCCGTCGTCATGTCTATTGATGGCTTATATTCTGTGCTACCAACAGTGATTTTTATACGCTTTTTGGTGGTCAAATTCATGCCAAATAATTACACCCAAATATTCATTGAAAAGCCAACATCGTCGGATCTGTAAACTATCAAACCAATCTCACGCATTTTGTATTTATAGTCTAGTCATCTACCTACTCACACTTTCTCTAGTAGCATACCTACACAGACACGAACCTACACTCCTCTCCCTTGTTGATAAATTCCGCAATTCTCGTGGCTTAAATTAACTACATACATCCCCATAATACAATATGTACATCAGTACTATGTCCAACAAAATTAATACAATCTATGAAGTGATTTTAATTAACTGAGGAGAACATCAATTTCCAGCCCACCAAACAGAGGGTGGCTCCCTCTTGTACAACTGTATTTATCCTCAAACCGTACTCTCAAGTTTACCGCACTTCCACTTCCACGTCGCTTCGCAACACATGGATTTGTTGAGATAATTCCGTTTGCTTAGCTAAAACATGTTGAAACACAAGATAATAAATTTCATCCCCCAACTCGAATTTGCACCCATCCCTTACCCGCTTACCACATTTCCAAGCAGATTAAGTGCAGAGCAGGAAAGCACAAACCAACAACAGCAACAACAATAACGAAAATAAAATGTAAAAGAAAATAAAACGGTTTCCGCAATTCATGATTCCACTTAAGGAAAAGTACATAAAATCCTGCCAGCGAATTATTATTCCATCAGATAACAGAAGAGGGATGAACTACTGAAACACCACAAAGTCTTATACACAATCCACTCACCCAGTCACACACACACACACACAGTTGAAAAAATAGCACTCCCTTAAGCACTATCGACAAATGGTTAATTTCATGGAGAGTTCATCCCCAATCATGGCACAATGGCTGCCACCGGAAGATAATATCATGGCAGAAGCGAAACGAAAGGAGCGTTGTTGTTCGCGTCTATACCGTATGCATACATACTCAACTCAGCCGGGAATAAGCGATAATTGAATGAGGGTTGTTTCGGTGTTGTTTCCCTATAGCTCCCCCCGCTATAGTGGTAAATGTGGGTAAGTTCACAACAAGGATAATAAAAGTAACAAACACAAATTGAAAGTTTACTACAGACGTTTAAGGGTCGTGTTGTGGGTGGAAAAACAATTTCCACACACTGTCAATAAGCGGACGGGGTGGTGGTTGCCGACTTGCCGTTGGGGTGACGGCTAACAGTTGTGTTCTCTGCCAGTAATTGGAGTGTATTATTCGGTGTTATAAGCCCACGAGTTTGTGCGGGAGTTGTTAGCCACCGCCACCACCACTGCCGCGAGGGTTGTGTGTTAATAATTTAAAATGGTTTTCAGAGGGGATGTTTTGTGTGTGTGTACTTTGCAGGATTATTATTCGGTTGTTATTAATTGAAATTCTATTAAAAGTTATTCATGAGGTGAATTTGATTTAATGAGTCTTTTTGTTTGATTTAATTATACAGGTATATTGCTCTATTGTCGAGGGAAAATTGCTAAGTAATAGGCTAGTAAAAGTATGTCCTGATTCCCTAGACTATCAGGGTGATATTTAACGACATTTTCGTGACTGTAATTTATCTTACAATTTCAGTGACATTTTCGTCATGAAAGCAAACAAATAGTATATACGATACACCTACTGCTTGACTTATTTTTGGACTCGAAGTTTTTAACTTCTTCTAAGTGGTGTTGCGCGGGGAAGCCTGCAAATAATGTCAATTATTTTGCACTGTTTCGAGCTAGTTTTTCTTAAAATGTACGCCTTCGGTAAAGATTTCATCTGAAAACTGTTTGATTTTGGTTTAGTTGAGTGTGTCTAGGAATTGCGAGGCTTTCGATGTCTGTGTTTGTTAAATCACCTCAGACTAGTGAAAAGCTCCTAAGTGAACTTTCCTTTTAAGGGAGAGAGCTGGGAATGTGGACAATTTTTTTTAAAGTCAGTACAAAAATTTATACTTTGAATTTGAATGCAAATTTTCATTTAGTTTTTTTTACCCAAACTTCTTTTCTCACTATTTTATCAAACCATGACTTAACCACGCGCCTGTTTCACAGCCCTTGCACCTCGATGTCTGCCTTTCTCTACACCAAAACACGTCCATCTGATCGATAAACATAAAATCTATTCTCACCAGAGGACAAAACCTCATACCAATCGGATTTTTGTTGGTTTAAGAACTCCTTTGTAAAATCCAATTGCTTCTCTTGATTAACCTTCGAAATAAAGGTTTTTTTTGCATACCCTAGCGTTGTAAATCGTAACGCTAATTTTTTAGAACTCTTTATACTACTTTAGGGTCACCTTTTGCTCTATGTATGTATTGGTAATAGGTATCTCTGTTTTATTTACGCTTTAATTTTGGACGATTACTTATACTTACTTACTTAGATGGCGCCACAGTCCGGGGTGGACCTGGGCCTCAACCAAACCTTTTGCTAACTTAAGTTGGAGTTGAGGTCCCCTTCCAAATGTGCGCGCCACTAAAGGCGAGGTCTTCCTCTACTGCGTTGTCCCTCCGAATTGGAATCGAAGACTCTTCGGGCCGGAGCGCTGGTGTTCATTTGCTCTATATGTCCGCCATATTAGTCGACAGATACGTACTTTTCTGACCAGGTCGATGTGCCTGTACAGCTCATAGAGTTCGCTGTTAAATCTCCTCCTCCAAAACGCGTCAACGCAAACGGGACCGAAAATCACTCGAAGAATTTTGCGTTCGAAGTGACCAAGGAGATCTTCATCCGCCTTTGATCCATGATTCTGTGCCATAAAGCAGGAATGGGATGATAAGGGTCTTATATAGAGTCTCATTGGTGTTTCTCGACAAGGCCTTATTAATCAATTGCTTTCTTAGGCCGACGTTACAGCGGTTGGCAAGTGTAATTCTTCGCCTGATTTCTGATGCGATGTCATTTTCAGAGTTAATAGCGAGGTAGACAAAGTCCCGAACTACCTCAGAGTTATAGCCAGAGTATATCCATTAATGAGTAGGGACACTCTCTCTACATATGCATTTCATACTACCACAAAGCAAAACGCAGAAAAAATCGTGCAATAAGTGGAAGCAGGTCGAAAGAATACTTTTTACCTGAATACGACGAATGCCTGAGAAGAAAAGGGTAAACAACACATTTTACCTGTACCACTACATACGGCTTGCTGTGTACGACGAACGATTGTGGGTTTTTTCATAATGCATTTTTAAAGGCGGTAAACTCGGATTTAGATGTGTGTACCTATTCACTTTATGCAGTGTGACCTGTTTTGCTTTTTGGAAAATGGTTTCATGCTTCGTTTTTATGATTATTTTTTCCAGGAATTACAACTAATTCTGAACTCTTACCATTAATATTTCAATCTAAAATATGAAAATAAATGTTTCTTCTCTGTTCTGACTTCGCTAAAAATAATGCAATTCGATATTGGGCGCAGTAGCAATACAAATGATTTCATTCCATAATTGCTAGTTTTTATAATAACTGGTCACACTGGTTCTGCAGTGACAATGGGGTAGGTTTTTTTATAATGCATTTTTAAAGGCGGTAAACTCGAATGCTTATCAGTTGTGCGAAAGAAGGGAAATAAACACAATACAGGGTGACCCGTGATAGTTTTCGGTGAGAACAAACTACAGTGCAATTGTTTTTGGATTAAATAGAAATTTAAATAGGAAATGGGAAAACATATTTTGAAGTGTTTAGCCTGCACGGTCGGGAACAAAAAGAAAATGCAGGTGTAAAATATTTTTATGTGCCGATAATGGAGGGGATTAAAAGTTTAACTTTATTGGTTTTTTAGTGATAACTCCTGAAACTATCCCTTTTCTGACTCCTTTTATGGAGGTGTAATTTTCCATTACAATTTTTTTACGCTGTTTATTTTGCTTGAACGCATTTAAAATGCATATCTATGCCTTTTGGTTTTAAAATGAATAGTATTGCTTGTGGTCGAAAAGTGTCCTAAGTTATATTAATCTTTAATTCATATAAATTTAAAGGCCCCAACAAATTCAGAAGACCATTTTTGGAAAATAAAGAGCAAATAAATTCCTTATGAAATGCATTTTTTAAGTATTGCTTTTTTCGATAAGTCTGCTAATATAACCAAAAGAATGGCAGCAGAATATAAATAGTCTTATTTGTATTTCAATTGACTTAATTACCATTTTAATGCAACCGAGGAAGAAATAATAAGTTGCTGACTCCATTTCAATACATTTGTGAATTTAAAAGATCTTTTTCAGCAAAGTAGCTACATGGAGAAAATAGTTGCGAGCCAACTGCAAATTTAGAGCTTTCCAGCGTTGCAATAAACGATTTCAAAACAGAATCTGATTAGGTATAAAACTGCTGATTTCGGTAGTGAAATTATTTTGCATGCTATATAAAAAAAAACGTCAAAAACGCAAGTGTGAGTTGGAACTAAGTCAGCAACATAGTGTTTCCTCCATATTTACAGATTTTTTAGCGCATTTGAAGTGCGCATTTAACACGTTCGCCTAAAGAATTTTTAGATGCAGTAGAAAGTTTATAGCAAAATAAAAAAATTCATTCATTCATTTTCAATGGTCCGCTTGTCCATTAAGTGGGTCGCGGGTTTTCATTTAAAAAAATGTTTTTAAATGAAAATGTATTACCTACATATAAAGGAATAAATGTGATTGATTACTGGCTGTAAAAATCAAAACAAATAATTTCTTATAAAATGATATGTAGGCACGTGTTTGTGAGCATGACTTTATCAAAAAATGTAATAGAATAATCAAAAAAAACCAACAACAAGTATAAATATCTTAGCGTAACACACATGTAATTATAATTTTGTATTTAATAAAAATGTATGACAAGTTAAAAATTTCCCTTTTTTTAACGGAGCACCCTGTGCCATTTTCCGAAAAAATATTCCTCCTCTTTTCTCTCCCTCTCACTACCCACTTTATATATCCGTCTATTTCTCATGTCTGTGTGACACAGTAATACTTGCTGATAAGGAAATTGTCGAGAGTGTCCCTACTCATTATAATGGATATACTCTGGTTATAGCTGTCTATCGTGACATTCTGTCCGATTCGTCGATGCTGTGTGTCCCTTCTTGTTGACAGCATATATTTAATTTTGCCCTCATTCACCACTAAATCCATTTTTGCCGCTTCTGTGCTAATACTTGCCAGCGCACCAGTGACAGCTCGTTGTGTTCTGCCAATGATGTCCATGTCGTCAGCATATGCAAGTATAGTTGCACAGACTTTTGGAAAATTGTGCCCTTGGGGTTGGCTTGCAAGTTTCTCAAGAATAAAAAAAAATAAATAGGTGGCGCAACAGGCGGGTGACACCCAAGGCCTAGCTTCTCGCAACCATTCGTTTTGTGTGAGTTTATATTTTTGGGACGAATGGTAGGGACCTACAATTTTGTATGCCGAGTCCGAAAGGCTGAATTGAGAAGCTTTTTCATGACAGTCATACTCTCGGATGTTTGTCAGACGTTCGTGAGAGGTGGCGCAGTAGAAAAAATGTTAAGATGTAATTTGTGTTTTTCCGGGGATCGAACCTGGGATCCCTCGCACAGTGGTCCAGCACACTAACCGCTGCGCTAGTGCGCCCACAAGTTTCTCAAGAATGATGTTGAAAAAGTCACATGACAGCGCATCACCTTGTCTAAATCCTTTTTTGTCATCAAAGGGCTCCATCCTCATTCTGCACAATCTGACAAGTTTGGCAGGGATGCCAAAACTAGACATGGATCTGTATAGCAGGTCTCTATAGATGCTGTTATATGCGGCTTTAAATCGATAAATAGATAGTGAGTATCGATTTGGATTTGGTGCTTTGTTGAGACTCAATGTTCAGCCAATGTTGGCCATGGCTGGAATCATTTTTAGATTATCTGCAAAAACCAACGACTTCAAATAACCTTTACCTACAGAAAATGTACCAGGGGCATCAAATCACAAGAATCTTGAATGACAAGCAGGTACATTTTTGGAGATATATAATGTTATTAAGTGCTTTCTTCAATAACTCTATGACTTCTCCGGCATTTTGAGAGGTGGACACTATCCTGTAGAAACTTAATCGTCTGAAGACCACATGAAATCACAAATACATTATCTCTTTACCGGTTGCAATTTTTCAAGGAGTACGGCCCGATGATGACCTCAAAATTATAATTTTTTGAGGTGCATTGGTAGATGCTAGACAACCCTTCGATTTTACTCGATCTGAATGCGACAATTTTGCTTATTCGCAAAGCCACCAAGGCAGAAGTAAGCCCCATCCTTAAACATCAAGTTACAAACGATGATCGCCTGCTGATTTGTCAAAACAATATCTACTGAATAAAAAGATGCAGTCGAACAAAAATCTGAACTGTCTGAATGTTGCCATCTTGACAAAAAAAAATCCTAAAAAGGACATCCTTTACCTATGTGAATGAAGTTTGTGTTATTGCAAAAATTGGAACTTATTTCGGGTTGGAGCCCTAATCACCTTAGTTTAGAAGCTTGTGAGTAACGAGAACCTAAAAGAGTGACACACAAATCCGCCTGATTCAACTTTAGCCCGGACTTTTGGACTTTTTTCTGGGTGGCTTACCAAATGTCTGACACCCACATATGGGCGCTTGACTTCTGAGCTGGGGTAACGCTAACAAACATCCGAGAGTGTATTACTGTCCTGAGAAAGTTTATCAATCCAGCAGTTCGGATTCGGCATTATACAAATGTTAGGTCCCACAATTCGTCAAAAAAATCATCAAACGCGATTGGCTGTGAGAAGGTAGGCCTACGGTACTGGTAAGACCGACTTTTTTGGTGCACTAATACCCCCAATATAGACCAGCGGTTAGCAAAACTGGAAGAAGAAGAAGAAGAGTAGTAATTGCAACAGAGATTAAATATTTCCCAAAAGAGTGTGGCTTCTTGGAAGTTGTATATTAAAAGGACCATGGGAAACCAATATCCCAGCTCCTGCTATTCAATTTAATCTAACATCAGATTTAAATTCAAACTGATATGCCCCGCTGCGATGGGACGACAATTCCTAAACGTTCTTCTTTCCTCTAGTAAAAACCATTTGACATACGCAATTCCTCCCATTGCATGGATACTTGATTGGACCAGTTAATTACTAAAAAAAGGCATCAGACAATAATCCACTCCTAAGCAATTCCAGCGCTTCGAACTACAGTGACTGCTATCAAACTCCGTCGTGCTTAGGGCTTATAAAAACACATAAATACCTCTCTCGGAGCTAAGCGTTAGTTCGATAATAATTGCAATGCCTCGCTATACCTCTAAACGGGGAGTTGGGGGAACGCCATAGAGTCATATTAAATTGAGAAATACACACATATGGCGCGCGGTGGCATCAGCGCAGAGGAGAATATAATTTAATCTTGTTAATGCTGAAAATCAAGTTGTCGACTCCAAACAGGCTCTGACTCTCCTGCCGGCCAACCAACTAAAAGCACTTTAGCCATTAAGATCCCTCGGGAGAAGTTGAAGAGGCGAAACAAAAAAATAAGTAAAGAAAAATAATAACCACCGCGCGCATTCATGCAACCGCAAGCCTATTAGACCTGGCCTCTGGGCTCTGAGTTCTTATGACTTCATAATCTTAATTAACGTTATGGCGAAACGTTGGATCGTCATACCACACAGCCATGGAATTAGCCAGCGCTATAAAGATCCAATCAAGGCCCCCGCCGCCGCTGGACAACCATTGCCAAACGGGATTCCCATCCCAACGTTATACCTTCGAAACCCTTTACAAAGGCAAAGCCATGTGGAATTCAGCATGGCGGTCCTTAATGCGCCTGCTGTTGCGCTGCTGACGATCGTCATCGTATATGTATATAGGGACACGAATGGGCATGGTTATTTCCCTTCATCGTGTTCTTTAATGAGTTTGTACCTGGGACGAGATGGCCCGTCCATACCTTCGACCGGACCATGTGCATCTCTTTCCCAATGATCGTTCCATTATATCGAATGTTCATTCGGGGATTTTGATTAGTTTGTCGGCTCGTTTTTTTTTTTTTTTTTTTTCTTTTTCGTTGGTTTACCTTTTTTTTGGGTCTCCTTTCGTCTGTTTTCTCTTCCCATTGGGTTTGTGTGTTTTTAATTTATTTATACATAGAACATATTTCTTGTTCGTGACAGCGGGACCGGCCAAGATCGAGCGAGAGAGAGCGTCTGAGATCCACCCTTGATTGGATGCGAGAAACGCGTTAACACTAATTTATTCCAGAAATTTGTACCTATATTCCTATAGGAATAGCAGTGAGCAGATATGACTGAGTGCGTTTCCACTTCGAGTTCTGAGTAGCTTATGAAATGCTGCTTCTGGCTGAGGGCATTAATTTGGCTTTAGAAAATATACACACGTCCGAGTCTTTCTTTTCGATTCCAAAATGGATGGATGGTGATACTTGCAGCTCGGCATGGGGCTTCACAGGTTCCTCGCCGCGTTTTAATGAAAGGCTGTGGTCTTGGGCCAAGGCTTTAATCGCATGTCAATGGGGTAATAAATATATGCGATGCGATAAGATAGATGTTTGCATTAGTTTCTGCGCGGCTTGTAGGACGTGTTAATTTGAGGAGGCAGTGCGGAAACCTCTCGAATTTATTGAATACTTTAACTTCTAATACGATAATTTATATATTTTATGCTTTTATTATGTTTAGCAGGCACCCAGTTGAGCCCAATCAAGGGGTTTGGCTTTTTTTTTAAATAGAACACGATTTTCTAAGAAATTTGTGTGTGAACTTCGGGAGCACGGATTAAAAGACAAATATGTCACATGTCATAATCGTAGAGGCAAATATTTTACTTATAGCCCCGCTTTAAATAAAACATTTAATTTATTGGCTGAATCCAAAGAATGCCTACTTATGGATACATAAAAGAATTGTAACCTAAAAAAGTTCAAAGCTACATATGGTACCTACATGTGTTGACCATCTAACACATAAGTAGGTACCTAGTTCTTTGACCTTTTTTACTCTTCTGAACGGAGTTTTTTCAGTTTTTGGTCAACTTCAAGACATCACTGCAGCATGAGTTGTACCATAATATCTAACAAAGCCGAGCGGTGACCTCTTCTAAGCTCTACGATGCCCAGACCATCAAGATCATTTTATTCATCAAAGCAGTAGATACCAAGAATATTCGAATAGTAGGTGACAAATAGGTTATCTTTATAGGTTATTATTGGTAATTCAAATTTTGTCCTGCCTTCTTGTAAACCCATAACCAAACCTCCCTTATCAGAAACGCACTATTTTCTATGACATTCCCAACAAATTGAAGTGTTGGGAACGAAGAATGAGAAAGCTCTTGAAAGGTAACGTTTTATTACATCTAATATCGGCCTTATGCTTTAAACGTGTCTTGGAAAAGGAGTTACCACCCAGGGGTTTGAAATAGAATTTCGGCTTTTCGGTATCTAGGCACTGGTTCACAATCGAACTTCCACTATACTGTACCTCTGCAAGGTGTATAAACAGGGCAGCATTCTCAAAATCGAAGTAGCTGATGGAACTCGGTCCGAAAGCATTCACTTAACCTACTCGACAGAGTATAGTTCTGCGTTTGCAGTGATAGCCAAGCTGCATAACCCTCTTACCTCGTCTAAGTTAGTGCTCGAACTCAAGCTTTCTCTGAACTTGGTCGGTAGGCTAAACACAGTGAAACTTTTTTGGGTCCCAGGTTACACTAGTATCCAGGGAAATGAGATCGCTGATGAGCTTCCCAGGCTGGGTTTAGAAGAAGTTCTCTCAGGACCGGAACATTCGTTGGGTCTGCCTGTATCCGTGGTTAGGTCATCCGTCAGACTTGGGTTTCTCGTGAACACGAGTGTCGGTGGCGTGACTGTGCTAGGTGCAGACAGACCAAACGACCGCGTCCGGACATCTGCAAAACGTCCACGTCTTTCCTTCTATCTCTCAGGAGAATCGACTGCAGACTGCTTGTGGGCGTTCTTTTGGGCCACCAAGCTTTTGCCATACACTTAAATGTGTTGGGCTTAAGCGACACCACCATCTGTCCCGCTTGTGGAGAGGACGACGATACAGCCAGCAGAACACTTCCTCTGTAGTTGTCCAGCCTTTGCTCGCATTAGGTGGCGGATCTTTGGAGCTGACGTGGCGAGTGTCGAACCTCTAAGGTCTTCATCACTGAAGCTCCTTCTCATCTTTCTTCGAAAGACATAAAAACTAAGTACAGTTAAGTAAGGTGTCTGTTTGGCAGTACAATTGGCCAGTAGTTGTGTCTGAGTGCTCCAGCGGATAGTAGCAACCTCCGATAAAGAAAGAAAGAGTATAGTTTGACTAATAATGTCCTACTGGCGCATAGAACCTACGCCCATCTTATAGGCATTGACATGGCTTCAAAAAGCCTACCTAACTTACTAAAGGCTTCTGATGAAATTCTTCATCGCTTTTGGAAAGTTTCAACAGCGAACTCAATGCGATCTGTCCATAGGTATAGATTTAGTCCAAAAATCCAAAATACGCAATGGACAAGTAAGCTCCATCTAAAAGGTTCTTCAATTACCGGCCCCCAGCGTTTGAGACGACAATGAAAACAGAATTTCCGTTTTTTAAGACCAAGTCATCAAGGATTCCAGAGCGCTTAATCTGGACAACTGAAAGTAGTGTGCGGGATAGCACTTATGGAAGACAGCAGCGTCTCAAGCGTATAGTCTTTAAGGTTGGGGTAAATGTTAAGTAAGTATCTTTTTAAAGTTTGTCGATTCAGGGCTAATATTTGGGACCTAGTATCCCTTGTACGGTCTACAAAAGACTGCTTATTGTTTTTGTAAGAATTCCCTTTCAGATAACTGCATGAAAAGAAGACTGATGGCGCTGTTAGGTCTGGAGAATTAGGTATTCAATCAATGTCTCCAACTGTTTTCTGACTTAAAAAAAAATAAATAAATAAATAGATGGCGCAACAGGCGGGTGACACCCAAGGCCTAGCTTCTCGCAACCATTCGTTTTGTGTGAGTTTCTATTTTTGGGACGAATGGAAGGGACCTACAACTTTATGCCGAGTCCGAACGGCTGAATTGAGAAGCTTTTTCATGACAGTCATACTCTCGGATGTTTGTCAGACGATCGCGAGAGGTGGCGCAGTAGAAAAAACTTTAAGATGTAATTTGCGTTTTTCCGGGAATCGAACCTTGGATCCCTCGCACAGTAGTCCAGCACACTAACCACTGCGCTACTGCGCCCTTTCTGACTTACCTATATGAAATTTCTAAAAAAATATAGACATAATTTTGTTTTTTTTTTTTTTAGGTTGCGGACCGATAATAGCAAACTTGTGCATCTCTAGCAAGCAGTTTTTTTAGGGAAAATAATGCAAATCTATTCATAAAACTCTTCGTCCATGTGTTGCCTCCGAAAACATCGCTAGATCTTCAGTCTGTCTATAATTAATCACAGTTCCTTCTTGCCGAAAACGGGATACAATTCGTATCTAATGGTGTGTTCCGTATTCTTGCATTAAAGTGTATATAAACGTTTCGCTATGTTGTAATAATTCACGAGTTGTGGCTAGTGTATAGAATTCGACAATAAAGATCCGTTGTTGGGACCGCCAAATGAGTATACGGTATACGCCAAATGAGTATACGGTATACGGTATACCGTATACCGTATACGCGTGTAAATATACAGTAGGCACGAAGCGTGACTTTCTGAGAAGCGGAAGCACTCAACTTCAAACCTTTAAACTAAAAGTCCTTTATTAAAGAAAATATCCCCTTAAATAAATTTATTTAAGGCCAAAATGGTACATAAAAAAATACTTTTAAAATTCATTAAAAACAAAATAATAACCAGCAAGACAATTATCTTCGACTATGCCGAAGCTCAAATACCCGGTACATATTATTGTAAAATAAAATAAAAATATTTTAGTATGTATTAAAATATGATATATCGTCGATGTTTAAGAAAACCGGCATAACTCAAAAAAACACGATTTTTCAGGAGAGCTGTTTAAAGTTTTTGAGTCAGAAAATTTTACACAAATCTATTCTTTTTATCGTTTAAAATTGTTTTCTTTGAAAATGTGTATTTAATTTGCATAGTTCCATATTTTATCTAATTAAAAATAAAACGGATAAAAAAAAATAAATAATTCTAGGTATACAATTTTTAAGTATTTTCTAGCCACTTCCAAGTTATGTCACTTTTCTCGAAAAAATGCAAGATATTAAGATAACCTTTTTATCATTTTGAAGTTAGTTCATCATGGAGGTTGAAAAAATAATAACGTAAAAATATTATTGCTCTTAGGAAATGAAAATGATTAAAAATCTGTTCTTTACAAAAAGGTATTGCAAGTTTAAAATAAAAAATAAGTTCAAAATAAGCCAATTTTTTTTAAGATTTGTGAGAAAGTATTTTTAGAAAAAATGGCAAAAATCATAAAAGTGTCACTTCAAAAAAGTGGTTTTTAAGAGAAGTGGCATACTTCGTTTTACTTACTTACTTACTTACTTAGATGGCGCTACAGTCCGGGGTGGACCTGGGTCTCAACCAACACGCCTCTCCAGTTAGCACGATCTTTGGCTAACTGCCTCCAGTTGCGCACTCCAAGTTGGTTGAGGTCCCCTTCCACTTGTGCGCGCCACCTAAGGCGAGGTCTTCCTCTACTGCGTTGTCCCTCCGGGTTGGAATCGAAGACTCTTCGGGCTGGAGCGTTGGTGTCCATTCGCTCTACATGTCCTAGCCATCTTAGTCGACTGATACGTACTTTTCTGACCAAGTCGATGTCGCTGTACAGCTCGTAGAGTTCGCTGTTAAATCTCCTCCTCCAAAGCCCGTCAACGCAAACGGGACCGAAAATCACTCGAAGAATTTTGCGTTCGAAGCGCCCAAGGAGATCATCATCCGCTTTTACAACATCCATGATTCTGCCCCATAAAGCAGGACTGGGATGATTAGGGTCTCATATAGAGTCTCCTTGGTGTTTCTCGACAAGGCCTTACTAATCAATTGCCTTCTTAGGCCAAAGTAACAGCGGTTGGCAAGTGTAATTCTTCGCTTGATCTTTGATGTGATGTCATTTTCAGAATTAATAGCGGAGCCGAGGTAGACAAAGTCCCGAACTATCTCAAAGTTATAGCTGTCTATCGTGACGTTCTGTCCGATTCGTCGATGTTGTGTGTCCCTTCTTGTTGACAGCATATATTTCGTTTTGCCCTCATTCACCACTAAACCCATTTTTGCCGCCTCTGTACTGATACTTGCAAACGCACCAGTGACAGCTCGCTGTGTTCTGCCAATGATGTCGATGTCGTCAGCGTATGCAAGTAGTTGCACGGACTTCTGGAAAATTGTGCCCCTGGTGTTGGCTTGCGAGTTTCGCACAATTTTCTCAAGAATGATGTTGAAAAAGTCACATGACAGCGCATCACCTTGTCTAAATCCTTTTTTGACATCAAAGGTCTCGGTGAGATTGTTTCCGACCTTTACGGAGCAGCGAGCGTTCTCCATCGTCATTCTGCACAATCTGACAAGTTTGGCAGGGATGCCAAAACTAGACATGGCTCTGTATAGCTCGTCTCTATAAATGCTGTCATATGCGGCTTTAAAATCGATAAATAGGTGATGAGTATCGATTTGGACTTCTTGGGTTTTCTCCAGGATCTGCCGTAGTGTGAATATTTGGTCGGTTGTGGACTTACCGGGGCTAAAACCGCACTGATAAGGTCCAATCAGTTCGTTGACAAATGGTTTCAGGCGTTCACACAGTACAGCAGACTGAATTTTGTAAGCGATGTTAAGGAGACTGATGCCTCTATAGTTGGCGCAGTTTAGAGGGTCTCCTTTCTTATGGATCGGGCAAACAATGCTGAGGCTCCATTCATCAGGCATACTTTCCTCTGATCAAATTTTAGAGACGAGTTGGTGTATGCTCTCCACCGAGTCATCCCCTGCTGCCTTAAAAAGCTCGGCCGATAAACGGGCCGGTCCTGCAGCTTTGTTGGACTTCAGCTTGGATATTGCTATCATTACCTCATTTTGGTCAGGTGGACGGAAGTCTTGGCTTTCATCGCCCAGGTTGAATGGTTCATTCTGCCTGACAGCGGAATTTGTGTCGTCTTCACCGTTTAGCAGTCTGCAGAAATGGTTTTAATACGTAGGAAAAGGTATGGAACAGTACTTACTATATTATAAAAGTTGGCACAACAACAAATAGCCCGTTTGTCAAGAAACTTTTGTTTACTTTTTTGCGCTCAACACAAATTATGTCGCTTAAACATAAACATACACAGAAATGAGGTAAAGTAAAAATTGGCACATAATCCATCTGGCGGTATTCTGAAAGAAAAATAATTTTTTTTCTCAGTCTTTTGGTATACTTAACTCAAAAATACAGTTTTCTGAGTTATGACAGTTTTCTTAAACAGCGACGATAGGTATTTGTATGGGGCATGGGTAGTTTTTATTCGACCAAGCTCATTTTTTGTCAAAAATCTTTAAATATTATTACAACAATATGTGCTAAGTTTAAACTTGCTATCTTAACTGTGGCTATTTAAATTTAATTTTTAAATTAAATATTTAATAGCTATATATTTTGTACTAGCTTTTGCCCGCGGCTTCGCTCGCGCAGTCCTCAGGATTTGGTACACAGATATTCCTTCACAGTCAGTTAGTTCTCTCTTTTATATTTATACTACCAACGCCCGCAGCTCCGCCCGCTGGTTTATTTTATATTAAAAGAAATTTAAATTTATTTCAGCTATCATATAAATGCACGTTTGTTATACCCTCCACAGGAAGGTATATTCACTTTGTCATTACGTTTGTAACGCCAAGAAGGATTCACCGGAGACCCCACAAAATATATATACATATTTCTGAATCAGGATCACATTCTGAATCGATTTAGCCATGTCCGTCTGTCTGTCTGTTGAAAGCAGGATAGCGTACAAACGAATCGACTTAGGTGAGATGAGATTTTATGAGATGTCTTGTTTTACCGTTGTCAAATTGGTATTAAAAAATTGTCTATGTCGGTCACGTAGTTCTGGTACCTGCCATACAAAACCAATATTAGACACATGCGTGTACCTGTACCAGTACATACAGTGGAGGGTATCAAAGCATCGGCCAGGCCGATGGTAACACTTTTACTTGTTTATATTTTGTCTTCTTTTTAAGCTTACAAAATATTTGATCGCTTTGTCTTTTCATAAACTATACATACATGTTTTTTATTTAATGGGCGCAAGTAGCTATAAAAGCCTACAGCTCACACGCGAACATTCAATATATAGCTGTCCATGTGAAAGACGTGGCTGTCGGAGGTCAATGGCCGAGTAGTTCTGAATATAACCCCTATACCCCTGTTTCCCCTTCCTCCATCCACACTCTAACTAACCTATACTGATCCGGAGGATGTAGCCGGTACAATCTTGAAAAAATTCGGCCAAATAGTTCCAGAGAGTTAGTCCCTACCACCCCTTTACCCCTCCCCCTTCGTCAACTTAGTCGTTACGTAACCTGTACTGCTCCGAAAGTCCTAAGTCAATGGACATAAGATTTCACATAAATAAAAACTCGTCACAGGTATGATGTAATTATTTATACTACGCGATCATATCGTTACACTTTCCATAGCTGCAGATTTCAAATTCATATATGTAGATATGTATCTATCACTTACGCACCACAAACCTCTTATATGTACGTAGACGTATTTATATGCATATTTAGTTTGTTTAATGCATATCCATTGCCTACATCAAATTCAACTACGCCATACATGAGTATTTACGTACAATGTGCATTCTGAATGCCAGTCGTGCGAGTAGTCATATTCTATTTTGGGAACGCAATATAAAACTACCCCTAAGCACAACTGCAATCGAGAAATCATTTTTTTCGCACTTGACCAAATAAGATCTATTTTTAATTTATTATATCTCACCCTCTGGATGGACCAGAAAGAAGCATTTTAGCTCAAAATACTCGGTGAAGCATTGGCTAATAAATAAAAGCATTTCTTGAAATGGCATACGTAGATTTATGAGTATAATGGCAAGTTGAGCGTAGTAAGGTCGAAATAGAAAATGGGAGTGCAAACGTTTTTCAACCCTTATAGGACGAATTTTGTAAAACAATGAATGAGGCATGTAATTATTTTGACTTATCTATCAACACACAAACTTTCAAGTTCATACGGCTAACGGTTCGTGAGACCCCCCTTATTCCCCGCGACGCCTTTACTCCTGAGCAATTCTCACCCACCCTACGGACTAAGTTGGCCACACATCTATAAATCAGAAAAAGAATCATGAAAATCGGACGAATGGTTCTCGAGTTATGAAGAAACGAACAGACGGACGTTGCATTTTATAAGTAGTATGGATGGGAGGTGGTAATAGTTTTCATCTGATCTTGCTCATCTTCGAACTTAGCTTCAGTTTGGTGGATAAAAGCTTACGTAGCAAATTTCAAGTCGATAGCTCTAAGATTACGGCCGTTTTCGTGCGGACAGACGAACAGACAGACGGACATCGCTAGATCGACTAAGAAAGTGATGCTGATCATTGATCAATCTATATCTATATATAAAAATGAAGATTCCGACTGACAGATCATCAGCGCCCAGCCTTAACCATTTGCTCTAGAAAGCTGAATTTTGAACAGAGGTTTCCTTTATGATGTATATAAGCACTAAGGCAGAATTTTTTGCAATTCAACCCCTAATGGGGTAAAAGGGGGGGTCAAAGTTGGTATGGGAACATTTTTATTTTTCATCCGAATTACTTCAAACTCGGTTAGTATACTCTCTATAAGAAATAAAGATAATTAATTTGTCCGATTTTGGAAATTTTGCTTGAGTTTAGAGTTATTGACGATGACCCCTTTTAAGGGGGGGCGTTTCCTAATTAACGAACTGCTCGTCGTATAGATTTTAAACATTATAATGCGTCCAAACTTCATACCTGTTGAATATGCTGATCGCTCCATCTAACTCCATCGTACGTACTCCAAAGATATTCAACCGAAATTCTGTAAGAATGGGGTTATACTGCCAGAGAGTGGTATACATCCTCACGATCTTTTCGGTTGCATATATTGCACAGTGTAGGAATATCTGGGCAGTGTGGAATATAATTAAGGATTGACTAGTAATATATATAGTTTGTTATACCTACAACGCCTCCTTATGTGCGTTACAAATGAAATGTCAAAGTGAATACACCCTTACAACAGTGTGGTATGGAGTATAAACACATGGTACTACATTTTGTTTGCTAACGTACTACATTTGATTTAGATTTTAGTGGCAACGCTGATGCGCATACGTATACCAACTTCCATCGACAGTACAAAATATCCATCACGGACTCTGTGGAATACTGGTGGCTCTATAGGCTTAGTGAATCGCACTCAGTAAAGCATACGAACGATTCAATAATGGCAAATGGTGTTTGGGCAGGGATCAGTATCTCAGTTG
This sequence comes from Cheilosia soror, assembly GCA_949372485.1. Taxonomy (NCBI): domain Eukaryota; kingdom Metazoa; phylum Arthropoda; class Insecta; order Diptera; family Syrphidae; genus Cheilosia; species Cheilosia soror. The sequence continues at coordinate 36,148,293 of OX443564.1, read as the reverse complement.
CCCTTGGACAGAAAGCAACGATCCAAGCTGAATGAAGTCTACACAAATGAACTCTGTGAAAGAGAATACTCTCAGAAATTCAAGTAGGTATCAGAATATTTCCGGGCAGTCAAGCACTGCTAAAAGTCCATACAATTCGACTGTACTATTGGGAGCTATAAATGAGGCTATTGAGTTTGAACTTCTTATGTATGTAAGTGTATGTCAGGCCAAGAGGCCTAAACTCTACAAGTATAAGTAACTGCTCTCTAAAATACCCCCATCAGAAGTTCCACACAAAGAAAACTAAAACCACAAACAACAACGGCAATCTTTAGATACTTTCGGCAAACTAGTTTTTTTTAATAGATTAGGAGTTAGGACGTTAGGCCGTATAAATTGCTTTGAAAACACCCTATCTATATCTATATTCTATTTACCTAGATGTCTGCGTAAATATTTGCACAGAAATGCAACTCCATTATACACGAATGTCCGTAAACTATACATCATCATTCAAGTGCAGCTTTGAAATTCAATTATAGGACACAATAGTCGTGACAACAATTTTATTACCATTATTTTATTAAAATTACAACAACCAACGACCGACGGCCTGCACTTACATCGACATTAATATAGTTCTCTATCTCGAGCCCTGAACCAACAGACGACAACCGTACAAAGTACAAAGCACTCGTATCGTATCCCTGGAAAGAGGAAAAAAATGCAAACAAAAAAAAAAAAAAAAGATAAAAGAAAAACGGGATACACGGGCTACAAGAAATGCCTTTTTGTTGTCCCTTTGGCGACGAGGACAATGGATGATCACATTGAACAATTTTATTTCATGTGCCATGTTCACCATATTGACAGAGGGCTATACTACAGACGCAGTCACAGCGGAACAAAAACAATCGAAAAACACAGAAATGGCCAACACCAACGATCGACGATCGACGACGATCAGAAGCAACATTAATTCAGGGTCCATCGATTCGCATCCTCAGATGCGTCGCCGTCCCGTCCATACAAATGTGTTTTTAATGAATTCCGTGCGCTGGCCCAGACCAGACAGCGAATTGGGAGCAGGGCAACAGCTCGAAATGTAGAAATTCACTCCTCCAGGAGATAAAATAAAAAAAATAAAAATAAAAATGGACGACACAAGCGCACACACAGAGACATCATAGCAGTCCTACATGTTTCATCGTTTGGCGCGAAGGACTCGAGAACCTTCCCGGAGATGCTGTAAATTAGAGATGTGCACGAAGCCCTGGCCTCCGCAGGCCCTCCTCAGGCGATTTCGCTTGCCATTTCGTGGCATGTTGACGCGCGAACATCACATCGTACATGATTCCAGCGAATATCTATAACCACTTACTTTGGCTGCTCCTCCAGATCACGAAGAGGAGGAAAAAGCAAAGACGATGAAATTAAATGGAAATAAAATGCCCCGACATGTTCCAAGTGTAATGGACTACGGGACAACAAGGAGATCTTATTAGTTAAGTTGTCCTTCAACGAGCTAACCCCATTATAGGCATAGGCGAGAGTGCCCATGTGCCCGGTTGTGTCGTCGTCGTCGTCGTGATGGCATCATCATTGTGTCGTTCGTCCTTATCCGTATACGTGATCTCGGCAAGGGGGACCAGTAAGAATTCTTCAAGAGTTTTGCATGATGGAATCATCACCATCACCGCTCAGCATCCTCAATCCTATATACTCATCGTCAGTCTTTGGGTGCTTGTCAGCCAGTTTGTCGGGCAACCGCAACCCCCCACCCCACACATGGCCGCTCAGGAATGTAATTGGCCCGAAAAGTATAATGAGCCCGAGAGGCCATTATATCATTAGGAGTCACGATCCAAGTGCACCCATGATGCCTATGCCATCCGTCGGATGTGCCCGGAGCACATCTTCACCTGATGATCGTAATTATTTCGTTGCTCGTTGCAGGGGAACGGGTTCCTGCGGCCAGTTTGCTTATTGGTCTGGTTTCAAACAGACACATATGCATATGCGGCCATCAGGAGGAGTTGTCCAGTCAGCGATTTTAATTATCACGCAATCGGATATTTTTTTTTCTTCGTTTTGAGTATGCGTTCCTCTTAGAGGGGTCGAGAGAAAGGGAGAGTGAGTGACCACCACTTTAAGGCTTAATTGACTGCGCTCTGTGGAAAGCTAAATACTCTGATGCCTGATCCTGGTGGCTGTGCGGTCGGCGATGTCTTTTGTGTGCTGATCCGCTGCTGTTGCTGCTGCGGTCGATTGTAATTACTGTGCCACTTAAACTCCTGGATGATAACCATTTTTAGCCGGTTTTATTGGCGGGCAGTCGAGGGGGGGGGCAACAAATGGAGAAAAGCCATCGACAGGAGTGATGTCGATGTCGGCCGTCAATCGGCCAGGAGATAACTTATTTGCACAAAGGCCGGTACATGATTACGGACACCAACACCGCAGAGTGGCACATTCGTGATGACATGCGCTTGCCTATGCAGAAATGATGGCGTTTTAGTTAGCAGGTAATTAATGCGAAAATATTGTAATCAACGGATAAATTGATATTTAAAACCATTTCATGGTTATCCCGAGATCTAGACAAGTTGACGATGAAATTGTTTAATTAAAAACAAGTTGCAGAAGGTGGTAAAGTATACATAGGTATACATGTATACCGACATGAATGATGTTTTATTGGTAGCAAGTGGCATCAACAATGTTCTGTTTTCAAATTGAAATGGATTTAAAGGGGTAGCTTTAGCTTATGATAAACGAAAGGCCTAAAAGATAAAAGATATCTCACAAATATGCACATCAATCGGCTAAGAAAAATACCCAAACAATCGGTTTTTAAAATCACATAAGCCTTAGAACTTGCTTTTCAGAAATAGCCATAGAAATTGCATTAAATTTTCTTGCAAAAACGCCTCGAAAATCGGTCCAAAAATCTATTCCAAATCGTTGTAGGTCTCCTTTTCAAAAATGTTGTAGAACAACCAAAAATTCTGTCGGTTGGAAAAAAGAACAAATGCATGCAACAGGCGGCATGAAAAATGCAATAGTCCAGTGTAACCCTTAACCCAGGGGTTCCCAATATTTTCCATACTGCGACTCTCTATACAGGTTATAATACTTTTGCGACGCCCTCCTAAAACCACTCAAGGGAACAAAGCACAGATATGTGAATTGAAACTGAGCTTACTGAATATTCACTAAAGGGGTGAAATTACTCTTTTTTTCTGAGCTTGGTTCAGTAGGAGCTCTTCTTTGGTTGGTAGAAGGAGGAATTTTGGGTTCGCGTATTTGGTGCTGCTCATCATGATTTCGATTGCATTTAAGCTTCCAAAAGACCCCCAGATGTGAAATAACTCCAAAGCATAACTTTTGGCGGGTATTTTGGGGCTTGAATAATATGGCCACTCACGACGACAGTTACCCCTGCATCCTTGGTCTCGATTCTCGAGATCCGATTAGTTCTCTTAACAGAAAATAATGTTTCCCAGTCCCAGTCCAATTCATGTGCATTTCGACCAGGCACGAAGCGTGCATATATTGAGGGGAAGCAGTGCTTCCGTAAGAATTTCAAACAAAAAAAAATATTCACAACAAAAAATTTATTTATTCGAAATTTAAAAAAAAAATCGTTTTAATAACACACTTTTCTCCCCTAAACATACCCTTAACATATTGATACATATACATATTGTTTTCGTACAAAATTTCGAACCCGAGATTTTGATCAATTCTGATATTACGATGATAGGGGAACTCAAAAAAGTGGGTCTCGCAATTCTGCCCGTCCGTATGTCTGTCTGTCCCACCCCTCTGGGGAATCTAAACGCTTGGACGAATTTGCTTCAAACTTCGTATTTAGAGTTTGTGGGCTTCCCGCTAAGGACGTTTTTTATGCTAGCCCTAATATTAACGGTACCTCCCATATAAACATTTTACGAAATATGTCTAAATTTTGATTTTTTCGAAAACAGCTCTAACGATTTGAACTAATTGATAGTTGATTTAATGTAGGTATGCTTAACATGACTGCATACCCAGTTTTTCGCTAAAAAGTCCAGCAACGGCAGTTTTGAAAATTGGCTTTTTTCGAAAACGGTAAAAACGATTTAAAAAAAAAAACGTATTTTTAAGGTACAATTGTCATTCTTAGCTTGATAGCAAACTCAGTTTTTCTCTAAAAAGACTGCGTCCTTTGATATCCACCCAAATCCCTAATAATAGTACTTTAAAAAACTGCTCATATCTCGAAAACACCATTTTCGATTATGATAAAAATGTTACTGTCAGGTAATGCTTAAATCCATAGTAATACCATTTGCTCAGGTTTCAACCAAACAGTTTAATAACAGTGCTTTTCGAATACAAATTGTAACATTTGTCTGCACAATTTTACAAAAAACCGCTCTAACGATTTTGATCAAAATACATATTTAAGACAACATAAGCATTCTAAACATGATCACGTACTTAGTTTTTCACAGAAAACTCGAACATTGCCGTTTTATGAATATTTCTCAAAAATGACTACCCAAATCCCGATCTACACACACGGTATATTTTTGCAAAGCCCAAAACTTCAGTGGCAATATAATTCGAATTTCATCGAAATTCAAGTGTTAGTTCGGGGTGAAATTTAAAAGAAAAAGTTGAAGTTAATACGTCTGTTTATGTAGTATGTATTACGTTGTTAATTAACAAGCTCAGTTATCAGAGTACATCTTGAGTGCGTATGATTCTAAACGTTAAATTTGCCGAAATGACTCTGAGATTCTGCGAGATTCGCAATAAACGAGAAAGTTACGTGCGACCCAGTCGTGCACATTTTTTTTCTCAAAGTGACAGTATTTCTAATCTACTTGAATAAACAAATTTCGATTCTTTTTGGACAAAATAGATAGGCGTTCTGAAATCAACCTTTCAACAAAGGAACAATTTAAAAATCTTTTAACAAAAATTGTCGACCATGCCATCTACGAAATCGATATTCAGTTTAGTACCCTGTCATATTTTCAATTTTTGAAACTTGAAAACAGAACTAAAGTTGATTTTCGATGACGGGAATTTTACGTCAAAAACTGATCTTAAAGAAATATTAAGATTTTTAATCAGTATTGATTTGGATAAAAATTTCACTGAATACTTTAAGCTTTGTAAACTATTCTTGACTTTCTCCGTGACGAACGCATCTGTAGAGAAATAATTTTCGTGTCTTAAAAAATTTAATTACTTACAAAATAAATGTGGACAAGAAAGGTTGTCAAATTTAGCCCTTATTTTGATTGAAAAACCATTGCTTAAAGACATACAAGCCAAAGGGAAATTTTATGACCAAATGCATAATAGATAATTTTGCTTCAAAAGAAAGAAGAATTAATTTAAAATACATGACTTAGTAACCTTTTAAATTATTTATATTATTATCTTATATTATTATTTATTTAAATGAATTCTATACATATTTCTTAATACGAAACGATCTCGAGCCAAAGTATTATGAGGACTAGATCATAGATAATTTTGCTTAAGAAAAAAAAGTTGTATTTAATGTAGGTACACTCAGAGAAAAATCGCAAGCTAAAATCAAGTATGCTCATGCTCAAGCTTGATTTTATATTTTATATAAGCCGAAACAATCTTAAAATATGATTGAAACACAAATAAGGGACAAAACAATCTTATTTCAAGCTTGTTCATGATTGAAACAAGCGCAACAATATTTAAAGTGCATGCGAATGAATGCATTCTAATTTCTATTCGTTCCTAAAATTCATACGCACTTACTGAGTGAATTCTCATAAGGCAACATTAAAAATTTAATATTATTACCTATCTACTGAAATGATTGATCTACTGATGTGAATGAATGATGTGATGATATAATATGTATAAGGCCCTAGTTATAGCTATCATTGAAATGCATCATTGAAAATTTTGTTTTCCGATTTTAGAACGATTAATCAAACAATATTGGCTTTAGTTGGTATCAAAATAAAGGTAATCAATTGTGGAATATTTTACGAAAGAAATTACTTAATTCTGACTAAAAGTAATCTTTAAATTCAATTTTATTATTTCACTGATCGAAATCGATTTCAATGAACAGCTGATTCTCGTTTCTCCAATTTGGAACCCAATCGTTTCACTGATGTGTTCGATTCTCTTCCTATTCTCAGCTGTCAGTTTTGCTTTCAATGATCAACTCTAACCTCAAAACCTAGACTCGTTTGTTGAAAAGTCACTGACAGGTTCTTTCACTGACAGGAATTTTTCAATGATTGCTATAACCGACTTGTCAAAAAAATGAAACCACCATTCCACTGATTTGTTCCAATAATTCATTTCAATGATAGCCATAACTAGGGCCTAAGATGGTAGGTATCTAAGATCTAAGGTTTAGATCTTGAATATCCAAAATAAATTTGATTCAGGCATCGTATAATGTATATGTATAATGTGGGCGCAGTAGCGCAGTGGTTAGTGTGCTGGACTACTGTGCAAGGGATCCAAGGTTCGATCCCCGGAAAAACACAAATTACATCTTAAAGTTTTTTTCTACTGCGCCACCTCTCGCGATCGTCTGACAAACATCCGAGAGTATGACTGTCATGAAAAGGCTTCTCAATTCAGCCGTTCGGACTCGGCATAAAATTGTAGGTCCCTTCCATTCGTCCCAAAAATAGAAACTCACACAAAACGAATGGTTGCGAGAAGCTAGGCCTTGGGTGTCACCCGCCTGTTGCGCCACCTATTTATTTATTTATTTTTTATCGTATAATGTAAGAACCTCCTTTTTAGAATAATCGCAAAACAGGGTGGAAGTAAAATTTGTAAGCTTAAAAAATCTTAAAAGAAGATTTTTTGGTCTTTGTTTTAAGAATTTTCAGTTATTTTAAGTTGACAATGGTCCAAAACTTAGCTTTTGTATTCTTAAAATAAGAACGAACATTCTTAAATAAATCCCGAAATAAGATAAGTAAGATTTTTAGGCTTACTAAAAATATAAAAACAAGATTTTTTGGTCTTGAAAAAACGAGCTGAAAATAATATTTTCGTACTTGAAATGAGATTTTCCGAGATTACCATACAACGAACGAGCTTGATCTGACACTGATATTCTTGATTTTAGCTCGTTTTTCCTCTGAGTGTACAAGACTTAAAATATTATATTGTTTTTTATTATTATTTTGGTTTTAATGCATTTTAAAAGTTTTTTTTATTTACTATTTTGGCCTTAAATAATTTGAATAAAGCGATATTTTCTTGAATAAAGGACATTTAATTTTAAGTTTAAAGTTGAGTGCTTCCGCTTCCCAAAAAGTCACGCTTCGTGCCTGATTTTGACATATCTTAGTATTGTCTGGCAAATAGCATCTGTTCAAAAGCTGTTTTTGAATGGTTTTCGGACCTTACGGCCCCCTTCAAGAGAACTTTATGGCTTAGATTTCACACTGCAAGATGCTGGACTATGGCGTCTTTGGCCATTAATCCAGAGTATTTGATTCAACAGATCAAAATACTCCTGCTTCAGCTCCCTCATCAGTTCTTGATCCATCTGGGAAATAGTATAGGCATCTCATAAACTTTGTAGAACCTCAAAAAACTGTCAAGATAATTATGTTCCATCTCTTTCAAAAGCTTTTCCTTGATACACATCGTATTCGGTAGGTAAGTTGAAGATATGTTGAGTTAGTTAATGGATTTACTTCTATAAGGACTAGGATGTTAGGCTTCTTAGCTTGGAGATGTTTGTGTAATCAGTTGAGGTTGATATTGTCCGCGAATATTGCAGAAATCTGTCTCTAGTCTCGGGGCTTTATCCTAATTTACTTCCGCAGTTCTTTATCTCAAAAGTTGTACAATCACTTTTCTGCCCACTCCGTATTGCGTCGGCCCATATCTGCTGAACTTCGAAACGTAGTCAAGACTACTTCAGAAAGATTATATAGAACATTTCAAAACAAGTGTAGTCGCATCTCTCTCACACGTTTCAATAGATACATTTTGATAAATTCACAAATAACAAGACCGTGTACCTCTTCAATATGTTGTATCTTCTTCAAGTCCGAATTTCATCTCTATTTGAGGTCCGGACCAATTCAAACAAATTCTTTAGCTGATTCTACACACGTATGGATGCCAGCATAACCTTCGACCACCTGCACTCGATTTTCCGAAAGCGGGAGTGCTGTGTTTAGGTATTCCCCTCTTGCAAACCAATTTACTCCAAGGAATTAGGAAAATCTAGAAAAAAAAAAACAAAAATTAATTGCACTACCCACCCACACAATTTCTTGGCCAAATCTCACCCACATATGAGTCTCTCCCATCATAACCGCTCGCACGGAGAGCACGTCCGAGGGCAAAGTTGAGACCACATACAATTTCATTTAATGAACTGCATACACCGCACCCGCAAGAAGACATTAAACGTTTATCTTCGAAGTTAAAACACAAAATGGCTACGAAACGAACTGACCCGCCGCCGCCGCCGTCGCGTGCATTCAAGCTCTCTTCCTTTCGGTTGATGCTGCCCAGAACAGGAACAATCCTTCGGGCGGCCGTTGAGGAATAGCGTTAAAGTCCAGAAAATGGTTCTCTCGCTTCGTGCGCCCCAGCCCAACCACACCATCCACCAGCAGACCATCACCATCGTGGTAATAACGTAATAACGTGAATATATTGATTTCATCGCAAACACATAAATTAGTGGCCAAAGTAAAAGCCCGGACGAGGCGCAGCGAGGCTCTCCAGTCCTGAATGTGCCTGGCGAAATGGGCGGTTGCGAGTTGCACGTATTTTGCGTTGTTGTTGCTGTCTGGCCAGGATATGGAGGCCATGCATCCATGCTGCTGCTGCCGGGGGTGGTTTGTGGCTTCGATGTGGCGTTGCAGGGATCATCACTGCATAGTATATACCTACGTGCGCAGTGTGTACATCGGTCGGGCCCAGGGCTGCGCATAAGTAAGTTATAAATAATAACTGGCGTGTTGTAAATCAAAATTATCAGTTTTGATGGCCGAGTGGTTGCCTGCAGTTGAACCCAACGATGATGGCGGTGCGGTCTGGGGGTGGTTCACTGGTTCAATTGTTAGTTTGCTTGGCTATAGGTATTTTGATTGGACTTCTCCGCTCTGCAGACTTTATTCGATAAACACATGCGAGTTACTGGGCCGCTATCATGGCTGCCCCTTAAGATGGCGATGCCTGTCGTATAGTCGTAGTGCTGTAGTATTAGTGTGCATGCGTACGCCAGGGCCGCGCGATCCTATTGAACTTTCCAGTCAAACGCAGATAGTGTATAATTAGGTGGAGTTGCACACACCGTATACCAACGTTCGGCGAACGTTCCCACCTCGGTGTGCGGTATAATTTATCAGTTATATGCGGAGTGCATAATCAAGTGATTTTCTTAAATGGAAACGTTTATTTATGCGCGAATTTAGCGGGCCCCCCATAATAGAGATGCACACTGGGGCAGGAACGGCAGCGCGGGGACCTGCTCGTTGCTGATGGTGATGCGGTGAAGGTAAATTGCAGAAATTTTCCCACTTGATAAATCGCATCGTGGAATTGGTTTCCACAAAAACACACATCAATTTGAAATGATAGGCTGCAGGTATGGTGTAATGTTCGTAGCGGATCTTGACACTAGAAAGTGTGATGAATGGCATGATGGGCCACTTTGCACTTTCTCAGCCATTATAATAAGAATTCGCGTGAAATTTGTCAAATATTATACACAAATCACAGATCATTCGAATTTTCATACCGTTCGGAGCTCTGAAACGCGTTTCAGTTCTCACCAGTAGTTGTAAGTAAGTGCAACATTATGTAGTGTTACTTACGTCATTTGCTTTGAACCGACCCTTTCATCTGGTGAGCCATGGCATGCCACTTTTTTCTAATGAAATGTCTAGCAGGGTGATGACCCTGTCTTAATATATTGTTGAATGACAGCGATGGTTACTTTACAAGTATTTCTCACGCATACCTATCAGTGTACTGATTCGACAAAAGAGCGGATCAGTCTTAGCTTGGTTCTTATTCTGCAAATATTGATTTCCCTATACATTGCTGATTTCGAAGCGATAGTTGGGATGAGACTTGGATTTGGAAGAACTTAGGGGCCTTTGTCTTTGCCGCATTAAAACACATTTAATTTAGATTAGACGCAGGGTTGTGAGGAGAACCGTCACATGACACTAAGCACCTTAGTGGGCCCTTTGCGATCCCTGGGAGAACCAGGGAAAACCCACGCATTTTCCCTAAAGCATTATATTTCCCCACAGAATGTAAATATCTTCGCTCGGTCGACAAGCCCTATATATTCTATGTTGTTAAAGAAGTATAGGTATAGTTTCCCAAAACTTTACACCGCGTACATGCTATGCCATGACATTCGCACTGTATTATGTGTGATGTCCAGTGTTACCGATGGGCGACATATGTCGCCAAATGGCGACTTTTCTACTGTCGGGACGCGTGGCGACCACATTTCAAAATAAGCGTTTTTGGGACCCCTTTCACAAATACAGGCGACATTGGGACGCATTTTCAAAGCTTCAATTTATTTCTCAAATACAATTAATAACACCCAAACATTTTGAAGTATACAAAAGCATTTGCGCGTTTTTTCTGCTTTAATAAATATTCGCATGTTTGTTGAATAGTTGTAGTAGGTACCAAACGGAATACAGCGCAACACTTTCCATTCCAAACGTCAACACAATACCAGCAAGTCTTTACATACTAAATGACCCGGTGAAGTTCATAGTTTGTAACTCTTTATAAGCGATTATGAGTCCCAATCAACCTTCCAACTCCACAGTTTAAGTTTCGTTTGGTGATTAAATGAAACTCGTTGCTATAATTCAAATGAATTCAATGTCTTTTATTTATCTACATATAAAAATTTAGATCAAACCAAATTTCAAAGCTAAAACTATGGTGTCTTAAATTACTTTTATGGGTCGCGCCATTCCCCGATTTTGAATCCCACCTTATTCCAATTTTTATGGACAATGCACATCAATGTTAACAATCTTACAACTTTTAAAATGCATAATTTTTTTGTATGGGAGGTGCCATGTCTCTTATCCAATTTTTATGAAATCTCGCCGAAACACCTTCGGGCCAATAGTGAAGATTTTCTCAATATGTGAGCTCAATCCACTTTGTGATTTTTGAGATATACGATGTCGAAAGATTTTCTTAAAAATTGTTCTCGATCTATTCTGTGGTTTTCGAGATATAAGATTTTTAAGAATTTTTTTGTGTGTACAATTTTGACCAAACTTCACAGAAACTCCTTTAAGTCAATAACAAAGAGTCTCCCAAAATTTGAGTTCATGGCTCATGGTGGTTTTCGAGTTTTGCGATTTTTGGTGGTGTATATTCCTATAAAAAAATGGAAATTTAAATTTTTTATTGTTTGGGACGCATTTTTGGGCTCGGGCGACCTTTTTTGGAGACATTTTCAAATTATTCATCGGTAACGCTGGTGATGTCTTCCTCGATACCTCATTGCAAAATCTGCACGTATATCTGTGTGTGAAAGTCATAGAAATGCTAAAAGATATGCTTTCTAAGAATTCAGTGGTAAAAACGAAATTCCCATACCTGATGCTTTTCTCAGGTTTGCCGTGCTTAGTTTAAGAATTTCCATACTTCCTTTGTGATCCGTTTCTGATGGCCACAGGGCTTTGGACATGCCGAGGCCGGTTGTGTTCACCTATCTTCGGGTTGCCTGTTCTTGTATATTTCTTTTGATACGTTCCTTAAATTTAATCCGTCGTAGTGGAAATTTTTGGTACGAATTTAATTCGTAGCAAAAATGTGATTACCCAGAGCCAGACGATAGCCAGATATAGCGACTATATACGCAGAAGAGACCAACTTCATATCAAATGCTGATCGCAAGTGGGAGAGTGCAACTCGGTGTAGTCAGCTAGATAGGAGGCAAAACCGCAGTTTTTTTTTTCGTTCTGAGAAGTCAATTGACTAGTAGAGCATTATCCCGAACTACTAAGGACATTCTGTATAATACCTTAATCATCCCACTCCTGCTTTATGGCGCTGAAGCGCTTATGGCTCTAAATCGGATAAAAATATGCCCGGTCGCTTCGAGGGAAAGATTATTCGTAAAAAATCGGTTCCGTTTGTATTAATGGGCCATGGAGGAGGACATTCAACGAAGACCAATGTAAAGCCACATCGACCTGTTAAAAAAAAATGCACATAAGTAGCCTGAGATTCCTAAGATATGTTGAGCGAATGGATCCAACCAATAGTCACTCTGATGCAGAGTCTGCTTGCATTTGTTGGAGTCGTCAATATGTAGGAAATGCGCTTTTTTCCCAGGAGACAAAAATATCTATCAGCTATATCGCCAATTCCTGAGTCTTTCTGATGAAGAACAGCACTCACTTTGGATAAGAGGTATACGATGTTCAATGAACGATTAACGATTGCCGAAATAATCTTATAGGCCTGTATATAATGTCTCAAGTCGAACATAAGCAACTATTAGACATTTTACTTAGGCTAATGATGACTAAAAGCGTGGTTCCTGCGGGTTGGCATAGATAACGGTCTGACTACAAGCCAGGTTTTTCGAAGGCCTTCTACAACACCTGTTTCTTGGGTATGAACTGATGCGCGGTTCCGTAAGGCCTTACGACAAAGCGTGGTACCTACCTTCGTATACTTCGTCAATTGGCCATAGCGAGGTAGATACTCCGGTAAGTGAAATGCCTAGAGCGACCGCAAGCAGGCCAACGATCAATACTGACTCTTCCAATTATTTTTCTTTACGCTCTCTTAGTATTTGGAACGCCGATCTTTTTGTTGTGGATACTGGATCCACCCCCATTTGTATATTTTAATTATTTTATACATAGCTCATAGCTGAATGACATTATTAAGAGAGTGACAAAGAGAATTTATGTTACGTTAAACAGGTTGAGGAAATAAGAAACAATTAACAATTATTAAAGCAAATAGCAAACATGTAGGGTAAATTAGGTTATGTCTGTCACTTTTGACCAACGAAAGAATAATTATAATAAGAACAATAATAAATTATTTTGAAAATAAATGAAACAAAAACAATCTTAAACAGTTATTATTATTATTATTATTTTTTTTTTTTTCCAATACTTTTTTAGGTTACAATACTTATAAAAATACATAGAAATACATACATATATAGCTCATACTAGGGGTACCGAGATCGCAAGGGATTTAAGCAGACATACTGACACAGAAACCGCGGTTAAGTTAATAAATTTCGGTCTGAAAACAGTACGCCGGTTTTGGCCTTTAACGAGAGGGATAACAAAGTTCTTAGCCCATCTCCCATTGATACAACAAAAAGACTTTTGCAGTCACCAAGGTTAGAGTAAAAACGGATTTTGCCTAAAATCAGGGCTCCTTTGACTTATGTTGGCGCGTTCGTCTCAACAAACCTTCAAGCTCTATTCCTAAGGAAATCGATTAAATTCTAATCTCCCTGTCCAAATCGAGGCCTCCTATTCGTTGCTCATAGTTCTAAGTTGCTGCTGTCCTACCTATTACAATGTTTCAAATTCTATTTCTGAACTTGCTTTATAATTAAGCAATTGCTGGAGCTCTCGAATTCAAAAGATCGATGCGCAGATTACGGATACAATGCGGTGATGGCAGAGTACTCGTATCTACTACCTACCACTACTTAGGAAAAATCAGTTCGCGCGGAGCTTTTATTTTTATGATCCAAATATTTGACTACGTGTGCGCCCCAAGCCGGTTGCTATACATCATTCCAATAAATGCTGATTGCCTCTTGACACGATTTCCACTTGAGTATAGAGGGTGCTGCTGGGAATATTTGCGCCACACAATAATACCCCCAGCTCCATCTATCGCGCAAGAGGCAGTGACAAATGAACACAATTTACATTATTACATGGGAATTAAGCAGACATTTGCGCCCAGAGAGGGAGAGATTGCCTGGTGCTGGTGGTGTGCCATGCCAATGTGCCGTGGAGGTCGGTTGTCGGTAATATCTGCGGCAATTTTCGGGCCATGAATCGTGTATTTCATGTCGAAGTCGCAGCAGTTCCGTGGAAGTGCTGTATCTGTATCTGTATACTGTATCCATGCGCTATGCTATTTCCAATTGAGCTATGTTCGATTAATCTTTTTGATTTATGTCCACGTGCGAGAAAGTAGCATGAACAAATGTCTCGCGATGGCATTTAATTGGGAATCGGGACTGCATGGGGGGCAGCGCACCACAGCCACCATTGGGATGGTTGTGCCGTTTCTTATGGGTGGATGTGGATTGGCGTCTTTGGTGTGGTGACTGAACAGGCATTCCTATCCTAATCCTGGCCGAACAGCGGTAAATTATGTTTGACTAGCTGTGTGTTGTCAACAAGATTGCCGATCATACATAAATATTACGACAGACAAAAAAATAATTGGAGGTCAATTATATGTACCTACATCGGGTTCGGTATATGAATGTGTCCTGTCGTAAATTTTCCACCACCAATCAAGGAACATTTCGACTGGCACATGGTGTTGATGATTAATTCAACAGATCGACGATTGTGAACAGTTACAGTTTAGCGCAGTTTAAGCGATCTGTAGATATATGGGAGTTGCACGACAACAATATTTTCGAGACTAATGGACCTCGTTTCATGTATCCTGTATGACCTACATAGCCATAGTTCTATAAAACGATATCACGCTGACTTGTATGAAGCATGCTTCGAAAGAAGATCAAACGGATCGTGAGATAGGTAGCATAGCAGCTCTGGCTAAATGAGATCAGATGGCCCTTCCTGTGAAGGGAGTTGTGCAGATTTTCCGTTAAAACTTACAGACGGGTAGGTAATACATAAAAGCCATTATCATTCCATTGTTGGTATTTTTGGTATAAAATAGGTCGTCTGTAGGTACGTGGCTCCTTTACAATTAACAAGCTCTGGACGTTTCTGGATAATGGATTCATTCAAACTATCTAACTGACCAGCAGGCACGTAGCCAGGGGGGAGGGGGGCTTGAGGGGCTGAAGCCTCCCCCGAAAGTAGACAAAAAACTACAATTTTTCAAAGGCCCAATTTAGACGATCATTTCAGTTTCAGTCTAAATGCAGAAATGAAAGCGTTTAACTGAAACTAAAACTGAGACTGAAACTGATGGAATTCTCATAAGTTTTAGTAGATAAATCTTCTAACCTTCACAAGTAAATCAACTGAATACTAGACTTGGGTCTAAATACACTGCAGAACATCAGTTTAACTGAAAGCTTAACTGATAGCTCAACTGAAACTGTAACTGAAATGATTGTCAAAATGGGGCTCATTTTCATTCATTTTCAATGGTCCGCTTGTCCATTAAGTGGGTCGCGGGTGTAGGTTGCTCAAAATGGGGCTTTAAGCCCTAAATTCAAATCTATAAAAATAAGGAGACTATCTCGGTAGGTATACACTTGTACAGTATTCAAACGCTAGGTATGTATGTACACTGTACAAGCCATATCTTTAACGTGGTTCTGCCAAGTCAACTCCTGGCAATTCGCAATTGCCTTTGTGTAGTTTGGCGTATTTTTTTGGGAAGCGAATATATGTAACAATACCAAAAGTGAGTATAAAAGCTTTGCATGTATAAGTAAAAGTGAGCTACTATAGATTCTCAAAATATACGCCTGTTAGTGAAATTTCTGCCGCAACTGTTCAAATGCATTATATAGCTTTCAAAAATGTCATTAAAAAGCACGCACCAGAGAGCTGAAAAACTCGACTTCTACGCCTTTATGCCAGTATTATTTCCTTTAATCTCTCTTCAAATGCATCTCAATAAGTCTTGAAGAAATAACGAGCATTAACACTTTTGGCAGCGGTCCGAAAAAGTAATTTCCTAGTAAGCCTCATTGTATGCGAAAAACTGTTCCTTTAACGCTGCTCTTATCAATTGTCCTTAGATTTCGTTTCTGCATCGACCGCACAAAAGAAGTTCTGAATTCTCTTAAGAACATCAGAGAAAATTTCGAAGATTTTTTCAGAGAGACTTTTCAATCCGCATCCCAACTTGCAGAGGACTTATTTGAAGTTAAATTAAGAGCTCCAAGAACTTCATTGGAAGAAACAGCGCGTTCCAATTCAGAAACCTTTCTGCTGAAGCCTATTTTAAAGTGTCTACAAATACGATACACTGATTCCTTGTATTACATAGACTCGTTAATACAAAATCTTACGGACAGATTCATGGTCAACGATGACGTTCTACCATCGTTTCAAGCTCTTCTCCCAGGTTTTGCTGCAGTTGAGCGAGTGAACGAAATTGAAAAGCTAACAGGCTAACACGTTACTTTGATAGTGCAATTTCGTTGTCAGCTGTGAAAGCTGAATACATTCTTTGGTGCGAAAAAAAATCGTCGAGTGAACGTTCGGAACATTTCTCAGACAAAACGTAACGCACACCGGCAGTCTACGTTTCATTGCGATGGGGTGCGATTTTTCCACCTGGTTTTAACAGCCACACGTCTCCGATGGTCTCCGACATCTGTTCATCGCGGAAAGATTTTACTGAACAAAATGCGGTGATGCACGTTCGGAATACGAATCAATGAATTGAAATATTCTTAGTTTTTTGTTTCGTAAGATTTGGATGCAAGCTTTATCAGGTTGGAAGGAGGACTTGCATACCACATTGTCGTAAATAATCCATTTCTCATCATCAGTCGCTTCAAAACGGAGCGTTTTCCTCACTTTTAATGAGAATATCACAGAGGTTTATACGCATCGTCAAATTAACCTCCTTAAGTTCATGAGGAACACAAATATGGGACTTGGTTATGTACCCACGGCTTATTTATGTGATGGTCATGAATGCCTGAATGATGGATGTTCAATGTTGAATGTTTTTGCACTCTATCGTGTCGTTTAATATGGATTCGGCACGACGAATGCTTTTATCAGGGCTGTCTTGTCTTTCAGATTAAAATCACCATCGCCGAATTATTGGAACCATCGTTGACACTGACGACGTTTCTGTATAGACGTAGAGCATAGTCACAGTAAACTTTTTACTAGTTTTTACAATCTTTACTTGCATAAGTAGACGACTAAAATATGGCGTAAATGCAAACAAAAGTATTTCATATTTAGCTCGTGGCAAAATCTGCATGACATGATTTATCCGGTTCAATTTGATGAAGCTTAATACCAAATGACAGTGCAATAATAAAAGTGATCTTAGGTAATTGTACGTGTGTGCTTAAAACGGTAAGGTCCACAACACCAATGTTTCATCTTTACCATGATGTCTGGCTGCATTACACATGCTGTCAAAGGTCGCATTGTCAAAAGCACCCTCAATATCGACAAAAATGCCCATCGGGTATATACTCCTTCCGTTCAAGAGCACTTTCAATCCTACCCACGAAGTTCTGAAGCGCAGTTTCACAGGATTTGCCGCGCTGATAGGCATGTTGCATCTCAGATAAAGGATGAGATCGAAGAGCAATACAACGTGCACTCCAAGCTTTTCAGCAGGAAGGAAGACAGACTTATGGGTCTGAAACTTTTAGCGAGAGTGTAGTCGGTCTTACCGATTTTTGGTATAAACACGACTTTAATCATACGCCAAGGAGAAGGTATGTGAAAATTATTTTCGACGTCGGCATCAGCTGACTAAAACCTTGTTTTAGCATTGGATAAATTCCATCCGGACCAGGTGAATTGAAACTTTCAAATGATGCAATTGCATATTTGATAGCGTCATCCGTCACCACTCCGGATGCAATAAATAATAATAATAAATAGGTGGCGCAACAGGCGGTAGACACCCTAGGCCTAGCTTCTCGCAACCATTCGTTTGTGTGAGTTTCTATTTTTTAGACTAATGGAAGGGACCTACAATTTTATGCCGAGTCCGAACGGCTGAATTGAGAAGCTTTTTCAGGACAATCATACTCTCGGATGTTTGTCCGACGTTCGCGAGAGGTGGCGCAGTAGAAAAAACCTTAAGATGTACTTTGTGTTTTTCCGGGGATCGAACCTGGGATTCCTCGCACAGTAGTCCAGCACACTAACCACTGCGCTACTGCGCCCATACTGTATATACTGCGAAGAGCACGTATAGTTACCTGATTTCCCGGGAAGTGAGTCTCCGCCTTTGTCTCAGTGTATAGGTACCATTAGATTTTTGGAGCGATTCCAGTTTACTTGGTCTGTCCCTTTTGGGGACTTTAACTCCTCACAAAATTTCCTATAATAGTAATTTTTCGATTTACGAATATGTCTCTTAAATTCTTTTTGTTTCGATCGATAGAGATTCCAGTCTTCTTTCAGGTTGGTTTTTAAAGACCGATTAATGAGCTTCCTGGTTTCTCTGCGAATACACTTACTTACTAAAGGTGGCGCTACAGTCTGGGGTGGACCTGGACCAACAAGCGTCTCCAGCCAGCACGATCTTTGGCCAGCTGTCTCCAGTTTCGCACGCTAAGTTGGTTGAGGTCCCTTTCCGCTTGCGTGCGCCACCTCAGTCGCGGTCTTCCTCTATTGCGCCGTCCCTCGGGTGTGGATTCGAAAACCTTCCGGGCCGGAGCATTCACGTCCATTCGCTCTACATGACCCAGCCACCGCAGTCGTTAGATCTTCACTCTTCTGGCTAGGTCAATGTCGCTGTACAGCCCGTACAGTTCGTCGTTGTATCTCCTCCTCCATTCACCGTCTATGCAGACGGGACCGAAAATTACTCGAAGAATTTTCCTCTCGAAGCAACCAAGAGTAAGCTCACCCGCTTTTGATAGAGTCCATGCCTCTGCACCATAAAGTAGGACTGGGATGATTAAGGTCTTATAAAGGGTCAGTTTTGTTGTTCGAGAGAGGGCTTTGCTACTCAATTGCTTTCTTAGCCCAAAGAAACAGCGATTGGCAATAGGTTTTTTTTCGTTTAATCTCAGCGCTGGTGTCATTGTCTGAGTTCATAGCGGAGCCTAGGTAGACAAAGTCCTTTACCACCTCAAAGTTATATCTGTCTATAGTGACATTCTGTCCAAGACGTCGGTGTTGGGTGTCCTTTCTCGATGACAGCATACCTATACTTTGTCTTGCCCTCATTGACCGCCAAACCCATCTTTGCCGCGCCAGTGACATGACTGCGTTCTCCCGATTATGTCCATATCGTCGGCGTAGGCGAGTAGATGGACGGACTTTTGAAAGATAGTGCCTCTGGTGTTAGCGTTTGAGTTTTGCACTATTCTTTCAAGAACGATGTTGAAGAAGTCACATGACAGCGCATCGCCTTGTCTAAATCCTTTTTTGACATCGAAGGTCTCGGTGAGTTCTTTACCGACCTTGATGGAGCAGCGTGCATTCTCCATTGTCATCCTACACAAACGGACGAGTTTGGCAGGGACATTGCTCTGTATAGCTCGTCTCTATAAATGCTGTCATAGGCGTCCTTAAAATCGATGAAAAGGTGGTGGGTACCGATTTGGACTTCCTGTGTTTTCTCCAAGATCTGCCGCAGTGTGAATATTTGGTCGATGGTAGACTTTCCTGGCCTGAAGCCACACTGATAGGGACCAATCAGGTTGTTGACGAAAGGGTTCAGGCGTTCACACAACACGGCAGATAAGATTTGGTAGGCAATGAAATAAGACTAATACCTCTGTAGTTGGCGCAGTTCAGAGGGTCTCCTTTCTTGAGGATCGGGCAAACAATGCTGAGGTTCTATTCATCGGGCATACTTTCCTCCGACCATGTTTTACAGATGAGTTGGTGCAAATTAATTTTACTGGTTTACCATCGAAATTTTAAAAAACTTTATTTCATTCTCTAGTTGACCCCTTACCACTGGTGGGGGGAAGTCAATGAGAACTGTATTAATCCCTAAACAGAACTGAGCTTACAAATGATTTGCTCTGGTATTTATAGTGATATTTTTGATGAGTTGGCAAAACGTTCGATGCCTCAGAAGGAAGCAAGAAAAAATATTAAAGATATTTGATACTGACCAAATATGCTTAAATGCAATTATCTGCAATGCCTCAGAGGAAAGCGATTGTTTGTTATCATATCTGCAGTGCCTCAGAAGGAAGCAATGTTTGTTATCATAAAGTATCATATTCATATGATTATGGCAGTGAGAGATATGTGTGTTGTATGGTTACGGATACTGTTGCTGACGCTAGTGTTTTAACATTTATTGGATTGAGTATTCGGGTATCTTAACTTGCATGCTCCTAACCAAGTCATCGCCTGCCGCTTTGAATAGCTCGGCGGTTAGGCCATCTGCCCCAGCGGCTTTGTTGGACTTCCGTACCTTATTCCTGCTGTAGCATCTCTCTATTTCCTCGATCGCGCGCTTCTCGAACTCTTTCTTTTTTCTCCTGAGAAGCCGATGTTCGTCTCTTTTTTTCTGCGCGTAGAGCTCACGAGCAGTTCTAGTCCTTCTTTGCAGCGCCGCTAATACACTGCACTTCGGTATTCCACCAAGGTACCAGTTTTCTACAGCAGTTTTTTGTAACTGGACACGTTTGCTCAAAACAACGGATAAGGATGTTGTTCAGTTCCTGAGCAGACCTCTCTAAGTCTCTACCCTCTGTATTGATCTTAATTTAAGTGGAGCTTTAACAGAATTGCCAAATTCCTCCCTAAACCGTGCGCAATTCGTTTTTCTCGGATTTCTTCTCTCTTGGGAAGGTGAAACTTCACAGTAGATTTGAAATTTGATGTATCTGTGGTCTGAGAAAGTGCTATCTGGCGATACCCTCCAATTGATGATAGTCTTGGAATGTCTGTTGGACAGGGTAATGCTGATAACTTGCTGTCTCCTGGCTGTAACATTGTTGATGGTGATGTCATACGATCTACTCGTATATTACATTTGCTGCTGCCCCAAACAGTATTTTGGGCATTTGCATCGCAACAAAAGATAAGACCTATCTTCTTGCCACATAATACGCTCCATTTGTTAACACCCCCAGTTAATTTTGTAGGTATAGCTATTCATTTTTTTCATAGACTCTAGCACCGGTATACAGCATAATTTTCCAACATTACCAAATTTGTGATCCCAGTGGTATTACAACGGAGCTCATTATTGTCCTAAATGCGCGTTGGCAACAATTTCCCCCATTCAATGTTATCAAAGTGTTCAAGAATTTATATTTTAATACCTACATTCACATGTGCCCATGCAATTTACTAAAAAACAAAAACAGTGACTACCTAACCTACCACCCACTAGATTTTTGAAAGATGTCACTTTTGGCCGTCATCAGGCAGTGAACAAAAACAACACCAACAAATGAAAAGCCCCTCCATTCGAATTGTTCGGAAAGACAAAGTGTCAGTTGAAATGAGATTTGAATTGAATAGATAAACAATTTATTCGCCATTCTGTTTATTGCCACAAAGTGACATTTAATGTGTTCTTCGATGACACATGCAATATAGAACGAATAAAACTTTTTTAATTTGCGGACTTTTGTTTTATATGGCAGCAGATGTTTGTAACGGATATAATTTCCCAAGGACATCAATTGTAGCAGTGTTGATTCATCATTCTGTCGACAAAAGATGTACCTATAGATACCTATAATATATCTACGTTAAATTTTTTTTTTCATAGGGTTTGTTTATATAATTGTTTATTTATACGTCACCCTATAGACATATAGTTGATTGTTTACCTTCAAAGAAATGCTGTCACTTTCTTGTTATTTGACATTTTAGTAAATTTGTCCATCAAAGTGATTGTATGTCATGCAAAGCAAACATGAGGAGCTGGACTGTGATTGGGGTTTTTTTATTTTAAAAATATGTTAGCTATACATTTGTATGTGAGGTCACTGGTGGATATGGAGTTTTGAATCCTTTAGATTCATTTTGAAAATGCTGTCGAAAACAACTGTCACCCCCAAATGTAATTAAGTAGGTACCTACTGTCCTTATGAAATTTACTACAGTTATACCCACTCAATTTGTATACGCACCATTTGTTTAAGTATGAGTAAGCACCCGAAATGAAAAACTACTCGCATTCGCTATCGGTTAACTCATTACGCATCCAATCGACCGAAACACAATGTCCACGGTAATAAAACTACACCCGTCCCGTAAAATGTAAGTTAAGACACTTTTGCCTCTGCAGCGATAATTAAATTGAAAGGAGTTTAATGACGCATCCCAAATTAGTTGAAGTTCCCGAAAAAAAATTGGACACAATAAAAAATGTAAATTACAACATAAAGAGCGGTGGTCCTTTGAAAACCGCCGAATTGAATGGCATTTAATTTTCTAAGCAAGACTCACGCATCTCAGCCATACTCTCCCTCTCTTCAATATGGTAAATTTCGAAGATGGACGAAAACGAAAACCCATTATGGCCTCAATGGCAGCCATTTCTACCGCGCTTAGACTCATTAAAAAACATAATTTCTAAGCCTACCAGGTTTGCTGATGGATGGTATGGGTCGATTTTGACGGCATGACGCGTTTCTCTTTCTTTCACTCACCCTGATGCGAGTGTGGTAAACTCATTATAGCCACTGACATTTTTTGTAATTAACTTTTCAGGCAGTTACACCTTTTACACTGAACAGTAGCGGAGAAGATTTATTGTACTTACGGGTATATAGAGTTTTCCTGAAAACTAAATTGGCTTCTTTATTGGTTACTATATAGAGGGCCGCCACTATACCACCTCTAATATCATATGATGACGATGATGAGGAGGATTTTATATCTTTCTTCAGAAATTCGCTTCAGATTCAGTTCATAAAGCAATTAAAAATAAATTTTAGTGGGCGCGCGCAATAAAAAGCTTAATAGACTGAGGTTTTATGCGGCCATCATCAGAGCTAAATGGAAGCATTTTGAGACAACGCAACGGACAGAGAAGTCGTAAAGTGACTTGAAATGGTGTGGAAACCGCATACTAGCCGTGAAAGTTTACGATTCGAAAATGGACTTCAGGCATTCAATTGAGTTTAATGTTCAATTCGTGCAATTGGAGAGTCGGACGAGTAATAAAACTTTTAAATGAATAAGTTCTGTTAGATACTCTACTAATGGATTACTTCAGCATTTTGTAGTCTATACAAAGCTATACGAGTAATTTTCGAGTTCAAATCGAAATTGCGGATTTTCCACCACAGTTTCTTCTGTATGCATGTTGGTGGCGTTGCGTCATCGTCATGTATTTTGGTATAAGATACACACGGCAAAAAAAAATACTCTCTCTTTAATACGTTTCGATAATTGAAGACCAATTTTCAAAAACACATTCTAACAAAAGTGTTGCTGTGGTGAAAAAGACAGTAAGGCTTGAAAGTTATCCCTGGAGGATCTTCCAGTTACAAAAAACATTCTTTACTTTTATACTTACCTCTGCAGTTTTTTTTTTTTTTTTTAATTCCAAATACTGGAGCATTCAGACCAATCCCGGTCATCCCATTGTACTACCAAGCAGAACCCTTTTTGGTGTAGTGGTGGAGAAACTCTGATATTATTCGTTTCTCTTTATGTTCAGAGTATTGCTGATGTCCTCCGCCGGCGCTCAAACAAACGCGCGCCTGCCACTCGGGTCACACGCAATGACTCTAACCACTACACCGTAACTTCTAACCTCTGCTGTAGTTAGTCTGATCTTTAAGGGGCTGCCTTGAATTTCGCACTAAAAATAGGTCAAAGTCGCCTTCCAGCTTTGCTATCTATCTAAGATGAGATTTCCAAAGTTAACTGAACGAAATATCACACAAAGGATCTTACGTTATAAATATTTTCATCCGGTTTGGATAGAGTATATGCTTCTGCTCCAATCGCTTCTGATTCAATATATAAGTGGGTCGCGGGTGTAGGTTGCTCAAGTGGAACCTCCATAGCTCTCGATTCTCCGCCATCGACTCCAAATCATAAAGGCTAATCCCCATACGGGTACAGGAGAGATTATGGACTTGATCTAACCATCTCATCGTGGGTCTACCTAGAGGACGCCTGCCCGATGGTAAGGATTCCATAGCACGTCGTGGGATTCTAGTCGGGGACATGCGTTTAACACTACCAAACCACCGAAGCATGGACCGCTCCGTCCGGAGAAGTAGCTGCTCAACATTGAGTTCCTCACGTATTCTGGTATTTCTAATGCGATCTCTACGGGTCACACTAGCAATAAATACAACGGAGAAATCTCATTTCGGCAGCTTTTATCCGCGATTTTATTCTTTTGGTCATTACCCGAACCTCATGACCATAGGTAAGAGTTGGAACAAACACTGAATTAAAGACTGACAACTTAGCTTTGGTCATTCTATTATTAGGAGGGCTGAAAATAATAGAATGACCAAGCTGTCTCAAAATTGACCCAGCCATACAGGAAAACTCGGCATTGCTCCTTCCATCACTCGTGAATAAGACCTCGAGATACTTAAACTTCTCCACCTGTTTCAATGGGACTCCACTAACATGCAGAGTGCATTGAACAGGCGTTCTGGAGACGACCATCACTTCAGATTTGTTCGCGTTTACCTTCATCTCAGCTTCAACACAAACGGCTACAAACCGATCGAGTGCGCGCTGAAGTTCAGTCTGAGAGTATCCAAGGTATTAGATATATTAAAGAAATTACACGGCAGCGCTTCACCTTGACCTCTTTTAAATCAAACGGTCCTGTTAGGTGTATTCTATATACACTCCGAAACAACAGCCCACACTTAACATTCGAGTACATTTTTAACTTTCATAGAGACAGCGAGGACAGCGGGGCTCGAACCAACGTCGCTCAGGTTACAAGCAATGACTCTAACCACTACACTATGGCCACCGCCCGCTTGTCAACTTGGTTAAGGGAATTCTGCGCTATATAAAGGCCACAGCTGACAATGGTATATTTTTCAGAAATACTAAATTTAACTTGTCTTCTTTTAGTGATGGAGATGGGATCCATACGTTATTCCCTTTTCCAAAATTCCTTATTGGACATACCTAATCTCTTGTTTTTTTTTTTCTTCTCTTTTTCCAAAATCTCCCGGGAAGAAATCCCCTATGCCAAAATGTCCCAGAAACAAACTAAACTTTGCATATACCCAACCTTGCACCTACTCTAAATTCTACAGTGACCCTAAGAATTTCAGCACAGGGGATTTTGGAAAAGGGGATTTTATTACCAACCCCGAACACAGGAAAGAATTTCCGGGGGTTGGGTTTAGATTATTTTATTGCTATTGTTAGTAGTACTTTATTGTAGTAATAGGTAGATAAAATGTATATAAAATTGTTGATTATGTAGAAAAAAAAGTAGACGACCGCCACATCCGATCTAGACGCACTGCTTGGTCTATGTTTCGGGGTCGAGATTTATGATTTTAGTTGGGTGTCTATGAAAAGTGCAGGCATTGATTGGCTTCAACTTGAAGGTGACCAATTTTTGGAATTTCCTCAGTTTATTTTACCTCCCCGAGGTATAAACCGGGTACTGATCTTGTCCTTCCGGAAGGGACTTGATAAAATTATAAACGCAAGTGTGGAATACGAAAAAATAACAACACTATAATAAGTCTGAAGTCTAAAATCAGCGCCTCAGAAGGAGGACATACGACGGATGAATTCAATGGATTGAAGCAACGGTGTTGCCAATTGTCGAGATGACAGGACAGATACCTTACTTGACCTACTAACATAGCTATTTAAAGCTGGGTCAGTGAGGATTTTTCAGTACTAGTCAGGGTGCTGATGTGCCAACTGCAGCTCTCACAAAATGGTTTAATGGCACCGAAATGTTCGAACTCTGAATAGACCGCGAGCAGCCGAATAGCGAAAACTCTCAACTGCTACAAAGCAGCCATTACTGGCCAACGAGAAAGAACGAAATAGTGGTTCGGACAATTTGTATTATTTGGTAATATATTATTACGATGACTGGCAGAGAACAGGGGCAGCGATTATTTAGCTGTGGCAAACTTAGGCAAAAAGTCTTGAGCTATATCGACACGTTCCGCATCGAGGCTAAATTCCCCAACATCAAAATCGGTGATTTTAACGCCCAGATTAGTCAAGGAAGATAGCTTTGGGAGTACAATCGGAAAGCATAGTCTACATAACACCACTTCTGGAAACGGACTTAGACTAATTGCTATTGCTGCGGAACGTGATGTTACTACAGCAAGCACACGGTTTCCTAACATTCATAATGAAACAATGCTGTAGCCTGATCAAAAACAAAACTGTCAGCCAAATTGATTTGAACCAACCTTTCAATCTGGACGATGAAATTCAAGTGATGGACATCGGACACATACTTACATTAACTCTTTAGCAAAACCTGTTGCCTTTCTTCGACATTCTTGTTATCGTCAAGTGCTTCCTTTATAATATCGGCTACCACTACTCCATGAAGCACATACAATTCCATCAAATCGGGTGTCATTATGTGTCATACAGGCTCCAATGCCAAAGCGATCGTCATTATAGGTACCTCAAAATTACATCATATTTCAGAATCAATTTCAAGCATCCAGAAATGCACGACAACCCATGTACTTTCTCACGAATATAGAATGAGCAGCATCTCGTTTCCTTTTGTCATACAACTGAATTAATTATCCCTTTTCGAGCGTTTAAGAAAAACGAAAAGGTCTAAGGCGAGGACTCCATTTTCTATACCCAAAGCAATTCCAACCGGTTAAATGGATGCAACATCTAAATTGGTTCCAAAACTACCTAGGCTCGCACATAATTACCCACAGCACCGTATATAGAAGGCTGGTCTCTATATAGATGCCCAATCATCTCAACATACACACCGGCATACATACACAACACATATATGTATATGAGGCAGGTATTTCGGGATCCCTTCGGATTCCGATTCCCATAAAAAAATATATAAATCTAGCTAATATATTTATTTGGGAACATTCCAAAGAGTCTTAGAAACTTGAAACCAATCCGCCTTCAATGTTGAACCAGTCGTTGTCGGGTGTATATATGCAGATGCGTACCTATACATAGTTACGGCACTAAATCTGCCGTCTAAGATAATAAATTTGAAATGATTGTCCAATGGGACCTGGGAATAAATGGGATGCCCGATAGGGACACAATAAAAACACACAATCAATTGAGGAAAACCAGTCGCAGCGTCCAAATTAAAAACAAAAAAAAATCCACACAGACTTCCATTTTTGGAATGTATCCCAAATCACAAAAAAAAGAACAACGAATAGGGAACGTACATATAAGCTTATTATGCTCGTAACTTGCTGATGAAACACGAAATTTCCTCGGTCTTCAGTGGCGAGCGGCTCGACTCTGACCGTTTGGATTCTGGTCACATCTCGGCGGGGCCAGCATTTAAAATGCTATTAAGATCCTGTGCCGAGATGTGCCATGGATTTGGAATCGCTTCCATCTTTCTCCGCGTCGTCATCATAGATTACACTCGTAACATTAAGTCGTAAATTTTGTTTCCGTGTTTTAGTTTCATTTGGGATATTAATGCCAGGCCGTACTGGACACTGAACGGATCATATTGCAGATGTCGTCACGGGTCTTTTGATTGAGCGAAATGTCATTTGAATGTATGCGCTCCATTTCATGGGATAGACAATCTCCCCTGGGGTGCTTTAGTTTGGAAAAGCCTAACGAACCACTTAAAAATCTTTATTAGCATAGGATTGAGCTGCCATCAATTATACGCCGAAATTGGTTTGTAATAATTTACTTTCGTGATTATCCATGCGTGGTGCTCGTTGGTATATTAGAATTGGAACCTGTTGATCGGACAAGTGGATTTAGGGCGAGGTTTATCGTCGCAAGTTTTGTAAGCATTCTTAGGAAAATAACGAGTCTTCGAGAGTGGGACGTAGAGTAAGCACATTTTATTGATCTACGACTATAGGCTTGGTTCGTAAGATAAAAGTTCTTCGATTCACAAGCAATTGCTTTGATCAATTTGTATAAAAGTTATGTGTAGGTATCTTGTCGTGCCTCACACTGGGCGCCGATCAATGAGCTGGCTATATGAGAATTCTTCATTTGGGTAGGTACCCATGACGCAAAATAATTCAAATTTAAATTGATGTACCTGTTTTTTCAGCGATAACCAATTTGACAGATGATTTGTGCTGTTGTGGTGTCTTCACTCATGCTACTTAGCGCCCCCGGCTGCACTTGAGGCGTTCATTTAATTTTTGATACTGGACTTCTCAATAAAATTACACCCACTGCACTTCGGCTGCACAAGGCACGTCTCTTCAAGACCTCTAATATTCTCATCATTCTCCGACACCCCTAACAAAGCCAATGAAAGTTTTCGTGAACCCTACTTCGACATTCCATACAAAGCATCGTAACTTAACAGACAGGATTGGCCATATTGAAATTGAAATGTCGGTATTTACGGATGGATTCGAAACTATTGAGGGTACGCATTATAGGCAAATACTTTAGAAAAATAGGCACATACGTGACTCTGAGACTCCTGGACACATGCATGTGTGTTCCAGGCACAAACCAGTAAGAATAGACCGCCGACTTCCCGTACACCTACCCGATTCCCCCCGGAAAGAATTTCCCTGTCTGTGAATACGTGTAAATGTCAAAATTAATGGCGGCAATGTTTTTCTATGCAATACCATGCGACCAGGATTTTTCAAGTATGCGTGCGTTAATGGCGCCCCTTTGATTTTGTACAGCACCAATACATGAAAAATCCTGGTCTCGCCGGCAGCTTGTAGGCAAAGTCCGTTATTTAGGAGGAGTCGACGGTCTATTCTTACTGGTTTGTGGTTTCAGGCAGAGTCTTTGGCTGTACTCAAAGCTACGAAACTTGTTAAGAGGGGATCAATATCCAAGAAGAATATCGCCATTTACCATCAATATAGCATCAAACTCCTTTTGGCCTAAGTTTTACCTAAAGAATTGATAAAACTGAGCCAGATCAAAGATAGGAATGCGCATTTCATTGAGGAAGCACGCCACAAGATTATAGGTGTAGTGAATACGGATATACATGCAGGTATGGTGATTGCCTACATTATCCATCTTCTCTGTAAATGTCAATCCATTGCTCCCCTGTCGTAGAAAATGAACTCGCACTTCGTTGCCAATTGACTAAGCCCCTCCCTACTATCAGAAACCTGGAATGGCAAAAATCAGAAAACTGGCAGCGCCGCAGAGGAAAAGTTCCGCTTTGTCGTCGCTTTTTTAAGGTTCCGTTTCCGTTTCGTTTCGTTTTTCGCTACGATGTCTGTCCGAATCCATCAACCAATTTTATTCCTATAGGTCTACGTCGAAGAAGGCTGAAATTTGCACACAGCATCAGGTCGTATACGTATAACCCCTACTTAAACGGCAAATACCAATGATAGCGATAAATTGACTAGAAATATTTTATACCTAGGTCTATTATTAGGTTAGGTATCAAAGAACAACCGACTTTTCAAGACATCAACTCTGCGGCCAAGTACGGAAGCTTCGGTGCGCGAGTGTACTCGCACTTGGGCGGTTTTTTTTTATAGGATTCGCAGCACGTTTAGCACATTGAAATATTTGGCGAACGTGAGGTGGAAACATGAGAACATAAGTCATTCATTCTTACTGCAGAACAGGCGAAAATCAGAGTTACGTCGTCATCGATGACTGTGTTCACGCGGAATTGAATTTCTCCTAACCGCAGATGTTGGAAAGCCCATCGTATATTCAAAGCATCCGAAAACCTTCTTTAAAGCTGGCGAGATCTTACCCCTGGATACTAGGCTTGTGTTCACTAGTGATAGTGAGCTAGATCAAAAGAGAGCCTCCCTTGTTCAGGTATTCCTGGACCTACACTTTCTTTCGATTCATTTTTCGAGATGTCGTCAACTTCACAAAGACGTCCTCCGCTGGCGGCAGGTCGTCTGTCCAAGCATCCTAGATATTGCCAAAATCCCTTCATTTTAGTCATGTAGACCATCGTCCAAGTCCAGGTTGTATTATTATATTTCTTTCTTGACAGCGGAATTTTGGTCGTCTTCGCCTTCAGTCTTCAGAAGTTGTCTCTCCATATCTTCAAAAACCAAGTGCGAATCTACTACAAAATTTCTTTGCTCATAGGGGTATCTTTTTGGGTCTTGTTGCCTTGACACGTTCTTCTTTTTACCTTTTGGTAAAACTTCCGAACATTGTTTGTTGAACCGCAGCACATCTCTTTTGCCTTGACCGCGCACTTCTCGTGACATTACTTTTGTTACTCCTGGGAAGCCGATATTCTTCACAAACAGCTTCCGACATTCTATGCATAGCTTCTTTGGGGAGAAGTAATTGGGCTCATGTGCTTGCCGGAACTCGTCATCAAACCATGGCTTTCGTGGGGGTGAATGTGTGAAACATAGCATATTAGTTTCGAGATCTCTGCGGTTTGTTACCATTGAAGGCGTTCAAAATAAAATCGCCTCACGCTTTTCTGACTGTTCTCACTGCTACCGAGGACATTGAAACAGTTTTTGGTAGGATGGATGCGGATTGTCGCAATGCATTCACTCTTATGCCGAAAGTTCAAGAATTTTTGTTTTAATTCGTCGCTTATACATTATACCAAATCCGCACCCATATAGACGCTGCTCCTGTAAACTGTAAAAGTCACCAAGACCAATAGTGTGTTTCAAGCGGAAATTGCTGCTGAACAGGCGGATGAGACTGCAAGAAACGGGTCAAAAATGCACGCATCAATGGCTCTAGAATCTATTGAAGGTTGATATTGAAGCCTTGAGTAGAACAAACCTACGTTGGAACAATCTCAGCACCTGCAGGCATGCAAAGGAATTATGGCCAGAAGTAAACAAAAAGAGATCCAAATTCATGATCGGACTGAACCGCAAGGATATTCGCATACTCACGGGGGTCATTACTGGACACGCAGGCAGGCTTGGCATACTGCATAATGACTTTTGCAGAAGCTGCAGAGACGTAGAAGAAATAGAATCCGTTCGTCATCTGCTTTGCGAATGCCCAGCCCTTAAAAACAGTAGACAGAGGACTCTCAAGAGTTTCTTCTTCGACGAACTAGACGATCTGGAGAATGTTGATCTTAAGGAACTCCTGAGATTCATACTTAAATCGGGGTGGTTCCAATAGGTAAACAAACTTAACGCCCTTCAGTTACTCTTAGAACAAACTTGGGAATCTGGATACATGAGCTAGGAACACCTGTGATTACTATACTAAATCTAGGCGATCCAAATAAAGCGGTAATTTCATTGTCTCCAACAGGTATGCAATGGAAGGTTCCCGTGACTGGACACAATGGACCCAACGGATGGTCTATGTGAAGCTGTGGCAACCGCCACAAGAGCACCCAATTACCTACCTACCTACCAAGACCAATATGTCACCGTAGTTGTATGGCCGATGCCACTGCACTAGATATACCTGAATTGTGTTGATACTTGTACCTTCTTTGTCTAGGTCTAGGCTAGGCCTAGGGTCTCCCTCATTTGCATGGTTATACGTGGCCTGTTCAAAATTCAAATACTCCTCGTGCAGACATACCTAGTTTACACATCAACTCGTTGGTTTCTAAAAGAAAATCATCAAGAAAATACCAACAACCACTTCAAATCTTTTTCGTGGTTGCACGTGGTTTACAGATAGGCCCTTTTTGTAGTAGAAATATTCAAAGCCTAATTGAATATGATGTGATTATTATTGTACCCTCCAGGAAAGGTGATTTTTCAGCAAGGGTTCCATTTGCTTCTATACAGACAGGCTCTAATTATGGTGATAAAAATTGTCCTGTCTCTGGATTTGGTCACAACTCTATCGATTCTACCGCAGAAGGGAAAAGGAGTCTCTCGCTATTAATCAAACTAAATGTGATAGAGGCATCTAACCCAATGCTGCGAGATTATGGGAAATTTCCCTTTTTGAGGGAATAATATTTTGTATTCGAAATGAGCTAAAAGGGGAAAAAGGTATTTTTTGTTTTTCCAGAACAAAGAAAAGGGAATTTTGGCTTTAGAACTTTACTTTACATAAATTTCTTGTTCAACTTAAGGAAACATTTTTGTTTGGCTAATGCTGGGTTTCCACTTGTCGATTTGAAATTGACAATTGACGTTTTTATGCCAATTAAACAATTGGCAAGTGGAAATAGCGAAAAATTGCTTGTCAATGAACTGACCAACAGCGTTTGCCAATAACTGACAAAGAAACCACTGGACAAGTCAAACAAAATGTCACTTTGTCTGTAATTGACAGAGAAAATTTAATTGGCATCGAGTTCATAAGTTGGTCAATCAACTGACAAACGGTTTTTTGCCAATAATTGGCATAAGTGGAAATGAACTGACGTTGGTGTTGTTCAATGACATAAACGCAAGGGCTGTCAAACTTTGTCAATCAACCGACATGGCAAAGTTTAAAATGTTTGGGGATATAGTAAAAAAGTTCCGGTACCGTGAAAGGCGTTTCTGAACCTTTTTTGTCCAACTCGTCAGCTTTTTCGTTTCCTTCAAAGCTCTCATGGCCAATAACCCACCATAAATTTAGTTATGTTTCCGAGGCGGAGACTTCGAAGGCTGTAACAGTGTAATATTGATTTTGAGTTAACGATAAGCAATCAAAGGGCATTTATAGCTACTTGCCTGCCCGGAAATATGTATATGTATATGTAATTGGCCTATTCTTGAATGACATGTAGCTTTGCCTGGAATATACACTAGGGCTTGTCCCCATAGTTATTGAGACTGCTTTTTGTTTTGTTATTTTTATTTATCTGTGTGCTTTTTTGGCACTAGCGTGGGAATTCTTAAACCAAAACATTGCCAGCACTGCAGTCTAACCATAGGTGGATGAAACAGGTTTATCCCCAACTGGATCTCCTCAAGTGCTGAAACAGCCTTATAAAGAGAACCTTCATCAGCACAATAGTAGGTGTCACTGTCATGTCAGTTCAGTACTAGAAAGTCTCCCTGGAAACGATTTCTGCAAAAGCTACTTGAATGAGGAAGAGACTTTTCTCAACCTCATATAAGCTCTCTTAATTTTAAGAAAACTACGCCTTACTTCTTGGACAATTTCGGCGAGTTTAAGCTAATATAAGACTTACCCACATATAGCACACCTACTATCAGAACACTTGGTCTTCTGGTATCACATTTGGCCTAATAGTTCTACCCTAAGTGTGTCACTCACTGCAGCCTGCCGTCTCAGCCATATTATTGGTTTTTAGTACTTACCCCGGTTGACAATAAAACCATTTACTATTCTAGCCCGAGACTGGGATTAGCTTACTTGGCTGTTGGGTGATAGATTCCCGGTTCAACCCCCGGAAAAACAAAAATTACTTCTGATTGTTTTTTTTCTCTCGCGAATGTCTAAAAAACATTCGAGAGTAGAACAGACCTGAGAAAGCAGTATTTATAATATTCTAAGTGCCTTTCAATCGTCCCAAAAATAGAGCAAACGAATGATTATGGAAAGCTTGGCTTGCGGCTTATATGAAAAGAGTTCCTCCAAGTATTTGGGAGAAAAACCGAATTCACTTGTCACAAAACAACAAATTTTTTAGAGCTTGGCGTTCTTAGTTTAGGTATACTTGCAAGCCTTATGCCTACTTTCAATCTTCCATTTACGGAAGTATTGCCTCTTGTACTTAACCGGACCTAAAAGCCACTCTCTCTGCAAATTAATAAAAGTCAAAATTCCTTACTAACGAGTAGCGACTGGACCAGCATTCACAACTGAAAAAATTATTAATTCCATTTTGAGAGTAACGAGTAATTAGAGCTAACGTGTTTTCTCTATACTCATCACAATATGTTAGTCAGGCCTAATGAGAAAATGGACACTAGTTGGTGTTGTATTGCGATAGACGACGACTGATTACCTAGTTTTGTTAGACATTATAAGTAATTTTTAAAAGCGACTGGAATTCAACATCACAGATTCTCTGCCTCTAATTAGGTACAACTTCATTCATAAAGCGCTCCAGCCAAATATGGTGGCCATTTAGCAAAATCACATTTTGACAGCACTCACATCAGTTTCATTATAAAGTCAATGCGGAGTCGAGTGTCTGGGATGTTAGTTGCGCTACGATAGTATCTCGATTGAGCCTGTCCTCAAATTAAGCCCGTGATTGGTTAAATTTATATTATATGATTGAATGGACGTTTGAGATTTATTCGATTTATTCGATTTAGTTTTGCTAGGCTTCTCTATGACTTATACCATCAGAGGAGGCACGTAAATTGCATCTGTCATCAGTGTCTGACCAAGTATGGTTATACTTTATGCCGTCCAGTGGATAGGGTTTACTTTTTTAATTGGAGATGTAACTTAATTGAGGAAATCGCAAGAAAAGTGTTCAATAGATAAATATTTACCAGCGGATGTATGGCTATGGAAACCATCATCCTATACCGTTGCTGTGGTTGGGAGTCTAAGTATCGATAGAGGTAGAGGCCCAAGGGAACACACCAGGGAGACGAGAGTATTCATTGATCTCTCCCTCCAAAAATGCGTTTCGCCTTGAGATGGTGCGATTAGGCTCATCAGTAGAAACCAGAAGTAAGGATGATCCCATCCATATGACGACCGACACGCAGGCATTCAAATCATCCATAATAAAAGAGTCTATTTGCAATCATTCCAATCTGACCAATTGCATTTCAATCAGAATTCAGAATCGTCAGCACTGTACTGCCATCTATGGGTAGGCAGGCAGCATTGCCACTACAATATTGTCTAACACGCGCACAGAAGTCCAACTCAGCTCCAATTTTACAAAAATGGCTAGAGATCGTTTTGCCCCAGTTTGTTGTTGGCATGATCATGATTATACGTAGGCATACCATATACCAACTGGCTGGCTCTGTTGATGTGGGACGCATGGACACTGGCATGGATGACAATGTCGCCAATGCAACAAATGAGCCATTTGTAGCTGCGATCTGACTTCATATGAGCATTTTGCTACAGGGGGAAATTACTGTTAACCATCTCGAATGCCTGCATCATGTTCTATGAGGCTACGCACAAGATGTCACCGATCTGTGAACGATGGAATTATGGATGTCAAAAGTGTGCTAATGTTGTCTGCTACATGATTTTATGATGGAAGTGGACAGCTTAATTAACTGTTTAAAATGAAGATGGTAGGTATTGCTTGGCTATAGTAGTCCCATCCCAATCATATTTTGATTTTTAGTGTGCACTTTGATATACTGAATGACGCATGATATATCACATGTCGGTATGTGTTGTATATGCGTGGCATATATGTACATGCTCTTTTACTTGGCGGACTTGGCATAAAAAATTGTAGGTCCCTTCCATTCCTCCCAAAAATAAAACTCACACAAAGCGAATGGTTGTGAGAAGCTAGGCATACTGTTTATATACACGCCTGTTGCGCCAAATATTTTATATTTTATAGAGGTGGGAATTGAGACCAAAAATAATGCACTGGTTTATACATCATGGTGGTCAGAGCCATCCTTACTTATGGGGCTCTTGCTTAGTGGAGGCCCACAAAAAAGTTACATATACGGGATATGTTGACCAGGGTACAAAGAACAGCCTGCACTGCCATCACTGGTGCGTTACGCACTACATCCAAAGCTGCACTTGAGGCGTTCATGTATATTTTACCACTGGACCTTACAACCACAAGCAGGCAATAGTGCGCTTCGGCTAACTAACGCGGGTTTCTTCAAAACAGGACAAATAGGATATATCTATCCATAGTCCATACTTAGAGAATCCTTCTCCAACATCCCTAATAAAACGGATGAAAGAAATGGGGCAGACAAAAGATGGTCGGATGTAAGGTGTCAAAGGCTCTGTGGTCTAAGTTAGATCGGAAAAAACCTTATTAAAACTCAGCAGATCAAAGCTACGAATGGCAACAGGGATACTCTTCGGGCACTGTCTTTTTAGGAAGCACTTATAGCGAAGACTTACATGTCGCAAAGGATATAACTAATCTTCTCTGTGAATGTCAAGCTATAGCTCGGTAGAGGAGGAAACACATTGGGAGGTAAGGCCTCACAAACGAAATTGAAACAAATTTTTGGCGAATTGGGTTACGTTTTAATAGTGAAGGTTTCGCAGAGATTACGGTAAGGCTCAATATGGTGCCTACTTCATACCTAATCCAACCTAAGTTGGTGAAAAATCGTGTGTCCGTCCAATTGAAAAGAGGAAGAATTGCAAAAGTCTTAACACCACAAGACATGTCGAAAATTTGAAGACAATCATCTAGGTCCGCTCAGTCTACTTACAAAATTAGGGAATTTGTTGGGATATCTTTTAGCAAAACCACTGTGCGTCGTGTTCGAGTAATTGTGAGTAGGTAAGGTATACTCCATACAAAATACATTCAGATCCGTGAACGATAGCACCGCACTGCGTTTTTGTCTACGGCAGTTTCGTCGGAAATACTGACTCGGTCAGTACTGATCGTTACCACCTCAACATCCATAAAAATCCAGCTGTTGATGTTCCCGCGCGAAATACCATTCTTTGTTGGATTAAAGCTCTTCATTCACAAGTTGTTTTGACAAACAAAAGACCTCCAGTAGGCTCCACTTGCGTCATCAGCCCTTATTTTTTTTTATTGAAGACGATAATGGGAATGCTATGTCAAGATGATCAACATATTCTGTTTTCCTGAACTACGTCGAAGACGAATACCCATCCCCATCCGATGTGTTTGGTTTTAAATGGAAATGAAGTCACGTAATTTCCAGGTTTGGTGACATTCACTGCCCTCCTCGATGCGATTATTTCCTGTGAGGTCACGTGAAGCACATGTTTATGAGTAAAAGCCCATACACTGGAATAATTGAAAGAAGCGATTCGCGTGGAAACTTAAATAGACAAAAAGACAAGAGTTAATTGTGGCAATTTAAGCTTTTTGATCCTTAACCTTAAGAGCATCATTCATTCATTTTCGATGGGCCGCTTATCCATTAAGTGGGTCATGGGTGTAGGTTGCTCAAATAGGCCCCTTCATAGCTCTCGATTCTCCGCCATCGACTCTAAATCATCAAGGGCAATCCCCATACGGGTAGAAGAGAGATTAAGGACTTGATCTAACCTTCTCATCCTAGGTCTACCTAGAGGACGCCTGCCTGATTGTATACGGATTCCATTTCCATAGCACGTCTTGGGATCCTGGGTTGGGGACATACGTTTAATATGGCCTAACCGCTCCGCCCGGAGAAGTAACTTCTCGACATTAAGCTCCTTACGTATCTGGTGTTTCTAATGCGATCTCTACGGGTCACACCAGTAATACGCAATGGAGGAATCTCATTTCGGCAGCTTGTATCCCCGATTTTATTCTTTCGGTCATTACCTAAACGTCATGACCATAGGTAAGAGTTGGAACAAACTGTTCCTGTTGCTTGTACTGCCAAATTCTACAAGCATTTTACTGTGATGATGATAACGGTAAATTCCACTAAGTCTTCCTTTACAAGTCCTTCCTACTCAATTGACTATTTAAGATTTCTAGTTTGAATATCATAATAATTGTATAAAGGTGGATTTCCACATGTCGGTTGATTGACAAAGTTTGACAGCTTTCACGTTTACGTCATTGAACCGTCAGTTCATTTCTACTTCATTTCCAGCTTAACAGACATAAGACCCATCAGCTGGCTGACAGGCCGGAGAGCTTCTGAACTTGCCCAAAGTTCCGTATCGCAATATTCACACAACAGTCAATATACGAACGACATACACTGTAGAGGTACAAGTTTGTAAATAGATTAATCTGCAACATGGTCAGGGAAAACATTTTTCGGTACCTACTCCCTCAGTAGCACTTTTCATGATCACAAATAACGCCAACAAAAGTACTGGCACGAACTCAAGCATTTGTTTCCTATACAACGATCAAACATGGACACATCGTAAGCGTATAACCCACATCTCGAAGTGATCATCATAATCACGGAACTGATCGAAACATCTCATTTGCAAATTACTTACAAAATCCAAGCACCCACCCATCGACCGATCGACCGACCGACCAACTTCTTTGCAATTGCCGGCCAACTCAGCAAATGAATTCGTTTCGATTACGGTCTCAATCGCGTTGCCATATCATTAGGCCGATCGGCATCGCGTACAACTGCTTATACTGCGATCGTGTGCCATTTGTGGTAATTTTTTCGATGCGCTTCCACGATACTTGCAAATGTCTATACTTTACACTCTGATTACCACAAGGCGAGAGAGACAGAGAGAGCTACCAGAGAGGTCAC
The DNA here is from genome assembly GCA_949372485.1 of Cheilosia soror. Classification (NCBI taxonomy): domain Eukaryota; kingdom Metazoa; phylum Arthropoda; class Insecta; order Diptera; family Syrphidae; genus Cheilosia; species Cheilosia soror. The sequence goes on along the minus strand of OX443564.1, from coordinate 36,110,036 downwards.
TTCACAAGATCCACAAGCATGTGGTAATTCCTGCCCAATCATCATTCCATCATCAATCAGCAATTATCGATTGCAAATTGATGTTGATTGTCCAGATTATAATGATCGTGTTTGTTATTGTGTCTGGCGATCATCGGCGATCGATTGATCGACTGATGGGTGAACCTGTGACCACAGAGATTCCTCCGGACAGAGGAGACGCGTGTGTTTCTGCCCTGGGGGATTCGTTTCGTTATCGTCTGATATGGATCGTTTCTGACATGTGCCATAACAGGAGATGAACTGGACACTGGACAGTGCAGAGCAACAATAAGATATGACATTGTCTAAGTCTGAGGTGAAAAGAAAGTCGAGTTGCGTGATCGAAAGCAAACATATGCTTTGGCAAATTATTTTCTTTGATGTACAAGTGAATGTGTCCGACTAAACGGGACAGCATGTGTACTTATGTTGGTTTCTTGAGTTGAAGGGTGAAAATTATTTTTTCTTTTGTTTTACCCATCTTGATGGCGTGCCTAGCATTCTCTAAGGTCAATCTGCACAGGCGGACATTGGAAAAGTTTGGCGGAGATGTCAGAACTGCAATAGGCCTTTAAAGGCTGCAATATGGGAACGATTTGTAACTTTTGTCATTGTTTCTGTCGCAGAAAATGAGATGAACGGGATCAATGAGACTATTTGTCGAGATATTTCAAAAAGTATCATGACTTTTGTATAAAGGGCTCCCTGATACCTTTTATCATTAGGCGATGTTGAATGGATTGATTTCTTTACCGGTTTTGAAGTTGAAAAGGTTTATCTTCTCCTGGATAGTAGAAGATGATGATGATCCGTTCATTATAACCAAATCTTAGAAGACAGTGGACGCTTTCTAAAGCTGTTGTAACCAGCACGTGGTAGATGGCAGGGCTTTGTGGTATTGCGTTTCTAGAAACCCAACACATAGTTCCGTGGAGCTGCGGTAGTACTCATCTTGCGATTGCGATTTTTCAATGTATTTTTCTTCCGGACACAAACCAGTAAGAACTAGACCGCCGACTTCCTGTGCACCTACCCGATTCTCCCCGGAAAAAATGGTCCTGTCTGCGAATACGTGTCAATGTCAAAATTAATGGCGGCAATGATTTTCCATGCTATACCATGATGGGCCTAGGATTTTTAAAGTATGCGTGCATTAATGGCGCTCCTTTGATTTTGTACAGCACCAATACATGAAAAATCCTGGGCCCGCCGGCAGCTTGTAGGCAAAGTCCGTTATGTGGGAGGAGTCGACGGTCTGTTTTTACTGGTTTGTGTTTCCGGAGGTGCATACGCATTCCTGAAAGAAGGATAACGTCTAGCATGTCTGAGTCTATCTGGAGCCATGCGTACCTGTCCCACAGCTTCTATATAGAACCCATAATAGGACTTCCCAAGTTTGATACACAACTGAAAGAGATAAGTCATAGAAACCACTCGAAACTAAGTACTAATTTATCTAAACTTTCAGAACTTGAAATGATCCGTGCGATCGCAGATCGCCTCCCAAAAACCTTAAGTATCGACAAACGAGACGGAGATCTCTTGGCAGTTGCCCACCAAACTGCCAAAAAGGCCTAAAATGATTTACGAGGGGTTCCAAAATTGAATCGAGTGTGGGAGCTGGTATTCATGGAGCAAACCACAAAGCCCTAGTGTATTCCAGGTAAAGCTGCACGTTATTCAAAAATGCGTCAACCGCATCCATTCACGGATGGTCAAACAGCCATAAATGCCTTTAGCTCGCCTATCATTGACTCTAAATCATTGAAAAACACCCGATTTCCCTGCAGAATTCCTGGTATGGTGGCCTAGATCATCTAGATATTGAAAGAAGAAGTACCTTCACAGAAATTTGCTTCGATTACGATCTATTGCTTCGCATTCGCCCAATATATATGCAAGTGTCCGAGTCTGCCAATCTGAGGCAGTGTCCAGAGTTCCCTGCGTAGTTTGAGAATTTTCCAAGAAATTTCTTAGATACTTTTACGATCGAATTGAAGCCAAAGTTGAGGCCTGACCGCCCTGGTCGGCATTCTTTGTTATTCCATTCTTAATAGCGCCCTTTATGATGGAGGTGATGTAATGTCCACCTCCTCCTCTTTCTATCAATTCCCCGCCTCTTCTCGCAAGTTCGTCAGCTTTCAGTCTCCCGGCACTCATGATGTTAGTAGATTCCAGTGCCCTAAGTGCGGCCTGACTATCGATGTAGATCCCTTCCAGATGTAGATTTAATTCATTAGCTGAGCTGCCATAAGAACAGCCAGAATTTAACAACTTTCCGCAGGCAACGGAATGGCTTCGGCCAGACTCTGAGCTGGGGAAAGAATGCTATCGTGTATTCACGGATGACTCCAAAACCGGAAAGGGGCTGGTTCTGAAGTCTTCGTGGAAAGCGAGAATATTAGACTACACTACCCCTTAGTTAACCATGCGTCTGTCTTCCAAGCGGAGATTTTTGATATCCTATGCGCTATATTGTGACAAACTGGTGGAGGGTTAGAAGCATATGCGTTCACAGTGATAGCCAAGCTACTCAAGCTTTGTCTGACTTGGTCGGAAGGCTAAACACAGTCAGACTTTTTTGGGTCCCAGGTCACACTTTTATCCAGGAAAATGAGATCGCTGATGAGCTTGCCAGGCTGGGTTCACAAGAAGTTCTCTCAGGACCTGAACCTGCGTTGGATCTGCCTGCATCTGTGGTTAGGTCATCTGTTGATACTTGGGTTTCTCGTGGACACGAGTGTAGGTGACGTGACTGTGCTGGGTGTAGACAGAACAAACGACTGCGTCCGTACATCTGCAAAAGGTCCGCGTCTTTTCTTCTGTCTCTCGGGAGAATCGACTGCAGACTCTGCTTGTAGGCGTCCTTTCGAGCCACTAAGCTTTTGGTAAACACCACCATCTATCCTGCTTGTGGAGAGGACGACGACACAGCGGAACACTTCATCTGTAGTTGCCCTGCCTTTGCTCGCATCAGGTGGTGGTGATGATGAGTGCCGAACATCTAAGCTCTTCATCACTGAAGCTCCTTCTCATCTTTCTTCGAAAGACGGGAAAACTAAGTACAGTAAAGCGTCTGTTTGGCAGTACAATCGACCAGTAATTGTGCCTGAGTGCTCCATCGGATAGTAGCAACCTCCGACAAAAGAAAAAAAAATATAGATACTTTCAGATTTGGATATACGAAATATATTATAGCTCCAGTGCTTTCTGTGCACATTGAAAGCCAAATAAACTCTATATTGACGTGTTGAATTTGAATGCTTTTAGAAATCATAACCGCAGTCCAAGATTTTTCAATTGACAGAAAGTGATGAGCCCACCCACCACATCGGGACGAAACGCATTTGGAGTTGAGGCAACTTAAAAGTTTAATAATGTTTAATGAAAGTACATATAGTTTTAAATTACTACCCTCCCTGACTTAAACAAAGCCCTCGTCCAATACCTTTTTAGGACTGTTCTAAAATTTGTAAGCACATTTTCGCAGTTGATGTGCAAAGTTTCAAGCTTTTCAAAGTAGGCTTTACATTTTATGGAGCTGTAATGTCAATTAAAAGACGCATTTTATTATTGTCATTGTACAATTTCTGTTAAAAGTTTCAAGTTTATAGCTAGGTACCAAAAAAGGTATTTTTAAATTTAAATGAACACTAAATGTAATCTATAACCTAACCCAACCTAATACATATTTCTTTTAATAATGCAAAGTTTACTTAATAGGTAAGAGTTGCAAATGATGCCAAAAATTGTATTTCTCAATAAACATTACAAATTCACACTCACAAACACAACTTACTGCAAAATTATCTGCAATAAAATGACCTCAACGATTAACTCGTCTCTTAAAATGTTAACGGCGTCAAAGTCAAAGCATAAAATAAAATGAAGCCCCCAAATGATCATTGCGGATTGATTTCGACTGTCAAAATATTTTCTATTTATGGCAAGATCGCTATAGCAAAATTCAATTAACGCTTTCCATGTGTTTCGTAATTTATTTTTGTTTTGTTTAACAAAAACCAGAGATTTATGACCAATCAGTCATTCAACGAATTTGTTGTAAATATTTTGACGGCGCTTTTATAAAATCATGTTGATGGATGTGCGATGTGCCACAGTCAAGAGAGCAGAGGACTCGTAAATCATCAAGTATGGTCTGAACGTCGAGAGAGCACAATATGATTGAAGGTGTGCGGGCAAATTGTCAGAAGTTCTTCTCATATCATTTCAATTTCAACACAAAAGACGAATCGAACTTCGGAGTTGAGACCTCCGATGATCATTAAATATAAAAAAAAAATACGCGGCTTTGAATGGATAAACGAATTGCTTTCGTGGTAATCAAGCGAATTAACAGTCGTTTTGTGGGTTTCGATAAATTATTATTTTTTTTATTGACACAATAACCGTAAAGATTGAATTTCTCACCAAATTGATAGACAATATAGCCCATTTGTTGGTGCCGACAAATTTGAGATAAATAAATCTGTCCAAATTTAGATGTTGGCCATTGAGTTTCGGAGCAATAAAATTGGTTCCCATGGAAAAATGTTTGCCTGTATGGAATAGATTTTGCCATGCATTATCAACAGTTACGAAATTTAAAAAGGATAATCTGGTTTTTGCTGTTATTTCACGGTTGGTTGAAAGTGTTTGCCAGCTAGGATCCATTGTGATACCAACCACGAAGAACAGATCATTAGTTGTGTTTTTATGAAACCTCGCCAGCCAGTAGTTGGCAGTTGAGGCACATTTCACATGCTAATTATATATATATATATAACTTTCAAGAGATATTCGAATCAGACCACCATTGTTGGGTCTCTTTTCGTCTCCCTACCGCTATAAACCCTACCCATGCTAATTAAAACAACAACCTGCTGGCAACAACTCTTGATTTTCTCCCCAGCCGGAGAGCTGCTGGCTGGCAGCTGGCTAAATTCAATTCACAATGAACAAACAGGTGGCGCTGAAAGCAACAAGTGGCTTAGAATTTCCGTAGAACAGTTCAGAATAGGCTCTTGAAAAAAGTAGAACATCTTCAGATATCATTTCTAACGCAAAACTCAGTCATTTCTGTCAACAACTAAAAACCGAATTTCAAATTTTAAGGACGCACAGATTTTCAAGAAAGTTTTGTATGTCACTGTGAAATTATGCCAATTATTAGATATTATTCCTAGACATGATCCATTTCATTCAAGCCTAAAATTATTTCTACGCACTGTTATAATCTGTGTATGACAGTATAAATTCAACCGTTATTAAGGCACGAACCATATCAAGTGTTGGATAAAACATCGAAAAATATTTGAATCCGTTGGGGTCATCATTATCAAATACGTGAACCGAACTTATTCGAGTAAATGGATTAGCTAAATCTACGATATTAATATCATTTAGGTGGCAAACACATTTTGGTTTTCTTTAAATAAAATTATAAAATGTGATTAGATTTACATTAGTAGGTACCTACTATTGTTTGTTTTGCGTTGGAAATTATAAAAAAAAAACTTCAAAATATGTTTATCGGATAGAGTGAAAATAAAACCATTTCCGGGGAAAATTATTCACACAAACAAATATAACCACTTTTTATGCATTTATAAACAGAAAATCGCACATTTTATTATTCCAATAGGAGGATAATTAATTATCCCATCAAAATATATTAAGAAATCAAGTTTATAAACCGTTTAAATAACAAATTTTCTAATTCCAAACTCTTTGCCGCGAACGAAAACACCGTTGGCGCGAATTGTCAAAGATTATTCGCAATCCACAACATGAAACCGCGTTCCACAAACTAGGGAATACAAAATTCGCGAACTGCCGCGACAATTAAAAGTGTTAATGTGAACGGACTGTCAAAACTCTCGAACATTCGTTCGTTCGTAGTTGGTTGTTATAATGTGAATGGTCCTTAAGAACACATTTCATCCGGAAGTTTCATGAAATCATGCACTGCTCCTCTTAACCTCTCACGTATTCTTCCCAAATGCGCGGCGGATAGATTTTCATGGCGGATTGGTATGGTACCTATTTTTGTATGTATTTCCAAAAACGATTCGGTCCATTCAAAACCAATAGCTATTTAGATGACAGATTGCTGGCGGATTTATCATCATCATCATCATTTTCAATGGTCCGCTTGTCCATTAAGTGGGTCGCGGGTGCAGGTTGCTCAAGTGGACCCTCCATAGCTCTCGATCCTCCGCCATCGACTCTAAATCGTCAAGGGCAATCCCCATACGGGTACGGATTCCATAGCACGTCGCGGGATCCTGGTCGGGGACATGCGTTTAACATGACCAAACCACCGAAGCATGGATCGCTCCGACCGAAGAAGTAGCTGCTCGACATTGAGATCATCACGTATTCGGATTTATTGCGGATAAAAAATAAACTAAATTCTTGTGACGGGAAAAAGCTGTCAAACTTTTGGGAGAATAAATGAAAAATTGGAAGTCTAATTGGAAAAAACTGGAAGGCACAGTTCGCATTTGAAAATAAACAAAAGCGAAGACGGTCGAAATCGAAGTATCGCTTTCAATACCTACGATCCGCCGCGCATTTGGGAATAACACCCATGCTTCCAATAATAGATCTATCCCATCCATCACTTTTTTCATTTGCCTCCGAAGTCCGAATGCAGCTATACAAATTTGTATTGACAAATAAAAGACAGCACACGGCTCTTCTTTTTTCGACGATGTTGTGATCTAAGTGCACATCAAGTGCACGTTGCAAGGAAGTTTGATGGCTCCATCGTCATCAAAGAATAACTAATGCACTTTTGGGTCAGTCACTTCTCCTTCAAGCAGATAATCAAGGACAACAATAAAGAGCAAAGGACTTGAGACGCTTCCCTGATGTACACCGACTTTTATTGGAAACTCGTCTGTGACTCCGGCAGGACATCTCACTCTCGTCTTTGCTCACTTGTACATGTCAACGATAATCTGTACGTAGGTTTGTGGAACCTCTCTTTTTCTTAGTGCCACCCATATTAAATCTCTTGGTTGTCTACCAAAACCTTTTTTAAAATCAACCAACACCATATGCAAATCCTTTAAGGAATCACATGTTTTTCCATTATGATCCTTAAACTTTGGCTTGCATCTGCTGTTGCTTTGCTTGCGACAAACCGCACTGGTCATCAGGGGGCTTATTCCCAAATGCGCGGCGGATTTTTATTTTTATATTTCCAAAAGCGATTCGATTCATTCAAAAGCGATAGCTATTGTGAGGATTGCTGGCAATAAATCCGCCAGCAATCCGTCACCTGAATAGTTATCGCTTTTGACAGCTTTTGGAAGTACTAAAATACCAATCCGCCATAAAAAGCGATCCGCCGCGCATTTGGGAATAAGCCCCCAGATAACCGTATTATTTTTCGCAATTGGCTATCTAAAACCCGCTCAATGGTCTTCATGGTGTGTCACATCAGCTTGATAGAACGGTAATTGTCAGTTTCGCGTATCGGCTTTTTCTTTGTACAAAGGAAGATGATAGCTTTCCCTCCACTGATCAGGCATTGGATCGCCTCTCATAAGTGTGACAGTGAAACTACCTTTCCCAAAACGTGTCGATAAGGAAACATTTCCGACGGATTCCACGATAGCAGTAGAAGGTGAAAGGGAATCATATAGGTGAAGTGAAACTCAATTCCTATGGATTCCACGATAGGGGAAGCGTTCACGCCTGCAAACTGAAACTGTCCGTAAGAATATATTTCCAATGATCGGGTAGCCTGTACCGGTTAGCCGGCTGCCGGGTAGTGTGAAACGCAGACACAAAAACTGGTAAAATAGGAAATATCGCCCAATTCTCAATTACAAATGTGATCACTAGGGCATTTGGCCATGCCCAGCTTAAAAAACAAAATAAAACAATCCAAAGCATTCTAATTTTTCATAGTTTCAGTATTGTATTTACGAATATATTTCTTGCATATCGAACATCGTTTTGTTTTCCTAACATATGAGTTTTTTTTTCTCTTATAAGTGTATATAATATTTGTATATATATTTTTGTTGTTGTTTATTTTTCAAAGAATTCATAACCTAAACTAAAACAATGTGTGTTTATGTGTGTGGAAAATAAATTAGGAAATTAATAAAAAAAAAAACATATTAAACATGAAGAGAATTATACAAAAAATCTTACGTTAGCCAGATAATGTTTCTATCCTAAGCTATACCAGTTATTACATATAAAATTAATTTATAAATATTTAATACATACATAGTTTGAAAAAGGAAATTTAAAGAGCTCTTGAATACTAACAGGAAAAAAAATATTAAATTAAAAAATTATTTGCTATGCGAAGCAAGCCCCTAAACTATAAGTACGAATTTATTTCTATTTGTTTACTTCGAAAATAAACTGCGCACAATGATGATAAATATGATGTAAGTATGTCATGTTCTGAGAGTTCAATAAAAATTTTATTATTATTTAGCGACATCAAAGATATACTCTTCGGATCTCATTTAGAAAAAAAAATCCTTTTTGCTCGTATGCTTTTAGATTATTGTTCTCGTTTTATTTCTTAAAGAGACAAAACAAAAATAAATTAGAAAAAAAAAAAATAAAAAATACTGTCAAGTAAAATCTCTAAAAAGTTTGTACAAAAATTTCATTCAACGCGTTCTTCTCGGTCACTTCTGGTTTAGTGTCAACTTTAAAATTATTAGGAAAACAATTATTTTGTGTAGCGTAGCATCCTGCATCCAGCTTTAAAAAAAAATATGATTACCCAAAACTAAACTTTAGACTTAAGTGTTAAACATAAACATAAAACGTAAGCTATTTACAAAACGAAAACTGGTTAAAAAGAGTTAAAATCTACATGTGTTTACGACTAAATCTATTCCATACGACTTGGAATAAGTTTTTTTTTTTAATTTTTTTTCCATTACACAATTGCAATGCATTTTTTATCTTTTATTTATAACTAAGTTTTGTTTTATTTCTATTTCTAAATCATTAATTTTTTTTTATTATTTATTTGTGTGTGTGTTTTTATTTTTTGTTTTATAAATACTATTTAAGCTTTCTAATCATTCGAATACTTTAGGTGATGCATTTGATATCATGAATGTTTGTTATCAGTCAGTTCAGCCCATCGGACTTCGAAGAATTTTCTCATGCCGTGTCCTGCTTTGCCGACAGGTGAGTCATCTTCGTTAAACATTTCGCAGTTGTCGAAGATTTGTCGTACATCCACACAGAAATCTTCACGAGTTTTGTAACTGAAATGATAGATAAGATTGTTATGCATCATTGAAAATTAAATAATAGTACTATTTTAAGGAGGAGCTTGCAGGCTTTCAGATTGATTGTCCCTGGTTCGGAACAACTGACACTTTTTTAGCATGTGTCTATTACATTTTTCTTTTCAGAGTCCAATAAAACAACATTTATCATGACCATGAGGCAACTGAGCGAACGTTTCAGGGTCACACTTCTCTGTGGGTTTCAGGGCATAGTGACATAAGAGGCAATGTGCGCGCGGATGAGTCGTCACCAGACTCGCGACGAGGGTCTACATTCCGCTAGGAGCGGTTAAGGGACAAACACACTCACATTTTCTGCAGAAAGTCAATCTCCAATGGACGGGATTGACAAACTGCGTCATATCAAGGAAGATATGGTCTACCTACGATCAAAATAGAGCAAAGAACCTACTAAACAGAACCCGTCCAGATATCGCCAGAATCACGGAAATAACCACGGGGCATTGGCCAATTGGAGACCATGCGGCCAAACTGGGTACCCCATGCGAAAATACAAATGAGAAAGGAAAAATTCTCTCATTTCCTCTGCAAATGTCCGGCACTAGCAAGAGTCGTGGTAACAAAACTTCACATTTTAGTGCTAATTGGGTTCATGCCTTAACAGCCACTTTACGTTACCTGTTCCATCGAGTCAATTGATTTCAGATATTTTTCTGTGAGTTCTATTACAACCTTTTGTATTACATACTAGCTGGACCCCGTGCTCGCCTTGCCCGCTCGCACAAAATTATATTTGGTTCATTTAAAATTACACTTTGAGTGTTTCATTGAAATCTGTCCAGTAGTTTTCGCGCTTTTAGGAGAAAAAGAAAATTCCTCCTTCTCCTAGATCTTGTTACTTATTTGTAATAGGTACTGCATTTCCTTTTCTTTAACCCCTTTTCCTATGGAATCCAAGCAACTACCAACTACCCCAAGCCTACAGTGTCTTACGATCGCAAAAGTATAAACATCCATTTGTAGCCAGGTATATGTGTATGTACATATTTATTTTCACTTCAAAAAATACATTTTGGCTAAAAACTGATCCTAAGGATGTGGCTATAAACGACATAGCCTATAGCAGTCTCACACTCTTAAGGAACATTTTAAAAAAAGTTTCACTGAAATCTGTCCAGTAGTTTTCGAGTTTTTAGCTGACAACGAAAATTGCTACAGTTTTATTATATGTATAGATATGCAAAGTAGCTTTACTGCACCTGGGCATATGAGCTTTATTTTCGAGCTTAGGCTCGAGAGAGAGAGAGAGAGATCCTTGGAAACGTAATACATTCCTTGAAGCCATAATGGCTGAGAATTGAACTTTCGCTTGCCATTGGCCCACCGATTCGTCTAATTACGATTTGTGTATCAGGTTCATGTATGAATATGAATATAACTTTTACTTAAAAAGATACATTCGTATAATAGCTTACCTTAAGTCCTGTAGACGTTTTTTGATTGTAGATAAATCCATAGGGATCTTTATAATTTTACGATACGTTGGGAATTGCTTTGTATTCACAGGTAATAAAAATGGCCAAGAGTCTTCGTGCAACTAAAATACAGTAGAAAGATTTCATTAATAACTTCACTGACACTCCAACAAAAAAAAAATAGATATAAACGATATAAGATGATCGCAACTTACCTCCATTTCCCCCAGAACAGTTTTGCAAACAGCTAAATCCTTCATAAGCTTCTTAGTGGCATGTTTCTCCTTCTTTTCTTGTTTCAATTTCTCTTTAGCCTCATTCAGAACTTGTTGTTGATTTGTCTGTTGCTGTTGTTGTGGTTGTTGCTGTTGCTGCTGCTGTTGCTGTGGTATTAATGGAGCTGTTTGCGATTGTTGAGATGGTGATGACACCACCTGTTGTGGGGGCTGTATTAATTGTGGTGGTGGTGGTGGTGGGGGTGGTTGTTGTTGCTGCTGCTGTTGTTGTTGTTGCTGCTGTAGAGGCTGTTGCTGTTGCGGCGGTGGCTGTGGCAACATCACTGGTTGTTGTGGAATAATCATAGATAGTTGATTGCTCTGATTGCCAATATGCTGCGGGGATAATGCATGTACCATTTGTTGTGGCATCGGTGACATATTCGTTACGGGATTCGGTTGAGCAGCACATATACCAACTCCAATTGGCGTGGCATCCATGCTAATATCAACATAGTCATTATTGATGGCCATCGGTGTTGATGGACGTGTCATTTGTGTTTGGAAACGGGTCGCATCTATAGAGTTGTTAAGATGTTCATCGAAAGATGTCGATGCAATCGAATGTGCAGGACTGAAATAATTATTTCTATGTGATTGAGTGATGTCAACTAGCAATGAGAAGTATGCGAGGATTAAAGAGGCATAAATTAAAATAAGAACAGTAAATGGGAGGGCCGCATTATGTCGTTTTTTCAAACAAATCTGGCCAATTTGAAATCAAGTAAAAGGTGGGCCATCTAGTGGTTTCTTTTTAAAACGCTTAAACAACGTTGGGAAATATTGAAAACTTATTTCTAAAGTGAGTGCTGTGTTAGCCCAAACAGTGCGTTTTTTGAAAAGAAGTTTTGTCCGAAATGAAACACCTTCCGCGTCTGCTGTACGCAAGTTTGTGCAAAAAGACTGGTATGTTAGTGGACAATAGTCATGGTCCCTGTTGTCGAGGGACGACGACGGCAGTGCATTCACAGAGATTGACAGTTTGGTGCGGTTTGTGTAGTGGTGGACCAATTTTCTTCAAAAATGAGGCTGGATAACAAAGTTTCGGTCAACGGTGGGCGTTACAGAGCCATGTTAACCGACTTTTTTTTACTGAAATTAAAGACATGGATTGGACGACCTCTGTTTCATGCAGGATGGCCCGCCGTGCCACAATTGATCTTTTGCACACCAAATTCCCAAATCGTGTTATCAGCCGTCTTGGCGATATCTATTGGCTGCCTCGGAGCTGCGACTTTACCCCTTTGGACTTTTTTTTTGTGGGGAACCGTGAAGAACCGATGTTATGCCAACAATCCGAAAACGATTCAAGCACTTAAGGCCAATATCATCCAAGCAATCCGTGAGCTGCAGCCGGAAATCATCAACAAGGTGTTGGAAAATTGGAGTGACGGAATGAGCTACAGCGAAGCCAGCCGAGGCATCCACTTGAACGACGTTGTGTTCCATAATTAATGGGAATGTTTGCTCTTATTAATAGAGGGAAAAAATTTAATTTTGTTCATTTTATTGCATTTTTAAAAAGAAACTTGTATTTGGCCCACCCTGAGATGTGCGATATCATCATCACAACTATTGGTGACATGACTGGACACTGCCTCATAAGTCAACATGCGAGAAGGGTAGAACTTCTATACATTGACTTATTTTGGGGCTGCAGGAATGAAATCTCATTATTTCTCTTGCTATACCAAAGAAGAATACTCCTTCTCGGATCCTTTGGCCCTGATAAATTTAATAAATTGTCAGCCATAAACACAAATTGCTTAAGAAACTTTAACGCCTGGTTAAGGTATTGGGTAGCGTTACCAACATTTGGTAATAAATTTTTGTGGTTTCACAAACGACCAGTCTATGGTCTAAGCTCAGACGGTTATCAGATTAACTGACGACAGAGAGCATAATGGAAATAAATCTAAGATACGTCCTATTACAGCGGCTTGGTTCAAGATTTAAAATGGAAAATCCTGCCTTGTTGTGGAGAAACCACAACAAATTGTGCGGGTCATCGAATTTACAAAATAAAATAACCAACACTTACCTTAAAGGCGCCGCAATTGAATTCATTGACTCATCGTGCGATGAATTCAGCGACTGTGATGAATTGTGCTGTTTCAGCTCCTTGCTGGAAGGCTTTTTACTGGGACGCTTCTTCGGTGGTGGTGCCTTCGAAATACACCCGTGACAGTACCATTTACCGCGTGGCACTTTCAACAAAGGCGGTATATAGCAGTCATGATGATATGCACGTGGACACAATTCACAGAAAATCATTTTACCCACCGGAGGAGGTCGATGACCGCCACAAACGATGCATTTGCGTTCATTTGTCGCCTTGTTTACACACTCGTAGCAGTACCTAGAAACAAAATAAAAAATGACACTGCAAACCTCCCGGCATTTTGTTAATTTGATTGCGAAATATTACCAATCTCCTTCGGGTATATTGTCCATTTTCGGCTTAAAGCAGTATGTATGATAGCCCTTGTCGCAACCATCACATAACAGCAGTTTATCCTCATTCTCGCCAGATGTGCAGAACTGGCAATTCTGTAAGTAATTGTTTTGGGAAATTGTAGTACGTTTCGTGGTTGGTGTGGTTGTTGTTGTAGTAGTTGTTGGTGTGCTAGTTTCAGTGAATAACATCGTCATGTTACTGTGGTTAGTAGCAGAAGTAGGAGTAGTAGTAGTACACAACATCATTCCAAAGGATTCGTCTGCCAGACCGGCCGCCGCATTCAATTTATTTGGAGTATTCATCATCGCTTGATCATAACTACTGCTAGTGGTGCTCTTGTTTGCCTTCGTCGACAACGACAACGACGACGACGACGGTGATGATGATGATGGTGGTGATTTTGGTTTCGATTTACTTTTTGAAGATTTTTTCGATTTTTTCGACGATGACGAGGACTTTTTCTCTGCTTTTGGTGTTGTTGTAGTACTACTCTCCTTATTGTTAGGGGTGCTAGTGGTATTGGGCTTACAACTTTCACCATTTTTACTTGATTTCGATTTGGATTTGGATTTTTTCTTTTTACTCTTATTAGGCTAACATTTGTTTGTTTTATGTTTTTGTAATCAGATAGTAAAATGTGTTTTGTTTTTTTTTTTTGGTTTGGTTTGGTTTATTGTTATTCAAAAGCCACAAGAAGCGTTAACAGAAACAGAAAAGAAGTACCACATACACCAAAGATATAGAAAAAAAAAAGTTAAAACACCATTTATGTAAGTAATATTGAACAAATTTTGTTGTTGTTTGTTGTCGAATTTTGTTATTTGAGTGTGTTTTGTGTGTTTTAAGTTTGTTTTTGTTTTTTTTTTATGGTTTTTGTAATTAGCGTGCAGGAAATACATTATTTATATTTCATTTAATACGTATTTCGTTTTTTTTAGGATATCAGCAGGCAGGCAATTATGATATATCATATATATTGTATAGCCACGTTAACATTTAATATATTTTTTTCCAAATAAATTTTACATTAAATGCGGAAAAGAAAGAAAATAAAAAAGAAAAAATGTAATTAGTTAAAACATAGGAATCAGTATCAATTAAATTAAAGTAAAATACGTATAAAACAAATGAATCTACAGGTGCAGAGAGGCAACAGTAGTGGCACACAAAATAAGAAGCGTGCTTATTTTAATGACTTGTGCTTTGGATAGTAAATACTACGGGTAATCTGTCCCACAAGTATTCGCTACAAAAACCGGATACACGATGAGTATAGTATGTGTTTTAGAAGACGGTGACATATTTTGTTGTTCCTTAGATTTTGTTGTTCCTAAGCTATGGCCGTTTTAAGATCACGAACAAAATAACTCTGCAGCTAGGTAGTACCATTTCTTGAGCACTGTTTGAGTGTGTAAAATGCCATTGAGGATCATGTTGAATGATTGATTTTGCATTATGAAATGTGACCTCATTGGTCACTGAATTAGGGATAGAGCAGGAAGAATCTTGGCCAGCGAGAACCTTGTCAGAGCCATTCTTGACAAAACATTGGCTATTTTATGGCGAAAGAAGTTTAAACGAGCCAGAAATGAATGCAATGTTTTCATAAAGCTTGTAAAATTCTCGCATGACCAAAGGTTGAGGCAAAAAATACTACAATGTCCCCAAGGGTAGTAAAAACTTTTAGTCATTTGTAAAAATTACTAAGAACTCCGCCTCGTCAGCGATCCCAACGCTAATTTACAATGACACTTCAGCTGTCAGCTCTTTAGACAAAGCTAATCTGCTCGCTGCACATTTCGCAGCTAGCTCGTTGCTCCCAGATAGCGCTTTGTTCCCACCTGTACTCGAGAGCGTCGAATTTACCATGAGACAAATCCATTTTCGCACTCGTACAGTTGCAAGCGTAGTTAATGACCATTGTTCTGAAGAGGTGTTCTTCCACTCTGGCAAAACCACTGTGTTCTCAGTTCTGTCTCCGATTCTCTTATCTGGTCTAGTGCACCGAAAACCATATTGCACCTACTGGATAGGATCCAGAATCGTGCGTTGAAACTAATCGAAGACATTATTAAGAATGAATTCTATTCATTCGCTTAAACATCACAGATATGTTACGTGTCTCTCGCTGTTTTATCGTTTTTTTTAACAAACAGTGCTCAAACGAAATTGCCAGCTGCATTCCACCCCTTCAGCAATTCTATCGCTATACTCGCCATGCTAGGAATGCTCATCAGTTTACCATTTAGCCTATCTTCGGTCGTACTATGAAATATAGAGATTCATTCATAAGCCGTACAGCACGAATGTGGAATGCTTTACCAAACTCTGTTATTCCTCTTTGTTACAATTTACAGACATTTAAAACCAATGTGCATCGGTATCTCCTATCATATCTATCCTCAGTTCCTTAAGGCGTTAGCTATTTTAAATAAAAATCATGCTAGACCAGTTGGAGCGGGCAGGGATACAATTCTCGCTTAGGCTTGACACCAATTGTGTCTCCTATTGTCTTGTCCTCTTATGTAGGTAAGTCTGGCGGTTGACAACAATCCAAGTAGCACTATGTGCCGTTTTGTTACCACAAATACATTTGAGCTGGTTATTGTAAGTTTGTCGAAAAGGAGTGGCTTAGATTCAGCCAGTGGAATCCAGTAAGGTTATCAGTTCGTTGAGGTTACTCTTGAAGACCTCCTCAAGGGAGTCGGGGAATGGTTTTTCAAAGTGAACGCTGTCTGGTTCTAGCTAGTGCCGAACATGCGCATGGGTAGTGAGTGAGTGTGTATTATGCGGGATGCCGGATGACTAATGTGGCCGCATGGTGCCCCTATACGCATGTGAATTTTACTAAGAAGGTAGGTTGTTTTTTTTTTTATTTAAACCGTAGGTTGGCCACATCCTTCTGAATATGCTACAGTTCGGTAGTTTCCTTCCTTTTTTTTGCTTTAACTGGTCCGAGCGAAATGTGAACTGATTCCGCGAATGAACGGTGCAGAGCTGAACTTTGCATTCTCTAAATGATGATCTGGGCAAAATCTTGAAGTGGAGAAACGACATCTTGGTTGCGGGGACCAAACCACCGAAGCATGGACCGCTCCGTCCGGAGAAGTAGATGCTCGACATTGAGTTCCTCACGTATTCTGGTATTTTTAATGCGATCACTACGGGTCACACCAGTAATACTACGGAGGAATCTCATTTCGGCAGCTTGTATACTCGCGATCTTATTCTTTCGGTCATTCGGGAGAATTATTAAAAAAAAAAACATCGTCGGCTTGTCCGTTTTATAAACGTTGCTATTTACCTGGAACCCAAATCAGGGTAAACTCGAACCGATCAAGCGAGGCCAGCTGGTCTCAAAATTCTAATACTATTTTAGAGGTTATATGGACTGAGGCGAAAGTCTCGATGGCAGCTTGACATGACAATGAATATGTCTATCTTTTGCCTCGAAGCTATGTATGTGCCTGTAACACACTTGCCATATCCGGAAGCCTAAGGGAATTTAAGATGTTCAGAGACTCACAAACTATCTCGCAAAATACACCTGCACCTACTTCACAGTTCGTTTTTGAAACCGTCCGTGTAGATTGTTAAATTCAAGTCCCTATTCGCCCGTCCATTCTGCCAATCTAATATTGAAGACAAAT
Organism: Cheilosia soror; assembly: GCA_949372485.1. Lineage (NCBI taxonomy): Eukaryota > Metazoa > Arthropoda > Insecta > Diptera > Syrphidae > Cheilosia > Cheilosia soror. The sequence goes on along the minus strand of OX443564.1, from coordinate 36,092,912 downwards.
AGAGAAAACAGAATGTTGCTCTATGGCCGAGCCGTAGGATCTCGCAGAAAAGAACACCGACTCTCTGCTTGTCCTCTTTCTCGAGGAGATTAATGACGTTAATGCTGTGTTTAAAAAATCAGGCTTTATCCCTAATTTCCAAAGTTGCATATTTGTCCACACCGAACAAAAATGTTTAATGTTTTTTTTTTGAAAATAGTCAGTCAATAATTTGTACTCAACGTGCCTACCGGCAATTTTTATGTTCCAACAGCACCCACTTGCTGTGGTGGCCAAATTTGAGCGATTCATAGGATTCATAGGATTTTGAGGAAAAATCTTCCTTCCCTTCCACTTGTGCAAGCAGACAATGCTGAGCTGATTTGTTTTCAGCAAGACGGAGTTACCCCTCACACCGCTAGGAGTCAATGAACTTGTTACGCGATCAATTCCCAAATCGCTATTATCTCAAAAAATGGTGAATTTGAATGCCCGCCGCGATCGCCTGATCTGTCGGCTCCGGACTTTTTTTTATGCGGTTAGCTGAAGGAAAAGGTTTACATTGACAAACCACAGACTACACAGGAGCTAAAACTCAACATTAGAACAGAAATCGCTCAAATTACGCCAGCAACACTTCAAATTGTTATGGAAAGTGCCATCAAAAGTCGTTTATTTTTCGTCGCCAATGCCATACAATCGAGTCGTCTTCGCATGAACAATCAACGTGCTGAAAGTGTCAATATGTAACTGCAACTGAATGTTGGCTGGTAAAAGTATGCTCAAAACTTCCGCACGTTACTCTAAAGCGGGTGGAGGTCGAGCATTTTAATTATCTATTATGATAACGCCAAGTTTAAAGTCTTTGAATTTAGCGTTAAATTTGTAGGTACTGCTTTATAAGTGTGAAGCTGAGAAGTCTCTACCACGATTTTGAGAAAGTTGCACCCCTAAGAAAATCGGTGTCTCTAAAGATACTCAGTTCCTAAATATATTCAATCAAGAGCTGTGCCAGAAAACGCATCAAAAACGTTTGGATGTCTATACATATAAAAAGCTGCGAAGATGGCACTGGAATTGTCACAGCCTCACGCGAAAAGTGTGGTCACAGCTGATATATACAACCGCAGAAAGGTGAACGAGATTTGTGTCCATCACATGTCCCTGGAATATGGGCGATGAACCTCATCTGGGAGAATATTTTGCCAGACGTTAAACTCTAATCTCGTCACCATGCACAATTTGCTCAACAAAAATCAGAACAACAAAATATTTAAGCACTTCAATAAAAACAACAAAAAATATCCAATTTAGCGTGGTACAATTTCCATTTAAAATTAAGTCTAAAAAACAAAATAAAACAACTTAATAGAACCCACACGCATACATTAAAAAAGCAAACTACTACACAAAAAGCAATAAAGCGTTATATTGTCGCAATAGCATTGCAGTCACCGGCACAAAAACATTAATAAAAATATATTGTATAAAAAAAACATCGATTCTAAGCAATCTATTCATTCGGGGTGTAAAAAGCGAAAGGAAATCGCCACTTACCGCTTTCATGATGCTCTTGTCCCAGGCAACACAAGACTCCAGGACGTACAAGGCCATTGCCAACTGCGCGGTGGTATGCGAACGCGACACTGCTTCACGCCATGACATCAAGCCCTTTGGAATGTTCTCCTGAGGCATATCCCTCTCGCTATCACACAAGCTGGCCGGTGATGCAGCTGCCGAATTAATCTCTCCCGCTACACTGCCAGAGCAGATTTGCGGCTGACCACTGCCATTGTCGCTGTTGTTTCCCGATGCATTTCCACCGGAATTGCTGTTGTGCGTTTGCTGCTGCTGCTGTAGCTGCTGATTGACAAGCGATGTGCTGTTGTTTTCTGACGACGAAGACGTTGATGATGAAGATTTCTGATTTTGTTGGTTTTGTGCGATTACGGCCAAATGAGCGTCTCCCGTTTGACTGCCCAGCGGAGGCTTTAGGTATCGCCTCTCGATAGCCGCCTCCAAACTGGAGATGCGTTCCCGGATCATTGGGATTAATGTCACGAAATCCTCCTCGGTTATATCTTCCTGATCGAGGGAAATTTCGTTTTCGATTCGTGATGGCAGTACCCAGTTTTTCACCTGCATAGACGCGCTGGCAATTTTATCTTCCAGAGCTTCTAGCTGCTCGAGCAGAGCCATTTCCACCCGCTTGGCGACTTTGGGATTCCAATCGGTTGGCCCGTCGGGCGGGAATATCTTCTCTTGCTCGTTATCACCGTCGCCAGCGGCTGTTATCAAGGGATATGGTGTGTCCAGTTCGATTTCTTCAGAAAGAATGCGATTCAGGTTTTGCTTTAATTCGCGCTCCCGAACGCCTTTCTGGTTAAGATTGTCTATTACATTCTGTATCATCTCCACAGTGTCCACCTTCCACCAGCCGTGGCGGTATTTGCGCGGAACAAAGTTTTTTTCTAGCTTTTTGGGAAACCCCTCGTTTTTTATCTGCTCCAGTAGGCGATGCTCATCCGGTGTCATTGAGAGAGGGGTTGGAATGTCGCACGTGATGTAAGCGCTAATATTGCCCAATGACATGTTGGCTAAATTTTGAAACGAAATACCTGTTGCTTCATCTAGTTTCAGTTCGACGCGGCCTGCCTTCAAATCGATACCTACGCCGCTTGCATTACCGCCTACTTCTGTTCCTCCTCCACCGCCGCAGGTATCGTCAAGAAAGGGAAAAAACTTCTGCTCCTTAAGATCGTAGCTGTCTTCGTGTGAAGGACCGTCATCCTCGCCGGCTTCCTTCAACGCATAGGCTCTTAGTTTGCGCTCCAGCTTGGTTTCGTCGAGGCCTGATAGCGTCAGGATGCTTTCATTGTCAAAGTGCAAGTCGACTTTTCCGTTCTCAACGGGCACTGTAAAGTACTGGGCATTGTTGGCGATGTCCCACCGGTGTCCCTGGATTTGAAGAACACTTCCGCAGTGGATGTTCGCATAGACCTTTTGGAAATCAGTATTATCACCCTGCAGCTCGGTTGTAGTGAGCGGCATCTCACGATTGACTATTGAAAACCACCTGTCGTTGGCTGTCGATGCAGCTGCCTTCAAAGTGAGGTCGTCGTTAGTTTGTCCGGAAATATTGGCAGTGACGGTGACGGCGGCATCGTCTTCCTTCTTTATGGTAGCATCGGCCTCGGATTTGATCTCCCGGTTGCTTGTATCACAGACATTATCCTCGTTATCTTCGATTCTTGTCGATTCGATCTTGTCCAGGGCGATCTCTGACAATTCGCCGCTGGAGCTTTGTGGGAGTGGTGGAGGCGGTGGTGGTGGAAGCAGTTCGGAATCGTTTTTGGAACAACTCGTTGTATTTGGTGGGTTTGGAGGGAAAGCCTCTGCGGCTGACTCATTGTGACTTTCGTCTATTTGCATGGATTCGTTCTCCGAATGCTGCTCAGCGTGCGAGTTCGTAAGTTCACTCTTGTCTAGCTTGCAGTCAACCTCTTCGTCTTCGTCCATTTTTTCCTGTTCTTCGTCGTTTTCCTCATCAGCATCTTCCTCTTCTTTCACTTCGTCAGGAGTTTCCAATTTGACTTTCCTTTCTAGGACTTCGTTGAACTGGAAGATTTCATTTTGAGCCGATTCTAGTGCTTCGATGAATATGCCTCCAGCCTTTGGCAATTTCCAATATCGCCGCCAGAAGCGATCCTGGCCGAAACAGGATGCTCGCAGTTGATTAGTGCTTTTCTCTAGGGCCTCCTTGCAATTCAGAGACGATTTTATCATCTTTTCAAGCTTTTTCTGGACTTCGTCGGCCGACATTCGATTGTCTTCGTCTTCTTCGATGTTGGTCATCTCGCTCTCTACGTCACTAAGGTCATCGTCCATACCGACGTCCGTAGAAGCGTCATCGCATCGGGAATTGTTCTTCTTATTAAGCAACTGACTCAAATCGGAGGGAACTGTTGCTCCATTCTGATAAGCAACACATTCCTCGAGTTTCGATTTAACTGGAGTGTCCACGCTACTCTTCGACGGGCTGTCGTAGCAGTTCTTTTCTCCAGGTGCTGATTGTGGTACTACGAGTTCTGGTTTGACTGATTCCAAAGCATCGGCCATTGCATCTGGCTCAGGTTCTTTAACTGCGCTTACTTCAACTGGTGGTGACGCTACTTGAACTTCCTCCACTTCCATTTTATCTGTTTCGTCATTGTTGCCACTGTTATTGGTAGTGGTGGTGTTGTTATTTGTTTCACCATCTACGGGCACAACGGCGGCGGTGGCAGCGCCGTCTTCCGACACAATTGCAGACTCTTCTAATTTTCGTGTCAATTCAGCCTGTTGCTGCTGCTCTTCTAATTGCTGTTGCAACTGCAACTGCTGCTGTTGCTGTTGTTGAGCGGCTAGAGCTGCCATGGCCACCTCCCTTTCGATTTGAGCCTTTTCGTAGGCCTCCAGGCGGGTCTTCCTTATGTGCAATGACTTATACTTGCGGATTTTCATGTCAGTCATGTATTTCTCTTTCTTATATTGTGCGCACGATTCCAGGCTACCTTCGATTTGCTTTAGCACAGCTTTATTCATCAACAAATCATTGCAGAGATGAGCTAGGATTTGGGTTTTCTTCGTTGGATTCAATGCCACAAACGGCCGGTCTTTTAGACACACCGACAGCCTCCATGTTTCATTCTCGTGCAGTAATTCATAATACTGCTGGTTCTTGCCGGTGGTTGTGTTTAGACAATCGCCATCCATCTGGTGATGGTCTGGTATGCGTTTCTCTTTTTCCCTATCAAGTGTTATTCCAAACATTTGTCGAATCTCAGCTGTCGATGTGGCATACAGATATATTCGTAGGATCTCCGAAACATTCGAATTGGTTATATCGGCATTACGCAGCGATTGTCCCAATAGGGTAGTGTGACGACCTGGATTCGGAATACCAGGATCCTCAATGGCACACACGAGTAAATGTGTCATCACGGAGAGTAGCTCTTCTTCGGCTTCGGCGTTGCTGTCAGCGACAAGGGCATCGTGAAGATTCTGAAGCGTTGGCAGGGATTCCATATCTGGAAAGAAATTCGCAACACTTTATTAATTTTTAGTTCCCAATAACGCTGAATAACAAGCACTTACCAAATCCAAGAGTTTCACCAAAATTGTGGAGAAATTCAAAGACCATCAAGAGATCGGCCATTGCCTGACCAGGCAAACGGCAGCCGGCGATTCTTTTCAACTCGGGCAGGTCAATTTGATCCGGTATTTCAGAATCCTCTTGAGGTTTTCTGTGAACATAAGAAGGAGAATATGTTGAATGAAATTGTATCGATAATTAGGATTAATATTTTCATCATAATTGTTAAACGACGTCTACAATTGCAACTCATTACCGGGATGACTCATAAAGGCACTGTTGGGACGGTAATGACACTAGGGGTAGTAAGACACAGCAGCTATGTGGTTGGGATCCTAACTAGATCAGTCCTTATTAATCGGAATCGAGTTGTAGTCTCTAGTGTGTAGTCTTCTAACAACTCAAATATGGACAACTATAATTTGTCATAATGTATCCAAGACCCTGTGACCATAACACAACTAATGCAGAGGTTCTCTGCTCTGTCCAACCAGCTTGTTGGAGACTTCTTGCTTCAGACACCGCTGCTGTTCTGGCAGACACACACTCTCAAGATATGTTCGTTTTACAACCACACCGAATATGCAGTTGGCCAACTAGTGCGCCACCTTTTTCTCATAGCAGAGGATTGCTTACAGAGGAAAAACTGTTTATTTATAGGGGGATGCCATTATGACGATTGTTTCTTGGATCTGTGATTCGGTAAAATGTAAGTCCACACATTCTTTCCATAATAATTTATTGATGGGAGTCACGGATTATCAGTTATTGTATGTCGACATATCGCTCGCATAGGTTGGCATTCTCATGGCGGCGTATTCAACCATGCATAATTTTTCATAACTTTTGTAAAATAATCTCCAAATTATACGTTTTATTTCTCAGAAACAAAATAATCAATTCATTTGTTAATACAAAAGTTAAAGAAATATTTCAAACCAACGCGTGACTTATTCGCCACTCAGTACTTGTAGAAACAGAGTGTGATTCATGAGGTTGCACAGTTGGTTCGGGGTAGCCAGCATAACAAATGAGTGTATTAATCGCTGAGGCTTAAATACATAAGTGCCTACTGTCGTACTAAGGTAAACACTAACAAGATGTGCGTGCATGCAAGCAATCAATCAGGTCAGAATCATTTTTGTTTTCGATTCAGTTTTAGTTCTTTTTAACTACTTCAATGAATATGTGCCGACAGTGTCTTAATGAGTACTCATTGATGCAGTAGATCCCATTAGCCCCGGCAAAAAAATAAAAAAAAAACGTATAAATTATTGTCAAGGAAATCTTATTCACGGATTGACTATTGGCTTTTACGTCTTTGAACTAGCGATATATAAAAATAACCTAGAAATCGAGATGTAAAATATTTCTGTGTATTCTCAACTGATCTCTCTTGAGTCCAGCAAGGCGCCTCCCTAAATTCGAATATTATCATCCGTTCTTATGCGTAACCTTTACGAAATAAATGGTGTCATATAATTCATGCAAAATGTAATTTTGATAGAAAATACAGGTTTTTAATTAGAAAGCTTTACATTTTTTATTGATTCATAGAGCAAACAGATAGGAGTTATGTATGGAATAGCACATCGGATAAATGTGCGACACAGCTTTTCTGGCAAGTACCTACTATTTTATTGAAATTTTCTATGACCGCATAAATGTGGCTGAATTTCATTAATACACCTCCCAATTTCCTCTTTCAAGACGTTGGTGGTCGGGTGTTTGTTTGCATAGACCTTTGACTTCAAAAAAAAAACCCCAAAGAAAAAATTCCAATGGCGTTAAATCGCAACATCTGGATGGCCAATACTGATCGTAAAAATGGCCGATTACACGATTAGGAAATTAATCATGCAGTAATTCAATTGTTTTTCTGGCTGTATGGCATGTGGCACCATCTTGTTGAAAACGCATGTTGGTCACATCCATATCCTGTAATTTAGGCACTAAAAACTGGGCAATCATGTCATGATAACGAACACCATTAAGTTTTACTGTCTGACTATCCGCATTTTTGAAGAAGAATGGTCCGATAATGTCTCCAGCCCAAAATCCGCACCAAAAATTCACACGTTGTGTATGCATTTGTTTCTTAACAATTACTTGTGGGTTTTCTGAACAACAAATGCGACAATTTTGACGATTAACGAAGCTATCAAGACGAAAATGAGCTTTATCACTGAAGATGATTTTGTTAAAATCAGCATCTAATTGTTGTTGTTCCAAAATCCATTCAACGAACTCTCTCTTCGCGCTTCATGGTCAGTAGTCTTCAGGTCTTGAGTCAATTTAACTAAGCATAAAGTTTCAAGTCTTTCGTGAGAATTCGCGATTCTCAAAATGCCCAAAACTACGGTGTCGAATTGATGTTCCTGGACTGTCAGCATTACTTTCGCCAACTGTCTCAATGTTTTCTGTTGAACGACTTGTGACAGGACACCCAGAGTGTTTAAGATCACTACTTGATGCAGTCTCCCTGAATTTTGCAATTATTCTCTTCACAGTTGATGGTTGCAAATCACTATGACTGTCACATTTTGTACGAAAATTGCGGACTGTAGCTGACAAACCTTCATTATTTTTAAAATATTGCTCAACAATGAAAATACGTTGTTCTTTCGTATAGCGCTCCATTTTTACAACCCCCAACTGTCAGCTGCCACATTGTTATCTTTTTTTCGCGTTGATATCACTGTACTATTACTTGGAATTATGGGACACCCTCCCTCCACATAATAGACTTTAAAGACCTAAACATTGTTGTCGTTGCAGTAAAATTTAACAACATCCGTGATTTAGATTTCTATGTTTATTAATGGAAAATTAATGCTCACCTGATTTGATTTAAGATTTCAGCATCCCGTTTTCGTGCAGCTACTCTTTTTTCACGCAAAATCAACCGGTCCAACACAAGCTGATGTTTCTTCTTTTCGCGATCTTCGAACTTTCGCCTTATCTCTAGCTGTCGAATGAGTGTCATATGCTGTCGACGACGTTCTCGTTCCTTTGATCGATATAAAAAAGAAGCCATTAATGCAATTGTTGAATTAAGTATTCTTTTCAATAAATGCACAGCACAATAAGTAAAGTGAAAACACAAAACTAATGACGTTAGTTAATTAAATATAAATAGGTATGTGTGTTAATTGGTATATTGACAAATACTATTTTAATGCATGCACTAGTGTAATTCTTTTGTAAAAATTATTAAAAAGCAAGAGGACTTGATGTTTAGATAATTGCGAGATCTGTATTCAAGTGTTCAAGTTGTGTTCAAGTTGTGTAAATTATTGATGATGATGGTGAAAAAAACTAAAGCGGTTATAGTAAAAAAAAAAGTATTAAACTTGGATTTGTTTGCATACCAGTTCGACAGCGTAGAGCAATTCCTTCTGCTTGTTGAGTTCCTGCAGATAAATCTGCATGTCAGTTTTATTATATTTTAATTAAGAAACAAATTAAAAGACAGTAAAGGAAACTAAGAGTAAAGCAAAGTTAAACTTTCCCTTTCATTAAAGTGAGTCCGATTTAATACAAGAAAGAAATTAGCGGGGAGGATTATGACACAGATGCGGGGGTATTTAGTTGAATGAATGTGGTAAATGAATGGTGAGAAAGAAAGAACCTGAGCTGAACTTTATATTTGGCGCAGCGGCCTTATTCCTGTGCGTGTGCGTTTTTCTACTTGCACAATTTTATTTATTCTTTTATGTAATTTAACTTTGGGATTGGGTGTGCACTTGCGCATCGATTGTGAGGGCGGTGTAATCTAGCTGCACTGTAGGTACTCACGATATTCATGAATTGGTTAACAAATCATTAGCAGGAAGTCAATTGAGAAAATGTTTTATTATCTTCACTTCGGGGTTATTGGGGTGTGCGCTTTGCCATCTTAATTTTTACCTAACAAAAATATAATATAAGAGAGCACAAACATGCAGAGAACTTGTTGAAACTGCATAAACATATTTTTGCAAATATTTTATGTAAACCCCCTACTAAAATTTACTATGCAAGTTTGGTCACTTTACGCGCTTCATATGGCAAAAAACCGTGCGGTTAGTTGTCTTCCTTGAACTGAAAATTAAAGAATAGATCTTCCAATATGGATAATATTCAAATTGTACTGCTATTTTAGATACTTTTTTAGCATTTATGTTCAGTATTAATTGATAAATTATCATCAATAAGCTTACTCCAAACGAAAGCCTTCGTTTCATCCAAACCTCGGTCTTCAATTTGCGAAACGCATAGAAGAATAGGTAATTTTTATGGACCTTATATTCGACCAACATAGCTCCCCTATTCATAGTGTTGTAGATAAATAAATAGCCATCGTTACCAGACAATGATCAATAATTAATTCTTCCTAAATATGAACGAAATGATGCGTGAAACCCATGAAATTACTGACTTACGAAAGACTGGATTCTACGAGAACATTATGTCGCCAGTGAATTGGACAACCGAGCTCAAGCGAATATACTCCATGGGTCAATGTAAATGCTATGATGCGTTGCTGATAAACTGAAAAGAAAACTATTTAAGCTTTCGAAACCAATATTCAGCTCCATTATTGGTGAGATAGAATCCTACGGTTGGCTAAGAACGCGCAGGGCACTCGACTTTTATTAAAATTTAACCTTACTAAGAAATTATAGTTTCACCTTATTTGACACTCTCTCCAATCATCGTAATTGACCGTTGTTTTACTAAGCTCCTAAAGGGTTACTCCACTATGCAGATGGGGACGGAATAATTATAAGTTTGAGCTGAGAATGCAGCTTACTGTGGAAATTGTATTTAAAGTTCTAACAATCGGTACTGCCAAATACTGCAGTTGATAAATATGGACATAAATAAAAGAAAGAGGCTGGGACTAACAGACTGTGTTTACGGTCAGCGCACTACCTGGAGCGACCTTTCATCATTATTTCTATGTATTATGTAGATAAACATGATGTTCGTTCTCCTGTCGTCAGCATCGAGCTTGACAAATTAGCTGTTGTTGGTTTAATTAAAATCCTGTAAATCAGAAGAATAAATCCATATTTCGCAGAGCATCCATCTCTTTTATATAGTGATGAGTCCGAAAAGCCAGTTCGAGCGACAGAAATGTTCGAGCGCATTCCAAACAAATTGAAGGTTAATCGGTCGGGGACATCAGAACATGTACTAGTATATTATGTGTAAGAAATTGGAATTAGCCAGTCTGGGAGTATTAAAATGCACACAGAGATCTCTGCCCAAGTCCAAAAACTGAGTTTAAATTATCTTTCGACACTTTATCTACCAGGAGCAGACTTGTTTCTTGATAAATGCAACTGTTACTCAACTCAACTCAACTGTTATATCATCAGGTATACATAATACCTCGAGATTTTTGGCTTGTTTATTTTCCGACAAGCACTACTCAATTAATGGTGATAGCTGACATTTATTAAGATCGTTTCTATATTAGCTTTTAGATTTATTGACGATCCAAATTTCTTGCGTGTGCATGGCGGATTTTATTCAATATTCAATATTTGTTTGTTTATCCAACCTTTTATTTTTAAGACTACGAAAAAAACTGCCTCATAGCTTATACACAACATCGACACAAAACATCCAAATAGCTAAACAAAATCAAGAAAACTTTTAACTGGGAGGCGGCAATTATTGATAAAGCAACATTTTTGTACATTTACTGAAAGACACACACAACTAGAGTTACTGTTTACACAATTAAGGACGCTAAGTCTTCCCCCCCAACTACATCCGGATGATTTAGTCTAACAACTAGTCTCAACACAAAATCATATATTCACACTTATCAAAGTAGGACAGCGCACAAAGGGAGGTGGATACACGAACGACTGGACTCTGATATTAAATACACTGCGCATCTGGCCAGTTGCAACAAGCTTGCAATTTCTGTTGCAATTGACCAAAGCACACTATAAATTACAGATACGGTCTACAACTAAGTATGAGTACTAGTGTATAAATGACTTAAAGTATGCAATACCTGTTCTTTAGCTAAAATAGCTTCTTGTCTTTTCTTTTCTTTTTCCTATAAAACAATAATAAACAGAACAGAATTAGAATTGTTTAAAATCAAACAACTGAAATCAAAGAGAAAGAGAGAGCAAGGAAACAAGGAAGTACCCACCTGCTGCTTTTTTAGAATTTCTTCTTGTTTGATACGTTCGAGTTCTTCTTGGCGTTTCTTGCGAGCCTGTGAACAGAAAAATGGCATTGTTAATAAACTGGTTGAGGGTGTGTGGCTTGTAAAGAAGTAGTTAGTAAAAAGAGCCACACCGCTCACCTCAATCGCCTGCTGATTTTTCAGCTCTTTCTCCTTTCTTTGCTGTTCTAGCTTTTCGTTCTTCTCCTGACGGGCTTTCTCTTTATTTCTTGCCATTTCCTCTTTGGCAAGCTTTTTTGCCTCGCGCATTGCTTGCTGTTGTTTGGCAATCTCAATACGCTGTTCAACGTTTAGAGTTTGTCGTGTGAACATCTTCAAGTCTTCTAAGCGTTTTGCTACATCGGCATCTGACATGCGAATGTACTCGCCATCGTTGGCGTATGGCGGAGGAGCGGGCTGAAGAAACGATCCCACTATAGCGCGGGATGAGAAACTAAAATTGTCTCTAGTCAACTTGGAGGGGTTCTTCTCCAGGTACTGCAAGGGAAAAGGAATTTTTTAAGAAAACCAGCATTTAGTGGTGACCTCTCAACTTACGGCGAAAATTTGTCCAATTGTCTTGAGTTTGGTTGAACTTCCGGGAGAGTAGTAGCAGACGTCACCACGAATCTGTCCAGCTTTGGTTAGACCTTTGATGACAGTTTCGCGTTTCCATCCCAACTCGAGGGGCGCACGCAGTTCGGTTATGTTAATAATCTGCGAGTCCTCTCCTTCGGACTCGGAGAGACCGCTTTCGGCAGCTACGCTTTCGGAATCAGTCGACACGTCCAGTTGAGCATTGGCTTCGGTCAGTGCTTGGCGGATTTTCTCCTGTAAAATAGTAAAAGAAAAAAGGTAAACATACACCCCGGGGTCCAACGTTATCAGTACTTACAAAATCAGCGCCCTGCTGCATAAGTTGTTGAGTGGAGAGCAGTGGCTTCATTCCTGCCCGACTTTGGGCCAGCAACGAAGCAACGGTGTTCTTTTTCGGCTTCGACACGCCACGACCCAAGTTCCTAGGACGTCCCTCTTTATACTGCGGCTGAGAACGATCGCTACCGCCACTGCCGCTTGAGCTGCCTGACCCCAATGCTGCGGTTATCGAACTTAGGCTTTGCAAACTATTAGGGGCACCGCCGCCTGATGCTCCGCCACTGTTAACACCACCACCACTATTGCTGGTGCTGAGATTCAAGCTACCACCCGCGCCTCCAATACTAGAACTACTGTAGTCGTTGCTCGAAGATTTATTGTCCGGTTTCATGGATAGATTGAGGGGCGCGTCAAAGTCCTCAACGCTTGACATTGAAGACGCAGTTTTCATGCTGAGATTCACTCCAGTGCCGGGCATGCCCAAATGGTCCGTGTCATGGGGATCCTTGTTTTTGCTGGACAAATTGTACGCTCCGTTGGAAGTTATAGTCGGAGGCAACTTAATCACCTCGACGCGGTCAGCGCTGCCAGATAGATCTGTTGCCATTCCACTGGTAACACGGTTGGACGACATTGAAGACGCTGATAACGAGGATCCGCCGCCGCTTCCCAGTCCAGGATTAGTTGTCACCGAAGATGAACTCAAATGGCCTCCCAGTGATGATGCCGATGCACCAGAATTCGTTGATGACTGCGTAGGGCCGGTAAGAGATAGCATCCCTCCAGAACCACCACTTCCACCGCCTGATGACTGTTGCTGCTGTTGTTGCTGAGCTGCATTGGCGGCTGCTGCCATGGCCGCATACTCCATCTCGAGACGTGCCCGCTTTGCTGGACTTAAGCCTGGAAATGCAAGGAGAGGATTTGATGGATCGAGAGATATTGTCTTTTTGCGACCACGATTTGTTGTACCAGGAATTTTGGGGCCAACTATAGATGAGGTGTACTTGATGATTTCGGTATCAGGTGGCAATCGGACTCCCAGCAAGGATGGATGTTCACTGGAAACGAAATTCAGGGAAGAGAAACGAAATTTTTTCGGGAATTAGTGCCAGTTAACAGATGAAGAGACACACACACACACACACACACAGAAAGAAAGAAAATGCATTATAGTCAGTAACAGAGAGAGATTAGTACTAAAAATTAACATCAATGTGAACATCAAGGAAGCTTACTTTCCTTCCAGTGCAGCACTTTGTTTATTTCAACAATGGCAAAGAAAAGTATACAAAAAAAAAGGAGTCACATAATGAACAATGAATAAAACAAATATTAAGTATGATTCATACTCCGCCGTTGTATCCTTGTGTTGTGGGATAACAGTTCACTTGTACTCACCTCAAAATTCCGGACGGCATGTAATCCTTCACTTTGCCGGTGTTGGCTGCTAGGCAGGCATTCATGGCGGCTTGGACACTCTGTTGCGGATTAAGACCGAGATTTCCAAGCTGCGACAACGAGTTGAGCGCATTTAGTGAGTTGTTCTTGTCACGATCCTTGGACGAGTTGCCGCCACCAAGACCACCACTGCTAGAATGTGAAGACATCATGTGATGGGAGGAGCCAGTACTCGTTGATCCACCGCCCATGTGATGATGTGACATAGATCCACCAGATGATTTGTTGCCGGACAGCGATTGATGCGACTGGGACGAGTGATGGGACGAAGACGAGGACTTTTTCGAGGACGATGAACCTGCCTGCGAGGAGGCTGCTGCCGATGCAGCTACCGCTTGCATGGCCAAGAGTTCTTTGTGCAACGTTACTGGGTCGTAAGCTGATGAGGATGCCGGTTGCATAGTCGATGACATTGACGATTTGCCATAGCCGGACTGAAATGAAAATGGTAGGAAATATTTAGTTAAACTAGGGTCACTCCTTAAGTACATGAATAAGTTTCAAGCTTATGCTGTTTCGAAGTCCATAGCATACATACAAACATAGCTGCATTGAGTTTTATACTATAGAAACGATGGAACAAAATATTATTGTCAATAATGCCTCAAGTATTTCTGACGTTCTCACATTCAAAGGGTGCCAAAATCGACTCGAGCATGAGATGGTTAGATCAAGTTCATAATCTCTACTCTACCCGTAAGAGGATTGCCCTTGATGATGAGAACTACAGAGGGTCCACATGAGCAACCTACACCAGCGACTCACTTAATGGTAATTGAAAATGAATGCGTGAAAATGAACTGATAGACAGAAATCCTGTCAAACTGTTCAAATAAAGTTGGAGTAGCTAAAGAAAGGAGGTCCTTTGATATGCGAAAACTACTACAAAGGCATACTACTTCTTAACATCGCATACTAAATATTCTCTGCAATAATCTGTAAGCGGCTAAAGCCGAGGATCAACAATATGATATGTCCGTCCTTATCAATACGGTTGTAGGCAGGAAAAGTCCACCATCGACCATATTTTCACACTACGGTAGACCTTGGAAAAGATCCTGTGCCCAGATCACGTAAAATGGAAACGATTGAACAATATCGTTTCGACAATAGTAGTCTCTGTCTTTTGCCACAAACAGGGTGAGCCATCTACTGGTTTCTTTTTAAATCATAGGTTATTTTGACACTGACAGCTGTTTTTCGCTCAAAATCTTGACAGAAAGTCAGTATCAAACCTCCGCGGAACGAAATGAGTCCCTTAACGCTTGAGCAACGTTGGGAAATATTGAAAACTTATTTCTAAAGTGAGTGCTGTGTAGCCCAAAGAGTGCGTTTTTTGAAAAGAAGTTTTGGCCGAAATGAAGCACTCACCGCGCCTGCTGTACGCAAGTTCGTGAGACTGGTATGCTTAGTGGACAACACTCAAGGTCCCCGACGTCGAGGAACCAGCGCATCCACAGAGAGTGACAGTTTGGTTCGGTTTGTGTGGTGATGGCATCATTGGACCATTTTTCTTCGAAAATTAGGTTGGGAACAACGTTTCGGTCAACGGTGGGCGTTACAGAGCTATGTTAACCGACTTTTTTTTTTACTGAAATTGAAGACATGGATTTGGACGACCACGGGTTCATGCAGGATGGCCCGCTATGCCACAATCGATCTTTTGCGCATAAAATTCCCAAATCGTGTTAACAGCCGTCTTGGCGATGTCAATTGGCCGTCTCGGGGCTACGATTTTACCCCTTTGAACTTTTTTTATTTGTGGGAAACCTTGAAGGACCGATGTTATGCCAACAATCCGGAAACGATTCAAGCACTTAAGGCCAATATCATCCAAGCAATCCGTGAGTTACAGCCCGATACCATTAACAAGGTCTTGGAAAATTGGAGTGAGTGAAAATTCGAGCTACTGTGAAGCCAGCCACTTGAACGACGCGACGTTTTATTCCAAAATTAATGGGAATGTTTGCTCTTACTAATAAAGAAAAATTAATTTTGTTCATTTTATAGCATTTTTAAAAACAAACTTGTATTTAGCCTGCACCCTCTAATAAAATAGAGACAGCCTTAGTGAATACGATATCATCCAATCGTTTTAATTTTACGTGATCTGGGTCCTGGAATTTCAAATCAACATCCACCAACTCTTCGTCGATTTTAAAGTTATATAGAGATGAGGCGTACAGAACAGTAGGTATCTAGCTTTGGCCTACTCGCCAAACTCGTCCAAACCTATTGCTATTCTCAGGTTTGCCCTGCTTAGTTTAAGAATGCCTTTAGTTCTTAAACATCACACTTGAATTAATTGTACGAAAATCGCAAGTCAACTCCGAAAGTACAATCTTTCAAAATGTTGTACGCAATTGTAGGGCCAAGCTTCTCAGCCATTCGTTTGTATAAGTTGTTATTTTCGAGACAAATGGCTTGGCAGTCCAAAATATGACTTATTATTAGAACAAGAACTACCTAAATACATATGTGTGTTATTTCAATTCAAAGTTTTTAACCCTTGAATTATGCACATCTCTATCTCTACCCATATTTGCAATTTTGTACACCGGCCACCACCCAATTTCGAGTGATGTAAGTAAGTATGTAGTAGTTTTGGATAGCTCCACTTATTTGCAGATACCAAAATAATTCAATAAAATCCACAAAAAAAAAATCAAATAAGCCAGTAATTAAATAACAAACATTGTCAGCCGAACGCAGTGCTACCCTTGATTTTAACCCTTCCAAAATAAACACAAAATATCGTACCGCAAATAATTGGATGATTTGAAATTCGGTTTTGTGCGTTGGACGTGTCAAAATAATTCAAAAATGGCGAACATCTCTACCTATACGCTACCGCATTTGTTTTGACATTGTGCAAATACATCGTTTGTAATATTCTGCATATTGCATATATCGTGCGTCAAAGGGAACAGATAATTATTTCTGCTATCGGAGGGATGGGCTGCAGGGGATTGTGCTCATTTACCTGTACCTCTTTATATTGTCGAGTGATAAGTCACTAGACAAATAACCGAAAATGTTTCTAATCCGTCTGGCAGGTGGATGATGCACGAGTATTTTCAGCGTTGCAAAACAGTATATATTTATTTATATAATCATCCTGTGAGTATGTGTTTGTTTATTTGGATGAAAAGGTTTTGGGGACATGTGGAATATGCGGATGTAGTACATATAGCATCGAATATTGCATAGACTCTTTATGATCGTTCGTTAAAACGTTAAATTAGTAGAACTTTGATAAAAAACAGATGAAGGCGCACATGTACTCAGTAAATTGAACGAAATGACAGGGAAATCAATTTCTTCTGCTTCCATTCTTTTCTTTAATTTTCTGTTCCTTGTTGATTTTCGACTTATAAAAAGAAGAAAACTTTAAAATAGGTATAAATTAATATTTAATTAACTCTTACAGCGCAGTTCCCGCAAAACATTTCTCGTGATATGTACGGTATAAACACAAAAGTTACCTGTAAACAAATACTATACGCCAGCAAAATTATAGGTGACAGAAAACGTTCAGGTCCAGATGGAGTGTTCGCCATAATTCATAATTAATTTTAATTTTGCGCCATTTAATAGTACAGTGATGCAACGGAAAAAAAGATAACAGCTGACAGTTCGGGGTTTGGAAAAATGGAGCGCTATACGAAAGAACAACGCGTTTTCATTGTTGAGCAATATTTTAAAAATAATGAAGGTTTGTCAACTACAGTCCACAATTTTCGAACGAAATATTGACATTGATTTAAAACCATCAACTGTGACGAGAATAATTGAAAAATTCAAGGAAACTGGATCAATTAGTGATCTTAAACACTCTGGGTTTACACTCTACAGAAAACAACGAAGCAGTTCGCAAGTCCAGGAACATCAATTCGGCACTGTAGTCAAGAATTGGGCATTTTGAGAAGCTCTCTACAGCGAATTCTCACGAAAGACTTGAAACTCCATGCTTACAAAGTTCAATTGACTCAAGAACTGAAGACTACTGACCATGCAGCGCGAAGAGAGTTCGTTGAATGGATTTCGGAACAACTACAAGTGGATGCTCAATTTTCGAACAAAATCATCTTCAGTGATGAAGCTCATTTCCATCTTGATGGCTTCGTTAGGCCTTCCGCACACGGCACGATTCGTGCGCTGTTTTCTATTGAAATACATGTGTGCGGCAAAAAATCGTCTGCCTCTCGTACATCGCACCGCATACGCTACGATGACGATACGAGTCGTGTGCGGAAGGCCTTAATCGTCAAAATTGTCGCATTTGGGGTTCAGATAAACCACGAGTAATTGTTGAGAAACAAATCCATCTACAACGCGTGACTGTTTGATGCGGATTTTATGCTGGAGGCTTTATCGGACCATTCTTCTTTGAAAATGCGGCTTGTGAGACAGTAATAATTATGGTGTTCGTTATCGTGACATGATTGCCCAGTTTTTAGTGCCTAAATTACAAGATATGGATGTGACCAACATGTGGTTTCAACAAGATGGTGCCAAATGCCATACAGCCAGAGAAACAATTCAATTACTGCATGAGTCATTTCCTAATCGTGTAATCGGCCGTTTTTACGATTAGAATTGGCCAGCCAGATCTTGTGACCTTTGGGGTTTTTTGAAGTCAAAGGTCTATGCAAACAAGCCCCCGACCACCAACGTCTTAAAAGAGGAAATTGGGAGGTGAATTAGTGAAATTCAGCCGCATTTATGCGGTCATAGAAAATTTCAATAAAATAGTAGGTACTTGCCAACAAAGCTGTGTCGCACATTTATCCGATGTGCTATAACCCCAATCTGTATACTCTATGAATCAATAAAAAAATGTAAACTTTCTAGTTAAAAATCTGTATTTTCTTCAAAATTACATTTTGTGTGAATTATGGAACACCCTTTAGTTAGGGACTTGAACTACATCAGCTCCGCTATAAACTCTAAAATCACATTACATCAGAAATCATAAAAAAAATTAAGGCTATCTAAAGCAAGCGGTCATTGACTGCACTGAAAGCGGAAAAAATGCAGAACATAGCGGATACTCTCCCTAATCATCCTGCTAGGCCACCTGACGGAGTAATGGTAACATGTGCCAATGATCACCCAAAAAGAACTGGCAACAGCGAAGAGAACCAGGCTAGAGTTGGAGGTAGACAACTTCTACCAAGAAAATGCGTTAATAAGACGAACTCGACAAGCGGCACGTATAATCACCCCTATTCCCCTTGGCGTTTGTTTTAGGTCTGTGTTTGTAACTTTTTTAAGAAAAACTTTTTGAAATTACAGCGAACACATAGAAAGGGAAAAGTACGTTGACAAAAGTTCGAAAAAAATCTGAAAACGACAAGACACATGGGTCGTATACGACAAACGCCAACGGGAATAAGGGTGAATACAATTTCTTCTTTCATCGAGACGATATTTCGAACAGAAACGAGAAAACTCAAGTATACTTTCTTTAAACTTTTCCAGACAGAAAGAACCCACGAAAATCCGGCCAATGAATACTCACAAAATGGCGTACTTCTGCGGACTTAAAGACGGCTTCACCAAACACCATTTCTATGGATAATGCAAAAGCATGATTATTAACATAAAAGGAGAAAGATATGTATGTCCTTGGCAACATAGCTAACCAAAAACTAACAACTTGTGGTTTTCTATTTGACACATCAGATTTTTATTTCAAATCTCTGACTTTTCGTGGCACATGGAACGAGTAAAACGAGATAAACTGATTGTATGACAGTTTTATCAGCTGGTGAACCTACGCTCTGTGTCGGCTACATCTCTTGAAAACACACACTTCTACGACTGGAAAATGTTTTCGAATGGATGACGTAAAACAGCTGTCCAAAGTATACGTATTGGGTGAAGGGAAAGTATGAGTATTAATCGGAAAAAAGTAGATCTAGAAAAAAAATGTTGTTCCACCAACTTCACATTAAATTTACGAACAAAAACAGGTCAACTGTATGATAGTAAATTATGCGAGCGCGCGGTCAAAGTTCGCACGTATACGAGTAGTTTTTATTTAGTTAATTAATTTAATTTATATAAACAAATGTTATGCATTGCACATATGTTAACTGCAGAGCATGTGATAGAGGCTAGACCCAGTTCAAAGGTTATCACAATGAAGTCAGAAGTGGATGGTCATCTATTGGCTAAATTTACACGCTGTCTCCTAAAGTTAAGAGTTAATTTTAAATTATGTACCTTGTATGACGAACCACCACCACTGGAACCGGATGCCGATGTTGGAGTTATTGTGGTTCCCGATCCAAGGCCATGTAACCCAGACGACGAGGAGCCTCCCCCACTATTCATATTGCTTGACATGTTCTGTTGTTGTTGTTGCTGTTGCTGCTGTTGTTGCTGCTGTTGCTGGCGCTTTTCTTTGCGACTTTTACTTGAACTCGATTTATTATTCGAAGTGGAAGAACCACCACCACCTGACACTCCTGCTGAATTGCCACTATTCCCACCACTACCAGCACCACCCAATCCCAAGCCCGATGGAAATGCAGACGCCAAATCAGGATGAGGAAATGGTGACAAACCAGACGCCTGTAGGCGACTGAAGTAATCTTGTGCCGCCAGTTGTGCCACAGACCACCAACCTAAAATGAAAGAAAATTCATTTAAATTTGCGTCAAACTCAAGAATCATTAGAAAAACGAATTAATAATGTCCTTTCGACGGGATTTAATAAGAGTTCTTTCCAACAAGAACCAATTGAATCCCCCGACCGGTTTAAAACTCACTTGCTGGATGCAGACCTGCTAAACTTGCCGCTTGCGATGCCGCGACTGCCATTGTATTTTGATGATGATGTCCAGCAGCGGCAGCCGCTGCTGCCGCCATTGAATAACGATCATTATTTGAGCTTGGACTTGGTAGTAAACCAAGACCAGCGGCTGCAGCCGCATTAAATTGTGAGTTGAAAAGTGGATTAGATGCTGCTGCTGCAGCTGCGGCTGGATCTCGGCCCCAATATGCTGCAAGACAAGAGTTTCCCAAATTAAAAATAGTATCACTTATGTTAGATTTTCGCAAAACTTACCAAATAGTGAGGCTGCGTCAAGAAGCGACTGATCGTGACCAGCACCTCCACCGCTCGATGAGCCGGACTTGCCACCACCGGACTTACCATCTCCACCGTCGTTATTTTTATCCATGTTCTTCATTGGGAATTTGTTTGTGATTTGTCTATATTCTAGTTGATTTCGGTAGAATCTCTTAAAATAAAACTATGTGCGTGTTTCACTACAAGTTATATTCGTATATTTGTCTCCATGATGAGAAATGAGTTACATGGTGACGGGAATTTTGTTCTTATCTTTTTGTTTCGTACTTTGTTTTACAATTATCAGCTGTGATGTCATTTAATCATCTGCAAAAAAAGAAAGAAACGGTTATCGATTATAAAATTAATGTTAATTTGATGACAGATAACGGATTATTATGCATGCATTCCCCAATTCCCAATAAAAATTATAATCTACCTATATCAATACATATCAATAAAATAATCAAAACTTTGTAATTTCTTCCAATAAAGCCTGCGGCCAAATGCATATGTGTACGAATAAGATGGCTATATGTATTAGCAAATAAAATAAAATACACTAATCCTCATTAAAGAGAATTAGAGGATAGAAGAGTTTAAAAGAGCAAACAAAATTGGCGCCTATTTTTTTTTTAAAGAGTAAAATCTCTTATACGTTCCACTTTACAAAGTTGTTCCACCAAAGAGAGCAAAAAGTGAGAGTGGATTAAGGCCCCGACCCATAGAATCCGTCGCATCCGTTGCGTCGACGGATTGGCGTATTCGACGGAACGAACAGTCCCATAGAATTCGTCGCATACGTTGACAGCCGATGATATATGAGAGACAGTTTCTCTCATTATCTTATATTTCCACCAATGAAAATGCTTACTCTCACGCTCTGCCAACTGTCAACGGTGTGACGGACAGAAAAGTAGAAAGTAAACCTACTTTATCCGTCGCATCCGGCACGTTCGTTGCTTATGGGTCACGTTCCATAAGCTACTGTGTATTCTATCAACCTGTCAGTCGAAAACATTGCCGCAACGGATGTGACGGATTCTATGGGTCGGGGCCAGCGTTGCCGAAGTGGCACAATTGTGCCATTTTGGCACCCTACAGTCCGATTGGCACCTTGGCACCTTCAGTTCTCATTTGGCACCTTATGAGCTTGATACATTTTAATACATAATATTTAAAAAAAAAACATTTCTTAAAAAGTTTAATATTGATTGAGAATGCAAGTCATTTTCTCTTTCATCTGCGAACACTTATTTCATATTCACTGAACTGAATCATTTTTAACAACATAGAACGCAGCCCTTGTGTATGAAATCTATAGCATTCTCGAAAACGAGGTAAGATGTCAGCGCTTCAGTCAGCGGCTGGCCACCTAACTCTTATAGCCAATTTACAATGCTGCTTTGCTGCCTGCGTGCGTTGACAGATAGAGTAGAACCAATGCTTTCATAAAAGACTGAAAAGAATTTTTTTTTTTCAAGTAGTGAAACATACATAATCGTGTGTGTGTGTGTACGAATTCATACACAAATAATCGTAATGATACTAATGCGAAATTATATTTTTCTTGTGTTTTTAAATATCTCTCTGCCGTTGAAGGGCTGGTGGCACCCAGTGGCACCTTTGGTTACCGTCAAATGGCACCTAAGAAAATTTGTTTGCGGCAACGCTGGTCGGGGCCTTTATCCTTATCCATCTCTTTGCGCTGCAAATATTTTTTCTCTTATAGACTCTTTACTATTTGTACGCCTGTTTTACGATTTCCCCACTTTATCGCTACACATTTTTCATTCATACTTTTTGCACTAACACAATGCCAAAGGTGCGGTTATTGTATTTTATTATGTAAAGCAATATAAAAATGCGAGGACTGAGGAGGAACAACCGATGACTGCCAGTGAAAAGGGAAGGCTCACGGCTCTTTTTATTATATTTATTATTATTGTTGTTATTATGTTATTATACATATTAAGCGTGGTCGGCTTTTACACTTGTAAATTGTTTTTTTTTTTTAATGGCGGTGGGGGCGGAATGATGCTAATTTAGTCAACAAGTTGAAATAGTATCATCAGCTATGAATATTTTTGTGTACCTATAATATTTATAAAACAAATGTGGAAAGGCATGTAGGTATGTGGATTTAAAACAAAAACATGTGTTTTTGATTTGTAGAATGGAAGGATCTTGTAAAATGGCCCATAAACGTTCCATTTAGTTGATCCAATAGAAATTTATGAATACAATAATATCGTGAGCCATTCGGCTGACTGCTGTGTGGTGGGTGGCGCGTACGCCCAAGATGACAAGACGAAAAAACCAAGACGTCAGGCCTGACAGGTAGCTTGCGATCGACAGCCGGGCGAATTTCAACTCGAAAGGGGTACGAACTTCCCGGCAATGATCTCGTAATGGTGTTCAGAAGGTGTATGCGCTTTGATGCAGCATATAAGTAACATATCTTTGTCATAAAAGACCTGATCCGTGAGTCATTGCCTCTGTAGGAGATGTTTTCGAAGTGAAGCTGTGACTGGAGGTTAGAAAAGAACTTAGTGGTTCAAAATGTCCGGAGTTTCAGAAGCCATCACAGAGAAGAATATGAAGGACTGAAGTGGCTCTGCTTCCTTCTCGAAATCGGTACACGGAGGCGCGAAAAACTGCCAAATTGACTTAAAAGGTTCTGGCCAGCCATCGGCAGTTTTAGAGAAAGTGAAATACCGTTGAATATCGAAATGTCCACTTCTTTGGATCTCTTACGCAGATAGAGCAAGCGCTCTGGGTTTTCCATTCAGAACAGGGCACTGAGAACGACAGACAGTGACAAGAAAATTTGTAACACGGAAGATCGAGAAAATCGCAAAAATTTGGCAAATCTGTCGAGTGGATAAAATCCGAACCTACGTGAAGCGGGAGTTCAATAGGTCCCTCATGTCATCAAAGCGGCTTGGGCGAAATGAATTTGTGTCATTAGCATTACATTACTGGTAAGACAGACATCATGTAAGGAACACCGGAATACATGAGGTAACCAATCCCAATGTCGAATAGCTACTTCTCCGAGCGGATCACGTCGCCAACTCGGATTCCAAGAAGTGCTATAGAATCTATGTTATCAGACTGGCGTCCACTGGGTAGGCTAAAAATGAGATTGACTGGATCAGGATTCCATGTACATTGAATAACTCACGCATTCCGATCAATAAAAGTTTGTAGTGGCGATTCAATCGTTTCTGCCAATAGTCAAATCTCATTGGAATACAAACGTTAGGGGCTACTCCCCAAATTGAGCTGAAAACGTTGTTATACCTGTCAAACTTCAGCGAACTAGTCAAAAGCAGTCTTAATTTTGTTGTTTTCCATTGGGACCATCAGATTTTTATTTCAGATCTCAGATTTTTCGTGGCGAATGGAACACGATAGCAGATTGATCTGCTTTTGTGAATGTATTAGTGCGTTATTAGACAGTACATCAGCTGTGCAAATTTTTTTCGTTTGTCGATGAAAACATACGAACTTAATGTAGGTAATCATATCAACGAAGATTTGAAATCCACAGATGACGAGGAAGAAGAAGAAGATGGCGAAGTAGATAGTAATTGCTCCAAAATTAAGTCCATGTCCATTATTTACGTTTTAGTTCTGAATAATTGCTTTTCACGAGGCTTTTCGTAATTTTGTTTTGAAAACAAATTCTGAATGACGTAAACTAGCTGTGCAAGGTATATTGGTATTAGTGAGAGTATGTGTAAGTCTCGAAAACTATCGAAATCTGCAAAAAGTGATCCGAATCAAAAAAAGGATTGATCTTATGTCCCAATGGAAAACCACATAAGATTCACATTCACAGGGCATCGACGGAAGTGATTTACCCAAGGCGGGCAAAAGCTCGCCTATTAACTCCAAAGATCTTAGGCCCATAAGTTTGCAATCATTTCTTCTAAAAACCCTAGAGAAACTAATGACACACATACAATGTCTGATTTTTTAAGGGTTTGGTTTTTAAAATGAAAAAAAACTACGAAAATTTTCAAAATTGAGTGAGGCCCCTTTTGAGATTGTCGATCAGCGATCGTCACAATTGTCGATTGCATCGATTAGTTTTAGCTATTCGAACGCACAAAATGTTTTTACTTCCAAGAGAAAGCATCGATCAGACATTTGTAATCGACTACAAGCGACTGTCAAATCGACAAATATCGATCGCAATCGACAATCACAATTCTCGATCGATCGACAGTTGTCGACCAACGATTAACTATCGACACACAATAGGGGCCTGAATTTAATTAGGATCGATAAATCAATTCAAAGAGTAAATTTGAATATTATTTTGTGTAAATGTTGACCGCGACTACACTTCAAGTGGTACCACACCCGGAATGTCCAATTTTGGCATACTTTTTCCAACATATCAATAACACGAGTTATGTTGTCTTCCAAGGCGGCAATAGTTGCTGGCTTATCCGTATAGGCGAGAGACTTTATATATCCCACATCTAGGCGGCAAATTCACAGGTCTAAAACGAGAGATGAATTGCTCACCAAACGGATTCGCGATCGCGAAACATTTGTTACTGAACACGATTTTTGGTAATAAAATTCAGTAATTTGCAAACGTTGTTCAGGCGTAAGTCTATCCATGGTTCACACGTTATTTATAAAAATCAGGCTGAGAAATCAAACAGCAAAAAAATCAACATGTTGTTTTGACCCAAATCTTTTGTCAGCCTCTCAACATGCGTATAGTAAACTTTATTCCTTCAAAGCTAAACGACATGCTCTTGTTGCTCACTTGCTAGATATCAAGCGCGCCAACAGTCTTATAAGTCTAATGATTAGTAGATGTCATTACGGGACACTGGAAATGGAAAAGACTTGACTGAAGACTGAAGACTTTTTGTTTATTCTGATCTACAAAGCGAACCTGGTCATGATCTGCAAAGCTTATGACAATTACAGAGGAAAACCGTTATTATTTTAGTGATTTTTAATTTGCGCACCCTCACGCATTAACTGTGACCCATTATACGACGTTCGATTAATGAGTAAGAGTGATCCATTAAGACAGAGGTGGGAGTGTAAACCATGAATCACCTAATCTAAAGTCGAACAGCAAATGTCGAGGGATGCATGACTAAGAGGGAGCTTAGTCCCTAGTTTTGCGAACTTCAGGTACATTCCCACCTTCCTATCTATGGTTATACGGGTAGACAATAGACGTCCGTTTATATACCACCTCCTACTCGTGAATTTCAAATAGATTCCAAAAATATAAACGCCTTTAAAAATGCGTCATTAACTATAGGGATATCAACAACGAACATCCTTCAAACAATGACTTTATATCAAGCACTCGGGCAAAATCTACAATTAAAGATTTTGAGATGAGAAGCCTAGGCGTGAAATCATTTATTTCTCTAGGCGACTACATTTTTAGAGACCAGCAACGTAAGCATGTTGCAGTATGCACTTCCAGACGACATAGACAAATACAAGACCACTGACAAAACAGATCAGTTATTTGTCAAAGTTTAGTCGCAATCCATAATATTAAAACGCGTTCTACAAACTAGGGAATAAAAATTTCGTTTAGACTTAACCTTAAATTAGAAATTGGTAGTAGAAACTGATGGCTAAAAATTCGCGAGTTGCGGAGACCAAAAAAATTGTTCACGTGGTCACTCTCATGTGAATCCGCCGCGCTTTTCGGGAATAAGTCCACCTATTCATTTTTTTTTTTCAATAATTTTAATCTTGAGTTCGAAATTTTGTACGAAAACAATATCTATCTAGGAGAAAGTTAAAAGAAGACCGTTTCAGAAAATTCTACTTCTTCAAAGTGATGTGATCTGCAAGGCTCATAGTTCGGATTCCGAGGTATGCTTCTGGGAGTTTATGAGCGAAGAAGAGAGCATGAGAACTTAAAAACGATTACTTTCCATTTAACGTCATTCTTCTGTAACCTATTTATGGGAATCTCCGTTTTCAAAAATGAGCTATAAAAACAAAACATCATAACTGCATATCTGAAGAGAACTTGGATATATGTTTTGTTTGAGATTTACATATTTAGTGGATTTACATGTCATGCATTGCTTCAACTGCTGAATTTCTTATTTTTATTATACAGCAGTAATGAAATATTTTTTCAATTTTTACATAAACTTTTTAACTTTTTAACGAATTCTGAAAAAAATTAAAATACCAAATAGGTACAATTTTATTTCGAAAGCTTAGCTCGAGATTGGGGTGATTGTGCCCCTTTTCAAGAAAGGGTATAAAAGGGATTGCTCCAATTACAGGGGTATATCACTTTTAAGTCTCCCCGGAAAAGTCTTTGCCAAAACGCGTTGCAGAGCTGTGGTCGAGGCACGATTAGGAGATGAGCAGTGCGGCTTTCGTCCCGGTAGAAGCACAACCGACCAGTTATTCCCTCTCAGAATGGTACTTGAGAAGGCATGGGAGTATGCTACACCTGTTTACGCTTGCTTCGTAGATTTGGAGAAAGCATACGACCGAGTCCCTCGAGGGAAACTCTGGAGTGTATTACAGCAGTATGGAATTGATGGTTCTCTCTTGAGAGCCATTCGATCTCTTTACACAAACTGTAAAAGCTGTGTTCGGGTAAACGGCGTTAAATCAATACCTTTCACCGTGGGCGTTGGACTTCGCCAGGGGTGCGTCTTGTCGCCTCTCCTTTTCATTACTTATATGGACTGGATGTTACAGCGCAGTCTTGGCGAAGAACGTTTCGAATTGGGAGATCTGAGGATAAGTTATTTGCTCTTCGCTGATGATTTGGTCATCCTTGGATCCTCTCAGACCGAACTTCAGCGCGCACTCGACCGGTTTGTGGCCGTTTGTGTTGAAGCTGAGATAAAGGTTAACGTGAACAAATCTGAAGTGATGGTCGTCTCCAGAACGCCTGTTCAATGCACTCTGCATGTTAGTGGAGTCCCATTGAAACAGGTGGAGAAGTTTAAGTATCTCGGGGTCTTATTCACGAGTGATGGAAGGAGCAATGCCGAGTTTTCCTGTAGGATTGGTCAGGCTGGATCGATTTTGAGACAGCTTGGTCATTCTGTTATCAGGAGGACTGAACTTGGTGTCAAAGCTAAGTTGTCAGTCTTTAATTCGGTGTTTGTTCCAACTCTTACCTATGGTCATGAGGTTTGGGTAATGACCGAAAGAATAAGATCGCGAATACAAGCTGCCGAAATGAGATTTCTCCGTGGTATTGCTGGGGTGACTCGTAGAGATCGCATCAGAAATACCAGAATACGTGAGGAACTCAATGTCGAGCAGCTACTTCTCCGGACGGAGCGGTCCATGCTTCGGTGGTTTGGTCATGTTAAACGTATGTCCCCGACCAGGATCCCACGACGCGCTATGGAATCCGTACCATCGGGAAGGCGTCCTCTAGGTAGACCCAGGATGAGATGGTTAGATCAAATTCATAATCTCTCCTCTACCCGTATGGGGATTGCCCTTGATGATTTAGAGTCGATGGCGGAGGATCGAGAGCTATGGAGGGTCCACTTAGGTAACCTACACCCACGACCCACTTAATGGATAAGCGGGCCATTGAAAATGTATGTATGTATGTAGCTCGAGCTAAATTTAGCTCCCATACAAAATTCTCTCCAAAAATTAGCTAAGCTAAATTTAAGCGAATCCATTTAGCCAAACGGTACGCTGCTTCAGCTAAAAAAATCAAATTTTCATTTCGACTAATCTCCCATTGATGGGATGGTTAGGTACATAAATTATTTTCAACGAACAGCTGTTTTCTGTGACACTGGCCGCGTTCAATGTACTTAGGCACCTAAATATTTAGGTGACAGTTTATCATTGAACGGAAAAGTGCCTAGTTAAATGTCAAATGCTTCGCATGTGTTAAGAATTGAGCATTCACTTGCTGTTTTGATATCAACTGATCAACACATTGCTAAATTATTATCACACTTATGTACGTGTTGATTTTCTTACCCGTAGTCAATTTGTTGTAAGTTTCCTCGCTATCATCGATGTCATACAGAACACCGTCAATTGTAACTTGAAATTTCATTTTTTCTAACAATAATATTAAAACCACACACAAGTCTCAGCAAAGTTCACCAATGGAGTGAAAATTTCTTCGATTTCAATCAGCTGTTTATGACATTTCTCAAATCGACTAAGAACATAAGGTGGGTCTCAACATGTCGGTTGATTGGCAAAGTTTGACAGCTCTCGCGTTTATGTCATTGAACGACACCAACGTCAGTTCATTTCCACTTATGTCAATTATTGGCAAAAATTCGTTGGTCAGTTGATTGACCAACTTATGAACTCGATTCCATTTAATTTTCACTGTCAATTATAGACAAAGTGACATTTTGTTTGACAATTTGGCTACTTCCACTTGTCCAGTGGTTTCTTTGTCAAGCGCTGTTAGTCAATTCATTGACAAACAATTTTTCGCTATTTCCACTTGCCAATTGTTTAATTGGAATAAAAAAAATTTCCAATCGACAAGAATGGAAACCCAGCATTAGGCAGAAATTCTTGCCTTACTTTCCAGTCACCACAGCTGACCACACTCACGAAATTTGTCTAGATTTGCAGTCAAATCGACCAATCAGATGCTGTTGACTAGTAAGCACTCGGTGTCAACATTTAGCTAGGATCTTCATCTTAGCTATCTAATGCTTGAAGAGAAAAATTGGAGAGCAGCTAAAATTTAGCTTCGCTCGAGTAGCGTACTAAGTTTAAAACAAAACAAAAAATTAAATAAAAAAAAAAAAAAGAATTTGAATAAAGTAACTGTGGTCAATATTTTTGGGATAAGTTGCTTTAGTTTTGGCCAACACAGGAGTTATGTACATACATTTACATTATTTACTGTATATTGAATTTAATTTATTGGGTATGTACTAAATAAAAATTTATTCAATTCAATTTAAGAAATCTATTAAAACTGTTCCCATGAACTAATTAGGCACAACTGGTTGTTACACCCACTAAAAAATAAAAAAAATCGTGACCATCACATAAAAAAGTATTGCCTTATTGGTAATCAATATTCACACAATTTATTTTGTTTCTCTTTTAACTCCAAACACAAATCCATTTTATTTATGTTAACCAACAATTAGCTTTAATTGCATTCATCAAAGAGCAACAACAACAAAAATTCATTTAACAAGGCGCTATTTCATTATTACTCACAATAATGTAACATGGAAAACCCCCATAGAAGGTCATTCGAAATCGAAAACAACAACAAAACAACACAAGTGTCAACCAACTTACCCTACTCTCCAGAGTACGAAGAATGGGGTAACAAAAATCAATTTATGTTTGACATTTTCTTTTATTCGCTTTTTTTTTTCTTGTTGTATTTGTTTTTTTGCTTCGTTTGTTTTATTTTACGATTTGTCTCCTCCAGCTCTATTTCTCTTTAGAAAGAGAAAATAAAAACCAAGAAGAGAAGAATCCTACAGGAAAGAGAACATGAATACGATACCGATTTTACTTTGTTTTCTTTGCCCATCGAGAAGTCTTGAAAAAGAAACACAAAAGAAAAACAAAACTGACACTACACACACACACCTACACCACTCAGCCAGCCGCCGCGTTTACTCACGCATATTATCTCTGTTCACATAATTTTCACACACTCATACACCCGAATTCCCAATCACATTTTTTTTTTCACCAATTTTTCATAGAGCAGCACTTTTATTTGTGTAATTCTTTTTTAACATTTATGGATATTCATCGTATTTGTTTTTATTGTTAGAAAATAATATCTAGAACACTTTATCCGTGGAATTAATTGATTAGCACAGAAAAAACAGGACAGACACGCTTTGAAGAATTTATCGAATTTATCACTGACTTATGAGATGGTGTGGCCCCGTCGCGACACATACCGTAATTTGTTGTTTTATGCACTTTTCCCATAGTTTTCGGGCGAAAAGCTGCACTTTCTGGAGCCAGCAGCACCTAGTGAACAATTTTTTAATATTTTCCAATTGAATTTGTTAACATTTACTTAATAATTTTGTGATTTTCGTGTCGCGGATTTGGTTTGCAGACCGTCGTCTTTCAAGATGGCGACGAAGTTGCTGGCGAACAGCAGCAGCGCGAGAGTGGTGGATTTGTAGTTTTCGTTTTCGCACAGAATTGTTTTATTTTTCTTCTTCTCTCTGATGGTTTCTCGTTTTTCTTTTATTTTATTTTTTTTTTCGAGTCGTTTTCTTGGTTATGTGTCGTTTGCGTTTGGTGTTGTTTTTGTTGTTTTGGGAGAGTGCATGAAGGAAGGTGGTGGTTTTAAAGTGAATTTTGATCTAAAAAGAGTTTTTCTTTTGTTTCGTATTTGTTATTACTTTAATTATTGTTGTCTTATCAAGACAATGGCATATTGTTTAATTTTAATAGTTTTATTGTCTGTAATGACTAATGAGGTAAACGTAGCGATGTGATTGACATTTCGATTAAACTGTCACCTAAGAGGCTTGAATGTCATTGAAACGAATTTCAAACTGGATATCGATAAAATTAGAATGTTCTTTAATTCGGCGGTCTGTCTTTTATTTAGATTGTCCACAATGAAGCGACAGCAAGGCTTTTAGCCGATTAGCTAGGGACTATTGCTGTACGCCACGACAAAATTGGAAAATCGAATACTTCTCCTGACTGGAGTAAATTCTTGGAAACAAACACACGGGGAGAATGGGTGTCATTATGATTGCAGAGGTAAAGGACACAAAAGTCGAAAGAATCTCCTTGGGAGAGGGAATCAAAATGTGTATCTATCTTTTGCGGAGCAGCAGCAGCAGCAGCATCATCAGCAAGCATAGTACAGGAGCAGCCGACGGATTTTCAATTGTTGCGGTGGGGAGACATACACACAGATAGTTCTTCACAGCGGAGGGAGCCCTTAAAGAAAGGTGCTACAACGGCCAGAGAGAGAAGCATTCCATGTACGAGTAAGTATCTAGTGGATGTTTTCGCTACGATATGATGAAAATCCTATACCTACAGTCACAATCATAGGGAGTCAAGAAAGATTCGGGGATTTGCGCTTTGCAAATGACTTGAACTTGTTGTGTATGCAGTATGCAGCATCAAGTCATAATTATTACGAGTATGGGTGTATGGACTTTATATCGCAAACTAGCTGGATCTGGATCAATAAAACAAAAGGGCAATCCATAAGTTAATGTTGTGTAGATACGTACAATAATGACATTTGTTTTATTGAGTTTAGCTGCAAACTGCAGAACTTTAAAAATGTAGGTATAAAAAAAGAAGTTGTTGGTACGTCAAAGCAAACGCTATTTTTTATTTGAAGGGTTTTAGACGGCCGTTTTCCTTTGAGAGGCGTTAAAGGTGCAGTTAAATGGGCAGTGTTCCACTTAACGTTAAATGTCTCCTTGCACAATGGAGGTATTACGTCAAGCTAGAACTGTAGCGCTAGCGAAAGCAAATTCAACAATTTTATTTACCTTGCATTTCACCCAACAAAGCTACAGCTCCGATAAACAGGCAATTCCGTTAAACAGACACATTTTCTCAAATCAACTTTTTTCTCACTCATTTCGAACAGAAATTCTCAAAAATTAACATGTTGTAGGTATCTATTTATTAATTAAAGAGTTATTTTTTGTATAAACAATTGAAACGCAGAGATGCACAGGGTCCCTTTATCAGTGCAGTTCCTATTTTGCTTAATACATGAGCGAATCCATGGAAAACCTTCAGTAAACTGACTCCGGAGCTCTTAAAATGTTGTTGGGAGGATTCCACGAGTTCTTAAGCTTGTTATGTTTTGCAAAACGACAAAATGTTACATATTATGAGTTTAATGGGATTCCGCCTGCGTTCCTGCATTGTATGTACCTGATTCGAATTAGACGATGTTCGAATTAGCGAGACATTACTGTACAGGGTGTTTCCAAGATAAATGTTAATATGTTACATACTTTGGAAAATGGTTCTTTGATTATAATTTTATCGTCATACAGAAAGGGGCTTATTTTTAGAAAATACTTTCGGGCATTTATTTTTATGTAAGATTAATTTTTCTTCCTCAAGATTGATTGATGAACTGATTTTCTTTAAAATATGCTTTACAAACATACCGTTTTGTTATTTTTTTCTTACGTAACAATAAGACAGAGGGCGTGGGCGTGGGCATAATAATAATAAAAAAATTCTATAATTATTTTGTGCAAAACCCAGATTTTATGATACACTATGTACTTGGGATTTGGGAAAACCGGCAGCATGTAAGAATAACAAAATATAAATCCAAATCACGAGGAGTTGGATGACATTCAAGATTGACAGGTGTCAAAATTACAGAGCGGACCTACAAAATGGTTAACCCATTACGTAAATTAAAAAATAAATAGTAGGGGCAACAAGTGTGTATGTACCTAGACACCCTAGGCCTAGCTTCCCCAACCATTCGTTTGTTTGAGTTTTATCTTTGGGACGAATTGAAGGGACATACAATTTTATGACGAGTCCAAACGGCTGAATTGAGAAGCTTTTTTAGGACAGTTATAATCGCGGATGTTTGTCGGATGTTCGCGAGAGGTGGCGCGTAGAAAAAACCTTAAGATGTAATTTATGTTTTTCCGGGGATCGAACTTGGGATCCACAGTTGTTTGGCACACTTACCACTGAGCCACGGCGCCCACTCATTACATGGAAATTCAATCGCCGTTATGTTAAAAACACTGCACTCCATTCTTCTCTATTTCACTATGCAATGTGACAACACTTCCTACGATTGAGGTTTTGGATGTTCAATTTTCCATACAAAAATAGAAGCAAGTAAGAAAAATTTACAAAGAAATAAACCACCAGGGAGCGGAGGCGCTATTTTATAAACGCCACTACACTTAGGCCAATAAAAGGTCCGTTGTCATAATTTATAAATTATATAAAATTTTAATTTACAATAAAGTGGGATGGAGAATCGATATCTGATGGATTCACTGGGCGCATCCCTACTTATTTTATTAATCAAAGTTCTAACAGAACTGGGGGAGGAATCGACCTGCACAGATGTGCGACTGTGCGTGACTATATTATGTTCCTTGCTGATATGGTAAATTACAAGCAGCTAATGATAAAAAAAAAGCCTGATCGAATGTTTGTAAATGTTTGAACCTGATCATAATCCAAAACTTATGGTGTTCATAGATGAAAAGGCAAAGCCACATCTTCTCTGTGAATGTGAGTCCATTGCGCGGAGTAGAAGCAAGCACTTATGGAAGGAACTTCTTCGACAATTTAGAGAGGGTGTTGGTTTCATAAGTTTTTAAAACCAAAACTCTAAAAAAAACACAACATAAATGTTAATTTTTTTCAGTCCGTGAAAAATAAAATCCAACAGCACTGTCATGTCAGGCGTATCGAACAGTTTGACACAAGCTTCTTAAAACTATTGGCATATTCAAAACTCTAGTCGTCTTAAGTTAACTAGACTCTGTCAGGCTCATGCT
Organism: Cheilosia soror; assembly: GCA_949372485.1. NCBI lineage: Eukaryota > Metazoa > Arthropoda > Insecta > Diptera > Syrphidae > Cheilosia > Cheilosia soror. The sequence continues at coordinate 36,058,701 of OX443564.1, read as the reverse complement.
TAAACTAGAATTTTGAACGTCCCAATAAAATTCAGTATGAAATCGTTACATCCGACAAAAAAAAAATCAAGGGAAAAAAACGTTCGTACAACTTTATTGAAAGAAAGTGCTTTAAGTTTAAAAATATTGTCGATGAATGAAATCACTAATTTCTGATTACTTTGTACATTTGGTCGTGTATAATATTTTTTCTAAAAAGCGATACCATCTTAACCCTTAAACCCTACCCTGGGGTCCAGCGCGATGCATAAACATAAAACTTTTGTGGATATTTTTACAACTAAAAACCACACGATGGCGCTATTCAAGCTAATCCTCTAATCCTAATGTATCAGTAGGCGTCTCGTTATTAGTAATTTTTAATTTTGTGTGCGGTGCAGTCGTAATTATAACAATTTCCGGGTCCTCTAGACCCCAGGGTAGGAATACTGTAATATAGGAAGACAGAAATTATCATAGAAAAAATACCTTCTGAACATATGAATTATGAAGAAAATGAGGATTTATCGACTTTCGCCAGTCTGCGCCCTTCTTTTGCTAAGAACACGAATATTAGAGAAATAAAGGCATCAAACGAGTGCCAATAAAGGCACCATTTCCTCAAAAATGCACTTGACTTCATCACGCCCCAAAACAGCCTTTGCGGCAAACATAGCCGGTCTGTGTGCCAAGAATGCCTCTATTCTAAATTTAAAGGTATTTTTAATATTCAACAACGTGTGTGATCAATAAAAAATAATTTATATCAAATCGTCTTTTGGTGTTTGAAATACATAATTACAAAACTATATTGGGGTTTTCTGGACCCCGGATAGCAATAGTGTTTCTTCATTGATGGGTAGGGTTTAAGGGTTAAGAACTATGTACCTAAAAGCACTACTTGTTGCAAACAAAAATCAACACTTACTGAACTCTTTAGATACCAGATACGGAAATCGATGATATGAAAACACAGTAGACCTGTAAGAACATGCCCAGGGCGGTGGTGACTGCAATCGCTACCGTAAATTTACATACCACATTATTTGTCGTGTGTCAACTGCGCTATATAATTATCCTCGGTTAATTTTCTGACACTTATGAAAGTGTTGAAAAAATATATTTCACGCAATTAATTGTTATTGCAAATTGCAATTGACACGCGGCCTTTGAGACAGAATGAAAACAACAAACCGTAGTCATGTAAAAATTTGCTTTTTACTATAGTTAGGTATAAAAAGTGTTTAAATCTGGTACATTTTCATCGCTATAACCGATTTCATCGTTATTTCCGGCATCGTTGCATGGAATTACATACTTTGAATTTAACGCAGCTCAATTTTTTCCTCCTATTTCTTAACGCAGCGGGGAATTTTTGCGCCAGATTGAAATGGTTACATTTTTAAGTCCTAAAGCTCTACAGCAAATGATGAAATTTCAGTTTTCTTTATATGGATTTTGACAAGCCGTTAGTCGTCTGGCGGTCAATAGAACACGCCCATAGTGTCGAATAGTGGGATGTCGAAAAGCCTTATATAATTCAATTTCGTGTCAAACATCTGTTCTCGTGCCAAAGAATCTAATCAGGTATTAACTCCTTAATTTGATTGTTCTTTATGATCATGGTAATCCTAAATAAGAACGTTTACCTTAGCAGACATTTTGTCATTTTATGCGTCACATTGTGGCATGTACCTACGTCAGTTGGCTCCAAATGTGCTGTGAACAGATATTAACTACCACACTAAGTTATTCATTCATTTTCAATGCTAACTAACGTATTTCAATTAAAACTAAGTATAGCTAAGCTATCTTCATTTGATTTGTATTGTTAAAATATCATTTCTATTTTTAGACCCACCCTATCCCACATGCCTACACAACAAAGACGAATATGTATGAGGCGACACACAAATTAATAAGCAATTCGATGATCTAAGTAAGACAATCGCAGAGCAATCGTCTCAAATGAAAAATTTTCGGACAGAACTGGCAACGTTTCGGTTCAGTGAATAAAAATAAACAGACATACTCGACTCGTACCTATAAGTCTTCCAATTAAATTTAGAAATCATAAATGCTCTTCAAGCATAAAAACTCCCTACTTCGTCATATAGCAATAATAAAAATTAAATAAATAGAAATCATCAGGAGACAATTAATCTTAATCAATGTTGATATGTCTGGGAAAGGCTTAACAAAAATGTATATACCTGATCTCAATAATTATGATGTAGATACTATTTTAGATGTGAATGTGAATCTATTAACATATGACGAGCATTACTAGTGCACGAGTGCGACGTGCGAGCAAGAGCCAGGGGTCAACAACCTACCTCCCCCCATGGAATAAAATGAGAAAACCAACAATCGTAGAAAACATAGAAGAAGACACGAAGTAGAGTGTAAAATTATGTGATTGCTTCACTAAATTACGATTAAGAAAGGTCGGTCCGGTGCTGTGACTGCGGACGACTAAACAACGCAACGCACTCGACGTTTCCTTGAGAGGTGAGGATGACGAGATAGTGTGTACTGTGTAACTCAGCCACAACGAAAAGTACGACTCTTGGTCAATTATTGTGATAGCCCACAAAATAAATCGTTGTCATGTTTCTGAGATGTCAAAAGTTTTTACTTCATGGATTAATCCAGAATATTTATGAACATGAGTCACATCAAACATTGTCATAAGCAGAACTGGAATATCTTTCCGGAAGTTTAAAAGTTTCACATTACATATTCCATTTCATGACATAACCTCATTTGGAATATTTTATTGTTTGTAGACCTTTCTATTCTGGCTTTACTTTTGTTTTTCTATGTGTACGCAATGTAAATACTTAATTTGGTCGGAGAATGATGTTAATTTTAATGTTGGGTGCGTAGAACTCGAAGCATTTGTGTGATTTTAGAAGTAAAGTTTTTGATATAACCTCAATTTCTTCTACGAGTGCGACACAAAACACCGAATGGCCTTTAACTGAAATCAGAAATATAAAGCAAAATCACGGTACCTTAATGCATTGGTCAAATAAAAAGTCGTCACCCTATTGGAAATATGTTATAATTTTTGCAAATGGCGACAAATGTCAATTCTACTTTGAAATTTGTGGAGTAAACAGATCAAGGCCGTGTGTCAATTGGGCTGAATAATGTCGTTTTAGGTTGGTCGTCCAGAACCGTCAGGAATCGCTTCTGAAAGCGTTCGATTGGCCTCAATTGACAGGTTTTCTACTGAAAAGGAGAGAAATTTGCTTTTGAATTTGAATTCAGAATCGCGTTCTTCCGGACGGTTCTGGACGACCAACCGAAAACGACATAATTATCGTCGGATAGTTGTCTGACACTACACCGTGGTGGAAAACGAATTTTCAGCTGTCAAAAAATTATCCTGCTCCGGGAACAAGATAATAAATCATCATATAGGCTATTTTTTGACGTTTTCTTTTGCTTCAGTTTTGCTAGAATGTTAAAGAGGAAATAAAACACTGAATTTCAGTTAATTAACAGCGTAAAATTCGATAAATCTCTGTTTTAAGATTGGAGTTTGGTGAGCTTCTCTTTCAACACTTTCATGAATGTCAGAAAATTATCCGAGGGTAATTATTTAGCCCAGTTAACACACAGCCCAAATACATGTCAACGAGACATGAATCGCTATACTCATAAAAAAAACCGGTCAAGTGCGAGTCACTCGCGCACCGAGGGTTCCGTACGTACCTAATCTTTTAGTTCATATATATAGGGCTTGTACATGCATAGTTAAGAACGCCGTCATCGTCATCGTCACTCGTCAGTTAAATACACCGACTCGGCTCCACCCAACTAGCAATAACAATAATACAAATACAAATGCCTTTTTCAAGTACCAGTACCAGGGGAAGTACAAATACCAGTACCTAGTACTTGTACTTGAGAGGACTGAAATCCTGGATAATGAACGCTTTACGTTAGGACTGATTACAATTGCTTTAGCAACGCTGATACAATATCATCAATGTTTGTATACATTTTTATAAATTTACATGTGATCGTTTCGTAGATAAGTACATCGGTTGATTTTCAAATAATTCTTCTGGTTGATAATAGTACGTATTTTTTGATTTGGTCTTCCCTTTTATAATTTTTTGTATCAGCTTAAAGTATGTAGATACTAGAAAAAAGTGATAGCGCAGTAGATACTAGTTATCATTTTTACTGTCCAGGCAACTTTTACGAAGTCAAAATAGCGATCATTTGGTCGATGTCTGGTCGGTCCTGGAGAAATCGTTCTGAGAATATCGCAGCTGTGGCTGAAGATGTCGCAGAGGACCCCGGAGTATTGACCAGACGACGTGCCACGTAAGTGGGCGTCAGTCGGATATTCTTTACAGAGAATTTTGGTGAAAGACTAAGATGTTCCCTTACAGAGTGCATCAGCTGTTAGCTGTTAAGCCATAACCCAAATTTCGAAGACACTGACCGGCATGATCGTCTGATTTAACCGTTCCAAACATCTTTTGTGGGGTTTTTTGAAGTCACGAGTCTATGTCAACAAGCCTCAGACTCTTGCAGCACTGAAAGATAATATCCGTCAAGAATGCGAGGATCTACCGCCGGAAGTACTGGCAAAAGTGATGGAAAATCCCCTATATCGGCCGAATTGATATAATTTCCCCGACTTATAGAAAAGACATCAAATAAACACAATCCAAAAGCAGAACCAAAGTTTTTCATTCATAAAAAAAAAATTACTGCCAAAGAACATCGGGTGACAACTATTGCTCCACTTGGTAGTTTTATTTTTTTTTTCATTTGAAAATACAACCAAAAACGAGCGTTGGTTTCACGTGTCCGATACATATTCACGCTATTAAAAAATGTGTTAACGCAAAAGGCCACAGGCATCTGTAAAGGGTATGTAAGTAGTCATGACAGAAATTATAATTTCGGGTAGGTTATGTTAGGTTAATGGGTTGGCAAGACAGGAGAGACTTATACGTGCCACACTTAGACCAATGTAGAGCCTGGAAACCTATGAAAAATTTACGGATTGGTCATTTAAGGACCTATCGGAAAGTTCTTCTAACATCTAAGTCGTCTAAAAAGTATGACAGAGGGCTGGGCAGTGGTAACGAAATTGTGGAGTGTCCTCATTTTCACCGCATCCTCTGCACAGATTATCTGTGCGCTCACCAGAGAATATTACAGCTGTTGACAAAAGTGTCTCAAGTCCTATAACCTGAACGTCAAGAAGATCTCATCTCATCATCTCCCCATGGCTCTAGCCTAAGAATAATTTTACATAAAAATCTCGGATTATTCGCTTACAAGATGAAATAGGAATTGAAGCAAAATTACCACCCGCTTCGTTATTGCTATTGGGGCTTTAGAGCAGCTCCAAATTAACGACGTGTAATCAGTCGTGTTGGTGATGTTGCTTGGCCATGGGCTGCCATAAAGATATATAAAGGGTGTTTTTTTAGAGATACAGACCTTTAAAATGGAATAAAACAAAGATGATTTTTATTAAATTGACATGAAATTTACTTTATTCGAAAGATAATCTTCTGGCATTATAATATTTAAATATGACTTCTGGCATATGACCGCCACGGCTGGCTCGGACGTAGTCTAATTTGGACGTCCAATTTTCGATAACTTTTTCCAACATTTGCGGGAATAACGCGGCGAATGTTGTCCTCCAAGCGGTCAATTGTTTCGGGCTTATCGGCGTAGACTAGCGACTACCACAGAAAATAGTCCAGCGGCGTTAAATTGCACGATCTTGGAGGCCAATTCACGGGTCCGCAACGTGAAACTATGCGGTTATCAAACGTTTTCTTCAATAAATCAATTGTGGCACGAGCTGTGTGACATGTTGCGCCGTTATGTTGAAACCACAGCTCCTGCACTTCCGGACTACAAAAGAAAATATCAATCATTAGCACAAAATGAAGCTTCAGATTTAAGAACCTATCTGATATGAACGCGGAGCTACCTGTACTGATTTTAAACCCCTAAAGCGGACAAATCAAAATTTAAGAAGAAGCTAGCTTTTCGAAAGGCAGGCAGTGCAAAAAATCTAGAATGACTGTCAGCTACGTTCCAGAAATCGAGTGAAATCGAAATTGCAAATCGAGTGAATTCGTTCTGAGTGTTCTGCATTTCGAGCGATTCGGAAACTCCGAAATTTTTTCGAAATCTCAATTTCACTTCGTCTCAGTTCCGAAAATTTTGAAATCGAGATCGAATACAGTGAAACGTAGAACACAAAAATTCATTTTCGATTTCATTTCGAGTGAAAGTGAAATGTGGAACCTAGCAGTGTATCTTCCGTCAAAATCTCACTGTTAGCAAATGTAATAATTTTAAACTTGACGGAATTAGCTACGTACACATTAACAAGACTGCCAAAATCAGAAAAGGTACGTAAGGTTGCTGGCATAGAAACCTTTACACATAAGACCATATAGATTCATTGCTCCTATGTGATAGTATACGGATCCGTTTCGAAGAGGTTAACACATCTCAATGTTTAAATCATTCGGTATTGTTAATAAAGTTAGGAAGGGGACTGCATACGAAGCAATATTCTTCGAGACAGTTACAAAGATAGTGACGAATTGGTATCTTTCTCTTGTATAAAACTGCAGGGTTTAACATTTTAGAGCCGTTAGCAGTCTGTTGGACAACTATGTAACGAGTCGCAACTCCGGTTGAGCCCCCATAAAGACAAAAATTAAATTAAATTAAGTTTTTCTTGGTCCTTTTCAACGCAAAATTATTCGAGTGATGCACAGTCACCTGGTGATTTAACAGCGACATCGACCTAGTCTGAAAAGTGCGAATCGGTCGTCTAAGATAGCAAATGGGGAAAAAACTGCGGCCCAAAGTGTCATAGACTCCAACCAAAAGTGATAACGCCGTTGACGAAGGACTGTTGTTAACGTGTGCTTTGCCTTTCGTATAAAAAAGTAACATTCGTGGTGCATAGTTTTGGAATGTAGGTGATGGTGCTAGTGGCCAATGGAAAAGGCAAACGATTGCTAGGAACGAAAACGTCCCAACGAAGACGTTCTCTTGTTAAACCGGTTCCGTCCGAAAACGGGGAAAATGTGCAGGGGCATTTTGCGACATCAGGCCTGTACTCATCCTCCACATGAGGATATTATCTATCATACTCAAAATAAAATAATAGTTTAAAAAACTAAAAAAACGCTTTTATCAGTAGGCAGGTACTGCACTAAAAGCAAAAAAATAAAAATTAACCAATCTATTTTGAAGGTTTATCCTGGAAGGGGCTTAGAGTAAGCCATGTTTGTGTAGTTTACACTCAAATAATACAATACATAACTACAAACATGGCTTACACTAAGCCCCTTCCAGGATAAACCTTCAAAATAGATTGGTTAATTTTTATTTTTTTGCTTTTAGTGCAGTACCTGCCTACTGATAAAAGCGTTTTTTTAGTTTTTTAAACTATTATTTTATTTTTTGCTTTTTAGTGCAGTTTAATATCTACCTACATACTCACAAAAGCTTTTTTTTACTATAAGTTTATTGTATTATCATCAAAACTGAAACATCAGCATGCAAAATTTCAAAGTCCTAAGTCAATGGACAAAATAGGTAGGTATGCATTCCACATAAATGAAAATTCGCGACAGGTATGGTTTGATTGATATTACTACGCGTACCTACCTTACCTATACACTTTCCATAGCTGCAGATCTCAAATATAAGTATGTACGATTGTGCATGTGCATACCTACATATTTACGCATCACAAACTCCTATATACGTACATATGTACATAGTTTGTTTTATCCATATCCATATTCCATACATCAAATTCAACTACGCCATACATGATATGAGCATATATTCTGAATGCCCGCCACAGTGACAATTCTATTTTTAGAACGCAAATAAAACTACCCTTCCTAAGCACAACTGCAATCAAGATAGCAATTTTTTTCGCATTTGGCCGAATAAGATCTATTTTCTATTTATTATATCTTGCCCTCTGGATGGACTAGAAAGATGAATGTTAGCTCAAAATACTCGGTGAAGTATTGCCTAACAATTAAAAAGATTCTTTGAGTTGACCTACATATATTTATGAGTTTTATGGCAAGTTGAGCGTAGTAAGGTAAAAATAGAAATGTTTGCACCCCCTTTCTTCAGCCCTTATAGGACGAAACGGTACAAAGTATCAATTAGGTATGTAATAGTTATGACTTATCTATTGACATATAAAGTTTCAAGTTAATACGGCTAATAGATCATGCGTTATGAAAAAGCCTCCCTCAAAGGGGCAGGGGAAGTCAAAATCCAAAAATTCTTTCTAAATATTGCATTGTCTTCACAACCCAACCAGCATGGAAAATTTCAAAGTTCTAAGTTTAGCGAAAGTGGTTCGAATTTGACTTGCAAGATTTTGACACAACAAATTTTTCACGAAGTTAAGTAAAAGCCTTTAAAAAATGCACGCAAATCTTTAATGAGTAATGACCGAATCTAGCTGGCAGATACGACTAACCCCTGTTTCACGGTCAGGAAAATATAGAAAATATTACGAAAAGCTAATTGAATTTTTGCGACAACATGTCTGTCTTTTTGGTGTGCATTCAAATTGTGTGACGATTTGTTACTTTCTGTCATTTTATTATACATGCGTCACTTCATTCTGTCAACCCTTTGCATTGGCGTAGGTAGGTACCTAGTATAGGTATAGCTACACACATAGCTAAGCAAGCTAAACTGTAATCGAATTCTACGAAAGGCCGACGGGCACCTTCAGTAATCCATTTAGTCATTCTACACACATAATATAGTCAACTCATATTTACTATGGTGGCGAATGTGGCTTTACAACGTTTCCATTTGAAATTCTGTTTCAAAATCGAACCCTTCTGATCCATGATCCAAATACGTAGTTATATTGCCATCAATGCCTAATGAGAGGGTGAATTTCAAAACGCAACATCGATGGAAATGGATATTTAAAATGCGCTTATTAATTTAGAGCTCACCCCCGCGCTATGCCAATCGAATTACATATTCTCTGTCTTCAGGCTGACTCTTTCTCTCTCTCTATCTACGTCCAATTTGGAAATATCCTTCCAATGACAGCACATAAATAAATATATGTGTACGGTGTACCTACCTACATAATTCTGATACAGAAATTTAATAAATTGTGAAAACGCAGGAGCACTCATACAAGCCAGAGACACTTCAACACCAATTCAGGAATTCGCCGCATACAGCATTATTTCGCTGCTATGTGTAACAATATGATGAAGGGAACAGGGACACGAAAACGGCACACGAATTCGAATTCATTCCAAATGCGGATCCTTGTTTTGTTGTTGTTGTTGTGTTTTTTTCTTTTTTTTTTTTAATTTCGGTATCTCATATTTTCCTACTGTTCTCTCGCTCGGTTTATAATATACACAAATACAAGTGCGAAAGAAAACTATACTACCGCAGGGGAAAACACGGCAGGCAGCACCAGCACTGAGTACAGACTACAAAGCCCAGGCCATGAGGTGGTAATCCCACAAACATTGGATAGGGAAACAAAAAGGAGACAAAGTAAAAGAAAAAAAAAACTTACTTGAGTACATCTGCTAGTTGGACTTGGACACGTTCCACAAAGCAACGAAATGCCAGTAGCAAAACGATTCCATGAAATATTACATATATGCAGCAGGAGCCAAAAAAAAAACACAAAGAAAACGGAATAAAGTGTATCCCGTTCCCGTTCTCCTGTGCTGTATGTGAACCGGGTAAACGGGTGTGTGCACTATGCAATCCGAATAAATTCTGGCATGTGGAATGCATGTGAGTAGCGTTGGCGTGTTGCTGCTGCAAACAGTCAATGTAGTGTCATAGATTGATGGGCAGATGGATTTTTCTAGATCACCACAAATTCATCGGTATCAAAATGGACATGTTTTGGTGGTCCTCGATACCCTCATACCAGCCAGCAGCATCAGAGACAAGCGATTGGTGTCGGGGGATTGCTTTTCTCTTCATGCAGGATATACCTATGCGATTTGGGATGGTATTTTAAAATGTATACACTTGCGCCGGAACAGGCTTAACATTTTCAAATGACCTTATGGATGAGTTGTATTTTATATTTGGGCATTTCAATTTTCGGCATTGTTTTCGGATTTCAGAACGAAAGTAACAGGGAAATTTGACACTTAATGTCGCTGGTAGTTTTGGTTAGTGGGTAGGTTTGAAATAAGGCTTCATTGAGGCAATAACTTGTATATATTGTAGGAACAATAAGCTGAAAATAGGATCATTAACTGACAGATACATGAAAAGGCGAATATGTAAAACCTAAGCATTTTGCAAAGTCCAATGTGGATGAAGGCAAGTGGAAAGGAACAAAGGAACTCAGGGCTCATTTAACATGTGGTGCAAAGCATTAACGAATGACCAACCAGTAACACCAATTGCATATAATATCTTTCCAGGCTGAACGTGACAGCTAAGAGCTTCCTTGATAATCTCACATAAAACTTGGCTAACGAATAATGGAAAAACATTTGTGGTTGCGCCACAACCTGTATCTATATTCCTATTAGTGACCCGTAGTCGACTTTAAATGGTCAAAGCTTCTAACATCCTTTGATTAGAAACCAAATCCGAAATTAGGTATATATACAGATGACTTATGCAGAGGCTGAAGGGTCGAATAGCTATTATAAATTCCGTGGAGCGATTCTTATGCCTCTGCCCAGCCTAGAACGCTAGCTTGGACAATCGAAGAGTCTAGCAACCTACAAGATCGAAAAAATAAAACCAGTCATGTATCGCTATCATTGGTATTTGTCGTTTAGGTTAGGTATATCCTGCTGTGCCACGCTTAGGTGCTTGTCTACCCATGGTGATGCCATTTAAAATGGGGGTTAACCGGTGATGTTGGGATGGTTAGTCTCATGTCCCTTCTTCAAGTATTACTCGACGCCGCCCTCCAACCATCCTGAAATCCTCAAAAACCTGTAAAGATCAGAAAGTGAGACATCAGAAAGTTCTTGTAGGTCATGGAAGTAATGACTTCCAAGTGTTCTGTTCCTCAAGTGACAGAGGAAGTGAGGTGTGTTCTCATGAGCCTCTTCGTCTCTGCAGCCTCTACATATATCGTCACCTTTGAGATATAGTTTAATTGCAGTATGCTTTTTTTTATGACCCGTTAGAGCCCCATTTCTCGCCAGTTCGTCGGCCCTTTAATTGGCGGCTTTGTCACTGTGCCCAGGGACCCAGCAGGAACGTGGAGTCCTGCGAGCAGAGAACCTTAAGCTCTTCGTGGCAGCGATGATGAACTAACTTTGATCGCAAAGGTAATTAGATGTAAAGGTATCGAAGACTCAGTGGATCAGAGCCATGCTGGAAAGTCGAATAATAACATCCTCCTCTGGTAGTGTATCGGTGTCTGTGACAGCAGCAAAAGGCTGCCCTCTCCTCTTGTGGTCACTAGTCATCGACAGTCTACTAGTTAGTTAGCCTAGGTTTGATCATCATCAGTGGTAAGCTCAGCGCAACCATTACTTGTATTTACTTAACTTAATCCCAAACATGGACATGTTTTGTTCCATTCCCGACATTATATGGTTAGGGAATAAAGTTTTAGGAAATTATTTGAGGTAGAAATACTGGACCGCACCAAATGGGCAAATGGTGTTCCGACACTGGACCCAAAAGGTTTGGTTTGGTATACCGACGGATCGAAAATGGACTCTGAAGTTGGTGCTGGTGTCTTTGGACCAAACACCAAAGTCTCCATACCTATGGGATCGTGTCCCACAGTTTTTCAAGCTGAAATCCATGCCATTGAGATCTGCGCCATTTTAAACTTCAAAAAGTCCAATACAATGGACTCAAAAACAGTAAAATGCTGCTACGATGCTCTGCAAGCCCTATCCAAACAGAACAAGGTGAGAATTGGATGTGTACCTCGCCATCAAAGTATTGCGGGCAATGAATCGGCGGACCAACTAGCTAGGGTTGGATCAGAATCCGCGTTCTATGGACCAGAACCTTATTGCAGAGTCAATTGGGCTACTGCTTTAGGTCTAATTAACGATTGGGAACACCAACTTCGTCTGCGCCACTGGAAAAATGTTCCGGGCTTAAGACAATCCAAAAGTTTAATTAAACCTCACTCCTAAAAGGAAATCCTCAACCTAAATAAGGAAAGCATTAGAAAGCTGGTGGGCTTTCTCACAGGCCATTGTGGCTTGCGATATCATCTTAACAAAATCAATTTGTGTCCGGAGACAGAATGCTGGTTGTGCCTTAAAGATGAAGAATTCTCCGAGCACATTCTATGTGATTGCTTGGCACGTCATTGGTTAAGAAAACCTGTCTTTGGCAGGGAGACACGTTCACCAGCAGAGCTTAGGAACTCCGCTACTAAGAATATATTAGCCTTCGCCAGGGAGGTCATCCGTCTCTTAGAATAACACTCGATAAAAGAGGAATGATGACCCAGATCTTGTCATATCCAGTAATTTTTTGTCCGACTGGCACAATTGTTAGTACACAGGGCTATACTCCCGGTTTAACACAATGCGAACGCCTGCTAAATATCCGAGACTATTAGAATTAACGAATAGTTGCTTCGGGTATAGCGACATCCGCTTATAGCGATGGACAATTTGTCTCCCGTAAGTGGTCGCTATAACCGAATTCTTTTGTATTTGTTTAGAGAAAGCTTCTTAATACACCCGTTCCAAAATTGCTTACATGTGCAAGGGGCCACACAAAAGTTTACCTCATCCACAAAATCTTTGGCGAGTTGCATTGTTTTATTATTACAGCTAGACACTGTATGTGGGCGCAGTAGCGCAGTGGTTAGTGTGCTGGACTACTGTGCGAGGGATCCCAGGTTCGATCCCCGGAAAAACACAAATTACATCTTAAGGTTTTTTCTATTGCGCCACCTCTCGCGAACGTCTGACAAACATCCGAGAGTATGACTGTCACGAAAAAGCTTCTCAATTCAGCCGTTCGGACTCGGCATAAAATTATAGGTCCCTTCCATTCGTCTCAAAAATAGAAAATCACACAAACGAAAGGTTGCGAGAAGCTAGGCCTAGGGTGTCTACCGCCTGTTGCGCCACCTATTTATTTTTTTTAGAGACTGTCGATTTCGTGTAAACCATTCTATGCTGCCAAAGAAAGGCATGTCAAAAGCGTTCCACAGAGTCATATTACATTACAGTCAAGTGTCAAGATTTTGCATCGGCTCTATTAGATTCGTCAGCGATTGATAAAGCTACAACTAAGGTGCCAGAGCTAATACTCAAGTAACTATACTTTTCCTTATCAAAAAGCCTATTCAAATGAAAACATTTAATAATGCCAATCAGCCGAATGACCACAACCACGTTTTGAATATGTATGAAGATAACGATACCACCCGATATATAGGTTAAGTCACCCAAACGCCAATTGAATTTAAACTAATTTACATTAGTTGTATATGTTTGTTCATATATTGTTTTTTTTATAGCACCTTATCGCTTATCACCGGCACTAACATGGAAAACACATAATTATTATCACTTATACTTTTGATAAATAAATCGTCCGCAGGAAAGGTGTGGTTATACCTACTTATGAACTAGTTGTTCTCAGAAAGATAACAGAAAATGTCAACACAAAAGCAACTGATTATAGGCAATTCAATAAATACCATTTGGCAGGTAATTTTTCAATGAGGCTTTGCCACAAATAACTTTTTTTCTGTATAAAATCCCCGAACAATAGAGTGCAGGGTGAGTAATCTAATAAGATTCTATTTCTTTTATACATATATCAAATTATGAGAATGTCAAACGATTCAAGTTATGAAGTTGCCTGCTGTTGGATAAGAGTTTTGTTGGGAAGAGATTGGGTAACAGGTTAGCGTCACCAACATATGCGATTGCCATAGATACCACCGACCGCTAAGAACCTATTAGTGACAAATTAAGACGGCATTAACATTCATGGCAATACTTTCCCTGGATTCTGTGGTTTTACAGGAAAGTGAGAGTGATTTTCCAAACCACAATCACTGGACCTTGATAATATGTGGGCAAATTTAACTAGACGTAAATTATGAATACCCACAAAACCGAGTTTGCACTCTTTACTGGGTTAGTGCAATTCACAATGTAAGTAACTAGATGAACACAATTTTTTTCCTTAAGTTAGGTAGTATAATTTTGTTTAATATGAACTGAAATTGTTAAAATAGCAGCTCATCGATGACCTACACCTACAGCTTTTTTTTGCAATGGAAGTTGAACACCTTGCATAAGGCACCAATGACCCGATTGTCTTTGATAGTGCCGGATTCTTACCGGCTAAAACCACCTTCTTTCCCGAACAGACCGATATTTGTCCCCCCGCGGAACCGCGTAAGGCATTACTTCACGTAGGTCGGTATAAAACCATATTAGATCACTCTATTGTTTGAGCGCTCTAAACGCCCAAAATCCCTGGAGTATTCACACGGCCACGTTGCTTACAATAGTCCAATTTTCGTCTTTATGCAACATGTAATTTACGATGATATCGGGAGTGGGCCAGTCCCCAAATTAATCACGTAAAGGTGCCAGTATACGATATGTAGCACGCCTCATATATATGTGGCTCTGACGTCAACAGAGAGTGCACAAAGAGAGCTTGTACAGGGCATGTACCCATTGGGACCATTCTACATATTTATATGAGGCGTGCACTAGCATCTAGTGTACTAGCATCTTAAGGCAATCCTCTCGGTTTCGTATGGAAGAATACGTGTTCCGCACTTTCAGAAACGGTCTCGCAATGTGGACAGTTTGGGATGGTTTCATGTCCGCGTTTAATGAGATATTCTATGTGACAGCCACGACCATGACCCCTCAATAACTGGGTCAGATAGAAATTTGTTTCGCCATGAGTTCGTTTAATCCATAATGCATCGATTCGTTCCATTTCTGTTGACAGGTTGCGATACTACGATTTCTTTAATACCTTCGTCATCTACCCGGCCATTTCGAACTCGCTCAGTTCTTAGCGCTTTCATTTCTTCGGCGAGTAAATCGATAGGTAGCATTACGACGAGAATAGCATCGTTCTGAATGTACAGGCGACTCTTAGTGCGCTATAACGGTAGACGGATTTAGCTCCGCGTACATATGTTCGTGGCACTTGACAGCTCCTACAAGAAGTAGTCTCTTATTCTGTTTCGGACCTCCGATGTTACTCAACAACATCGAAAGTGCACTAACATTTTTTGCAGACTTTTTGCATACATGTTCTAGACGGGTTGGGTACGATATATGTATCTATTTCCAAAATCTCTTTTTTTAAATCCCCTGTTCCATGATCCCCTGTGCTGGAATCCCTTACTCCAAAAGACCCTGAGAGAAAATCCCCACGGGACAAAATCTCCCATTCTTAGATTCAGTGTTATTAATTCTGTCTCGCGACGAAGTGAGATACGTAGGCAACCCCCCCCCCCCCCCCTCCCCTGCTTGTAGTCTCTGTAGGATTTGAAGAAGGTGCGAGGTTGGGGATATGCAAATGTTATATTATATGTGTTTGCTTAATTTTAATGCCAAAACTACGCGTTTAAAAATGGATAAATTATAAATTGTGCGAACAGGGGATTTTAACGAGGGATTTAATAAGTATGTAGGTGGGAGATTTTGGCATAGGGGATTTTGTCCCGAGAGATTTTGGAAAAAGAGATAAAGAAAAAGAGAGATTATGTCCAATAAGGGATTTTGGAAAGGGATCCCGTTCAATAGTGCATCAATAACCACTCCTATATAGGTATTTAGTAAATGGTTGAGAAACTTCACGTCCTCCCACACTAAACGTTATTGTTTCCCGAACTTTCCTACTCGTAATAAGCACTGCTTCCGTTTTATAATCTGCGAGTTGCAAACCAGCATAAGTTAGCCAACTACGTACAGTTGCAACTATACTGTCTCGTTGCAGTGCAGTTCGACCTCGATGTCATCTGCAAACCCGATGATTGACGCTTCTCTTGGAATCGGTAAGCGCAGAATTTCGTCATACATAACGTTCCACAGCAGGGAACTTAGGACCGATCTTTGTGGAACACCGCCAGTTACTTTATACTCTTTTATTCCCTCATCAGAATCATAGAATCATGCGAATAGAGTCCGCAAAAAAACTCTTTACCATTTTACGGAGATATTCTAGTATTTCAATCCGGTAGAAACATCTCATGATATGCCCCCAATTCGCTGAATTAAAAGCGTCCAGGATTATAACGGCGCAGTATTTTTTGTTGCCTCCTTTCCAACGCCTGCCCTCTATAGCGGCTTGGACTCTCGTTATTAACGCATTGATTCCGTCTACAGTAGATCTTGAAAACGAAAACCGCTATACATTAAAATATGATGGCGTCAAAATATCAGGGAGCTGTCTCATATGTGTCTTGACTTTATATCTACCTTGAAACTAACGTAGACACCGTGTTTAGCACTAACTAATGATTTTATTGCAGAAAAAGCTGCCAATTTCCGTATCTCATCGTTCTCTAGCCCCTCCCACCGTATACGCGTAACCATTCTTGGTTTACGCTTTGGCAGGATAGGTATTTGATCGTTGAGATACAACTAGCACAACACCAGGTGGTGATCAGTTGACAGTTTAGCCCCTCTCAACACGCGAACATCACAAACAAGCCTTTTAATACATGACGGTGCCACAAAGGAATCTTTCAGCGATTTCTGCTAAAGACTTCGACGGCCCCATGTGTATTTATGGATATCTTTGTGTGAAAAAAAAAATGTGCATAATGAAGATTCCATTTGAACAATAAAAGTCCAGCAAAAAGTCTCTCCATTCGCGTTGGGTCGGGGTCACCGTATTTCACGCTGCTTCGTATCCCTCCTAATTGCATTCACTCCAATACTCTGCCTGCCAGCCTGGGACTTGTGGGTATCCCCACTTCCGCCTGAGCAGACATGAAGAGTTTCCACCCGCCCTCAAGGTCCACAGTTTTAGAACCCCTTTGCTTTGTTGAGGACACACCAACTATATCTAGCCGCTATAGCTCTGAAAGGGCACTTGTGACTGCAATCTAAGCTCGTCAACAAAAAAATGCTTTGAAACTATATTTTCCCAGCCTCTTCAAATAAATATTTTGCTTATTTTCCAGATACATAAAAGCTTTAACAACCAATTGAAAGTCAGAGACGTTAACAATCAGATATTACTGACCGAGACCTTTGAAACCAAAGGATAGGTTTATCTGGCAGATAAACTTCAACTCTGATAGACTTTATCAGTCCTGGAACTGGCCCTTAGAGTTTTTAAACATTTCTGAAGCCAATTTGATGTTTGTAAGTGTAGGTATCACTTGTGAAATGGTGGAAATTGGCAGGTATCTGAAAGGTTTGAACATTATCCCCCGTCTTAAAAGAAGGAAGTGGAACATTAGGTATTCAAGGAGTCAAACCCAAGATGTCTTCCTTTTTCTAATGAGGAGGACATCTTGCGCCGATGAAGCGAGCACTTTTCTGAATTATTCAATCCAATCCAGGGCATTAAGGATGACAGATCCATCGACTTAAGCAGTGCGGAAAATAGAATTTTGCGATCAAATCGCTAAAAGCTGGCATATCTGCCGGAGCGGATGAAATCCGGCCAGAAATGCTCAAGGGCTTAGGTGAAGAGGGAGTTAAATGGCTCTCTCGTATCATTTAAGTGGCCTGGGAATGCGGCGAAACTACCAGCGATTGGCAGATTGGGGTGATTGTGCCCCTTTTCAAGAAAGGGGATAAAAGGGATTGCTTCAATTACAGGGGTATATCACTTCGAAGTCTCTCAGGAAAAGTATTTGCCGAGGGAGATCCGAGATCATTTAGAGACAATGGCGGAAAATCGAGAGCTATGCAGGGTCTACTTGAGCAACCTACACCCGCGACCCACTTAATGGATAAGCGGGCAAACCAAAATGAATGATGACTGAAAATTGCTCACATAAAAGAAAAGACCATCGTCAGACCATAAATTTTGATTTAAGAAATGGAGCTTTACATTGGCGGTAGTTTTTGTCGACACATCCGCTGAAGCGATATATGGAGAAGAGATGTGCCAAAGAATACTGTTCAGCTTTTAAATCACAAAAGATCGTTCATCACAAGATCTGTAGCCAAGATGGACATGTAATATTACACTTGCGAGGGATAGTACCAACTCCTTCACCAACAGAAAGCTAAAGTATGAAACTGACGAAGGTTTTGAAAACCACAACCTCACTGCGGGCGTGCCACAAGGATCAGTACTCGATACCTATTTATGAAACATTATGTATGACGGAGTTCTTGGACTAACGTTGATACGAAGATTTTCAGCAGCTGATTTCCATTTCTCAATGATAAAGCACATTCACGATATGAAGTCAGCCACAAACTTGTAGCAATCGCACAAATCGAAGACTGGCAACTGACTAGCATTCACTGGATAATCCTTACTATCTATTAACATGTACACAGCTTAGTCCTGTGAAATCGTATGAGCAAAAGAAGTAGGTAGGTATAGGTAGGTAGTTAAATGGGTGATCTTGTGACTGTTGATTAAACCTCTGTTCATTACAGCACAGAAATCCGCTTTTCCTTATTTGGCAATCTAGATGTGCATGAATCGCAAGAGCTCTCCAAACTCTATGAGTAACTAGGGAGATGAAGACCACTTTCATGTCAGAACCACCTAAAGATCCACGTTCTTCAGATCCTCTAGTATCTAGTTCATCAGAAAGGTAACAATTTCTTAAAGGCCAAATGCTCCGTTGCAGTCGTCTGCAAAGAGTGGACTGCGGAGAATAGAAAAGCTTAAAAGATATTCACTGGCAGCAAAAAATTTCAGAAGTGCTCAAAATAAATCAAGTTATGCTAGTTTCAAAAAGACCCGCAAAGTAATACCAAACGACAGTGCCACGGGACCCCTTAAGGGTATACAAAATCTATTAAAGAACGACCATAACCAACTTGCCATTCGTATGGCTAGGGCCAGCTAGCTGGTTGGGCGGATGGGCTTCTTGTTTGAGGTCCTGTTATGTAGCGTCAAGTAAATTAAAGTAAAGAATCAGGTAGGTACTTTACAGGAACTGATTTTTAGATTATAGACTTAAAAGAACATGCTATGTATCTTTCCCAAGATCCAGACCGAGGTATCAATAAACTCACAGTTTGAACTATTTCAAACTCAACACATGCCTGCAACCAGTTCCAATCTAATCGAAACTGCTGCTCTGGGTGTCAATGACTCACAGACTGTTAATTTGTCAAATGGCCAAACACGCAAAAAATAAAATCCAAGAACAAATAGTGCCTCAAGTGATAACAATCAATAAGTATAGAAGGCACCTAAAATTAGAAGAGCCCAGTGATGCATGACTAATTTTTCCTTCTACCTCTTTACCTACTGTCGACTTTTCCCCTGTCGAACTTTATTTTTGTGGCCATAAAGTTCACTCAATATAATTAATCGAGCTCCTTTGAATGAACTGATATTGTATTAGTATTAGACAAAAAGAACTATAAAATCTATCAAGTGATTCATAACATAAAAATTGCTTAACACAACGCAATACAAACACACATACCCGTCACTCAACACACTATACGTCTACGTTCCGTGTATATCCAATTACAAAAGCCTGATTTGCGCGAATCCAGTAATCCACTTCATGCTGGTTGTTCATTTTTTCTTGTTATACTGTATATCTGTGTAAAATATATTAGCACACCTCGAGATTCATATCGCGAAATATGTTCACATGGAGAGCACAAACCTCGGCACAAATAGCGAGAAAAAAAATAATCACCAACCTACCTACCTACCAGATACATTATCTTTATCGCGCACACATTCTGTATATCATCACAAATTAATATGCACAGTAATTTCAATTGGATTTCAACTTTTGCCCGTTTAGACAAAACTGACGCACATTATTTTTTAAAGATACATTTTTTATATCTTTTAGCATTTCACATCCATGCCCATCCATCCATCCATCGAGGGCACACACATTACACATAAAATCCAATCCAATCCAATTCACCCGGGGAGAAGAACGAACACAACGAGGAGGAGAGTCACAGTCACACAAACACGACTGAATAAATAAATAGAATATTTTTATCCTCTTCAGGCATTCATAAGAAGAAGAGCCGCGTCTCGCGAAATATAACAAATTAAAAACAAATAAAAAATAAAGATAAAAAAAATGATGATTATTGTACTGTATCTCGCATTGCGCGTCTAAGAAGTACAAAACTCGCTATAAAAGATTTCTGTTCCAATCCAAGTGTGTATGTGACATCGACCCGAGTGTGGTTAAAGTGTCTCTCTCACTCGCTCCGGTTGTCGTTTTGATTGCTTCTCTTTAATTTATTCGGTTTTCTTTTGCACTCACACGCGATTACGATTACGAGACAATTTTTCTTTTAATTATTGATTCGAAAGTGCAAAAGATACAAAGAGGCACTTTTCTTATGGGAAACTACTGTATCTGTATCTAAACCGGAAATAATTCACTTTTCGGATTAAGACGATTCGACACAAGATATTATAGAATATTCCTTTGTTCCCCGGGGTGGTGTGGTAACTAAGAACCGTCGCCGCCGTTGCCGTTGCCGCTGCCTCATCTAATTTCTTCCTTTCGTGTGGAATTATCGAACTAAACTACCCAACGAGTTGGCAGTCATGGCACAGGCAACCCGCCGAATACAGGCAATGAAACAGTGCCACTGCCACCACTATCACCACCGCGGCAGGACAGCCCTGTCCCGACCCGAGTTGGAAATATGTACATTTCTCTCTTTCTCACGCGCGCACTCCTCCTCTATCCTGTCCCTGTCCTCTAAGCAAACCACTTTTATATTATCATCATAATTTTTTTTTTCTGTTATTGTTCCGATTCCAATTCAATGGTGGTGACTCTCTACTGTACACACAACACATAAAATGACGACGACGACGACTTCACAGATACAAAACTCACAAAAGGTACAAAAACGCCACCAGCAAGCAGCAAGCAGCACCCCGAATCCGATGTTACGAGCAGTACATATGCCTCCACCCCATCCATCCAACGAATATCATCATCATCATTGGGTTTTCCTTCATAGACCATGCACCGAATGTGGTACTCTCTCTCCCTGTTCCATGCTGTGCCTCTGCTGCTATCCTTTCTGCCCACCCTTCGTCGACCAACACCCGCTCTTGTGCAATGTAGAGCTGAGCTGTGCTGCTGCTGCGGGCCTGGTGCTGGCCTCTGGATGATGCATGCATAAAAGTACCTATGTTTCATGTGTAATTTATGCTCGATGCAGAAGGAGGTGGAGGACTGGCCAGGGCTGAAACAGCAAAAGCATAAAGTGTTCAGAGTGCAAGTCGTAGGTATTTATGCTCTTAAAATTGTTTTCTTGTCTTTCTGTTCGGTTTTAGGTTGGTTTTTTTTTTCAGAATTTTTATTCAGTCGTACATTTGTTGCTGTTCTTCTTCCGTCAGGCAGCTTTGCTTCGTCTCAGTTGTGTGCTATCTCCAGCTCCGCACCATAATGTGAATAGGTACCCGGGAAAGAGAGCGATTTTAGTGGAACCGTATACTTTGCATTCATTTCAGCAGAATCAAGTGAGCACCTAGTTTCAGAGAAGCAACACCGCGACGAACCAGCACCAATTAGAGGAAACTCTTGGTCGATGACTTGCAATGACCCAACTCTCGACTTATTGGACAAAATTGTGCGAGAAATTTGCATATCATCGAGTTAAAGCTATTTTTTCAAATATGAAAATACATACGCACATATTGTAGTTAGGATCAGGTCTGGGGAGCATGTGTTGTGTAGAATTTTAGTTTGAATTGTGTAGGTATTGCTAACTATGGAAGGGGGTGCAAGAATGAATTAGGTAAATGGTGCTCGAAGTTCAATATCGAACCAGAATCCAGGAGCCAAGTGTTATACTCGTAAAGTAAGATATATTTCTTTGTCATGACCTAAGCGAAAACCTTTTCACAATTTTTCACCTTTACTTGACAGTGACACTGAACCCTTATTACCCGCAACAATCCGTGTTATTCGCATTTCGTTGGATTATAGGCCACCGGAAGAACATTTCGTTCGCCGGAAAGTTAATCTAAGACTCCCAGACGAAAATTGAGAGGTGCCATCCCAGGTAAAAAGAACGTGTCAAGGCAAGAAGACCCGAAAAGACCCCTAAAGATGAGCAAGCAAACTTTGTACGAGTATTAGAAACAAGTTGATGTTGATAAGATGGAAAAAAATTACAGATTGTTTAACGGCGAAGGCCACCGGAAGACGAAACATTTATCGTAACCTGACCAAAATAATAAATAAATAAATAGACTCTAGTTCAAAAATAAGGCTGCTGCACCAGAAGAAGAAGAACTATTTAAGACTATTTAAGACTATTTAAGACTATTTAAGACTATTTAACTATTTAACTGCTAGAACTATTTAAGGCAGCGGAAGACGACTTCTTGCAGTGCAACACAGATAAAGTATCCGGTGTATCCCACATTGAATGGCACCTCAGTTTGTCTGATCAACAATAAAGGAGACCCTCTAAACTGCGCCAACTATAGAGGCATCAGTCTCCTTAACAACGAATACAAGATCGTATCGGCCGTACTGGCGTGAACGCTTGAAACCATTTATCAACGAACTGATTGACCTCTATCAATGGTTTAAAACACTGGACCGTGTAAAATGGGGCAATGGTTTTCCAACACTGGACCCAGTGTGGTTTGGTACACCGTACAATGGAACCTGGAGTTTGTGCTGGTCTAGATACCTATGGCAATGTGGAATGGCGGAAATGCATGCCATTGAGATCAGAAAGGGAATTACGGGCGCCAAAAAACAATTCTTCTTGGATAGTCAAGCTGCCTTACATAGAACCCTATCGGTTAATAAAATGGACTCCAACAAAACCCGTAAAGCCATATCCAAACACAATAAGTCCACAAACTTGGATGTTTGACTTGGTGGGTATTGCAGACAACGAATCGGCGAACCAACTAGCTAGGGCTGGATCAAAATCCGCGTTCTTTGGACAGCTTTGGAAAGCTTCCACAAGTCGAAAATATTGAGGGCATAAGACCACCAGTAGCCGTGGCCAAGAGAATTATTGTCGAGAAAATTTAAAATAAGTTAGACTAAAGATGGTCGGATATAGTAGGTCAAAGGCTCTGTGGCCTAAGCTAGATTGGGAAAAATCTTTAGAATTATTAAAGCTCAGCAGATCAAAGCTACCGATGGCAATAGGGAATAGGGATACTTTCCGCACACCCGCTATGAGATTAGGTTGAACAGATACGGACATATGTACTTATTGCGAAGACTTACATGTCGTAGAAGATATTAATCATCTCCTCTGTGAATATCAAGCTATTGCTCGGTACAGGAGGAAACACTTTGGAAGGTACTTCTTCGACAATTTGCAGGAGGTTGGCCTCACTAACAAAATTGAAACAATTTTTAGGTTTTCTAGGCAAATTAATTGATTGGGCGATTTGGATTAGGTTTTTGACAGCTAAGGCTCCTCAGGGATGGCAATGGGTCCAATATGGTGCCTAGTCCACTGTGATAAACTCATACCTTATTTAACCTATCCTAACCTAGCCTAGGGGCCACTATGAATCTGTGGAGATAGAATGCACTTTCTGCCTAAAGGATGACGAATCCTCAGGACACATTCTCTGGCACAACATCGGCTAAAAAAATAATTAGATACGTTTACCATCAGAGCTAAGGAACTCCGCTACTAATTATATACAGTGGATTCCGCTTAATTGGGACACATCGGGCTAGACTGCTTTGTCCCAGTTAAGCGGCTGTCCCGATTAAAACAAGGTAATGCGCTCTCATGTACCTTCTTTAACATCATAATTGAAAGAATTGCCCGAAACTCACAATCCAATACCAGAGGCTCAATTTTTCACAAGTGTGTGAAATTACTTGCATACGCGGATGACAAAGACATCATTGGCAAAACTCAGCGAGCGAGTTTTCAAATATTGGGAACAAAGGTTTAACCGTAAGTGAAGGCAAAACCAAGCCTGCTGTTAACAAGAAGAAAAACACAAAATTGTCGAACCTGACGGAGCTTTTAGGTTAGGTATTTATATCTACCTTAAAAAATAAATATTTAGCGCAACAGGCGTGTAGACACCCTAGGAATAGCTTCTCACAACCATTCGTTTTGTGTGAGTTTTTATTTTTGGGACGAATGGAAGGGACCTACAAGAGTCCGAACGGCTGAATTGAGAAGATTTTTCGGGACAGTTATACTCTCGGATGTTTGTCAGACGTTCGCGAGAGGTGGCGCAGTAGAAAAAACCTTAAGATGTAATTTGTGTTTTTCCGGGGATCGAACCTGGTACCCCTCGCACAGTAGTCCGGCTCACTAACCACTAGCGACATCAACCTGGTGAGAAAAGTGCGAGTTTGTGCTCTACGATGGCTAGGAAATGTATAGAGCGAATGGACACCTGCGATCGATTTTGATGGTTGTTAAATAACAATCCTACTTCTGCAATAGTAAAATGTAGATTGTCTGGTTTAAAAATTGTGCATCAAAAGTGACTTGTTCGCATTTTATCAATTCGTTTGCGTTGATATAAATGGGCTTTTTGTGATATACAACATAATCACCCCTATTCCCGTTGGCGTTTGTCGTAAACGCCTCGTATTTCACTTCGTTTTTTAGTCGATTTTTGTAACATTTTTTAAACAAATGAATTGAAATAACGGTGAACACATAGAAAACGAAACAAAACTGTTAACAAAAGTTAAAACAAAAATCTGCACATCGTTTTACAAAGACACAAAACATGAGTCGTATACGACAAACGCCAACGGGAATAGGGGTGAATCTCTAAAATATTGAGCGACTAGCTTTTGCCAGCGGCTTTGCTCGCCCAGATCTTCCTACACTGTGGAAGATATGCAACCAGAAATATCGTGAGGGTGTACCAATTTCTAGCAGTATTACCCCATTCATACAGAATTCCGCTTGAATATATCTGGAGTACGTATGCGCTGGAGTTGGATGAGGCGAAAGAGGGTGGGACGCATTACAAAGTTTCAAATTGAAACGACGAACGGTTCGTGAGTTATGAAAAGGGTCCCCTTAAATGGGGTCATTGCCAATAACTCGAGATCAAGAAAAATTGCCATAATATTAAATTAAAATTAAATATCTTTATTTCTTCCAATAGTACACGAGCCGAGTTTGAAGTCAATCGGATGAAAAATAAAATGTTTCCCATAAAAAATGTGACCCCCCTTTTACCCCTTTAAGGGTTGAATTTCGAAATATCCTTCCTGATTCCTTGTATACATCATAAAGGGAAGCTATGTGCAAAATGTCAGCTTTTTAGAGCAAAGGGTGATTTCCATTTTTCTATAGTATACAGTCGTCGGCATAATTATTTATACAAAAGTAAAGTCAATTCTACTCATAAATTTGAACTTACTTCATGTAAATTTTGGCATCAATGGAAAGGTCATTTAAATTCCGTTTGAATGATACAAAACTTTCCTTAACCCATTAGGTACCCATTTAAAAATTTTAGAATTTAGAATTTTTCTAAAGGTCTACTTGTACCCATTGAAAATTTTTGTAAATACTTTTTTGACTTTTTTCCTCGGTCTAAAAAAATGTTTTGATGCAAAAGTTTCTTCAAACAATTCGAATAGTAACTGCAAAAAAAATTTTTCAAAATTCTCTTCGCTAATATTTTTTTATGATTTTTTGAATGGGATGATCTCGGACAAATTTTATATGAAAAGGAGGAAAAAGTGGCTAAAATAGCAATTTTCAAAAAATCATAAAAAATATCAACGAAGAGAATTTTGAAAACATTTTTTTTGCAATCACTTGTAAAATTGTAGTTTATTTAATAAATAATAATTAATTCCCCAAATTTGACTAGAAATACATATATCCTACTAGTCAATTGTTATCATCCTATAATCCTAATTTTTGCTATTACCTCAAAGTTCACAATTCCAAACAAATTGTCTCATTTTAATTTAATTACTTAGTTATACAGACATAATAAAGTAACTCTGAAGTATGTATCTAAAGGTTAGATGAGCGATTGAATCAGTTCATACCACTTAGCAGTAAAGTCCTAATGGAATTATGAGTTAAATATGAAATTTTGTTGTGCAGACAGACGCAGACACTCCATTAAATTATAAGTTGTTCCTTATGGACCAGCATGAGCATATTTTAGTAAATTAATTAAAATTCCATTGCAGTTGTGTTTCCTTAAAAAAATTCGAGGGTTTTTTTTTTCTTTTTGATGTCATTCAAAGTTGAAACTATTAACTTTCGTATTTTGTAATAAAACTCATATAAAGTGAATTTGAAATGTTGATAGGGACAAACGTTAAATTAGCATTTAAATTTTGCAAAAACGAGTTAGTACACTGGACCACTAGTTCTCTAGGTACGTTAGGTGTATCTATATAATACCAATGTTGCAATTTACATATTTTTTGTGGCAATATAATCGTTACTAGCATTTCACTGGGTCATCGTATTATATTCAAGTGAAATATTATTGTAAAAATAACTGTTGTAGGTTAAAAAAAAAACTTTATGTTGGGGGTAATGTTCATATAATAAAATGTTATAGTCGTCCAGGTATCTGTGCGCTTAACCAGTTTATCTCTCATTTTTATTGTACAAGTCAAGCCAACGTGCTGCTGAACTATTTAATGGATCGTCACCATTCATCCGGAATGATTCAAATGTGCAGTTGTAGTATCTTAATGACATACAGTTAATGAGTGGTCGACTGAAGGTTGCAGTAGCAAACAAACTTCCTTCGATTTTCGTAAAATAGTAGGGGCCATTTGTGGCCGATATAGTACCTAAATAAAATTTCCAATTTAAGAAGAACCGTGTTAGAGTGGGACATTCGGCAGTTCGGCAGAACGCATGTAAACCGGCATGTAACCAAACCGGCTACAGAGCCCGAACCGAAGCCTGCAAGGACGAACAAGGGAACATCATAGTAGAATCGCAGTCGACGCTAACACCAGAGGCACTATCTTTCAAAAGTCCGTCCACTTACGAGCCTACGCCGACGACATCGACATAATCGGGAGAACGCACCGTGATGAGCATTGAGACGGAGGCGGCTAAGATGGGTTTGGCGATCAAAGACAAAGTATATGCTGTCATCAAGAAAGGACACCCAACACCGAGGTCTTGGATAGAATGTCACTATAGACAAATATAACTTTGAGGTGGTAAAGGACTCTGTCTACCTAGGCTCCACTATGAACTCAGACAATGACACCAGCGCTGAGATTAAACGAAGAATAACTCTTGTCAATCACTGTTTCTTTGGGCTAAGAAAGCAATTGAGTAGCAAAGCCCTCTCTCGAACAAGTGACCCTTAATAAGACCTTAATCATCCCAGTCCTACTTTATGGTGCAGAGGCATGGGCTGTATCAAAAGCGGATGAGGTTACTCTTGTTTGCTTTGAGAGGAAAATTGTTCGAGTAATTTTCGGTTCCGTCTGCATAGACGGTGAATGGAGGATGATATACAACGACGAACTGTACGGGCTGTACAGCGACATCGACCTAGCCAGAAGAGTGAAGGTCCAATGACTGCGGTGGCTGGGTCGTGTAGAGCGAATGGACGTGAATGCTCTGGCCTGGAAGATCTTCGAATCCACACCCGAGGGACGGCGCAGTAGAGGAAGACCGCGACTCAGGTGGCGCGCGCAAGTGGATAGGGGCCCTTAACCAACTTAGCGTGTAAAACTGGAGACAGCTGGCCAAAGATCGTGCTGGCTGGAGACACTTGTTGGTTGAGGCCCAGATCCACCCCGGACTGTAGCGCCACCTTAAGTAAGTATGTAACCGATCCGAAAAAATAGCAATATTTTGGTTAGAAGTTAGGGGATTCTTTAGCTGGCGGCAGGCTTATTCTAGTGTATGAAAAATATCGGCAGATTCTGGAACCTGGAAGACGAAAAGAATTTCAAATAAAGGGTGGGCCATCTAGTGGTTTCTTTTTAAATCATAGGTTATTTTGACACTGACAGCTGTTTCCCGCTCGAAATTTTGACAGAAAGTCAGTATCATACCTCCGCGGAACGAAATGAGTCGCTTTACGCTTGAACAACCTTGGGAAATATTGAAAACTTATTTCTAAAGTGAGTGCTGAGTAGCCCAAACAGTGCATTTTTGAAAAGAAGTTTTGGCCCAAATGAAGCACTCATCGCGCCTGCTGTACGCAAGTTCGTGAGCCTGGTATGCTAGTGAACAACACTCATGGTCCCCGTCGTCGTGAAGCCAGTGTATCCACTGAGAGTGACAGTTTGGTGCGGATTGTGTAGTGGTGGCATCATTGGATAATTTTTCTTCGAAAATGAGGCTAAGGACCAACGTTTAGGTCAACGGTGGGCGTTACAGAGCCATGTTAACCGACTTTTTTTTACTGAAATTAAAGACATGGATTTGGACGACCTCTGGTTCATGCAGGATGTCGCGCCATGCCACACAGCCCATGCCACAATCGATCTTTTGGGCATCAAATTCCCAAATCGTATTATCAGCCGTTTTGGCGATGTCAATTGGCCTCCTCGGAGCTCCGATTAGACCATTTTGGACTTTTGTTTGTGGGGAATCGTGAAGGACCGATGTTATGCCAACAATCCGAAAACGATTCAAGCGCTTAAGGCCAATATCATACAAGCAATCCGTGAACTACAGCCCGAAACCATCAACAAGGTTTTGGAAATTTGGAGTGACAGAATGGGCTACTGCAAAACCAGCCGAGGTAGCTACTAGAAAGACACGCTGTGTTCCATAAT
Organism: Cheilosia soror; assembly: GCA_949372485.1. Lineage (NCBI taxonomy): Eukaryota > Metazoa > Arthropoda > Insecta > Diptera > Syrphidae > Cheilosia > Cheilosia soror. Next base: position 36,029,825 of record OX443564.1, on the reverse strand, counting down.
TAATGGGAATATTTGCTCTTACTAATAAAGCCATAATACATGGATAAAATTTGATTTTGTTCATTTTATTGCATTTTGAAAAAGAAACTTGTACTTGGCCCACCCTGTGTTGGTGGTTGATCGGAGAAGATGCCTTCACCAACTGAGCAGTAGAACTTCAAACCATTATGTGGGCATACCTAGACCTTCACAATGCTACCAGTCTTCCATAATTCTCTGGTATAGGGACTTTTTTGGGTTGAAGATGCAACCAGTTTGCTTGGTATTGTCTCTGGGACTCCATAGTCCTTCAAGGGCTATGTATATTTTTCAATATTTTAAGCTGAGATACACTAGATACAAACGAAGTGGGTCAGGCGTAAATAAACCAAGAACAGAGTCAAACAATTTTCGTGCAAAAAAAGACCATTTTTATAAAGATATATCAACTATATATATATCCCAGACTATTATGAAAATACTACCACTGCCTTTAAGGATTTGACAAAGTATTCGATATTCGTATAGTAAACCAGCTGTGTAGCTGGAAATGGATGTCAATCACGTCATATCTCTCTATGTCAGTCGCATGTTTTCAAAATATTACCATGTGAACCATTCTAAGAGATGCACTTGAAGTAACTAATGTACCCAACCACATGAAACAAACTAATGAATACGAAGCAACCAAGAGTCTGGGATATTGATGGATTTACCTTGACAAAAAAAGGACACCGACCCTCAAATCTGCACATGCAATATTCCGACAGTATTCTAAAACTGAATAGTCCGCGTGCAGACAAACGATTAGCGAAGGCTCTAGATAAAACAACACCCAAGCCCAACACATCAGGATGACAAAAGTGGCTTGGGTATCAGTGTCATCAACGTCAGCAGAGGAAAAACAAAGAACACAAGAAAGATGCAGAAACGGTTTTAAGTTTTACCAAAAGGTAAAGAATAAAGAACGTTTCAAGGTAGCAAGACTCGCACGGCCCTTTATAAAGATGAACAAGTAAAGCAGCGTGAACTTCGGCGCAGATTTCCCAGTCATCCGACAGCAACTGTGCTTTTACTATGACGTTTAGCCACTCGCCAAGAAGCGTATGGGACAATACGAGATGTTGGCAGGTCTGGCTGGCCCTGTAGTCGGCTGCTGAGAGTTTCGCAAATGTGGCTGATGTTGCAGAGGACATCCGAGTATCGACCAGACGACGCACGGACGTCTCACGCAATTGGGCATCAATCGGCAGTCTTTACAGAGAACTTTGGTGAAAGACTGTAAAATGTTTCCTTACGCCCAATCCGTCCTGAATCTCGACCATGAGTATTTTCAGTGAAAATCATTGGAATTTTTTATTGAAAATCCTTGTAAGCGACGAGGCCAATTCCATCTCTTTTTGTGGGATTTTTTTTTAAATCACGAGTCTAGGTATCTCAACAAGCATCAGACTTTTGAAGCCCTAAAAAAAACATCCGTCAAGAATGCGAGGATCTATCGCCGACAAGAGTGATGGAAAATGCCATAAATCAGGCCCGAATTGCTGCCTTCCCTGGGTTATTCGTCCGTATAATCTAACCGGTGCGGTGGTTGGATATTCTTTGCCCTAAAAATTGTTTGGACGTTCCAATATAACACAGGTCACAAGTTCAACCATCGGTACCTACTCGCAGACAGTCAATTTTGTAGACGACGTTCGCGTTTATTTTTAACTTGAGAAAATAGTGGTGCCAGGCTTCTATTAGATGTGTATGCCAGGTTAACATCCGTGACACGATTGGAAAATACTTCCTTGAACTCTGGGACGTAGAAAACGCTTATGTATTATCTTTATCTCCCTCGCATCTTCCGTATTCTTGTCTATAGGAATCCTGTGTTTTTGACACGTAATTAGGCTCCTTATGAAATGGATGGGATAACTGTTATTGGAGAGGATCCGAGTGATCTTTTCTACATTAGCAAAGTAGAACTTCCCATCAGTCAATTCGAAAACTTTTCTTACAGATGCAGTACTCATTGCTATAAGTTTTGCCAGGTTGGACCAAAAAATGACAATTCTTCTCTTTTTGGTGCCAGTTGAACGAAACGCGGTAAGTTCCCCTGAAGAAGACAGCAGAACTTGTCTGTCCTCAGACGTGTGCCCACGAATTGTATTGTCTAGATATATTTCCCATGACTATCGAAGAATAGCGTTTGAAATGTATTTTTTTTTTTTGTTATGAGAGGTGTCACGCCCTTTTGTCCAATTCCGCCAGGTTTTGTAAATTACTTCAAACAGGCAATGTTCAGATATAGTGATTTAAATAACTTTGTTATACCTATGGGTGCTGCCATGACCCGTTTTCCAATCCCACCCACACTTCGCGAGGTTGTTTGTTTGGATAATGCACATCAATGTCTATACAATTTTACAACTTTAGCTTCCATGGGTGTCGAGAAATAACATTTAAAATGTATATATTTTTTTACGGGAGGTACCACGCCCCTTTGTCTAATTTTGAAAAAACTTTCACAGAAACGCCTTTGGGCCAATAACAAATATTTTCTTAAAATTTGAATTCAATCAGTTCGGTAGTTTTCTCGATATACGATTTTTTTTGGTATGGTTGTCAGATTTTCACCAACTCTGAATCTAAACCATCCTTGGACCCACTCAAACACACGCACAAAATTTCAACAATATCGGTCCAGCCGTTTAAGAGGAGTTCGGTTACAACACACGTACAGAAGAATTATACATAAAGATAACTTATTTAACTATCAAAATATTCATTAAAATTCGTTTAAGTAAATATGAAACCTCCATTAAACAAAAAACTAATTGTTATATTTTTATTTTAATAAAATAAAAAAAAAAATATTAAATTGCGTTTTCTAAGGAATCAACATTTTTGCCTGTTAGGTCTTTATACCACCGGGGGGTGCGATATGCAAGAGTTACGACAAAACAGAATTTTAAAGTTCATTGCCCAATTGACAAGCGTCATGTGAGTAGTATGTGTATGAATGTATAATGACGCATTTTATTTCCTAAAAACAAAAAAGAAGAGAAAGTGTGTGATATTTATATGTAGATATATAATATGAATTATGCCATTCATATTCAGTGTACCTACATATATTGTCTGAGGGATGACGAATTATACAGATACCTACGTCAATGAGGTTCGTGGAATAGTAGGTCTATAGCGTATCTGTTACCTAAGGATAACCTTATAACTGATTTGGTTGACTATAAGCAGGTAGATATATTAGATACATATTATAAAACATGAAGTTCAAGAAAACGGGAGACGGATGTGAATGTCAGGTTAAACAGGCACCATACTGGGTTTATCCCGGGCCGGATCGATGTGAAACTAAATACCACCTACTGAAATCGTCTAGAAAATTCTGAGAAAAGATGGTGCATTTCGATTTGAAAGGATTACAGTTAATCGGAAGAGCGTTACTAAGGACGACATATTTAACGCATTCGTATAGGGCAGTTACGTCATCAAACGTTCCTTTGGAGCTAAGAAAAAATTGAAGAATGATATATGTTTATGCTCAGAACATGAGTACGCCAAATATTCACACTAAAAGCTAGGCCTGGGGTGGACAGACCTAGCTCCTCACAACCATTCGTTTGCGTGAGTTTTTATTTTTGGGACGAATGGAAGGGACCTACAATTTGATGCCGAGTCCGAACGGCTGAATTAAGAAGCCTTTTCAGGAAGTTATACTCTCGGAAAAAAAACCATGATGTAATTTGTGCTTTTCCGGTGATCGAACCTGAGAGCCATCGCACAATAGTCCAGCACACTTTTAAAATTATGACAGTTGCTACTTGCATACGCCGAAAATATGACATATTGGGTACAACAAAGCGAGTTGTCCTCTCACTGCTGCGTTTGTTAGTATAGAAACTTAAGCGGCTAAAATTCGTTTAGTTGTCATGGTAAAAACTCGGATTGCACTTCACAATCTGCAGGTAGTAAGGGACTTTGTTTGGGTACCTTGGAATATAACTCTTCTAACATCTAAGCATAAATTAAACAAAGAAAAACTCTTTCCTTGGGCTAAAAAAAGCAATTGAGTAGTAGAGCCCTATCTCAAACAACTAAGGGGATACCTATACTGTATAAGGCCATTCTTCACTGGATTCCAGCCTACAAGGGCTTTGCTGGAAACGAAACAGCTGACTTACAGACTGAAGTCGGCGCGACAATGCCATTTATCGAACCTGAACCATTCTATGCCGTCAGGAAAAAAAAAAACATTTCTTAAATCTGGCTTAAAACACCTGAACAGAACTGCACGAGACAATTCTTCCCAAAGGTTTCAGGTTTTTGACTACATGTAGGCTCCGGTACGACTCCAATTCGGTGAAGATGTTTTTTTCATGAGGCCATGGCCGCTAATTATACCTGTCATATGATCCTCAAATTATTTTTGTTCCGATTAATAAGATAATGGTATTTTCTGGAGGAGAATTTTTGGAAGAATTGTTGCACTCGCTGTGAAATGTGTCGTGTGTGGCACCGTATAGACTATGTCTGTAGTGACGAATCCTCTCTTCACATACTCATGGAATGTCCGGCTCTCTTTCGCCTCAGAAAGACTATCCTTGGCGAGGAAATCGTCACTTCAGCAAATCTTGCTGACATACCCTCAGAGAAGATCATCGTCTTTCCTGACTGTCTCCGGAGTGAAATGATAGCTCTAGTACCTCACCAGGGAAGGCACAATAGGACCATTTTAAAGAGTCCACAGTGCCAGAACCCCATGAAGACTCTCCCGACTTATAATCTATCTATCTATAAGGCCTTGATCATCGAAGGCCTGCTTTATTACTTCGAAGCTTGAACTCAATTTAAAAATCTAATCTAGGTACCTATATCCTCGGCCGATTCGAGAAAAACATTCTTCCTAAAATTATCGGTCCCGTTTGCGTTGACGGCCTTTGGAGGAAGAGATTCAACGACCAACTCTATAAGAGATGTACAGCGACAATGACATGGTCAAAAAATGTCAGTTTTTTAAGTTGGCTGGGAGACACCGAGAGTCTTTGATTTTCACCCAGGGGCAACGCAGTATAAAAGAAAACCCCGTTTTAGGTGGCACGCGCAAGTGAATATAGATATAAAGCGTTTTTCATTAAGGACTTGACAACTTCTTTTTTGAATAAAATGCAAACTACTCTCAAAAAAAAGACTGGCTTGCATTTTTATCAAAACATTTATGATCTCGGCGGCCAATAGACGGGTACGTTTCTCAAGATAACACGTTCAGCAAACTGAGACTTCAATAACTCAATTGTTGCACTCGCTGTGAAGTGTGTCGTGTTTGACTTGTGGCACCGTCTAGTTGGAACCACATATCGATATCACTGATGTTCAATTCATGCAATTGCTCAAAGAAATAACGTCCCAACATGTCTCCGTAGCGACTACGATCGACGAACAAAAAAAAAACGGCCCAATGACGCCACCGGCATGACAACCGCACCAAACAGACTTTTTGCGGATGAAGTGCTGTTTCTTTTTTGTTTAATTACTTCTCCCGGGAAAGGCGAACCTATAACGCTTCATCAGTGCCAGCGCCCCGAGTTGCTTGCAGATGTATGTTAGTTCTGCTTCTGCACTTAAATTGCTGCAAATTGTAGTCTTCTGGAAATATATCCCCGGGAAGCGAGTTTCAAAGTGTGCTTGTCCTGTGACGGAAGAAGTTTTGGTAAATTGATGTCCTGATGTCCTCGCGGTTGTCAAGTGTACTATAATTATGGCCATGACTCATGAGCATTAGCTGCCTGTCTTGTGGGGCGCCCAAAAGTTGCATTTCGAGGGATAATGTCTCTGAGTTCCTCGGAACATCTACCATGAAAGTACCTATAGAACAAGCATAGGTCAGCGACTTGTCTTCTGTGCACGAATGGTTATAGATTCGATGTGAGTGTAGGGTCTCCAATAAGTCGAACTGCTCGTCTCTGTATGCTGTGAAGTATAAGTTAAGTGAATGTTTTGGGGCCGAGTTTTGACTATTTTGTCCTTGTGTTCGTTGTTGTCTGTCGTCCTGTGGGTAATTATTTGCATAACGAACCCCCTGAGACCCGAATGGGATACTAGTTGACCTCCGGAAATCTTTATCTCAGGACGTTGCATCAGGGCTTTTGTATCCCAATCCCATCCGAGTTGCACCGACCCATATCTGTCAAACTCAGAAACGTAGTCAAGACTACTTCACTGAGCCTATAGCATGATGTGGTGGTATCTCACATAAGTGTTCTTAGTCTCACAGGCGTTTAACCAAAAATGCGCTTCATCGCTTACGGCCGAAAATTGGCGTTAACGCTCTTAAAGTTGCGACCACCGACTCGGAATTTAATCGGTTTAAGGGTGCATCCACAATGAAAGTTTGAAGTTGTCAAGTAGCTAATGAAAGACCCTTTATTGTATACCTTAGACTCCTTTCTGTTCATTCTATTCAGCGAACTAACATATTACTTGCATTAGTGCGATTTAGACGGGATCTCTGTACATATGTGTCATTACGACAAGAATATGAAACGCAAGGCCTGTCAGGCATGGCTGTAGAATGTTTTGTAGGGTATAAAGTTCCGCGTCGCATTCACGCAATATAACCAATTGGCAAGTTTAGCGCGCGTTGTGTGCAACAGAGCAGTCGGTTTTGTGTTTTTAATATTGACAGCGCGACACGACACAACGCAAGCGAACTCCATTCTAGCCTGCGATTTCTTAATGCGACGGAAAACGCATGACGCTCCGGATAGTTACACATGTGACAAGGAAAAATTAAGTAAAAACTTATAGATGTTGGATGGAAATAGAATCGATTGAAATTTCGTTCCCACATTCATTTTAGATTTATATACATACTTTTCTTTCAGTTGTGAATCTCTGTCGTCAAACAAAAGAATAAACTATAGAACTGCATTCAAAATCGATCTCAGAGACGTATACAACAAGCACAATATATGAAGTGCTGCGCTGACACGATAAAAATGCTCTCGATACCGACACTGGTAGTAAGTTTATTGGCCTATTAACATGCAAAATCCACGAGTACTCTGTAGGTACACCCAGATGTGACGCTGCAGTTACAGATGCAGCCAACTACACTGTGTATCTATACAATTTTCCACCGAGCTGTGGTACGTTTCTGTGAATAGGTATTTGCGTTATCCGTTGGTACGCTACACACTACACAACGTATCTACAATCATGCAGTTCGCATGTACAAGTACATATCTCATTTGATGGACTTAGTATTTTATTACGTTCACATGATGAATCTGAACTAAAGTGGGGGGGAAAAGCGCCACCTATCGATGTGCACAGCAGAGCATACTCACTGCTTGCAATTTAGTTGCTGATTGAATTGTTTTTGTTGTTTGTAGGTATGTACGGTGGTGACCCCAAGCCATGTATGTGTAGGGGGCGCGCTTGTCGTTTATACAGTCGCCAACAAGCACTACCGTCATAATCATTCAGCTAAACAAGTACATACCTACTATAACCAAATCGACCGACCATAAGATCCACCGCCGCCGCCGCCGTGCCACAACCATCGCAAGGAGAGCAGGAGGCAGACGTACCAGGCCAGCGCGCATTCCTCATTTTCGTCTTCGAGTTCGAGCTGCTTCGACATCGACATTAGGTACCAACCATCGACGTCGTCGTCAGAGTCGTCTCGTATTGTTGTCGTCATTCTCAATTTTATCTCCATGACAGGAACGCCAGAATGAAACATACAGCGCGCCCTGTGCCAACAATATAAAAGAGGAAGGCTAAGACGACGATGATGAAGAACATTGGTGTGTAGAGGGGGAGGAAATAAAAAAAAAAAAACACTGACTGGGTGTTTTTTTTTTAATGGTTTCCTCTGTACTCTCTCTCGCTTGCTCGGTTTTATGTGTGTGTGCCTGGTGTTGCGCGCGCTATGTGCTTGTGCCGCTGCCATCGAGATGTCCATAACCTCGAAGATTTGTTTTCTATACGACATCTTGATGCTGGTGAGATACTTTGGGAGTATTATACCATATTTTAGGGTAAAATTGTACAAGCAATTCAGCGGTGAGGTTAATTATCGCAATTTGCTGAAGATAGCTGCGACTTTTTGGGTATCTGTGAGTATCTTTTGTGTTGCCAATGAATCTAATTGGAATTGGATTGGAATTCATTAAGGAAGCTGACAATTTATTCGACTATCAGCACCGAACAAAGAAAAAAAAGATAGATACTATTATGTACCTACAAATAAATGCCCACGATGATGGATGTTAGGTAGGTACTATCTTGTATCTATTGCAAAATTATACCTACTAATAAATCTGAACCATCAATTTGCAACCTGGACGGGTAAATGATCTTGGTCTCGCTCAGTATCTTCGATTTATTATAACCGCTATCTCACTCATGCACTTATGAAATCGTCGTTGGATAGTCGCCTCATAGCCAGTTAAAGATACATTTTTTTTTCCTTTCGTGTTGCTGTGTTATTTCGTCGTTCAAATTGTGTGTAAAGTAGAGTATCGATGGCTCGGCGACTGTGTGTGCAGAGGAATAATATAGAAACCATGCACAGCAGGACAGACACGATACCAAAGAGCAGAGGGACAGCAAATACACAAAAAGTATAGTAGTTGACAATCACAACGACGAATATGTATGTAATCCACTGCTCGCTATTCATATCCATTGCTTTACTATTCTACTCACAGTCATATGTAATGTTGGAGTATACCTACCCAACCCACCACCATTGAACAATCTATCTTTTCATCTCGGAGATACACAATTTCCAATTCCAATTCCAAGTAATAATGGTGACTTTTTCAACTTACCGAAACTATATACACGGCACAGGTAATCCCATCATCTGCATTTTGACTGAATTAATCCTCTTTATAGTTTGTACATGAGATGGTTCTTTTATTATTTTTAATTGCGTGCTATACTACACAGACATGCGGAGGTTTGAATGACTTATCTGCCATGGACGACGACGAGACGAGACGAGACACATTCAGCAGATATAAGATGCAAAAAATAACACAAAAACGCGGCGAAGGCGAATCAATCGACCGACCAAAACGAAAACGACCGACCGATGATGAAGAAACACACTATTACACACAATCTCTGATACTTATTTTTTTTTGTATTGTACATCTAGTGCTACTTTTCACCCGTCTTCTACCACTTTTCGCTTTGTATCTGAATTTGAATTTGAATCTGAATCTGAATCCGAATCACAAGAAGCACCAACAACAAAAATACACAAAATATTTCCACTGTACTTTTCTCCCCATAAAATTAACCAGAAAACAAAAAAAAAACTAAAACAGAAACACTTTATCCGGCGTCACACTGAATAACGATCGAAATGTGTGTAATAATATTCGTCTCTGTCGCGTTATGAGAGCAGCAAAATTGTATCTATAACTGTGTTTCATAAATATATCATGGAATCGATTAGGTTTATTGGTTTTTCATCGAATTAAAATCACTCTGTATGCATAAAGATACACTTTGTTTTAGTTGCCGACAACATATTGACCAAGCCAAGAATATTATAGATTGTATTGTTAGTGTGCATCTGCATCTGGGCACATGGAAAAAAAAAAGATGGATACTAATTCAGAAACCGATTCTAAAACAATTAAACACCTGACCGTAATCCCAAATCTACTCCTCACCACTACGAGATAAAATTTCAACTAAACGGAGACGGAACGGAGAGGTCGAAGTGCTCTTCTCTGCGGCAAAACCAAAACCATTAAAATGAAACGAACAACGGCACGGCACACGAACGAACACAAATGGAACAAATAAAATGCGAAGAGATATCGTAATCGTATACAAAATACGAATACGATACACGAACATGAACACAGCGACAGCACAGTATTTCGAACACAAATCCAATCCACTGCACACTCATACAAAGTTGGACGCATTTTTTGAACAAAAGAAATTCAATGGCTCTCTTTAGATATGCGGTGCGACTGCGACAACGGTGAATGTGTCAAATACATTAACATGGGTTTGAATTGAATACTTGCTTGCGTCCTGGCTGTGTGCTGCTGTGTCGTCCTGTTCCTGTTCAGCTCGTACATATACCTAGTTTTGTTTGCTCATTGTTGCCTGTCTTTATTGTTTCAACTGTAAAATATTGTTGTAAACTTATTGCTCGAATTATCTCATAATAGTGATTGACCGAGCGGCAGTCAATATTCGTGGTAATTGCTAATGTTTCACCTTTATCTGTGAAGTCGACTACTGTGAGTGCTACAAGGAGCAAGGTTAGCGGTTAATTGGATGCGGACTTGTGATTACAGGGGAAGACTTAGGCCCTTATTGTGATTGTCGATTGTGTCGATATTCGTACGCACAAAATTTAGTTCACTTCCAAGAGAAAGCATCTACCAGACATTTGTAATCGACTACCTACCTACAAGCGACTGTCAAATCGACAAAAATCAATCGCAATCGACAATCACATCACAGTTATCGATCAACGATCAACTATATTGACAATAGGGGCCTTAGCCAAGAAGTCGTCGCTGTTGGCAGGGCCAACTTCAAAACAAACACACTGACTTGCGCTCATTCATAGAGGAGAATGCATGATGTGCTCGAGGAGGCATTATGATATGAGAAATGGAGGAAGTACGACCGACCGACTGGCGATAGCGTCGGGATTATTCTTTTTGGCTACCTAAGCCAACCTCGGAAAGAAGAGTATCCTCCACACTTTCACAGTTGGAAAGAGCATCATGTCTGACAAAATAACAACGCCTCTGACGATCTATCTCCTTCGTGCGATCGACTTCGGGGCGGGAAAAAATGTCATTATAGCTAGCACACGGTTTCGACACCTCAATAGACGCAATGGAACTTGGTAAATGGCAGTCTACATTTCAGAAAAACGATCACTATTGATGCCAACGTGCAGATATGCATCAAATCCAAAGGATGATGTAGGTTAGGCTACTTACTTACTTAGATGGCGCTACAGTCCGGGGTGGACCTGGACCTAGGTTAGGTTAGGTTAAAAAGGGGTATGAGAGAGATGTCTCATACGGCACTAGGCACCATAAGGGCCCATCGCCATCCCTAGGGGGAGCCAATTGCAGTGACCTACAATGGAAAAACCTAAACACTTGCCCTTGAGAAAGCCCCAAATTTCTCTGCAAAAACCAAGTAGCCCCTTATAGTTGGTATTGTCTATCTCCTCTAAATATTGGAAGAAGTACCTGGCCAGAAATTTCCTTCTACTGCGACATATTGCCTCACATTCACACAGTATATGTGTTATGTCCTCTTCGGCTTGCGGGTCATTGCAGAATCTGCAAGTGTCCGAATCTGCCAGCCCGAAACGGATGATGTAAGAACATTACTGATATCGCCGAAGAACTTTTACCGACAGCATCGGACTTAACCAAAGGGATTTCGATACCACAAAAATTTTGAAAACCTTTTCAACTGCCTCTTACATACTTTCTCCCTCTAGCAACTCCAGCAATAGTCTAAGAGACATAGCTGGCCTACGAAATTCGGCATGGGAAAACGGAATGTCCTCTACAACAGAACACTATCAATTTTGACAGACGGGTCAAAAACCCCGAAGTAACAGATGGTGGGGTCTTCCTCAGGTCAACCTCAGTTTGCAATTTAGATCAAAGCTATTCGTCCAGAAACAGCCTAGCTGTCGATTGGTAAGCAGATGCTGCAGAGACGAAGGTAGTACCAGAAAGACTTACATAACAAATTATTACTCAACGATCTCAGTGATCTTGGCGCAACACCGGAACCTCTAATAGCTTTACCGACAAGCACAAGACCAAAAGATGTGGTTGAGTAGTTGACTTTGACTCCAAGAAAGTGTATAAATTCCTACGAATAGATGTATTGGTAATCCATTTCAACTGTATTAAACACAATCACCTTTCCCCTCCGGTCTTCAAAATGTGTCCATAAAATGTGTTTATAAAACTAAACTGAAACTTAAAATTCGCTTCTTTGACTATTATGATATAGTTGGCAAAGATTTTGGCATTTATTGCCTCTTCATCCTTATTTGGTGTAAAGGTTGACCGCGGCTTTTTCAACATATCGACTAGTATCTCACCAATAACACGAGTTATGTTGTCTTCCAAGGCGGCAATAGTTATCTAAAGCCATCAGAAACGCCAAAACCGACAGCTTGACTGTCAATGTATATCTACATGATGATATCCCTTTGTTATACCGTGTTAATCGATAGCCACGCTATGGCTTGATTTCGGCTTAAAAGGCACGGCAGTGTTTCTGAAGACAGGAGAAGAGTCCCATTTAGTTCTTCTGAGAAGACCAACATGCTTAGACCAAAGAAGTTTTCTATCGAGGTTTACTCCCAGATATTTTACTTCATCAGAGATGGGGATAAGGACACCTTTAAGCACAAGCTGAGTGGAGTCAGACCAGTGACCTTTCTCCTTCTCGTGAAGAGAACAACCGTAGTTTTAAGAGGATTCACTGGAAGCCCATTTCTTGTGCACCAATCATCGATCAAGCCTAAGGATATCTGCGCCAGAGAGCAGACAGTCCTTAGGTTTAAACCGACAGACAGAACGGCGACATCATTTGCGTAGGTTCCATGAAGATTAAGAACCGTTAGCAGAGAGTCCACTACCACACATAAAAGGGGCGACAGAACACCACATTGAGGGGAGCTTGTCTTTACACCTGTCTTGACGCATTTGCCAAAATCCACTTCGGCAACCAACGTCCTGTACATTAGCATTGCTTTAATCCACAACACCAATGTTTCATCTATACCATGATGTCTGGCTGCATTGCACAAGGTCGCATTGTCATCAAAAGCACCCTCAACATCGACGAAAATACCCAACGCGTACTCCTTCCGATCAAGAGCACTTTCAATCCTACCAACCAATCGCCTTTTGTCTCAGTGTAAGTACCATTAGATTTTTGGAGCGATTCCAGTTTACTTGGTCTGTCACTTTTGAGGACTTTAACAGCCTACTGGTTGCACTCAGTGATTCGACCTCCTCACAAAATTTCCTATAAGAGTCGTTTTTCGATTAACGAATTAGTTTTTTAAATTCTTTTTGTTTCGATCGATATACAGATTCCAGTCTTGTTCTAAGTTGGTTTTTAAAGACTGATTTAGGAGCTTTCTGGTTTCTCTGCGAATACAATGTAGTTCGGTATTTTACACTAAGGTACCGGTTTTCTACATGAGTTTTTTGTAACTGGACACGTTTGTTCAAAACAACGGATAAGGACGCTGTTCGGATCTTGAGCCGACCTCTATACCCCTTGTATTGATCTTAGTTTGAGTGGAGCTTTAACAGAATTACCAAGTTCCGCCCTAAACCGTGCCCAATTCGTTTTTCTCGGATTTCTTCTCTCTTGCGAAGGTGAAACTTCACAGTAGATTTGAAATTTGATGTATCTGTGGTCTGACAAGGTGCTATCTGGCGACACCCTCCAATTGGTGATAGTCTTGGAATGCCTGTTGGACTGGTTAACATCGATTACTTGCGGTCTCCTGGCTGTAACAAATATAGGTCGAGAGCCTACACTGTTGATGGTGATGTCAGGATGAAGTTCAGAAGACGATCTTCTCGTATATTACAAATAGTGTTTTGGGCATTAGCATCGCAAATAAGAAAAGACCTATCTTTTTGGACTCGCAGTACTCTATGAGCTCAACAACTGACTTTGGTGGTGGAGGAATTAAAGAGTCGTAGGGAAAGTAAACCGATGCAACGAGAAAGGTTTCCCAATTGCCGTTTGCATGGTAAGTAATAGTTGCAGCAACCAAATCTTGGCAACAAAACCGCTTGATAGTAACTGTCGTAAGGGATTTCGATACAACAAGACAGTTCTCTCGGACAGTTTATCGTAAAGAATATTGTATGAGCCGCTCAACCAAGGCCACAGATGCGATTTTTTCACACCCATGGTTCCTGAATGAATGGATATTTTAATTATTTATAATTATTATTATATAAATGGCTGATGATCGATACTCGTAAAAGCCAATAAAAATGAATGATGTGTAACTATTATTATTCGTCAATGATGTATATAACTTAGTGTGTACTTAGTATTTCATTTCCTTGTTGATTCAATTAATCATCCAACCACCAATATGATAAAGTATATACTGCACTTACATGCTGTGGGTTATGGATTATGGATAGATATGAAACTTACAATTTTAGCGAAATATATCTAGTGCCATCACACCAAATCCGATTTACTGTTAAATGCTTACCTCTTTATTAAAAACAATTCCACTCAACAGTGTCAGGCCATCGCCGCCGCCACCACAACTTTGCCTTCAGCTCCACCATTGACGCTGTTACAATAATTCGATTCCCTTTTATAAACTCTGCGTCGCGTCGCGTCGTTGTATCGTTTTTCTGTAATCGCTAAAAGTCACACCGACACCTCTCTGCGGCGACAACCAGACATAATTCCAATAAATTCAACAACAAAAAGTGGTAAATCAACTTTTTCACTTTTATTTCATGTTTTTCCGTCCGAACTATTCATAGCCACCACCACTTGACTTAAGTATAATTGGCTACGCAAAAAAAAAATAAATAAAATAATAATAAATATACAGCGAAACACAAACGCCACCGATTTGCGAATACACAAAGACAAAACTCGAATTGGAATTGGAATAGATACACTCAACTCAACATCAACAACCGGAACTGTGCTCCTCCACTACTAAGAAATTCACTCGACTATGTAAATACAGATAAAAGAAAAACCACCGAAAATGGAGCGAAGCACTGTTGTATCGATTTTTCAAAAGCACCATCAGCCAACAGTAAAGGCCGCCTCCCTCGCACGAATCCTCTAAACTTCACCAAACTCAAAGTATCTGTCGGATCAATGTAATTCAACCAGCAAATCAGTGTAATTTGAAATTCTTTTCACGGCGATAACAATTAAAAATTTAAATTTCAGTTTATTTGGAAAAATTTCCAATTGCGGTCACACTCCGATGTACGAGTACCTGCTACCTCTTTGCACTCTCTGGATTGGGATATCCAGTTTTCAACTTCATCGACTGGCTTCTTCTGCTCTGTGATATCTCGGCGCTGTCGCTGCTGGTTAGGAGGGTTACACTCAAAGCAATGCAGCAGAGGGAGACCAAGACCAGAGTTCGAAATGGAGACGACGGTAACGACAGCGACACGAGGACGAAAGAGCGCACATACTTAGCGCTACGTATAATAATAAAAATAATAAAAGATACAAAAGAAAACATAAATAAAACGAAGAAACCCCGCACACACGGTTTGAATCAAACAATTACAAAAGTCGAAATAAGAGATCCGTTCCGTACTCGTTCGTATCTAGGTATATGTACATATTTAACGTTCTCGTTGGTGTACACTGTACAGCAACCAGCTACAGACTTCTCTTTCCGACCACGGAATGGCAACGGCAGTGGCAGCCAACTCCACTCCAAGAGAAATATCGAAATCAAACTGTCGCAATAATCACACTATGTTGCTGTGCGGCTTCGCTAAAGTTGGACTTTTTGTAAGTTCTCCTCCACATGTGGTCGGTAAGGAGTCTGTGTGCATAGAGTCCAACACGCAGCACACATTGTCGAGGCGAGTCTCCTGTTTGCAGCGCTCCTGAAGGTGGTGACAACTGTGGCAATTATGGTAGGAACATCTTTTTGCCCGAGCTTCGTCATGGCAAATCTTTCTTAAATTGACAAACTTAGGACTTTGTGTGAACTTTTTAATCGCATTAACGCTCGCTAAAGACTGACTAAGTAATTTTTTTCTGAATTGTTTTGTCCTGTATCTGCAGATCTGTTCCTGAATCTGTTGTCATTTTCATGGTAAGAAATGATGTGTAAAATTACAGATATCGAATCTAATCAAAATGTAACGGTCTTGACTGGTTAAAAAACTGGCGCCCAACGGATGACTTTTTTAAGCACAAATTGGATTGTTAAACTTTTGTTGAAGTATCTTGTTATCATATTCACTAATGAAGGAACAATGCTGAGATTGCTTTTGGGATTGTTCAGGATTGATCAAATATTGAGACCGTTGACATACTATAAATGGACTGCTAGTGAAATGTCAGTTTCATACAAACCTGCGAGGAAAAATGAAGCAAACATAAGCACTAGCCCTTTTGGTTCAGTGCGGCAAAAGTAGGAAAGAAATTTCGACCTCTGCGCGCCTTTGCTATTTTTTTTTACATAGAACACAGTGCCATCTATTGTAGAAAAATTGCAACTGCGCAAAAATAACGACTTATTCAAATTATTTCAAACGATCTATAACAGATGGCAGTATGGCACACTCAGCACACAAACCTCGACACAAACCAAATCGCACGAATTGCTCGATGACATTTGAGTGTTTTCGTTTCTCTCCGCCGTGAACCAAAAGAGCTAGTGCTTATTTTTGCTTCAACGTAAAATTGGCTGCTAGCAGTCCATGTATAGTATGTCAATGATTGAGACAGCTTGGTCAGAAGAGCCGAATTTAGTGTCAAAACTAAACGTTAGATTTGTAATTCGGTGTTTTTTTGCCTCTTGTGGTAATGCGTTTAGTGTATTAACTGAATTAAACAATAAGATCACGTCTACAAGCCGCGGAATAATATTCCTTAATTCATTGTGTTGCTGGAACTGACTCTTAGAGGTCGCCAGAATACATAGGTAATCAATTTTAAGCAGCTACTTCTACGCTGGTGCTTTGGTTAAATGCATGTCCCCAGACCAGGATGCGCATATAGAATCCCTACTTGAATTCGTCCCCTCAGTTGTGATGGACTTGATTAGCATTTACAGGAGAATATCGCACAGAAATCCTACTTCAATACGTCCTTTCATGTAATTCGGCTAGATTTTACCAGGTATCCCAGACAGTGCAACAAATGAATAAGAGCAAAGTGGAGAGATCGTTTCTCAGAAAATATTCCAAGCTTAACCTTGAGAATAAGCTTTAATTATTAAAGCAAGCGCTAAAGCCTGTGCAGATGGTACACAACTATCTACTGTGAGACGAACCTAAAAATATTCCAAATAAAGTACATAATTTGATCATTCGTCAATGAAATGAAGACCTCCATAAAAATCTCGAAATTCCCACGGAGAAAGATAAAACGAAAATATGCCCTCAAAATCGATTTATTAGTGGATGTCAATAACACGATCATTGAAATTCTTGCGGCTCTTATACGACGAACTAAGCTTTCCGGCTTAGCGCGATAGCTACATTAACCGCGTTAAAATATGGAACTATAGGGATGACCGAAAAGTTGCTTGTCAAACGTTGACAACTTTGTGAGAAAAAATCTATCAAGTTCGCGCTGTAGTTCAGTCTGGGAGGTTCCTAGAATGGCCAAGTCATTAGTGAAGAGTAAATCTATAAAAGAGACTGTATGTATGTGCACGCCTCGAGAACGGATCGTTTGATGTGCACGATTTTGGGCTTGATGGATTCGTATTGGCCCAAGAAACGACATAGGCAAAAGAAATAGACAAAGGCACCTTCCATACACAAAGTATACATTCCATATCTCGAAAACAACCAAACTAATTGAGCTTTCAAATCATCTGAAGTATTCGCCCGGGAGTGTTTCTGTGATGTTTGGTTTAAATTGAACAAAGGAGCGTGGCAGCTCCCATACAAGCAAACATTAAAAATCGTGAAATATTTCTTATTGGCACAAAGGCTTTTCTGTGAAGTTTGGTTAAAATTGGATAAAAGAGCGTGGCACTTCTCATACAAAAAAGCATTGCAAACGCTTTATCCCAACATTTCGAAAATCCGAGGACCCTAAAGTTCATATGAACGATAGGTAGGTAGGTAGAAATGGCGGTTTAGGCATGACTAGCAATTCGTCCTCTGATGAGGCGCCAACCACTTGCAACCTTCAACTGGTCCTTTGGTTTTGTTTTTTCTTTCTCCTCTTTTCTTTCAATTTTTTTTTTGTTTATGCATAGGTATGTTATTCCCACGAGTGAGACCGGAACTGGTGGTCAATCCTGGCAGACCCGTCTTACCAGGACAAGGCACTGAAACAACCGACCTTGCCTGGACGTCAGAGGGGACCGTTAGCGAACAGTTGTTTTTAAACCATTCAGCCGTCGACACGGGGGTCTCAACATCTTGGCTTAAAAGTTAGGTTTTTGCTAGGGTTTACTTCCCGGACACCTTAACTAAAGGTTTGAGTCGCTCTTAGTTTCGGTCTAGAGACAATTGATTGGCTGAAAATTATTCAGTGGGGTAGGCTTGCAATCAGCCCTCTGTTGTTTGCGGCTCCCGCATGTCTCGTTCTCGTGGACTTACTACAAGCCCTGTGTCGTCCCGATAAGGCGTCAACCCGGTTCCAGAGAGAGAACCATTATTTCTTAAGACGGAAGTTTTATAGGCGGCCGCCCTGGACAGTGTGTCTGTGGTTAGTGTCCCAGGATCGATCCCCGAAAAAACTCAAATGTCATCTTAAGGTTGTTTCCATACTGGGACACCTCTCGCGAAAGTCAGGCAAGCATCCGAAAGTATACAACTGTCCTGAAAAAGCTTCTTAACTCAGCCGTTCGGATTCAGCATATACAAGGTGGCGCAAAAATAACCTTCCGATGTTTTTTGGCTGTAATTTAAAAATAAATGAAAAACTTTGATTCTTCTCGTGGATTATTTTTATTTCGTCTTTTAATTTTTTTTACATCAAGTTGAGAATATGATGTCATGTAAATGGCCGCCGCCACAGTTGATTGTCATTTGAGCCCTTTTTATGGCATTTTCCATCACTTTGGCCAAAACTTCCGGCGATAGGTCCTCACATTCTTGACGGATATTGTCTTTAAGAGCTGCAAGAGTCTGAGGCTTGTTGACATAAACCCGCGACTTCAAGAAGCCCCACAAAAAGAAGTCTGGAGCGGTCAAATCAGGCGATCTTGCTGGCCAGTGCAAATCGTCAAAACGGGAGATTAGGCGCCCGGGAAATGCATCCTTCAGCATATCGGTTGTGGCACGTGCAGTGTGTGCCGTTGCACCGTCCTGTTGGAACCACATGTTTTCCAATCCCAATTCATCAAGTTGCGGCAAAAAGAACTCGTTGATCATTGCTCTGTAGCGCTCACCATTCACAGTAACCGTTTGGCCCGCGACGTCTTCATGTCCATGACATCTTCGGCTACAGCAGCAATATTCTCTGCAGAACGGCTACTCCAGGGTCTACCACGCCTGGCAGCATCTAGTGTTGTGCCAGTCTCTTCGAGGCGAGCGGCTGATAGGAGGATTACTTTTGCGCCACCTTGTATATAGGAATAGGATTGACCAAGGTCTCTAAAACCTTTGGACCCCAGAGGGCACTGCCATTCCTGGCCTATATTAGCTATACGCAACTCCTAAACTATATTCAACTGCGCATACCGCCTATATAGAACACAAAAATTCACATTGAACATTAAAAAAAAAAAAAAAAAAAAAAAAAAACTCGAAGGATAGGTACAGGTATGCAAGATATGCCAGTTCTGCTTTATGAAGAAGATACTACCGCGAACTTTAAAAGCGGTACCAAGATGTAGATGTAGACTACACTGGCTTAACAACAACTAGCCAGATCGCAGACGATGCGAAAATCTATTTTCAGGCAGACATTTACTTCATTTACTTAATTAGGTGGTGCTACAGTCTGGGTGGACCTAGGCCTCAACCAACACGGCTCTCCAGTTAGCACGATCTTTGGCTAACCGCCTCAAGTTGTGCACTCCAAATTGGTTGAGGTCCCCTTCTACTTGTGCGCACCACCTAAAGCGAGGTCTTCCTTGCCTGTGTTGTCCCTCAGGGTTGGATTGGAATCGAAGACTCTTCGGGCCGGAGCGTAGGTGTCCATTCGCTCTACATGTCCTAGCCATATTAGTCGACTGATATATACTTTCCTGATCAGGTCGATGTCGCTTTAAATCTCCTCCTCCAAAGCCCGTCAACGCAAACGGGACCGAAAATCACTCGAAGAATTTTGCAAGGAGGTCTTCATCCGCCTTTGATAACGTCCATGATTCTGCGTCATTAAGCAGGACTGGGATGATGAGGGTCTTATATAGAGACTCCTTGGTGTTTGTCGACAAGGCCTTACTAATCAATTGCCTTCTTAGGCCAAAGTAACAGTCGTTGGCAAGTGTAAAGCTACGATTACACGGGCATTTTTTTTAAATCATTTAAATGGCGCTGTGACGCCAGGAAAAAATGTCGCATTAGAGTGAATTCAAGCTACGATTCGCCATTGAAAAAATGGCGATCACAGGAAATGACTATCATCGTCATTTGTGTCCCAAAATCAAATGACGGACATTGCGAGTCATTTAGAATTTTCCGTTGGGACAAAAGCCAAAAAGTTTAGTCATTTGTCCTAGGCGTCATTGAAGAGCGATCACACGGCCATTTTTTCCCGCCATTTAAATGCCACTTAATTCATGTCATTTGGTGCGTCATTTTCCTATGCATTTAAATGACGCTGCCAAAAATGGGGATTAGACAGAGCGACATTTAATTGACTGCTTTGTGACGGTATTTTTACGTCAGAGCGCCATTTAAATGACTCGAAAAAATGGCCGTGTAATCGTAGCTTAATTATTCGTTTGATTTCTGCTGTAGTGTCATTATCAGAGTTAATAACGAAGCCGAGATAGACAAAGTCCCTATAACCACCTCAAAGCTATAGCTGTCTATTTGTGACGTTCTATCCGATTCGTCGATGTTTTGTGTTGCTTCATGCATTTTGTTTTGCCCTCATTCACCGCTAAACCCATTTTTTGCCGCTTCTGTGCTTATACTTGCCAACGCACCATTGATAGCTCACTGCGTTCTGCCAATGATATTGCAAGTATTTGCACAGACTTTTGGAAAAGTGTGCCCCTGATGTTGATCTGCGAGTTTCGCACAATTTTCCCAAAAATTATGTTGAAAAAGTCACAGCGCATCACCTTGTCTAAATAGTTTTTTAACATCAAAGGTCTCGGTGAGTTGTTTCCGGCCTTTATGGAGCAGCGAGCGTTCCCCATTGCCATTTCTGCATAATCTGAAAAGTTTGGCAGGGATGTCAAAACTAGACATGGCTCTGTATAGCTCGTCTCTAAAAATGCTGTCATCATAATGCGGCCTTTAAATCGATAAAGAGATTATTGTGAGTATCAATTATTTGGGTCTCTTGTGTTTTCTCCAGGATCTTCCGTAGTGTGAATATTTGGTCGGTTGTGGACTTACTTAAAAACACACTGAAAGGAACCAATCAGTTTGTTGACGAATGGTTTCAAGCGTTCACACAGTACAACAGTTACGATCTTATAGGCGATGTTGAGGAGACTGATGCCTCTATAGTTGGCGCAGCTTAGAAGGTCTCCTTTCTTGTGGATCGGGCAAACGATGCTGAGGTGAGGTTCCATTAGTCCTCTAACCAAATCTTGGAGACGATTTGGTTTATGTTCTCCACCAAGTCATCTCCCCCTGCCTTAAAAAGTTCGGCAGTCAAGCCGTCCATTCCACCAGCTTTGTTAAACATATCCAAACTCAATTTCAGTCAGGTGAAGGGAAATTGTTTCATTCTTCACTTGCCGGGAGCCCAATAAGTAGGTATATCAATTATGTAATATAAAAAGCAATATAAAAACCAATTTTTTAATTGAAAACATTTTGTACCTAATTATATATAAATTGTTGTAACAGTTATTACAACATGACCTACAGGTTCGTGGGCCTAAAATCCGATGCATACTTCACTACCTCCCTACAATATGTATGCAACCGCATGTATCTACATAAATTTTAAAATTATTTAAAATGCTTGTGGGGTAATGTATTTAAAAGAAGGGCGAAATCAAAACCACCGTGTTATGTTCGTGTACATAAGTTATAGCTACATGTGATGTATGCCTGTGTTGCGTATATACACATTGACTTTATTTAGTTGCTTCTGCTTCATGAATTTGTCACCCTTCTGGTGGCCTAGGCACGAATTTATGATGACTTTTGCTGACGCAATATTAAAGAGAGGTGCATGCGACCTTTCCATAACCCAGTTTTGGCTTAGTTTAAAAAACGACTAGGTTCTGTATTTGATGACCCGTATATAGCTGTATGTGCCGTGCCCCCTTTTTCCCAGTAACTCTCACTCCACCAATTGTTTTTTTTTTTTTTTCTGACACAAGAGAAGCTACATAACTACATACAACTGTCATTGCGATTGATTTATTGTTATCTAAAAATCGTTTTTGGGATACACTTTTTGTACATCTAAAAGATTCCAATAATTAAATTGCCCCTGAAAACCGGTCGCGCATATATAGGTGTTTTGTCTTCTCAAACAACATTCCACCTTGGTGCCCCTTTCGGTACGCACATAACCGTGATTTGCAATTGTATTCGCAATAATTATCAATTCCAATTCCAGCCGGACAGACAGACAATTTATTGAAAATACACATACAAATCGCTCATCCGCTATACACTAAATAAAAATAATAATATAAGCAACCATGGTTGGTGTTCTCCTGACGAAATTTATAACCCCCCTCCGTTCGGTTGATGGTGGCGGCGGGTAGGATAGAAAGGCTCCCTCGGCACTTTGCACCGCGCCACCAATTTCACTCCTGTCCTGATGTCTCGGTGTGTCGCGCGAGACTCCATAAATTCTGAAAATGCTGAAAATGAGTGAGTGCACGAATGTATCGTACAGTGGAATAGGAAGAACCGTGTTGTGTATAGTGCTGCGCTAATTCCGCCCGGCAGTGTCGCGGGAGTATGTTTTCTCTTCCGATGTACCTAATACAACTCGAACTATACCTCCTGCGCACTCTAGGCTATGGGAATCGTATTTAAATTTGGGTTGGTCCACATTGTGATTTGTCCTTTTGTTGTGTTCCATTCGCTCGGTTTTTTTCTCCCCACATCCTAATGCCATTGCTGAGCTTCCTCGGTTCTATTTTTTTTTTATATTCGTCCTGTTCCTTTTCATTTATATATGTACGAGTGTATTTGGGAAACGCTTCGGTTTGTGTATTGATTTTTCACATTTATCCGAAGGTGGAAGAACTTTTGATGTAGAATTGATTCGAAATTGAAGTTCCATTGAAGGATAAAGGCGTTTTGTTAGGGATTCATCCCTTAAACTGAAATATTGAGCGCCTGTCTGATGGATGTCGTACGAAAAAAAAAATGAATATTGCTCTCACCAATGTTTGGGTTTACGGGTTGATTTGGGTGTGGGATGTGTAAGTATGTGATCTCATTTTACAAAGATGGTTGTTATAGGCTGGGGTAACGATGAAAATGTTATTTTTATAGCAGGTATGAGGTAATTAAAAAAAAAACTTTTAATTCGAATGATGGATGGCCGCAGGAGACTATTGAGAGAACAATACTTTTTGACGCTTACGCGTAAGCCGTATATGGAAGTAATTTTTATGGACACATTTTTATTAAACGATTCGTCATCTCTTGCGTTGGCCATATTCATACTTAGCCTAAATTTTACTAAGGTAAGAAGTGCCTCACAGGTATCTATCTATATACCTTGTACGATTGAAATGAATTTTAAGCTTCTACCAGACTGTTAACGCTGATATAACATTTTACGTTCTTCATTTAGCAACGGTGACTATCAGTTTAATCATCATAGGTATTTCCCTTGTAAAATATTATACAATGGGCTGCTTTGGCAGCAGCAGCACACATTATGTTTGACGTTTTGTCGGATAGTATTGTGTTGAGTGCAATGGGTGATTGGGTACAACCATTGCTTGCCCATGAATGCTTTGCTACTTTTGACAGATGATACTGTCAGATAACCAGCCAAATTTCGATAAATACTTAAAAAGTTATATTGCAAAATGTATAAATGTATTGCAAAATGACAAACAAATTTGTGGGTACAAGTCTGTTCCAAAACTGGCAGTCTAGGAGAGCAGATTCAAGATGAAATTGTCAGCTTATGCAGCCTTGTTTGCTTTACAAATCAACCCCATCTCGACAATTCGAGGACCCCGTCAGAGGCAACAGACGGGGACTGTTACGGTCACCCCTCGCCTTTTCACCGAAGACACATCGCGACATCTACTGTCGGTGCCATCAAGTTTCAATCAAGCTTTTCTGCTCAGTACCAGTCTCTGTCATATGTGGACTGATTGTCAAAGGAAAATAAACGGGAGGCAGACTGCTACGGTTGCCCCCATCCTTTTTCCAACAGACAATCCATTCACTGACTTTTGGTCAAGCAGCAAAGCGGACTGGTTGAATCAGACACCTCTGCTACGCACCAGTCTCCCTCCCTAGTGACGGCCGTGTCAGAGGCAATTGGCAGGGGGCAGACTGTTACGGTCGCCCTCCACCTCGACCCGAAGACTAAGCCGCAACCACGTGAAGAAACTTATAAAAATGTTGACTGCCTCAGTCACCACCAAAAACCTCTCAGGTAGGATACCCAAATTCGCAAATTGCCACAAAATTCCTAAGGTAACGCCCGGCACAAAGACCTGTTTAGTCCACTTCCCCCCACTTCGAGTTTTAAGTCGCCTTTGTATATATAGGGCCGAGCTATACAAAGCCATGACACGTTTCGGCATTCCTGCCAAACTCGTTCGCCTGTGCAGGATGTACAGCGTTCCCACTTCAAATTTACGAAAGCGTAGTGCCGAGATGAGGAAATCGTAGTGTTTGGAGCTAAATCGTAGTGAAATATAAAAAATAATTGCAATAATGTTTTAGTTTTAAGCCAAGTACGACTATATGACGCAATATACTCAACTGGGGATCGATTCTCGTTCTATTATCTATACTGTGAAGTGAAAAGAGCTTTCACAAGTTCGCGCTGAATTCGATTTTCGTTCCATAAAAAATGAAAACAAATGTCAGATTTTTTTCATATGATAATATTTTTTATCACAGCCGTTTCATTTGTGAAGAATTGCGAAAAACATAACAAAGACAAGGCTCTATGACTCACGATGGAAACGAAAAATAAGCGCGGACAAAGGGATTCAGAAACCCGAAATATGTATTTAATCGTAATGAAAAGTATTCTACCTTGAAAACCTCAAAAATTGCAAATTAAATTAAATTATTTATCACTTCACAGTCACAGAACGGAAATCGACCCCTTGTAACCATCATTATTGCGCTGAAAAGTGAATATGTTCAATTAATCGCCCTGTTGTGAATGCGTTAAAACAACGTTAACGAGGGAAAACATTTGAAAATTCAATATTATTACATTGTGAAGGAATTTTATACAAGAAATATATGGATACGAAGTTGAACGGAAAATCGTAGTGTTTCCAAATTTTTCGTAGTGACGTAATGATTTTGTTCAACTAAGGCAAAATCGTAGTGAAATATTACGATCGTAGTGAAAGTGGGAACGCTTGACGATGGAGAAATCTCGCTGCTTCGTCAAAATCGGCGAAAACATCACCGAGCCGTTTGATGTCTGAGGAAAAAACGAAGTGCATATAAGTTTCAGACGGCAGACGGCTACTTGTGCCATGCTCATGGTCTCAAACACAAACTATTGTACATATATTTCATGAAATAAAGAATCTAATCTAATCTCTAAATCTATCTATAAGTTTCAGATACAACTTCGAAGTAGTTAAAGACTTTGTCTACCTGGGCTCCACTATCACCTCGCAAAATGACATCAGCGCAGAGATCTAACGAAGAATCACTCTTACCAATCGCAGTTTCTTCGAGCTAAGAAGGCATCTAAGCAGTAAAGCCCTCTCTCGCAGAACCAAGGAGATATTGAACAAGACATTAATCATCCCGGTCCTGTTGTATACCTATGGTGCAGAAGCATGGACTCTGTCGAAATCGGATGAAAACCTTCTGGGATGCTTTGAGAGAAAGATTCTTCGAGTGATATTCGGTCCAGTTTGTATCGATGGAGTGTAGAGGAGAAGATTTAACGATTAGCTTTATGGGCTATACAGCGACGTTGACCTCGTCAAAAAGCTGAATTCACAATGGCTGAGATGGCTGGGGCACGTGGAGCGTATGGACAGCAACGAACCAGCCCAACGAGTCTTTGAGTCCACCCCTGAGGGACAACGTATCAGAGGAAGACGCAACCTTAGGTGGCACACACAATTGGAGGGCGACCTCATCCAACTTGGTGTGCGAAACTGGAGGCAGCTAGCTAGGGACCGAGCTGACTGGAGGGGCTTTTTGACTGAGGCCGTGGTCCAACCCCGGATAAAAGTAAAGTAAGTAAGCTATTGTTGTCATAGAGGAAGAACCAAGGAAGATATGTCGTTCTTAGATCGGCGAAGATATGTCGCGCGGACTTATGTCGCTACCCCGAAATCCGCATCCAAATAGACGTTGATGCTGTTAGAGTAGCAAAGGCCTTAATAAATCATCTGCAGCTCGAGAATAGCTGTAACAACGTGCGGCTACGATGGTCCCTTCATCTTGTGGTTATCTCTTGTGTAGAACAGTAATAGAATTGGACCAAGAATTTTGAGAATTCAGTCTCACGGTTTACACCTGCGCTAAAGCAAATCTTTTTCCCTTTAGAGCTTTTTCGACGACATTTTAAGAACAGACGAATCGGTGCCACCTGTCACTTGGCCACTACGCCACTACCACACGGCTTTGATGCGCGCCTTGCTTAAGCTATTCAAATTACGAAATCGTATACAATGTAACCAACTATAATTTATTTAAGTACATAGGTACCTACCTACATTACACCCCAAAATTATATACAGTAATACAATTTTATGTTAAAATTAAAGCACGTACCAATTACATATTACATTGCATATAGGGTAGGTAATAGGTATCCTTAAGCGATCTAGATACTTGCCATTTTAATAAGTAGATACGCTAATTAAGCAAATTTCAAGTCGCGTCCCATCGCAACAGCCCAGCCGTAAGTATCCATCCAGCACATTCGATTTATTTTTATTTTTCACAAAACATAAGACAGGTCATTTATCTTTAAGTGACGAAGCAAGAGAAGTCACAGAGTCTTCACATATGCATACCATAGACATACATTTATGTATAGTGATACTCGTTCAAATTACGAAGAACTGGTTCGCGGGAGTTGTTGCAACTGAAATGCGAAATGCCGCGATGAAGAAGTGAATAAATGTATCTCGTTGTCGTCTGGTGCTGGCTGGTCAGCTCTCGGTTATCCGGTATCACAAAATGCGAAGAGAGATGCCCTTCAGAAAAACTTAGCAACAAAAATGCCATACGCACCTTTAGGTTTTGTCGTGATAATATAAATTTTACCATCAGAGTGATGCGGTGTATATTATATACAATGTGGAAACAAAAACGGTTCCCGAACAAACTTTAAATGAAACATTTTCTCGGCGACAAATCGTTCTCGCTGGTGCGCCTCAAAAGTGTATGTTGTGTGAAGGAACATTTACCTTTAGCCATGAAGCACCAGATCTTATGCCAAATACTACTGGTGGCCTTTGTTCAATTTAAAGGTGAAAAATGTCTTAATTTGGATGTTGGCAAAAATTGCGCTGTTATGTTGAGGCAATGCTTGGAAGGTTGCGATGCATGTTTACCAACTAGACAAGCACTAAAGAACAGGCCAATAAGCCTTACCTTCTTTATCCTTAAAACTTATGACAAATTTATTGACAGTGTAGGTAGAGTAATACTTTTTTAACATCGAAGGTCTCCGTGAGTTCTTTACCGATCTTTATGGAGCAGCATGCATTCTCCATCTTGCACAAAAGGACGCATTTGGGAAAGCTAGACATTGCTATTAATGCTATGGTAGAGTGTAAGTATTGTCGGCACAATAAAGAATTCGCTTAAAAGATAAAGGGTGCTGTAGCTATAAACCGAGCTATGAGCGCATAGTACCCTAACTGAATTGTTATTTTCCTTGAAGCAAAGACACATTATAGAAAAACTTTGGGGTTCTAAGTAAGAAGCTTATGCCTTAGCGCCAGGTTATTACCCCACTGCTTTGGTTAAATGTTTTAAAGATCTGTTTCAGCAGCTTAAACCAGCTCAGAACAAAATAATCATTAACGAAAGAATAAAAAAAAATCCACAATAGCCTGTTATCCTAAAGCAGAATCTTTGGGAAAACCTTAGGAATGTCTTCCAAAATTAAACTCTGGATATGCACGGTAAGCGGAAGACCTATTCTGACCTACTAGGAGATTGCCCCTTAGAATCCCAACCTAAGGAAATAACAAAAGTTTGAAATCGTTTGAAAACTCACATGCTAGGCAATGCAAGTGCGATGAGAACAGCTTCAACCACAGGAGGGTTGAGGCTATCCTCATTCTGTTTCCATGGATACCTATATCTTTATACAATTATCGGTAGACAATTACAGTGGCGTGAGAATCAGTCTTTGGACCTACCATAGACTACATGTAAGTACCTACATCGCGCAATATTTTCTCAAAATCTTTGGCATTTAAAAATCGGTACACCTCCCGGTCCATTCCATAGCAGTGTCTTCCAAGCGGAAGCCCTGAGCAGCCCTTGAGTCAGTGGTAAGTATAACCTTCCGGAAATATAAATTTTAAAATGCAGTCGCGAAAAGCTGTAATTTCTGTCAACAAAGCGATGTCTTGAATAGCTCTGCCAAGACATGGGTACTTTGACATGAAGGCATTCCAAGCAATGAGAAAGCTGTCAACAGGTGTTTAGATCCTCTTTTCACATGCCTAAGCTTAAATCAGGGGAAAAATGCAGAAAGAGAGTCGAAATCCAGGCAGACAGCTATAGTGGTAGTGGTACCTTACCATAAGAAGGCTATAGCAGCTTTTCAACAAAGCCGAAAGGATAGAAGGTCCCTTTCCAACCTCTCCAGTAATCATTCACAGAGACTGCGCTTGAGGGCACAACCCACTTTTTATGTCACTGCAATCTTTAACACATTACAAACACAATTTTTAAGGAATACTTCTTCAAAAACCTCGACGAACTTTTCAGCACATCAAGAGGCAAAATAATGAACTTCATCAAATGCTCAGGATCAGTATGGTTTGTATGTTACAACAGAGTGTGTAATATTGATTAAATTAATAGACAGGGTTACAATGGCTAAGGGACAACCTTTTTCTCACTATGGACATCACAATACGTGAGTATTGACCTGACTGTGATATGGGGTACTCCTCGTCAGCCCTCAAACTTAACTTAACCTAAACTTGTTGCTGTTTAGCTTGGGTATTACTATCCTCACTTCGTGTTGATCAGATGGATGAAAGTTTTTGCTATCGCCGTCTAAATTGAATGATTCTTCTGTCTAACAGCAGCGGTATACTTGTATATACCAGGTGGATCCAGGTGCTCTAAGAACAAACGAAGCGATATACAGGCTCTGCGCAATACGAACAATAAGGGGATTTCGAACAATCTCAGAAGAAGCAGCCTACATTATATCGGGAATGATACCCATCGACATACCTTAGGCAAACAGCCAACCGGCAAAAGGTCCCTAATAGAAGGGTCAAAGTAGAAGAGAGAGAAACATCGATGGAACTATGGCAAGCCATGTGGGATAACACGGCAAAAGGCAGATGGATCCACAAACTGATCCCCACCATCGAGATCTGGATAAAAAGAACAAACGGGAACTGTAACTACCACCTTACTCAGTCCTTATCGGGGCACGTCGGCTATCGGAAAGACCTTCACAGACCTTCGAATGCTCAGACGAAAAAGAAGATATACGGAGCACGCAATGTTCCATTATAGCCGCTTTACAGGGGGAAGAGCGAACTTACCAAACCCCCAAAGTCTAATAAGCTATATGTTAAGGTCAGAAGATGACTGGCTGGAGGTATGCTGCTTTATAACGAGTGTATACACGAAAAATTAAGGAGACTTGAAAGACTTAGAAGAGTCGAAATGGCGGACTCAGAGGATTTAGCACGAGTTTCTAACCAGCCCCGCGAAGTAATACCTAACGGCTGTCCCGCGGGGAGAGTGGTTGAAGGAAATAGGGTGTGGATTAGTATGTCAGGCACACTCCTGGCATCGATTATTCGGGTTTGGGAATCGTGCATGTTGGTAGCACGGGCTACCGCATCTTTAGAAGATTACCACATCCACTGGCGCAACAAAAAAAAAGCCACCGTGTGGTTTGGGCCGTATTTTTTTTGAGGACGCCATTGCCAATACGGTCACTGCTACTGGCGAACGCTACAAGGCCATGATAAACGACTTCGTACTGCCCGAATTGGATGAGCGGGGCTTGGTGAAAATGTGGTTTTAACAAGACGGTAGAACCGCACACACAGTACAGCCACCTAACCTAACCTAACATCTTACAAAAATTCTTCTTTAAAAAAGGTCAAGAATAGACAGAAATGCACTAAATTCAATATCAAATTTTAAACTGGTATAATTTTCAGATAAAATGTAAAAAAAAATCCCAAACTGATGATACATTGTACTCTTGAGCAAGTGCCAATATTTTTGTTCTCCTCTACTTCCGACAAAAATATTCGAACGACCACGACCACCCCTTTAAAAAAAAATCATACATAAAGTATCTGTATCTACCTACCTACATATTTAAAGAGAACTCCGAAAATATATTTGGAAAAAGCCATTTGCAGTGAATTTTAAATGCAATATTGCAATCCCTCACTTTGTTCCATTCCTTCTTCAGTTGTTTTTTTTTTTAACAGTCCTTTGTCCCTTTATACAATCACTTAAGCGAGTGAGTGTGGCATCTCCTCCGCAGCGCAACTCAACCCCAAAAAAAAAAAAAAAAAGAAACTGCCGCCCGATGCGGTCAAGTGGAATGAAAGAACATGAATAATAAAAGCAACATAAGCTTCACTAAAAGGGGAACAAACGACAAAAAAAAATATGAACAGAGGAAGATGGTTACACAAATCAGCCCCGCACCGCAAGCCACCCTTTTCGGTTTATCTTACTGAAGAGTGCGATTTTCATAGCGATGCGTTGCATTGATCATTGTGAACGACGTGTACGTGTGTACCTGTATCCCTACTATACGATACCTTGTTTCTTTTGATGAAGCACTATAGTGTTCAGTGTTCACACCAAATAACAAAAAAAAGTTAAATATCAAACAAACAAAGATACGAAGGAAAAGTACTACCTCTGCGCTGCATTTATACACCGGGACCGCGGGGTTGTTTTACTTTTTTTTACTGTTTAATTTAAATGGGTCTTATTTTTTAAACGGCATACTAATGGTCAATGAGAGCGCGCACACTGCACAACTCTGTACAGGAGAGCGTGTGTGTCTAACGAAGAGAGTGTGTTCCTTTCCCTAATAAAAATCCATCGCCATCCTCCCGTGGAATGGATAATGGAGCAAACAGCAGAATTTGTGATGTGACACGAAATGGATACATACATCCTCCCACCCTATACCCCACCGCAACAGCGAGAGGAAAAGTAAAGTTCAACTTCTCATCACCACATTGGCGATACTATTACTAAGTTGGTCATAAAATTCATTCCGCGCGATTCGATGACTCTCTGAAGTGGATTAGCGAGCTTGTTGTATCTCATCTCAGTCTCATATGCTGGGCTAGGGGGTTTATTGAACCCCCTTTAGCAAAATGAAACGGATGGATAATGGAGTGTGTCGGTAGACGAACACACAGATGTCTCACTGTTCCCATGGTGATCTAAAATGATCACTGCTACGAGCATGAAGTGCGTTCGGAAGCGTCTTGATTTAATAGAGGAGTTTAGCTCGCTTATGGAAAAAATTAAGACAAGGGCATGCCTAATTTTATACCTACCGACCTTATGTATAAATTACATAATATAAAAATGATTGCTTTATTTGCGGCACATCCAACAATGTAGTCGCTTACGTACTTAGGTGGCGCTACCCTTATGGGAGAGGATATGGGCTTCAACCAGTACTCTTCTTCATTTAACTCGGTCTTTGATTGTAGTCCCACTCAACTTGTGCGTCCCATACCTAAGTCCAGGCGTACCCCGACTGCATTGTCTTCCTGAGTCGAAGTCGAACACTCTTTAGGCTAGTGTCAATTACACGACAAATTCTTACCTAAATAAGGGTTGCTCCTGCTCTACATTCACCGTGACAAATGTTACAGTTTTTATCTCCTCTGCCCGGTCCATCCCATCGTATTTGCTGGATGAAGTTATATTCCATGTGCAGATCCGAATGTCATTGTCTTTTCTCTATTTTGCAGAGTCGTCAATTGCAGTAAACCCATCATTGTCCGCGGCTCTCCGTTGCTTCGTATTTCCCAATCCGGAGGACCAGTCCATTGCTTGAATTTAGGGTGGATACTGGATACGTTGGCCCATAAAAGGTTCTTCCGCCACCATCTCTCTTTTTTTATCACCCTGCAATGTTGACCGAAAACCGGCAAAATGTGGAGTTAGAATTTTGCGCCAGTTGAATAGAACACAAACAATTTTTTACAGAATTCTGATTATTTGTATACCACAAACATTACTTAAGTTTAAGGTAGCTAATTGGAGTATTTTGGATTTTAAAAAATATTGGAATAGTGTCTTAAGCTACCTTTCTGGTCTAAAGCTTCACACATCCGGTTTGATTTAGCGAAATCGAGCTCCAAGCTAATTCGATGGTTTAGGTCAGTTCAAAAAAATATTGTTGTCCTGTCCTGATACATATACTGAGCGTCGTGTCAGTCATCTCCACACATTTTCTATGGTAGGTAGGTATTCAAATCCGGTGAGTAGGGCGGGCAGCTTAGTGGCTTCACATTTTGGCTCTCTATATACATTTTAACAATCCTTGCTGTATGTTTTTGGCGCATTATTATATTGATAAACCCGCGTCAGAAGTCCAGAAAGGTGTCTTTCAAAATACCATTTGAAAACAACGCATTCATTGTGAATGACAAAAATTATAATTTGCAGGTGCCATAAATACAAAACTTCCAACTTTGCTATGCAGACTATCCAAGCGATGAGTTTCTTTGCGGAGGTCCTTTTAAACTAAGGCCCTTATTGTGATTGTCGATTGCGTCGATTGACTTTAGCTATTCGTACGCACAAAATGGTTTCACTTCCAAGAGAAAGCATCGACCAGACATTTGTAATCGACTACAAGCGACTGTCCAATCGACAAATTAATATTAATCACAGTTGTCGATCGATCGACATTTGTCGCTCAACGATCAACTATCGACACTCACAATAGTGGCCTATTGTTTTCGTCTGAGAAGACTACGCTATGCCAATTGTAGATCACATGTCCGCATCCGCAACAGAAACTGAGGTGTTTTGCTTTTCAAACCGGCATAAGGAAGGGGTGCCGTCTTGAATTTTATTTTATTTTATAATCAGTATTCAAAATATATAACACGACGAGTAGGTACCTAGTTGTGTGGCTTGTCTCGATACCAGATTTTCCGCTGATTTATGTCAAAGAATCGTAAGAATTTGACGCTATTATATTATGAGTAAGTAGCATTTCCGCTTTAGTAAGCACAGTGCCGGCCACACACGATTTTCTTAGCTATTTTGCCAATAGATTTGATTTGTCCTTTTTCGACTCGGTTAAGGTTTTTTTCCGCCCCTTTTAGTTTTTATTTTTAAATTAAGTAGCTAAAAACTAACAGATTCGATCAACGAAAAATAGGAGACCACGTGCCAAAGATAACGATCAAACTAAATGCATGTTCAATTCAAGTGGTGCAAAAATGTTGTCTAAATTTCAACGAATGCTAAAATAAAGTGAAAAAACATACCTAACAACATACCTAACAGTTTTCCAGA
Source organism: Cheilosia soror (assembly GCA_949372485.1). Lineage (NCBI taxonomy): Eukaryota > Metazoa > Arthropoda > Insecta > Diptera > Syrphidae > Cheilosia > Cheilosia soror. The sequence goes on along the minus strand of OX443564.1, from coordinate 35,996,067 downwards.
ACTTGCAATTTGTCACAGAGAAGGGAGAAGAGTTGCACAAAAATAACAAAATACGTACCTAGGTACCTCTATTTTATCATTCCGCTTTCGAGATATGAGCAGTTGCAAAAAGAGTGCACACGTACAGTGTGTCAGAGTAGCTCGTCATCTTGAGAATTCTTTCTTTAAAAGCATTCAAATACCTAGATTTCATTTGAGACTTAAAAAATAGAATACAATCATACAGTCAGTATTGAAAGGAGTGCATTCAATGCAATTATTTAATGTCGATTTCTATTGGGCTTTTACCGTTTTGCTCTCAGAGATCTCAGATTTTTCCTGCTCCAATGGAACATGAAATGAGATTACTTTTTTTTGCATTTTATTTGTTGTGTTATTTGACAGTCAGCTATTTTCGATATAAGATTGCAGACAAAGAAATGTTTCAACAAGCACCTAGTTTAAACTTCAAATATGCTATACAGTGCGTGCGCTCTCTACCAATATATATGTCTACCAATCATCGGTTAAAATACTGAGCTCATCTTAGCAAATTACACCTAAAGGGAAAGGCTTTTTTACACTATGCTTGCGAACATCTGACAAACATCAATTCAGCCATTGGGACACGACACAAATGTGAGTGGATGTAAGGATGAGGAAGTGTTTAGATATCATTATCAAAATAATGTTCCGCTTCGATTATCGGAAAATACACCGAACTTATACATACTACGACCTACTAAATTAGAACCGATCTATCAGCGATCTATAATAATATGTATCTCATACAGTATGTATTTCGTATATTCTAACAGTAAAGACTCTTCTAAGTCACCGCCTTTCGAATATATTAAACAAAATAACTAATCCTTCGAACACGTAAGTTCTTCAATGAATAGTCCAGCAATAAGGACTCAACAAAATGTGTCTATTCTTATGACCACTTGGCATGCAGTCTGACTTTATCTAGCTAGACATTGCTGCGCAGCAATATTGTCCGCCTAGAGATGCATAGATACTTACTCCTCAAGATCTGCCCCTGAAAATGAAAAGAAAAAAGAGAAAAGACAGCCAACAAATTGTTTGTTTTGTACAAGTAAAATATGTGTTTTTATTAAACAAAAAATGAAAGTTCCCCGAATGATTCCACATACAAAGTTACGCTGGTCGTGGAGCAGGTTTCCTTCTCCACTTTTTCTTCGCCAGGAGATCCTTTGCCTTTTCCTTTTTCAAATTCTTGTCGTAGTACTTGCCACTCTTTGTGAAGAATTTCTGTTCGTTTCGCATTTCGGCCAACTTTCGATTCTTCTGCTTTATTATGTTCTTCTTGTTTGCCGACTTCTTCTTGCCACCTTCAGAGATTTGCACTTTTATCTTGCGTCCGTGCAGTTCGGTGTCGTGCAATTGGAAGCCCTTTTGAAATCCATCCACTGTCGCCATTTCAACGAATGCAAAGCCACCACGACGTTTCTTTGGTATGCGAACACTTTTTACAGCTCCCATTTGACTGAAATAATTTTCCAAGTCTTCCTTGACTGTATCGAAATTTAGATTCGTGACATATAAAACGAATCGGTTAGCTTTTTTGGCTCCACGCATCAAAGATGCCAATTGATTACTTGTGAGGTGTGTATTTGGAGTTTTTGGCGCTGTAGATGCTTCTACATTGGCATCTTCCATAACTTCGTCATCAGTGGCTGCACCATTTTCTTGATTTTCACCATCGGATGAGCCACTGTAGTCTTTCACTTCTTCATCTTCATCTTCGTCGCTGGGATTTCCTGTTTTAGGCTCCTCATAGGTACCTTCGAAGATGGCATTTCTTTTTGTGTCGTCAAAGTTGCCCAGTAAATCAGCACTGTCGTCGTTTACAGGTTTTCGGATTTTTTCTGGACGTACAAACTGTTCGACTTCGTATTCACTTCCGCTTGAATCTGAATCTGTTGAAGGCATTTTTTTTTTTTGTATTTATTTTTAATAGGAATTTATTTTTTCATTTGGAATTGTTTCCTTCCTTTTACAACTTTTGCTTTCCTCAATTTTTACAAGTAAACTGACAGATTGAATTTTGACAGCTGACAGCACGTGGTGTTTATTATTATTACCTGAACTGCTCGGCTGGCGGCTACGAAATAGAGAGAAAATCGACTTCACATTGTTTGTCGCGACACCTATATGTCGGAAAAAGCGAATTATGAATGGAAGAGTGTGCGATGTACATAGATAGTGCTATTGATTTTAGACAATTTTTTTTTTTCAAATATTGTTTGAAATTTAGTACTATGGACTCAAAAATTACTAGTTATTTTATATTACAAAAAAGCAGACATTTCCCCAAATTTATTTGAATTGCTGAGAATTCAGCCATTTGGACTCGGCATTCATCTTTTGTTAAAAAATTATCCTCTAGCCTATTTTTTGATGTTTTCTTTTCTTGAGATTTATTTGTAGGAGAAATACAGAATTCAGCCCTATCACGAATTCGATCGTAATCGAAAATGCGCTACGAATCCCGAAAATTACATCATGGAATCCATTCGTAGTAGATTCGTAGTGTAAAACTTTCTACGAATTTCGAATTTCGTAAAATTAGGATCACTGAATTCGAATGAAACATAAAATTGACCTCTTTTTCTACGCTAAGTGATTTGTGTCGGGATTCGGAAACGGTGGGGAAAACCGATGTTTTGCACAGCAATGTGTTGTTTTGCATAAAAAAAAAGTCAAATTCTTCCATTTTTTTTTTAATTTTTAATAATTTCTTAATTTAATAGGGCAAACTCAACTAATAAGGCACATATCGAAGTTATTGACCACGAAAGCACACCTGGGTCCAACTCATGTTCCAGCTCCTTTAATACATATTTAATGAGTCGAAAATGTATTTGAAACCTGGGGGGTTATTCCCAAATGAGCGGCGGATCGTATTGAAAGCGATACTTCGATTACGACCGTCTTCGTTTTTGCTTATTCTCAAATGCGAACTGTGCTTTCCAGTTTTTTCCAATTAGACTTCCAATTTTCCATATATTTTCCCAAAAGTTTGACAGCTTTTTCCCGCCACAAGAATTTAGTTTATTTATCCGTCACCTCAATAGCTATCGCTTTTAAAAGTACAAAAATACAAATCCGCCATGAAAAGCGATCCGCCGCGCATTTGGTAATAAGCCTCCTGTACTGCTAGGTTCCACATTTCACTTTCACTCGAAATGAAATCGGAAATTAATTTTTGTGTTCTACATTTCACTGTATTCGATTTCGATTTCAAAATTTTCGGAATTGAGACAAAGTGAATTGTGATTTCGAACAAATTTCGGAGTGCAGAACACTGAAAACGAATTCACTCTATTTGTAATTTCGATTTCACTCGATTTCTGAAACCTAGCTGGTAACCTAAGTCAAAAGAATCACAAGTGTCTCGAGTATTTTTTTTTTTCTGAATTTTCAGATTTCGCTTTCGCCTAGAAGTCTCTGTTTGTATTTAATTTGTTGATAAAAAAAAGAATTATTTAATTATGTATTCCAAAGTTTATTAAAAATGTATTTCAATAATTTTCACAGATGATCGATGTTTGACGCAAAACAGCTGATTTCGAAAAAGAGAATGAGAGCGGTTGATGAGGCAATGCTTTTGTGGATTCCATTCGGATTTTGCGAAGTAAATTTTTCATAGTTAAGGACTATTCATATGAGAGCGAACAACTAACATCGGACGATCGAATATTCGTGAGTTTTGACAGTCCGTTCACAGAAACGCTTTCCGTTGTCGCGGCAGTTCGCGAATTTCAGCCATCAGTTTCTACCAGCAATGCCTAGTTCGAGGTTAAGTTCGAACGAATGTTTTATTCGCTAGTTTGTGGAATGCGGTTTAATGATGTGGATTGCAAATAAAATTTGACAATTCGCGCCGAGAATGTTTTCGTTCGCGGCAAAGTTTGTGATTCGAAATTTCGTTGTTTAAACTTTTTTAAACTTGTTTTCTTTATTCATGGAATCAAGAATCTTGCATAGTTGTTATCCGATTCGCAACGAAGTGCATAGTTCTAAAATGGTTATGTACACCTTTCAGCTCAGCCAACAATCGCAGTCACAAAAAGTTATATTACCTACCGGAATTGACGGCGACTGTGTACCTTCCGGGCGCTCCTCTTTTATATATTAATCCAGTATATCCGGGAGATCAAATGGATTGTCGTTATTTGTTCCCGAATGCGAATGCGGATTTCGAATTTTCTGTGTGATCAGTTTGCTTAATATTCAGTTGACTTGTTTGAATTAAGAAACATGAAATTAGAAAACAGAAGTCAATGCGACTTAAGGTCACCAAAAATGAATGTTTGGTACACCGAAAATTAGAAATCCGCGCGAATTCCATTTCACCCGGAATTGAGCACAGGGGTGAATGTATGCACATAATTTCACCGCGATCAACAAAATAGAGCAAAAACATTTTTTGTATTGTTTTATTCCACCTTCAGCGCAGGTAGTCGCAGTAGCACACAGCAATAAAATATCTGCACCATCACCATTAAAAATAAATAAATAAATAGGTGGCGCAACAGGCGGGTGACACCCAAGGCCTAGCTTCTCGCATCCATTCGTTTTGTGTGAGTTTCTATTTTTGGGACGAATGGAAGGGACCTACAATTTTATGCCGAGTCCGAACGGCTGAATTGAGAAGCCTTTTCATGACAGTCATACTCTCGGATGTTTGTCAGACGTTCGCGAGAGGTGGCGCAGTAGAAAAAACTTTAAGATGTAATTTGGGTTTTTCCGGGGATCAACCTGGGATCCCTCGCACAGTAGTCCAACACACTAACCACTGCGTTACTGCGCCCACCACCATTACCATTACCATCACCATTAGGGTTCGGAAATTATTAAGGATTCTCGTTACTGGCGTCATAGGTAAGGGGTAAAACCCAGCGAAAGACAACACCTACGATCAACATGCATTTGCACGTTTTCCTGAACTCTGCCAGTAGTATGAATACGGCTGGTATTTCGAAATACAGTTCATTCAGTTTTAGTTAACGAACCTTTGCAGTCGGTACAATTTAAGAAAGATTATCAGTTTCTCCAATCTATCAATTTTCCAACATATCAATTTTTTGAACATACCCTTTTCTAAGTGTCAAGTTGAAAACACGCGTACCATCTTCCAAATAAAAATAAAGTGTGTTGAATGTGAGTTAGGGATGTTTTTTTGAGACTCGAAAAGTGAGTACATATAGTAAAGGGTCTCAAAAAATACGCCAAATTTCTTTCGAAAAACATAACCAACAAACAACGGATACCGTCATTTATTTGTCAGCGTTGTAGATCAGCTGGTTTGGAACGTATGTGGAACGTGAACTACTTATCGACGACACATCGTACCCTGTCGTCAAAGTCACGGAATAGCTTTTTTAAAATAAAACTCCTCAATAATAACTACAACCGTCCGTCGTAAAAAAAAACACCTCCCACAATAAGGATTACTGTTTGACATTTTGTTCTCCTTTCTGTCGGTTAGCATTTTTTAACTTACCATTTTGTTGTTGTGTTCACATTCCTTATATTTTGCATAATAAACAACATTTTTTTTGTTTGTATATTTTTTATATAAGTAAATTTTATTTAAAAAAAATTCTTAACTAAAAAAAAATAAAAGTTATTTTAACAGTTTTTTTTTTACTTAAACGGCATTTAAATTTCTTCATTGATATAATTTTTTTAATCAGATAATTTCAGTCTTAATATTATGAGAATACAAAAATATAAATAATATACAAAAATACTAAAAGAAAAACAATTTGTATAAATTCAGTTGAATATTTATATATAATCTGCCTTATAAAATAATTTTTTTTCATGTTTATTTGTTTCCAATTCATTGTACACAATATAAATTTAAGAAAAGTTTAATAGATAATTAAAGTTGTCACTAATTTCTTGTTTTTTTTTAAGGCGAATTTTTCATACATATATGTTTTTGTTTTAAATAAATAAGAAATGTTATTCAAATCAATTTGATTAAATTTTATAATATCAATGTTTAAGCATTACTTTATTTATTAAGCTCACAAAAACATTGTTTTAGTTTTTCTAATAGCTCTCTTACATTAGTTTACAGTTTCAAATATTTAACATTTCATATTTCTGAAACAAAGATTTGTTTTTTTATATAGCCAACACTTGAAATATATTATATTGTGGATTTTAAAATTACTTTTTGTCTGACAAGATATTAGTAATTATTTCTATTGATTGCAATTACGTTTGATAATAAAATTATGCCAATATTTGTTGGCTGTCAAACTTCTATTGTTTTTTTTAAAGCGTATTGGACTGCATATACAGCACGACAATTTTGTCGTGTTTTAGGAGCCGTATTTGATAAAATAAACAAAAAGTGAAATACAAGTAATAATTTAAAAAAATATATATATTTTCTTTGATAGGTGGGAATGCAATATTGCCAGAGTCAACCGAAAAATAAGGGGTTACAGCCAATTGTCGAGGTCTTGAGGGGAACGATTATACGGTGTTTGAATTAAGACATGACAAGCAGTTGACGCCACCGATAGATGCAAATACATCGACAAACATACGACGATTGCGACAGTAACAAACAAACAACACCAGGTGAGAGATGCGAACATCTACCCAGACCCATACCGACGAGACGACACACACATATATACTGATCGACATTAAATGCGTACAATTACTTCTACTGGATTCGGCCGACAATAAAGTGTTTTTTTTTTCTGATAATATAAACTCGGAGTCGTGAGTTTCATTTGGAGAAAGAATTCTACATGTATTTCTAATATTTTGCCTTCTCTGTTCATATTTATAGGCTTTGAACTTATATTCCTTCAGGTGGCTCTGAAAGACACAAATATACCTTCGGAGAGCATAGTAATATCAATTATGTTTATGAGATTTGATGCATTTAGATCTTGAAGTTGGTTAATGTTTCTCTTTTTTTTATTCAGAGGTTTATCTACATTAGCAATTTATACAGCTAATGCTCGAGAACTTTTTTATTTATTACCACTATTATGGGGATTTACATTACCACGCCACGCAATTTTATATGACTTCAGAGAGAGAGAGAGAGAGAGAGAGATCCGTTTGCTACAGTCCAGGCTAATGATCTGTAAGAGTGAGACCACAAACCTCCTTAAAAAAGTTATGGCGGCCTACATTCAATTCATTAGGCTCGTGGTCTCACTCTTACACATCATTAGCCTTGACTGTGGAAAAACGGATATCGCTCTCTGAAGTCATGCAAAATTGCGTGGCGTGGTAATGTAAATCCACCATTACTCTCCGTCTTGCACCCTCTTTATCGAAGGAATTATATTTTGTTGTTGGGTTCTTTCCGCGTTCTTGAGAAAGTCTTACAGATGTCACAATTATATGAAAAGTATCCGTACAACCTGTACGAAATCATGGAAATCATTTCCCATAGGTACCTCGTTTCAATTCAAATCACGAGTCTTTTTATAGTTCATCCAAGAAGGACCGTGATGCTGAAAGTAAAATCAAGTTCAGCAGTAACACTACCCTTCACGATTGGCGTTCTGAAACCATGATGTTCAGGTTCATCATACTTTATCCGAAATTTAATTTTGCGACCTTTCAAAACAAACATTCGGAACAATGTAAAGATATCATCGAAACCTCAATGCACTTTAGAAGAATACAAAATTTAAAGTAAGCTGTCGTCACAATATTTATTACAGGTACCTATGTGCAAGAAGCCACCCATCCGACGAGTGTAAGTGTAAGCTGAGACAATTATGCATGTAGCAACACTACAGGTACAGGCTAAGAAAGAACCGTCAAAGGTTCTAGCTCGAGTTCTATCAGAAGCTGATCTCACTCAGAGAGAAGTTACTGGCATTAGAACAAAACAGAACACATGCCCAAATTGTGAAAGAACAATTCCCACAACGGGCACAATGTACCATCCAAAGTGTAATGTATGGTACATGGCTGGTCGAAAATGTTTCAAGTATGAATAGGAAGAATAGTTGCTAGTATACCGACCAGTGGTATATCTTGATGCAACGCAAAAAAAACTATTTTGGACTCAATCCAAGACAGCTGACAGCAATTAGCACGCTATAACGTGTGATGCAGATGAGGACAAATTTAATTGTCGAATTGCGGCGTATAATCCAGCAAAGCGGCAGTTTGCAGACGCTTTCGATTTTTTGCTAATCCTTCTGATGACTGGAGGGAAAGAGTCCACACAAATTTTTTAGACAACGATCCGTGATAGATGTGTACAATGTTTTGGTTAATCGATATATGATGGACGATGACACGAAATTCCGAAATTAATATCTCAGTCGACTGCTTCACTGTACACCGACATAATTTTGTATTTTTATGTCAAAACTGCATTTTTTTCATAAATTTTTTTTAAAATATATTTACAGTTTAATCTAGTTTCAGGGAGTGACGCAGAGTCATATGTAAAAAGTTTATCGAACTCATCAGCCGATAAGTTGTCGATATATAGACTTGCATGCGCGCAACACAGGCTTGGTAAATTAAAAAAAAAAAAACCTTTTTTTATAACTTTTACAAAAAATAACTTACTATATTAAAATAGATTGAGTAATTTAAAACTCTTTTCCCAGTTCTCAAATATGGTGAGGCTTTGAGGGTATAACGTATTAAAGTCTTTTTCAAATACTTCCTTATTGGCAATATAAAGGGCAAAACACTCTTCAAAACGACTCTCAAAAAATAATAATTTAATAATATTAAACATAATTAATATTAATATCTATCATAATTCGTATTTACTCTTCACTTTTCGTAGAAAATGCGGTTCTTTCAATTCTTAAGAGTCTGCACTGTTACCTGCCTCCAACGAGGCCATTAATTGTAAAGCCTACGACATCAAAACAGAAGTTATTTCAAAGGTGACCATGAAAGACTCACAGCAGGCCTTTATCTTTGAGGCAGACAGCGTCCAGAAAATCGAAGACCACCTGGATTTTTTAAAAACCAAACACAACTCAATTCAACCATTTATATTAGCCCTGCTAAAAACAGACTCTCAAGAAGAGTATTTCGTGTATCTAGATGGACATAAATTAAAAAATAAAAAATCAAAGGTCATGCGGCAAGTTCCATTACACATAATTATGTATTTCTCGGCGACAGACTAAATGATGATGACTAAACATAATTAGGTTATAAATAAGGACAAGAAATGTATTTTGAGTTAGTCTTAAGTCAGTCTCACCCAAGTGTAGAAATCGTACACAATAAAGGCATAGTTTGCCCACAAAATATTTTTTTTTTAAATAAAAGTTAATTTTATTTTACTATGGTATTATATTTTCGTATTTTTTTACATCTATTTATACAAATATTAAAAAAATCGACAATATTATTCTATCAGGATGCATACTGCATAACTTGATGAGATCAGTAAAAAATAGACTCCCTGCCAGAAATTGCATTTGGAAATGTGGACAATATTACAATCTCCACACACAATCTTATTTCAATTAGAGATGTTTCCCGGCGTCCCAATACAGGGGCTTCAGCCAATTTAGACAAATTTAAAAATTATTTTAATGGATTAGGATCTGTCAATTGGCAAGAAAACATTCTGTCACACACTAGGGTGATGAACATTCTTTTTAATGATTTCTCACGAAATCTGTTATACTGATGATAACATTTCTCTGTCCGAGGTTGTTTGCTTCGGGTCATTCCTATAATGACCAAATTCCAAAAGTCAATACATTGCTGTCGAAAATAGGATTGAGTTTCAATTTGACTTTGGAAGAGATTGATAAATGTAATGCGGACTCGATTGAAGAAGAGGACGAGACAGAAGAAGTTGATACTCATAACGACGAATCACATATCGAGACTTTCCCAAAGTCTTACAATTTCATTGTCAGATCGAGGGCTGACAATGATTTTTCTAACTGTAAGTTCAGACGATTGTAACACATTTAGAACATATTTTTCACTGACAAATCTAACAATATTATAAGATCTGACAAGCTAAAATATGAATACATCTTGTCACGTAAGAGAGAATAAAAAAAAAAAACTAAATTTGAAAAAGAATAGAAAAGACAGAAACAAAATTGTTTCTTCAACTGAAGAGTTGAATAAACTGTTGAATAAAATTGTTTGATGCGTTGGGCACTAAGTGGACGAGCAGCATAAGTAAAGTAAATACTAAAATGCAACCATTGCATATTGATACCCAAGCAACATACTATGTATAATTGTATACCCATCAGGCACACTCAAATGAAATACTAAATACTACGAGTACGAGTATAAGTTATGGGAACGCTAAGTTTCCCACGAAATTGTTGGCAATATGATGCCAAACAATTTAATTTCCCACGAGCAGACAGCGGCATTCCCACGAACTGACACCAGCATCAAGTTCCCCAACACGCGAAATAACTCTTTTGTTGACGCGGCAAACCGTTTCTTGGGGAAACTTATTTTGTTAAAATCGGAATTCCGAATTTAGTGTTTAGTCTTGATTGATCATTCAGTAAATAAAGTACAATTCCTCATAAGGGGAAAAAATAAATTTCGCTATTTTTTTAATTGAGTTTTCCTACATTTTAATTTATACTATGAGTATCGTGTATCAATAAATGGTGACGTATGGCGACCGCTGGGAACGTGGAAGGGAACACTTATGACATGCGTAACGCTGATAGCGCATTTGACTCGTTTTGGGTACAACTCAGAATGGTTGAAGTGCCAATGACATGTTGCGACGAAAGGTCGCAGCCACGTATACAGTCGACCTTATTGTTCACTAAGAATTATCTAAAATTATAAATAAATATTCATTGGAAGAGGTCGCAGTCTCGTATAGACAGCGGGCCTTACCAACAAAATATAAAAGAAAATAATCTTTTTTTTTACCAACCTCTCCGTGAGTTCGCTCTTCTCCTAGTGACAGAAAAGCACGGCGAACTAAGACGATACAACATTTGGTGGTAGACGTGGGTTACCTAAAAAGGTCTAACTATCGAACCAATAACAGAAGTAGAACACTGAGGTGTTCTTTGGGGCTATACACCAAAGAATAAGAAAACACAAGACAATTTTTTGAAACGGTTTAAAGCGTACTGGGGCTATACACCAGCTAAGTGAAGTAGTGAATTGAAAGTGAAAAAGTGCAAGTCCCAAATACAGTAAGATCTGGCGAACTCCTGAAATACAGAAGCCGGAGGCAAATAATTGGACAGTGAAAAGAAAAGACCAGGCCACCACATCTATAGGGCGGGAAGCTTGCCTGGCAGAAAAACAAAAACAAGGTAGCACAACAAAGTATCTACCATCAGCAGCAGTAGCATAAGTATCAAGAATCAGCTGCAGTATCTACCACACCAAAGAAGAAGAATTTAAGTTAGTTAAGAACTACAATTTGTATTATATACATCATAACTCGTTTCACAAACATTAGAAAACTTTTTTAAATTCCACAATCACCACCCCTTTTTTTAATTTTTTTAAACACAAAAAACACTTTTTACCCTTTTTTTTCCGTATATATTTTTACTTCAATATTACCACGAGAAGGCAAACTGCGACAGCACAGTTTTTCGAACAATTACCTTTTAATTTAAACGAGAGCTTCATTTCCGACATCACCATTTGTCTGAACGACATCTACAACATTATTCCGACTTTCAGTGGAAATCCGGAAGAATTGAATAAATTCATTGCTTGCGGAAATATATTATTCACTTCCATCAGAACTGACGCTGAACACAAACTTTTTTTGGAGGTTGTGAAAACAAGACTCCAAGGACCGGCATTCGAGCAAGTCCAATTAAAACCGTTTACAAAATGGAGTGATTTGGTCTGAAGTGATTTCGTCTCTGAGTTAGAAAGATAGCACAGAATGAGTTACTAAATGCTAAGCAAAAATCTAGTGAAAACGTTAAGGAATTTGGTGATCGCATCAATCGATTACTAACCTCCTTAAACTCTGATACTTTTGCCAGCTCCAGTGACGAAGCTGTGAGGAAGTTCCTCTCCAACGAAAACGATAGGTTAGCCATACAGGTTTTCGAAGACGCTCTTCGAAATCAGAACCTCAAATTCATAGTTCAAGCCCACGGGGAAGGCGATCTAAGGAAAGCCATTGCCTACGCGGAAGAACATTCCTGTATCGTATTGGCATACGAGATTGAAATATTAAATATTCTATATGTATTTGTAAACGAACCCATAGAGAGAGTGTCGTTGTACTACTGCGCGTACGACTGTACCTCTCTCTACGTATTCACTTAGCTTCTGGACAGCATTGAATAAACATGGGTTTTTTCTGAGCGTAGCTCTTTTTCCCACAAAAAAAGTCTTTGGTGTTTTTATTTTTCCTAATTTTGCGGTCTTACAGTCCATTAATATACATTTTGGTCGCATCGAGCCGGATGTTTGAGCCAGCGGCCCATGGACAGCGTGAAAAAAACCGAAAAGTGATAAAAACTGCCAGCGGGTCGGAAAGCGGTATAGTGTAAAATAAAACCCAATTCAGTGCCAGCGTAATAAAAACTAAATATTGCAAGTGTAAAAAGTGCCAGCGAAAAAAGGGTTATAAAACACCCAAAATAAGTGCAAGCGAAGGTATATGAAAATATACAGGAAAGTACAAAGACGCAATAAAATTGCGCACAGCGAAAAACAGCGCACATAAAAAACAGCGTCGCCACAGGTAGCCTCTATCAAGCAGCCTACAATTTCTGCCAGCAACAGGCGAGCCAACGCCCAACAATATAACAGCCAGCACACAAGCGCACAGCGAGAGAGCGGAATAGCGAGTACAGGTATTCAGCCAGCGAAAACATACAGCTGTAAGCGATTTTTTGGCTGGCAAAAATCCTCGTCCAAACCCTCCCCGTGGGTGCCGGCTGGTAATACCCTCCACAGTAGTCTTGTGCGATATCAAGATGGGGTTAGCTGAGGTCAGGGGGCATCTCAATGGATTCTCAACTTTTCAATAGGTCAATTCTTTGAAAATGCTCTTTGACCATAGGATAGGGGTACCTGATTTCAGTGGTGGTGAGAGCGCATTCATGCACGAAACCGTGCCGAAGAATGCAAGGCTGGGGGTCAAACCGGTCCTTAACGAGCTCCTTTAGACGCACAGGCGAGGTCTATCGTATTTTAGCCTTATCCCGGTAAGCGGCTCTACCGGGATCGACCACTTTTCCGCACTACTCGTGGGACCAAAATCCAAATCAAAAAATGAACAACAAAAAAGAAACAAACATTTTAAATACGTCATCCGAAGATGACTTACTTGCCTCCAGTCAGGAGACAGTAGTGGGTAGCGCATGCCAAGAGAGGAGTTCCACTCAGGCAGATCTCCCAAAACCTTCAACATCCTCCAAATCTATCACGCAGGACACTCGCAATAGTGTCCAAACGCGTGAAAGCAGTCACAAATCGGCCAGCAACCGCAGAAAAAGCGCGTACAAGAGGGCTATTTTCATTCTTGGTAAGATTACCAAAAATGAGGAGGCAGGTACGGCTTCTCCGCGGGACCTAGCTGACAAAGAAAAATATCAGCGGATCGTTGATGAGTTCATCAACTTCCGCAAAGAAAACAACCTATCAATATACAATAGAGGTAACACTCCAACCTTTATCTTTCCTAGTACGGATAGTTTTAATGGTTGGGAGGAAGTTATAGATATAACACTCGGTAAGAACAACAACAATATGAAAGTAGGAATGTGTTTAAGGAAAATGACATGAAGAAATAGAACAAAAGAAGGATAAGTAATGAAAGCAAAAATTATGAGGACTTTTCAGATAATTTAGAAAGATGTGATTTGGTCAAAATGAAATTCAATGAGGAAGATGTTATAATGAATAATAACCAATTAACATTTGAAGTGAAAACGAAGTTTTTTGAAATCATTAAGAAATACTATTTGTACCTTCCTCGCCCCGCGATACCTGAAGTTAGATACGAAATGAAATTACAATTTAATGATGAAAAGCCCTTCCATTACCCTCCGCGAAGGATGTCATATTATGAGAAAGAGCAGGTGCAACTTATTTTAGATGATTTACTAAACGAAGAAGTGATCCGTACAAGTAGATCTGAATATTCATCACCAGTTGTGCTAGTAAGAAAAAAGACAGGAGAAATCAGGTTATGTGTAGACTATCGGACTTTGAATAAAGCCACTCAAAAAGATAATTACCCCATCCCCCTAATGGATCACATCTATTGGATGTGTTGTGCCACTAACATGCGCGACCGCATTCCCAAATATTGAATATCATCTGATATTTGTGGCACTAACATGCGCGTCCGGGTTCCCAAATATCGGATATCCCAAACTGTCTGTATGCGATAAGCAAGCATGCATATTCGTGTGTATATACATAATCAGCAGAATCGACATCGTGTGAAAATAGATAACATGATGCGACTGCTGGTTTGTGGAAAATCGACACTGAATTGGCTTCCTCTCGTTTTTGGACAAGTGAGTCTAAAATATACAGCAGCGGACGAAACATCGTAATTTATTTCAACAGATGGGTTAGTTAATAAAAGGATTTTTACTTTACTAGATTTGAAAAGTGCCTTTCACCATATTCGAATGAACGGCGAGTCTGTGAAGTATACAGCGTTTGTGACCCCTATGTTCAGTATCGAAGTGAACAGCAAACAAGACGGTCAAATGGAAGGATCTAATAAAACTAAAGAGTGGGCGCTGATGAACAAGGAGTTGGAACTAATGAAACGAGAGCTGGGGTTGCAGAAAAAAGAAAATGAGTGACTAAAGAAAGAAGATGCAATGATGAAACGTCAAGCTGAGGACTGGAATGCGGCAGGAGGAGTGGCAGCGGGTGCAGTAAGTTGAGTGGTGGTTAAAGATTTGTTGCCGGAATTCACCGGGACGGGCGATAGTTTTGACCACTGGGTGCGTCAACTGAAGAACATCTTTACCAATAATTGGATGATTGTCACGTCTACACATAAGGTCACTTAAAATTTCCAATTATTAACGTAACGGAGGGCACGCCGTACACACCTTTACAATGGATTTTTATTGTAACATAAAAAACAAATATGGCATCGAAACTTGCAACATGCTAAAGAGATACAGCCGAATCAGCATATCCCACATCAAACAGAAGAACACTCTAATATTTCTTTTGAAATGCAGAGAATATGGATTAACACCCAAATTTTTAAGAAATTCTACTTTGAACGCATCTTCACTGTTCCTGTTTACGGAAGCTGCTGTAGAGAAAACTTTGCACAAGAAACTTTCGCAGCATGTAGAATATTTCCACAAAAAACTTCTTAACATAGCCATCTCTCTCAAACAGACACAGACAAAAGGACCGCGCTACAACGGAGCTTTTTTACGTTTTGAAATATTTCGTTTTAGTTGCAGCTTCAAGACTGTATGGAGTCGCACTCGGGATATTCTCAATGAACGCACCACCAATAAAGAAAGAATTAAACGAAATGATAGAACGCAAATCAAAAGGAAGGACAGTCAAACTCAACTCAATATCAGAGAATGGATATTGTAGGAAACAACAACAGTCGTAACCGTTTCTTTTTTTTAAATCCTAAAAACGACATGGCGTAGTATAGCAAAAGTTAAAGAACCTCTGCTGTAAAGCCAACCCCATAGGAAGCATTTCCAATCCCAATTCGGGCGGCAATGGCTTTTCGCGCAATTTATGGCACAATTTCCGACTGGCTCTAGCACCTCGGATTTAATCAAACTTTGGCAAATTAATTGACCTATGATAAGAAAAAAATCGAATTTAACGAATAAGATGTAAATCAGAATTTTCTGATGAACAGATTGTGCGATAATTCATGCCGAAAACCGAGCCATGAATTATGCATAAGTGCGAGCGAGACAGAGGTATGGCCACGTCGACGTGGAAAGTGGACAAACTTGGAATCATGCGAGCACAATGCGTCAGTTGGGAAAAAGATATAGCCAAGTGGTCAAAAACGTGGTTTGTGCGGAAAATAACACCGAATAAATGGAAAAGGAATCCGTAAATAATTCCTAATCTTATACCTCGGTGTGTTAAATGACATTTCCGTTTACAGTGATGCATTTGCATTTCACTACGCCATCATAGCCCCAGTTCCACACGTGCGCGAGTTACAAACCCCACAAGTACATCGCCTCAACATGCGAATGGGTTCTGTTTTGAAGTTTGACGTTTCTAATTTGTATTTGGTTTTTGTTTTGTGGCTGACGTCTGATTTTGGTGAAATAATGAAAGTTGGTTTTATTCAACAAAATTCGCTTTTATCTTAACAATTTTTTGTTTATTTAAACAAATCGAAAGATTGGTAGAATTGATGGAAGAATAGCCGGACATCGCGAAAGGAATTTCATCAAAGCCAGTCCTTGCCAGAAAATGGGAAGCTATCGCGATGGAACTAAATAGCTTAGGGCCTCCAAAGTGGGATTCAGTCAAATGGCAAAGAGTGAGCGTTTTAATTTCCATAAATTCGATGTATTTATTTATTGAAATAACCATTTTAGGTTTGGATTGATCAAAAAACCAAAATCAAAAAAAAAAAAAACTAACTAACAACAAAATTGAGATGACTGCAACTGGTGGTGGGTCCTGTTCCTGTAACATAAGCCGATTGACTGACACTTAAGAAGCAGTCAGTCGTCTTATGCATTTCAATGCCTGTGTAGATCCCCAGGATTAGAATTTGGGTTGGAGTTCCTATCAAGTTTTATTGTAGAAGATGATGCAGAGGACGAACAAGTGGTTGCAGTGCAGGCCGAAGAAATTGCCACAATGCAGTCATCGAATTCTAGTCAGAAGTCATCCAACAAGCAGAAAAACGAGTGTAAAAGAATTGTCCTCTTGGAAAATTAGACGTCGGTGCAAGAAAAGTTTTATTATAATATGACGAATATAATAAGTGGCATCAATACTAAATTGCGATCAATTGAAAAGACTATTCGCAACACAGAATACTATGTCAAAAAAACCTACAATATAAAAAAAGAAAAAAAAGTGAAGTGCTTAAGATAAAAAAGAAAAGTTGCAGCTTTTTAAAGAAAATATAAAAAATAAAGAGAACTATAGAAAAACCAAATTAAAACTACAACAGCAACTCTTGGAGATTGAGCAAGGAAAGCTGAACTCCTATGTCACAGTTTGATGCTGTGTTATGTTTTGACGACTGAAACTGCGTTTTTTCTTGAGTGTTTTCCTCATCAATATAGTACAATTACAATATCCAAATCCACTCGTTTTCATGTGTGCGTCTGTATCCATTATTTGAGCATCTTAATTTTAAATACCTACGAACATAAAACTAGTATATAGAGATACTAGGACAAGGGTGAGTCTTATTTTTATTTTTTTATTTCCGTGGCAAATAAAAGGAAAAACAAAATAAGAAATATGGAAAATGAAACGAATGATGCCGCTTCTTCTAAGAGCGCAGCAGAACCAGGTGGAAAGGCTGCGGAGGGTGTGGACCAGCAAAGTGATGATCATGTTTTATTGACCAAACATGATCATCACTGCTGAAGCAATCAGTCAATTTTTGCGGGCGTCACATTTATAAAATTTTCCCCAACTGCGATGGATGAAAAGCATAGATGGAAGACAATATACGTTGTCCAGCAAGAGCTAGGTCGGAATTCTACAAATTATAAAGGCCACCACTTAATCGTTCCTCTTGCTGCATGTGATGGTGAAGTATTCGCTCAATAATCTTTCGGAAACTATTTTTAGATTAAACAACTTCCAAACTCTAACATCTAACATCTAGATCTAGTCTGGTACACAGACGGCTCCAAGATGGATTCAGGGACTGGATCTGGCATTTTTGGAGAATCTCCTCAAGCGAACTTCTCAGTCAGCCTAGGCAGGTTCTCGTCCATATTCCAGGCTGAAGTCCTTGCCATCAATCACTGCGCTAGAATAAACTTACGTTCTAACACAAGTGGTAAAACCATATTTATCTTCTCAGACAGTCAAGCTGCTCTTAAAGCTCTGAACTCATCTGTTATAAAATCGAAGCTGGTCCTAGAAACTTACATGGCCATCTACGAATTAGCAAAGAAAAACCTAGTCATCCTACACTGGATTCCAGCCCACAGGGGATTTACTGGAAATGAAACGGCTGACTCTCTGGCCAAAGTCGGCGCGACAACTCCACTCGTCGGACCTGAACCCTTCTGCGGTGTCAGTAAGGGATGCTTCAGGGAATACATTAGGAGCTTATCTCAAATCGAATCTAATGAACTCTGGCTTAAAACACCTGGGCAGAACTGCACCAAACAGTTCTTCCCAAAATTCTCCCAACGAAAATCCTATTTTCTAACTAATCTGGGTAAAAACAACCTAAGAATCCTGACAGGAATTATTACTGGCCATGGTCTTTTGAAAAAAACATCTTCACCGAATCGGAGTCTCACCAGACCCCACATGCAAACTGTGCCTAGAGAGTGATGAATCCTCTCTTCACATTCTCATGGAATGTCCGGCTCTCTTCCGCCTTAGAAAGAAAGTCTTTGGCGACGAAATACTTACCTCGGCAAATCTTGCTGAATTACCCCCAGAGAAGATCCTTGTCTTCCTGACTGTCTCCGGAGTAAAAAGATGGCTCTAGGACCCTACCAGGGATGGCACAATAGGCTCCTGTAGAGAGGCCGCAGTGCCAGGGCCGGTTAAGGCTCTACCGATCAATCATCTAATCTAATCTAAACTCTAACATCATTTTCAACTTGTTCACTTTTTAGTTGGAGATGCAGCATTTCCTATTTAGAGTAAGTGATTTGTGTTTTATAATAAAGTCTAATTAAAGACGAAATAGAGTTTGTCTGAAATTTGGATTATTAAATCCTACAAATGGAGGCCAAAATAAAAATAACTAAAAGTTTACAAGAAAAGTTTAAAAAGAAAGAGAAGTACGAAAAATCAACAAGAAGTGAAAATACAAATACGCATTAAATATACAATGTGCTCAAGCACAACGGCGACATCAATCCCGGGGGGGCTATTTTCACTCTTCGCGATATCGAAGACTCCCTTATGCCTTTTTCTGGAACGGGTTATCCAAATGTGAACCTGTGGGTACAATTTGAACAGAACGCTCTCACAGTGCAATGGAGTAATCTTCAAAAAACTTTTCGTTCGAAGACAACCGGGCATAACAAGCTGGAAGAGTCTAAAAAGGGCACTCATTGACGAGTTTGGAGGTAAGGTGTCGGCAGCTGAAGTTCACCGGTTACTCAAAAACCGAAGAAAGAAGCCAGCAGAGTCCTTGAGAGAATATTTATACAGTCTAATGGAGATCGGCAAATCAATCCAGCTTGATGACGAAAGGCTCATCGAGTATTTCATTAAGGGCATTCCCGATAGTAGACAAAACAAGGCGACACTCTACCAGGCGAAGACCGTGAGCGAACTCAAAGAACAAATGTTGACTTACGAAAAGGTGCGTGGACCAAACCAGCAGTCACTATACTCAAGGGGAGGTCCACAAACCTCAACGAGTGGCCCATCAGTTAAGCAGGAAGGGACGAGCGCAAATGTTTTAAATGCGGAGAGACCACGCACATCGCAAGAAATTGCAAGAATGTTCCGGTTGTTAAATGCTGCCGGTGTGGACAGCCAGGACATAAATCCTATGAATGTAGAAATCGGGGTCAGGCAGGGCACACACAACAAGGAGAGGACAACCGCCGTGTACATACTGCAACAACGGATGACACGGTGGGAATTCCAGAAGCCCGAGTATCTTTGCCAATTACCTCCAACCGTATATTTAAAGATATTGTCGTGAAATTAAATGAGAAGATAATACGCGATAATTTCCCAATGGGGTTGATCGACGATGTCCTCGATATATTGCAAGGCGCGAAAGTATTTACTACTCTAGATTTGGCAAATGGATATCTCCATGTTCATATTGACCAGAGTTCTAGAAAATATAGGTCTTTCGTGACTTATCATGGGCAATTTGAGTTTTGTACGTGCCTTTTGGCATATCCAACTCACCAGGCGTGTTAGGACAGCTCATCTTAGAGGGAACAATAGTTATCTACATGGACGACATCATAATCTACTCCATGGATGAAGAAGAAGGGTTGAAGAAACTGGAAAATGTGTTTCCGATGGAGGGACCGCCTTTACTTCCAACGCTTTCAGCGAGTATTGCAGCCAGGAGGAGATACACCATCTGCTGATAGCCACCGGAGTCCCAAAGGGGAAATGGACAAGTGGAGCAGATCCACCGGATAATAGTCCCCATGTTAACTAAAGCCTGTGCCAACAACCAAAGCAACTGGTATAAACATGTCGAGAAAACTAATCAGACCCTAAACAACACTCCTTCGCGAAGTACCAGATATAGCCCTTTCAGGATTCTGACCGGAGTTGAGATGCGTATAACAAATTCCCTCAACTTGCGCGAGTCTATGGATGAGGTGCTGATCGAAGATCGAGACGAGGTGCGGGACGAGGTCCGTGAGAACATCCGGAGAGTACAACAGGAAAACAAACAAGGCAAGGGTACCGGAACAAGCCTACGAGATAGATGAGTTAGTCGCCATTAAGCGCACTCAGTGTGGGACGGGAATGAAGCTGCGTCCGAAATTCTATGGGCCCTACACGATAACGCAGAAAATGGGCAATGGAAGATACGAAGTCCAGAAAATCGGTGACTACGAAGGACCGAATAACACCAATACCATCGCCGAGTACATGAAAAAGTGGAACCGGCCATTCGGGGACGAATGAGGCATCAGGACAGCCGAATGTGGTATGGGGCCTAACTAGCATTACATCACCCTATAAAAACGTTAACACCTTGACAAACGAGACAACAGACGACAAAAGCGAACGAACAGACAACAGACGAACAACGGACAATGAAAGAATACACGTCCCTCATATTTTTACAAAAAGCCCACAGAGGTTTTCTTAAACCTAAATACCCCAAGTGGAGAGACGATGCAAAGGCGAGACGAACAAATTCCTCAGCTTCACCAGTATCAGCAACTTCCCGGATTTGACAACACACAGTAGCGGCCTAAGACAGTTTAATTGATATGTTTCGTTTTTTTTTTATTCTATATAATAATAATAATAATAGCATAAGTGTAGTTTGTTTTTGTTTGGAAATATAAATCCCATCTGGTATTAAATAATAATAATAAAAAAAAAAAAAAACAAATAAAAATTGAAATATATAGCTAACTCAGGAGTGTATATGTGTTATCCCTTCAGGAAGTTTTTTTTCGTACGACCACTTGCGCGAAAACAAAATTTTTTTTTGATTTACCCCTAACAGCTCCATAGACTTCTCTTCGACAGGCCTGACGACGAGGACGACCAGGTAAGTGACTTAATTACGTTGTGGTACGAATATTTTGGCACGGTCATATTGCACATGCGCACTCAAAATTTTTTTTTGATTTTCCAATTTTGTGGGTTAGCAAAAGAAAAAAAAAAAGAAAAATAAAATAAATGAAACTTTATTTTCTCTTGGTCTGAAGTACTAGTAAGTACATACCGGTTTCTATTTCCAGTATATCGTTTCATTTACCTACCTTTATCGATAGCATGCATTCTTTTATGTAGTGGTGACTTGTTTGGTCCACGGGTGCAAGAACCCACCCACCGTCGAGCTCCAGCCGCGACCAACAAGGCATGCGCCCGCGCCTGTGACACCAAAGCTTTTCATTTTTTGTCTGTCCATCATTTTTCCCATCCTAGTCCAACTTCCTACACATTTCATCGTCTCTCGCAGACAACAACCCGCTCACACCCCTTCTTTACACCACCTCCATTACAACCAACGAGAAGTCGCTCTTAAACGCGTTAAAACACTAACAATTTGCAATTCTTTCGGGGATGAATTAGACTTGTTTTTTTTTTGTTATTAGTTATTAGTTAGTTAATATTACTATATAATAACGATCAATAAATTTTTAATTTTTTAGATTGATCGATAATTTAAAAATCGACCAAATTGTCGACAACGGCCTTGACCCTTAATTTTTTGGTTTGTTTAGGTAGTTATACTAGTATTAAGAAGTTAAGTTTTGGATTTGACCTGTGTCAGAATAAGATAGTTAAAACTTATAACAAGGTAATTAAGATTCTTCTTATTGGTTTCATGGTGGAATAAGAGTAGAAAGAGGAATACCGTCCGTGCGGCGCTACTTGGTTAGTTAACCAACCTAAAGAATTTGTTTCTAAGCGTTCCAGATAATATTACAATCGAGGAGCTTGAAACAAGACTCGGAATGCTTGAATCGTATGCTCTTAAATTTGACAACATTCAAACGGAGTTAGAGGTGCTTGACCCCCAGGAGGTTGAGGGAGATCGTCGGCCTACGTTCGATGCCAGCTACTGCATTCTGAAGACCAAAATCCTTACGATGATCGGTACAAGAAAACCTTGCGCGTTATCACAATGCTCGGATGAATCACTCGTTGTTAAAGGCACTAAGGTTAAAAATGCTAATCTTTCTAAATTAACTGTGTCGATATTTTCTGTAGAGTACGCTGATTGGCCCAACTATTATTCCATGCTTATGACCTTGGTTGATTCGGACGAAGAACTTTCTCCAATCGAAAAATTTCAGCATCTGCGCTCAAGCTTAATGAAACCAGCACTTCGTACAATTGATACTTTGGATGTCACTGCGGAGAACTATACTGAGGCTTTGGGTTTGTTAAAAAAAAAAGGTACAATAATAACCGTTCGATCTTTCAGACACACATTCGGGAACTTTTCGAGCTACGAGGCAGTTCCATTGCGACAGCTGAAGGTCTACGGCATATTTCGGACTCCGTTAATTCACATCTAAGATCGCTGCAAACGCTTCGAAGCACAGAGCAAATTGCTGATGGCTTTCTTTTGTTCCTAATTGGGAACAAGCTGGATGCTCAAACGCAAAGCAGATGGGAGGAGCGCCGCTAAATGTTATACCAGCTTGAACCGAAATGTTTACTTTCTTGGAGAAAAGATGTCAGGCACTTACTGCCTTTTTGAGGGAACGATTTTGGCCTTTGGGAGGAAGGCACAATAGACAAATAAAAGAGTAGTTGAAACAAAAATAATTCAGCATTCTACTTAAGTAGAAACATTACACATCATAAACACCGACAAAACGATGAACAGACGCACTGACATGGAGAATGTTAGTCCACACTACAAACATCTTCTAGAGAAGAGAGTGCAGAAAGCTCCCTAAAAATTAAAAATGTCAATAATGTAGGCGTATATATATATATATCTGAAAATAAATATCATTGTACGAATAAGTAAGCAACCTACAATCACGCATAAACATGTACACCTGGCTGCCGGTACAACTGTTTTCATTTACACTCATTCTCATTTATTCACACACACACATATTCATATTCATGTTATTCTAGTCTGTAAGTTCGAACAATAAAGAAAGGGTTGGCAGTTGAAATCTGACCGCCGCCGAGAAAACTTGACTTGTCTTTACTTGTTCTTTTAGCAATTGATTATTCTTTTTTCAGATTTGTACGCGTAGTAACCATTCGACTAAAGTAAGAACCATCCTACCATAATCTCAGAAGTGGGATACACCATAAAATTAAAATCATTATTGTTAAAAGGTGCGTCGTGTGTGAAAAGAAAGAAAAAGAAAAAGAAAAAAATCAGAAGTGAAGCTATTGTGTTTGCTAAAGAACAAAGAAAAGAAAAAAAATAATAACGAAAATAGATATGGCAGACGCAGAAATCGGGAAATTACACGGCTACGCAATTAAAATCTTGGTTGGGATTCCTAATGAAACGAGAAAAGACTTGAGTTATTTAAAGGAGTTAATAAGTGAATTCAACGGAATGGGTGATCCGTTCCAGCACTTTGAGAAACAGCTGAAGAATGTGCAACAGGCATACGAATTGGACGACAACAATATGAAGGTGCTCGTCTCACTCAAATTGAAAGAAAAGACGCTCAAGTGGTTTCACTCGAGGGATGACATAACAACAGTGACATTCGAAAGTTTGTTGACGGATATGGGCGAGATTTTTGATGATCGTCCAACGAAGTTAAAAATGAAAAGGATGTTCGAGGCAAGGAAGTGGCAGCAGGGGGAAACGTTCCAGCAGTATTTCCAGGATAAAATCATTCTTGGAAATCAGCTACAAATCGACGAGGATGAAATGGTGGAACAGCTGATTGAGGGGATACCGGACGAGGCATTAGCATCAAATGCCAGACTACAATGTTTCCCGAACAAGGTGCGACTGTTGGAGGCATTTAAGTCAGTAAAATTCCCGACAAAGCAAAAAACAGCAGTGCCATCGACATCACGGCAGACGTTGCTAGGAGGAACCGAAAAGCAGCAGATCCGTTGCTTCAATTGCAACTCCCTGGGTCATATGGCGAACGAGTGCAAGAAAGAAAAGCGCAAGCCGGGATCCTGTTACGTTTGTGCCGAGATGGGGCACTTGACAGCCAAATGTCCAAAAAGGAAGCAGCTACAGCCGATCGCATACATCGGTTCAGACTCGGATGAGGAATATGTAAGAACATTCAAATTTATTTTTATAAGGAAATATCTTAATGTAAGTTTATTATTAGGATCCCTACTAGATACCGGCAGTCCAGTCAGCCTCATTAAAGAAAAATATATTTCAAGTACATTAAAAAAAAATGTAATATATAATGAAAATCTTAAAACTTATTTTGGGATCAATAAAAGTCCTTTGTCCGTAATTGGGACAATAAATAGTTGTATTTTATTAAATGAAGATAGGATCGAGATTAAGTTATTGATAGTGCCAGATGACACTATGGTTTATCCTGTTATTTTAGGACGGGATTTTCCAATGAAAGCTAACATATGTTTAAGGAAAATGACAGATGAAGAAATAGAACAAAGGAAAGATAAGTATAGTAGACAATGCAAAAGATTAATGAATATAATGACAAATGAAAGTAAGAATTGTGACAACCATTTATATGATTTAGAAAAATATGGTTTTGTAAAAATGAAGTTCAATGAGGAAGATATTATAATGAATAATAATGAATTAACGGTAGAAGTAAAAAAAGAGTTTTTGAAATTATTAAAGGATATTATTTGTACTGTCCTCGCCCTGTGATACCTGAAGTTAGATATGAAATGAAACTACGATTAAATGATGAAAAGCCCTTCCATTACCCTCCGCGAAGAATGTCATACTATGAGAAAGAGCAGGTACAACTCATTTTAGATGATCTATTGAAAGAAGGAGTGATCCGTGCAAGTAGGTCCGAGTATTCATCACCGGTTGTATTAGTGAAAAAGAAAACAGGAGAAATCAGATTATGTGTAGACTATCGGACTTTGAATAAAGTCACTCAGAAAGATAACTACCCCATCCCACTAATGGACGATCTATTCGATGGGTTGGTTAATAAAAAGATTTTTACTTTATGAGACTTAAACAGTGCTTTTCACCATGTTCAAATGAATGAGGAGTCTGTGAAGTATACAGCATTTGTGACCCCTATGGGTCAATTTGAATATTTAAAGATGCCATTTGGGCTAAAAAATGCACCGTGTGAGTTTCAACGTTATATAAACAGAGTTTTTGAAGATTTAATAAGGGAACGGAAAGTAACTATATACATAGATGATATAATGATAGCAACAGAATCGGAACAGGAGCATTTAGAAATAATGAAAGAGGTTTTCAAAAGATTAATCAAAAACAAATTGCAATTAAGATTAGACAAATGCCAGTTTATGATGCCACAGATAAGATACCTGGGTTACTTTATTACAAGCGAAGGTATTAAACCAGATGAAAGAGGTGTAGAGGCCATAAGGACATTCCCAACGCCACAAAATGTAAAAGCAGTGCATAGTTTTCTGGGTTTATGCTCCTATTTCAGGAGATTTATTAAGGATTTCTCTTTGATTGCTCAACCCTTATACAGTTTGATCCGGAAGGATGCTGTATTCAAATTTGGTGAGACAGAATTGGCTCGTTTTGAGGAGCTAAAGCTTAAAATGAGTGAGTCACCCGTTTTAGCAATTTATAATCCGAAGGACGAAACTGAGTTACATTGTGATGCAAGTGCATTGGGTTTTGGAGCAATACTCCTACAAAAGAAGCAAGATGGGAAATTACATCCTGTGTTCTTTTTCTCAAAACGAACCACTGACAATGAATCAAAATATCACAGTTTTGAGTTGGAGACGTTGGCAATTATTTACGCGTTAAGGAGATTTAGAGTCTATCTTCATGGACTCAGGTTTAAGATCATTACAGATTGTAATTCTCTGACTCTAACCCTTAATAAAAAAGAAGTGAATCCAAGGATTGCGAGATGGGCCCTGGAGCTGCAGAATTTTGATTATGTTTTAGAACATCGAAATGGGTCAAGGATGCAGCATGTGGATGCATTGAGCCGCATTTCAAATATTTTAGTTTTAGAAGAAAATAATTTTGAGCAAAACTTATCAATTAGACAAAATAGTGACGAAACGATAAGGAAAGTTAGAAAACTACTCGAAGAAAAGGAAGATAGGTTTTATGAGATGAGAAATGGATTAGTGTATAGAAAGATGGGGGAACATATTTTGTTTTATGTGCCAAAAGTTATGGAAAGTAATGTAATTCGTTTATATCATGATGAAATGGGACACGTTGGACGGGATAAAGTAGTGAGTAATATTCTTAGAACATATTGGTTCCCTAAAATGAGTCAGAAGGTAAAAGAACACATCAACAATTGTTTAAAATGTATAGCATTTTCACCGAAGTTCGGAAAACATGAAGGTCTACTCCACAATATACCAAAAGGTGATGTGCCTTTTGAGACGATACATATTGATCATTTTGGACCAGTATCACTGAAAAGCGGGAAGAAAAAATATGTATTCCTTGTAATTGATGCGTTTACAAAATTTGTACGACTTTACGCAGTACGATCGACAAAGACTAAAGAAGCAATTAGTTGTTTAAGAGGTTACTTTAACTCTTACAGTCGTCCCAAAGTTATTGTGTCTGATCGTGGCAGTGCTTTTACATCAGAGGATTTTAGACAATTTTTGGAGATGAATAATGTTGCTCATGTAAAAATTGCGACAGGTTCTCCATAAGCGAATGGGCAGGTGGAGAGAGTTAATAGAAGTTTAGCTCCAATGATTGCGAAATTGACAAGCGCGGGTACCATTTCCATTTCCTCATTAGATGGTGTGTTACCCACTATTGAATTTTCAATGAATAATACAGTGCATAGGAGTACAGGAACCACCCCTAGTCAATTGTTATTCGGTGTAGTTCAAAAAGGAATAGTTATTGATTTGTTGAAGGAATGTCTAGATGACGCAAATGATAGAGAAAGTGAGAGAAACTTAGCTAAGATGAGAGAATCTGCAAGACAAAAGATAGAAAAAGGACAGAATTATAATAAAATGGTAAAAGACCGGAATAGAGTTCACAAAGACTATAAAAAGGGAGATTTTGTTATGATAAAGAACTTTATATCTAATCCAGGTGCATGTAGGAAAATCGCTCCTAAGTTCAAAGGTCCATACAGAATAGCCAAAGTGCTACCGAATGATAGATACCTCCTGAAGGATATAGAGGGTTTTCAATTGACACAGCTACCGTATGAGGGGGTATGGGAAGCGGCAAATATTAAGTCTTGGATAAAAAATGAGTCCACTGGGTAATCGGGGCGATTACATGGTCAGGATAGCCGAATTGTAGGCGTATATATATATATATATATCTGAAAATAAATATCATTGTACGAATAAGTAAGCAACCTACAATCATGCATAAACATGTACACCTGGCTGCCGGTACAACTGTTTTCATTTACACTCATTCTCATTTATTCACACACACACATATTCATATTCATGTTATTCTAGTCTGTAAGTTCGAACAATAAAGAAAGGGTTGGCAGTTGAAATCTGACCGCCGCCGAGAAAACTTGACTTGTCTTTACTTGTTCTTTTAGCAATTGATTATTCTTTTTTCAGATTTGTACGCGTAGTAAGTAACCATTCGACTAAAGTAAGAACCATCCTACTATAATAACAACTGTTTCATGTTCCCTTGATCGTGCTGTCTGTCTGTTGCATATACGTGCCAGTTTCGCTTTTTAAATGGTCGTCTACAATCTTGTGGAAATTCTATGTAAAATATAAATGTAATATTTGTAAGTCTCTATACATGTAACGTTTGCAAGGAATTTGTAAAAATGTTATCTCATCATACAAATATAGATTCACTTCACCTGATGATGTCCATAGACATGGACGAAACGTCATGGAAAAAATAAAAACTGTTTGTATTTTTATTTTCAATTGACCTAAAGCCCAATTTAATACAACAATACATAATTAGATGACATATAAGAAAGTCAGGTAAATTGAAAGTAGAACTAAAATAAAATTGTTTATATGGTAGTACTAATATTATTTCGAGATTTGCTTTTACTAATCTGAGAATGCCACAGACTTTATTTGACTACACCTGGCTATGTTTTGTGACATTCGCAACCCTCTCACTCCATGTTGTCTTTCTCATTGAGTTGTGATTTGTTGACGGCTCCAGTTCGTTGGTTTGTTGGTGAAAAATAATAAAAAAAAATTAAGAAGGCAACAGGAGTTTAGTGAGAGTGAGTTTGTTTCGCTGAATATTAATCATTTTAGAATAATAATATGAAGTTGAATTTTGAAGCAGAGAATGTAATGGTCAAATTTAGTTATTTTTACATTCCTGAAAATAAAGCATAAAAATCCCTGAAAAATAAAATAAATGTTCACCATCTAAAATTTAGCCGCTTGGCAACCCTATTCGTTTCGCACAAGCAACCGAAAAAAGAGAACCACTCAAAGGCATGTCTTTGGCATGTTGCTAATACACTGTTGAGATGGGGAGATTTGTGTTGTGTGCGACGTAATAGTGGATATGCATTGCATAGTGGTGAGTTTATGAAAGAGAGCATGCGTCCTTAAAAGTTTTCTTTTGTGCGGTTTAATTAATTAATTCGGATGAACAATTTTTCTTTAGTACGTGTGTTTCTAGTAAATTTTAAGAACCCGTGTAATAAACCGGCGTCGTCAATATAATTTTTTTGCGATTGCTCGGTCAAGCTAAATTTTATTTCCGATTTACCGCAGGACACATAGTGCATATATTTAATTGTGTGTGACTTTTTGATTTCGCCACGTGTACCGCCCCTGCAAAATTCAGGATCGTGAGAATCTCACCAAGGACGAAGGTCGAGGTCGCGTAATTTTAAATTTAATTCGCGTTTCCGGCTAAAAGGACAAAATTCTTTTTTTGGAAAAATAAATTGCACCGTTGCTCGTGACGACAGTACGGTCCGAGATTCTTTCTCTCGCAGAAAAATGTGTGTGAAAAAGGATATCAATTCCCTGGTCAGCCTTAGATTTTTGGGTCTGAACCGATGTGATATTGTGTGCCTAACCCTATTTTTGAAAAAATTAACTTTTGTGCTTTCTGCAAAAACCTGGTGATCCGGCATGTGCCGAAGAAGAACATAAGATTCTTATAAACAATAAGTGGATCCTTGTGATCAAATAAATTTGAAATTTAAAAGACGGTTTGTCCCGGTACTGGACAGATAGAGCACACTGAAGAGGGTAGTTATTGACGCCATCTGTGAATGAATAAGAAAACCACAGTAAAAAATCTAGTACATTTAGTACGTTTTTTCTTATTCATTCACAGATGGCAAAACCCCAACCAACTTTAATTCGGTATTTTGTGTAGGCCGGCCAGCTTCCGGCATCTTGTTTTTCTACCACTTCTGTGAAGACCATTTTGGCGACAAGTCGCATTTTATTTTTTGTATAATAAAGCTCCTCAACATTGGTCCTTCGAGCCGGATAAATATTCATCCGTAACACCTCAGCAACAGCGTCGCCTTCATCCCAGCGGAGCACATCTCAAAGGAGCACCAACGCCTGAAAATTCTCTCTATCGTACGATCCACCGCCACACCAGGTCTGCATCCACCCCATCGGAGCGCCAACTGCACCAGCAACAACAGCCAGCCAGTTCACATTCAGCGCTACGGTCATCCAACACGTGCACCCAACCAAATCGCGAGCAAGTCGCTCACAATCTGTGTCTTCACAATCGCATCGTGTGCACACCAACAGCAAGAATCACACAACTGCGCCGTCTGCTCCGGATCGCCATCATCGTGATTCATATTTTCCATCATCACATCGTGTGCACAACACCTGCACAACTCGCACATTTGCGCCGTCTCCTCCGAAGCGCCAACGACATCTAGGGAAACCTACCATCAGAGCACCTACATCGTCCCAAACACATCGACATCCCATCGTGTGCTCATCATCTGCACAACTCGCACCTACCATCAGAGCATCATCTTCATCATCATCAAAAACATCATAAAGCTGACGTCATATCATCGGACACGGGCGGACGGCCACCAGCGGCACCATCTGAACAATCAAAAAACTTTTCGAACGGTATGTACCCAATCAGTGCATTTCTCATTACAAAATAAATTTTTCTTACGTATATAATATTATGCCTATGTACATACCTACCTATTCATTCGAGTTACATACATATTATATTCTTACATTCTTAGTATTGCGTTGCACATGACAATAGTGGTGAATTTTCATTCTGTAGTTTTCTTTTGATTGAGTGCGTTCCAGTCAGCGCAGTGTTGGCGTGCGTTTCGCGTTAGTAATAATAATAAAAATTTGAAAAGTGTTACCATTGCCACTTCCTTTTGGGGTATTTTTTATTTTAAAGATTTACGGGTTAATATGTAAGTTAATGCACCGCACATTAACCCCACCGCTTAATCAACACCAACACCACATCCGCACCCGAATCATCATTTTCATAATTTCACAATGCACCGAACATTAACCCCACAGCGCAACCAACACCACATCCGCACCCGAATCAACACTTTTGTTTAATCGACCTAGTTTATCCGCACCCGAATCAGCATTTGTTTAATTAATTATTTGACCTAGTTTAAGTTCATAATGTTTAATTCAATTTTAAGGAATAAAAATAAAGTCAGTTGCATTCTAGCAGCGGAACAAATTGGTTCTTTTATTGGCGCCCAACAACATTTTTTTCTAAAGCAGCGCGAGTTCGGTTCCAAAAATTCCAGTAAAGGAATAATAGACCCGTGTCTACCGCAACTCATTGCCCTAAGTTCTAAACCCGTGACCCTCGATATTTTTTCTAAGGCAACGCGAGTTCGGTTCAAAAAAAATTCCAGTAAAGGAATAATAGACCCGTGTCTACCGCAACGCATTGCCCTAAGTCCTAAACCGATACCCTAAAAAGAAGGAAACTCGTGCTAAAGACTATCCTAAGAAGATTAAAAAGGAATTAGTTTAAAATTTGAAACCAGTGTCCAAATTAGTTTAAGAAGAACTTTAAAATTGTGAGTGCAACAGAATGAGGATCATTTTCATGTAAGTGGAGTGCTCAGCCGTTTTGATTTATAAAGTATTTTAAAGTAAAAATTTAACTTCCCTAACAAAACGAATAAAGACTTAACAAAAAATGGACGCACAAACACTACAAACAGTAGTTACTGCTGCAGTACAGGCTGCCATAGAACATACTAGGAGGACGTTCGAAGGGCAAGTTACTGAACTAACGAACCGACTGCAGGCATTAGAAACTCCAATTACTGTAGAGGAATACAAACCTGTAATAATTGACCAGGACAAAATTTGCACTGAATCTCTGGATTTAGTGAAATCCCTACCTGATTTCGAAGGAAATCAAGCTCGTTATGTTTCATGGCGACAAGCTGCATTTGCTGCCTACAGGTTATTCGAGGACCATGTTGGTAGTTCCAAACATTACCAAGCAGTTGCAATAATAAGAAATAAAGTCATTGGTTCAGCGGATCTTGTCTTATCCTCGTTCAATACTGTTCTAAATTTTCACGCTATCATATCACGTCTAGATTTTACTTATGCCGACAAGCGGCCAATTCATCTCATTGAACAAGAGATGTCCACTCTCAGGCAAGGTAGAATGACTATAACCGATTTTTATGATCAGATTGAGCAGAAATTGGCTTTAATTCTTAATAAGACTATTATGTTCAATGAGGGAAACGCTGCACTCATCGAATCACTTAGTCAGAAATATAGGCAGGATGCTCTGAGAATTTTTATCTCTGGTTTAAATAAGCCAATGTGTGACATTCTATTTTCATCAAAACCCATTGATATGCCGAGTGCATTAGCACTTGCTCAGGAACTAGAAGCTAATCAAGCGCGTTACGCGTTTGCTAATTCTTTCTCTACCCGGAATGAATACCTGAACAACAAACAAAACTTGAATGCCCATTATAATTCTCCTCATTATAAACAAGTGCAAAATAATCAAATTCGTCCTGTACAGACGGCCATGGAAGTTGATCCATCAACTTCGCACTTTAGACAACAGACGAATTACCAGAATAGGCCGATCATTCAAAGTCCCCATTCAAGAACCCCGATGATAGATAACCAAAATAGATCACCCAAAAGGTATCGTGAATCAGACCGACAGCCAATAGCTAAGGTACAGAGAATTAATCATCTAAACCAACAACAACAACCAGTACTCCCTGAATATAACGGCGATATAGACGACCATTGCTACCAACAATACTATCATAAAGACGTCGGAAGATATGAAGAGCAGCGATATGAGCAATCGTACGACAACGCATGCAACAATGAGATATTGGATGAAGTAAATTTTTTAGGGGTAAATCCCTCCTACCATATGTAAGCCGAATAATAGGAGGGAGAGAAATAAAGTTATTAATAGACACCGGTGCTTCTAAAAATTATATTAAGTGGCTCGATAACTTAAAGGGAGTAAAGCCAATTGAGAAACAATTTTATATCAAATCTATACATGGTACAAACCAGATCACATCTAAATGCTTGATTAATGTTTTTGGCAGAAACGCTTGTTTTTTCATCTTACCTAATCTCGATACGTTCGATGGTATAATTGGATTTGACTTCCTAAGAGAAATCCATGCTCAAATGGATCTAAGAAAAGGTACTATATCTTACAATGGCGTGGAAGAGAAATTATTGTACTTTTATTGCAAACAGGTTAATTATATTTCGTACGACTGTACAACAGTACCCACAGATCTACGGGAACAATTTACATCTCTGCTGAAGTATTGGTCAAAAGTATTTGCAGACCCAAACGAATCCTTACCCTACAATACTAACATCGTCGCCTCTATAAGAACAAAGGATAGTGAGCCTGTCTATTCCAAATCGTATCCATACCCTATGGCTGCTGCCGAGTTTGTTAATAAAGAAATTTGCGATCTACTTACGGATGGCATTATAAGACCTTCACGGTCGCCATATAACAGTCCAATCTGGGTAGTCGATAAGAAGGGAACTGATGAAAAGGGACAGCGCAAGATGCGAATGGTTGTAGATTTCAGGAAATTAAATGAAAAGACCATTAGTGACAAGTATCCCATTCCCGACACATCCGTTATTCTTGCAAATTTAGGCAAATCCTCGTTTTTTACAACATTGGATCTTAAATCTGGGTTTCATCAGATTAAATTAGCAGAACAAGATAGGGAAAAAACAGCTTTCTCTATTAATAATGGGAAATACGAGTTTTGCAGACTTCCCTTTGGCCTCAAAAATGCCCCCAGCATTTTTCAAAGAGCAATAGATGATGTTTTAAGAAAAGAAATCGGGACAATTTGTCACGTTTACATCGACGATGTCATAATCTTTTCTCAAACAAAGGAACAACATATTCAAGACATTAACCATATTCTAACGAAACTTTACAAGGCTAATATGCGTGTTTCCTCCGAAAAGTCCAAGTTTTTCAGACAAGAAGTTGAGTTCTTAGGATTCTTAGTATCAAATAAGGGTATTAAGACCTGTCCGGATAAAGTGAACGATATTGTTAACTACGAAGTTCCTAAAACACTTCGTGGTCTACGGTCCTTTCTGGGACTCTCTGGTTATTATCGGAGATTCGTCAAAGATTATGCTCAGATTACAAAACCTCTTACGAAATATTTGCGGGGTGAAAACGGCAATATTGGTACCAATAAGTCGAAAAATTTAAGCATAGATCTAGATGAAGATGCTCTCATAGCATTTGATAAAATTAAACAAATCTTAGCCTCCGAGGACGTGCTTCTACTTTACCCAGATTTCAACAGACCGTTCGATCTAACTACTGACGCTTCTTCACACGCACTAGGAGCCGTGCTGTCACAAAACGGTAGGCCGATTACAATGATCTCGAGAACTTTATCCTCAACGGAAGAGCATTATGCTACTAATGAACGAGAGCTTTTGGCCATAGTCTGGTCCCTGCAGAAATTGCGTAACTATTTGTATGGCGTTAAACGGTTAAACATTTACACAGATCATCAACCGTTGACCTTCGCGGTATCTGACAAAAATCCAAATGCGAAAATCAAAAGGTGGAAGGCATTTGTAGAAGAGTTTTCTCCAAAATTCTTTTACAAACCAGGAAAGGAGAATTTTGTTGCAGATGCACTATCTAGACAACACATAAATGCCTTGGAGCAAACTGAATCATCCAGCTCCGTAACGGCACACAGCGAAGAATCTCTGTCCGCAACCATAGATACCGTCCCAAACCCAGTAAATTGCTTTAAGAATCAGTTAATCCTCAACGAAGATAAAAAAACATCAAAAGTAACCAAGATCATTTTTAGAGCAAAAATCAGACACACAATAACATTTTGCAATTTTAACGAGCTTTTTGAAATCCTTAAGGAAAGCATAAATCCTGATGTGGTCAACGCAATTTTTTGTGATCTACCTATCCTTGCACAAATCCAAAACAATTTGGTCAACGAATTTCCATCTGTGAAATTTCTGCACACTTCAAAATTCGTCACCGATATTTTTAACAAAAACGATCAAGAAGAAATTGTCATTACTGAGCATAACAGAGCTCATAGATCCGTACGTGAAAATATGAAACAAATACTGAACGATTACTATTTCCCAGATATTAGGAAAAAACTTAAAGAGATCTATTCCAATTGCAAGATCTGTCGCGAAGCGAAATATCAAAGACATCCCCTTAAAACCCGAATAGGCAGAACACCCATACCCACCCAACCCGGTGAACTCCTTCACATCGACATCTACTCAACAGACAAGAAACACTTCCTCACTTGTTTGGATAAGTTTTCTAAGTTTGCGATGGTAATACCAGTGAAATCTCGTGCAATAATCGATATTAAAGAACCGCTTTTGGAGATTATTAATGTTTTCAAAAACACCAAGACCGTAATTTGCGATAACGAAAGATCATTCAACTCTGAAACCATCAAGTCGCTACTCCAGAATCACTTTAACGTTAGCGTTTTTACAACACCCCCATTCCATAGCACAACAAACGGTCAAGTAGAAAGATTCCACAGCACACTATCAGAGATAGCCAGATGTATAAAGCTAGAACAAAATATAGAGGATACTTCTGAGCTAATCCTTATCGCAACTGCCAAATATAATAGGACGATTCATTCCGTTACAAACCGAAGACCTATCGACATAATACACTCAATGCCCCCTGAATTAGGAAACGAAGTTAAAAATCGAATTGAACAGACTCAACAATCAGACCTTTGTTACCACAATAGAAAAAAAAAGACACGAATTTTCAAACCTGGTGACAAGGTATTTGTTCGAACCAATAGACGAATAGGGAATAAGTTCACAAAACTTTTTATAGAAAAAACTATACAGAGAGACTTAGGAACTGTAGTACTCATTGACAATAGGCAAGTACATAAAGATAACCTGAGATAATATTTTTTTTTTTTCTTCTTCTTCTTTCTAAGGGCTCTTCATTTGATTTTTTTACGAATCGCAAACACGAGACTTCTAAATTATTCACACGCCCATTATATTCCTGTCCCCAATGGAAGGGTTGCCATCTACACCAGTAGCGGTTACATTACGCATTGCACTAATTTAACGGCCTATGAAATTATGTCCTACCAAACCCTAAAGTTTATACCATTATTTAAAAAAATTGACGAAAGGAAGGCAATTCAGGTTGACGTCGAACAAATATTACACCTTCTAAATACTCTCCGAGTTCACCACCGACATGCTCGTGGTATAAACCTGATAGGCACAGCCTTAAAATATATAGCTGGTACACCTGACTTTGACGATTTTAATGAGGTTAAAACCAAAGAGGAAGCACTTATTGAAGCGAACGAACGCCAAATCGTGGTGAACACTGTGTTGCAGACGAAAATCAACCAACTAACAGAAACGGTGAATAAATTACTAGACGCTACAAAGGAAATTAAAACTGATACAGGGCATTTATTTGAGCTTATTCTGAGCAGAAATAAAGCAATGATTACTGACCTAGACAATATAATTTATTCCGTTATGTTGGGGAAGATGAACCTAATAAACCCAATAATACTAGACGACGCAGAAATTGAATCTGTAATAAGAGCAGAGCACTTTACAAATATTAGCATTACCGAAATTTTAAATAGCTCTAAGTTAAAGATAATGCAAAATAATGATTTGATACTGTTTTTAATAAAATACCCTATAATTCAGCTCACATGCAATAGAATAAGTTTATTCCCTGTAATACACGATAACAAAATAGTAGTTTTAGAAACATTTGAAATTGCGCAATGCGAAACCATCTATAAGCCTTTAAAAAACTGCAGGAAGGCAACGTCACTGACATTTTGCGAACTGGGCTCTGACTACACGTGCGTGCAGCACTTGATGAATAATAACACAGCGCTATGCAAAACAGCGACGGCTCATCAACTCGACCCTGTGAAGGTCATCGAAGATGGTCTCATAATTATTAACAACCAAATTGCCGAAGTCCAGGAAGGAGATAGTCAGCCAATTTTAATAAATGGTACCTACGTTTTGATATTCGATGAAAAAGCAAGGATCAACGGGACGATCTACACTAATGCCAAGCAGATCGCTCATTTAAGCCCGGAACCACCTAGGGTACAAGCAATCAATTTTTCGGAACACTTGACGATGCTCTCCTTACCATACCTAAACGAAGTCCATTTGAAGAATTTAGAACATATCGCAACCCTGAAACAGGAAGTAAAGTCACACAGTCTAATATGGCTTGCTTTGTTTTCCTTTAGTATTACAATGGTATTCCTAGGTGCCCTTATTTCAAAGTTAAGGAAGAAACGAAATGATCGCACCAGAGAGGGTCACAACAATGTCAGCTTAAAGGAACTAGATAGGGAGAAGTTCGTACAAGACCTCCTGAAAAGTCTGCAAACAGCTGCGGACAGCTCCGTTTAAAGGGGAGAGTAGTTAATGCACCGCACATTAACCCCACCGCTTAATCAACACCAACACCACATCCGCACCCGAATCATCATTTTCATAATTTCACAATGCACCGAACATTAACCCCACAGCGCAACCAACACCACATCCGCACCCGAATCAACACTTTTGTTTAATCGACCTAGTTTATCCGCACCCGAATCAGCATTTGTTTAATTAATTATTTGACCTAGTTTAAGTTCATAATGTTTAATTCAATTTTAAGGAATAAAAATAAAGTCAGTTGCATTCTAGCAGCGGAACAAATTGGTTCTTTTATTTGTACTTACTTACTTTTTCATTGCGCTCTTGTTAAACTAACGTGTTCCGGTTTTTAATAGATGCTCATAGCAGCGAATGCTTGATTAGTTAGCCAGATCTCCTGATCCAGTTTTCAACTGTTTTAACTGTTCTTTCGGACACTGCCACAGTTTATGATACAGTTGTGGTATCACGTGCTTCTCTTTTGTATCAGTACCGTTTTAACTGCTTTGCTGCCTTTTAGGTTTCTTCGATTATTTGTTTTAATAACAATTAAAGCGTTTTATATAAATTATTTCTCGCATCACCTTTTTCAAATATTGCTCATTAGTTCCTGAGACAACTTGTTGGTTCACGTGTAGTCAATTGCGTTGCTATACGCAGGTTTCGATCGTGTGATTCCACAGTGGTCTTAACGGTTTCTTATCCTTTACGATCAACACACAACGGAGGTTTATCTTGTGTCTAGCGAATTAGGTTTTCTTTTTTGAGCAATCAAATGGCCACTACAGTTTTAAGTGACTTTATTCATGCGGCAGACCAATTGGTCAAATATTCTGCTGCCGTTAATCAAATTCCAGAGGCTAAGCATACGATCAATACGCTGACAGCGCGTAAGATAGAGCTCAAAGATTTATGGATGGAAGTAAAGGCCAAATATGCCGATTGCGTTCGTTTGGGAACCGATGACGACTTTGATTCCGAGACCTTCGAATCTAAATATAAGTTATCAAACGAAACGTACATCTCTGCTTGGGAACCCTTTTAGAATGCGAAAATAATATTAAAAGGGCGGTTGAATCAATTCCAAATCCAATACCATTGCCTAATCATAAACCGGAACTTATTGATATGGGTAGTACTGTGCCTCTACCGGAGCCAGTAGCTCATTGTATTAAATTACCACCTTGTGACACAGAAATCTTCCATGGAGATTATCTCTCATGGCCAGCGTTCAGAGACATGTTTGAAGCAATTTATATCAAACATCCAAAATTAGGCGCTGTAGAGAAACTCTTTCATCTTAGATCTAAAACAACCCAAGTTTTGAATTGGCATGGGGGTCTTTGCGTTCCACCTACGAAAACAAACGTATATTAAATAACAATCAGGTCAAGTGTTTACTGAATCTCAAATCGTGTCACGAAGAGTCGGCTTCAGGGATCAAAACTGTGCAACGCCAAATCAATGACAGCATTGCAGCTCTTAAGGCTCACGGTATCTCGGTTGACAGCTGGGATCCTATTCTTGTTTACTCGTGCTCAAACCGGTTACCACCGACCACTCTTTCGCTATGAGAACAATCTTTAAAGGATCCAACTGAAATTCCTACATGGAAGCAAATGGATCAATTTCTTAGTTTTCGGTATCAGGTGCTAGAAACCATTTCTGATGTGACTTCAAAGTCCATGTCTAATTTTGAAAAACGGCCAAATTCATCAGCAAAGAATTATTATAACAATAAGAACCGTGTGAATTCATTCCATTCTAAAGCGAAAGAATTCAAGTGCGCACTTTGTTCAGGCAAGCATTCGATTTGTAGCTGCTCTCAATTCTTAAATATGAGCATCCCTTGCAGAATTGAGATGGTGCATCAAAACAATATTTGCGAAAATTGCCTTTCCTCCAAACACGCAACTCAAACATGTAAGAGTAAATTCACTTGCAATACTTGCAAACAGCGTCATCACTCCTTACTCCACTTCAGTACCAATCCCTTGGATACCGCTGCGGCTTTGTCGCCAGCTCCGAATGTCCTACCAAGTACATCAGGAGCTTAATTTGCCACTGAACAATAAAACGCTTCAATTCTACAGTCCACTTCACCGGCATTTGTTCCGCAGACGAAAAGTCGAACCCATTTTGCGTCTACTGAAAGAAGAGTAATACTTGCTACAGCCATGGTTACAATTGTTGGTCAGGAGACAACTCATTGTATCCGCGCACTTATTGACCCAGGTTCGGAAGTTTCTATTATCTCCGAAACGGTACAGAAACGTTTGAATATGCCCATTTCTCCAATCAACGTTTCGATTTCCAGCATTAATTCGGCTAGTGCCGGTAATTCAAATAAACTCTGTGCGTTTTTAATTATCGATAAGGAAAATCCGCGAGTACCTATTTCTGCCCAGGCTATTGTTCTGAAAAATGTAACAACCAATTTACCAAACGCTTAGTTTTCTTTTGTTGACCCCACACTCATCAATGGTCTCATGCTGGCTGATCCCACCTTCCACATATCCTCCAAAGTCGATTTGCTCATAGGAGCAGATCTGTATCCTGCTATCCTGCGAAACGGGGTGCGCTCCATTGCGGATTCCCTGGTGGCACAAAACACCATATTCGGGTGGATCATTTCAGGTCCCATGCCGGCATCTGTCAATGTGTTCAGCACCTTCGTAGTGGAACGGACCACAAACACTTTAGATGATCAGATAATGATAAGAATGGCGTTTATCAACTGAAAATCATCATATTGATGTAGTTTTCATCTATATGATGTAATTCATCACGAAAATTTTGTGATGACGGATGAAGCGTTCATC
The DNA here is from genome assembly GCA_949372485.1 of Cheilosia soror. Lineage (NCBI taxonomy): Eukaryota > Metazoa > Arthropoda > Insecta > Diptera > Syrphidae > Cheilosia > Cheilosia soror. The sequence continues at coordinate 35,955,862 of OX443564.1, read as the reverse complement.
AATATGATGAAACTGCCCCATTTCCAGCATATTTTCTTATGAAAGAGCTTCATCAATTCATCAAAACATTTCATCAATATGATGAAAACACTAATTTTGATGAATTTCGTTGTTTTTTCGTCATATTGATGATTTATACATCATATTGATGAATAAATCATCATATTGACGAATAATTGGCATGATTTCAACTTTCATCATATTGATGTACCCGTTCATCAAAACACAGACTTTGAGGAGAATGTGAGTTGATGAAAGCTGTCATCTTATAGATGAAATGTTCGTCATATTGATGAAAAAATTAAGTCAATTTGAAGAACGAATTGTATAATTTCACAATATTCATCAAAAACCCGACTTTAATTGTTTTTAAGGAGAATGTGAGTTGATGAAAGCTGTCATCTTATAGATGAAATGTTCGTCATATTGATGAAAAAATTAAGTCAATTTCATATTCATCATATAGATGAAGTGATTCATTATATTGAAGAACGAATTGTATAATTTCACAATATTCATCAAAAACCCGACTTTAATTGTTTTTAAGGAGAATGTGAGTTGATGAAAGCTGTCATCTTATAGATGAAATGTTTGTCATATTGATGAAAAAATGATGTCAATTTTATATTCATCATATAGATATAGACTTTAATTGTTTTTAAGGAGAATGTGATGAATACATTCATCATATTGACGAACGTTTTCACTAATATTTTGAAAATTATACACAGATGTTGAATACATTCATCATATTGACGAATGTTTTCACTAATATGATGAAAATTATTCATCAATATGATGAATATGGTTATTATTCATCATATTGATATGGTCATCAATATGATGAAACATTTCCCCCGATTTCCGGCTAAAAATGTCAGATTGAGCATTTCTAAATGGTACTTAACCCTTAGCTTAAGGTTTATGCACACTTTCGGTGATAAGGCAAAATGTGGCAATATTTTCATTTGACCTATTTTCCCAACATTTGAATACATTATTTCACACACATTATCTCTCTAATTCTCACTTGGCATATTTGAAAAGCTGATGATTTTAATCAGGTTTGATAATATCTAATTTTTTCGCCAGTAAAGTTTTATACGCGAAATTGAAATTTTCATTGCAAACATGCCCATATATGAAGAAACTAAATATGTACCTACATTTAGCAAAAAAATGTGTAGAAACCCTTACATTTGCTGCTGTTAGATTTGTTTTCAAGTATATATTTTAATGTTTTCAGATTTGATGATAATGTCTTAAAATGTTAGTAAGTGTGCATAAACCTTAAGCTAAGGGTCAAGTAAAATTTTTAGCGGGAAATCTCGTGCAAGTCTTTTCATCATATTGATGAACGATTTCATCATATTTATGAAAGTTTCATCAAATTCATTATATTGATGAATGATTTCATCATATTTATGAAATTCTTTGGCTTTATTATAAAGTTTCATAATCAATTTCATCATATTGATGAACGATTTCATCATATTTATGAAATTCTTTGTCTTTGTTATAAAGTTTCATCAATTTCATCATATTGATGAACAATTTCATCATATGTATTTATGAATTTCTGTTCGTATTTCTCATATTCTATTCAAGTTTGCATTCGAGTATGGAGAGTTCAACAAGTAACATTATTGAGACGTAAAAGTAAAGTGTAAAAAGTGTAATTTAAAAAAAAAAGGCTAAACTAAAAGTGATTAACAATTTTAATAATTGGAGAAGTGAAATATACATAAATATAAACTTCTAATAATTGGAGAAGTGAAATAATTAGATAAGTTATGGTTATTTTCAAAACAATTTATATCTATTGTACGTAGACGCCACGCATTAGTTGAGTTAGATGTATTTTACAAAGCCCAATTATATATGATTGGGGCCTTGTAAAATACAGACTCTGTTTGGTTTTTTTATTTCTTTTGCAAATAAATTTGGCCATCTTTTTTTGATGAATTGAGTCAAGATTTAATAATATTAAAAAAAACATTTTTGGGATGGCGTCACTTAGGATTTTAACGGTATATTAGGGTTGATCATATTTTCTTCATATTGATGAACAATTTCATCATATTTATGAAATTCGTTGTCGTTGTTAGAAATGTTCATCATATTGACGAATTAATTCATAGTTTCATCATATTGATGAACGATTTCATCATATTTATGAAATTCTTTTTCGTTGTAATAAATTTCATAAATTTCATTATATTGATGAATGATTTCATACGATTTCATCATATTTATGAAATTATTTGTCTTGTTATAAATTTTCATCATATTGACGAATGCGTTCATATTTTCATCATATTGATGAACGATGGTTAACAATTTTAATAATTGGAGAAGTGAAATAATTAGAGAAGGTACGGTTATTTTAAAAACAATTTATGTGTATTGTTTAAACTACATATATCAATTAGCTTGCACCCGTCTCCGTAGATCAGCTTTTTCGAAACTTTAAGTATATATTACAATAAATATGACTTTTAAGTTGAGTGGGACTTTTGGCATCAATAGTTTAATGAATTCGTAAAAGAACAATAGTGCATATTTAGGACTTAGCCATATTTTCGTCAAAGAAATTCTATGTAGACACCATTCATTAGTTGAATTAGATGTAAGGTAGATAATTAATTATGATTGGGCTTTGTAAAATACAGGCTCTGTTTTATTTTTTCATTTCTTTCGCAAATAAATTTGGCCATTTTTTTTTTTGATGAATTAAGTCAAGCTTAAATAATATTTAAGAAAAAACATTTTGAGAAAAGCGTCATTTAGCATTTGTATAATATCCTGAATAATATTTTCTATGGTTGAGGTTTACCAATTTCATATTAACAATTATAAATCAATTCGTTTTATTAGACAACCCAATAAAAATATCCAGAACACTGACACAAAGATATATTTTATTTTAACTTGCACCCATTAACTTTTAACCATTTTAATTACATATTAACAGCTATATAGCAATTCGTTTTATTAAACAAAAAAAAAAAACATAATGTACACTGACACAAAGACCTACATATTTTTTTTTAATTTGCACTCATTAAATTTTAACCATTTTTAATAACATTAAAACAATTGTCAATTAGTTTTGTTTTTATTTTGTGCTGTTTTGAATAATATTTTCTACGGTTGCGGCTTACCAAATTGCATATTAAGGATTATATATCCATTCGTTTTATTAGACAATCCAATAAAAAAAAACAGTAAACTGACACAAAGATGTATTTTATTTTGATTTTCAGTTCATTAAAAAGAGCACGGTTATAGCAAAAAAAAAATCTATATAAAATTGTACTTAATAACTTGCAATAAATTATTACCATGCAGTGTTTCATTTGCCGAATTAGTGTGGATAGCGTATTCGCACTGGGAAAACATCTTAGAAAGAGACATGATTTGAAACAAAATAGCACATTTATCTGTTATGTTAATTCTTGTGCTCAGAGTTTCACAGATCTCTCAAATTATAAACGGCATATATTAAATCACATGGTCCTTTCACAAGTCTTAATTGCATGGAAGAAACAAATTTAACTTTAGACGCATCGGCTAATAGTTTACCAGCACCTTCAAATGCTTATAATAGCTTTGGCAGTAATGGCAAGAAAACTAATTGCTCTAATGAAGTGGTTACTGAAAACTCAGATGAATATAATTTTATAGCCAGACTTCGTATGAGCGCATTAAAATTTTCAACATGCATGGGAATAATAATTTTTCCCGAAAAGATGTTTACGAAATTCAAAAAAATGTCAAGACATATTTGATAGATCCTTTGCTAGATCAGTTCAAGACTTTTGCGCAAAATTGTCTGAATGATAACATTCAGGCTCGAACCGATTTGCTAATTACTATTTTTAACTGCCGAGATCCATTTAAAGAATTTGGAACGGACTATAATTTATGTAAAGCACTCAAACGAATAGGGTGTATGGATGATATTAAAGAGTTTACTGTAAAAAGCGATATCCAACCTATTTACATACGATCTGAATTGGTCTACGGAGAAAAACTTTGCAAAGGCAGCGTCTTACCAATACGATCTCAAATTCGTAAAATTTTCGAACAAGAAAATACACTGTTGGACACATTGAATTATATGAGCGGCTTATACTCCGATAAAAAGTACACGAACTTTATTCAAGGGCCGGTTTGGAAAAAGAAACGTGATATGTATCCAGAAAGAACGCTGATACCCTACTTTTTGTATTGTGATGATTTCGCTGTAAATAACCCGCTAGGTTCCCACGCAACAACCAATTCCGTTTGTAACTTTTACTATTACTTTCCTAGCTTTCCAAAACGTAGTTCGAAACTGGAAAGTATTTTTTTGGCAGCCGTTATAAAATCAAAAGACTTGAAAGATAATGGAAACGAAGAATGCTTACATTACTTAATTAAGGAGTTGATATCTCTTGAAGAGACTGGAGTATAGATATATCAGTTAATGGAATAATTCATCGCGTTCATTTTATAATGGGTCTTTTTCTCGGAGATAACTTAAGGACCATTCACATGGAAGCGAACGAACGAATTCATGAAATGCGAACAAACCACTTTTTATGCATTTATTAACACAAAATTGCACATTTTATTATTTCAAGATATCCTCCTCTTGGAATAAGGTTAAGTTCCAACGAATTTTTTATTCCCGACTTTGTGGAACGCGTTTTAAATGTTGTGGATTGTGAATAAACTGACTATTCGCGCCACGGTGTTTTCGTTCGCGGCAAAAAGTTGGGAATCCGAAATTTTGATATTTAAACTGTTTATAAACTGGTTTTCTTAATGCATTTTGATGGGATAATTAATTATCCTCCTCTTGGAATAATAAAATGTGCAATTTTCTGCTAATAAATGCATAAAAAGCAGTTTGTTCACATTTCATGAATTCGTTCGTTCGCTCTCATGTGAACTTGCAAACTTTTGACTATGGGCCAATGGAGATTGGAAATTTTTCAATTGAAATAACGATGAACCACTTAAAAAACAAACACTTAAAAATGACAGCACGTGAAATGCTTACATTCACCATGTATTTACCTCTAATGATAGGTGATTTGGTTCCCAGTGATGATGAAGTTTGGCTTTTTTTACTTGAATTAATTGATATCACGGATCTAGTTTTGAGTTTTAAAGTTACTGATTCACTCATCTCAACATTGCAATTGAAAATTAAACATCATAATGAGCAATATATTAAGCTGTTTAGAGATAATTTAAAACCAAAATTTCATTTTTTGACACACTATCCCACTATATTAAAAAAATCAGGGCTGGCAAGAAATTGTTGGTGCTTTAAACTCGAAGCCAAGTATAGGCCTTTTAAAGTGTACGCCCATGGAATCACGTCACGAAAAAATATATGTCTTACTCTGTCTAAGAAATTTCAATTCCAGTTTGCAATGCATCTTTGCTGATGACACTGCCATATATTCATCCCATCAATTCGCTCTCAATATTGAGAGGAATTTAAAAGATGGGATGAATTTAGTAGACCATTTTTGCAGGAGATGGAAAATTAAGCTTAATGAAGCAAAAACTCAAGCTATATTTTTCACAAGAAAAAGAAAAGCTTGTTTTCTTCCCACCAGCCAGTTCCAGGTAAATGGGAGCTACATAAATTGGGAGCCTTCGGTTAGGTATTTAGGTGTTCATTTAGACACCAAACTTACATTTAGGGACCATATCAATAAAACAATTAAAAAAAACTGGCATCGCAACTAAGATGTTGTACCCTCTTATCAACCGAAATTCCTTACTTTCAATAGAAAATAAAATTATTATTTACAAAATGATCTTTCAGGCAATCCTTTTGTACGGTTGCCAAGTATGGGGTGACTCTGCTGCCTGTCATATTAAAAAGTTGCAAGTTACGCAAAATAAAATACTAAAAATGATGCTCAATTTACCATGGAGACATTCAACTCTAGAGCTCCATAAAAAGGCGAATGTTGAATTGATTGCTTATAGGATTCGGAAGCTAAAAGGCACATTCCTGACAAGATGTAGTTTTGCCGACAATCCCTTTGTTAACCAATTAAATGCTTAATGTTCATTTGTACTTGTTTACGAACAAAAACGTGTTGTGGCTTGGGTTCGTGGTAGTTTCGTGGTCGAACCAAGCGCTGCGAAAAATCAGTTCTTGTTTAAGACTCACCAGAAGCGGTTGCTTCAAATTGGACATTGTCGGTTGGAGGTCGGGCACTCGCACTCAAGCGTTAAAAATATTTTACTCGTGGAAAAGTTTTACTGGCTAATGGCCAAAAGTCGCGTCCTTTAAGGAAATTTTTTTTTAATTCGCGAAAAGGATATTTCCTCCAAAATTACAGGATATCCTAGTGAATGGAAAGAAAAAAAAATATTGAAAGTGATTTAAACGAAATAAATTTTCGTCGTCGACTCCGCGAAGAAAAATACACTTTTTTTCTGCAACTGTGCATATTTCGGTGTATACCCCGAAAGGATTTTTCTGTCATTTTGCCGGGTATAGCCCGAGGACTTAACCTTAATTTTGTTATTTGTGATCGGTGAACGTTTATCCCGAAAAAAAAAACTTAATTAATACATACCTCATCAATTGGGTATTGTAAATTTTGGAAGGACCCTAGAAGGTCAAGAAAGTGAAAGAGCGGCCTAACGACCCGTCTCCAACATAAATTACAATTTTTGGAAAAATTAATAAATGAAAAGACAATTTTTTTAAATAAAGACGCTCGTCCTGCGTATCTATATTTTTGGAAGTTGCTGATAGGATATCCCCAGACCTGGATTAATTCTGGACGAATCCTGGACATCACCGTGAGGCGTTAAATTAAGTATTTTTCTTGTAGACGTAGTAATTAAAATTAAATATATATCTTTAATTAACCTTTTGTTGTGAATTTTATTCTTATTAAATTCTTAAGTACATTTATATCCTTAATTAAACCTTTTCAATTTTTTTGTTTGGAATTATTATAAATATAAGATTCAACCTTAATTAAATTCTCTTTGGTACTCCCCAGAAAGATAAATATATTTGTGGTTTTTCAATTCTTTAACATTTAGTAATAAAAGCGAAAGAAAACAAAAGGATATTTTGTTTGATCCTGTCCTAGTGGTTAGGGATTTCTCGAAACATCGAAAGCGCTATCGATAGGTAGATTCCTTTCTAATAGGCTATAGAGTAGCACCCTTTTTCTGAATAGATTTTCTTTGGTTGACATATACCATAATTAACAGGTATACATTTTAAAAACCACAACTATACAATTTCTTTATTTAATTGTATAAATAAAGGGGTAATTTTGTTGATTAGGATTTAGTGATAAGAGTTTTTTTGTAGTAGTCAGTAAGTTGTTTTCCTTTTGAAATATGCCTTTTGCATATAATAATAAAAAGATCTCAAGGATCCTTTATAATAATAGTAATAGTTAGCTATAAGATCATAATTTAAATTAAAGATTTTTTTTCTAATTTTTTTTTGAATTAATAAAAATAACGATGAACTTTCTGTAAGCTTGATTTCTTATTGGTGTTCATGTGGTGAGAATAGAAGACATGGGTAAGCTTTATAGCGATGTGGGGTCACATAATCTTCGTTTCAGTGACCAAAGGTAGGGTGGGGATAGCCCAATACGAAGGATAATAACAGCCAACCTTCAGTATTCGGTTATGATAATTCAGGTATGAGGTATTAGGAACATAGAATCGATGTCTCTACACGAGTGCCGGACTTCGTGTTTAGATTTAGTTTGTTTTTTTTCGTTCATGCACACAACACTTTAATTGCTGATGGAAATGGCAAAGTTTTGATTGAGCAAGAACCCCCCAATTCGGCGAGCTAGCAAGAGCATAGCTAGGTGTGCATACCCGCTCAAATCAGATGCCATGCGACAAAGTTCCATTACAAACTATACAAAATCTAGACAATCTAGCAATAATTTAAATTACCATTGCTGTCAACGGTTCCCCAAATGTGGTAGAAACCCAACGAGCGACAGGACGAATAATACCTGGACACACCACCAATAAAAACTTCCTGCGCACAATCGCCAAGAAAACTATGACCCTAATTAATAGGTCATAAAGTAATTTAAATTACTATTGCTGTCAACGGGCGACAAAACGCGGTAAAAACCCAATGAGCACATCCATGGGAACCTGATGCACACCAGCAGTATAAATACATCTGGAATAAGAACAACCAGTTCATTAGTAATTGAGCCAGTGCACGCAACAGACATTAAATTAAAAAAAGTAAAAAGTACTTAAACTTATATACGATTTTTAAAAATAGTACACAGTACTTACAAATTTTGTCTTTGTCTTGTCTTTCTTTTTCAGAAATGGAAAGTTCATGGAACACGGACGAGGAGGATTTGGAAATTCTGGGGCTGAGTAACACCGAGCAGGAGGAAGGCGCTGGCACGTTATATACTTTGGTGCCCATCTTGAGCAACTTCTGAAAAGTTGGAATTGCCAAATTATGAACGACCATTTTCATGGTAAGTTAAATATGCTTAGATAAATTCATTATTTTATATTGTAATATTTGTTATAGCTTTATTAATTAATTTTTTTTTGTCTTTTTTAGCTGAACGAGTGACGGTCTTCATACTACAGATAATAAAAGAAGCGCAAGTAAAGGCCCTTATTTATTTTTCAGAAATGGAAAGTTCATGGAACACGGACGAGGAGGATTTGGAAATTCTGGGGCTGAGTAACACCGAGCAGGAGGAAGGCGCTGGCACGTTATATACTTTGGTGCCCATCCAGGAGTTGCCAACAGAAGATTCCGCCTCTAAGGATGACGATCTTGAGCAACTTCTGAAAAGTTGGAATTGCCAAATTATGAACGACCATTTTCATGGTAAGTTAAATATGCTTAGATAAATTCATTATTTTATATTGTAATATTTGTTATAGCTTTATTAATTAATTTTTTTTTGTCTTTTTTAGCTGAACGAGTGACGGTCTTCATACTACAGATAATAAAAGAAGCGCAAGTAAAGGCCCTTATTTATTTTTCAGAAATGGAAAGTTCATGGAACACGGACGAGGAGGATTTGGAAATTCTGGGGCTGAGTAACACCGAGCAGGAGGAAGGCGCTGGCACGTTATATACTTTGGTGCCCATCCAGGAGTTGCCAACAGAAGATTCCGCCTCTAAGGATGACGATCTTGAGCAACTTCTGAAAAGTTGGAATTGCCAAATTATGAACGACCATTTTCATGGTAAGTTAAATATGCTTAGATAAATTCATTATTTTATATTGTAATATTTGTTATAGCTTTATTAATTAATTTTTTTTTTGTCTTTTTTAGCTGAACGAGTGACGGTCTTCATACTACAGATAATAAAAGAAGCGCAAGTAAAGGCCCTTATTTCGGGTTTTTTGGCGGGTGAACGCGTGCTTTTCTTGCACCATTTTGTGGCGTGGCGGAAAAGCCTCCACCTTCCAATTTTACCGGGTGACAGCATGCTCCAGGAATCCAGCAGCACGTCATGTGTCCTTCCGACATCCCCATCCACATCGAAGGTGTCATCCAGATGGTCAACACCTTTTTCATCGCCGGAGTCAGCAGAGACTGTCAGCGTCGATTTAGCCTCTATACTCGCTGAGAAGAAGCATGGGCCAGCAATCCTGGAGTATTACAAAAACAACAACAAATTTGAGACGGAGCATCGGCAATTGCTCATAACAACAATTGCGGAATACTTCGAAGAGAAGAGTACCCCGATGACACTAAAAACGAGCTACCGACTGGAGGAGGAAATCTTGCAACTCTTTCCAAAGGAGTCGTTGGCGTTTTACAGAGCGGAAAGGAGAGGGAAAATATACACGAAGCCGCACAATATTAAGAGGCAGTACAAACCCCTGCAACATAAGAAGAAGAAAATGTCTCCAAATAAAAGTCAAAAAGCCGAATCAACTAATTTAAGTGAGTAGTATAAGTTTTTAAATTAAGTTTGTATAAGTTTTAAAAATAAATGATTAAATCATTAAATTATATGTTTGCATGTTTTAATTTAAAAAGTTTATTTTCGTTGGTTTCTGTTTCAAACTTTATTTTACTAAACAAATATTTTTTTTTGTTTTTTCTGTTTTTGTAATGTGTTTATGAGAATATGTATTGTTAAAAAAATGTATTTTGTATTTTTTTGTCAAAACTTAACTTTTTGATACAATTTTAAATAAAAACATACATTTTGAAAACATTAAAACATAAATTTTGTCTTCCATATATTCACAGTTTAATTTAGTTTCAGAGGGTGATGCAGAGTCGTATGTTAAAAGTTTAAACTTCGACAACTTATCGGCTGATGAGTTCGATAGTGTTTGGCTTGCATGCGCGCAACATCGACTTCTGCAAATACGAAAATGTTCAACACAGGCTGAGATTTTTGAGGCGTAGTGTCTGGTCTAGTGGACGATCGTGACAAGTTGGTGTTCGCTCGCAGGATGATGGATGGGACGGCACGAAAATTTGTCGCCACAATCCAAGACCAAGACTGAAATACGCTTAGGGAAAAATTAATGCTTGCATTTCGAGCGATGCTGCTCCAGATAAGATGTTTATGTTGAATTAAGTAACCGACCAATTCGCCGCAATGAAAACGTCCGTCAATATATTATCGAAATGCAAGGAATAGCCAGCTACTCAGACGTAACCGAATACGAGTTAGTACAGTTCATACTTGATAAACTAAGGGAAACGAGACCAAATGGATCTATCCTGTACACTGCCCGCACCATGACCGAACTTAAGGATTCAGTCGTCCATTATGAACGAGTCAACAAGCAAACAACCCTTCCGAACCGTACACCAGCCGCTAATAACCCGTCAACCCGTATAACACCACCGATTACTACCAGAGCTAATCAACCGAATCCGAATGTAACCAGCTACTGAATAGACGTGTTTTCCCTCGGCTGGCAATTCCAGTGTTTTTTTTTTTTTTTGGTACAAATTTACAAAAATTGGCTTTTCAATTCAGTTTAAATAGTAGTCATAGTTTCACTATTTCAGTGAAAGTGACATTTTAGAAGTTTTTGTTTGATAATTTCTTATAATTCTAACAAAAAAAATTCCTATGTCTTTGGTGCCATACAAGTCTTCATCAAACTATTACCTAAAGGACATGTCCTAATTCCAAACGGAGTAGGTTTAACTCGAAGTTTGATATTATATTTACCACAAATTCACTTCGAATCTTGTTAGACACCCAAATCGCACTTCATAATAACACAGCTTAAATCATTAATTTAAAGTCTCAACTCTCCGAAATTAAATTTAAACAAGAGAGAATAAAAATGTTTCTCGCGACGCGGTTTTGTTTAGTATTACACACACGCCTGAAGAAAACTTGAAATCTTATTTCCATCACTTGTGCCATGAAAAAAAAGGCAAAAGTTATACAGATATATTTCTGAAACGGCGAAATTAAATCGGCTGATCAGCCGCAACGTTGCAGATTGAAGCACGAAGAAGCTGCCTGGATAAATCCTGATGGACGATTCAGACCCCATCACTAAACAAGGATGAACATCGTGAGCTAGATTATAAAACAAAAATAAAAATTTGTATCTTTTAATTGTAGTGATTTCTCGTTTAATTTTATTAATATATCTATTAAGTAAATTATAATTCTGATTTTTTTCTGGTGGAACTTTGCTCTTTATTGATTTATTTAGGTTATTATTAAAGATAATTTTGTTGGTCGTATAGCGACATGTTGAAATGATGAATGAAGGTAATAATTTCATTCATTAGTATTTTATTAACGTTAGGTTAGAAATTGGTACGAAACAACGCGCGAGTTACGTGCATAGCAACACCACCAGCATCGTCATTACCATCATCGAAGTACATAATATGTATATGCACTACTGGCTAAAAACACTAAGTCAGACCATCGACACGTAACGGGAAGCTTTAGCTAAACAACCAAATTTGACTTGGCCTTGGTTTCGTAATCAGCCAATCAGCAGCATAGAAGAGAACAGGCCATCAACAGAATTGCTCCAGAGACATCGATGATGACCTAGTTACAGAGTAGCGGCGGCGGTTGCAATGCAAGCAGAACATCATGTTTGCTATTTACTATTTACTATTTACCCTGTTGTATGCTTAGCTAGGTATTACGTTAGTAATTTTCAGCAAACAAAGGCAGTCGTGTGAAAGACCTCAAAATAAATGGACATGTATTTGATAAGTTGTGTTTTATTTTATTAAGATTATAACTCACGCGTTTATAATTCGCGATTAGATTTTTGTCGAAATTTTAATCAGGTAAACAAGAATTAAATACCTATTTGGATAGAGCACCTGCTCATCGTCAGCGCTGTCGAGGTAGGGGTAGGACTTGTATCTAAATTGAATTTTGGGTATTATTAGAGTCTCTAACGTAGCTTTCGCTCGTGGATCTGCCACGCTTTAAAGCAAGTTTCGACGAATATCGAGTCAGAAGTTGATTAGGCGTAAATCCCGCATTTTTGTTTCATGCTGGATTGTACCATGTACCATTGTGGCCCTTAATTAATTGTACTTTCCCTGTGTTATTTAAGTACTCAGCAATTTTAAAATTGTTTATGAATTTCCAAGTAGTTTTAAGAATTATTAGTCGGTTATAAAGAAAGCCCTGCTGGCTCTTAATGATTCTAGTGAATCATCCGCCTATGGCGTTAGCATTACGTAGTTTAGTTCTTATTCAATAAACAAGCATGAAGTCAAATTATTAATTCGATCGTTATTATTTTGGTAACTCGGAAGAAGATGGAAACCACATAAAAATCAGCACCAGTAAGTAAGTAACCAGTGGGTGTGTTTTTGGGATCACTAAGCAGTAAAAAAGTGTGATCTAGGTGGGGTGGGAAAAGCCCAAGGTATGTGCCATCATCTTTACATACCACCCTAGGGGCTAAGAAGGTGTGTGTGTCAGCAACTATTGTTTTGATAGGACGTCTTTACCCGTGGTACCGGACCCAGGGTATAAGATTTTTGTAGTTTATTTTGCTTTAGCTTTTGAATGCACGCATAACTAATTATGGAAGGCCAGATTGCAGATACATCCTGAGCAAACCGGTCCATTACAGTTGCCTAAGATAATTCTCAGGTCAACAAGGCGAATATAGTTCCTGGCGAAAGAGTGTTAACAGGATACTCGGTTTATACGCCCCGCTAAAAGGAACTCCAAAATACTTTGCGAAACTGTCATTCGAAACAAAATTATAGGAAATGCGGATATCGCATTAGAATCGTATAATACTCTCCTTAATTGGGACTGTATATCACGTTGTTTGGCTCTGCATTATGCAGACAAACGAGATTTTAGAACTTTAGAATATCAAATGACTGCTCTCTTACAGGGCAATGATACAATCCAAGGATTCTATCAAGCCGTGTACACTCATTTATGTCTTATTCTCAATAAAATTAGTTGCATGGAAGTTGGTCAGGAAGCTCTCTCCTTATTGACCAAAACTTATAAAGGAAAGGCATTGGACACATTTATCCGAGGCCTTAAAGGCGATTTGCTCCGACTTCTCGGAATCCGTGAACCAGTTGATCTCCCCCAAGCCTTATATTTCTGCTTGAAGCTGGAGAATCAGAATTTTAGAGCTAATTATGTCATGAATAACCAAGGAATTTTAATTTTTAAGCGCTCCTCGTGTAGCACCATTAGTCCCACCAACAAGACCCTATCAAAATAACTTACCCAACAATGGAATTCCATTTTACCCACAACTTGCATACTTTCCTCAACCCACTATGAATTACAAACAAAGAATTTGATTGATAATATAAAAATTCATAAAGTAAAACGATCGCTAGACTTTATAGGATCCGCTTGGAAGTGAATAGCGGAAAATCCGGATCATTCTGATCTTATTATGATGGAGAGCAAAATTAACGATGTAATTGAAAATAATAATGATCAAGCGTACAGTGACAAAATTAACCAGATTATAAATATAACGAATGAACTACTAAAAGTTGTGAAAAAAGTCATTTGAATTAGAACTAGCATTAAGTATTTTTCAATTTTGAATTTGAATTGTATTCAATATAAAACTAAAATATTAAAAGAAGAATTGACAAATGTTATTTACGCTATAGAACTAGCAGTCCAATATACTTTTAAAAGTAGAAATAACTTTATATATGAGTAGAATTAATGAAAATATTGAAAAAGCATTAAAATTTGCTGATGTTAAGATAGCACTAAATTCAAATAAACTTTTATACATTGTTAGCATGCCTAAAACTGAAGATACAGTTTTCGAGAAATTTATTATCAAATCAATTAAAAGAAATAATGTCGTTAATAAAAAAGACTATGAAAATATTATAAGGAAAAATTATCTAATATCTGAAATAGAGAAGAAATGTAAAACTATAAATGAATTATCTCTTTGTAGAAAAAATAATGTAATTGATATAAGTAACGATAATTGTATCTCAAAATTACTTAAAAGTCTAAATGCAACATGCAACAAAACGAATAGTCATCATATTACGCAAGCAGATAACACAACAAAAACAAACCAGCATCTTTAACATCCTATTCTATTAGTTTGCGTGGACGCAAAAACTTAAGATGGGATGAGTTAATAAACGAATTTGTCATTATCAAATTCTCATGATCATGACGAATAAACAAAGATAACAACAATTCAGTGGATCCAATGTTTCCATGCCATAGCTGACAATGTATCTGGAATGATGCATCGTTGTTTACGGAAGATAACAACAGATCAAATATCTACCACCCATGCCAATGCTGACGTTGCGAATGGAACCGAAGCAGAATCATAATCTTCATATTATCTTCACATTATAAACGGAAGCGTTTTGTTGACATCGACGCAGTTGCTTATAATCCGCTTTAGAATTAAGTTAAAATTTGTTCTTAGATTTGTACTAAGAGTTAAGTGAATTAAAGTAAAATACTAATAATTTTTTTAAGAGAAACTAGAGTTAATAATTTATATTCTCTTTGCAGGTGAGCTGCACTGTCCGTTAATTCGAAGCACTTTAAAATGCGTGTACAACAAGATTATTATTAAGTACTAGACTCTAAGAGATTGAATTATAAACTTTGACTCACAATTCTATTAAAATCTTACTTTCTATAATTACTATACTTATGTGGCAGCACTGTAAAGCTTAAAAGAGAAAACAATGACAGCTGCCGGTAGTAGGTCCCCACCCTTTTTGTGTCTCCCTTTTGATGTACTTTTATTATATTTTATAGAGTCGGTCATTATTAGTTACTCGAGCGGTGTACATTAATTATTAAGTCGTAGTCTGTAATAGTAATTCAATCGAAATAAAGTGATAACTCTGAACCGTGTGTTTTATTTTCTTAATCGGCAGTTATATTCATTCCTATACAAAAAGGAATGCTTAAACTTACTATAATTAATATAATCAAATTACTTTCTATAATTACTATAGGTACTTACTATAATTAATATAATCAAATAACTTCCTATAATTACTATTTTATTCAAAACATACATACTTACTATAACCCATTGTCTATAAAAAAATATTTTGTTAATTACTGTACTTATAAAAGCTACTCATATTTAAATTTTTAAAACTGTACAAAATTATAAATTTGAAAAAGCTCTCTGTAAAGTAGTATAAAAGGAAGCGCAGAACTGAATTAAAATCACCAAAAATAGCAAACTTGTCAATTTTCTGCCTTCAGCAATAATAAATTTAATCTTTATTGAATAATAAAAAACCTTTTGTTAATTTTAAAAAATTATAAATTTGTGTTTTGAATTTGCTTTTGTCTTTGTTTCTTGCTAATTCAACGAGTAATGCGATTCGCATACTCGTGGTAGAGAAGGAACCAAGTTGCCGTAGTTTTTTTTTTAACAAAACGATTACTCCTTTACGAACTAGAGAGCCTAACCCCTACCATTGAGGGGTTTTTTTAAAGTTTCAAATTTACCTCGCGTGGAGTGTTGCAATCGTTTAAGCTTTTTCTTTTTTTTACGGACTTAATCTTGAGTGAAGAATTATGAAACCAAAAATATAACTCAACACAGAAGAAGAAGAACAAAGAAGGACTGTGCACTGTGGGACAGATACAGTATACAGACATCTGTCGATTGAGTAGGTAGCATTTTTTTTCCTTTTGTTTTATGTTTATGTTTTATAGCCAGACTCAAATCCTCGCGATCTCGCCAACCGATTCATTTTTTTAGTACGCGGTGATGATGGGGGATGAATAGGTATGCGTTGGATCTGTATGGATGTACATATGGATGTGCAAGTGGATATCTTTTCTTTCATGGAGTGGAATTTTTTCCTGTATTTCTATTTTGATGGTCATTCACTCATTCAGTTTTCAGTACGCAAATTGGCCTTAGAGCGTTAAGACGTATGTGCATGCAGATTTTTTTCTTTTTAATAGGAATAGGAATAGGAATAAAAATTGGGGAATTTGATTAATTTAAAAATGAGTTCCATCCCCTGTTCTTACTGGAACTGTTTTAATATATATACGCCAGGGTGCTCTAAATCTTTTTTTGGATTGCCCTCTAGTAGTGCCAGATTTGTTTGGTTAAAGCATTCTGGAAATGTTTCACTGCACAATGGTAAAGGTGTAGTTAAATTTTGCGAAAAACATTTTCCAGCATCAAACATTTCTGTAAAAGGCACACAAAAGGTCATCTTAGAAACAGTTTAAACAATGTTAACCAATATGCCCCAATATTTGAATATGGTAGATACATAGATACATAGGTACTTTGCATTTAATAAATTTGTATCTAGATCTACCTATTTAAATTTGTTCTTAATGCTTACTTTAAAGACAACATGAATTTTAATTATGGGATGGTCTTATGTATATAAGATATGCCATTAACTACTGCGCTAGAACAAATTTAAGTTCTAATACACGTGGTAAAACCATATTTATCTTCTCAGACAACCAGGCTGTTCTTAAAGCTCTGGACTCATCTGTTATAAAATCGAACCTGGTTGTATCGTATTGGCATACGAGTTTATCCTATAAAAGAACTTTTATGTAAATGTACACAAATACAAAGAGAGAGTATCGTCGTACTACTGCGCGTACGACTGTACTTCTCTCCGAGTATCACTTCTTCTTTGGACAGCGTAAAATAAACATGGGTTTTTTTAGAGCACGCTCTTTTTCCCACAAAAAAATCTACTTGCGTTTTATTTCATTATCTATTTATCCTTAAAATACAGTCCATATTATACACTGGTTTTGGTCATCCACTTGCAAAGAAAAACCTAGTCACTGGATACACTGGATTCCTGCCCACAGAGGCTTTACTGGAAACGAAACAGCTGACTCACTGGCTAAAGTCGGCGCAACTTGTCGGACCTGAGCCTTTCTGTGGCGTCAGTAAGGGATGCTTCAGGGAATACATTGGCTTAGTACACCTGGGCAGAACTGCACCAAACAGCTTTCCCAAAACTCTCCCCCAGAAAATCCTATATTTTTACTAATCTGGACAAAAACAACCTAAGAATCCTGACAGGAACTATTACTGGACATGGTCTTATGAAAAAACACCTTCACCGAATTGGAGTCTTACCGGACCCCACATGCAGACTGTGCCTTGAGAGTGAAGAATCCTCTCTTCACATTCTCATGAAATGTCCGGCTCTCTTCTGTCTCAGAAAGAAGAAAGAAATAGCGAAGAAATCGTCACTACAGCAAAACTTACTGACCTACCGCCAGAGAAGATTATTTTCTTCCTGACTGTCTCCGGAGTCAAAAAATGGCTCTAGGACCCCACCAGGGAAGGCACAATAGGCTCCTCTAGAGAGGCCGCAGTGCCTGGGCCGATAAAGGCTCTCGCGATTTTTTTAATCTAATATAATCAATGTATATTTCCTTAAACACACCACACCAAATCAAAATAAAATTATTACAGCGACCCCAAAGGAAATATCATTGCAAATACCAAAGTATGTATATTAAAGAACTTACGATTCTTTTTCAATACAAATGTAAAATTGCCTAATATTGTGTATTTGATGTGGTGGGGCTACTTCTTGTCAGTTGTCACACTTCTTCATATTAAATAAAGAGGATAAAAAGACAAAAAGATTGAGTACATTTAAATTTCTCCCTTTCCTATATTCCCTTTTTCTACTTGAGCGTTTTGTTCACATCTTGTGAGGTAAAATTGAAACATTCTTGATTCCTCTATGTATATAAACTCAATGCCCCTACCCGACCATACGACAACAGAATCGACGGTTACACGTGTGCTTTATTGTTTTATTGTTTTTAAAATATAATAAAAACTGTTTTTTTATATAGCTTTCTTTCAAAATCGCTTATTGTCATTATTCTTTCTACATCGCGGCCTCGCTATTTATGTACGTAATGATGTAGCCTAACAAGTTCCAAAAGATTATGGCCATTGTTCCAATCTATAATTTAATTTCAAATGGCTTAGGTCAAATGGCAAATAATCCATTACTGTTTTATCTATAGAAGTCCCAACTTTGATAGCAACTCGACTTGTAATGAGTTCGATCGTCATTGCGGAGGATTTCAATATACATAATTCTGACTGGCTTTCATTTGACACAAGTGTATATCCTTATCTTTTGTGTCCGCAATAGAAGAAAGACAAAGAAGCGCAGTCGATCTTCAATCGAATATAGATTTGCCGACTAAGCAAATTATTAGTATAAAAAGGGTTTCTTCGGCCAAATAGACTTTAGTTTTTGTTCAAACGTTCAGCTGACGATTTCCCCCACCAGTGGTAAGGGATCTGAAGCTTTTAATAAATAAAATTATTAAAATATAAAATCAAAGTCGTTTTATTTAGCGCTGTATTCTCATACGAAAACAAAAATTATATTTTTTTTTTATTTAAATCGAATCAGTAACGAATTTATACATAGAGTGTCGTCGTACTACTGCGCGTACAACTCAAATTACCTGAGTGAACTGGTCACTGTCAGCGTCCTCAAAGGTATCACCTTCAGCGAACTGTCAAAAATTTGCATGTTCAGAGACAGAGCAGACAATTAAAAATTAGTAGTTGAAAAATTTACTTACTAGAGTAAGGGTCTCTGTTTTATACCGTATATGTACTACAACCAACGCGAATAATTGAATTTTAAAAATAAAATTAATATTGTCGTTTTAAATATTTTAACAGCGCGAATAATTGATTTTTAAGAATAAAATTAATAATTGTAAGGTAACACATACAGAAACAAGAATAACGAATGTTAAAACAAAAATGTTTTCGATTGGTGTGTATTTAAATGTTGAAAGGGATGAAGTCGATGTGTCTTCGAATTTAAATGTACAACGGAAATTAATAAGAATGGGATCATCCCCGCTGGATCTTCCGCACAACGAGTCAGATTAATTTGTTTTGAAAACGGGTAAAAGTGCATATATATGAGTTTTTTTTTACTTAGATTTGTTAAGTTATTTCGTCTTTCAAAAGACTCTTTTACATATGTGCTGGAAAATATAAAAGACGAATTTCCAAGGGGAAGAAGTATTGCAACGCCCATAATACATCGGACTGGCGCACCAAACCTTTCGCCAGCTGGTCGTGCTCTTTCATAGATTGAACTAAGCAAATGAACTGTTCAGTTGTTGTAGTTTGTTTTTCTGCCCTAAATGCAAAGAAAATATAAGAAATCACAATATTTTTCGCTGTCATTTTGTTAGCCCCCAGGCTATACTATACCTAAAAAAAAAAAAAGTATAGCAAAAACGAGGTCGTGAAAGAAAAAAGTGTGCAGGAAAAAGAAAGACGAAAGTGTGTAAAATTGACAAAAAAAGATAGAAAAAGAGGAAATAAAGAACGAACAAAAATAAAAGTAAAAAGATCGAAAAAAACAGTGTCGACAGATAGCTAGTGTGATAGCTAGTGTGACTATTGTATATATAAAAAAGAGGAGATTGCCAATTAATTCGACAAAAGAATATGGAGGAAGTGAACCAACAGATTGACGGTAACGACTATACCGTTCATCAACTCAGTCGTAAGTAACGACAAGTAAAGGCAAGAAAAACTATATAGCAGAACTATACCGCGTCATAGGCATTACGGTAGACAGAAAACAGAAAAATCTGTTGATTAATAAATTGAAAACATTCCATTTAGAACGTAACCATGGGGCAAAGCCAGACAAAAGAAGAGACTATAAACAACAACCTGAACACTTTCGCGTATTTTATTAAATTAAAAAATGTTGGAGAAGAAATCACGACCGACCGAAATAAGAAAACAAACGAACTGTCAAATCTGCAACATGGTGGTAATAGCAATAAGTAACCATAAACAGAAAGAGAAAGAAGATCAGTCACCATAATTATGTGCATCCAATTCTCACCCATACATTAAATATGGGGCATTAATGTAAAAAGTGGGACACTAATGTTAATGTAATTACTCATACAGTTCCCATGAAGGCTAATTATAGTATACCCGTAGCGTTATAACTTATAAGCTAGAGACACGGTCGCTTTATTACATAATATACAGTACAAACCGTACTCGTACATTGAATTCAGCTGCTCATTTTCTCTGTAGTTAGTCGTTCACCAACCGCCAACCGATCAGGTCATTAGTTCTAAGCTTCATAATAATAAACTGTTAAAACTTAAGCGTGTGTTTCACTCGGTATATCACACTAATGATAATTAAGTTCAAGATCAAGTTCAATGACCATATCATGTATAACAAAAATTATTGTATGTAAAGAACAGTAGCGACTGAAAGCAAGGCTTCATGGGAACTAAAATGCAAATCTCACGGACACTATTAAATATTATAACGTATTACGAACAAGTTTTTTATTTTATCTCGAGCAAATTAACCATTTTTGGTGCTATTCTTCTTAAAGTGATATTATTCAGCGTTTAAAGGACGTCAATATTAGCGACAGTGATTTTAGTGAAGAATATCAAGAAGTGCAGGAAATTCCAGGGAGTGAGTTGGTGGGTGTAGTACGGGAACTACAAAAAGAACTAAGTGATTTGAAATTGTCCATAAGCAAGAACAAAACAGATTATCCATCTCTGGAAGAACTGATTTTCGATTTTCGTGCCGAAGGGGATAATTATTCAACGTGGCGAGCTCAAGTAGCCAAAGTGATGGAGGTGTACAAGGTGAACGATGATAAGTTTAAATTTATTATCATTCGAAAATTAAAAAGCAGAGCAAAAAGTTGGTTTCATTCAAAGACATTACATATAGAAATGTCTACAACCGAGTTTAGCAGAAATGGATGGATTTTTTTTTATCAAAAACCAGCCTGCGGACTGCGGGTGAATCTTTCTCAGACTACTTCAATGACAAAATGATACTGGCAGGGTCTTTGAAGTTGGAAGACAAAGATACCATTGAATATATCATTGAAGGTTTTCTAACCAGAGTGTGCTGGATGCTGCTCGTATGCAAAGTTTTGAATCAACGAGTGAATTATTCCATTCACTCATTAACATTAAGTGCAAACAGGACGATTACGGATATTCGTATTCACAAAAAGCTAGTGGCAAATTGTTGCGACTAGCAACATGACCAAACGAACACCAAATGACAAAGTTGCGATGTTGCAAAAGAACATAAAACAACAAAGAGCAAATAATTCTTTTAAGTCTTCAACAAGTTAAATAAAATTCATCTAAAAATCAATAAGTTTAATTCTTTAACAAGTTAATAAAATTGTAACATACATAAGAACAAATTTGTAGTGTTTTCTTACTTAGATGATTTCCGCTCAAATTCCGCTTGAACTTTTATTCGCAAGTTGCCGTGGCGCAACAATAAAAAATTCTTCAAAGAAATATACGTTCCAGAAAACTGGCTCGAAGTAATTAAAACGGTTTGAAAAAGGCAACCATAAGGCAGTCAGTGAACATAACACAACTAGATGCATTGGAAAAACCAACCATAGCTGATAAAAAGAAAAAAGACCTTCTTGAATTGTTGCAGCTCATCGCGCCAGTTCATCACACTTTTTTATGAGGTGTATTATGATGAGACAGATGATGAATAGCTCTTGTACTATGTATTTTGATTGATTTCTTAATAAACTTGTCTTAAAAAACTTGCCTTAAAATCTTGTTTATTATTTTAAATTGGACCAAAATACCATAAATGCAGAAGTGAACACACATTTTTTCCTACAATATTAACATAATAAATACTATTGTACATTTGGAAGTTATTTTTATAAATTAAAAATAAAACAATATAAAAATAAAAAAATAAATAAAAAAATAATGTTCACAAAAGAAATTAAATTCAAAAAAATATTTACTAAATTTAGAATCCCCATTATCTCCTAATTAAATAGTTTGGGGTTACACCACTTTTACGCTGATAGCCTCACTTTGTTATATTATGCTCTAAGCAAAAACAATTTGTTCAGCTCCTTCTGCTTTTTAATATGAAAATGTGGCTTACACCACTTATGCATTGATAGTTGGTAATATAAGGAATGTATGTAACGCCAGAACAGCAACTAACAAAAATTGTGGGTTGCACCACTTCTGCGCTGATGGCCTCAATTATAAGGTACGGTAGATATTAAAATAAAAAAAATTGAAATTATATAATAATATCAAAATTTGGTTTGTATTTAACCATATTTTTATAATTTTATTATCATTGTTCTGTATTCACCGAAACCACGGCACACGCACCACGCATCTTGGCTTTGGTGCGCACTTCACCCCCCGTTTCCCCCGCACATCATTTGCCCAACGGTCATCAGCCTCATGACCCATATCCACATTCACTATCAGCATCGCATTCCTGCGATCGGGTGGCTACAAGCACAGCCAGCCATCAGACACCCACATAACTTTGGGTTAATCACTGCCGCTGCTAATGGAGCAGCAATAACATACATTTCGGGTCACTGATATGGGACCCGACGACGATTCGTTGCATAGATTGCAATCGTCGTCTACTCATCGCCTCGTCACTGGCTCGGACACCTGATACCTCGCGCCGCGAGTCGTAATCTATTCACTGGCGAATAAATACGACCATGGAAATGCCACTGGAGCCATAATATCAACATACATTTGGCACTACAGATAAGAAATGGATCGTTGTACTCTACTGATGGTGCTGGCTGGCGTGGAAACGATCGTCATCGTAGTTAAATGGATATCAAAGGCATGGGCATGGTACCAGCTATTGGACTCTGTTGGCGTATGGAGTTTCGCCTGACGCAGCAACTTAGTGGCTTGGCTGTGTTCTTGGACTCTGATGGGGAGGCAACGGCAATGGGCCGTGGCAGTCACTTTTTGATCGAACGACGCGAACAGTCACTTCTTTTACTTCTAAATAAAGTTTTGTAATTTGTGAACTACTGTTATTATTTCTCTTCTCGAATAAGTGCTGGGTGCTCTTCCTCTTAACTCTCCTTGAACAGAAGTATCGGACGTAATATTCCCGAACAATCATATTAACGTTATTATAATATTCACTTGATGCACAAAAGGCTGTGAATTAAGATTATTTTGATATCTTAAAATATCAACATATTGTTCTCTAAAATATATTATTTTTGTAGGTGGTACCAGATGGTGATTTACAAAATACTGTCACATCCTATTGTAAGCGACACCCCCTATTGTAAGCATACTGGGCACATTCCTGCATGTTTACTCGGAATTTGATTTCGAGTTGCTTACTCGAAATCAGATTCCGACTTTACCAGGAATTGCCCACGCGAATTCTTTTTCTCGTCTTGATCTTTGTGGGAAGATCGATATAAGAGAAACTGAATTTCGCATTAGATTTAAGAATTGAGTAGAGTCTCAATAAAGATTTCATCACGAACGGTTGAGTTTTCTTTGCTAGGTTCACTATATAAAAAGAAGAAGATTTTGTATTCTACTTAATTACTAAATCGTTTTCTTGTAAAGCAGTGCATGCAATTTTTGACTGATATTCAAAAAAAAAAAAACGTAGGTTAAAACCTTAGGTACATCCTGCCTATGTAAGAAAATGCAAAATATGAATCCAAATAACAATCTGCTATCGTCTTCACTGTATATAAATGCAAAATAAATTCACCTAAACCAAAATCCGTAAACCTGGCCTAATAACAAACAAAAAATCAATAATACCAACTCAAGTAAGAATGTCATTCACCCAATGAGTTCGACTTCTCTTTAAACAAAAAGCAATTCCGATTAGATTCTTTTAAGGAGAGTGTTTTTTTTTAATATGATGTACTTACTAAAGGGAATTACTAAAATCGGGAAAAGTATTAAGTTTCAACATTATGATGGAGTGGGTAATAGGTTTTCGTTATACTTGCCGAAGCCCTTTTTTACTCATCGTCATCAGCTATCTGCGCATTTCCTGAGAAAAACATTGTCGCTGTTGGTTAAACTTACATGCATTGTTCCTTTCAACACCCAGTACTTCCAATGTGAGCCCACCACCCCAAAGCAGAACCATGAACATTTTATTTGATCGTGTTAGATTTTGCCATTTTGGCTGATTGAATATCAGAAATCTTGTGTTGGCTCCCTTGTTCTTTTTTGTATTGATTAATAATTATTCGAGTAATGGCAAATTGAAGGTAGTGAAGTCAAAAAAAAAAAAAATAATTTGGTCAAAAACGCTACAAAAAAAAAAGTTGGCCTGGCAATGAACGACAGTCTTAAGAAACATTTCAAAAAAAGTTTCATTGAAATCTGTTCAGTAGTTTTTACGTTAAAGCCTAGTATCCTGCTCGCGCTTAATTTTAGCGAGCGCTTTTCTCTCCACAGCACAGATAAATGCTCGCTAAATTCGTTGTACAGGATATAGATAGGACACACACCCAAATTTGTTTGCCAATGTATTTTGATTTTTGTTATTTTTTCACTTTTTTCCTACTCACTTACATCGATTATCAAGTATTCAAAGAAATATTCCATTCAAAAATTGTTTTGTTTCGAAAATGTCAAAATTTATCGCCGATTTAATGTACCAGGCAATTCTTTCGCGAGCTAAATCAGTGGAGACATTTTCTTGGCCGAGTATAACAAAATTGTGCGTAGTACGTATAACACAAAATATTGTTATACTCGACTGACAATTAGTGTGTCCCATCTATATGAAAGTAAGAATTTAGCGTGCGGAACAGGATACTGCTTTGCTAAACTGCCTCGCTAAATTTTATCTCTGTAGACATTTTTGTATGGGAGATAAAATTTAGCGTGAGCAGGATACTGGGCTTAAGGTAACAAAAATCGCATTAAAAAACTTTAGAGTTTTATTATAAGTATGTATAGATAGAATTTTTTGTATCCGTATCTTGTGTAGCAATTTGCGATCTTACGTTAACTTGGCCTATTTTAGGTTTTCATTCACCATAAGCTTGTCGAAAAGTAAACCTCCAGACTGTGCTTTTTTCGACAAAGCCAGAATTCATACTCAAATAGTAGTAGAGTAAAACCTTTCTAATAACGTCAACAAAAACCAAGCCTTCCACATGTCTTATTTCAGTTTATAGTTCTGCACTTGGAAAACAACACCATAATACTGCTTAAGAGCAAATAATGCCTGAGCCACAATACGACGAACCACTGAACGGAGTACATACCGTGATTCGGCTATAACTCAGTGGTGCATTTATTTAAACGATATTGTATAATCAATCATATTGGAGTGGAGCAGAGTGGGGGCGTGCCACGCCCAAACGGTAAGAGAGCGAGTTATAAACACTCAACTGTACCTAAAACAGTAAGAGGAAAACACTAAATATAAGAAACAACTCAGCATGAGATCTCGAGATCCTTGTTCGCGGCTGCAGTTTAGCTTAGTTAAAAATGAATTTGATAAGTTAATTGTTTGAGTGGCTCTTAAACTTTATACAAGACAGTGTAATGAAACCTAGTTTTCTTGCCTCTTATCAATCATGTTATATCTTAATTCTATTTTTTTTAATTGTTAAGCCCAGTATCCTGCTCGCGCTAAATTTTATCTTCCATACAAAAATGTCTACAGAGATAAAATTTAGCGAGGCAGTTTAGCAAAGCAGTATCCTGTTCCGCACGCTAAATTCTTACTTTCATATAGATGGGACACACTCAATGTCAGTCCGGTATAACAATATTGAGTGTTATACGTACTATGTACAATTTTGTTATACTCGGCCAAGAAAATGTCTCCACTGATTTAGCTCGCGAAAGAATTGCCTGGTACATTAAATCGGCGATAAATTTTGACATTTTCAAAACAAAACAATTTTTTAATTGAATATTTCTTTGAATACTTGATAATTGGTATAAGTGAGTAGGAAAAAAGTGAAAAAATAACAAAAATCAATATACATGTGGCAATCAAATTTGGGTGTGTGTCCTATCTATATCCTGTACAACGAATTTAGCGAGCATTTATCTATGCTGTGGAGAGAAAAGCGCTCGCTAAAATTAAGCGCAAGCAGGATACTAGGCTTTACATATAAATCACCGCCAAATGATTCGTTTGATCTAGAATCCTTTTGTGATGAAGATTTTTTTTAAGGGTAACTTGGAATGGAATTCTGATTTATAAAAGGAGTTTTTGCTAATCCTTGGTCGTGGGATTTCGAGTCTAGCCGAGTCTAACAGTGCACTGGAGGAGTTCTCGGGTAAGTTTTGTAGGGGCTTGTTCCCTTTGTATCTTTTATCTATTGTAGATTATGCTCGATTTTAATCCAACCCCATTAAGCTGTATTTTTCTTGTACAATGACACCTTGTCATTTTTAAGTTCTCTCGCCTGATCAGAAATCCAAACACTTTGTTTATTTTATCTGATTGTGTAAACTTAACCGTGATTGATGAACGAGTAGTACCTCAAGATAAAATTAAAATATAGTTAGTAGTTATTTTTTTCTAAATGAAACCACTTTAAGTCTAGAACGATAATTAAGAACATCTCAATAATACGTAATAAAGATTCTGTATTGTAAAAGATGATGATTCGGTTATAGTATAATTATTGGCAGATGGACTGAAGGATGAGTCAGGACCAACAATTGGTGCATTTTGCCGGCTATAGCCCGTGGATTTTTGTGACGTTTTTTTTTTTTTTGTTTTTGCCGGGTATAGCCCAAACATTCTACTTTTTGCTGGTGCATTTTGCCGGGTATTGCCCGAAGTCTTTAACTGTTTGTGTTTTGTACTTTTACCGGGTATAAAAGACAATTTTTACATAAATGAATAAAGACTCTCGTCCTGCGTATATTTTGGAAGTTGCTGATAGGATATCCCCAGACCTGGATTATTTCTGGACGAATCCTGGACATCACCGTGAGGCATAATCGTAAGTATTTTATAGTAGAAGTGGATATAAACTTTAATTATTTTTTTTTTAATGCTCATACTTATTTAATTAAAATTTGAAGTGCATATATTCATTTCTATATATATGATAGATCTTTAATTAAACCCTTACTTACTTTTGGAACTTTGATAAATATAAAATTCTTCTTTAATTAAATTCTTTAGTATTTAATTTAATTAACGAGGTACACCCCAGAAATATAAATATAATTGCGGTTTGAATTCCTTTAACATCTAGTTAATTGAAAAGAAAAAAAGGATATTTTTGGTCCTATCACGGATTTCTATAAACGTCGAAAGCGCTATCGATAGGTAGATTCCTCTCTAATAGGCTGTAGAGTAACATCCTTTCTTTCTGAATTAGATTTTCTTTGGTTGACATATACTATAATTAAAGGGTATAATTTTAAAACCACAATTATACAGTTTCTTTATTTAATTGTATAAATAAAGGGGTAATTTTGTTGATTAGGATTTAGAGATAGGAGTTTTGTAGTAGTCATTAAGTTTTCTCTTTTGAAATATGCCTTTTGCATATCATAATAAAAAGATCTCAAGGATCTCTTTCTGATAGTAGTAATATTTAGTTATAAGATCATATTTAAATTAAGGTTTTTTTTTTATATTTTTTTTTTTAATTAATAAAAATAATAATGAACTTTCGGTAAAGCTTGATTTCTTATTGGTGTTCATGTGGTGATAAGAAATAATTGGTAAGCTTTACAGCGATGTGGGGTCACTTAGTATTCGTTTCTGTGACCAAAGGTAGGGTGGGGATAGCCCAATACGAAGGATATGAACAGCCAACCTTCAGTATTCGGTTATGATAATTCAGGTATGAGGTATTAATAACATTGAATCAATGACGACAAGAAGGAAAGCATCCAAGTCAGTGAAAATGAAAGTATTCACGAGGAAAGCAGGTAAGAGATTATTTTTTTTATTGTTTTTTGTTTTATTTTAATAAATACGTGGAAAGTGATTAAAGTGGTTCGAGAATTGGAGGGTTCCCGAACATTATGGTCCTTCGAGCCGGATAAGAGACGAGCGACCTATGGACAGAACCCTATCTTAAAAGTGGTGAAGTTTTTTTTATTGATTAATACAACTGCATTTGTCTAGTAATTATTAAATTTTGGAAAGCAATACAGACGGTGCAATTTTCTTTTTTGGAAAACAACAGAGACAATGCAATTTGCGACTGCATTTGTCAATCGGTTCTTATTTTATTTTTGCTAGAAAGCCATAGAGACAACACAATTTGCGACTGTGTTTGTCAATTCAATTTTATACTTATAGTCATTGGATTTGCAACTTACAACTCCAATTCCAATATCGAAAGCCAAAATAATATGCAATTTACAACTGCATTGACTAGCGCGCATTTAATTTGCAAGAAGAAATTTTATTTTGCAAGTTATAGACTCAAAATTATGCAAGTCACCCGAAAGGGTACAGTTAAAATTCCACAACGGAATATGTAAAGATGTATGAGATTCGCATTAAGCGGCTGCTATTTCACAACAAACCTCAACGGTGTACATGTGAATCGCACATACATTAAAACATCTACACTTGACAAGGCAAAATGATTTGTCATGCGAAGGCAAAACGAAATGCCTATCGCTGACATGTGTTAAAATACAGAATTTTCCATAAGGAAAATACACTGGAAAGAAGACAACAAAAGAAGTAGCGAAATACACGAACACATCGTGCGTGACATGATCGCCGCAGTATGGAAAGGCACATGCGATTATTGTTTTCACTTCAGTTCTTCGTTGATAGCCGCGTAGTATAGCAGCATAGAATGAAAAAAAAAAACAGTGAAGTGAAGAAAAATATATATAAAAAATTTCATTCAAAATTAACAAAGGGAAAGCAATTAAAAAGAAAAGGCAAAAGGATTGTGAAAACGACAAGAAGGAAAGCAGGCAAGTCAGTGAAAATGAAAGTATTCACGAGGAAAGCAGGTATGAGGTTATTTTTTTTTATTGTTTCTTGTTTTGTTTTATTTTAATGAATACGTAGAAAGTGATTAAAGTGGTTCAAGAATTGGAGGGTTCCCGATTCATACATACATTTGATTCCATGTATATATATATATATACATGTTATATCAGACACTACTTGTGCGTCCCCAAAAGATAAATGCAACAGATTCAACTGAATGATGAACCAATACAAATCTTATCTACAAAATTGCTGCATAAACAAAAAAGCACTATATAAAGGGTCCATCTGACCATAGACCACTCAGTTCTGTATCACACTTCGTTTAAGCCCAAGATTTCCCCCCACCAGTGGTAAGGAATCTGAAGCTCAATAAAAATATTAAAAATTAAAAAAGTTGTTTCATTTAAAAGTTGGTTTCTGTTCGTTAAGAACAGAAAGAAATATATTTTTTGTGTTCAACAAGAAACACAAATAAAAGTTACATACATATCCATTTTATATATAAAACGCAAATATAAATTCACAAAATGAAAAAGGGAATGTTAGAAAAGATTTTTAAACAATTAGAGAAAGATATTTCTAATTTCGGTAAGACTGGTTTAGCCAGGCATTAAACGTGGCGAACAAATGTTTGTCCTTTTTTTTACGCGACGGAGTAAGTTTTTTGCAACTCGTTGTGGCTTAATGCACCTAATAATTTTATTGTTTAAAAACGCGAAAGTTGTGCGTAAGTTCCTGGTGAAGCCGAAAGTAGTTTTTCAGTAGTTTCGAGCGTGTAAAACCGGAATCAAAATTCCACGTGTGCTAAAACATTTTACGCCCCAGGTAGACTCACAAATTAACACAAATTTCCTTAAAATGTACCAACAAAATTGAATTCACCACATTTAATAAAATTCAAATTTTGGCTCCACTGAACCAAGATTCGCCATATTTTTTATGTAATTTTAGTACTGAAAATGAAATGAAACCTATGTATTGTTGCGTTAAAATTTAGCGCAACAAGGTCTGCTCTCTTTCCCTCTCTTCCTTACCCTTGGTCCCTCTTTTACTTTGGCTGAGCATCTAAGGTCCGGGGAAGTGGACGGGCATCCGAGGCTCCCATCAGCCTCCGGACCACCTCCTTGGAGCCTTAAGGGTGCCACCACACAGGTCGTCGAGTGTGACAGGTCGGTCACAAGCCACCAGACGGACGGTCTGAGTGGCACTGTAAGGAGAATCCGGTTACGTAGCCCTTCGGACGGAAGGGAGACTCGTAACCGTCGATAATCACCGAGGTACAGTCGGGTGGTGAGCCTGACAGGCCGTCAGGAGACTCCCACCGACACTATCAATACCGACAGGCGGTCGGAAGCTACAAAGAGTGGGGGGAGGACGATCCCCTTAGGCAACACTCCAACGTGGGATGAATAGACATACAAAATACCATGTCTATGCGAAGAGTGTAGGCGGACGGCCGAGCAAAAAGACACTCGTCAACATTAAACACTAAATCCGAACTACCACCATAACGGTAGTGAGTCAAGATCGATGGGCATAGGGAAGACGATCTCTACATCAAAGCCCCGAAAACACAATCTTCGACGATCGCAGCATCATCGTATCCAAAAGGGCACAATACCCAAAAATACAACAAGATCAATCCAAAGGCGACACTAGACAAGCAACAAAAGTAAACAAAACGATCTGCACTACAACCAAACACAAGACAACCAAAATGCTGCGATCACTCTTCATGGCTGCGAGCCCACCCTAAATCAATAAAATTTGTAAGGATTGGCCTGCTATCTGCAAGTCCCAACCCCCAAATCTGCGCGAGAGTCCACCGAAACAGATTAACTATTCGCGAACAACAAAAAAAAACGTAAACACACAACAGCTGTGGATTCCTTCCTAATCCACACAAATAGTTTGGGGTTTATCACGTACCAGCAAGGGTACTGGTCTAAGGGTAGAGTTATCTTCATCCACAATTAACTTTTCCTTCTTTCTATTCATTTTCATAAACAAATTTTCATTTTAGCTTACGTGGGGAAAATTGCCGCCGCAACTTGTCCTCCACGAACTATTTTCGTTGTGGATAAATGTCAAAAATTATACATAATGAGAGTGATTACTCTGTACATAGATCATATTCGAAGTCGGCCGGTTAATTCCAAAATACTGGAAGGATCCCCCACGGGCGAATTCCAGTACAGTGGAAGGTGTGCTTGAGAGAGTGAGAGAATTAGTGGGTGACGGCAGCGCATTTGTGTAACATAACACGGTGTCGCAACAAAGGACCGTTCAACCCACTAACCTGTATGAATGTGGTGGTATACGGATGCGGGGGCATATCAAGCACTAGATTGCTGAATGCCAACTAAAACCCGCCGTTGGGCAAAATACCAGCGAATGAATGAGAGTGTGTAAGTGAGGAAGCTGAGCGACTTCGAATGATGGCAAAAACCTGGACGTCACTTCTTGGCGAACCAGCTTTTGAGTAGGTGTTTTGAGAAGTTTTTTTGTCTTTTGATTTGATATTGCGAACAGCAATCTGAAATTTTTGGAAAAACGCAAGTAGATCGTGGAGTGATATTAGAAAAGTAATCAGTAAAGTAAAGTAGTAGAGTAGAGTGAAATAAGTGAGAAAATAGCAGAAGTGAGGAAAGAAAGAAGGAAGGGATAAGAGGAAAAAAAAGGAAGTGGACAGAAGACTGGGAGAAAGTGTCAGAAAGGACACCGCACAAAAAGGGAAGGAATCCGACAGGTGTTGGACACAAGAACAGATAAGTACAGTGTAAATCAGAAAATTTCGTTTGGTTAGGCTTTTTTGCAAATTGAGTTTCGGTAGGCTCTCGTTCCGTAAATTTTTCCCGATAAAGCGGGACACGCGACCCGTTAGATATTATATACATAACGTTTCAGACGACGCGATAGCTGGCCATTTCAAACGGTCCAACCGTCAAATCCACCGCTGTAAAGCAGTTTTAACAAAAAATCTTGTCGCCGAACATACTTACATAAATTAACAACAATACTTTCGTTTGGGAATATTCCCACAAGTAAATAAAGGACCGCGCTCCAACGGAGCTTTATAACGTGTTGAAATATTTCGTTTTATTTGGAGTCATTTTCAGGGTATTTTTTTTAGATCTGCGGGAATCCGCTCTTCAACTTATTTTGGTTTCAGAATTCCAGGAGAAAAATTCTGTGGCGCCCATCTTGATCAAGTAAGTTTTCCAACGCTTTGACCCAAACCCAGAATAACCCAACCCCTCAGCTGACTAGCCATTGGAAGCATCCAAAGTGCTACCGGTTGCACATAATTAATAC
This sequence comes from Cheilosia soror, assembly GCA_949372485.1. Taxonomy (NCBI): domain Eukaryota; kingdom Metazoa; phylum Arthropoda; class Insecta; order Diptera; family Syrphidae; genus Cheilosia; species Cheilosia soror. The sequence continues at coordinate 35,923,256 of OX443564.1, read as the reverse complement.
TCTGTGGCTAATTGACAGCCGCAAGTTAGTCGTTTCGCTTAGGTGCAGTGGTGGCTGCAATTCGTTAAATTTCATTTCGGGAATTTAGTGTTCATTAAATCCACCAAATCTAATTTCTTTCGCGGTAAATATTTGTGCAACAGTATAAAAGAACTTAAAAGAAATAATGAAACGACAAACGCCAACGGCAATAGGGGTGAGTGTTACAAATCTGCGATTGTGCAATTTATTGAAAAACATGTCATCAGTGGAATTATTTTTTTCATGATGACGAAGGCGAGACAAATTATGCGTAATTGGCTGCTATACGGAGGAGTTTGCGAGATGCATCTAATCCTTTGGAACCGGAAAACCGAAGGTAACTAATTTAATTTCCAAGGAATAAAATTTGGCTTATTCTGAGCTCCATTTCAGTTTTGTACAAAACTTTCGACTATCCAAATTCGTTGATTTGCTCGAAGACATTGGACCCAAACTCAAACCGATTAAAAGTCAAAGAGCAGTACCGAACATTTTAAAACTTGCAGCTCTCCTCAGACTTTGCGCGCATGGGAGCTATCAACTATGTGTTGGGATTTTGGGAATGACTTCAACCTTGGTCTAGCGAAGCCAACAGTAGACTTAATACTAAGCGAACTGCTAAATGTTATGGAAACTGACATATGCCCAAAGTGGACAAAATTCTAATACACAGAGGAAGAAAAACGATCTGTGTTTAACCGCCGAGGCGCCAAGTAACAAACAAGTCTTTTACTGCGATTAAAGAAGGAAGAATAATGAAGAACTAAATCCTGGGAACACCATAAAGACGGTAAAGCATGGTGGCGGTAATCACCCTTATTCTACGTGGCGTTTATATTAAACGACAAATGGCGTTTTTTGAAATCGGTATTATATGTGGCGTGTTTCTATGCGTTTTATGTCGTTTAACGACATGTGGCGTTTAAGTAGTGTGGAACACAAGTTCTACGCAGTTTTTCGCATTCTGACTGTCGTTTTAGTTGCACAAAACGACTCATAAAACGCTGATTATTGTCGATTACAAATTCTTAAACGACTAGGATGCAAATTTAAGAAAAAACATGTGAGTTTTGGTAATTGTTTACATTTATGCAGTGACTTCATTATTCTCATTATTAAGGGTGAAAATAACAAACCCCGATCAAATGAAATTCCAGCCTTTTGCTATAAAACATCATTTTTGCACAAATCCATTTTTCTGCCGTGTAATGCATGTTTATCCATTTTGGGCATATTCTTCGATAATGGTAGATATTTCTGTTAGGTTTTTACTAATGGTTGGTTGGGCAAAACCCAAATTAAAATCATTCCCCACACCGCAAGAAAACGCAATATCGAAGCCAGTTTTAAAATGACTGGAACTTTAAAATACAAAACATAAATACCTACAACAGTTTAGAAGACGAACAGCTTATTAACCTCGTCTTCTTGATTTAAACTGTTTTAATATCGCGAGCATTAGGAGTGTTCAACAGTTTTTTCGTTTGGTTTTGTTTGGATTTAAATTCCATGTGTTAAACAATTTACCAAAAGAAAAATCTCCCCCTTTTGCTGCCATAAATACCTACTTGTCAATTATCAGTTGTTGGTGTGGAACTCATGTGGAATGTAAAATAAATGAGAGAGGAGGCGTTCAAGGAATAGAATACCGATACTAAAACGACACTAAAGCGACTCGACTCAAAAAACGCCAGTTGTCGTTTAATATAAACGCCACGTAGAATAATGGTGAATATGTTTTTCTTATAATGGAGTAGGTCATACATTTTGGATAAAAAATATTATGACCAAAGAAAAGTACCCCCAAATATTGAAAAAAGGTAATGCTTCCATTTGCAGAAGATAATCTGCCATTAGTTTGGACATTCCAACAGGATAATGATCCCAAACACACTGCTAAAGTCGTGACAAGATGGTTTCAACAAAATAACGTGTCAGTTTTGCAATGGCCTTCACAATCGCCAGACCTAAGCCCTATAGAAAATCTTTGGAAAGATTTGAAAAATAGAGTTTCTGGCAAGAAGTCCACAAATGCAGAGGCACTATAAAAATAAATCCAAGAGCAATGGTACGCTACACCTGTCAAAACATGCCAAAAACTAATTGACTCTATGCCAAGAAGGTGCGAAGCGGTTCTTAAGAACGAAGGCCACGCCACCAAGTACTGATGTCTTGAGGTTACCCATTTAATCATATTCTTATAAAGGAGAATTTTAACTGATTTTTCGCTTTATCCTTAGGAAAGATCTGATGCACTCTTATTTTTTTGGCCAGGAAAAACGCGCCTGAAAATAGTTATAACTTTTTTTTGCGTTATAAACTTTGTTTTTTTTTAGAAAAACTTCCAAAACCACTTGGAAATAATATTACTTATAATATTTGTGAGCATTTTAAGACTTTTTTTTAAGAAATAAAGATAAATTGATAAATTTGTAGTAAAAGAATTTTACTCTTATTATTTTGGCCATCTGTACTGGTTGCTATACAACGAGAAATAATCAGATATGTAAAGAAAATTATTTTTGCACATATGTCCATTTTCTCTGTCCCCGACTGTAGTACATGCAAAACTCAGTCGAGTACATCGTTGCGGTTGTTAAATACAAAAAGAATTAAAATCTGAAAATAAAAATAGTTTTACATACATGTCCACCCATTTTGGTACTCGACTGTCCCAAGCGCAAAACCCAGTCGAGACAGCAGTGGAAAAATACCACAATTCCCCTTGGAATCAGGCCACTGCGCAAAAACTATACACCCAGCAGCATGATCTCATAAGCAGCGGTAACATGTTTACCAATTCAAGCCAGCGTGCATTTTTGTTATACCTACATTATCTCGCCACTGCATAAGAAATTCACATACAACAGCTATAGAAGCCTATAGGCAGCGGTACCTCGTTTACCATCTCTCACATACATTTTTTTTTGTTTCGTACCCCATCATCGCACACTGAATGGAATTTTCCTTGCACAAGCATGACTATGATGAATTGTATGGTACACATACACACACGCACCAGTGTAGTAGCATAGGCAAAACTTGTTTTGCAGCAGATTATAGTTGGTGGCGTAGGCAGAGGTAGTGTTTTTTTGGGGATACATTCTTATTGGCTGACGGTTGGCTTGGCTTGGGTTAGTGTTGTTGGGTGTTGAATGGTATCGGCATGGGTATATAAGGTGGTAGGAGATTTTGCGCAAGAGATTTTTTGTAGTCAGTTGAGTTGATCGGACAGTCAAAGTCGTCGGTGCGCAATCCAGTATGGAAGTTAACACTCTAGTTTTCCCACTGAGCTATCCATTTTTAAATAACAATAAAAACACAGCAATGCAGGAGGTTGAATCGATTTCCCACACTATTTGGGAACGAGATAACGATCGCGAGAAAACATCTGGCGAACGATCGTAAAACACAACACCTTGCATCATCCGACCCCCATCAACAACATCTAAGAAAAAATAACAACCGATCGTGAGAACCATCGGAGAACATCTGGCGAAAGGTCACCGAGCGACACACCCGTATTAACTATAAAAGGGACATCAACGGTAACCAGACAGTCAGTCAGTGCCCAATCAGTGTGGATTGTAGAAGATTTTTTGTTTCTTTTTCAAATAAAATTTGTTTTATTTTTTTAAAATAAGTTTAATTGCGTTTTGGAAATATTTAATTTGGATATTCAGCGGTCAAGTCGGTTATTTTTCGCTACCGGTGAATAAAGTTATACTCGTTGTCGATGTGCCTCGGACAGTTAAAATTAATTTTTTTTTTATCTCAGGCGAAGTGCCTTAATTCATCTTTAATTGGCTGGTGCCCAAAACTAACGTTTTATAAATGGTGTTCGATCCGAAAAATAATTCAATTAATTGGCTGGTGCCCAAAGTAACTTTCATGATTGGGATGTGTTCAAAAACATAAGTTCAACGTGAGCACAAGTGCAACGCCACAAGGAAAACACATTAGCAACAGTCATCGTACGAGTAGCGGTGGTTGCGACCGACAACCAGCGCACAAGGCCAAGCCATCCATCCAACAACAACAATAACACGAGCGATCGTTCTTCAGAGCAGTAGACGACACTTTATTACGGCACCATAAAATCGCAACAAAAAAAACCAAACGAGCAACATTACGCAGAGCAGCGAAGGAGCAGAGGAAGAGGAGCAGCCGATAACCCTATCATCATGCGAGACGATGCAACGGGGCCTGCGACCGAAATCGGTGATGTATGCAGGCACACGGCAGCTACATATATAGACGAGAGCGCAACGTTTTTCATTCTAAGTGCAGAATGCGAGTCATACAGTCCACGCTTTTTTTTTAGGAAAATAAAAATAATTCTTAACCAATTATTGTGCGGTATTGTTTCTTTTTTATTCTTCTATCTTTAACAGGATGCGATTCCCCTAGGTATTCCAAGTGGCGAAGTGTTCATTCATCCCTGGATTATCGCTATAAACCACAGTTCTAACCAAGACTGATCGGCTAAAACATATTCGATAGACTTTGACATTTAATTAAGCCTGCATCGGCATACTCTAGTATGAGTACATCTGAAGAAGGAGTTATCCTACAGCAGCAGATCCTGGTCGATCCGAATACTACACATCATACTCCAGTCGCAGCTTCGTGTCCTGATTACTTGATTATAAATTACTTAATATAAATAAATTAGTACTTCATTGGTGGTTAAATATAATTTCTGAATTTTCCATTTTCTACAGAAAATCTGATAATTTTTATATCGTATTAAGAAGAATAAGAAATTTTGCTAGAGAGTAGTATCGCGGTTTAATCTTCGTTAGCTATGTTTTCCTTGATAATTTAACTTCACAGATTTAGTTCACAATCAAGAAGATACAATAACGCGTTTAGTAGGATTCAGGCAAAAACAAATAACTTTACCCATTTTAGATCAAAGCTGCGTGCAATTTTTGCACAAGCAACGGAGTTCCTTCGCAATGCATTGTCTGGAAATCCTGGTAAGTAACTTGTTATAATACTACAATGAATATCTATTTTTTTTTTTTTTTTGCCAAAAACCTTTACTATCGAGCTTTTGACACGAATCTTAATTCATGCCTGAGCGCATTTTTTTTATCTAGCAAGATTTATACCTTTAGAGTAAGGATAAAATAAGATTAAGAAATTAACGTAAAATTTTCTTTGATTGTTCTGATTACCTTGACTAAAATTTGAAATCACCAAACTAAGTTAATATCTAATTAGTCTTATAAGATTCATTTTTGTTTTGAATAAAAATTCAATTAATTATTAATGCAATGCATTCTTGATTTATAAGTGAAAATGTCCTGAATACAAATGGTAAGGTGAACAGTTCCTAAATTCAATAGGAACTAAACTCAGGAGAGTCAACGAGAACCATGGTAGGGAAGGGTGTAGATCGGCAGACAACTCCATCTGGGTCTTGCCAACAATTTGGTGAGTTGGGTTAGTTTAGGTAGGAAAAACAAAATCTTCTCTTCATGTGCACGTAAAATTTATTTGTAATACCATTGAGTTTATATACATAGATCTACTTCAAAGGTCTCCATTCCGGCGAAATCTTCTGCCCCACCCATGGGCAAAAAGAGACCGCTCGTAAGGGACTACCAAACTCGGAAGAGTCGCCCCCTAGTCAACAGCTCATCGAGCGTTACAGGGGGTAGGCCCACAGCGGCGACTGGAACGGTGCCAAAAAGGCGCAGATCCCTGGATGAGGTGTCCAACGTTTCCAAGAAGGCCAAAAGCTCAAAGAGCCCCAAATCCTTCTTGGATGCGGTCAAGGACCACCTCATAGTCGCGGTAGTGGACTTCTCGGATGAGGAAGGTAGAATCTCTTACGACAGATGGGGGATCATCGAGAACCTACTGATGAACCGTCTCTGTGAGTACCTCCTCACCAACCAGCAGCCGCTCACATTTAAGGACGCAGGATGGCACCAGGGGTCAGTAAAACTGATCGCCTGTGATGACCAACGGTCGGCCGACTTCATCAAGGCAGCCATCGGTAGCCTGGGTGAAGTATGGCCAGGAGCCAAACTCGAGGTCGTGGATCGGAGTTCGATCCCCCACAGACCGAGAGCGAGGGTCTGGGTTCCACTCGAACCGCGTGATCCTGCTAAGGTGCTCACATTAATGAGCTTTCAAAATCCGGGTCTCCCAGTCAAAGACTGGAAGATCGTGGAAAACCCCAACGGTTCCAATGAGGAACTAAAAAGAACTGGCCGCTCCCTTGTCATCTCCATGTCAGCCGAATCTCTTCCTATGCTTCGGGATAGGAACTTCCTCATCAACTATGGCCTAAAGGAAGTTGAGATGAAGCTTTTTAAGAAAGATGACCTTCAAACCGCCGAAGCCAACCGGGCCGGCTCCACTGCGTCATCCTCGGCAGACACCGTCTCGCCAACAGAGGATCTCGACGCTACCATTGTGGAGAAATCTGGATCAGATAGCAATGCCGCTAAAACTGATTCAGATTAATCTCCATCATTCAAAATTAGCATCTGCTAACCTGCTGGTCCGCCTCATCGAGGACGGACTGGACATAGCCCTAATCCAGGAACCATGGCTGGTTAAAGACAACGTCACTGGACTTAGGGCTCCTGGCTATACCCCTTACTACGCGGAAGGTAAAGGTAAAATCAGAACTTGTATTCTCGCTAAAACATCGTTAAAATTAACTCTCATCCCCCAACATAGCACAGGCGACCTAGCAGCAGCGCAGCTAACTCCATCGAGCGGCAATCCGGTTTGGCTGGCGTCAAGTTATCTACCGTATGAGGAAGATGACCCGCCATCGGCTGGACTACAACGGGCTGTCCGAGAAGCGGAGAAAAAGAGGGCCGGATTTGTGTTAGGGTGTGATACTAATGCACACCACGATCTATGGGGCAGTACAGACACTAACCCTCGAGGTGAGTCTTTATTTCAATATTTAGTAGGAACTAATCTAGTAGTATGTAACAGAGGAAATAGTCCTACTTTTATTGTTAAAAACAGGCAGGAAGTAATTGACGTTACTCTCGCCTCCCAACATCTTTACCCAGCTATATCAGACTGGATAGTATCGGATAGTCCCTCATTTTCAGACCACCGGTACATATCCTTCACTCTAAATTGTAGCTTCACCCCCCAGAAATCAGTTTATCGCAACCGGCGAAAAACAGACTGGGTTAAACATAACTCCATTCTATCTGCGAATTTAGCTCACTGTAGACACTCGCCACCCGGCGACCAGAGAGAGCTCGACTCGCTTAACAACGTGCTCACTTCCGCCCTGAATGGGGCATTCAGTGGATCCTGTCCCCTCACCAAAATGAAGGAGGGCAAGAAACCACCGTGGTGGAATAAGCAACTAATTAAACTCCGCTGCGAGAGCAGAAAGGCATTCAACAAAGCCAAAACCTCGAAGCTTGACACGGACTGGGAGATCTACAAAGGTAGCCTAAGGCTTTTCAAAAAAGAAGTTCGAAAGGCACAACGTAGATCCTGGCGTAACTTCTGCGAGAACATTAACAGCGTTAACGAAGGCTCCAGATTACGTAAGGTCCTATCCAAAACGTCCACTGTACCGAGTGTACTAAAAAACCCCAGTGGCCAATGGGCAGAATCAGAGGAACAATCACTGGATCTGCTCATGGACACTCATTTTCCTGGCTGTACGCCCTTCACCGGTAATCCTGACTTCAGGAATAGTACCCCTTACCCGGCATCTCCAACCACATTAACCGTTTGTGAGGAGAAGCTAAGGTGGGCCGTCAATAGCTTTGAACCGTACAAGTCACCTGGACCTGATAACATCTTCCCGGCGCAACTACAGAACGCCTTTGACATTGTCAAAGACATTCTCAGGCACATTATTGCAGGTTGCATAACGCTGGGTTGTATCCCATCATCCTGGACTGCGGTTAAAGTTGTTTTCATTCCAAAAGCAGGTAAGACCTCTCACATACACCCCAAGGACTTCAGACCAATTAGTCTGTCTTCCTTCCTTCTTAAAACTCTCGAGAGGATCATCGACCTCCACATCAAGGACACTGTTGACCGATCACTGTTGTCAAGATCTCAACATGCATACCAAAAGGGCAAGTCAACAGAAACTGCTCTTCACTCGATTGTTGGTTCGATAGAGAGGTCCCTCTCACTCAAGGAATACACAATGGCTGTCTTTCTTGATATAGAGGGGGCCTTTAACAATATCAAAACACAATCGATCATCCAAGCCTTAAACAAGCTAAACATTGGCGAACAAATCTGCCGAGTAATCACCCACATTCTAACAAAAAGGATGGTGAGGGCCACCTTTGGCAGCAGCGCTGTTGAAAAACTTGTGCACAGAGGCACTCCGCAAGGTGGAGTGCTTTCTCCATTGTTATGGAACATAGTTCTTAACGAACTTCTGATCTCGTTGGAGAGCTCAGGGTGCAAAGTTGTGGCCTACGCGGATGACGTCGCCTTACTTGCTTCTGGAAAGTACCCACAGACACTTTCCGACATCCTGCAACTCGGTTTGCGTAAATTAGTCTCCTGGACCGACAGTTGCGGTCTTAGCGTCAACCCGACGAAAACGGAATTAGTCTTATTCACAAGAAAGGTAAAGCTTCCCGCTGTCACTCCTCCAAATCTCAAAGGAACTCCACTCGAGTTCATTAGCAGCGCTAAATATCTGGGGCTGAGGCTGGACAGGAAGCTCTTATGGAGAGAAAATATTGCCGAACGCGCTAGGAAATCCCTAGTGGCTCTATACTCATGCAAAAGGGCTGTAGGCTCTCGATGGGGCCTTCAACCCAATATAATGCATTGGCTTTATACTGCGGTCATAAGACCGATAATTCTATACGGCATCGTTGTGTGGTGGCCGGCCTTGAACAAAAGTTCCAATCTAAAGGTCTTAGAGAAGATTCAGCGCTTGGCATGTATGTGCATCACGGGAGCACTGAGGACATCTCCAACCGCCGCTCTGCAAACCATGCTTAACCTACTTCCACTAGACATCGTCAGTAAAGAATATGCCACCAACGTGGCGATCAGATTAAGGGAAGGGAAACACTGGAGAGGGCAACCAATTGGACACGCCAGCATCCTTCTACAGACGATCCCCCTGCCCACAAATACCGACTATCTGCCTACGAAAATCAACTTCGAAAGAGGCTTCACCCACGAAATACCGGACAGAAACCAGTGGGATTCCCAAAATGTCCTACACAAATCACTGTCAATATTCACAGACGGTTCTAAGACACCAGAGGGAGTGGGCGCCGGGGTCTTTTCAGAGGAATTGAACCTGGGCCTCTCCTTCAGTCTTCCGATACACTGCAGTGTTTTTCAGGCCGAAATTACAGCTATTCGTCAAGCTACAGCGTGGCTGTCGATTAATTCGGTATCGCAAAGGGATATCGTTATATACATTGATAGCCAGGCTGCAATCAAATCCCTAATATCCAGCGAAATAAGATCCAAGGCGGTGGAAGATTGCCGCATATCTCTAAACGAGATAGCTGGACAGTACAACCTCACCCTCTGCTGGGTTCCAGGTCACTGTGACATCCCAGGGAACTGTGCAGCAGACGAACTAGCAAGGCGAGGCTCCTCAGGCGTGGAGAGCATAAGCCTGCGCAACGTGTATGCACCACTCTCCCACGCTAAACAAATAATTCATGCGGACGCAGTAATGAGTGCAGGCTTCAGATGGAAACATTTGGGATACTGCGATACTGCCAAGCTCACCTGGCCAGCTCTGGACGCAAAGCGATCCAAGGAGCTTCTTCGACTTAATAGATCTAGCATCTCGAAAGTTGTTAATGTGATCTCCGGGCACTGCGTATTAGGCAGACACGCCCAAAGGCTTGGTCTGCCATATAATGACCTCTGCAGAAGCTGTAGGGACGAGGAGGAGGACGAATCCGTCACTCACTTTCTTTGCAGCTGCCCTGCCCTGGCCAATCTAAGAAGGGCCTATTTAGGAAACTATTTTCTCAATGATCTCAGTGATGTAGGTAATATCAGCGCCGCTAACATTCTTGGCTTTATAACCGGCAGCAAATGGTTTACATGAGTAGCCAGTAATAGAAACAGCTCCCCAAATCCCAGTGGTATGCACAATGGGCCGAATAACGGCCTACGTGTTTCTCTCATCGAGAGCCACTTTAAACTAAACTAAACTAAACTATATACATAGAGGAACCACGAGAGCTTGGAACAACCTCAGTAGATGGCACCACGTACACTACATCGAGATCGAAAATGTGTGTGGAACATGGTGGAACCCATTGACAACAACACAAAAGGACTTGCAGTGCGAAAGCATACAAAGAGTATGTGCATAATGAACATCCAATATCTCTATGTTATGTAATGCACCATTAACCTTGTGCGGCGTGTGTTTTCTCAATTTAAAAATTGGAATTGTATTTGCATATGTGTTTACTTGTCGATGTTTGGTGGTTCTTATTTGATTACAAGTGCTGTGGGTTAAGCATTCAGGAAATGCAAAATTATGTAATTTGGCGAAATATGGAAAGAAAAAATATAAGGGCCCAGATTCCGTAAAATGAAAACGATCGAACGATATCGTTTTCACTAAACCTGTCTCTATCATATCTGTGGCAATAGACAGAAACTGCTATTGTCGAAACGATATCGTTCGATCGTTTTCATTTTACGGAATCTGGCCCAAGGTCTTTTCAGGTCTCCAAAGCAAATTGTGGAAAGTGATGATAAAAAAATGGAAAACAAAATAAATGAAATGTTCAGCAATAAAACAGACAGAAAATCTTTATTTTATCTCAATTAGTAGATACATAAAAAAATTGTCAGTGGAAAAAATAATGATGAAAAAGATTTATATTTAAAATTTTTTTATAAATCTCTGGTAATGTATTTATTTAATTGAGACAAGTAAGTAGCAAGATCATGGAGAGGAAGAGGAAGGGCAATGTAGAGGGTGCACATTAAATCGATATCTATACTTATAAGTTATAATAAAACTGTAGGAATATTCTTTGCGTCCCAAAAGCGCGAAACCTATACTGGACAGATTTCAATGAAACACTCAGTGTAATCTTATGTATAAGTTTGTTTGCTAAAGTCGAGCGGCGCAAGGCGAGCACGGGTCAGCTAGTTTTTCATAAATCTCCGGTAATGTATTTAATTGAGATTCAATTTTTGTTACCCTCTATTTCAACAATTATTCGAAGGTGGCACTGGCATTCAAATATAAGGTTTTTAACAGGAAGGTTGATGATTTGTTAAAAAAAAGCACTTCCCTCTCAACAATAGACAACAAATGTGCGTTGTTGCTAGATGAAATGGCTATTAAGCCTGAATTGGAATATAATTCGTCAGAAGATATAATACATATATGGCTTTATAGATCATGGCAATTTTTGTCGGAAAAATGTCATCGCTACACATGCACTTCTTGTTATGTTGAGTAACCCTCTCAATTGCAATTGGAAACAAATTACATATAGGGCATTTTTATAGGAAACGTAAAAATGGAGTGCTCTTAAGCAATATTATTAAGGACTGCATAGCTAAGGTAACATCTTTATGCTTTGAAGTTAATGCAGTAAGCACCGACCAAGGAAGCAACGACAGAATTGCGTACAGAATTTTAGGAGGGACAATTAAACAGCCTTATTTTAATCTGGACATTTGATAGGCGACGTGACAACACGTAGTGATAATAGCTCTTTGAATTTTAAAAGTTTAGATTGTAAATACTTTTTTTTTACTTTCAACACCCCAGTGAGAGGCAAGGCCGCAAGGGGAAGGGAACTCACTTAATACCCTATTCACACCAAGCCGAAAACTGAGTTTTCGCGAAAACAGTCGAAAACAGAAGTTTTCCCATACATATTGCAGTTTTCAAAACGAGTTGTTTGAGGTCATTTTCCATGAAAACGCCACGAAAACGAGTACAATCGTTGGGCTGTTGAAGCAGACACACCTTTTGCAGCATTCAGCGAGGTCAGCAAAACTGCTGACAGGATGTGAGAGACTGAGTGAGAGTGAGAGTTTTTTTGTTATCTTTGCATTGCACCATAAAGAGCAAACTAGGTACCTGCCACAACTAAATGGTATTTTCAGATGTTTTGATTTTGAATGTTGCTTATATGTTAATTATTTTATGCATTTAACCATAAGTTAACGATTATCAAGTAGCTTAAATAATTTTGTTTGTATATTATGTCAATACGAGCGAAGTTTAGTAACTAAAATAAAAGTCTAGCCGCCACAAACATTTTATAGCTAGTTTCACAGCTAATTGAAACGTCAAACGAAAACGAGTTGGTGGTCGGTGTGAATGCATCCACGAGTTTTCTAAACTTTTTTGACGAAAACTCGGTTTTCGGCTTGGTGTGAATAGGGTATAAAACAAGAATTACTAGGTATAAGATACCTAGTTCACCAAAAAAAGTTGAGGAATCTCGAAATTTTGTAGAAAATCCATTTATTAATTTTTATGTTAATTATGTTATGTTTTGTTCTAACATGTTCCACTGAATTCCTACGAATTACTGGGGTTAAATGTTTCAGTTTTGCTCTGTTTATTATTTTTACAGATCCATTTTCCCGATAGCTATATCATTATTACAACGATTGAGTGATGAAAAGAAAATTTTGAAAAAAAAAAATGGACTTGCAGCGCTTTATTGATGGTGATGGCATCACCAAGGTCACTTTAAAAAAAGTGCGGATTAATAACGCCGCCGCACCGGCTGGCCCAAAATTCCCACAAAACAGTAACTTTGTGGATGTATTGCCACCTGGTGAGCCTCGTCCCATATTTGTCAATCTGGCTGCAAAAATGTTTCTCGTTGCTAAAGATGAATTTTCAGCAAAAATTAGGACTACTCCGATTTGTGTCACCGTCAAAAGCCATTTCAACGATATTATATTCCATACATAATGGCATACCTACATGCATGTGCCTATTTAAATTAAAAATTTCTTTATACACACTGCTTGTTTTATTCCACTTCAACATCGACGCATCATGATTGAAAAACCATTTACATACCTACCTATCTAAATCAAATTATGTAATCATTTATCTTCGATCGCGTGCCTCAGAAAATATTTTTCCAACGATACACGTATCCTTATCCAAACTGTTTTTTTACGCTACGTCTAGCGCTAGCCGGCTGCTGCTCGTGCTCCCAATCAAACTATACCTATATACATATAGTTTGTGCTCATGTTTATGAGTAGATATACAGCAGAGAGTAAGTGTGGTTGTGTTAAGTCACATTCCAAATTATCCACAATCCAGAATCCATATGGTTGGATATGAAAATAGGCATATCCTTAGGGGCAAATAGAGACGCTATCTGGCGACGAGTTCACCAACTATTTTCATTTCGTTAAGGTGGTTCCTCTATGTATATAAACTCAATGGTAATACCGAGACGGCATTATACAAAAGAGCTACTTGCGTGACAGTACATGTCAAACATTTTTCTTGACAGTCCCAGAAGATGACTTTCGAAGAAAGTCGAAATATCGGACACAACAATAAAGAAATTTAAAATACAAACCAAGAGTATTTTTTTAAATTATGAATGACCTATAGCCCGTCAACAAACATGTTTTTTTTTTTTCTTTGAAGTTTTCCAAAAAATATATGAGTTTGTTATTAACAGTTTAATAAATATAATGATAATTTCATTATTTTGCTTAACTATGTTTTTAATCATAGTGTTACTTTTTTTGTCCCCAAAGCGTGTTACTTTCGTCGTGGGCATATAGGACGAAAGTAACAAGGGCAGACTCCTAGAAAAATTATCACAGCTACGTACATATGTGAATTCATCAATTTATTAATACTTAACTGCATCCTTTTCTAGATAACTAACCCATCTTTAAGATGGCATATTTTGGTTTTTGTTATTCCAAAAATTGCAAGAGCAGGAACCCCAAAGTAAAAAATGTTACTTTCGTCCCCGGTCTCCACCGTATTACTTTTTCGTGAAAACAATTAGAAATAAGTACCCTTATAACAGTTTTCTTTCCTGGACAATATTGCATTTCTGTTTCTGTTTAATAATTTGTTAAATAGAGGTTTTGGCAAACCACACGATCTACTACTTATTTTCACTTTTTGTCTTTTAAATTTTCACCACTTGCTGAAATTCTTTTTTTAACCATGCTACACAAAGTGCGTATTCATGTCACGTAGCTGCAAATTTACATTTTGGAAAGGAACAATATTAAAATATATGAGCTGCCTTTCCTAAAAATATTTCAAGTGTTTGGCAAATATTTCTTATATAACCTCTAGTATCTAATAGTTGATTTTTTTTAATCTATTGCCTAAATGAAGTTCTTAAAATAAATTAAATCTAAAAACATACTTGTGAAATGCTTCAGCTTCCGACGATCCATGAAGTGATTTCTCATTTACTGTAGTTGTAACAGGAACATTGATTCCAAAAAATTGAAGTAGATGACGTGTTTTGATTAAGATGCGGCCATATTTTCGACATAAAATTTTCTTGCAGATTTGACATACTCCATAGGAATTGAAGAACACTTTGTTTTCGATGATTCACTTTTTTCGATGATGCGATGTTGTACGTACGTTGTATGGCTAAGCTCAGTGACTTAGTCCGCGGTTGGGTTTAGAGTTTTTAAATCTTTTTGCAACTTTGGTAGATTCGTCAACGAGGTTTAACAAATCAAACTTTTTTCACATGTTTTTTTCAAACTTTCATAGCTGACTTTGTAAACTGCGGGAAGGTCTCCACATTGGCCAAGCATTTTCATCAGTGTATGACAGTATGATATATACAACGTCAAACGATTTTTACACAAGATTTTGTAGCAATTGCATCATCGTCAATTTATGCTTCTCGTGTTGAACATTTGTTGAGTAAACATCATGCAGTTCACATCACAATTGAGATTTTCGAGCCGATGCAGGAACATTCGATTGTGATCAACGATCGTCGTATGCTTCTGCGGCCAGATCATATTTTTAAGCAATGTGCGTTATCTTTACGTAAAATGTCATCTTACTGGCTAAAAAAAAAACAACAATAAAATTAAAAAACCGTAGGTACATAAATTAAATTAATATTAGTTACCTCATCGATCTCGAATTTCCATAGAATATGCAATTTTTTAATTGTTAGAACATTGTAACGTTTTTAAGTGCAATTTATACTTCAATGAGTACTTATTTAATGGAGACTGTCAGGTACACTGTAAATAAAGCAAAGTAGAAATGTGTTTCATTAGAATTCGATAAAATAATTATTTTATTGCCAATGGAACTCCATCAGAAGAATACATATATCAGAGATTACATGGGTGAGCCATCTAGTGGTTTCTTTTAAAATCATAGGCTATTTTGACACTGGCAGCTGTTTCCCGCTTGAAATCTTGAAATACTGACAGAAAGTCAGTATCATACCACCGCGGTACGAAAGGAGTCGCTTTACGCTTGAACAACGTTGGGAACATTGACATACTATACATGAAATGTCAGTTTCATACAAACCTGCGAGGAAAAATTAAGCAAACATAAGCACTAGCCCTTTTGGTTCAGTGCAGCGAAAGTTGGAAAGAGATTTCAACCTCTGCGCGCCTTTGCTATTTTTTTTACATAGAACACAGTGCCATCCATTGTAGAAACATTGCAACTGCGCAAAAATAACGACTTATTCACCCTTATTCTACGTGGCGTTTATATTAAACGACAAATGGCGTTTTTTGAAATCGGTATTATATTATGTCGTTTAACGACATGTGGCGGTAAAGTTGTGTGGAACACAAGTTCTACACAGTTTTTCGCATTCTGACTGTCGTTTTAGTTGCACAAAACGACTCATAAAACGCCGATTATTGTCGATTACAAATTCTTAAACGACTAGGAGGCAAATTTGAGAAAAACATGTGAATTTTGGTAATTGTTTATATTTAAGCAGTGATTTCATAATCCTCTTATGATTACGGGTGAAAATAACAAACCCCGATGAAATGAAATTCCAGCCTTTTCGTAAAACATCATTTTTGCACAATTCGTTTCTTCCTCCGTGTAATGCATTTTTATGCAGTGTGGGTATATATTTTCTTCGATTACGGTAAGCAGGTTTGTTATAATTTTACTAAGGGTTGGTTGGGCAAGAGCCAAATTAAAATCATTCCCTCCACCACCGCAAGAAAACGCAATGTCGAAGCCAGTTTTAAAATGACTGGCACTTTAAAATACAAAACATAAAACGAACATTTTATTGACCTCGTCTTCTTGATTCTGAATGATGTAATATCGCGACCATTAGGATAGGACTGTTCAACACTTTTTTCGTTTGGTTTTGTTTGGATTTAAATTCCGTGTGTTAAACAATTTACCAAAAAAAATCTCCCCCTTTTGCTGCCATAAATACCTACTTGTCAATTATCAGTTGTTGGTGTGGAACTCATGTGGAATGTAAAATAAATGAGAGAGGAGGCGTTCAAGGAATAGAATACCGATACTAAAACGACACTAAAGCGACTCGACTCAAAAAACGCCAGCTGTCGTTTAATATAAACGCCACGTAGAATAAGGGTGATTCAATTTATTTCAAACGATCTATAACAGATGGCAGTATGGCACACTCAGCACACAAACCTCGACACAAACCAAATCGCACGAATTGCTCGATGACATTTGAGTGTTTTCGTTTCTCTCCGTGAACCAAATTGGCTGCTAGCAGTCCATGTATAGTATGTCAATAGTTGGGAATTATTGAAAACGTATTTTTAAAGTGAGTGCTGTGTAGCCCAAACAGTGCGTTTTTTTGAAAAGAACTTTTGGCCGAAATGAAGCACCTACCGCGCAAGTTTTTGCAAAAAATTCGTGAGACTGGTATGCTAGTGGACAACACTTACGGTCCCCTTCGTTGTATGTACGGTGCGCACAGACGAGAATGTGGTTGCTGTAGCCGCGAGTATGAGACTCAATTCACGAACATCAACTCGCCATCGATCTCAACAATTCAACAGTTTACCTATTATCTATAGGTCTGTTCCCTTACTTTTGTAGTAAAAATGCAAAAGACTGTCAAAATGGCAGTGGTGGGGTGAAAAACTTACGAAAACGTTAGGGAACGCTTTTGTAGTAATCTATGAAAATGGCAGTTGCATTTTGTTTTTCCAACCCCTAATGGGGTAAAAGGGGGTAAAAGTTTATATGGGAAAATTTTTATTTTTCATCCGATTGACTTCAAACTCGGTTTTCAGAAGGCCAGGTATGAAACGGCAACTTCGGATAATTAATTTGTCCGATTTTGGAAATTTTGCTTGGGGCCCGAGTTATTGGCGATGACAGCTTTTAAGGGGGCCCTTTTCTTAACTTACGCCGTTCGTCGTATCAATTTGAAACTTTGTAATGCGTCCCAACCTCTGTTGCCGTTGAATATGCTTACCGCTTCATCCAACTTCAGCGTACGTACTAAAATTCAAACGGAATTCTGTAAGAATGAAGTCATAATGCTAGAAAGTGGTATACATCCTCACGATTTTTTAGTTGCATTATATTGCATAGTATGTTGCAGGGTAAGAGTTCTCCCTTAGTCTAAGATATAAAGTTGGTGCTCATCATATCGGTGTATTTGCCAGGAAAGAAATATGTTTTGTCGCGTAGATAGTGGCTCAATCTGCTATAAATAGTATGATCTGCGTTGAGATGCCAGCGCTTTACCAACAAGTATTGATCATATAATTTTTGCTAATTGCGCGATATATAAATATAACAGGAAACTAACTAACTTCAAAGGAGTCTCTGCGTATCAAGAGGACTGCGCGAGCCAAGCCGCGCAAAAGCTAGTGTTCTATATAAGTTGAACATAGAAAAGGGTTTCTCATAATAATCCCATTCTACCTACTAACCAAATACATAGTAGTTCTATGTAAACATTAAAAATCAGCTATGAAATGCATTTCATGCAGAAAATGTAAAGAATTTATTACAATATTCTATCCAGTTTTATTTGGAATGGGTATCTTATAGCATTGTATATACACACTATAGTACTCTCATCCCATCGCATTGAATTACGCGTCTTCGACGATCCAGGTGGCGCTTCAGTTGATTTAGTTTGTACACTGCCAGCCAACTCCGAGCATTGGGGAAATGTGTGTAGAGGAAACCAAAATAAACAAAGCAAAGTCAAACTGGTATGCCTCTTCTCTTTCTTCATTCATATCGCCATTTCCATCCATCATCATCAGTAGGTATAAAATTATTTCTGATGTGATGTAACAGGGTAGGATAGAGAACTGCAATGCAACTGGTTTGGTTTTTCTTAGTGAGGGGAGAGGAGAATAGAGGAAAGGAGGTGCAATATTATGAACAAGAGCAAGTATAAATCAACAGCATGGTGGCGTAGGATAGGATAGTGGTGGTGGAGGATTTGTGTGTTTGGAGAGGGGTGTACGATGCAAGGGGTGATCAGTTGGGAAAGACAAATTGAATAAAATCTGAATTTGGCTTCCTTTCTGTCGTTGCAGAAGATTTAAGGATTGGGCATTAAATAATGTATGCTAGACTCTCACTCTTTTGCCTATATTTTTGTCAAATATGCATCGATTTAAGTGATTCTTTTTTTAGTTGATTCTAAAATATTATAGGCATGTGTCTACTTTATGAGGTTTATAATGTAGAAGCATTTTATGTCAGTAAAACGAGCAGCTTACTATTATAGGAGTCTACATCTCTCTCTATATAAAAATCAATTGTTTGCAAAACTCGAGAAAGGATAGATGCTAAACCGATTTGGATGATTCTTTTTTATTTTGTTCGTCTTGAATCAGGGTTTGGAAAAAAAAAGAAAATTCGGAAACCCCCAAATGAAAAGCCGAAAAATTGCAAAAAATCTGAATTTCCATTTTGTATGAGAAGAGAATATAAGTACCTACACCACTAATGATCGCAAAACTCGAAAACCACTGAACCAAACCCAAAGGTAGGTATTTCTGTGAAGTGTGGAAAATTAGACAATACAAACAAAAAATTTTAAATGCTATTCCTCAACAGTTTTTAAAATTTGGAACATTGATATGCATTGTGCTGATGGACAAAAATATATCTGTGCAATAGTATAGATACAATTCCTAGGCACGTGCAAAGCCGGTTACCTTTATATGTAATGTAGTGCAATTACTGTTCCTTTCCCATAACCACTAATACATAATCATTTCGATAAAGCTAATATAGGGAATTAAATCTAAAGAGTAGATACATATGTACGTAGGTACATATTCAGGGGATTTATGCGGAACTATTTAAATAAAAGTATGTTTTTCTAACAATGTAGGCTCCCGTGATTGTCGAAGAATAGCGCCACATCCCCTTGTCCAATTTTGACCGAACTTTACAGAATAGCCTTCGTACCAAAAACAAAGATTTTATCATTTTACCAAAATGTGAGTTCATATACCACGATTTTCAAGTGGATGGTGCCACGCCCCTTTGTCCAATAGCTATTTACCCGTTACCAACTGATTGGTTTAGTGCGTCTATATGTTAAAGTCGTTAATAAATTTTCCTACATATTTGTATTCCTTTTTGATTTTCCTTTTCCCTCACTTTCATGTGATCGTTGATCAATGGTTAGAAAATGGGCTTAGATTATCCGTTTTGGGCTATGCGCTGATGACTTAGTTATTTAAAACAAACGATAGCTTACTTAATTTCATAGTAAGAATCTAATCTGAACTGCCAGTTTCCAAATATATACCTATTCATCAATTTCCTACATACTATAATAATCCATATTTTAAATGTATATGGGTGATTGCTGCGATAGCATTCAGCGTAGCACTGCGACCTTTGTATAGCTGTTCCTAAAATAATTGTATCTAAATACAAAAGGTTAATTTTGGGTTTAAAATAAACAAATGAACTCAAACTGTCAGCCTACAAATCGCATACCTACTTATGCACAGATTAAAACAAACTAGGTACTAGAGGTATAAGCGAATCCGTCCTGTCGTTAAGAATACAGCTACCTACCACCACGCAGCCAAACAGACAGACAGAATTGTGAGACTCAGTTTTTGAGCTGTACCTACTATCATCTTAATATCATTCATTCATTCATTCATTTTCAATGGTCCGCTTGTCCATTAAGTGGGTCGCGGGTGCAGGTTGCTCAAGTGGACCCTCCATAGCTCTCGATCCTCCGCCATCGACTCTAAATCATCAAGGGCAATCCCCATACGGGTAGAGGAGAGATTATGAATTTGATCTAACCATCTCATCCTGGGTCTACCTAGGGGACGCCTGCCCGATGGTACGGATTCCATAGCACGTCGTGGAATCCTGGTCGGGGACATGCGTTTAACATGACCAAACCACCGAAGCATGGATCGCTCCGTCCGGAGAAGTAGCTGCTCGACATTGAGTTCCTCACGTATTCTGGTATTTCTGATGCGATCTCTACGGGTCACACCAGCAATACTACGGAGAAATCTCATTTCGGCAGCTTGTATTCGCGATCTTATTCTTTCGGTCATTACCCAAACCTCATGACCATAGGTAAGAGTTGGAACAAACACCGAATTAAAGACTGACAACTTAGCTTTGACACCAAGTTCAGTCCTCCTGATAACAGAATGACCAAGCTGTCTCAAAATCGATCCAGCCTGACCAATCCTACAGGAAAACTCGGCATTGCTCCTTCCATCACTCGTGAATAAGACCCCGAGATACTTAAACTTCTCCACCTGTTTCAATGGGACTCCACTAACATGCAGAGTGCATTGAACAGGCGTTCTAGAGACGACCATCACTTCAGATTTGTTCACATTTACCTTCATCTCAGCTTCAACACAAACGGCTACAAACCGATCGAGTGCGCGCTGAAGTTCAGTCTGAGAGGACCCAAGGATGACCAAGTCATCAGCGAAGAGCAAATGACTTATCCTCAGATCTCCCAATTCGAAACGTTCTTCGCCAAGACTGCGCTGTAACATCCAGTCCATATAAGTAATGAAAAGGAGAGGCGACAAGACGCACCCCTGGCGAAGTCCAACGCCCACGGTGAAAGGTATTGATTTAACGCCGTTTACCCGAACACAGCTTTTACAGTTTGTGTAAAGAGATTGAATGGCTCTCAAGAGAGAACCATCAATTCCATACTGCTGTAATACACTCCAGAGTTTCCCTCGAGGGACTCGGTCATATGCTTTCTCCAAATCTACGAAGCAAGCGTAAACAGGTGTAGCATACTCCCAAGCCTTCTCAAGTACCATTCTGAGAGTGAATAACTGGTCGGTTGTGCTTCTGCCGGGACGAAAGCCGCACTGCTCATCTCCTAATCGTGCCTCGACCACACGAGATCATAATTAGTTGATCTAAAAATTAGGACTTAAGACAATATCTGTCTCACACTACCTACAATATGAGAAAATTAAAAATTTGGATCGATCTGGGTACGTGATTTTATTTGCTAAGATCCAACCAAACCAACCCACCTCACGTACTCACCCACCCCATAATTTTCAAATTATCATAACCTACCCTTGACACGTCCAAAAGCCACGATCATGATTCATGACACCACTGGTGCCCATAAATACAAGAAATACAAAATATGTATTGTTAAAAATCCGATCTATGATTTCATATTTCTCCTTTCCACATTGTTATCATATTAAATATCAATTCCAATCGTCATCACTCAACAGCTTCACACTCATGATCATGCTAAAAGTACTCTCCCCATACACCACCACTATATGCGAAAAGTATAAATCGATCCGATCTTTCATTTCAAATTCTTTCTTTTCATATTGTTATTCTCATAAATGCTAAAAGTACACTTCGCCTTACCTACACACCACCACTACTAACTACCTACGAGTATAAGTATATATCGTATATGCGAAAAGTACCCGATCATTCATTTCATTCCACTTCCACTCCTTACAATGCAGTCGGTGGAGAATAAAAAACAACAAAAATACTAATTGTTCTTTCTCTTTCATCTGCATGTTGTCAATGAGACGAATAAGAAAAGAAGAAGGCATCATTTAATTTCGTTTCAAATAATCCAATACAACTACCATGTTCGATGTGAGTAGTTGGTCTCAGAGGTGGTTGGTGGCGCTAGTGCATAAATGCGAAGTGATAGTACTATAGTGTCTATATACAATGCTTATAGGTACCTATGTATGAATGTGTTTATTCATTTTAACGAAAAATTAGCAACGTAAATCTTTTCGTTGATTTTTCTCAAAATAGGGTGCCTTTACTTACATACATAGAACATTATAGTTCTCAGTGGGGATTTATGTACGTGAAAAAAGTCAAATCGAATTGGTATTGTGTGAACGCCAGTTTTGTATATGTACATACAGGCAAACAATTATGTTGCTACACCAACGAGATCTCTGATGCTTTTGTACCAGAAGTGACAGAACTTCATCACAAGTGAATAAGGAATTTGCCGTAGCTAATCATTATAATGAAACCAACAAAAAAAAAGGATCACTACTGTGGCCATATACTAAATTAAAACACCACATTGTTTGTTGGTAGGTAGGTACTAACACAGTACACATTATGACATAATGTATGCAAATGTATCTTGGATACGTAGGTATGTATCTATAAAAATTCCACTGCATTGCATTAAAGCCTGGAAGATGGCAAAAAAAAAACAACGCAGTGTTTGATTTTTGTTTAGCTATGAAAAGACGTAGATAATATATTTATTAATTAGTGGTATTTGTGGACATAAAACTTAATTGAAATACTAAACCCTATCCTAAAAATGCTATTGAACAAATGCATTCGGTGCATACGTTTAGAATTATAATTTAATTACATATGTCATTCTACCTATCTACTCCAACAAAAAAATCTGAAAAGAAAATGGAGATTTCTTCGCTGAAATAGTTTGGCAGACCGCAGGAGACGGAAACCTTACTACTACATTGTGCTGTATATTATTATTAGGTGAAAATACGGCCGTATTTATAATAAATGCATTTTTACAAATATTTCGTTAGCATATTGATAGGGAGTTCTATAAACCATTAAATTGTACCAACATTACATACATACCTTTAAAATGTCCGCAAAACTACACTGAATTGGTTGTTAAATTTCTTTCGCTTCCAATCTTATAAACGCTTTAAAAATAGCCAATAGCAAATAATATCGAACTTTAGATTAATATTCTTATTATTTAATAATAAAAACACAAAACTTTAGAAACAAAATTTTTGGATTAATCCAACTTGCACTGCACTGCAATCCCAAGAACAAAACAAGACATAAGCGAACAGCTTGCCGGTTGATATGACAGTTCAAATTTGTTGCATATGTCAGTGTAGCCACTTTACTTTTCAACACATTAGTACCTACCTATTAGTTCATTCCAGAAATACCTAAAAAGGTACTACAAGAAATATTTTGTTCTAGTAGGTATGTATATTGCAAAAAGTGTTTTATACGTTTATTAAACGCTGTAATGTAAATGTAGTACGGCACGGTAACAGAATAAAAAAATGTTTCGGTATATTTCGGATTCAGCAAGATAATTGATATAGCTGACAAAGAAAACATTTTCAATGGAATTTATTCACGCTACCACTGATTATAGTAGGCGTTGTTTTGTTGAGCATCTATTCTATTTCAGAAAACTAAAGTTGAATATTTAGCATGCGATTACAAAAAGTACTGCAGACACTTCTTTTAGCCCATTTATTTCACGAACATTTAATAAAACAAAAAGCCGAGATATAGGTACGGCAAAAGTATATACCTACCAGTGGACATTAAAAATAATTAAATAGTGCGACGTTTTTACATTTGCGGAGTTAAGGGCCCGACCCATAGAATCCGTCGCATCCGTTGCGTCGACGGATTGACGTATTCGACGGAACGAACAGTCCTATAGAATTCGTCGCATACGTTGACAGCCGATGACATATGAGAGACAGTTTCTCTCATTATCTTGGCTGCATTCCAGATTCGACTATTTTAACTAAATTAACAACGATTGTTTATTTAGTTACTTTTTGGAATCTGGGACGCTATTGTTACTAATGACATGTAGTATGAACGAAATGAACCACACTTTTGCCTCTGGTTAATTTAGTTAACTTCCCCTCCTTCGAACTGTCACAGCTTGTCAACGCTGTAGTTAAAATAGTCAAACCTGGAATGCAGCCCTTATATTTCCACCAATGAAAATGCTTAAGGCCCCGACCCATAGAATCCGTCGATTCTATGGGTCGGGGCCTTTACTACGCTCTGCCAACTGTCAACGGTTCGATGGACAGAAAACTTTAGGCCCCGACCCGAATCCGTCACATCCGTTGCGGCAATGTATTCGACTGACAGGTTGATAGAATACACAGTAGCTTATGGAACGTGACCCATGAGCAACGAACGTGCCGGATGCGACGGATAAAGTAGGTTTACTTTCTACTTTTTTGTCCGTCGAACCGTTGACAGTTGGCAGAGCGTGAGAGTAAGCATTTTCATTGGTGGAAATATAAGATAATGAGAGAAACTGTCTCTCATATGTCATCGGCTGTCAACGTCGAATACGCCAATCCGTCGACGCAACGGATGCGACGGATTCTATGGGTCGGGGCCTTTTATCCGTCGCATCCGGCACGTTCGTTGCTCATGGCCCATGGGTCAAGTTCCATAAGCTACAGTGTATTCTATCAACCTGTCAGTCGAATACGTTGCCGCAACGGATGTGACGGATTCTATGGGTCGGGGCCTTTAGTGCGTCGAAAACAAACAAGGCTTATATACAAAGCTTATATACAGCCCATATCTCTCTATCTTTAAAAACGCTTTGTGTCAGGTAAGCGTAAGACAGTCTTGTGCAGAACGATAAATTAAAAAAATAAATAAATAAATATGATTAAGAGAATAATATGACGTGTGGGCGCAGTCGGCCAGTGGTTAGTGTGCTGGACAAATGTGCGAGGGATCCCAGGTTCGATCCCCGGAAAAACACAAATTACCTACATCTTAAGGGGTTTTCCACTGCGCCACCTCTCGCGAACATCTGACAAACATCCGAGAGTAAAAGTGTCCTGAAAAAGCTTCTCAATTCAGCCGTTCGGACTTGGCATAACATTGTAGGTCATAAGTTTACCACATTTATTATCTTGTTTTACAAAAAATGTATACTTATGGCCATAGTTTAATTATTTCAAAAAGCTGTAAAAATTAACTCCTTCTGCCTGTCAAATGATCCTGAATGCAGGAACTTGTGAACATTTTTGAACTATCCTCATTTCCTCTAACATTTTCTTGGAATTCAGTGAACAAAAAACCCAATTTGGTCGCTCTGGTCACACTATTCGTATGACATTATGAATTCATGAGTGAAGCCGAAGCCGAAGGTATAATTAATACATAGATACCTACATATAACTATATGTATCCATTCATTTAGTACACATGGATACGTTTTCTTTCTCGATTCAAGCAAGTATAGAACAACAGAACAGCTGCTTGCTTATATCTAGTCTACCATTTCCTCTTGCTTGTCATTCCTCATTATCTCTTTTTCAGCAAAATGTAAAAAGAAAAACAATGTTCATGGCGATAGTCGCGCCGGTCGGCCGCCCCGCCATCAGTCATGCATACATGTGTATGTGTGTTGAATTTTGTAGATACATTTTCAAAAGCCATAATGCAGAAAACAGTAATTTTTTTCTGAATATTTTAAGATTCAGAGTGAAAGAGAGCGCGCAACAGGCGAGGCGACACAGCACACGCCGAGACCGCCGCCATAATTCTTGGTGGTTGCTTCAATCTGATTGTGCGATTGCGATGAGAGGGATTTTTGGCATTCCATTTCCATTCAGGTCAGTTTATTCAGATTCTTAAATTCAGTGAGCTGTGCGTTTTAAGAAGTGGCATACATATCGATTAAGTGCGAGGAAAATACAAAACTATTGTGAGTTATAATGTTCCACAGAGACAAGTTTATAAATAATATTCAAAAAAATCCGTGTCTGTGGAACACAAAGTGCGATGAATTTGCACGTCGCGATTTAAAGGAGAAGGCATGGAACGGAATTGGGGGAATTGTGTATAGCGATTGGGCACTCTTACATTCAGAAGAAAAACAGAAGAAAGGTAAGTGTTTAGATAATTATTATCTTTTATTGTGCAGAAAGGTCCGGGGAAGACATTTCACCTAAATGTATCGCTAGCTGGCAGAGATAATCTGAAAGGTGGTTAAGAATGGGTTTAGTTTTTCTTCTTTTAGATGTGTGCCTTTTGTGCATCTCTTTGGAAACGCAACTATGCCTAGCTAGCCGCAGTTGCCACTTTGCTCGTTTTAACAGCGCAGCGTCTATTTACATAATTTATTGTCTTTCATTTTTGCGGATTCAATCTTATATCGATTTCCACTGGGCTCATGGAACATGAAACGAGATTACTTTTTTTTTTTGCATTTGTGTTGGTACCTATGTTATTTGACAGTCAGCTATTTTATTTATTGCAATTTGTGTTTACAAATGGCCGCGTTCCATTGACCGCTAGATGGCTAGCGCTCATGCCAAACTCCATATAAAAAAACTGACATTTCACAATATGTGCTAGAGCTCTAGCGCAAATAATGAATTGTCAGTTTTTTTTTATATGGAGTTTGGCATGCGCGCTAGTCATCTAGCGGTCAATGGAACGCGGCCAATGTCTCTTGTTGTGGTATTGGTGAAAGTATGTGTGAATCTCGCTTGCAAATCAAGATTCGCAAAATGATCTGAATCTTAAAAAAAGTGATTTTTTCCGCCCAATGGAAAACGAATTTGACAGACAGGTGATTTCTAGAGCAGAAAAACTCATATTTATCACATTAAATTAAATCATGTTAAAAAATCATCTGCGTGTAAAAGAGACAAAAAGTGTAGGTACCTATTACGAGAGGAGTAGCAATTGTTTGCAAACCAACACAACAAACTTCAGAGTACTGGAAGGCAAATGTCAAATCATTTTAAAATGTAAAAAAAAAGTTGCCAGCAGCTGAAAAATGTAGTTTGAATACCTACATTTTTAATGCATTTTTTTGATATGCCTACATTAATAAGGTTGGTGTGTACGCAGTCGCCCCTATCGGGAATTCTCGGTCTAATTTTTCGTTCTGCTCTAATTTCATTTTAAATGCATAAAAAATACAGAAAAAATGTAGTGTCATACGCACTTTTTCTTTTTTCCTTGTCTGATTTTTTTATCTAATGTGGTTTTCCATTGGAAAAAAAATCAATCTTTTTTTTGATCCGGATCACTTTTTGCAGATCTCGATATTTTTCGACATTTACACAAATACATAGGCCCTTATTGTGATTGTCATGTGCAAAACATCTTGTTAATTTAATTAATTTTTTAATGTAATCGACTATAAGCGACTGTCAAATCCACAAATATCAATCGAAATCGACAATCACAGTCGTGACGATCGCTGATCGAAATAGTCTCACTAATACTAATATACATATTTGAATTTGATTCCAAAACGAAATTACTGGACAGAGCTTCGTTTGTTTACATATATGCCTGCAAGCAAGGGTACAATAAGATGCAAATGTCGAAAGCGTGCGTATGAAGTGCAGCTACGTGGACAGTAGGCCTTAATTTTGGAGCAATTGCTATCATCTTCGTCATAATATTTGCCTTCCTCGTCATCTGTGAATTTCGATTCTTCGTCAATATGATTATCCATAATGGGCGATCTAAATGTTGACAGATACATGACATACATGTACACTGTACAGTCTGAAAAGAAAATTTAATTTTTTAGCTGGAGCTGCATACGACATACCCCTCTGGCCGCGATGCATCAACTAAAGAGATTCGCTTAAAATTTGGAGAAAATTTGGAAAACTTTCAGTTTCAGACCCAGCAATGGGGTGAAAAAACTACTTATATTAAAAAAATTAAATTACTTTAAACATTAAACTTTTTTAACAGTTGCAGAAATGAAAAAGAAGTGGAACAATATAAGAGACTACTACAGACGAGATAATCACCCCCAAAATATAAATTCGAAACGAAGGAAATACATTTTCACCGATTTACTCGAATTTCTCGATCCTGTTTATGACATCAGAGTGTGAGTTTTTTTTTTTTGCGATATTATTAATGCCTTACTATAACATGGATTTATTCTTTCAGAAGCGACTGTGATATGCCCGATCGCACATTATCGGCTGCAAAAGATACAGAGGACGAAGATTTTGAAAGCATCGAAGAATATACTCCAAGAAATATATTGAAACCAAAGGTGAATTCCAAAAAAAATAAAACCAAAAACAAAAAAATACCTACCAAAGCTCAAAAGAAAATTCGAAATATGACTGTTCTAAAACAAAGACCACGCGCTACAACTACTGTTATGGCTAATTCTACAACTACTGAAGAAAATCCTCATCTTTCGTTTTTGAAGAGCTTTATTCCCGAAATGGAAGAGATGTCACCATATGAACGACTAGACTTTAAGGCCGGAATGATTAACCTCTTGAGAAATGTAAAATTTCCCTCTTCAAGGAATACCGGCCACAGTGAAACAGTGCACTCGCCGCAACCAACTACAAATGGTTCAAAAATGACACAACCTTCAGATTTCCTATCTATTCGGTTTAAATCACCTTCATCGGTCTCTCCGTGTCCGTCCCCTCCACCTGATATTTGTACAGAACTAATATCGCCCAAGACTGAGCTGTTGGCTGAAAATTCTTCTTAAATAAAATAGTTGTATGTACCTAACTACGTTAGAGTTATTAAGGTATTTTTTGTTTAATTTACTTGTGTTTAGTGGGAACTCATACTTTTTAGGACGACTGTAGTCCAAGCGATAGTAGTGATCGAGGTCTTTAATTTGCAAATCATGGATGGTCGATTGAAGTTTAAATTGTATAATATTTTACCTGCTATAGTAACTCTTCAAACGATTCATTGGACGTACGGTAATAATTCACCCCTATTCCCGTTGGCGTTTGTCGTATACGACTCATGTTTCGTGTCCTTGTAAAACGATGTGCAGATTTTTGTTTTAACTTTTGTTAACAGTTTTGTTTTGTTTTCTATGTGTTCACCATTATTTCAATTCATTTGTTTAAAAAATGTTACAAAAATCGACTAAAAAATGAAGTGAAATACGAGTCGTTTATGACAAACGCCAACGGGAATAGGGGTGATTATTGCACTATGACACTACTTTTTTAGCTTTTATAATTTTTTTTTAATTTTTTTCATTTTAAAAATTCGAAATTTTTTTTACAGCGGTTGTTTTTTTGTCATGAGCTCAAAAGTCATCAGAATGAGGTTTGTTCGATTTGACAAACTTACAAATGCAGCGATGAAATTAAAAATTTCGCTGAAATCCGACATTGCGGTGTAAACGTACTTCATTTTGGAGCTCGTGTGGTATTAGCCTAAAAGTATGCAATTATTTGCTTTATAATGCTAATTTCGATTGGCAATCTGCGATTTTTTTTAGATTTCTTTAGATTTCGTGTTGCCAATCGAACAAAAAAAATTATACTGAGCTGTTCTTTGTTGGTGTTGGTGGTGTACCTGCCAAAAGTTGTTTACCTTTTTTGATGTGAAGATTTTTTTTTTCGTAGAGTGGTTGCAAATTGCAAGTTTTACATACATTTTCAAATAACTATAACAGAAATTTCCTAATATATTTTCTGAATATATGTTCACCACGTCTTCCACAAAATTGCAGCCGCGATGCTTTTTCTCTCTTACAAATAACAAATACTGCAACTGCATAAATTGCTCGTATGACGAAGACGAGCCAGTATTATCCGAAGAGGACGACGACAACGATGAAGATGTGCCACATGATGAAGATGAAATTTACACCTCTATTATTTGTTCCATATTTATCAAATGTTGGTTTAAATTATTTATTTTAGTATGGTTGTTCAGTAGCTCTAACTTTTTCGACCGACTTCATAAAACGTAAACAAACGCCAGCTACCAAATGTCAAAACATGTGTAGGTAAGTGGATTGGTAAATGTGCGGCTAGCATTACTTAGCGAGCTGTACGCTGCTTCAGCTAAAAAATTAAATTTTCATGTCAGACTGTATTGCATGTATGTATCTGCCACGGGTGAGATATGCAAAGTTTATTATGTTGCTTGCTTAATTTTACTGTCAAAACTACGCTTTAAAAAAACGGATAATAAGTATGTATGTAGATGGGAAATTTTGGCATAGGGGATTTCGTCTCGGAAGATTTTGGAAAAAGAGATAAAAAAGAGAGATTATGTCCAATAAGGGATTTCGGAAAAGGAGATAAGGTAGGGATCCCATTTGTCACAATTTAGTGCGCTTATTAATGGTTCGGCACATTGTTTTCAATCTAATTTTTGACAGATACATGCAGTACAGTCTGAAATAAAAATTTGATTTTTTAGCTGATTTTTACACTGGTTTTTTATCTGTAGTATTTTTTTGTTGCGGAAAAGTAAATAGGGATGAGTTTGCTTCGATGAAAAGCGAAAACTTTGTAATCAAAGAATAACAGACAAAGAAAAAACAAAGCGCAATGAAAATATAAAACTTTTTCGAGCCGATGCATTTTTGAAGGAGGTTATTTTCAACGAACAGCTGTTTTCTGCGACACTAATGTATGACTTATGTGTGTTCCGTAATGAAGCTTAATTACAACTATAATAAGACTTCCCCATTCTCGGTTAGGTCTTCCAACAGGCGTTCCTTTTCCTTAAACTTATTATACAAAGGTAGTGCATGTGCAACTGCATTAC
Organism: Cheilosia soror; assembly: GCA_949372485.1. Classification (NCBI taxonomy): domain Eukaryota; kingdom Metazoa; phylum Arthropoda; class Insecta; order Diptera; family Syrphidae; genus Cheilosia; species Cheilosia soror. Next base: position 35,892,475 of record OX443564.1, on the reverse strand, counting down.
AAAGGGCATGAATGGTAATTCAGAAGAGAATCGAGTATATTAGAGCATACCGGACATCTGCAAAAGGTCAGCTTCTTGCCTTCTGTCTCTCAGGAGAATCGTCTGCAGACTGCTTGTGGGCGTCATTTCGGGCCAACAAGCTTTTGCTAAATACATGTATTGGGCTTGAGCGACACCACCATGCACCATCTGTCCTGCTTGTGGAGAGGACGCCGATACAGCGGAACCCTTCCTCTGTAGTTGTCCTGCCTTTGCTCGCATCAGGTGGCGGATCTTTGGTGCTGACGTGGTGAGTCGTGAGTGCCGTCTTCGAAAGACGGGAAAACTAAGTAGAGTAAACCATGGTATCTGTTTGGCAGTACAATGGACCAGTAGTTGTGTCTGAGTGCTCCATCGGATAGTAGCAACCTCCGACAAAGCACAAAAAAAAAAAATACCATTTCAATAATTTTCGATTCGACAGTATCTGATGTATAAATGATCTGGCTGGGTATCTTGAATACAATTTTTCAAACGGGTTCACTTACTAACTTCCAGTTAGCTCGCCTTTGGCTACTTGGCTCCAAATAGATTGAGGTCCCCTTCCACTTGTGCGCGGCACTATAAGGCGACGTCTTCCTCTACTTACTGCGTTGTCCCTCTGAGTTGGAGACAAATTATTTTTAACATTCACCTTAAATATTTTGCCGGTTTAAAGTTTAACCTATATAGGTAAGTTATTTTTAGAACTATTTATGTTACTGGTGTGACCCGTAAAAATCGCATTAGAAACACCACTCCTCTCCGGACGGAGCGATCCATGCTTCGGTGGCTTGATCATGTTGAAACGCATGTCCCAAACCAGGATCCCACGACGTGCTATGGAATCCATACTATCAGGCAGACGTCCTCTAGGTAGACCCAGGATGAGAGGGTAAGATCATGCCCTTGATGATTTGGAGCTATAGAGGGTCCACTGGAGCAACCTACACCCACGACCCACTTAATGGATAAGCGGGCCATCGAAAATGAATGAATAGGTACATACAATTTTTAGGTTAATTTTAAGGAAATTTTATTTCATTGTACTTAATAATTTACAGGAACGGGGAATAATTTAAATATTATTTGTTAACATTCATAAAACTACTGACTACTTTCGCGCAATGTATGATTTAACAGTCTCTAAAATCCGTTGGTATTGACTGAAGATACAGCATCCACAATACGAGCAGGACATTACAGCAGTACCCTCTATTCTGGTTTGTTGTGAATTTTTTTTGAAGAACACCCAATGAGTCGCTTCCACTCCCAGAAATATGTAAATTTGATCGAATCTACGGTCGTTGATCGTGAATAAATTTTCATTTCCGGAAAATATTCTCCACTCCTTATAGCGGATATGGGTTCCAGGTTCTAATGCAGATCGTTCCTTCGAAAGGGTTCGCATGTACTAAACAAAAAAAAAAAAGACAATGCAAAAGGATGACAATTATTACAAATTGATCAAAATAAAAAATCCATTATAATTTGTTCAACTTACCCAGTCACTAACTTGTGAAACAGTTCCGCTCGGTCTACTTCTCTTTCTTGTCATCATTAAATGTTTTTCCTGTGATTGTCTAAAAATAAAATACAAAAAAAAAAATTATGAACATTATTCCATGTAACGTTTTATGTGTTAAAAAAAATTGATTTGAGGTTTAGATGTCTATGATTTTTTTTTAAATGCTATTTCTAACTTACATAAAGATCAAATGAATTATAACAAACTCGACATGTTTTGGCACCATTTTTACTTTTACTGTGTACACGTATAAGTTCCTGCATTAAACTGAGTGGTATTCGGGATATGAATCTCATATTTATACACACTTGCTTTTTGTCACAGATAAAATTCAAAATTCTACCTGTTAAGCCGAGCTTGATGGTCCTCTCGTCCTCTATCCTTCGAACGCATCTCGCTCTCTGCTGTACCTACTAATTAACTTTCATGAGAAATTATTAATTGGTTACCTAGTGGTGTTGCCAGGTTTGAATATGGAAAATGAAAAACTCATAAGTTACCATTTGAAGTTGTATTTTTGACTTCATATTTTTAGATGTTTGTTTGGTGAATATTTTTTATAAAGTTAGTCCGCGGTACTAATAATCATTTTTAGTCTCCAGCCTAAGTATTACGACCTCACAATGGTGAACATTTTTAGTATAAAACTTTCTATTGTGAACGTCAAAATATTTAAGTTGAAGGTTAAACATGATTATTGGTAAGTGGAGGTTAAAAATGCTTAAATTAAGAGTTTTAGTCTGTCATTTATTCAGCAGTTAGATTCTGCCAATCCTAAATTAAACCAAAAATTAAAAAAAAAAAAAATTAGAATGGATTTTGCTTTACAATATTGTTAAAATGTCGATAATTACCCCATTTGGTTTATAATAAAACCAGATAACCCTCTTTTTTGACAATAGCTGGCAGAAGTTGTCACTATATATTATAGATAGTCATATTTAGCATTCACAATTTTCAATCATGATCCCTGAAAGCCTTTTCCATGTTTTTCTTCCAAGTGTACTGTTCACTCTAAAAAGTAGACTTCCTAACAAATTTCTTTAGCTAATAACGTGGAAACAATACAATTTATTTATTAATTTGTATTTTAAAAATAGTTGCTTAATGACAAACTACCGATTTCAGAAATAAAATAAATAAATTGAAAACAAAATATTAATACCTGGTAACTCTATTTCGTATCTAATTTAAGGATCTATTTTTTTTCTGCTTTTGCAAATTACATTTCAGGAACAAAATAAGGGTCGCCTGTCATAAAACCGTACAAGTGTCATAAAAATCATTTTTGACGGGTCATACGCGTGTTATTCGCACAACCGACATTATTGTCGTCAATAATTTAATGATTGTTTTTCTTTCTAAAAATGGTTATGTGGCCTTTCCAATATATAGTCCTTTTTGGGTTTTTTTTATTGTATAAGTCGTTGTTCCCCGAAAATGTAAAATAGGTAGTAAATATTAATGACGTTTATTATTCACACAGGACACATATGATCCGACTCCGATCAATGGATGCCAAAAAAGGATTTAGTCATGGTTATGTACTGTTATGTCACTTTCCTAACATCATTCTGAAGTAAATTATCTAAAGCAGTTTATTTTTCTTAAAAATTTTCGAAGATCCGCATCTGTCAATAATCCCAATCAAATTGCATCCACCTTTTCGAGTCAGCTCGGCCTATTTGCCCGAGAAGATCTGGCGTGTGAAAAGAGGAGGACATTGGTTTAATTGTATACCGTCATTTATCCGATACAGTTGACTGGATATACAGAAACACATTCACCATTCAATCGCTATGGATCTGCTCAGCTACGGAGAAAAAAAAGAGCCATTTAAAGTAATAACTTCAAATCAAAAGTAAACATAATAAACACACAAGATTTTGTACTGGTAATATTCTATTTTTAAAACAATAAATACTCAGTCGAATAAAACATACCATACAAAAACATTAAAAGTAAAATCAATTCAATAACATAACAAATCAATTCATTAAGCGGTGCAGGTTCTAATACAAATTCTTCTGAATCATTCTCCAACCGCTCTTACCCGGACTCTCAAATTGGAGGCGCCGCATTGCTCGTTGAAAAAATGGACTTCGTCAAATCAAAGGTCACGGTTGTGTCCCAGCCAAGTTCTCTAATAAAGGCACTTACCCTTCTTACAGATACAAACACAGGCTGTTTTCGACCTCCCTCTAACTTCGGAACCAATTAACCTAAAAACTTCAAACTTAAAATATTTACCAAGCTCCACCCCACCAAATTTTATCTCTGTAGCATTAGTGTGTTTTCAACATACAGGACTTTAAAAATCCCAAAAAAACCGTAACTGACTGACTCACTCACTCACTTAAATGATGATCATCAAAAATATGATCCAAGCCATCCAAGAATCGTGGAATTTGGCAGAATGCAAGATAAGTTCAAAAGTTGAGATTTGCTCTTCATTTTATTTTTTTTTTACATTTAACTTGGTGTACATTTAGATCTCATTACTTTTCGTGGCTGACTAGTTATACACTTTTTTATATAACAGAACTTGGCTGTTTTTGTACTTTAATGTTTTTGGCGTGATTTGTTTCAATTGAGCCACTGAATTTTCTTCATAGTTTGAAAATTTAATATTTTTGTTGTTCCAAATTGTGAAAAAGGCCCAAAATCATTAAATTTTAGAAAAGTGGTATCATTGTGCCAAGGTGGTAAAAAAAGTGCCAAATTGCAACTTTAGTCTCACAACGGTCACGCTGGATCTGCTATGGATTACCATAACAATATTCTCTGCGGATGGATGCAAAGCTTTGTTCTGCGCAGCGCTCTGCAATCCGCGATGGCTTGGTCTTTGAAACGAAGGTTCGGTCTTCCTTGTCTTCTCGAACATGGGGCTGGGATTCGAAGATCCTCCTAGCTGGAGCGTTTTATGTCCATTCGCTCTATGTGGCCGAGCCAATGTAGTCGACGTGTTTTGGCTTTTTGGACTACATCCACATCTTGGTACAGCTCATAGAGTTCGCGGTTGTATCTTCTTCCCCATTCGCCCTCCTCGCACACAGGGCCAAAAATCCGCCGAAGTATTTTTCTTTCGAACGAGCCCAGTATCAGCTCTCCCTTCTTGCTTATCGTCCAGGATTGGGCGCCATAAAGTAAAACTGGCAGGATAAGGGTTTTGTAGGTAGAGCACACATTTCGTCCTTCGAGTTAGGAGTTTCGAACCCAGTTGTTTTGCCAAACCGAAATTGTTGCTATCAATAGTGACGTTTTGTCCTAGGCGGTGGACAGATGCATGTTTGTTTGTTGATAGGATGTACTTAGTCTTGTCCTCATTTACTTCAAGGCCAACTGATTTCGCCTGTTTTTCAATCGCCGTGAACGCTTCTATCACGGCACCCTGGGGAGCGACCGCTTATGTCTATATCGTCCGCATAGCCCAAAAGCTGGACGGATCTGTTGAAGTTAGTGCCTTCCGTGTTGACACCTGCCCTGCGCACTATCTGCTCCAGTACGGGATTGAAGAAGTCGCATGATAGCGCGTCTCCTTGCCGAACGCGTTTAAGACGTTCACACAGTACGTTCGATAGGATCTTATATGCGACATTAAGTAGGGATATGCCTCGATAGTTCTTGCAAGACATAGGATCGCTTAATCTTCGAAAGCAATGTGGCTATAACACCGCGTCTCCAAGAGCAATTTTTCATAGAATGCCATCTGCCATTTCTCGTAGAAAGAAATAATGATAGTATGCAATAAAATGTTGGGTGGGCATTTCATAGCTTACTATTTCCATAGCCATCCTACGAATAGGTACTATCGATAGCAAGCTATGAGCTGAGCAATAGATCGAATGCCATTTTTCATAGAATACTATTTGTGGTCTCCATCTCCACGAGCAATTCTCAAAAACTTGCTCTCGTAGAGACGGCGGGTAATGTGGATTTTGATTTTGCTTCGACTTCGACCACCTGCTTTGTTTCGAAAATGAGGGAAATTTTATTTCAAAGCGAGGTCAAAGGTGTTACAAATTAATGACACTTTAAAATAATACGAAATGTCAAATGCTACAGCATATAGGTGTCCTCCTAGTAGTAACTTGTCACTTGAGGTTTCACAATTGAGTTTTTAGATTTCAAATAAAGAAAGCTTTGTTCGTTAGGGTATTTTCTTGTTCGGTGTGTATTTTTATTTATTTGATGAAAAGATATTTGGTAATAAACTGGGAATTCGGTCAAAAAACCTTTGACTGAATTCGAAGATTTTCTTCGGTCAAAACACTTCGAATCAAATTTGACCGAAATTACGTCAAATTGACATCCCTGCTGATAATGCCGTAAAAAAATATCGATTATTTCACTCGATAATTAAATTTTCGATATTATCGATGCATCGATGTTTTTATCCCGATTTTTTTGCACTCAAAGACCACTGTCTCAGTTATAACAACACGCATCGTTACGATTCAAGAACCTTAAAACATTTTCTTATTCTTATCGGTAGGTACATAATATTTTTATAATATAGCTAGTATTTCAAATAAACTATTTCTTTACATACTATGCATAGTAACTAGGCAAAATTTGTGCGTGTTCCACTTTCTACGTAGATTACTTTCTAATAGTTTTTAGCAAGTCAGAATTTCGTAGTGAATGAGAGTGACTTACGCTTGGGGCTGTTTTTAGTATCGCCAAATTAGATGTCAATACTGAAGCAAGATGAAGCATAAAATGCTCGATACAGTAGCACAAAATTGGGCCCCATAGCATGCGCTTCTTCAAAACTAACGAGGACGCACAGTGCCTTTATTTCAACTTACATTTCACTAAAGCCTATCAGCACAAAGTTAGGTTAGGTTAGGTTGTGAGGAGAACGATCACAAGGCACTTTGGTGGGCCCATCGCTTCTTTTATTATACCACTTTTGATAATTTCCTTGGAGGTACTGGTAGATTGACGTCAGTCGTCAACTTGTTTATTTCCCGTCATTTCAAAACGAAAAATCCAGGCAAAAAGGTGGATGCGAAAAAACGCACCATAATACACCTCAAAATACGTGCCAAAAACTGTGCAAAAAATGCACAACAAATACGGCCAAAATACGCGTGAAAAATCGTGATGGAAAACCAAATATGTGCCAAAACCAACAAAAAAAATCCAAAAAAAATTTAGCGAAAAAAACTGTGCAAAAACGCGCAACAAATCCCGCCAAATAGCCATCAAAAATCGCGATGAAAATATAACAAAATATGCGCCAAAAATGCGCTTGAAAAACCGCGATGAAAAAATATTAAAAGAGGCGGCAAAAAAGCGAGATGAAAAAATAAAAAAAATACGCGCCAAAAGAAAATGAAAATTTTCGCGAAAAAACGCGCCAAAAACTGTGGAAAAATTTCGCCAAAAATGCCGAACAATTACCGCCAAAATACGCGTGAAAAGTCGCGATGAAAAAATAACAAAATATGCGCCAAAAAAGCGAGATGAAAAAATAACGAAATATGTATGCGCAAAAAAAAAAAATGAAAAAAAAAATCCCGCCAAAAATTTAGAAAAATTTCGCGAAAAAATTCCCCAAAATCCGCGTCAAAAACCCTCCAAAATGCGCGCCAAAATAGAGCCAAAAAAATGCGCCACAAACGCCTGACAAATCCCGCCAAAAATCGCGGTGAAAAAAATAATAAAATATGCGCCAAAAAAAGTGACATAAAATCCCGCCAAAAATGTGGAAAAAATTTCGCGAAAAAAAACGCGCCAAAATACATCTCCAAATTACGCAAAAAAATACGTCAAAAACGCCCGACAAATCTCAACAAAATACGCGCCAAAAATCGCAAAGAAAAAATAACATAATATGCGCCAAAAATCGGGCTGAAAAAATAACAAAATATGCGCCAAAAAAGTGACAAAAAATTTCGCGAAAAAAAGCGCCAAAAAAAAATCTCAAAATACGCGCCAAAACTATGCAAAAAATGCGCCAAAAACGCCCATCAAATCAAATCGCGCCAAAATATAACAAAATATGCGCCAAAAATGCAGAAAAAATTCGCGAAAAAACGCGCCAAAATAGACGCCAAAAAATCGACCATACTGCGCGTCAAAAAATTGCGCCAAAGTATGTGTCAAAAAACGAGCGAAAAAGCGCACCAAATAGATGTGATCAGCTTCACATCTCACAATCGACTGCCTCCAAAATTTCAGAACAAGCCCTTTTATAGAGAGGCAAAGCCGTTTGTTTAGGGTTTTTTTTTACTCAAAACATCCCTGAACGGACTGGATCCATTAGACAGCCGTCAATCGCATTTCGATCGCTTTCTTTGCAATGGATGCATTCAGAGTGAAATGCGAAATCATTTTAATGTTTTTTGTCCCCTCCCCCTCCCCACCCCCCTTTTTCACACTTGTTGTCAAATGACCGAAAAAACGCTATATTTAGGCTGTCATCGAGCCAAATATTTGGAATTTAAAATACACCATCAGGTAAGGCTTACCTACCACGATGGGAAGGAAAAAAAGAAAGTGCGAGTCCGTCTTTCAATGCAATACCACACCTACTTGCAAGTGCGAAGAGCTAGTTATGTGAGCAGACGTTATGAAGAAGGTATGGTGCAAGATTCAGTGCGTCCTAACAAATTTAACTCAAATCGTTTTCTGTTTTTGTAAATATATTTCTTGCCAATTTTTGACAGTCGCTTAGCAAATTTCCCATCTTGAAATATAGACTTTAAGAATCTAGTCATCGTAAGTCGACTTGAATTATCTGGATTCAAATTTACCTTAACGCGAAAATTAACTTGAATTGTCGGTATGTCACTTATTGACAATTGGTTTTTTTTTTCTCTGGGTATTCTGTAAATTTTTTTGTTTGTTCAAAAATCAATCAAAAAAAGTTAAATTATTGTCTTGAATTATTTCCTTTGTGAAATAGAAATTGATTGAGTAAACAATAAAAATATTTTTTTTTTTAATATCTATCGATTTTTTTGGGGCGTTTTTTTTTCTTTTGCATCGATATTTTCATCTTGATAATAAAATATCGATGTATCGATGCAGTTTTGGATTATCGCGCAACACTACGACTACCTCCTTTCATCAATAAAATAAATATAACTTTATTATCATGAATAACATGGACCAGACCAGACCAGCGTTACCGATGGATAATTTGAAAATGTCTCCAAAAAAGGTCGCCCGAGCCCAAAAATGCGTCCCAAACAATAAAAAATTTAAATTTCCATTTTGGATAGGAATATACACCACCAATAATCGCAAAACTCGAAAACCACCATGAATCATGAACTCAAATTTTGGGAGACTCTTTGTTATTGATTTAAAGGAGTTTCTGTGAAGTTTGGTCAAAATTGGACATACAAAAAATTCGTATAAATTTTATATCTCGAAAAACACAGAATAGATCGATCACAATTTTTAAGAAAATCTTTCGTCAGCGTATATCTCAAAAACCACGGAGTGGATTGAGCTCACATATTGAAAAAATCTTTACTATTGGCCCGAAGGTGTTTCGGCGATAAAAATTAAAAATCCCATACTAAAAAAGTATGCATATCAAAAGTTGTAAGATTGTTAAAATTGATGTGCATTAAATTGGAATAAGGTGGGATTCGAAATCGGGGAATGGCAGGACCCATAAAAGTAATTCAAAACACTATAGTTTTAGCTTTGAAATTTGGTAGTTAAATTGATCTAAATTTTTATAAGTTGATAAATAAAAGACATTGAATTCATTTGAATTATACGAACGAGTTTCATCATCACCAAACGAAACTTAAACTGCGAAGTTGGAAGTTTGATTAGGACTCATAATCGCTTATAAAGAGTTACAAATAAATAAATTTCAGGTGGTACGAACTTCACCGGGTCATTTAGTATGTAATAAAAAGCCCACCCATTGTATAGAAGCAAATAAGACTTTGCTGGCATTGTGTTGACGTTTGGAATGGAAAGTGTTGCGCTGTAGGTTATTTTATTCCGTTTGGTACCTACTACAACTATTCCACAAACATGAAGATTTATTAAAGCCGAAAACACACGCAAATGCTTAAGTATACTTCAAAATGTTTGGGTGTTATTTGAGAAATAAATTGAAGCTTTAAAAATGCGTCCCAATGTCGCCTGTATTTGTGAAAGGGGTCCCAAAAACGCTAATTTCGAAATGTGATCGCCACGCGTCCCAACAGTAGAAAAGTCGCCTTTGGCGACATATGTCGCCCATCGGTAACACTGGACCAGACCATGCTTATTATCATAAAATAATAGAATGTGAATGGCATTGGCGATGGCATTTATGACATTCTTTTAGAAATTGAAAAATTATTTAAAAAACCACTCAGAAGTCGTTTTATCCATATTACCGAGCGATCATCGACGACATGCTATTCAATACGTATAAAACGTCGAACAACAGTCAAAATCTCACGCTGCAGATAAAACGATATACCTCGTCATCGCGGGTGCGTTTTCTTTTAGATTGCTCAAAAAGTAAATGAAGACTGACTACAGAAATGATCCTGTGAAGTATAGTCTTAACTTTTCCATCCAAAAGCAGTGGTATAACTGAATTTCGCAACAACAAGCAAGTGCGAACTATAGTGACGAAGAGAAATATCATGGCAACCAAACGAATATACGATTATGAGTCCTCCTTTCCACATCAACGAATCACGTCATGAACTCATGACATGAGTCACAATCACAACACGATAGATACAGCGAGATGCGAGAACGAAAATAAAAACCGAATACATACAGCATCCGGCAATTGCGTTGGCTGGCATAGTTTCTCTTGCTAATCTACTGCTTAGCTTATACTAATAGGGTATATACTAAGTATAAATTATTCTTATACACACAATAGGGTAACCTCCGAGCATTTTTTTGAAGGTGTCCGCGAGGTAAAAAAGTGTCCCATACAAATTTTAATTAAAACGAAACGACATTAGATAAACAAATTGTTACTGGATAATGATGGATGATGGCACATTTTTGGCAGGTCTTACATAGGTACATATTATAATAATATATATTCTTAGTTCACATCACAACATTAAATTGTTATAACCGTCCAGCAGCCTTGGATTTACCCTTAGGCCAACTAGGCCCAGGCCTAGGGCATCACGATTCACGGCAGATGGGCCACCACGAAAACTGCAAAACAAACGCAACAATTGAAATTAAATTTACATGACAATCCTTCCAATTCTTCTTATTCTTCATCATTTAAACCTTCTGTCAACTATGAGGTCTAGCCAGACCTTTATGACCTTTGGTGGGAGTTTTCTTCAAAACATAATGCCAATAGCTTCTTGAAAGTTCAAGATAGGGTCAACGAATGTAGGTACTCGTTTGATAAACAGACGCGTTTTTCAGATTATGATTATACCCCTTCCGTCAACTATAAGGTCTCGCTGGCCAATGCAAAATGTGTGCAGGTCTGGCCAGACATTGTGGTTGACGGGAATGTATAAAAGCTTTAATTGACAGAAGGGTTAAAACAAAACTTCACCAAATTCTTCTAAATATTTAAATACAGATTTACATAGTTTGCTGTTCCTTGTTTGCAGTTTTCGTTTGGTTTGGTTTTTTTTTTATAAATATACATAAACTATGCGACTATGCGCCTATGTGTGTAACTTCTGCCGCAATGTGCTGGATCTACCACAATTTCTGAATACATTTTTTAAAATCGACCACTGTACCCCAAAAATGCTTCAGTTCTCATTTCGTTCGCTTCGAATTCCCCGGAAAAAGATTGTGTTCGCCGGCGAGTTCATCTGAGATTCCCAAGCGACAACTCACATATATCGTGTAAAATGCTTGGCTTAGGTGCAATCTAGGAATCGTCAGGGAATAAAAAAAAGAAGAAAATGCGAACATTCTATAGAAAATTTATGTGAATTCGAAAACGGTTTGCAAATTTACGGGGATCTATTGGTGGGTAAAGAAGAATATGTGAGATATTCGTCACTAGTTTATACACTGCTGTGTTATCTTGGGTCAAGGTGCCTACACCAAAGTAAGCCTTTCCTTAAATTCTTAGCAAATTATATTCACATTGAACTGTAGAACTATTTTTCTTACATTATACCCACGAATCATTTCCCAAAGTATTGAGACTTAACTTCGAAACACCCTGTATATTCAAAATGGGCAATGCAGACAAACTTTTTTTTTAAATCCTAAATAAAAACACTTGCACAACAAACTCGTCAAGTGTTACATTTGACGTGTCCCAGCCACTGGTTTTTGGGTTAAAGTCGACGGCCAGATTTAGTGAAACGTATATCGAAGCCTTTGAGCAAGGTATGAGTGTATTTTGAACTTAGATACATAATGCAAATGAATATTTATACAATTTATAGGAAAATGTGAAAAGTAATATTTGGGTAGGACATATCATTTCGTGCGCCTTTACCATTACCTACACGATACTAATAAAATCATTTTTAGTGTCCAGGCATTCACAATGGTGAATATTTTCATTTAAAATTATCTATTGTAACCGTCAAAATATTTAAGTTGATGAATAAAACTGATTATTCGTAGGGTCCATTGTCAATAGACAATATTTACCAGATAATAAATAAAAGGAAATATAAAATAGGGCACAATTTGTTGTAAAGGCCTAGGGCCCAACAAATTTAAATCCGGCGATGCCGTCCAGTATAAATTTTCATTTCTATTGAGGAACGAAAACTCAAAATCACAAACGAGATGCAAAACGACACAGTAAAGAAAGCAGCTCAGTGTAAGAATGAATAATGAATATCTACTAATGAAGGTTCTTTCATTTTCCCAAAAGTTGTTTTTAATAAGAGATGTCCGGTTTCCCAATGCTCTAAAAGGTGCCTAATTAACACTTGATGGCCCAAAGGTAACCCCAGTGACAACAATGCCATAATGAGGTAGTGAATGAGTCATAAACTCATGACCATGAAGCACACTGAAACAAAATCCATAGATATCTGCTGCGCCATACCATCGAATCGATTGTATTAAAAATGATAACTGGTGGTTTTTCTTATCATTCAATTCGCCAACCCATAGGCAATGGCAAAGTGAGTGGCGTATGGCGATTGTCATTAGATAAACATAATACCAAAGCATGGACCTACCACAATGTAAAAGCATACGAAAGTCTCTATGAGGCGAGCTGGCCATTTTCTTTCATGATAGAAACGAAAAATAGTTTTTGTAATTTAATAACATAGTGAGAAATGGCAATTGTATGCACTTTATACTTACAACTGCTACAGTACTTGGATACTTTGTTAACGAAACGAAGTTGATAAGCGAAGCATCGACAAAAGTCGTATGCGTGTGTGATTAGATTTAGAACAACGTGGTACCAAACCAATTTAGTAATTTAAATTGAATTATTTTTATTTGTAATTCAACTAGCTAACTCCAATTAATTAATTTAAGACTATTTTTTGATTGAATAATTATTGGGCCGATCCCGGCGGTACTGCAATACCGGGCCAACCCGCGACAGAGGTGGAGCAAGCTCCTAGCACTCCGTCTGTTTCCAAAAATCAGTTTAACATTTGTTGTTCCCCGATGGGGAATCTATCAGATGTTAAGCTGATAAGAACAGATACTACACTTTGATCTTAGCCATAAGGCCGAGAAGCGATAACAATTCAGCGTCGATTTCATCTACTCATCAAATTCTCTACAAAAAGTGACTGTGACGTGTGAAATGAAATATCAAATGCCTTGCAATTTGTTGTTGTTTTTTTTAGATTTTGTTTCTGCTTTATGGTGGTGGATTAGGAATTCTGTTTGCTTGTAGCTGTAGGTAGATACTAGGTAGGCGTAGTGTAATGAATGACGTGTATTTTTAAACCAGTTTCAGTTTCAGCGGTCATTCTGTCGCTCGCGTTATTATTGTCATCATTATCACAATCAGTGGTAAGTAGGGAGTTATGGACAGGGACAGTACATATGGTACCTACTGGTACACATTCGATAGGTAGGTATTGGTATTCCATTCCAGTAAGCATTAGAAGGTAGGTCAAGGTATCGCTACTGTGCAACTGTATTTACAAAGTAAGGGCGCATTCTTGTGGAGCTGTTGAGCAGCGTTTTAAATAGCGAATCACTTCACATAGTGGCGTCGATAAAAAAATTACCTAAATTCGTGGGCGCAGTAGCGCAGTGGTTAGTGTGTTGGACTACTGTGCGAGGGATCCCAGGTTCGATCCCCGGAAAAACCCAAATTACATCTTAAAGTTTTTTCTACTGCGCCACCTCTCGCGAACGTCTGACAAACATCCGAGAGTATGACTGTCATACTGTCATGAAAAAGCTTCTCAATTGAGCCGTTCGGACTCGGCATAAAATGTAGGTCCTCTCCATTCGTCCCAAAAATAGAAACTCACACAAAACGAATGGTTGCGAGAAGCTAGGCCTTGGGTGTCACCCGCCTGTTGCGCCACCTATTTATTTTTTTTAATTCGTGTACGCCGAATACCTAGGTATCTATAAAGTGATGTCAAATTGTACACATTGGATACTTATGAAATGCGGGAGCTGTAGTGTCTCGGTGGCTCAGTGCTTAGTATGTGCTAGCGGTCGATTCTGTGAAGCTGTAAAGTGATAAAAATGTTTTCACTACTCCACTTGTTATTCTTTCTGTGAAGGCATAAGTATTTTGACAAAACTAAAGTTAATTCTGCTCATAATTTGAAACTTATTTCATGTAAATTTTGGCATCAATGGAAAGGTCAGTCAGTCTACTGATTCTACATTGTCAATAGTGCTGCCTGCTGGACACAGCGTAGATACAATGGGACCAAAAGTGGCAGTGCCCCGGGACCCTTGACCAATCTTAAACCTATACAACTTCTTCCCTCAGAAATAATGGTTCAGAGGCTTATTGATTGAAAGAAAGTTGGACTCTGTCAGCGGTGCTTTTACCTTCTCTACTTTTCAATATTTATAAATGGACTGCAATGGGCGAAGAACTTTCGACATGACTTATTAGGTATGCATAAGTCATTAAAATGCTGATGAAATCTTAATTTTTTGGTCCTCTCGCAAACTGACTGAACTTCAGAGCGCAACTAATAGGTTTCTATAGACGTCTATGTGTTGTTTTAAGAAGCGACGTAAATGTGGGTATATAGGCTATCTCTGGAACTACTCGGCTGATTAAAAAAAAAATATTCTCAGCATTGTAATGGTGCTAAATGGCCGCAGTGGCACCCCCCCATTCCCAAAATAACATTCAAAATCATTTTCAATTTTGGCCGAAAGTGGTGTGGATTTTGGCGCCTCCCCTGCAAAATCGCTTTTCTTCAACACTTCGAAAGTTTATTGGTCGATTAAACTGAAACTTTTATTCATTTTTAATGAGCCGCTTATTCTTTAAGTAAGTGGGTCGCAACTCGCGGGTGTAAGTTGCTCAAACGGGCCCTGATTAGACCACAACACAAGCATCAAAATTCAAAGTCAAAGATAACCCCCGCCTCATTACCCATATAAGGGTAGAAGTAGTTAACAGCCAAGTAGCTAAGAAGTAGAAAGCGCTCATAGTCAAAAGTCTTGGCTCTTGGAGTTAAAACATCGACTTGGCATGAATTGTCTTAACTTAACAGTACCTACACAAGAATTAAGCAATACGATTACTGGCCGATTGGTACATAGTGTAATGGAGGTGGTGTAATAGAAGGGGTGGGAGTGGGTTGTTGTCTGCTAGAGACGCTGAAATTTGTAGGAAGTTGGACTAGGATGGGAAAAAGGATGGACAGGAAAAAGAGAGGAAGTTTGGCATCACAGGCGCGGGCGCATGCCTTGTTCGTCGCGGCTAGAGCTCGACGGTGGGTGGGTTCTTGCACCCGTGGACCAAAAAAAATTCACCACTACACAAAGATTTGCATGCTTTTAGGACGGAAGAGAAAAAAAACGTAAGAGGAAAGGCCCTACCATTACCTACCACATGAGGAACTGTTGGTCGTCCTCGCAGCGGGTCTGTACCCTACCCTACCATGTGCAAGATCCGCTGAAATAAAATAAAAACTTGCACCCAGAAGAAAGTCTTACACTTGCATTATTTCGGACCACCAAGCACTTCCATCGAAATGAGACAAAAGTTTAAATTTTAGGCAAACATATTACTTCATTTATTATAAGAATTTAGAAAAGATAAAATAAACAGGTCTAACATCCCAAAGCGAAAAGAAACAAAACATGTCAATTTCAGATACTTAGATATTAATTCTTTCGATTTTTTTATGATTTAAATTTAGATAAGGTAGGTAGCTAATACAGTTTTACTGTTCGACTCAAAAAGTTTCATATGTATTTACTTATATCTAATCTATATATAGTTTATTTTTTTTTATTTTATTTTTTTTTTTTTTTTTACAAAATTCTTCGAAATCAAAAAAAAGAAATCCTAAAGTGGAAAGTTAAGAACGCGGTTTGGTCTTTTCGCTAGAAATCAAAATTTCCCGTTTTATTACGGATCTACTCAAAGGAACTGCATGTGAACGCGATAA
Source organism: Cheilosia soror (assembly GCA_949372485.1). Taxonomy (NCBI): domain Eukaryota; kingdom Metazoa; phylum Arthropoda; class Insecta; order Diptera; family Syrphidae; genus Cheilosia; species Cheilosia soror. Next base: position 35,876,419 of record OX443564.1, on the reverse strand, counting down.
CAACATTTAAGAAAGAAAATGGTTTACGAAAAAAAACTTACCATGGCATCCGCGTCGTCAGGCCTGTCGATGAGGAGTCCATTCGGTGATGCTGCAAATTAATGAAATGAGGTAGGGGGGGGTAATACCCACACGCTCTCTACCAACGCGCGCACACACACTCACACACAGTTAAAAAAAAATTATATATTCAACAAATTATCTATTTTCCTACTTTGACCAAACGATGCACTTAATCTATAAAGGCTGCAAAATTCCAATTTATATTTATATTTCAATTTTTCTTTATTAATTTAACTTTTTATCTTTGGGATTTTTTTGTTTTACTAATTTTTCTCAATATTTTACTTTTGCATGAATTTATAGTTTCGCTTAATTTCTCTTAATTTTTAAAATAGATAGTTCATTTAGGCAATAAATTCTTTTGGGGGGGGGGGGGACAAACTGGACGTAACGAACAGATAACACAAAAACTGCACTGAAGATTACTGCGGCAACTCGGGGTACTCCTTCTGCTGGGTAGATCGGGGATGGTAAAGATTTAATGCCGAGGATTCTCTGGCAATCTGCTTGTTTTTGAATCTCAGGGGATTCTTCCTATGGCTGCTTGGTGGAGTACGGCGGAGGCGTGCAGGGAAATTCGCTATCGACTGATTAGGGAGATTGCAAGGCGCGTTAATGGACCAAATTTGGACCAATGATTTTAGTGGACGGTTGGACTTTTCACACGTGCGAGGGATACGTTTGTTTAGCGTCTGGGTTACGAGGTTTTGGGTTGCTGTTTTTTTTCTTTTGGGCGCTTATACTGCAGCGGTGTATTGCAGGGAATAGTGAAATGTGGTACCGTAGATTTCGTCACTTAAAGTTGCTTGGCTATGTGCCACGAATCAAAATTTTAGACCAGCTGTTTAGGGTTTTTATTGTTTTACTTTTTTTTTTTTTCCCCACTTCACTTAAAGTTTTCCCGAATTTATGTGTCCCACAAACTTAATTTTTCTTTGACTTCGAAAATAAAAAAAAACCTCGCCGCGCCGAACTCGGAGTGTGAGTTTGGATCAACCACGCTTGGTGTCCGACAAGTTCGCTATCTCTCAATCAACTGACTAACCACGCTTCTTATTGCTGGCTTTAGTTAGGCTCCCGCAACTAGTTCCGCACATCCGACGTTTTCGCGTGTTGAACCCTTTGCCTAACTATTTGTGGTATGTACATGCGTTACAGCATATAGTAGCATAACGCAGAGTGGCTAAGCGGATCTCTCGCGAGCAAAGCATTGGTCTCCTATAGCATCCCGTACCCTGTCGTATGATTGTCCCCCTCATGTGTCAACATCCCGAATCACCGTACCCGAGCGACCACACGAGAGAGTGTGTTGCGGACTTATCACGCGACCAATTGCCAAAAAAAAATGTGTGCAGGTTGTTCTGCATGGGGATTTGGTAGGTACATAGAGAAAAAAGGGGAATATGATCTATTACCAACGGAGTGACTAGATATACCTAAGGGGTATGTATATGTAGATTGTGCAATGTCAGAACAAAGTTATTATATAAGATTAGCCTGGGACAATGCACTTGTCGGCTACACTTGAAATTTACGTGACGCAAGGATGTTCGTCGACTCTAACCATTACAATAGACATAGACTACAGGTACAGCGTACAGGTACAGGCAGTGTTGCCATGAAAATATTTCCAAAAATCTGCAATTGTGTCAAAAATCTATAGACAAAATCTGACTAATATTTTTTATTTATCTAGGTAACAATTAAACAAAACATAAAAACATAGTAAGTATAAATCTAATAAAAAAAATCACATATAGTCTCATTCGTCTTTGTACATACTATAATTAAAGGCTTTAAGCATATCATGGTTTATTCAGTGCAATTATTATGGTTTAGTTTTATGTAATCCTTGTATAAAAATATTCTATTCAAGCTTGAAGTTTATTCCTAAATCTTTGTCTTGTTTAAATTAATTTGTGAAAAAATGCGTTCAACATTTCTGATGATATGACGAAATGACGAAATTTTTAAGGACTGGAAAACACTCGCTTCCATCTCCACGTTTTAAGGAAAATATTTTATTCCAAAAATTGTCCGACAACATATTTTCATTTACATCAATGTTAGAAAAATTTACCTGGCGAGACTCACTTTGAAAATATTTGTTAAGCTTGTTCACGTCCCCTAAAATAACCTTAAGAACTTTAAATAAAGCTCGAATTGTTTTTCGCTAATAGTTTCTCCGATTCGTTTCGTCGAATCAAAGTTTTCGATAACTTCGTGAATAAAAAAAGCTTTAGAACCTCGATCCGGCTTAAAATTTGATTGACTGTGGCCTCCACAGATAGCCACTGAGTTGCGGATGGGTGAAGCATTTTCCTTGGTTTATACTCAAGTAATGTTTAAAGATCTGAAAAGAGTTCAATTCTTTTTGGGGAATTTTGAATAAAATTGTAAATATCCCTTGTACATCCTTCCACATAACTTGGAAGAAAATTACACGCATGGTTTGCACAAAGAGCAAAAGAATGGCAGATGCACTTAAGAATTATTAGGATAGGGAACCTCACGTCTACTTTTAGAAGTGACGCTACCGAATGTTTTGACCCCTGTCATTACATTTGCTCCAAAGCCAAGTAAGAAATGTTTATAGTTTATATTATTACTTGTAAAAAGTTCAACAACAACAGCGTACACTGGCATCACTGTTATTGACTTTTAAAACCGCAAAAAAGAAGTCGTGCACCTTTCCTCGATATACTAATCGAACAACTATGCAAATCGAAAAAAAGTTTGAACGCATTAAGTCACAAACAAAATCCAATTGAGCCCTTCCAATAACATTTTTTACAATTGAAGTGGATTTCGTTCTAGTAGGTATATGCATTTTTTTTTTTTAATTTTAGAATCAGGAATAGCATTTTTTAATAAAGGCACTAAATGGTCCATTGCGAGGAAAGAGATATTATGCTCTGTAAGAAATCCCGATAACTGTCACTCTATTTGAGCCACTAACTTATTTGTACATGCCTGTTGAGCAAAAAACGGCAATTTTATCTGCAATTTTATCTCCTTCGCATTTAATAAATGCTTAGAAGTTTCAGCGCGTTTTTTTAAAATCTGACGAACCAGTACATCCGTGCAATTGATTGCATCTTCGGACGTCTCCAACCAGGGATACTTTGCTCGATCTATTTGTATTTTTCTTTTTTTCTTTTTATTTTTGCCAGAGTTGAATACAAAAATGACAGCATACAGCGAATGTAAGAGTACAAAAATTGTTGAAATTGCGACGAACATATTTTGCTACTTATTGCGTATAATATGCAGACCAAATCTGCCATGCAGATTTTTTATTTTTAATAGTCTGCAACTGGGTTAAAAATCTGCCAAATGCAGACAAATCTGCACTTATGGCAACGCTGGGTACAGGCAATAGCAAAGCTTTGCGTTGCGGCGGGTACACCATTGACCAGACCATACACCATACACGTCCAATTACATTTAGTCCAGTTCATTAGCAGAGTAAAATAGATAAAAGAAATTTAGTGGAGGAGGAAACATGATTTTTTTAACTTGAATGTGGATGGTGGATCTTGAATCTTGGATTTCAAAATTCTCCCGTTCAGTAATTAAAGACCACACAAAAAATGCATTAATATTAAATGTCGGGACGGCGCGAACGCCATTCCCGGCTACCAAAAATTACACGCACGAGTTATTCGCATTAGGAACAATCGCGGAGGTCAATCTAGCCGAATGTGCAATGGCCAAACCTCACTCCGGGGGAACCGCCTTCTTGATCAAGGTAACCCCTATGCCAGGTAAGTATGCTTTCACATCGATATGTATGAGACCTAGTAACATTTTCAGCGAGAAGTAGCTGTGAACTTTATATTTTTAATAAATAGAGAATATCTATCTGCCTCTGTGTCTCTGTCTGTCCTCTAATAGCAAAAAATGGAAAAAATATGTTGGTCGAAATCACTTGATGCCAGACTCCATAAATAGATCTGATTTTCTCATATAATTTGAGTTCAAGTTGTTTGGAATAGACCATTATACAACAACTACCCCTGCGATGCGAATGCGCTAGCAAAAGCGAATCCTACCCTATTTCTCTATTCATATCATGTTGTTGTATACTGTCACGAGCACGGTGTACAGTTAATTCACCCTAGCAAGTTGCAAGTTGCAACTAGCAAGAAGAGCTGTCAAGTGTCGAATACACGTCCTCTTATCAATAAAGTAGAACACAACAAAACAGAGTTGTATACGGATAGAGAAGAGCAGAATACACTTTAAAAAGACGTGCAGTGCAGTTGTGTGTTGTGTCTGCAGTAAGGCCCAATGCACACGGAGCAACTGGAAAAAAAACTAAGCCAGTTGGCAACTCGGGTTACAGACGAGTTACGGACTCAGCGGTGACTTGACTCCACACACAAGGATTAGGGTTCCCAGGTTTTAAAAAAAGAAATCCCCTTTAAAACACAATGATATTTTTTTCCCTTTAAAAACAAAAAAATCCCTTTTTTTCCCCGAAGAGAAAACCTTAGTATAGTATTATAACCAGCTTTTGAACCTGGGCAATTGCTTGAGATATTTGTATTTTTTTTGTTGGTTCTTCCTTTATTTCAAAATCCAAAATAAAATGAGAATTATTTTCACTTAGGTAGGTAGGTACTCATTAAGTTGTGCCGCCATTGTCTAGAAATTCGCGTAATATTTTGAATTTAGACATAGTGCATGGACACACTATGTGCTGGGCCAGGCCACAAATTCCTTCGCGTTCGCATTCGGATGAAAGTCGTTTCGGGAGAGACGTGTAGATTTTTAGCTTAATTGAGAAAAGAAGCGTATTATTTTTAAGTAGGTGAAAATCCCTTCTCTTTTCTACTCACTTAAAATTGACCTGTCTCGCCCTAAACGACTTTCATGGGAGGGAAGGAAAAGGAATGTGTGGTGTGGGGTGCTGCCAGATATTTTCACCAGAAATCATAATTACTAGCTTTCAAAATCGTGGAAATACGATTTTGTTGAAAAAAAAAAAAAAATAAAAATAAAAGCACAGAAGAACGTTATTATACTTCAATTCATTACAACATACATATATTATTTTGGATAATATGTATAAACATTTTTCGAAATCTATTAAATAAGAAAAAAGACATATGTAGATATGCATGTGTTTACTACTGTAAATCTGTAATCTACTACAGTCTACTTCCTTACACATACATACTTGAATTAAATTGATTCAAAATGCTGCCACATATTTATATTCAATATGTAGCAATAAACCTCTTGCATTCTTAGCAAATCTTTGGTATGCAAAATTCCTTGCAAGGTTTCTGTGGCCAACGAATCTTTTGTTTTCGTTTTATTTGGGTTAACCGCAGAAAATATACGTTCAACAGTAGCAGATGAATTCGGAAGTGATAAAACTTCAAAAATTAATTGTTTTCATTAACGGAAATGCTAAACTTTAATTATGTACCATGCTTTGTTTGTAAAACGTTTTTCTAACAAAAATTTTTAAATCTATTGAAGATCGAGGTTCAGAAAAAAGATTTTCAAAATTTAGGTTTCTTATCTCACGAAATTCGGCATCGGCGTCTTGAATATCTTTATTTTGAATTAAATTTGAAAAACTTTTGAATAATGGATAAACAGAATCTACTTTTTTTTAAAAATTATGTTTAGTTGACTTAGAAGGGTTAAACTTTGAAGTAATTGGTTTTTGAAGTCAAATCTTTTAAAAATAGAAACCCAATCAAGTCTGTTTGAATGCTTCAACATCGTTCCTGTTTAGATTCAAATAATCCCTCACATTTTTCGAGGAAATTTGGAAAACTGCAAATGAATTTTTTTATTCGATAAATTTGAAAAATCTTGGAATTTTATGCTTTTTTAGCTCAAAAATCGTGGAAAAAGTTTTAAGCCCTAAAATCGTAAAAATACGATAAATCTGGCACCGCTGGCTGTGGCCCACTACGCGGGCTACTCACAAAAAGAAGGCCTCATTGCAATAAAATAAAATTTGGCAGGTATAAAATCGAAAATACATCTATCTTCATTATAGGATACATTATTATAATAATACGTAAAATTAATATTACATGTGAAAAATTAATTAAAAAACCACTCAGAAGTCGTTTTATCCATATTACCGAGCGATCATCGACGACATGCTATTCAATACGTATAAAACGTCGAACAACAGTCAAAATCTCACGCTGCAGATAAAACGATATACCTCGTCATCGCGGGTGCGTTTTCTTTTAGATTGCTCAAAAAGTAAATGAAGACTGACTACAGAAATGATCCTGTGAAGTATAGTCTTAATTTTTCCATCCAAAAGCAGTGGTATACCTGAATTTCGCAACAACAAGCAAGTGCGAACTATAGTGACGAAGAGAAATATCATGGCAACCAAACGAATATACGATTATGACTAGGTACTTCTCCTTTCCACATCCACGAATCACGTCATGTACTCATGATCATGAGTCACGAACTCACGCACGATCACGATAGATCCAGCGAGATGCGCGAACGAAAATAAAAACCGATTACAAACAGCATCCGGCAATTGCGTTGGCATCGAAAAGGTAGTTGCTCTTTCTAGTCTGATTAGTGATTACTGATTATCTTCATTTATTCATTCATTCATTCATTTTCAATATCCCGCTTATCCATTAAGTGGGTCGCGGGTGTAGGTTGCTCAAGTGGACCCTCCATAGCACTCGATCCTCCGCCATCGACTCAAAATCATCAAGGGCATGCGGGTAGAGGAGAGATTATGAATTTGATCTAAACATCTCATCCTGGGTCTACCTAGGGGACGCCTGCCCGATGGTACGGATTTCATAGCACGTCTTGGGATCCTGGTCGGGGACATACGTTTAACATGACCAAACCACCGATGCATGGATCGCTCCGTCCGGAGAAGTACCTGCTCGACATTGAGTTCCTCACGTATTCTGGTATTTCTGACGCGATCTCTACGGGTCACACCAGTAATACTACGTGAATATCTTTTACATAGATTTAAATTTAGAAATTACTTATATTCAATCATTTTATATAAAGGGTGTCCTATAATTCACGAAAAATTTGAATTTTGCGCCGTTTAATAGTACAGTGATGCCAACGGACAAAAGATAACAATGTGATAGCTGACAGTTCGTGGTTAGTAAAAATTGAGCGCTGTACGAAAGAACAACGCATTTTCATGGTTGAGCAATATTTTAAAAATAAGGAAAGTTTGTCAGCAACAGTCCGCAATTTTCGAACAAAATATGGCCGTCATAGTGGATCAATTAGTGATCTTAAACACTTTGGGTGTCCTGGCACTAGTCGTTCAACTTCAACAGAAAACATCGTAGCAATTCTACAGAGTATTGCTGACAGTCCAGTAAAATCAAATTGGGACCGTGGTCAAGAATTGGGCATTTCGAGAAGCTCTCTACAGCGAATTCTAACGACAGACTTGAAACTTCATGCTTACAAAGTTCAATTGATGCAAGAACTGAAAACTACTGGACCATACAGTGCGAAGAGAGTTCGGTGAATGGATTTTGGAAATTGGTGCTGATTTTTCGAACAAAATCATCCTCGCTGAGTGGGGAAGAGAGGAGTAACAACGATTCTCGCTTCTTTGGGATTGACACTGGCCCTGTTGGGAAATTTTGTCGAATTTCAATCTATGAATTATTATTTGAGAGAATTACATTCGAATTACTCGTAGACTGTCACTTTGGTAGGAATGATAGCTGTTTTAAACTACACCACTAATTCATCATCAGACTCCTTTTAAGTAATTGTTTGAATAGGTTGAATTCTGACAGTCAATTCTCCGTATATAATCCACTTGGGAAGACTTTTCTGCTTTCCCCTGTCAGGAAGTGAACCTGCAATTCGATTTTGTCAATTGACCAAGTGACTTCAACTTGCGACCAAAGTAGGTACTCGATTAAACCAATTTGTTAATACTTTACGTACTTTGATCGCGTCTGGCACGGACTTCGCTGCGTGTAAAACGTCTTGGACACAAATATATTCATGTTTAAGCTGATTTACTCTGTTGCTAAGAGCTATAATTAAGTGGTTATATTATTGTGGAAAATGATGCATATTCAACGCGCTGTCAGCTATCACACGCTTCGGCTGCCAAGATTTGCTGCCAGACTTATTTTTGATATACTCTCTACTCAGGCTATACACTACACTACTACAGTACAGTAATGCAAATATCTTTCGGTTACCTCTCAGACCGAAAAATTACTTCGGGGTTCGGGCCAGTGATAGGACTTCTACCACTTAAGTGGTATTTCTACTTTTGATGAGTGGGGAAGCGAGGAGTAACAACGATTCTCGCTTGTTTGGGATTGACCCTGACAATTTTCTGTTGGGAAATTATGTCGAATTTTCAGTCATTTTTATTTCATTTTCATTATTGTTTGAGAGAAGTCACTTTGGTGGATATATACGGAGAATTGACTGTCAAAACTATTCAAACAATCACTTAAAGGAGTCTGATGATGAATTAGTGGTGTAGTTCGAAATAGGTATCATTTGTACTTTTTGCTCAACCCTAAATTCTACCACCCTTAATCCAAATCTACCACTTTTTCAGATGGAAAAAAATGGAATAATATAACGCATATAACAACTAATACCTACCTACGCACTATAAGACTTATTTTCCATCATTCACACAATAGAAACCGAGTAGTTGAATAAATTTAGATTTTTGTGCACTGGAAAATTGGTACTGGTGTCTGGTACTGAACTTACTTTTGAAAAAAAAAATCGGTCATGCTTTGTGAAGTGACGTTTATAGAGCTCAAGAAAATTGGTTCTGAATGTTTGCAAAAAAATATTTATCCTATTTTGGGTAATGATAGCATGATAGCAGCATTCATGGTATGTTTTCAAAATCTTCCACTTTTTGGTTTCTCAATATACCACCTTTTGCCTACCCTCAACCCTCAAGTCCCATCCCAACACTGCTTCGGGCTCTTGGTCTATATGTATTGTATTGTGACAATCAATTCAAAAAGCACAAAATGTTGTACAGTAAAAGTATTATGTAGTTGTAGATTATAGATTAAGTTTTAAACATTAAATTAAAAACATTATACAATCATATTGTGATAACTTAAAAATTAAAATAGATAATTATGTAAAATGTTGTTAATTTCAACACAAACACAATGCAAAATAATAACATGTACTGTACATATTAATAACTAGTTGGTTGTACCCGCTTCGCTGGGTATGCAAAGTAATATTTGATAAACAAATTGATTTTATTTAAAGAACTTCTTTGAAAACTACATTGCGTGTAAATTGTCTCTGGTTTATTAATAATCTTCCTTGCTGTGGATTAGATTCAATATACACCTTCTTTTGTCTTGCAACTCTTGATTGTGATAAAGCCACATACAGTTGGCCGTGTGAAAATACTCCGGTCTTCAAATGCATGCCAACGTGATGAAATGACTGGTCTTGAGCCTTGTTTATTATTATAGCGTATGCTAGAATTTATCGGAAATGGAATCATTGTGATAATTCATGCTCTTATCAAATTTCGTGCAGGCTTTTCCACAATCAATCGAGTTCCATTGCAGTCCTTTTTTAGGGTTCAAGTTTTTCAGCAACATGATGATGACACCTTGCTTAAGTACAGCACATGAGGTGGCTTGCTGGATGGAGTTTGCTGATTGAGGAATTCAACAGGGAAATTTGGTGCATCATTTGGATCTTCAGTCTTCACTGATAACAGAATCGCTCCTATTCATTTCTAATGTCTGCACATTTGTCAGCGCGGCAATGACTCGTTCTGAAAGTTCCTGCATTGACTTTTGCAGCAGATCGCCAAAAATTGTCTTAATTAAGTCTCCTGTTAATATAATTTCCGTGGGAATTTCAACTACGTCGTCTTCATACATTTCTGCTACCCGCGGCAATTTTGCAATAATGAGAAGACTCATATATTAATAGCCCTCAGGATTTTGTCCACAGAGATTCCTTCACGATCAGTTAGTTTTCTCTTTTATATTTAAATATCGCGAAATAAAATTTCCTATTAAAGTACCTGAGGAGCAGTTAGTAAATCAGTGATCTTAAAATTCGTAGCAAAGTACATATTGCCTAAAAACGGTTTCTATTTTTTTGTATCTATTGATTTAGAATTTAGATTTATGAGTATAAATAATATTTTACTTCTTTTTACTTCTTTATTATCAATGTACAAAGTTTCATATTGATACGACAAACTCCTTCGTGAGTTATGAAAAAGTTCTCATTAAAATCATTGCCAATAACTCGAGCCCAAAGCAAAATACCTACATATTTCTTATATAGAGTACACAAACCGAGTTTGAAGGCGATCGGATGAAAAATAAAAATGTTCCCGTACAAACTTTGACCCCCTAAGAAGGGTTGGTTTTATTTGGCAATTTCCTTTTGAAAACACTTGCCGAGCATTACTATAGTAGAGTTTGAACCTTGAAGAAAATTAAAATACTTATATGAAAAATAGGCGGTGCGTATTTGAATAATGAGAAAACACAAACATTGAAAATTTATTCAAATACCCACCGCCTACTTTTATTTAAAATAAGAAAAATAAGAAAAGTAAGGAGCGTTACAGAATCAGTAAGGGTAAATATATATATGATAATAATAATGTCGGGACGGCGCGAACGCCATTCCCGGCTACCAAAAATTACACGCACGAGTTATTCGCATTAGGAACAATCGCGGAGGTCAATCTAACCGAATGTGCAATGGCCAGACCTCACTCCGGGGGAACCGCCTTCTTGATCACGGTAGCCCCTACGCCAGGTAAGTATGCTTTTCCGTCGACATATACGAGACCTAATCAAATTTTCAGCAAAAACTAACAGTGAATTGTATGATTCAATTAAATAAGAGAATAGGAATACAAATATAGAGAAACTACCCTTGAATAGGCCCTTGCATTTTCCATTTCCATCAACCCATTCATAAAATTTTGCGTTTGGTAGCGAGGGTAAAAATCTTCGAAAAGCATCTCAAATATGTGTGCTATGCTGTGCGATACTGTTGGACTTTAGCAAAGCAGCAGCACCACTAAAAACACTTCAGTATGGTAAAAAGGAAATATTTTTCTTTCTTCTTTTTATAATAGAAATAGGCCGGGTTCCACTACATTCGAGTTTCCCCAAACAAAGTATGCAGCTATTTGGAAATTATTTGCTTTAGGTAGGTAGATAGGATTACTTTTAGTGAAATTAACTTTCACTTTTTGACAGACTTATATCGAAAAGCGATCAATTATGTAGCCAATAAATGGACGATTATTTTACTATATATCAAGTGGATCGGGAACGGGATAATAAGTGTTTTAAGTTCTCCTCAAAAAACAAAAGAGTCGTAGTACGAACTGTGTTTTTAAAATTTTCAAATAATTAATTCTGGCTGAACAGTTTGTCCCACGGGAATAATTTTTACTTTTCTCCAGAGCGGTATATTTGCGCAGATTTCTTTGTCAAACGACAAATTGGATGATCTAAATTTACCGGTAAGCTAGGCTTTCATTAAATTTACCATTTCCTGAAGAACGACAAAATCCCCCAAAAGTCCCTCAATTAAGTGGCCATTAATGCCCATGAACATATTTATGCACTTTGTTTGCCGAATTTCGAATGTGGAAGATCCAGCTTTAGAGCTACGGCCAAAGTGCACCAGCGTCTCGCTTTATCTCGTACCAACTTTCTGGCGAGATTCATGCCGCCACTCGCAACTAGTGTGGTCTTAACTGGTAATGGTCATAGAGAACATTGCGCTTTAAAGACGTTTTCTTACTCCATCAGTCATCCTCATCATGTGTTCTTCATCAGTTAGGGTACTACTATTTCCGTGTGTCGACGAATTAACCACCGAGATCCAATGTCTATTAACTTTATGAATATAGAAATTAAAAGATTTATAAAGAGAACTGTTTGTAAATATATTACCGTATGACTATTGAAAGTGAAACTTGAATACACCGTATAACGAGTAGATCGAAACATTTGTGTAACCTTTGTCAAAATAGAATAGGAAACGCTTGAAATCTGCTACCGGCGGTATCCGAAAGAATTTGGAATATATTAGGGTGAAACAGGTTGAAGCCTTTTATTGCGGAAGGCTTGTTCACTACGGACACTAAATTATTCATGCCTTATTTTTACTAGCATGACCAGGCGGCGCGGCGATGGAAGTGATAAAGTGAGAAGCGTGAAACTGGTGCACTAAATATAAGTATCATTACAACCACGTTTATAAGAAATAGTCGAATTTAGTCATTAACTTAGTTCGCAGTTCGTTTCAAATGATGTGAATGTCAAGCTTCCATAACTCGAACTTTTTAAGTCGAATTTCTCCATTACTCGAAGTTTAGACTTCGTTTTTAACTTCTTCAACTTTTGGCCTCCATAACTCGAAGTTTCTAAAACTCGAATTTATTTTCTTTCATTTTGGAATCGGTACTTGGAAATATGAGTCACACTGTTTCGTTCAAACTCGAAACTTGCAACAAAAAATGGAAAAAATGGTTTATAACCTTAATTACTTCCCGTTGGTCACTGTAAAAATAATATTCCAGTAAAATTATAAACGCAACTATGTATTTCAAAACGTTATAAATTGCGGGTTTTATTTCGAATAATAATTTTTCACTAACACTAACTTTCTTTTATAGGTTAATTAGTTTAGAGTTATTGACAAGTGTCAAATCTATGGTTATGGCATTATTATATTTTTTTATTTTACACGTCACAACTTTAGTTTACTTTAATAAAATATATGAATTTTATGATGATATCCGGAACACACAATAAAAACAAAAATGTAAAAAAAGAACCAAGTTACTTTATAGAACGGGTTTTTCAAAACAAAAACGGTTTTGGATATCAATGAAATTCTTTATTCCTGTGAAAGTACGTTCGATGCCATTATGTATGGAACTCGATTTCTTTTGCATGGCCACCACGGGCACGCTTGCAGAACTCCAGACGCTGAACCCAATTTTCGACGGTTTTCAAGCATAAATCGGCCGATACTGCTGCAATTTCACGTTCGATATTCGTACGAAGTTCATCATTTGTGCTTTCTTCAACTGAAGCCTCAGCGGCAGCAATATTCTCAACACTACGGGCCCTTCTTTGTCTCACTGGCACGGGAACATTTTGTACTGTGCCTGTGGATTCAAATTTTTCCACTAGACGCTCAATTGTTGATCTGCTAGGACGATTATGACGACCATAAATTGGACGTAGCGCTCTTAACGTTGAGGCCACTGACTCCGAATTTCGGTAGTAAATTTTAATAATTTTGACTCGTTGTTGGCTCGTATATCTTTCCATAATGAAATGGTAAACCTTGCTGAAGAGGAATGTCAAAAGAGCGGCAAGAAATTCGGCGTCGTATATTCTGAATCAGGATCACATTCTGAATCGATTTAGCCATGTCTGTCTGTCTGTTGAAAACACGATAGCGTCCAAACGAATTGACCAAGGCGAATGAAATTTTGTGAGAGGACTTATTTTTACCGCCTTCAGGTTGGTATTAAAAATGTGCTATGTCGGTCAAGTAGTTTTGGTATCTCCCATACAAAACCACTCTTAGATACATGTCTGTACCTGTACAGTACATACAGTGGAGGGTATCAAAGCATCGGCCAGGCCGATGATAACATTTTTACTTGTTTTATTAAAATTTCATTCAGCATTTAGATACATTTTTATTCATATTTTAAGTGGGCAGATTCCACGCCCCTCAAATGGAAAAAAACAAATTTTATATTTTTTCGTTCGTACAATGCAAGTCCTACCACTCTACCAAATTTCAACATTCTACGAGAACAGCCTGAGTTTGTTCCTGCGAAAAGGCGTGTGTGCCTTTACTAGAGAACTTGGCTGGGGTACTACGGTGCCCTGGAACTTTTTACCTCGCGTCTTCTACCAAAATCACTTTCTATATCTCTTTACTATATAATGTTTTTATGAAGGAATTTTTATAAGAATTGTATACTTCTTGTTAGAAGTTATGGACACACTTACCAATTTAATTACAGTGGTGACTGAGTTGACCTGTGACTTTTTTTAATAGAAACAAATACATACGTGGGTTTATTTTATTTTTTTAACGTATGTTATAGTTTAAGTTACAGTTTTATTTACTTATATACTAGGTATACTAATACACAATATGTTCTATAATTTAATTATATTTATACAAATTTATTAATGGCTAGTTGGGGACAGACATTGATATATAAATCAAATTTTGAATTTAAAAAATGCGCTTCTTATAAAAGTTTAAATAGAACTAGGAATCTTGTACAATTTAATGGCTTACGTTTTGTTAAGTTCAAATAATGTATTTAGTTGTATTGTGAATTATGTATAATAAGGACTTATGATTAAAGTATGTCGTTACAATAAACATCAAAGCTAAATTTACTAAGAATAGAAGCCCAGTAATAATTAATTAGTAACATGATAAAGTCTGTAGGTAGGTATCTATTGTTTTCCAATTTGTTTTAAAAATATGAAAATATTTAATTTAAGATACGTTAATGTAGACAGACAAAGTTTTTTTTTATTGTATATCTTACTGTTTTCGGTTGAAAAATTTATAAAAATAATTTTTTCTAACACAAATAATTGTTCGAAATTTTAAATGTTCTAAACCAACTCTGAATGAATTAAATGTCAAAAATGTTAACAGAAAAATAAATTCGCTGAAAAAAAGTAATTTTTCAACAAAGTGTTTCAAAATTCGAATTTTCCCGTTTAATAGAATCAAAAAATACTCTATATACTCGTAGCTTTGTCAACCTTTGAGCGAACAACATTGTTTTAGTTTCATCACGCTCTTTTACTCGCCTATACAACTGTATCTACTGCACTCTTCACTTTACTTAACTAACTTCGTCATTTCTATCTTAACATCTATTTTTTATATCAAATTTTTCGGATTGCAGTGTCAAGCACTCCGTCAGCTTTTCATACATTTCAACCGAAAAAGGGTACGACAATAAGGCCAAATGCACACGGAGCAACTGGGAAAAAACTAAACCGGCTGGCAACTCGGGTTACAGACCAGTTACGGACTCAGCGGCGACTTGACTCCACACACGAGGCAACTTATCACCAATCAAAATCTCAAGTTCGTACAGTGTCGTCATGTTTTCAACCTACACCACCACCAACAGGTTGGTCTGTTGTTCGCTCACCTTCGACAAACTAGAAACTGAAATCAATAGGCAACCCGACATGCAAATCAACAGACGAACTGGTTTTTGTGAATCGCGTGTTTCGTGTGCGTCGTCCCATTTGATTAGTGATTACACAGGGTATGACTTAAAGCAAACTAGTTGCTAATTCGCATCACGGATCAACTTTTTCCAGTTGCTCCGTGTACATAGGGCCTAAGTTATCAGATCAGACACTTAAACCCACATGAGCAACTGTTAGCTGTACTAGCATTTTCTCATATATGCCAGTTTATGGTAATACAACGATCGAGTGTAATAACTGGAGATTGGTTACATGAGAGTTACATTACGTCACAGAAAATCGCCAAACTCAACAAGAAATGCCTCTGCGAAATTTGAGGATTTCAACGACCTGCCTAATACATTTTTTTTTTTCAGATACCAATGGCCCGTACCATTGGTTATGTCCTCTGACTCAATTACGAACTACAAACCAGTGTTGTACCCTCATTCAAGGTGTTCCGAATTGTAAATTCAATGCGAACAATAACACCAAAACAAAGGGTAACAAAATATGAATGGGGCTACATAGGTTTAGTTCGTACATTATGTCGACTCATCACTCCAAGTGCAAGTAATTCGGCTATGCGAATACAGGCCGCGGGGGAGTATGAAGTCGGCGTAAATGTAAGGCTAAATTGTGAAATAGACTTTAGACTTTTTAACAAGAAACAGTTAGACTATATATAACAGAGGCCGACAATAGCAAGAAGTCGGAAGTTGACTAGGTACATCGGACGTATAAAATGGTTAAAAGAAGAAATTGGTAGGCAAAGGCAAACAATTGAAGCACTAGAATCTCAAATCGAAAATTCAATTTCCTTTTCCGAACAAAATCCTTTAAAAACTAACAACGCCGATATGTCTTACGACAGTATTGCTGAAATAATTGCACAAATCGTCCCTCAATTTGCAGGTGCAAGAACCCCTGATCTATCAGGTAAAGTCTACGAATTTCTGAATGCTTCACAATTGGGCTTGAAGTGTATAGATTCCCAGCATGAAAGCTGCATGTGTCATTATTACTGACCAGGCTTATAGGTGATGATTTTATAAACCAAAAAACTATAAAAGAGTTGAAGGAACTTTTTAAAAGCACCTATCTAATAGTACGAACTCTAGATAGTGTACCTAACAGCTGAAATCAAGCAATCACATCAACTGACAAGTGAAGATAATATACATTCTTTCGCTAAGCGTCTATCAAGTCTCGAAATAAAAGCGGGAGCTATAATTGAAGCCAACTGAAGAGTGCGGATTCAGTTGCCTTACTAAAATAACTGAAAAACTCGGTAGTCCCAAGTCTTAAAATCGGTCTTTTAGGTGCAGTCTTGCGACAATTTATGTTAACAACCTACAGGTAATGACATACAGAGTTGTAAATATAAGCTCCACCCATTTATTCTGAATGCTGGAAATATTACAAATACCTTGCAGAAAATAGTCTTAAAAAAAATACTGTGTTTGGAGATATATTTATCCTATACCAAGCCGCCCAAACCTCAGTGTTTCTAAACGGAGGCAGTGTTTTCATAAAGGTCCTAATTCCGTTACCAGAACCTCTCAGATTCGATATGAACAAGGTGTATCCACTTCCAACAGCCTGTACAATGGGATTTGATTATAGACACCAATTACGAAGTCATTGCCGAGTCTGAAGACCATGTCATGAGTGAACGTCAGTAACAACCGCGGAGTATACAGGCCCGGCCCGGTCCTTACTTTTGGATCCACACAATGCTTAGTGGAACTTCTTCAATACGTCACTACCACAGCTACATCGTGCAAATATGTGGCAGTGCCATCCAATAAATCAATGGGTATATAAGGTTAAGAAGCCGCTAATACTAAACTTGAATTGCAATGACTTTAGATATTCAGCCATCTTAAAATGACCTGGAGTATTTAAAATAACGCAACCCTGTGAGGCCAACACAAGAGAGATATGAATATTCCATACACCCAAAATATATCCATTTTAATGGAATACAAGCAGTCAGTAATAAATAAACCATTCAGGCATAGTAGAGGCACTAAAGAGTCCTTTCAGAAAACTTGTATTCGCAGCCACACCAATATCACTCTTCATAACAATTGGTATCCATCAAAATATCGCCAATGATCTGTTAGAAGGGAAGAAGGCTTTACAATAGCTACAAGACGACTGGAAAAGGATAGATTTAGATCTAAAAATACAAGACCAAGGATGGGAACTATCAATGCGCAGCTACTCCCTCGCAGCAATAACAACTGTGCGAGTCCTAGCAGCATCAGTGATCGTACCATACATGCGATTTCCAAGAAAGCGAGCTCTACCTGTCCAACCCCATCCAGAAGTATAAGCAACCCAACCGAATTTGCCCTGACTGCCGCTCGAGTTAAAAAAAAAGCAAATAATGCAAGTTAACACATAACAGTGCATTCGGATCATATTGTACATAGTGCCGTTGCCAACGAATGCGTGTGCGAAGGTATATTGGAAGAATCAGCAATTCGCATAGTGGGATCAGCTGCCTTACGGGAATTATATATTTTATAAGTTAGTTCTAATTGGATTACATACTTAGATATTTAATTTAGTAAGTCGAACAGTGGGTGTGCCTTTGGGCACGGTTTTATTTATGAGTCCTCGGATGGACCTCGTTAACTGGCGCCCGAGCAGGGACCCTCTCTAAATACATCCTTCTTTCCTGGTGATTCGTTTGAAGCCCCTAAAAAGGATCGTGATCCAGAACGTCCGATTGGACAGAGATAACTGTACCCATGAGAACACAGCGATCATTCTGACACGAACACGACAAACAACCTATTTTGTCCCCATAAGAACACATTGGCCGATGCGGCACTGATCTCATATAACATATTTGACCATGATTGGCCAACAATTAAGAGGTGTCTCTCTCTGCACTACGCAGACAACAGAGACATGAGGACGCTGGAACATCAGTTAAACCAGCTTTCCCAAGGGAACTCCAAGTTGGACGAGTTTCACGCTCAGATTAACCATCAATTGTCCTTTGTGCGGCAAATTACCAGTATCTCCCACCAAGACACAGGTACCAACAATAACTTTATACGACCACTAGTGTCGCAAGGAACTAAGCGCCTCGCAAAACCATTTTCGGTGCATTCAGCAGCGGGAAAGGTACAAGTTAGTGAATATGTAAGTGAATATAAGGTTATTCAAGAGAGCCGACAACGACACTATTCTAACGTTTTTCGTTCTGCCAGGACTAGTATCCTTCGATGGAATCATCGGAGTTGATACACTAAAGGAGCTAGAAGTGGTTATAGATATAGGAAAACCAATGTACTAACCCTCAAGCCAGATATTAAGACCCCTTTGAAAGAACAACCGTCAGAAGAAATTAATATAACCTTAGATGAAAGACTCCCCGATAACACAAAAGAACAGCTTAAGGCTCTAATCAAGAAGTATCATCCTATTTTTGGTCCAATCTCTGACAGGGAAACGATTAATACTGCGGTAAAAGCGGAAATCAAAACAACCTCTGATGAACCCATTTACACAAAGAGTTATCCCTATCCTGCGTGTATGTGACAGGAAGTGGAGAACGAAATTAAGATGGAAGGAATTATTCGACCTTCAAGGAGCCCAATTGGGTAGTACCGAAAAAACCCAACCCAACGGGTGAAAAACAATACCGAATGGTAATCGATTATAAACGGCTCAATGCAGTAACAATTTCAGACACTTACCCACCAATACCCGATATAAATTCAACTCTTCCCAGCCTTGGCAACGCAAAGTTCTTCACGACGCTTGACCTAACGTCGGGATTTAATCAAATCCCAATGAAACCCTCTGATCCCAAAGACGGCTTTCTCGACCATGAACGGGAAGTATGAGGTTCTCCGGCTATCGTTGGGCCTTAAAAAGGCGCCTGCAATCTTTCAGAGGATGATTGATGATGTACTTAAAGAGTACATAGGCAAAATTTGTTACGTCTATATTGACGATGAAATTAAGTTAAAGTAACAGTAAGTGTAGTACGTTTCAGGGTTAGAATAGTTAAAGTTAAAGATTAAAGTGAAAAGTATAAGAAAAATTTGTGTTTAATTCAAGAAAAGGAACACATCAATTGTCTTTGGTAATAGCGAGGACGATCATCTCAAGAACGTAGATACGATCTTTTCTAGGCTGAGCGATGTAAATTTAAAGGTAAACTTAGGTAAAACAAATTTTATGAAAACACGGGTCGAATTTTTAGGGAATCGTGCCGGATATGAAGAAAGTCACCGCTATAGAGCAAATTCTGCCACCTGCCAATCTCAAAGAATTAAAGAGCTTTCTCGGTTTGACCTCGTATTATCGACAGTTTATCCGCGACTATACGCAAATGTCGCCAAGCCTCTGACGAACGGCGAGAACCGGCAGGTCAAAGCAAATGAGTCAAGACGGGTTCCCATTACGCTAGCCGACAAGGCGTTACAAGCCTTCAATGATATTAAGCTTCTGCTAACATCATGGGAAGTTCTTGTATTTCCTGACTTTGAAAAATCTTTCAACTTTACCACTGATGCATCAAACTACGCGATAGGAGCCGTACTCTCCCAGGGGGAATCGGGTACAGACAGGCCAATGGCATACATACCTATCACGTTTCCTCAACAAGACCGAGGAAAACTACGCGACAAACGAGAAGGAAATATTGGCCATAGTTTGGGCTCTAGGTAACCTGAGATCTTATGTTTATGGTGCGAAAAGTGTCAAAATCTTCACTGTCCACCAGTCGCTGACGTTTACGTTGGTTAATAGAACTACAACGCGAAACTAAAACGGTGGAAGGCATGTATCGAGGAATATAATTGTGAGCTTATTTACAAAGCAGGCAAGTCCAATGTAGTGGCGGACGCTCTTTCTGGATTGAGGACAGAAGTCAACCACTTGTCCGGCTCCACATACGTGAAACCGCCACAAAGTGAAAATGTCGACAACGATGCCTCTATCGAAACGACAGAGAAAAGATCATCCACAGCGGGAACTATGCATAGCGCTGAGCAGGATAACTCCGACCTTATACCTCACGTGGAGAACGTCTTCAAAAACCAGATCACAATCAAAATCGACAAGGGGCTAGAGATTTAAGACGAACCTCACCCTGGATTCTCTATCACTATACGTTGCATAAGAAAATCCAACGAAAACAAATCTGTCAAGTATTCTTCAACAAAATATCCTTAACAGAATTAAAATTCCTGAGTCTTGCCTGGGGCTATTTCAAGAGGTTTATTTAGATAGTTTCGTTAACTACTAATGGTTGAACAAATACGACAGGCATCCCCATACTCCAGAGTTTCAGCCAACACCGACACCATCATTATCCATGTGAGATATTGCATATGGATATAATGGAAAATATCAAGGAAAACAACGCAACGAAAGGTGAATACTGTTGTGCCCTCATTCAAGGTGTTCCGAATTGCAATGTCAATGCGAACGATAACACCAAAACAAAGCGTAACCCAGTCATATGAATGGGGCTGCACAGGTGTAATTAGTACATTATGCCGACTCATCACTCCAAGTGCAACTAACTTGGTTATGCGAATACAGGCCACGGTGGAGTATGAGGTCGGCGTAAATGTATGAATATGACGAAATGCTTGACACTGCAATCCGGAAGATTAATCCCGGAAAACAGATGGTTTGATGGTTAGAATAAGTTAATATAAGAAGTAGATGATAAGCTAGAATTGGAGAAGTTAAGTTAAGGTAAGAGCACAGTGTAGTGCGGTTGAGTGTAAATAAAGAAATAAAAAAAAGGTTAATGTTGTGTGTGCTTAAAACATAGAACCAACAAAAGGAACACATCAGACGTATAAAAAGGTTAAAAGAAGAAATTGGTAGACAAAGGCGAACAATTGAGGCACTAGAATCTCAAATCGAAAAATCAATTTCCTTTTACGAACAATCTCCTTTAAAAACTAACAACGCCGATATGTCTTACGACAGTATTGCTGAAATAATTGCACAAATCGTCCCTCAATTTTCAGGTGCAAGAACCCCTGATCTATCCGGTAAGGTCTATGAATTCCTGAATGCTTCACAATTGGGGTTGAAGTGCATAGATTCCCAGCATGAAAGCATATATGTGTCTTTATTATCGACCAGGCTCATAGGTGATGCTTTTGAACTCGTTCGCTGTAATAAGCCAAAAACTATAAAAGAGTTGGAGGAACTTATTAAAAGCACCTATCTAACAGTACGAACTCTAGATAGTGTAACAGCCGAAATCAAGCAATCGCATCAACTGGCAAGTGAAGATATACACTCTTTTGCTAGGCGGTTATCAAGTCTCGAAACAAAAGCAAGAGACATAATTGAAGCCAGCTATAGTAGTGCGGACTCAGTTGCCTTACTAAAAGAACTGAAAAACTCGGTTGTCGCCAGTTTCAAAATCGGTCTTTTAGATGGAGCCTTACGACAATTTATGCTAACAACCACAGGTGATGACATTCAGGTCCTGGCCGATACAGCACTTAGAACGTCTCAATTACTTCAACCACAAAACCTCCAAAGTTACAACTCTTGCCTTACGAACAGCACTAACAACTGGCAAATGCCCAATACTTTCTTAGCTTCCAATTTTCAGAATCCACAGTTGCCCCCTATTTCAGCCAATCACCAAAGCCAGTTATATCCTCATACACAATTTGTAGCCACTGATTACAATAACCCTGATGTTGCTTTCCATAACAAATCAAAACCCATTAGGCCACCGGAAGGCAACAGGGCAATGCCAAAAATAGTGTGTGGATTTTGCGGCAAGGCAAACCATACATATGCGGATTGCAGGCAACGCCGAAATACACCATATTGTGATACCTGTAAAGCGTATGGACATTCTCGGGAAACCTGTCAACACGCAAAGTATAGAACCAAACTGGTATAGGGTGAGTAATAGCGTATAAGAGTATGTATGTTCATGTTCATATTATTATTTCGTAGTTAATTGCTGGGTTCAGGTCGGTTACTTTGGGTTTCACAACGGTCTGTAAATAAGATCGCCCTCTCTCTAGTTTAGTTCTCTCGATCGTTAAAGTTTATGGCGAACAGCAAAATTGAGGCCAGACTCGAAGAAATAATAGACGAGAACGAACGGCTAAAGAAAGAACTTAAAGACCAAAGACAGGAAGTGAAAGAATTAAGCGACATTTTGTTCGTTGAGCTCAAGGACATTTTGAAGCTTGAGGTATTCGAGTTGGTACGGTTGGGTAAATTTACTCGCCTAGAAACAACTGACGCGATTCTGACGGAGTATATTAAAGCGGTACATAATCTTAAGCAAAGTCACGCCAACGATGTGCGAAAACTTGCTGACAAGCTTAAACATAGCCAGTGCGTATGCAAAAACCTCCAGAAAGCACCTAAGGGAAGCTGTTGAAGAAGCTGACCAACAGGTAGGGTAGCTCACGAGTGAATTCAACCTAAGTTTAATCGTGCTTAAGGAGTTAGGGGAATAGGAAAAGTAGATCCTCAACCCAATTCTGATAGTCAGGAGCTCTCGGCACTAGCAAACCTTGTTGGCAAAAAGCCGTCTTCATCTCCGTCAGGTCCGTCGGAGTTCAAGTCCACAACCAAAAGCGAGCTAAGTGTTGAAATTCCAAGAGCAAACACTAGTTCACCAAGAGTTTTGACGACTCCGTTTGAAGTTTCGCCAAACACAACTGTTACAAATATTATAAATATTAGGATGCCTTACGAGTTGATTGCCAAAACGGTTTCACGTCTGATCGCGAAATTTTCTGGAGCTAGTACACCCGATTTATCAGGTAGAGTTTACGAGTTCGTGAACGCCTGCCAACTCGGGTTGCAGTGCATTAAAGCGGAAGACGAGGAGAAGAGTATGTTTCCCTAATACCAACTAAGCTAGAAGGAGAAGCCTTCGACCTGGTCAGACACCAAGCTCCCAAAACAGTAAGGCCCCTTCAGAAATTTCAAAAAAAAAAAATTTTTCTTGACCAGAAGAACACTGGACAGTGTGGTGGAGGAAAACAAATGCGCATACCAATTACCAGGTGAAGACATACAGTCTTTTACTAGAAGATTGGAAGATCTGCGTAATAAGGCAACCGAAATAATAGGGGCTACGTATCCGAAATCTGAGACCGTGGCACTTTTAAAGGAAATAAGAAGTACTATCATAGGTGCCTTTAAAATGTGTGTAAACGTTGCAGCGCTTTGTAAAATCCTTTTAACAAAAGACGAGGCAGACCTACAGAAGCTGGGGAATTTCGCAGAGACAACTGCACTTATATGTTGAGGCCAAGCATGCCAGGGCCAGGGTGGCACCCTAGTGGATTCCAACTACAGAATCCATCGTACCCCACTCAATAGCACACGTCTTATCAACTCCAACCAAATCCGTATAATAACCAAAGTTCTTCTTTCGTGTCTTATACCTCGTACGGCTCTGATAATTACTCTCACCAACCCAATTGCTTGACAGCCCCTACATGCACAAGCAACACAGCTGTACCTATAGTTCAATTCCTAATATATCAGTCTCTCCCATGCCTACCCAAACTCGGAACGCAGGCCCAAAATATCAGGTAAAATCTGGTTTCTGCAACAAAGCAAATCACACTTATGCAGATTGTATAGAGAACGCAAAAATACCCCCTACTACTGCAAGAGTTGCCGCTCCAACGGGCATGGGAATAACGTTTGTCCTACGAAAATGGTGTTTGCTGTGTTTGACGTTGTCCAGGCGAACAAACTCACTCCTCAGAGGAGGAATGCCGCAGCAAACAGTATTATTTAAGACCAGGGAAACGCGCAGGGGGCCCTGTCAAGACAATTAGACCGTGTCCATAAAGCCGCGGATCTACAAGGGGTTCAAGTAGTAACAGAACCCGAAGAAGGTGCAAATTCAGCATTTTCAGACTTAAGCGCAAATGATCCAATTCCCAAGGCTGATTCAAAGCCTAAAAAACGGAAACGCTATCAATCTCGTCTAAGACGAACCTCAAAATATTCTTCAAAAAGCATAGAGCGATCGGAGAAGATGAGGAACAACTTTTTGGTTTACTGCGTTAAAAGTAAAATTGTCTCGGCAGAGTTGTCTTTAAGATCCTTTGAAGCCACAAAAAGGTTGACCAATGAAGTTGATAACTCCAATGTTGTGGAAATAAAAGCGACTTTGCAGTCTGTCGCTAGGTTAAGTGTCAAAACTGGCCTTAAGGAACTTCTGGTAACTGCCCACGCCCAGGAGCTTAAGACGGGTGTATATTTAGCTAACACAATCACCGCAGTCAAAAACAGTACTAGTCCACATATTAAATAAATAGTAAATCTTTTTAAGTCGTAGTCCTTTAAAGTAAGATTTGAAAACCTGTTAAACATTTAGGTCTTAAATTTAAACAAAAAACACATGTGTTAAAGCGTAGTTTGGGTTGTAACTTTTAATCAAATTATACCATAGCTTTAAGTCAATCAATGTCTATTAGTCTTAGATCCAAACTAATAAAGTTTCGACAAGTTCCCCCAAGGGGGGAGGAAATGTTGTGCCCCAGTTTTGGCACCAGCGCATATCTTCGTTGGTTCAACCTACAAAGTCGTTGCTCTATGTTGAAACGATATTGCTGTCCACTAATATCCGTTTAAGCAAAAGCCAATGCACTGGCAATGTTATTGCTCGCTGTCAGTTTCAGTTCTGCAATGCCAGGTCAACCAACGGAGAATTGCCGATCTGGCTTTGCGACCTACCTCACTTTTCGACAACAATGACAGGTCGTTGACGAGTCTGATTGGATAAACGAAGAGATGTGGTCGTGTATTTTTTAAGCGGAAACATTTTCAGGTCGATAACACAAAAGCGTCAAGGAAAACGGTAATCGCATTCCACTTGCAACAATTGAACGACGGAATAACCCTACTAAAAGGAAGATCATCTTTCAGCTTGGAAATGGGTGGCAGGAATTTCGAATGCGGAGACTGGAATAAGATCCTTGAAAGTGAGAAGGAAATTATTCAGAACAACAGCCACTAGTATAAAGTGAACGAAAGAATATTTCGTGTGACACAGGACATTACGGAAAAAATGAATCAGATGTCAAAGCAACGAACGCAGATAAAGTTGACAGTTTGACGTGTCTGTCAAATGGCAAGAGGCGGTATGGTTAACACGAACCTCTTGGATAAAGAGGACATAAACCGACTTATAAATTAAATCGAAACCCTGACTTATGAGAACAAAATCCATGCGATAGAGTATGGAAAACCTTCGGTCTATACAAATGACCAGAAACTACCTATATGTCCTTTCAATGTCAAAGGTATGGAAGTCGGAGGTCAACTTACTCCACACCAAGGCAACGATTAGTGAAGGAAGACAAATTGTCTTGGTAAATCACCGAGAAACCTTTGGAATAATAGGACATCGTTTTTCCATCAGCAATTCGACGATCTGCGAGGAACAAGCACCGGAAAAATTTCCTGAGGAGGTCTGCATATCTAGAGTTTTAAAAGGAGGTCACGCAATCTGTATCTATCATATACCAACGATGATAGGGTTCTTAAGGATGATACCCTTTTCGTAACCAATTTCGATGGGAAGCTGATTTCAAAAACTCTTCCAGCTTTTTAAATGGTACATAAGTCATTCAATTAAACAACGAAACCATTCTCTAGCCTAGCGACCACAAAGCTACAAGTTCTCCCACCGGTACCGATAAAGAAGAAGGACAAGGTTGATGTAGGATATATCCACGGTCTCCGCTTAACCAACCTTTAAGCGACTTCAGGACATTACCCAGACGCTATGGATCTCTCTCGGTACCGGCGCCCTAATTTTCATAATGCATGGGTAGTCTAGACTATCTGGCGCAGAGTCAACATTAAGATGGGATATCTCTTCAAAGTGTAAGTAACTCGGTTATGCGAATACAAGCCACAGAAAATGTATAAATATGACGAAATGCTTGGCACTGCAAATCCGAAGATTAATTCCGGAAAACAGATGGGTTGATGGGCAAAATAGTTGATATAAGAGGTAGATGTTAAGATAGATAGATAGCAACAACAACAAGTACACCAGAGGCAATGCACTCAGATTACATTTTGCTCTCCCATTCCATATCTATGCGATAACTAAACCCAATCTGATTCCCGATATAAAGAACCCCGAATTATTCCCACCCACATTTAACGTCTTGGTTGTGCCACTAACATGCGCGTCCGGGTTCCCAAATATTGGATATCATCATTCTGATATTCCCTCGGATATCCCATAACTGTCTGCATGCGATACGCAAGCATGCGATAAGCAAGCCTGCGATATGCACGCATGAATGTTCGTGTGAATATACACAATCAGCAGAATCGACATCGTGTGAAAATAGATAACATGATGCGACTGCTGGTTTATGGAAAATCGGCACTGCATTGGCTTCCTCTCGTTTTTGGACAGGAGAGTCTGAATTATACAGCAGCAGAAGAAACATCTTGGCATTTATTACAACACACAGCCCCCAATGGATGACTCCCCCTGTCGAGCCCAGGGTGAGTTCAACGACTTGGACTCTTCTCTGATTGCTACTTCTTCATTTTCAAAACTCGACTTTGTTGCAATAAAAATAACACTCTACGGCAATTCTCTATACGTAATGTATATTTACATTCTGCCGGCACAATCTATCGAATCCTACCAACTTTCTTCGGGGAGATCGATCAATTAATAGAGTTATCTGTCTCTTCTGGCGACTGTTGTGCCCTCATAATGTTGTGCCCTCATTCAAGGTGTTCCGAATTGCAATGTCAATGCGAACGATAACACCAAAACAAAGCGTAACCCAGTCATATGAATGGGGCTGCACAGGTGTAATTCGTACATTATGCCGAATCATCACTCCAAGTGCAACTAACTTGGTTATGCGAATACAGGCCACGGTGGAGTATGAGGTCGGCGTAAATGTATGAATATGACGAAATGCTTGACACTGCAATCCGGAAGATTAATCCCGGAAAACAGATGGTTTGATGGTTAGAATAAGTTAATATAAGAAGTAGATGATAAGCTAGAATTTTTGAAGTTAAGTTAAGGTAAGAGCACAGTGTAGTGCATTTGAGTGTTTAGTTAAAGTTTGATTAAAAGTGAAAGACTGTGTTTAATTCAACAAAGGAACACATCACGACATCATCATTTTTTGGTGACTTTAATCTGCCTCAACTTGCACTGGGTTTTATCTGATGGATGATGAATCGTTTATTATTGCGTCTGTTACGCGCAGCAATAGTGTCGTCGACTGTGCAAGTCATATGCTCTCTGTCGTAAACAAACGAGATTGTTGTGATAGCTCAGCATTGTCGCCATTAATGCTATTGCCCGCTGGCATGACGCTGTAACGGCGACATGCTAGCTGGGCGAAATGACACTGAAGCGACGAGTCTGTTTTGAAAAGCAAAGAGAGAGGCGGTGCGGTGTTTCTTAAATATACGGAAGTATAACACCTCAACTCAACCAAAGAATGTCTCTTCATTGATCGAGTACCTAACCTACTCAAGTCTATATGCCAAGTTATCGGCATCTCTAACTATATGGATAGGCTAGGCAGTTAGACCTAATCTTTACTACTGACCAGATCGACTCCTCTGTTTCGCTTCACCCCACCCCTTCTTCTTTCGACTATTGACAACCTACACCCTCCACTTCCTCTTTCTTTTCCTCACGACTATCCGCTTAAAGAGATTGGCATCCGAAGCCAGAGATTACAAAGACTTCTCAGAAAATATAGTAAATAATAGTACTGAAGAAGAAGAAAAGATTGAAAACGAACCGCACGCTGAAAGCGTCTCTAAAATCACTAGCAATATCAATTACATCAATAGCATCAACATGAGCGAATTTGATTTTAATACTCCGCAGAAATTGCCAATATTAAACTGTGACAATAACGACACTAGAACCGAGAACATTAGGGATTTTCTTAATAATGCAGAATTTTACCATGACACTCTCTCCGAAACTGCAAAACCCACTCTGATCACATTTTTACTCAAATGTAAAATCCAGGGTAAAGCGTTAACTGAGCTAGGAACATCCAAACCACGTACAAGTTAATGCACCGCACATTAACCCCACCACTTAATCAACATCAACACCACATCCGCACCCGAATCATTATTTTCATAATTTCATAATGCACCGAACATTAACCCCACAGCGCAACCAACACCACATCCGCACCCGAATCAACACTTTTGTTTAATCGACCTAGTTTATAAAGTAGAATTCAGCCAATACCACATCCGCACCCGAATCAGCATATTGACATAATGTTAAGTCAACTTTTGTTTAATTAATTCTTTGACCTAGTTTAAGTTCATAATGTAATAGAAATTGTAAGGAATAAAAATAAGTTTAGTTGCATTCTAGCAGGTGAACAAATTGGTTTTTGTATTTACATTCAACGATTTAAAAATCAGTTTGACAACTAAATGCGGGTCAAGAGACACAGTCGAAACCATACAAGCTAAACTGGATAGAACACGCCAGGGTAATCGACCGTTGCGTGAGTTCGCCTTGTAACTAAAACGACAGAACTCGAAGTCTCCTCGCAAGGCGAAACGTCTCGAATCTCTAACCTCCGCTCCGCTCTAACCTCCGCTAATGAGCGAAGAGGATTAGCATTTCTGAAAAAAGGAGTAAATGAACGAATTAAAATAGTGCTCGATAGCGCCCGTCATACTAAAATGCAAGACGCCATCGAACACCTACTAGATCTCGATCCAGGGGTAACCCCAGCTTCAGAGACACCCCTAAGAGGCATCAGTTTTCTGCTTTAAACGGGAATTCGTTTATACTGCAACTCGCCGGACGAGGTCAGGGAGTGTTAGACTAACATTACAGGTCCAAACATTGCACAGTCCACACCGCCCCAAGCCTCCCTTGTTATAATTTTCATAAAGCATGAACACTTTAGAAAAGTTTCATTTGAGTTTGCCAATCTCTCCCTGTAAATGATTCCCTCTCCCTGTTTTACAGAGAATTATTTATTTCTATCTCCTGTTTTGTTCCTATTTCTCAGCTAAAACCTTTCTCTACATCCCCACATGGTATAATTGAAGCTCCGGTCGTTACTCAACAAGAGTAACAAATTATGGTCAGTTTTCCTTCAAAACGAGTCTTTTTTTGACTATTCCAACTATCTCGGCTCCTAACTTCAATTCACTCAGGCTTATAACCCTCTTTATCAACGATATAGGTATTAACGATGCGCAATCGAATCTTATAAGCGACCCAATTATTCATTAACTACAAAAAATTCGACCATCCATCCCTCTCTTACGAAAATATAGCTTATTCAAGTGATCCACACACCATTGCTAATTTTGTTGCCACCTTTTTAAAACAATCTTTTGCCGACAACTCCTTTCAATTACCTACTCAACTACTCCCTTAGCCCCTTCCTCTCACAAACTTTTGAACCTACTGTAATCGAAAACAAATTACAAAAACTTAGTGATGCATATTCACCAGGCCCAGATGGTATTCCCGCTATATTTCTCAAGAAGTGTTCCTTCGTTCTCTCCTACCCCCAGCTCGCATCTCTTTCAGCTCCCGCTTTCCCAATGCGACTTTCCTCAGATATAGAAGACCACCGATTTATAAAAAGGGATCAAAGAGCAAAGTTGTTGTGCCCCAGTTTTGGCACCAGTTTTGGCATATCTTCGTTGGTTCAACCTACAAATTCGTTGCACTATCTTGAAATATTATTGCTCTGCACTAATATCCGGTTCAGCAAAAGCCAATGCACTGGCAATGTTATTGGCAGGTCAACCAACGGAGAATCGCTCATCTGGCTTTCTGATCCCGACCTACTTCACGCTTCGACTAGAACGACAGGTCAAATAGCAAGTTACTAATTATTGCCCTATAGCCAAATTTTCGCATATAGGTACTCAAACTCCTCGAAATTATTTTGTACGAATCCTGAAGCTTTCAATACAAGTTTTTCATTTCCCCAAACCGACATGGCTTTCTTAAAGATAGTTCAACTACCACTAACCTGGTTGAATTCGTGTCATCTGCACTATCGGCCTTAGAAAGGGGCAAGGGGTTAATGTTATTGCAACCAGTTTTAGTAAAGCTTTTGATAAGGTATCGCATAAATTAATTCTTTTTAAATTGTTTGCCTTTGGCTTTGAACCTTTTATATTTGGAAAACCGTGTTTATAGTGTTCGCTTCAGGTCCGTCCTATCCGCAAGGCAGTCAGTCACCTAGGTCCCCTTCTCTTTATCTTAACTATAAACGATCTTGAAAGGGTCATTAAACGCTCCTCTATCTCTCTCTATGCCGAGGATACCAAATTTTTCAAACAAATATCTTCATCAAAAGGCCCCTGCTTACGAAGGATTCTCCTTCTCCATCACGAAAAACAATGGAAGAGTATTTCACAGATTGAACCGATTGGATGCCATATGGGAAGAATTCGAAGCTACCTACTCTAGTATTCGTTCTCTCATGGCAGTCCCGCACTAGACGATGAATACTTCACATCCGATTATTACACCAAGATCAAACAGTAGGCAAATTTTAAGTGAGTCGTTGGCAGAAATAAAGTCCAGCAACTACGAAAAACTTTCTATCAGACACCAACAACAAAGCCAGACGAATCAGAATCATTATCAATCATATAACCATCATCATCTCCAATTATCAAGAAACATCCTCAAACCTAGAATCAAGAATATCAGCAAGACAGCGAGGTACTTTAAAGAAGACAAAAGGCCATGATGAATTCTTTAGCCTGCATCATCCACGGAGCAACTAAAGAAGAAGCGCCTACCCATTGACTATACAGACCATGACCAAACTGTGGAGTCAAATTGAAGAACTTCATTACGCTGTAGTAATTACACTACATGCACCCTATATAATACCCACTACCATACATAATGACATTACCGGTCAGTCACGACAACAACAAGTAGACTAACTTACCAGGACGACCTAACGAAATTTAGCGGAGCGATCGCAATACCCAACGCAGAAGCCTATACAATACCCCGAATGCTAACAGAGCGAATAGTCTGTCGATTCGGAATTCCGGATTTAATATTAATGGAGCAAGGTACAAACGCATATTCTTTGGATATTGTTGGACACTATGATTACGAAAATAGGTTTTTGGGATAAGAAATGATCGACGGGCATTTAACTGAACTAAAATCAGTATAAAGAGGAGTGGTTGGAAAGGTCAGGCAGAGAGTATAGTATAGACATTTCCTAGCAGTAAAGGTTGCAGCCTCGCAAAGATAGCGGGCCTTACCAACCAATTATAACAAATACGTTTTTAATTCTACCAGCCTCTCCGTGAGTTCAACACTACGTAAATCAAAATCCACTCACTTCGGACACGTTTACAACACGACTCCAAACACTAGCACGACTTACAGCCCACACGAATTGTTATATGGTTATCCACCAAAAATACCCAGCTCATTGGGTATAGAAACCCACAGATCTCATGATATAACTATGACAACTACGCCAACGAATTTAAACAAAGTCCAACTGCAAAACGGCTATAAAATTGCCAGAGAACAATTGTACGACACAAAACGAAACAACAACGACAAACACAGCAAAATAAAAGGGTTTAATATAGGCGACAAAGTACTAATAAGAAACCAGACAAGACAAAACAAACTTTCTACCCTATGGGAAGGACCAAGGATATGGTATATAGAAACCCACCAAGGATATGGTCCTTCCCTTGATGTAAACAAAATCCTCTCCGACGAGAGCACAGTTGTCCAGATCGGACGAAAATCGAAACTACTACACAACAACAACATCCAACACTTCCAACACTAAAATAAGAAACTCTTTTCACAGAATGGAATCGTGCTATGGTACCTAATTGCGATTGGATACTAGTCAGTACCAGTAAGTGGCGTAGTAATACCACTGCAAGAAGGGATCACAAAGATCGAGAACGGATATCCCGAGCCCTCTCGTTATCAATATACATGTCATTTTATGTGTGGATCACGATTTAGTATTAGTAAAAAATTGTGTTCTTTCATCTGGGACTTTCGTGAATGGGGAAAGGATAGGATGTAGCCCAGTTTTGCTACGATTCGGTGATCTTGTGAGTTTCGGGATAGCAGTAGAAAACTTCGAAGTAGAATTATGTCCTACATATATCATCAGACATAGACCAAGGCATAATATCTAAAACCCGGTACTGCACACATACCTCCCCACTTGATATCGTATATCACTTTCGACTCCGAGACCGAGTCCGAAGAACAGGATGAAAGTGGAACTATCATCTCGATATCCGATTCGGAATATTCTGATGAAGAAGAATCAAACATATCCTACTCCCTAGAGACCGGTTACTCCTCAGAACAAGATGATGTCTGGGAAAATTGTGTACTACCATACGAATAAACCTGTTAAAAAAAACTAAAAAAAAGTAAATTTTTTTTAAATATTTTTTTTTAACATTCTGAGAATTCATTCTTTTCTTTAAAACACGAACCATGCAAACACAATACTCGAACTTTTTGATAAAAAGGTATTGTTACGTATGGCAACACTGGCCATACGTGCTCTCATATTATTGTAAAATGATATGTAAGATGTAACTATAGTAGTTAGTTCTTGATCGGTCTTTGGCAGAGAGAGACGTGTATTTATACTTCGGAGAACGGAGTTAATAAATGTGGTTTTTTGTATATTTTCCCACAATAAAAGTCGTACTTGTTCTAATTTAAACGGAGTATTATACAGGTATAACCACACAACTATGTGTAACCACTTTTCAGATGATGCTATACGTATCTTGACGCTAACTTTACTCATGTCAGTCATGCAAGGTAACCTAAAGATTGAACCAATAGACCATAATCCAGGCATTTACTTCGAGGAGATAGGAAGCGCAGAGCTTTAGTATCACGTATGGAAGCTTAAGCTTGTTATGTACTAGGACTACGACCACGAGCAGCTTGCAAAAGGATATGTAGTCGAAATCAAGAGTTTATGCATACAACTCAGAAGAATAATATGCGATGAAGCAGTTGCCGAAATGAACCACTTGATGACAGACATACAAACAAAGTACAAATTGTTAAATTCCAACTATAGGAGGAAGAGAGCTTTACATTAACGTAATAGGTACCATTATCAAATCTTTATTCGTGACATTAGACGAAGACGACGCTAGGTTTTATGACAAACAAATTGAACTTTCCAAAACTAACGATAAACACTTATTATCCCTCATACAGCAACAAATAGTGCTTCTAGAAACTACTAAAAATGTTTTTAGCAAATCCGAACAAGCTATAGAAAATCAAATGATAGCAATCAAGTAGACAACTTGGTTAACTCAACCCAAGATCAAAAAGTATTCGTCGAATTAGAATCATTAACCTCCTTAGTTACACTCATCATCATAAGATATAAAAACACCCTCAATGATATACTAGATTTGGTTAGTGACGTCCAACACTTCAAACCCCATCCAGCAATAATCTCCCCAGATCAATTGAAACCCGCTCTAGCACAAATCAAGCAAGAAATTCCAAACGGTATGAGACTTACCATTCGTTGTCAATGATGAAAATATACTTCATTTATATCAAACCTGTATACACCACAAGGGTAGCAATTCGAACGAGTACCCGGGGCAGTCGGCACATCCATATTATGTCAATCGGTACTACAATTCCGTAAAGACCTTTTACAAGACACAGAGAAAAATTCACGGAATCGTAGTAGCAGTGGAGGACCAAGAAATCAGACCACAACTCATGATTCAAATAATGGGAAACCTTCCAGCAGATCGCATCTCACCAAACAGACCCTTTGCGATTTCCGGTGTCGACTTCTGTGTACCACTGTATGGGTGCACTACAAAATCAGAGAAAAAAAAGCCGCACAAGGTATACCTGGCAGTCTTCTGTTGCTTAACAACCAAGGCCATACACTTGGAGATCGTGACTGACCTAACGACAGAAGCCTTTCTTGAGGCATTAAGAAGATTTATTAGTCGGCGGGGAAAGGTTCAAACTCTCTATTGTGACAATGCAACCAACTTTGTAGGAGCAAGGAATCAGTTACTCGATGTTCTGCATGCACCAGAAGCGAAGGAGGTCATAATCAAGGCCAGCAGGGACAGGGGAATAACATTCAAATTCATCCCACCTCGGGCTCCTCACTTTGGAGATCTATGGGAGGCAGCAGTAAAGTCAGCGAAACATCTTTTGATTAAGACAGTTTCACCTACGTCTTTAAACTGGAAACAATAGTACATCGGGTGGACCTTGATTCCACATACCTTGCAGCCTTCGAGATTGGAGGTTGGCCACGGTTGTCACTGCTCTGGCCTTGTCCTTTCCTCCAACAGCTTATTCTAATCCCTCGAATAGGGGTTTTCAAAAAATTTAAGAAGGGGACGCCCTTTGCAGCGAAGATATAATCACTTGTTGTCTTCTGATGAGTCTTTGAAGATCATCATTCTGATGTCCGTGTGACCGTGCATGATCGTCCGCATTCACGATGACGTCTTGAATTCTCGCCCTCTCTTCCTCTTGCACAGGTTTGGCGGTGTTAGTCCCCTTTTGCTCCATATTGTTAATTAGGCCAGTCTCAAAAGACATAAACGATTTAAAAAACGAAGAGTCGAAACCTATACTGACATGATCTATATGATTGTAGCATTAACAATAGTTCTATTTTGCTATAATCAAATCTACATAGTCAAATGATGACAAAAACTAAACAAACTCCACAGACATAAAAAAAGACGCTGATTCAACATATCGTCTGATACTAGCTTAATAAAAAGAAAAACAAATATCTATATCTTTTAAAAAAAATGTTTATAGGCTTCCGATCAGTTTTATATCACTTTAAAGTAAAATAACCATCAGAGTAAAATAATCACTGCTATAAGAACTATATGGTCGCAGCATTGCTAAGGACAGCGGGCCTATTAGTCAAATATCAATAAGCAAATAAATAACACTACTGGTTGCAGCCCTGCTTAAGACATCCAGCCAATAGCTAAAATCTATTAAAACTTTTTTACTCTCCGAATTGTAATCTTCCCTGGTAACAGGGAAGCACGATACTAATTCGTACAACAACGCAATTTGGGAAACAATTGACGACCCAGTAGTGGAAGGGTATAACAAATTGGAAGCAGAGGTTCTAAGGAACCAATCTCTGTTGGGAAGAACAACGGCAACCATCCGGAATGACACATCAAGACGGGTAGTTGATCGCCCTGCATTTCAATTGCCCCAAGATGTCAATACAAAAATTTGATGGATACTATCTGAAATGGCAAACATTTTCAGATGTATTCTCTAAAATAATTCACGAGCAACCATTGCCCCCAAATCAAAAAATGTGGTATCTAAAAACGTACGTATCAGGCGATGCAGAACGATTACTTGCGATACCTACAACATACAGTTTTGTATAGTATTGTTGATCCCTCAAATGTTCGAATTGGATTTTACCGAAATTCGTATAGAACCAATAGAAAACAAGCAAAACAAATCATTACATCATTTTAACCCCCATCCCTTCTTTATATGGAAACATATATCATCTTCCGATCCGCACACCATTGCAATCTTTTTTGCTTCTTTTTTTTAACAATCTTTTGCGGACAAAACCTTCGTTCCGGATCCCTCTCATTGTGAATATCTTCCGAACTTCACCATTGGTCCTTCTATATCTCAAAATGTTGATCATAGCTACAGTAATAGAAAATAAGCTACACGAACTTAATGATAAATAAATACCCGGCCCAGATGGAATTTCTTAAAAAAATGTTTCTCTTATCTTTTCCTCCAATCACATCTCTTTTGGCTATCGCTCTCTCAAGGGGAATTTCATCAGACTTGAAAGTCCTCTTCCATAACACCACCGATACACAAAAAGGGATCAAAGAGCGAAGTAACTAATAACCGCCCCGTAGCAAAACTTTCACATATTACCAAACTCTTTGAAAGTATTTTGTAGGATGCAGCACGGTTTTCTTAAAGGTAGATTAACGATCGCACTAACCTTGTCGAATTCATATCCTCTGCACTCTCTGCTTTAGAAAGCGGAAAAGAAGTCGACGTTTCTACAACTGATTTCAGTAAGACTTTTGATACCTAAGATTTCCCATAAATGAATACTTTTCAAACTGTCTGACCTCGGTTTCGAACACATTTAGCTAAAATCGATATCTCAGCTCGGGTGTTCCTCAAGGTAGTCATCTAGGTCCATTTCTCTTCATCCTAACAATTAACGATCTTGAAAGTGTCATTCAACACTCAGCACTCTCAGCACTCTCTCTCTCTCTCTCTCTCTCTATGCTGACGACACCAAACCCATTTCCTCACAACGTGATTCCATTCCTCCAGAAAGATAAAAATTGTTTTTCCACCTGGTGTCTTAAAAAATGATTAGAACTTAATGTCTCCACACATTCACATTCTCACGTAAGAGCAAGAAATTTCCTCCCCGAGTTTACCTTCTCCACGGCGAACCTATATCTCTCGTGCAATCCATGCGAGACAGAGCTTATTTTCCGTTCGCATACTGATGAGATAAATACCAAAGCCAAACCCATCACTTGGCTTCTTTAAAATATGCTCCAAAGAATTCTGCGACCCCTATGTGACTTGAATAGTTCTTTATATATCACTTTTTTTAGCACCCTCCTGGAGTACGCTAGCCAAGCGTGGTGTCTCTTTCAACAAGTTCATGTTTCCAGAATCGACCGCATCCATCTTCGTTTTGCTCTTCGTGGTTGTTTAGAATTCATCATTATTATTGTTATTATTTTGATCACCCTACTCCCAACATCGACCACCCTATACCTAACAAGATTTCACATTCCCATAATATATCACCATGAACAACTTCTTATCAGCATTCTCAGGTATCCCATTCCCATTCCCATCAAAACTCATGCACTGCACATTGTACAGGTGCTCGATCACATTACAAAATTATTCCCATAGAATTTAATGCTGACATATCATTTTAGTTTATAAAATAGAGTATAAATAGCCATAAGAATACAGAAATAAATCACTTTACGTTCAGAAGTCAATCTTTTAATTTGCTACCCCCCACCAGAGGTAAGGAGCATTTAAGGCAACTCTGGAATCAAAAGAGGTTCCAGGTCAAAACAGTGGTCTTCCTTGGAATGATCGCCTAATCTTACTTCCTCATCGCACCCGTCTTAAACTTTTTAATCTAAATACGCTTCAAAGACGCAGGTACGCCGCTGCAGACATTCTTTTCATTCACAGACTCTTCTCAGGCTCCGTTGATTGAATGTCTCTTTATAACTCCATCTGCTTTAACACTAACCCTCGTAGTCTGCATGCCTCCGTCTCTTCTATCTTCTAACCCACCGCATCTCCCATGGCTTTAACGAATCAATCTCTCGTGTGCTGAAAAAGGTTAAGTTAAACCTTGCTATTTTCGACTTTAACCACAGCACTACCTCCCTAAAAATTATTTGCATTCTTTTAGGCATCACAAAGACTAAACATTAATGATCTGTACCCCACCGAATCGACCACACAATGTGGATTTTCATGATTGCAATAGATGCAACCTATTCGTGGAAATAAAACCTGCGCTTCCACGATATTCGCATCAATCATCTTGGCTTTGGTGCAGCCTTCAGCCCCGCACACCAGTTGACTAACGGCCATCTACAAACTACCATATCTCTCGTCAACTTGTCATCGTCATCAAAATCCTTGGACCGAATGGCCACACCACACAGTCAGCAACAATATACCCACATAACTTTGGGTCAGTCGCATCGCCTGCTATAGAGCGCATGCCGTTGCCACTAAAACAACAAACATTTATGTATCATCTCGCTGATATGGGACCCGTTTGCATGGACTGAAATCGTCGTCCACTCATCCACTTGTCATGTCTGAGACACCTGATACCTCGCACCACGAACCACGACTCATATCATAATTCCAATGGGGAATAAATACGGCAGAAGCAATGGCAATGGCAAAGGAGCTGTACTATGTATCTACAAGCAGATAAGGAAAATGTCTCTTCCTTGACTTCTCACGGTGTAGGGGCAGGCGTTGCGTTGGCGTGATCATCACGGGTGGTACGCTGGCTATCTAAGGCTTGGACATGGTACCAGGTACTAGATATTCTCAACGTCTGGAATTTTGGCTGAGGCACAGTTGACCACATTAACTGGGTATTCTGGTTTATGTGCTAGAACTACCCACTATTTATGCGCTTTGGTCAACATATCTATAACAAGATCGTTTACATTCTAAAATTACACTAATGAGGTTATGCCCTCATTCAAGGTGTTTCGAATTGTAGTGTCAATGCGAACGATACACCAAAACAAAGCGTAACCCAACCATATGAATGGGGGCTACACAGGTGTAACTCCAAGTGCAACTAACTTGGTTATGCGAATACCAGGTCACGGTGGAGTATGAGGTCGGAGTAAATGTGCGAATATGACGAAATGCTTGACACTGCAATCCGAAAGATTAATCCCGGAAAACAGATGGTTTGATGGTTAGAATAAGTTAATATAAGAAGTAGATGATAAGCTAGATATTTGGAAGTTAAGTTAAGGTAAGAGCACAGTGTAGTGCGTTTGAGTGTTTGGTTAAAGTTTGATTAAAAGTGAAAGAAATAAAAAAAAGGGTTAATGTTGTGTTTAATTCAACAAAAGGAACACATCATTTTGGCGCAGCCGGTTTTAAAAGAACCACGGGCAGTATCCTGTTTATAAAAAAGAGAAAGATTTTTTTTTGTTTTTCCTTATTTTTTGTATTTCAATTCAATCAGTCTATTTGATCCCATTTTGTTCAAGTGATTTTATTTTTTCTATACATATACATATATAATATTCCCTCATTGGCTTTAATATTCCCTTGTTGTGCGTTCCAATTATTGGTTGTTTGTCTTGTTGTTCTTAGTATATGGCGAGTAATTGTGACGCCCAGGAATTGATTGAAGAAATTCAACAATTGCAAAAAGAGAAAATAGAATAGGGACAAGAAATTAAGCATTTTAATGAAACCCTGCTATCAGAACTCAAAGGTTTGACTAGCAAAGAGGTTTTCAGTTTAATTCACACCCAAATAAGTTCACAGTGGGGGTAATTCACAAGACTTGAAACTACTGACTCTATACTCTCAGCATACATATCCGCAGTTAGAACCACATCAGGAAAAATGCGAAACCCAATTAGAATACCTTTCAGAACAATTATATAGTACAGAAAAACATAGGGCAAATTTAAATAAAAGTCAATTTAAAGCTGAGGAGATTAATATTGAGGCCGAAGAAACAATTTCAAGGCTCAATTGTGAAATAGTCAGACTTGTTAACAACGAAAAAGAGCTTCAAAACGAACTTAGAAGCATTAAGGCCACACAAATAGACTATAAAACAGAGGCCAACAATAGCAAGAAGTCTGAAGTTGATTACATCGGACGTATAAAAAGGTTAAAAGAAGAAATTGGTAGACAAAGGCAAACAATTGAGGCACTAGAATCTAAAATCGAAAATTCAATTTCCTTTTCCGAACAATCTCCTTTAAAAACTAACAACGCCGATATGTCTTACGACAGTATTGCTAAAATAATTGCACAAATTGTCCCTCAATTTTCTGGTGCAAGAACCCCTGATCTATGAGGTAAAGTCTATGAATTCCTGAATGATTCACAATTGGAGTTGAAGTGCATAGATTCCCAGTATGAAAGCTTATGATGTGTCATTATTATCGACCAGGCTCATAGGTGATGCTTTTATAAACCAAAAACTATAAAAGAGTTATTAAAAGCACCTATATAACAGTACGAGCTCTAAATAGTGTAACAGCTGAAATCAAGCAATCACATCAACTGGCAAGTGAAGAAATAAGTTAACACACAAGATGCAACATAGGCACGCGTCGGACATCGAACTGGCACCCCAACACCGAGCAAGCGAAGCCGCCGTCTGCTTTGTCGGAAAATCAACACCAAGAAGCGCATATAGGGTATTTTAATTAAGGTAGAAATAAGTTATTTTTTTTATATCGGAAAAGAATAAAGACACTTAATATCAAGTCATCAACAAGTGAAGTTTAATTTTTGAGGGATTTCCCCACTAAAATAACTTATATACTCTTTTGCTAGGCGGCTATCAAGTCTCGAAACAAAAGCTAGAGACATAATTGAAGCCAGCTATAACTAAAGAGTGCGGATTCAGTTGATAACTGAAAAACTCGGCCTTGCGACAATTTATGCCAACAACCACGGTAGATGACATTCAGGTGCTGGCCGATACAGCACATAGAACGTCACAATTGCTTCAATCGCAAAACCTCAAAAGTTCACGAACAAGTTGGACCAACTCAGGTTGGTGTTCTGTTTTTTTTTTTTAGGAATCCCTAACAGGATTTCGACACACGCAGCGCCGCTCTCTTTCAAATGAACACTCCAGTTTTTGTATTTGTATTTGAAAAACTGAAGCTTAAACTGGGAAGTTCCATTTCCTAAAATCTGAAGTTGTATATTTAGGGCACTTCAAAATATAAAAAAGTTCATCTCAAACTGAGCTTAGGAGATTTCACCTTTCTTAAAGAGAACCAACGCAACGCCACACTTAGTAAATGACTTAAAAAATGACGTCAGATTTCTAAACAAACCGGAAGATGTCAGCGTGTCAAAAAAAGGCACGATTTTTGACAGGTGCAATAGTAGGTTAATCACTTTGTAACCTCTGCGCTACATACGATAAAGTTAGATTTAGTTTCACATTACAAGATTCTGAGTTTCGCTATCCCCCTACCAATGGTATGGTAGCTAATCCCAACACACCAAACTATGTGGAAAGATATCAAGTGTAATCCTTAATCCTCAGCCCGTCAGTTATTAAGAAAACCGCTTCTCCTCTTACTCAACTTTTTTACCCCTTTTTTTATTAATTCAGCAGGAGGCAAGGTTAAAATAGAACATAAAATGTAGGATCTTAAAAAAAGTTGGAAATGATACGATGTTCACATTTTACCTTCTGCCTGGCATTATATCCTTCGATGGCAGCATAGGGTATAACACCCTGAAGGACCTCGAGGCGGTTATCGACCGCAAGGAAAATACATTAAAACTAACACCAAATTTATAGTAATCCCACTTAAAGCGAAACTGTCGAGAGAGGTCAATATCACACTGGATAAAGACCTCTCCGAAGGACACAGAAAAAAAAATCCACGAGTTGATCAAGAGCGAGACCGTGAAAACAAGGTAAGAGCCAAAATTCGGACAAGTACAGATGACCCAATCTACAACAAGAGTTATCCTTACCCGGCCTGTATGAGAGAAGAAGTGAAAAGAGAAATAATAGACCTACTATGGCCGGAGGGATTATACGTCCATCAAGGAGTCCTTATAACTGCCCGATTTGTGTCGTCCCGAAAAAACCGAAAACGTCTGGGGAAAAACAATATCGGATAGTGATAGATTACAAAAGATTAAATGATGTCACCATCTCGGACACATACCCAATACTAATCAATTCCACGATCGACAGTCTGGGTAAAGCGGCATATTTTACGACCCTTGATTTGAACTCTGGTTTTTATCAAATACCAATGAAACCCTGCGATAAACCCAAAACTGCTTTATCGACAATAAACTGAAGAGTTTCCTAGGCCCTACTTCCTTTTACAGGAAATTCAATCGCGACTATGAGAAGGTTGCCAAACCATTAACCAACCTTAACCGCGGAAACAATACTCAGATCAAGGCTATAATGAATTTAAAAGAGTTCCAACTACTCCAGACGATGAAGCGTTGCAGGCCTTCAATGATTTGAAGACGCCAGCGGGAAGCAGAAATCGAGACTAGTTATAGATTACAGGAAAGTTAATGAGAAAACTATCTGAAATCGCTACCCAACAGTAAGGAAATCTTAGACAAATTAGGAAAATGTCTACTTATAATTTACTACCCTCGATCTGGCAAGCAGTTTTCATCATTTACAATCGAAGGATGCCACTACGAATACCTCAGAATGCCCTTCGGATTAAAAAACGCCCCATCAACCTTCCAACAAGTAATGGACAATGTGCTGAAGGAATTGATAGCAAAAATTTGTCTCGTCTACTTGGATGATATCATCATCTATTCCAC
This sequence comes from Cheilosia soror, assembly GCA_949372485.1. Lineage (NCBI taxonomy): Eukaryota > Metazoa > Arthropoda > Insecta > Diptera > Syrphidae > Cheilosia > Cheilosia soror. The sequence goes on along the minus strand of OX443564.1, from coordinate 35,833,924 downwards.
GTCACTCCTAGAACATATGGAAAGTATAACTAAAGCTAGTTTTTGGCCAATTACGTGAGACACAATTTAGAATACAAATGGACAAATGCGAGTTTTTACAAAAAGAGAGAGAGTATTTTTAGAACATCTTATCACTCCCGAAGGCATAAAGCCAAATCCTTCAAAACTTCACGCAATAAAAGAATTCCCTATCCTGAAGTCTCGGACTGAAATAAAATTCATCCTTACCACAGATGCAAGCAATTACGCATTAGGGGCGTCTTATCTCAAGGGCGGATAGGAAGCGATAAGCCAATCTGTTTCACAAGCCGCACGCTATTTACCACCGAATGCAACTACTCCACCATTAAAAAAAAAAACTCCTAGCCATTATTTGGACTAGGTACATATACACTATTTTCGACCACATCTGTTTGGTAGGAAATTCCAAATAGTGACTGATCATAGGCCCCTTACACGGTTAATGAGCCTGAAAGAGTCGAATTGTAAGCTCGTGAGATGGCGCCTTAAGCTAGAGGAATTAGACTATGAAATGGTATTTAAAAAGTGGACAGCAAATACAAATGCAGATGCCTTAAATCGTGTCAAAATCACTAACCCAAATGAAGATAAGTCGAATGAACAACAAGAACTCTGTAACAATGACGACGGCATGGATACCATCTACAGTGCCCAAGAAGATCTAAATGACGGAACACATATATAGCTGAAAACCCACTTAAAAATTTTAATATTCAAGTAGTTCTAGAAGCAAGTAGAAAGGGTTGCCCCGTGACGATTTAAAATGTTTTTAAAAACAAATAAAGATGGACGATACACAGACCAGCCTTTGACGAAGATACAATGACTGACATCTTCAAGCAATTCTTCCCTCCTAATAAACTGACCGCGGTATATACAACCGACGAAATTTTCTAAACTAAAACCTCGATTTTCGAAACATATAAACTTAACAAATAAAAATAGGAAAAAAACATAAAAGTAAACTAATAAAGAAAAAAGATATTGTACAGCTTCAAAGCTCGCGGGTCCTAGGCGAGAACATCTCTAATTTTGTATAGTACCCATACAAAATTTAAAATTGATGATCTATGATCTTCAGTTTTCAGATCGCAGCAGAATTCCAACGTTGAAATATTTCTCACTAACGGATGATCATGAGCCTGCTCAATGAAAGGAATATCAATGCGAAATTAGGCGGCATTGACCTATACAAGTAACTGCCTCCAGAGGCACACCACAGGGAGGAGTCATTTCTAACCTACTTTGGGTTCTGGTCATCAATGAAATACTCATGAAACTCAAACACAGTGGAGTAAAGGCCGTCGCTTATGCGGACGATGTAGTACTGCTGGTGACAGGAAAATTCCTACCAACTATAAAAATGAACTGTGAACAAAACATTGTTACCTTAGGGTGAACCCCCAGAAGACCTAACTTGTGCTGTTTACAAACAGTAGAAGCATACCGCACTTTAAACCACCAGCTGTCGAGGAAATACCCTCTGCAGGTGGCAGTGAGAAATATCTGTATATAATTCACGACAGAAAACTTAATTGTTGAACGAGTTTTTTTTAAATTGCGACTGTTTAGTCGCAAAAAATTTAACACACACATTTCAATATGAATGCGCGCACATAAAATCCAAAATTATATGCGCGCATTCACATTGAAATGTGTGTGTTTCATTTGTTGCGACTAAACAGTCGTGCGATTGAAATCGCATGTGCGTTTCGGGCCTTACCTGAAGATAATTACTGTGTGGATGTATATCTACGGCAATCGTACGCCCAATACTCACATATGGCAACATAGTCTGGTGGCAAGCCAAAGACAAGGTAACCAATCTTAAGGCAATGACAAAAATACAAAGACTGGCATGTATAGGAACAACCAGTGCGTTGAAAACAACACCGACTGATGGGTTGGAAACGTTTCGGCTGTCAAAAGTGCCTTGAGGATAAGCCAGACAAAATGCTAGATCCCCAGTCTGTTTGGGCATGCGCAGATTCTCAAGGAATACGTAGGGAGTGACATCAACTCTGACTACATGTCACCATACCTAGGCTTCGATAAAACATTCTTTTGCCGGGTTCCGAGAAGGGAAGAATGAAACAGGAACGAACCCACTAAAACGAAATCAAACGACATCTACACTGATGGATCAAAGATGGAATGCGTTGTGCCTACGAGTGGTATTTCGAACGCACCTATTCGGTCGTTTGCCTACGAACACCCAGATGGCGTTTCCACCAGTGAATAGTGAAGATTCCACCATATTTGACGTCCACCTTTTTTTCCGCCTCTTACCTTTTTGTCTCTCGTCACGTGCAGAGCTAATTTTCCAAGGCTTGCGCTAATTAATGTATCTTTTTGTACCACTTAAGATTAAGTTCAATAAATGATAAGTAATTGTTAAATTGAACCCTAGAAACTTATTAGAATGTGTAACTAGAGATGGATTATTCTCAGACGAACTCAACATACATGGGCCATATGCTCGAGGCGACTCGCTATCAGAGATATCGCTAAGTGATGGAGATAATCAAAAAATCATTAGCAAGAGACCAACTTTGAAGCAGAATTGGGACTTTTATGCTGGATTTACATTACCACTCCACCCAATTTTGCATGACTTCAGATAGAGGGAACCGTTTTTCCACAGTCAAGGGAAATGATGCGTAAGAGTGAAACCACGAGCCTAACAGTTGAATTTAGGCCGCCATAACTTTTTTATTGAGATGTGTGGTCTCACTTTTACAGATCATTAGCCTTGACTGTAGCAAACGGATCTCTCTCTCTCTCTCTCTCTGAAGTCATGCGCAAAATTGCGTGGCCTGGTAATGTAAATCCACCATTAAAGTTACATTATAAAGAAACGTATGACTTAACTGGAAACTGTCTTTCTGTTTGCTAACAGTTTACAGTTTGTAAAAAAGCGGACCTTGAAAAAATTGCCGAGACTATTGAATAGAGGAATTGCAAATTGCAGCAACGAATTTCGATGGTAAATTAGTTTCTTGTCATACATACATGCGAGCCTTTAATGGACAAACATTTCGAGTTCAATCTAAAGTTCTGCTCCCTGTGTTGAGGAACACTACGGAGAAGCGTACGACCTAAGATTCCTGCATGGCAGAAGAATGTAGTACATATTAAGAATATAGAGCTCTTTGATGACCTTAAACCTAAAACACTATTCGCACGCGAACGCGACGCGATACTTTGTATAACTACTTAGCTGTTTCAAAATATAAGCCGATAACCATATCGGATTCTTTTTGGTAAACAAACTCGTTCATAAAAATCGCCGATCGTTTTTTTTCCTAAGCACAAAGCCAAGGATTTGCTATCTATATTTGTTTGGTCAACAACTATTAGACACCAAAACAACCCGCAGACGACGCCGTTTGCACATTCCACGCCACCATTAGTCGCCCATCGCATAACAAAGCCTCAATTCGCAGCTGTACCACTGTATAAATTCAACCAACAAGGGTCAAATATTTATCGTCAATTTGGGACACTACGACAGATTAACTATGAATGGAATCATCCCCCACTCACCCGCACTGGCCGCTTGGTGTTTTGGACGCCTGATATCTCGCCGCAACTAATGGCCTTATTCCAACGAGGAACAAATACCAGCAGTAGATACAATGTACAAACGATCAGCAAAATTCCTTCCTCACAGACCCAAATTCTCATGGTGGTCGCGGGTGTCGGCATCGGTACTATTATCTTGGTGTGACGTTGGATATCGAAGTCGTTGCCATGGTATATACCATGGATTTCTGATGATACTCCACCACAGTCGAGTCGGATTGAAAGTTAATTTTTACTTCGCATTTAGTATTCTTTTAACCACCACGGTCGACGCTTCGCTCTAGTAGAAGATACACTATATATTTATTAACTTGTTAGTTTGTGTTAGTTTACATTCCCCTTTGAAGAGATTTCACTCTCGAACCTTCCTAAAAAAAACGTTCAGAAGACAATAAGTGCTGACAGTGTACTCAGGTCATTTAATCTGCTGATCGGACTACGGCTGTCCACTGTTGTGTCGTATATCCTTCTGTTGATCACCCTCGTCTTGACCATCAGCGTTTTTTTCCGTTTTACTTTAAACCATAGACGTAACTTTGCCCCTCCCCTCTCAGTGATAATTACATAAGTGTAAATAGGCGACATGGGTGATCTAAATCTTCGAATTGCTGCATGTAGGGCAGTCAAGCGGATTCACGACCGCATCATCGCCATGGAACCCGGATTGGATGACTGCCAGCTACAGCAGGAGCAGCGGACACTCGAAATGCACTACAACCGCTTCTTCGATGCACACTCCGCTCTGGTGAGCGATGCCACCGCCGCAGATGATATTAAGACCCATGAGGAACTGTTGGCTGTCGTGGATGAACAGTTCAACTCTGCCATGACGGTGCTAGACAGACGCCTACTTGAGGTGACTAGGTTTCAAAAACCAGACCCGACTCCTCAGCCTCGATTCGAAATGAGTCTCGAGCCAGTGCGAATCCCTACCTTTGACGGACAACTACGCAACTGGCTGGTATTTAAGGATGCATTCGAGCACTTGGTGCATCAGGCCAATCTTCCGGTCGCCCACAAACTACAAATGCTGCGTTCAGCACTTCTCCCGGGCAGCATTGGCTTGGCGGGTAGCATATACTCGGGTGAATATGAAGAGCTATGGACCGAGCTGAAGGAAAGGTACGACAACCCACAGCGATTGGTCGAGACCTATGTTTCTCTTCTCTTGAACCTGAAGGCGGCTCATGACGAAACATCAGCTGCTTTGCTAGAAATAGTGGATACGGTGCAGGAGTCACTCCGCGCCTTAAGATTTATGAAGCAGCCCGTTGAAAGCTGGGACGTGCTAATCGTTCCCCTTGTTGTATCACGTCTACCGAAGGTGACACAGGAAGGATGGCGCATGCATAGCCCACGAAAAGAGATCCCCACTGTTACTTGCCTGATGGATTTCATAATCCAATGGGCTCATAGCTTGGTTATGCAAGTCTGGTATACACGTATATCAGGCCGGGAAGATAAGCCGCAGCGTGCCAACTGCCTGCAGCCTGGATACAGTGCTGCACAAAGCCCACCCACAGTATTCTGCCGTAAATGCAATGGCAGACATCAAACGCATCTGTGCAAAAAGAAGCCCTCCACTCAACAGCAGGGAAAGAGAAACTCAAAAGTCCAGAATCAGTGGCTTACTCAGCCAAACTCCACCGTACTACTGGCAACGGCGCTTGTCCACGCGTACAGAGTAGCCTCGGAACAACATCTCGTTCGGGCCCTCTGCGATACTGGATCGCAGTTAAGTTTTATTACCGCCCGTCTAACCGAAAAATTAAACCTCCGGAGAACCCGACTCCAAGTAAATATTCATGGTATTGGCGGCTCCAGAAACGCCATAGCTAAAGGCCAAGTGACGCTGTCACTTCGGTCCACCGTATCTGGGTTTACGATCACCTTGAAGGCCATGGTGATTCCTACTATCACAACCACGCTCCCCGAAGACCACGTGGATGCATCAAAGTGGCCACACTTGGTTGGTCTCTCATTGGCAGATAAGCACCTGGGCACGCCTCGACCCATTGACATCTTACTGGGTGCCGACGTCTGGGGTCTTCTAGTTCAACACGAGGTCATTCATGGACGACCAAATGAACCTCACGCTCAACGAACCCGCTTGGGTTGGGTAGTATTTGGTCCGTCTGCATCGCCTCCACCTCCCACCCAACACCGTCACAGCAAATTGACGGAAGAGTCAATCCCGAAGTAGAGCTTTTGAAAAGAGGCAGTCAAGAACTTCTGAAAGCTAAAGGATGTTCTCATGGATAGACGATATTTTGCCGACACTAGGAATACATCAACACACTTTTATACAGGGGCTGCTATACATGGTATAGAAAAATCCCCTTCCAACATGACGCACAGCCGCTGGGCGCTTTGCGCCAATTCTGTCTGAAGTGTCGTCTTCAGAAAAATACATCGCCTTCTTGCGCGAATATGAAAGGCTTGGCCATATGGAGCGGGTGGGTCAACATGGTGACTATACCCCCAAAATCAACGTGCTATTCAACGCACCACACCGGATCACTACTGGAGTCTTACTCAATGATGTCCAGCAAGTCGGTCTCACCAGACATGGAGAAGTTGTGATTACAAGAGGATTCTTTGGCGAATCTTTTTCTCTTAAGAACGATGGCCTCTAGTCCATATACAGTTCCCGACCCAGTTTGAGACCGAGCGGTACTGGAGACTATCGAGAAAGCATTCTACGTGGACAATCTCCTTATCAGTTACAATAGCGTCTCTGAAGCGGTGTGGCCGCTGATGTCAACAAGGTCCTAATGGCTGGATACTTCCGACTACACAAATAGAGCTCCAACAGGTAATATTCATGGTAAAGATGTTTCCCTCCTTATCTTTCCACAGAGCTTGTCATTGAGTGGCCAACGGCAATAGTACTTGGCCTACGTTAGGATCCAGCTGCTGACGAGCTCTTCTTTCTGGTGGCACAAGAAACTACTGGGTCCTCTCCAAACGGGTCCTATTATAACAAACGACGATCCTAGATCATATGTTCATACAAAACGACTTTCACGATGTCTACGAATGCACAGTCAGCATGACACGACGATCCATGGATTCTGTAATACCAGTGCGAGTTACAACTTCAACACAATTTAGATATAAGTACTTTGTTCATAAGAGCTGCACAATAAGCATAATTTTCAAATTAATTTTTCCAATAAGTTTAAGTAAATATTTTTGCACGATTAACAATGTAAATTCCAAGAATCATCTCTGGCAATTTATTATTCAATTCTAATGAAATTAAAATTGAATTCAGTTGTAAAGTAGACATTAAGTTGATAATAAAGTTTTTATTTTGTTAATAAATTCGCCTAGCCAATATAACTCGCGTGCGCCAATGCTGCTGTCTATTGGAAAACAACGAACTATGTTGATCTAGAGGAATTTTTACTCAACGCACTTTCCGCAAGGTGGCTCATTTCAGAGGCCCTATCATTTTAGAGAGTATACGCCACGCATTAGGCATCCTAACGACAACTTATCACATTTGATCAGATTTTAGCATCTTAATGTGTTGCCAGCAAAAGCAGGGGCCCTCAACAATCAATCCGTATGTCGCAAATCGACTGCGACAGACCCAATATTGACTGATTTTTGTGCTAGTTTAAGGGTCTTCTCAAACCAACGCGAAAGTGGAAAGTAAAAAGTTGGCGATGGCGGTATTTTCAACCGTTTCCCGTGCGAAATTCGCTTCCGCTTTAACCTTTTTCTTGTTGGTTTTAGCAGACCTTAATTGTGTCTAATTTTTCGCCTACGGCCTTTTTTAGTGCATTGACCCACATTTAAATTAATTACGAGACCATCGTGACCATTTGCCCGTTTACTTTCGCAGAATCGTGTTTATCATTGACTCACTTGTTACGCTCACTGCATATTGTATAAGAGCCTCAAAGCATGCAGGACTTATCATCTTGCATTACTACCTCCATCCTTAATACAGAGTGCTTTTCAATAGATAAGACTGAGAAGTGCTATATTTGTTTAACTAGTTTTTTTTTCCATTTTATTAATGTTGGATGTCAAAACTTCACTTTTTACTAACAGAACACTCTAAAAACCGCTGTCAAGATATCTACAAAAAGTGTTGCTCAAATAAGCTCAAAAATTGAAAACTTTCGGAAAAGGGAAAATCTCACTTCCTCCGCGTATGGTCTACCTACTAAAGCAATGAGATTGTAGGGGAGAGTACGATAACTACGGCGCCAAAAATTGATAACGGTATTTTCTAGAGGCACTACAAGCACTTTTTACTATGGGAGGGGGTCTATCTTACTCTGTTTAGGCGGGAAGGGTAATTTAAAGAAAATGATACTTTAATTGAAAAAAAAATACATTAAAAAACAATAGCAGCATTTATAATAAAATACTACATCATTTTTTAAAAACCCAAAATCTGTTCTTTCATATTATTTTTAAATCAAGTTATTTCTGTTAATAGTTTTTGAAAAAAAAAAAAAAAAAAAACAATTTCAAAGTTGCATATTGCATAATTGAGTTAACTTGAAGACAAACTTCAACTTTTGAGATCTTCGAAAAGCGGAACCACCAACCTTTTACTCAGATTGGTATGAATAAAGAATAAAACGTGTTATTTTGCTGACTGACTAAGCATTATTTGCCAATTATTTTTCGCACACATTTTTTTACAAAATCAGTCTAGTAGAGTGAGCCAGCAACGTTTTTTCGCAACTCATTTTAGCAAGGCTGTAACAGAACAGTGTAACTTTGTTAGCTTAGTTCGTGTTCGTGGTGACTACTGAACACGAAACCACATTTCTGGCAGCGCTGCGTTGGTTTATATGGGAATGCCATAACCTCAAAAGTGAAAGAAATTTTCCTTATTTTAGCAAACTTAAGATTTTGGTATATGATGAAACCGAAGTTTTGGTTTGGCTTTGAGGAATTAGTAGATTGATAATATCTCTAACATAATACATATTAAAAATTTTACTTTGCTATTATGACTTAAATTTGGCTTTTTTTTGCACTTTAAAACCGGCAAACTGATATGACAATTGCATTTTCTGTCTACATCGGTCGTAAATTAACACATACCAAAATCAAGTTTGCTTAAATGAGGTAAGTATGTACCTACATTTTTTGCCTTTTTGAGGTTATAGCATTAATATATAAACCAACGCAGCGCTGCCAGAAATATATTTTCGTGTTCAGTAGGCACCCCGAACTAAGCTCACAAAGTTACAGCCTTTGCTAAAATGACTTGAGAAAAAACGTTGCTAGCTCATATGCGAGAAACAGATTACCACAGCACCAGCAACAGCAACTTTGACAGCAGCAGCAACTTCAACAGCAGAAGTCGCATGAAATACATTGGAAACATCGACAGCAACTTTGTGATGGGAGGAAAAAAAATTTGTTTTGAGTTGATTGCAACACAGCATTACCAGATTACCTTTTATATCTTCCAAAATAAATGGTAAAAGCGAAAAAATGATATTAGGTACATGACGACCTGTAAAATGTTAGAGCAAATCACGTACTTAGTACCAGCAGGTATGTACCAGTATAGATACTTGGTGGTAGCTAAAGTATAAAATTCGAAAAACATATCGGATGCCATTTTCGACAGTGTTTTTCAGATGTTTACTGCCCAATCAAACATCAAATCAAAATTTGTATGTACTTTTGTTTTAATAGCTTGTCAAACATTAATTTTAACACAACTCGCGACGATTGAATTAGATAGCTCGTTTCCACATTGCAATAGTAAAACCAGAATTCAAAATCACGTCCCACCGATAGTAAATAATTTGACGCCTGCAGATCACAAAAAAGAATTGATTTCTTTTGCCAATCGAAAATGAAAGGCAGTCTAAATCAAAAGAAAATTAAATTGTAGACTGCTGAAACTTTTTTTGTATATATCTGGGCTGCATTCCAGGTTTGACTATTTTAACTACAGCGTTGACAAGCTGTGACAGTTCGAAGGAGGGGAAGTTAACTAAATTAACCAGAGGCAAAAGTGTGGTTCATTTCGTTCATACTACAACATGTCATTAGTAACAATAGCTGTCCTAGATTCCAAAAAGTAACTAAATAAACAATCGCTGTTAATTTAGTTAAAATAGTCAAACCTAGAATGCAGCCCTGGTAATGATGCTGCACCTTCAGTATGTCAGCATTCGAAAGTTGAGAGAACTGAAAAAGTCACGGTGGTGTTGGTAGCATTTGCACAGCAACATTGAATTTAGGACTTAGCTCTAACGTCGATGTCGATGTCGATGTTTGCTGTGGTAATGTAACTTCAGCCATTAAAAAGCAGGGGCTCTAAAAAGTGCGCTGTGGCTGTCAAAGTTGCTGTTGCTGTTGCTGTGCCAATCTGTTTCTCGCATTAGTCTATAGCCTTGTGAGTTTTCGGTGTTTTTTTTATAAATGCGTAGTTAAATTAATTTTTGTTTGTTTGTTTGGCACATTATACTTGTTTTACTGTTGTTCATGTTCGTGAAAAAAAGGGTATAAGCAAAGAAGAATTGGTTACGATAACAACTTTAAGCAAGTATCGTTTCTTTTTTTTTTTTTCATTAGCTACCTACTTTAGCTAAAAAAACGTTTTTCTAATTCTAAATTCAAATTAAAAAAAATCAAAAAATAAACATGACAACAGTCACTTGCAAATTTTGACAGAAACCGCAGGGGAAGGAAAGGACACATGCAGTCAAGTAAATGCTTTGTTCGAATTTTCGAACTTACTTATGTACTTGCACGAAAATGTTTTTTCCCTTTCCACACCATTTCAAATCTGTATTTTTCTCTCAACTTTTCACAAAGTGTGTTACTTGAAAGTTAGCTTTACCTCTAACTTTCAAGTGACACACTTTTTGAAAGCACGAAAAAAACTACCACATGCACAAAAAAGTTTGCGCTAATTACTGATATCGCCATTAGAGGGGTCTGATGCGAACAGAATGTCGCAGTTTTGTTTCCGTTTTACGATGGAAACGAACCTTTTAAACAAAATAACAAAATAAAAACACTTTTTCAACAAAATGGCAGTGTTTTCTTTGGGTTTACTTTCTTGTCAGAGCAAGCTTTTTAAATAAATTTCTTACCACAAGGAGGCAACTGGGTTTGTGTGTGAGCTTGCACTTTTCCACTTTTTGACTTTTTGCCGAATGTAGTTAAGCCTTAAAGCAATTGCTAAGTGCAGATAAAATAGCTTAATTTTTCAATGATAGTTTTTTTGACATTTATGAAAATAGAAATTTAAGAAAATATTAAAATTATGTCAGAAGTGTAATAATTTAAAAATCTAAATCGTGTTGAACTTATTGAACAGGAAAACCGATCCTGCTCACTGAGGATAACTACAATTTGACATTTAATTCATTTTAACTTTGGTGTTACTTTATGTCTGTTTTGGTCTAAATTTGTCAAAAGTTAATTCTATTCGTAGATCAGTTAAATTGTTAAAATATTAATTATATCTACGCATTTTGTACATCCTAGACTAGATAGCTAAAAATTTTTTTTTTACAAAATGGATCGTTTTAAAATTACCTTTTGGTCTTTGATGTTCTAACTATTCACTTATTTAACTTAAGGGTTACTTAAATCTAGCCGAATTAAAAATAAGTTATTTAAAAGCACATACTTGGAAGATATGAACGGCTTCAACTTCGATTGCAGTTTGTTAAAGGTTTTAGTCCATTTCCAAGTTTATTTTGCTTACAGATAGGATGTATCCCACACCATCTGTGTGGATACATCGGAAAGGGGCTTCGCTTGAGATGATCCCTTAACCATAGAGCAAGTGTGAGACAGAAATTTTTCAATGACAGAGCTCAAATTGTCTGAAAGAGAATAAAATAAGATTTTTTTTTTAAATTAGCAAAAATCATAAGTGGTTGCGTACCTACCTATATTTTACTTCGCAGTTATCATTATGTACATAGGTAATTTTGTTTGAGATAAAAATAAATTGCTGACTTTTTTACCTTCAAACTAGAGAGTTTTATAGATCTTGCGTTTTTTTGTTGGTATGCCGGTAAATTAGGCGGTAGAAAAACACACATCAATTGGGGCATTGCAAACTTCTGAAAGAGAAAAAGTTGTTCAATTTATGTTATAAAAGAAGTTGAAACAGATCAATAAAATTCCAATTAAAATAGTTGCAATTTCGTCATTCTAAAACTAGAAATAAATGAGCTCAATAAGCAAAATCTATCTAGCTGACAAAACGAATAAAATGTATGTACATAGTACACGTGTGCAATCACCTTTATGACTAGTTCAATGTGACAAATATTCACGGAAATCCAAATTTTAACAAATTTAATAAAAATGCTAATTGAATGACATAACCAAACTTAAATGCATAGCTTACCTACCTACTTCACTTAAGAGATTTTTATTATCCTCCACGTCCTCGCTGGGACGGGTTTATTACCAACGGTGCAAAGAACGGCATTGTCCACTAGAGAGGATAGTTTCCAGTCCGCATCAATCTAAAAATTAATTTACTATATATGAAACACAAAAGAATTTTTCACATTTTTATTCTAATTTGTAAAATGTTCTTTTTTTATGGCTAAAAAGTAGCTAGATTCTCAATAAATAGTTATGTACTTACAAGTTCCATTTTATGGCTATTATCAAGTTAACAAGAATAATGTAGCTCGGATAGCGCTAGGTAGGCAAATAAATAATTTTATTCTGCACTTGAGGGCGATACATTTCTTGGAGATATTTCCTTTTCGAACACATCACAATACCAAATAACAGATTTCACAATAAAAAATTATTCACTGAAATTATTTGACCATATAAATGATGGGAACAACGTTCTACTCTCAAAAAACACTTCCAGACTGTTCTGTAATTCGCTCCTTAAGACGACGAACTTTTATTTAACCAAAGACAAACTTGAAGTGCTTGCACTTTTTCAATTATGTGCATAGGTGGGTCTCAGGTAGGTATACCGATTATGACGAAAGACAAAAAAAAAGTAATCCGAAGCGAACTGAACAATATAATAGGTAAGAAGGTAGGTATGCAAAATTTTTTTTTTTATTTTTTATGCACAATATAAGCACAAGGGTATCTACAGAATATAGGTATAGTTAAGTACTCATATAATTCCCTTTCGATTCGTATACCTAACCTATGTATTACTTTGTTTGTAAACCTAAGCTGTTTTCTTGTCAGTTTGCAAACTCTAGCAATTTATTGGATTTTGCCACTTTGCCAAAGCATTGAAAAATAGATGTCATTTAGGATTAACCATCAGATCAGTACCAAAGATCCGCCACAAAGTGAAGTGAAACTTGAGGAAATCATCAATCTTCTACAGTCCTACTTACTAAAGGACAGAGGGAAAGTTGCAGATTTCTTACATAATTGATTATCGTGTATACATCCGTCAAAGTTGTACCACATTGACGTTTGTGCTAACGAGAAAACCGACTCGTCAATGAAACTCATAAGCGCCGATGATGGCAAATACAGCGTAAGTTCGGCGTCCATAAGTCTCATATGAGATCTGAGCCTTATATGAAAAATAAGTTCCTCTGACGAATTCGGATTCCAAGTGGTTACGGCTATTTAATTGCAGTTTGGCTGTAGTATGTTGATGATACTTTCCATCTACCTATTAATGACAAAATAGCAAACGACTAAAAGTATTGTATAAGAGTGGGCCATCCAGGGGCGGACTAAGAGGCAGTGGCACCCGGGGCGGTAAAGCAAGCTTACGCCCCTTAAAAAATTTAAGAAAAAAACACTTTTATTTAAAGGTGCTTTCGAGCTTAAATTGCAATTGCGCGATAGCAGATGTGTTATCAGTTCTGATGAGTGTTCGTGTTGCTGGTCGGTTTATCAACTCCAAGCTGGGTGAGGTATCCGCGAGAAGATCTGTTAGTAGAGACACACCCCCCATCTTTGGAATTTGGTGGTCAACGAACTACTGATAATCCTGGAAGGTGAAGGATGTACGGCGATCGCTAATGCAGATGATGTTGCTAGAGCTGTCTCAGGAGAGCACTTAATTACTCTAAAAGAGTTCCTACAAAATGCTTTAAACAAGCTAGCTAGCTGGGTGAGTCTGTGTGGTTTAGGTGTGTAATTACTGAACACTGCCTGATATAGGAAAACTTGCAGCAAGGCTAAGCCTTTGTCGCAAACGATTTTTGCAGAAGCTGTATGGATGAGGAAGATGAAGAAAGTATTCCTCACCTTCTTTGTTCCTGCCAGCTCTCTCCCGTAGAAGGAAGCTTCACTTAGTAGCCACTTAGTAGCTGGTATAATCATGAAAATCGACCCAGCCAGCGGTTATCGAGTTATAATGTCATCGAGTTTCACCCCATCCATACAAGATGCTCTTTGTATGGGGGGTGCCACGCCCCCCAATTTTCACTAATCTTCACATGTGCACTCCAGGTGCAATACCTAAGGTTATATGGAAATGTGAGCTCAATCGAGTTGGTGGTTTTCAAGTTTTAAGCGGCCTAACCCAAATCACGATCCATTTTTAATTTTTATACACTCCACTTTGCCATTACATTTGTAACATCAAGAAGGAGTCACCGGGGACCCCGTAAACATAAAGTATATATGGATTCTAAATCAGGGTCACATTCTGAATTGATTTAGCCATGTCCGTCTGTCTGTCTGTCTGTTAAAAGCACGATATCGTCCAAACCAAACGAATCGACATAGGCGAATGAGATTTTGTGAGGACTTATTTTTACCGTCGTCGGGTTGGTATTGAAAATGGGCTATGTCGGTCAAAGACTTCTCCCATACAAAACCAATATTAGACACATGCGTGTACACTAGAGTAGGTTCCCACTAACAAACCAAAAATAAAATCATACAACAACCTACATATTTAGTTACTTAAAAACATAATTTTTATTTCGAATTGTACAGTTTTAACAATGGCAATGATTTTCAAAATAATGCTATCGATTAGGTACACCCAGTGTATATACCTCTGATGACAACTAGAATATACTCATCTGGATTTAATCCGAATAATACGGATAGCCCTGAGATGATGTTTCTCTTGCTGACATTTGGAAACGGGCATTTTCATGAGTATTATCCGGAATACTGGTAATATCGTCTATAAGGCCCAACGCTCTCCTTTTGAATAATTTCATCTGTGATTCTGTCATTTCATTTAGTTCCGGTAAAAGGCTCAATAAAAACATTTTCCGTGGATTATTATCGTCATCAAAACTGTATTCGGGCTCTCGCCTTCTCTTTGGATAATTCAGGAACAATCTTTTAACTTCATCTGCAGATTGCCTACTCGTATGTTGTGTATAAGAGTGTTCCTCTGATTTTGATGATGGTGTTGGCAAATCAATCAAGTCAGTAGCTTCAGCTTTTACTTCGGTGTCTAGAAATTCTTCCGAATCATCATTCTGTTGCGGGGACACGCATTCTGTGTCTGAATGTCCAGACTCTGTTATGTTTTCGGGAGAAATCGGGCGTAGCTGCCAAGATTCTCTCGAATTCCCAGCTTTAATATATGGGAGTACAAACTGCATTACATTGGTTAAGTAGTATGGTTTTCTTGTCTTAACACCATTTGCAGGAGTTTTCATATGTCTCGCTAAGACCGCCCTTAAATTTTTCCATCGCTTCTTACAAGCTTCCACTAAAAGAAAGTAGGTAAACAAAAAAAGTTAAAAAAATTAGTAAACCGCATTTATAGGATAAATATAAGTACTTTAATAAAGAAATAAGAATCACACCAAAAACATAAATGTAAAAAAAGAGCAGTTCTCATATAAAGAAAAAAAAATTAAGTGAGTAGCTAGTCAGCCACGAAAAGTAATGAGATCTAAATGTACGCCAAAGGCAAAAGCTTTAAAAAATGTATAACTATTTGCTAAAAGTCGGCATATACCACGCCCCCTGAATTCTGCCAAATTTCACGGTTCTAGAATGGCAGGAAGTGCCTCATAATTTTGATGATCATCAGTTGTAAGTGAGTGAGTTAGTCAGTCAGTTACGAATTTGTGATTTTTAAAATCTTGTATATTGAAAACCACTGAAATATTGAATTTGGTAAGGTGGAACTTTTTAATGTGTAAATTCTTCAAGGTTGAAGTTTTTAGCTCAATTGGTTTCGAAGTTAGAGGGTGGTCGAAAACAGCCTGAGTTTGATCCTTTAAAAAGGGTGTAGGTATGCATTTAGTAGATAACCTCCGTCCCCTTTGATATATATCTATCGAATAGGAGAAAGGGTCTTATTGACATAAGCCATGTCATACAGATTCTTTGTACTGCAAAATACTTGTTGGCGAGGCTGTCAAATATCGACTATTGACACGGTTGGTGTCTCCACAACGAAGTAGATGGATCTTGAACTTTCACTTTTGACATTGCGGATAGCTGGGAACTCTTCATGTCAGTATTACCTCTGCCACAAGGCAGAAGTGACAAAAAACACTCTTGGGGGGGAATTCTGTGAAGAGTAACATTGTGGTCACAGATATCCAAGCAAGAATAATACTTTCCTGAACTGCCGCTCTAAATTTCATCCGTGTAGGAATTTTTTTATTTAATTATAATATTCTATGAAATCAATTCGAAAATGTATTAAAAGCTAAACGCCAGTTATCTAACGACAGATGTTCGATATCAACAATGACATTATATATCTTCCCTTTAGAAAACGAGCTTAAAAATCACAAACACAATGTTGCAATGTAAACAAAAAGTGAACTCATCGCAGTCAACGGACATATTATACGTAAACAAAAATAATTTTGAATCCGCCGCTGCAGCGGATCAACGTATCTAGATTTTGTCAAATCAGCAATTTAAGTTCTACGAATATGATGCAATCGAAGATATGGTGAAATAGATGCTGGATATACAAAATTGGAAGTGACGACTTGGTAGATAGTTTCAGATTTCAAATTAATTTTAGTAAGAATTTTAATCAGTTCGTATAGTAAGCATCTTATGGTTTGATGTAAAGATCGCATTATTTCTTTATTCTTTCACCAGTCACAACCAGATTGTGATATCAATTAAAATGTATAATTAAATCATCTAGGTACAGTTGTTGTTGTTGTATACAGGGTTTTTCAATAAGAGCGCTACAAACGTTTTTTTTAAATAAAACAAAAACGGTTTTGTATATCAATGAAATTCTTTACTCCTGTGAAAGTACGTTCGATGCCATTATGTATGGAACTCGATTTCTTTTGCATGGCCACCACGGGCACGCTTGCAGAAGTCCAGACGCTCAACGCAATTTTCGACGGTTTTCAAGCATAAATAGGCCGATACTGCTGCAATTTCACGTTCGATATTCGTACGAAGTTCTTCAATCGTCGCTGGCTTGTTGGCATAGACCATAGACTTGACGTAGCCCCACAGGAAATAGTCTAACGGCGTCAAATCGCACGACCGTCTCCAAACTTGGTTTCCAATAAATTGATTGTGACATTCGCTGTGTGGCTTGTGGCGCCGTCCTGTTGGAACCACATGTCCTCCAAGTCCATATCATCCAATTGGGGCAAAAATATTCGGTTATC
Source organism: Cheilosia soror (assembly GCA_949372485.1). NCBI lineage: Eukaryota > Metazoa > Arthropoda > Insecta > Diptera > Syrphidae > Cheilosia > Cheilosia soror. The sequence goes on along the minus strand of OX443564.1, from coordinate 35,816,780 downwards.
ATTGAACGGTAGCGATTCCCATTCACAGTTACGTGCCGGTCTTGATTATCACGGAAGAAGTACGGCCCAATGACGCCGCCGGCCCATAAACCACACCAAACCGTAATTTTTTCGGGATGAAATGATGACTCATGGAGTACGTGTGGATTGCTGCCTGACCAATACCGCATATTTTGTTTATTGATGAAGCCATTCAGCCAGAAATGAGCCTCATCGCTGAAGATGATTTTTCGATGAAAATCCGAATCATTTTCAAGTTGTTGCTCAGCCCAATTTACGAACATACGACGCTTCTGGTGGTCAAGCGGCTTCAGTTCTTGCGTCAATTTAATCTTGTAAGGATGTAGGCCGACGTGTGAGAGACACATTTGGGCTTTCTTCAACTGAAGCCTCAGCGGCAGCAATATTCTCGACACTACGGGCACTTCTTTGTCTCACTGGCACAGGAACATTTTGTACTGTGCCTGTGGGTTCAAATTTTTCCACTAGACGCTCAATTGTTGATCTGCTAGGACGATTATGACGACCATAAATTGGACGTAGCGCTCTTAACGTTGAGGCCACTGACTCCGAATTTCGGTAGTAAATTTTAATAATTTCGACTCGTTGTTGGCAAACCTTATAGAAGAGAATTCTATTTAATTCTTTCTTGAATTAAACAAAATAATTTATACTCAAGGGCCAGTTTCAAAGGTTCCGGATAAAGTTTCGGATAGTTAGCCTACACATAACTCTATCCTCCAGATAAAAGCAGCTGATATTTTTTTTTCTGTTTCATCGTCAAAATCTTTGATAAACTAACCTGCGGAAAAATGTATCAGCCACAAAGTTTGTTATATTCCGTTTGCGGCTGAGCTATTCTTTAACACTATTGTCCAGCCCATGGGAAAGGGGTATAGGTACGTATAATATGATAAGAAATAGAGGAGGGTGATTTGTGAATAGGTGTATAGGAGAAGAGCGAGGAAGTAGATAAGCTCTCCAGTCTTATCGAGCACTCTTATTAAGAGTTTTCGGGTAGTTCTTAGTTCGTTGTTTATGAAAACAGCGTGTCTGTCATGGGTAACCCTACTGGCGACTACAGCCTCCGACAGCATAGCATAATGTTGAATCAATACAACTTAAGCTTGCACACCACCAACGTCCACAAAAGGACGCAATGGAAAGGTACTGACTGGGACTGCCCCTTCGTGGTAGGAAGGTTAAGGAGAAAAGTCAATAATATTGTCCTCGTTTTCAGCCGTTTTGGTAAGCTGGAATCGAAGTCTGAAATCTTAATGGTTGAGTGTTTTAAAATAATTTGGGTGAAATATTCTGTTTCCACGGGGCTGGTGTAATAGTTCGTAACAATCTTCAAATTCGTTTTCTAAAAATTCAAACAAATCCATTGTTAGGACACCTGTGACTGCTGTCTACGCTCGTCATTCGTTAACGAAAGAATGCTCTGAAACTATATTTTATCCAGTCATTTCAAATAAATATTTTGTTTATACTCCGGATAAAGGATTTAACAGCCACTTGAACCGGCTGATACTCCATCCGAGACTATATCTGTCAGATATCACTAAAAGTTGAAGTTTTGCTGACAGATAAGTTCCGGATAGTCTATCCAAAACTTTATCAGCTAGTCTTGAAACTGGCCCTTAAAGTTAGGGGTGAAACGAAAAATATACGTGAATGACACTTTTCTCTGTATTTAAACCTAAGTTACACTAAACTCTGCACTATGAAACCGGGCATAAGTATTACAAATATGCAGCGTGAAGCGATCAGTTTCAAGAGCAAGAGCTGGAAGGTTCTTTATTACAGTGAGGGTCAAAAGTTAGTCAACACCAATGCTGTTTTCATTTGTCTTTGAAGCTTAGAAACATCTTTTCTTAAATACCTATCTATGAAGTATTTTGTGCATTCGAAATGAAATATGCTTTGTTATTGTTATACGACAATGGTTGGTTTGGTTGGACAATGTTGGTTTTTTTAGAAATGTTTCAAGTCATTAAAGAAAACTTAGAAGAGAATCGGTGTTCAATCACTTTTGACGCTCACTGTATATCCGTTCAAGTACACATTTTATATCCCAGATATAGTTTTCAAACGCAAATTCGTCGATAAATTTGCAAATCTATTTTTAAAGTAAGTTTCGCATTTGGCATTTAATAAAGTTCAAGTATATTATATGTATAAGTAGATAGCTGTACCTATGCGAATATGTTGATAAAATTTACCATGGAATTACACTACCTACAGAACTACTTTATAAATGTTAATTTCCCACACTTGCTAACACTGAATTATCTCAGATAAAAATGCGCACATCTGGCAACTAGGGTTGCGTTGCGGTGCAGCCGACCAGAAGGGAACCTAAGCACGAAACTATAATTCAAAACAACTTCATCACACTTTGCTCATGAATATGATGAACAATGCACATAGGAGGAACGCAAAATGAGTTATCTTTCTCTATTTCTCTTAAGAAATACCCACACTACATTAAAATGTTAATCACATTCACATCTCATAAACGATATTCATTTGCATTTGTCATGCATAAATAATTCAAATGCAAAGATAGATACATATATAGATACAGGTATTCGTTTCGCAAATCAACAATTCAATGGAAAAAGAAAGAAATCGTTAGCCGCCGCACACCAGCCAGCAACGACAACGAAACGAGTGACAGAAGAATTCCATTCCAGTTCCTTGTACATGTAGATAGATAGGTATAGACTCACAAATTGACGTAGATGGTTTTCTGAGAAACATGTTTTTATAGATTAAAAATAAAATGTAAACAGCGACATAACTATTTCATTTGTTATGTTCATACCTACGAGTACCTACCTACATTATAGTTACTATAATAAATACAATCTTGGTGGATACATAACATAAATAAATCCGGTTCGCAATATTTACCTGTCATATTCATTTCTCTGCCGACTATTGTCCACCCTTCGTCAACTATATCTTTTCGAGAATATTCGGGTAGCTTGTAATTGTACAGAAACGGATACTTTTTTATATGGCCAACAAATTTTATATTCTGTGTTTGTTCATCCATTGTTATTGTAGACAGGTACTTAGTAAATAACCCTATAAAATATCACTCGAGATGCACGTGAAACGCGACGATAACTCAACGGGAAAGCGACTGTAACTAAAATGTCATTAGAGTTGCTTGCCCATTTGGTTGGTGATGGTGACGCTCTGATGCTTTGTCTCACACAGTCACTCACACTAGGATAAAGTTCTCTTTTTTATTGGCTATCCTCCTCTAAGAGAAAATCAAAACACATACATACATATAAATACATAAACAACCGAACACTGAACAGCGAAGAAGTAGTGAAGAAGCAGACAACAACATTTATTTGATGGGGTTGTGGCGTAGAATGTAGAAATCGATTTTGGTGAATGGTGAATCTGTTATCACTGTCTAACTATCGTTGGTGATGCTGGCTGAATGCTATAAACGAGAAATGAGAATTTTTGTTTAATGAGTGGGAATGGGACGAAAACCAAATAGAAGAAGTATTTTTGAAAGTAGCGGTCAGCGTTGCCATAATGTAGGAAAGATACATAGATAGAGTCATTTTATTTAGTTATAGAAAATTTCAAAAAAGCTGCAATACATATAATACATAATTCTGTAATGCTTAATACATTTTTTCATTGGATTTAATTTATTTTTTTATAAAGAAATTTATACAACAAATTGATTTTTAAGCGTAAACGGAGACTCCCAGTTCAAGTAAAAATATAACAATATGTGTATACTAATATTAATATAATTCACTAAATTGTATGTACATACTTACAACATTTAATTAAATAAAAAAAAAATGTAATGCAGCCAGTAGGTTAGTACTTACGTACCTATAAATAAACAGAAAGGACAATCATGTCGGGTAAATCAAACCAGGTACCTAGCTAGATTCTTAAGTAGGTAAGTTGAAGAAAGGAGTGTTGATTGCACCGAAAATCTATTTTCTATTCAATTAAAATCTACCTTTTTTTTTATTTATTTTATGTTATAAATCAGTAACAACAATTTGCACCCAACAGACAATGTGCGTGTAGTGTCATTTAATTTGCAAATGCAGTTTTGTCTCACTTCCATGAATTGCAATTGCACACCACAAGTCCATGCATTGACAATGAAAAAAGGGGAATTGAAAAGATAATATATTCAACAAACAACGTTATACAAATTTATTTCCGAAGTCTCTTTCCTTCTTCTGATGTTTGTTATGTTCGCATCATTGGCAAGATTAATCTCAACTTATGTGACTAACTATGCGAGCTGTTTATGTATACAGTGACATCGACTGCCTGATCAAAAATAAAAACAAATGCTCCCCAAGAGTCCTTGAGTTGAGATGAAGACCTCAATCGACTTAGAGTTGCACAAACTGGAGGCAGTTAGCTAAGATAGTTAAGGCCTCGGTTCACCCCGAACTGTTAAGCCGCATAAGTCAGTAAGCATGAATTAGTTTGGTAATTACTTTTGAATTGCTATTGCCGTTTCCAAAATGGGTTGTAGTTACATTATTATACAAATCGCAATGTTTTAACAATTCAGGAAAACTTATTGTATAAACACATACCTACAGCGGTATTAATAAAAAAAGCCCTATCCGCTCTTTAACCCATCGCAAACGGATAGTGGACTTGTTCGTTTGATAACTTTTAATATTCATAAATATGTACATGTTATATCCTATTAGATATCCACTCGCACGGCAGCATTGCGCCCAAACTGTCATATTCCATCAGCTGACACTATCATGCTGAGAATATGTTATGTCATGTCATGAAATTCTCTTTCAGCTTTTAAATTTCCCGCGTCTAATCGAACTTTTTGTTGGTATACGTGTATTTGAAATTATGTGGATTGGATAGCAGTTGGACAAGGTTATATCTGTGTGTGAGTAAGTTAACCACTCTCTATACGCCTAATTTGGTGAGTTAAGTTATCCGCTCGTTAAGACATGTCAGTGAAAGATAAAATATGTTTATGAATAAGAATTACGAATTATCAGATGTGATAAAGCTAATTCGCCGCTATTCGGTATTTATTAATACGGGGGATAGTGAAAAAGATAACTCAAAATATCAATCATTTAAATATCATAAAAAAATAAAAAAAAAACTTCGAGACGTTCCTGGATCTTAAGCCTTTGACCAGTCCATTTTATGTAGTCAAAACATTTTCAAAAATTATAGTCTATTGCGTTCTGTGAATATACTGCAGTGCAGCATCTTTTTGCAAATTTATTGGAGTATTCGGAGCAACAAGGAGGACCCATGAGTCCATGATATACGCTTTTCGAATCCCAACTTGTTTAATAATTTTATTTTTTAGTATATTAAGATCCCAGGTCCCTGCATTCGAAGTTCTTTATTTTTATTTTGACTCCATTTTGAATAAGCTTTCAGCATTTCTCTTCTTATTCTTCCATCTTTCTCACCATACTCGCAATCATTTGGAAAATAGGAGCTAAATTTGCTGTTACTTGAGGGTGAATCCAAATTTCACAGACTATAATAGTTTTTTATTCGAAGGTGTTCGAAGAGGTATTCGTATTCGAAATACTGACGCGATCATCTTTGAAATCAAACCCCAGCTGAATAATCGTACCTAAACGAAATTCTTGAAAATATTTACCACCTCCCTCGTAAAAGTATACAAAATAAAATAGAAAAATAAAATAACTCATAACACAGGAAGTCAGAAATTACTAACGTACGCCTAAAAATGTACTACAGACAATCGTAACTTAAATAAAATAACCGCCATACTACCTCGCCTAGGAGTATGCCATCTGCTAGCGTATATTGTGTGTATACTAGGGTAGAATTACCACATCAGTTATCGAGTGAGTAAAATGCACGTTATCGAATGATCGAGGAGCTACATTGAGATGGTCACGTATCGAATGCACATTTAAAATTGTACCAATTGTAGTAGCACAATATTGTGGATATTGTGAGTCCATTGAACGAAAACGTTTAAGAGATAAAAGCGATCCAAAAACAATTAGAAAACTCTGCGTACGTACCTATAATAGAATTTTAATTTTTTTGAATCATAGTTCAGAGTTCCGCAAGAAAGGAGATACTTTGAACTGCGCCAACTACAGAGATCAGAGGAATAGGTCTCCTGAATGTCGCATATAAGATCTTGCCTTATGAAAGTCTACCATCGACCCAATTTTCACACTCCGACAGATCTTAGAAAAAAACCCAGGAACCCCACGTTTTTATCGACTTTAAAGTCGCCTATGATAGCGTGTAGGGACGAGCTGTACAAAACAATGTCACACATTCCTGCCAAACTCGTTCGTCTGTAGAGGATGACGATGTAGAAATCTCGCTGCTCCCTCAAAATCGGCAAATGTACATCACCGAGCCCTTTGATGTCGAAAAAGATTTGAGACAAGCCGATGCGCTATCGTGTAACTTCTTTAACATTATCTTTAAAGCTTGTGAGATTCACAAGCCAACATCAGAGGTACAATTTGTCAGAAGTCTAAATTGATTACATAATGCTGATGATTATCGGAAGATCTCAGCGAGCTGTCAGTGGCGCATTTGCATATAGTATTGAAACGGAGGCGGCGAAGATGGGTCTGGTTGTAAATGAGAACAACAGTAAGTATATCATTCAACGAGAAAGAAGTCTCAGCATCGACGACTAGGACAAAACGTCACGATATGCAGATACAACTTCGAAGAAGTTAAAGACTTTGTCTACCTCGGCTCCACTATCACCTCGAAAAATGACATCGGCGCAGAGATCAAGCGAAGAATCACTCTCGCCAATCGCTGTTTCTTCGGGCTAAGAAGACATCTAAGACGTAAAGCCCTCTCTCATAGAACCAAGGAGATATTGTATATAAGATCCTAATCATCCCGGTCCTGCTTTTGGTGCAGAAGCATGGACTCTGTTTAAATCGGATGTAAACATCCTGAAATGTTTTGAGAGAAAGAGTCTTTGGTCGATATTCGTTCCAGTTTGTATCGATAGAGTGTGGAGGAGAAGATTTAACGACGAGCTTTATGTGGTATATATACAACGAAGTTAAACTGGTCAAAAATATGAAGATGGCTGAGATGGCTGAGATGGCTGAGATGGCTGGAGCACGTGGAGCGTATGGAGAGCAACTCACCAGCCCAACGAGTCTTTTAGTCCACCCCTGAGGGACAACGTAGCAGAGGAAGACCCAACCTTAGATGGCGCGTACAATTGGAGGGCGACCTCAACCAACTTGGTGTGCGCAACTGGAGGTAGCTATAGCTAGGGACCGAGCTGGCTGAAGGGGCTTGTTGGTTGAGGCTGTGGTCCACCCCGCACTGTAAGCGTCCCCAAGAGTAAAGTAAGTAAGTTCAGTGTGAATAAGAGTGCATTCTTGTTTATAATGGAGAAAATTAATTTTAGAGTAAGTACCGCAACTGCCGTCCCAGCTCCACTGCAATTGTTATGACTCGATGACTGATGTGCGGTAATTCGACCCCAGGCATTCAGCACCACTCAAGTATGATAAGTTTTGTCTTCGATTTCATTAGGCGGGAGATTCTGTGTTTTTCCATAAGACATCTAAATCTTGCTTAGTTAGAAATCGCAAATGACATGTAGAGCGAATGAATACAAAGCTTTGGTCTCCAGAGTCTTCCATTCTAACCCAGCGATGAGAGCTCGCCTTAGGTGTCGGTAGACGCGCATAACTGAAAGGGGACCTCAGCTATCTTGGTGTGCCCAACTGAAACTAGATAGCCAACGATTGGATATTTCGTGGTTTAAAATAGTGTAAACTAATAACTAAGTAGATCATCTCTGCAACTGGGGCAATTGTATTGCTAAATAATGAAATAATTATTGCAATACGATATTCTGTATCACTCTGTGCGGCTTATCACCTGCGGAATTGATTGCAATGCAATAGGGGGGTTGCTGCATAATGTCAACAACTTGCAGTTACATAATAATTAGGATTAGCAACTTTTTGTTAGTGTAACTGATTCTTGAGTATAGGAAAGAGAGTTCTGTGCAAAATTGACACAGCCTGTCGGAGGTATCCTACAGGAAAACTAAGCATTGCTCTATCTATTGCTCGTAAATAAGACCACGATATAAATAAACTTCTCCATTGGTTTCAATGGGACTCCGTTAATATGCGAGGTGTATTGAACAGGCGTTATGGAGACCACCATTAGGTACCTCAGAGATATGTTCATCTTTATCTACCCATACGGATACATACAAACCTGTCGAGTGCACGTTAAAGTCCAATCTGAGAGGGCCCAATAATGAGCTGTAACATCCAATCCATTATTAATGAAAGGAGAGGACACATTAATCGCACCCCTGATGAAGTCCAACGCACACGGTGAAAGGTATTGATTTAAAGCAGTTTACCCGATCACAGCCTTTAAAGTTTCTGCAAAGAGATTGAATGGCTCTCAGGAGAGAACAGTAATTTCCATACTCGATACTCCTACAGTACCTACAGTCCAAAGTTCACTTCGAGGGTAGATTTTCAGACAGGTCCCTCTGTTATCAGAAGGAATAAACTTTGGTATCAAAGCTACAGGTTGTCTGTCATTAATTCGTCGTTTGTTCCAATCGCTACCTATGGTCACTAAATTAGTTTAATGACCGAAAGAATAAGATCACGGATGCAACGTGTACAAATGAGACTCCTTATCCTGAAGTCTTGGGTTATCTTATAAAGCGGCACTGGGATTTTTCGGCCTTTTTGTGGGTTTAATAGCCTTCCGGAACGAGAAATTTCCAGCTTCGAGGCAATTGCTGACTTTATGGTTTTTAAATTTGTTTTTGTTTTCAAAAACATGGGCTCAGTGGCTCATTTTCCAATGCGGTGGACGATTAAGCGATGTAATTGGTTATGCCATGCAGCTTTTTGTACTATACCGACCGACGATAGGTCAACCGCGACTTCTAGTTTAAAGGACGTCCCAGCATAGCATTCCTCTAACCTTTTACTATCAGAACGTAAGGGGCCTGCGTTCAAAAACCCAAGCTGTTTTGCGCCAATCTCATTCACTTCCTTTCGATATCTATGCGTTAGCTGAAACCAATCTGATTCCCGATATAAAGAACCCGGAATTATTCCCACCCACATTTAACGTCTTTCGGGACGATATCAGCCGCCCAACGGATGACCCCCCCTGTCGGGTGGTGTTCTGCTTGCTGTTCACAACGACCTGGACTCTTCTCAGATTGCCACTTCTTCGTCTGCAAAACTCGACTTTGTTGCAATAAAAATAACACTCCCCCATAAGTCCCTATACGTAATGTGTTTTTACATCCTTCCGGCCCAATCTATCGAATCCTACCAACTTGCTGTCGATCAAGTAATAGAGTTATCTGACTCTTCTGACGACATCATTATTCTCGGCGACTTCAATCTGCCTCAACTGCACTGGGGTTTATCTGATGATGAATCGTTTTTCATTGCGTCAAATCCCAACTCAATCAAAGAATGTCTCTTCATTGATCGACTAACTGACTCGAATCTATGCCACTTCTTCTTTCTTTTTTTCACGATAATCCACTACATCCCACACCGCCTGCAGGCCTCCCTTGTTATGATTTCCATAAAGCCAATTTCCGCAAAATAAACGAACACCTGAGCAAAGTTTGATTTAAGTTTGCCAATCTCCCTGTAAATGATGCCCTCTCCTTGTTTTACAGAGAATTACTTATTTCTATCTCTCTTTTTGTTCCTGTTTCTCGACCAAAACCCTTCTCTACACCCCCCCGTGGTATAATCGAAACCTCCGATCATTACGTAACAAAAGAAACAAATTATGGTCAGTTTTTCTTCGAAACAAGTCTTATTCTAAATAAATAAAATAAATAGGTGGCGCAACAGGCGGGTGACACCCAAGGCCTAGCTTCTCGCAACCATTCGTTTTGTGTGAGTTTCTATTTTTGGGACGAATGGAAGGGACCTACAATTTTATGCCGAGTCCGAACGGCTGAATTGAGAAGCTTTTTCATGACAGTCATACTCTCGGATGTTTGTCAGACGTTCGCGTCTTATTCTGACTAATCCAATTATCTCGGCTCCTACCTTCAATTCACTCAGGCCTATAAGTCCCTCTATCAACGAAATATAAACGATGCGCAGGCGACACTTATAAGCGACCCCAAATCTTTTTTCCGATTCGTTAACTACAAGAAAAAATCAGACGGTTACCCCCCATCCCTCTCTTACGAAAATACAGCTTCAAGTGATCCTCACACCATTGCTAAATTTTTTGCCACCTTTTTTAAACAATCTTTCGCCGACAACTCCTTTGTACCAGATCCTTCTTATTTCAATTACCTACTCAACTACTCCATTGGCCCCTCCCTCTCTCAAACTTTTGAACCTACTGTAATTGAAAATAAATTACAACAACTTAGTGATGAATATTCACCTGGCCCAGATAGTATTCCCGCTATATTTCTCAAGAAGTGTTCCCTTGTTCTCTCCTATCCCCTTTCGGACTACTTTCAGCTTCCGCTTTCCCAATGCGACTTTCCTCAGATATGGAAGTCCTCTTTCATTACACCGATTCATAAAAAGGGATCAAAAAGCGAAGTTAGTAATAGCCATCCAAACGTGATCACCCTTTCAGCAAGTGCATATAAGCAGAATCGAAAACATACAAAGACAATTTCTTCGATTTGCACTCCGCGGTCTTTCTTGGGACGATCCCTTTATTCTTCCTTCCTATCAAGACCGCCTCAAACTCATTGACTTGAATAGCCTTAAGGAACGCAGGGATACTGCAGACATTCTCTTCATTCATCGACTCCTATTAGGCTCTATCGACTGCCCGTCTCTTTACAACTCAATCTTATTCAATACAAACCCTCGTAATTTAAGACACCACCGCCTATTCTATTTACCAACCCACCGCACGTGGCTCCACGAACCAATTTCCCGTATGCTACGGAAGGTAAACTCAAACATTTCCATATTCGATTCTAACCGCAGCACTCCCTTCATTAAGCTCAGTCTCCTTAACTCTAAACCCTAGCTTTAAGTCCTAGTTATAAGTCATTGTTTTTAGTTCTAGTATTATAAGTTTGTATTTCTAGCTTGTACTAAGCCTAATGAATGGGGACATTTCGTCCCCACCAAAATTAAATTAAAATTAATTTAAATTAAAAATTGAGTGTTTCACTTATGCCTATACATAGTTCAGTATTATCACCCTGGTCATCTTTTTTGCAGCCTTTCCAGTTAGTTTTACCGTTTGTTAGCCTCGATCGTTGCTAAAATGATCGAAGAATAGTCAGAAGAAAGGTGACAGCTTTCTTCAATTTTAATACGAATGGCGGGAGCCTTTTTGCATGTCATGGGTTTGGGATGCTTAGGTTTATCCTCCATATACACTTCGTAAAGACTTCTTTGTCTATCCTTGACCTGCGGAGAACTGACTTGCATTGCGCACCAAAAAAATCGACTATCAAATACATTAAATATTTATTTTAAAAACTACGTATACATATTTACAAAGAGCACATAAAACTTACATCTAAACAAAATTGACTATCACAGGCCCTACAATCTAAAATAATGAAAATATGTATCTGAGATGATTAAAAACTGAGTGTGAATTATTTATAACAACTAGAAGCAGTTTGCTAATGTGTCTGCTTCATCTAAAGCGTTGTCGGGCAATTCTTATTTTTACTTAAAACCAACCGATCCGGTTCTAAACTCAACTTCTTTAGGGCGTCGTAGATCTTCACTCGAACTTCGGCAGGAAAATCACGATCTCGTCCAAAGATCCAAATTTGATCCGAATACCCAATTGATCCTAAGCTCGAGCATGACCAGAGAATCGCAAAGTTTTCATAGTCCGTATAGAGGACTTGATATTTCCCCGATCCGGGTAGTAGTCTTGCGATGACATCAGGAAAACGTGTATTGAACTGCATTAAGAATTGAAATGTTAAATTGGATTTTTTTTTCGTATTTAGAAGATACGCACCTTGAAGTTCATAATGGATGACTTTCGAGTCTCTGGAGTTGCATAGCCAAGGTTAACTGAGGGATTTCCGGTTCTAAAAATAAAGCTGTATTCAATTTACAGTTCGACGGAAGGTTTTAAATAATTATTTACATTCTGTTGATAGTTTTGATTGCAACTTCCAGCTTGAAGATACTATTTAGATTGGGATCATCCTCACGATCGGATATGGATGGTTGGAATGTTAGTGTTGTACATCCTGATGCGATTTCGGGTAAGTAAAATGAGCGTTCCACTTCAAACCACTGTCCAAGTACCTGGAAAATAAAAGAAATTACTTAGTATTGTGAGTTGATAATTAAAAATGCAAAAAAAGCTGTCTGTAATGAAAACCCTTAACATTGAGAAGTTCACAGATCAAATTCCATGTCAAGAGCTCAAGTGTTTTAATCACACACAAACTTTAAGACTTTAGTCAAAATACAAAGTTCTCCATTGCTATAAACAGAAATAATACGTGTGAAATAGACCTATATTCATAAAGCTGGGTGGGCGGTCTATGACCCCTATGGTTGGGCAGTACGACTTTGAGAATAACGATTTTTGAATATGAAATTAGGAGTTGCCCAGTTTGTTTATTACACCAACTGACTAAGCTATTAACACGTTCGAGTGATGATAAGCAAAATGTCAGTATAGTCAGCAGACTTAACCGTCGTCGTAGCTTGCAATAGCTATAATTAGTAATTAAGGAAGTAAACTTCAGCTGTGGGTGCTGCATACAAATTATATAACCTCAAGTCAGTAGCCGGTAAAAAAAAAACTTCAGGGAAGTTACCTGAGATATTTTTAGCTAAATGCAACATCATTAACATAACGCATTGATTGACACACTGACCTTAGGAAAACTAACACATAAACGCAGTGCATTTGAAATCGATTGTCTGTTAGGATTCGCCGATTCTTTTTGTATTCAATGAGAAACATGCTCAGCTCATTGTTGGCATAACTTACCAATAAGCAGCGCTCACTCAATGGGTTTTTTTCAAGACTCCAAAATCGTCGTGAACTCAAACAGTCAAAGCCTGTGGCAACAGACAGAGACTGCTATTGTCGAAACGTAATCATTTTACTTCTCTATCAAATCAATACGACCTACTGTTTTTTTGAAAACTTTTAAAAGGCCCCCTTAATTGATAAGGATGGCTTTGAACCTTATTACATTGTTTGGTTTTAAGAAATGTTGAAATATGTATTTTGTCATTATTTTGTCACTAAATTTACTAAATAAAGTTTTGTGACTGCCTTCTGCACAAAACTCCAAAGAACGGTTTGTCTCAGCTGCACGGGTGCTTTCCCGAGTACGCCGGGCTCTGCTCTAGAAGCTCTGCTTGATTTACCTCGATACCTATAACATGGGTGTTACTATCAAAGCAATCTACCGTCTCTGCTCTGGTGGGGTGTTTTTTTTGGTATAATCCACACTGGAGTTTCGATGACCTTGAACGACACTTATCCTATACGACCCGAGTTCCATGGATATGCCGTCTGATGCAATGACATCGGAACTTCGGCTGTTGTGCAAATTTAGAGTCGACTGTCCTAGCGTTCAGGACTGGATTCAGCCAGAGTCTGAGCCTGGTTAGTCGTATTTTCACGGATGGCTCCAAAACTAGTCAAGGGTCCGGTGCTGGTGTCTTCGTGGAAATGGACAACATTAGACTTCACTGTAGGTACTCGTTAGGCCAGCATGCCTCTGTTTTTCAAGTGGAAATCTATGCTATCCTGATGGCTGCCGAATATATTGTTACGAATAGGTGGCGGGGTCGGAGTATCTGCGCCTGTAGCGACAGCCAAGCTTCGCTTAAGGCCTTGCTCAACCCTGGTATGTAATCCGTTTCAAATTGGAAATTGGATTGCTGGAAATGAGATATCCGATGGGATTGCTAAGCAAGGCTCAGACGATAATTTCTCGGGGCCAGAACCTATGCTGGGTCTTTCTGTTTCCTCGGTCAGTGCTTCCATTGACGATTGGATCTCAAGCGAACATAATTGTTTATGGCAAGGCTCTACAGGATGCGGGCAGACTAAACGCATGCTCCCGAAAGTCAGTAGGAAGTCTGCGGCATTCCTGCTGTCTTTCAGTAGAAGTTACTGCAGAAAACTTATTGGTGTGCTTACGGGACACTTCGCTTTTGTTAAGCATCTTAGTGTGCTAGGCTAAACTGAAACCTCTGTCTGCGGCGCTTGTGGAGAGACGACGATACTTTGGATCATTTCCTTTGTTATTGCGTCCTGACTTTGTTCGGAACAGGTGGCAGATTTTTAACGCTGATGTGGTGAGTGCTCCTGATACTGTAAGCTCTTCATCGCTGAAGTGCATTTTCGGCTTTCTCCGAAAGCAGCCATGCAAAATTGAATATCGCTAGAGGTAAGCGGTTAGGAAGTTAAAGCACTTAATGAAAAGTGCCTGCGTTTTTTTTTTAATATTTATTGAATTCCTCAAAAATGGGGTGTATACTAGGGGTCACCTAGTAAAAAGGCAAATTACCAATGTCATAATTTTTACTTGTCTACCAACGTCTAGTGGTGAGACTGCTATTGCGATCGCTGCTACTAATCACTCTGCTATTTCAATGAGCAGATAGCAGTTGCTATTGCTCTTCAATATACCTGCTCACTAATCACTGCTCAGTGCAACGTCAACGTGCAAACATTGATGTCAATAAGACCAATAATTCCAGGCACGTCGTATTGTTTTAAATTATAATGAAGCGGCTCCTCCTTCCTTGTCTGGAAGATATAAGATATCATTTCTGTCGTTTATATCGACCACGAAAACGGCTGAGAGTCCCTCTTCGCCATGCCGTTGCCATTTGTTTCTTATTGTATTTTTCTTAGATGAGTGCATAAACCTAGATCTTACATTTGTACAGAAGGATAGAACGTTTGAATAGCTTTGACTTAGGTCATCTCAAGTTTGGTCTTAATTTGCTCAATGGTGTATCGATTACGACAATTTTTTTATGAAACCAAAACTTGACAATTGTCAGCTATTTTCAGACAATTCTACAAAATTGTCTAATTACATATTTATGAAAAAAAAATTGTCAGTTTACAATTTGTCACCTGTCACCTGTCGCAATTGTCAATTTTTATGAAACAGGGCCCAGATGTTTGAATAAAATCTTTTAAAATTGCTAAAGCTATGGCCAAAAAATCGTATCGACCAGGGTTATGCAAACAAAAATGCATCTTATCACATACCTTTACAATTTAATGGACTTTCTCGCGTTTTTTACTCTATGCAGATCCAATGACCACATTACATGCCATTGTAGCAATTGTCAAATATAATGACTGTTCCTGTGGCTACTTACGAGTAGTTTGTTTTTTCTTACCACCAAAACATTGTCAGTAAGTCATTAAATCGAACATACGAGTAATTGTGATGTTTCAACACACCGACATTGGCCCAGTCTCTGTTTCGAAACCCAAAGAAAAGTACAAAGCTCGCCAAAATAAATGATCGCAAATAACACCAAATATAACAGCGAATCAATTAAATACAAAATAATTTTAATTTCACCTTCGGAAGGTAAAAAAGCAAACTCCCATTCGATGGAAGCCTAAATGTCCATAGAAATGAAACCGTTGCAAAAGTGTAAATTTCGTTGAATAATTTATTGATTTTATTTAGTTTGTCTTTTTTTGTGTTTTTTTTATTGCAAATGGTTTTTTCGAATTCGCAGAATTGAACTCGACTTTTTTTCGACATGTGGTTGTCATTAATTGCCCGCTGTGCTCATGGTTTGACATAAAAAATTATCATCTTCGTTGTATGTAAACAAATTCAAATGCCATCTTTTGCAAAGTTGTAAATAACTTTTAAGCTCGGGGCATATTTATTTTTATAGCACAAAGATGATTCGACCTTTGTCTGAGATAGTGATGAGTCATTGAGGAAATAAACTCAGACTCACTGGGTTTGGTCATTAAATCCACTTTGCTTTGTTAGCTAAAAATAAATTCTTTTTTTTTTTAATTAATTCAAAGTAGGTGTTTAAGCAATTAATTATAAAACCGGCAAACTATGGATGGACTATCTACTGTTACTGATATACTGACCAATACTGACCTAGTGACCGTCAAATAGTGATATGCTAATTGCTGATTTGATACCTCCATAGCTACCTACTCCTGCTCTCTTTAACAGTAGAGTGACGTCTTCATGATGGTGGCCTGGCAGTTGTTAACATCTTGACGAATATAAAATTGAAATGCACATTTTCTTCTTATGAATTATGCGGCCTTGATAAAGTGTTGCCAATGATTTTTTTCTTGAAATGTATGCGGATTAAGGTCACGGATAAACTGAAGGTCGATGAATGTTTATACTGGGTGCATATTAAGAGGTAGCCAAGTGCAATCGAGTGTGCTTGCAACAAGTGCATATGCAATACGTAATTAATTTAATGGACTATCCAAGCGATAGGTAAAACTTAATGCATTATCATCCCTCCATTGAGCTGTGTCTGTTGGTAAACATAACTTAACTTACCTAACGTTGAACGTAAACTGGGTGGGAAATCACAATTGTGTAAGAAGACCTAACCATCGCCATCGGTTATACATCTATATAGGGGTATATTTTACTTTCTTTTGAAAATCAATATTTGTATAGGTCTTCTGATTCATGTATTTTTACAAATTACAAAGAATACTAGCTATTTTGGGGTACCTATACCTACTTGTTTAGGCTTAGTAATGGCTGAATGTATTTCAACAAAATTGTATACAGACTACAGAGGTACATATCTCTGCTCGGCGTTACCGATGGGCGACTTTAGTCGCCATTGGCGAAACATATCATAATTCACATTATAGCAATTTACGTAAAAACAAAATACATTTGTCATTTTTCATATAGATTTACTACAAAATCGTTCCCTAACTTTTTCGTCAGTTTATCTCTGAGAAAGATTTCATTTCATCGTTTCTTTTCCATTTTTACTACAAAATTTAAGAAAAAAACCTAATATCTGATATATTGTTGAAAATACATCGAGTATTAAGTTTTGTATGTACTAGGCCCCTTTTTATACTCTTGGCGACTTCATCATTTTGGCCATCGGTAACGCTGGCCCGCGAGTAGCCCACAGTCTCTGCCTAGAATACTGCAACTTTGCATGTTCTGCCTTCAGATCGACAATAAATGCTCTGGCATTTGCAATAGGATCTTTGAAATACAGGCTCAAAAAATGTCGTCCGTTCATTCTATACAGTCGAGCCAGTGCATAGTCGATATTTTTTTGACTATACAATATCCATCCTCACCTCATCTTTATGGTAGATACAGCTTATAGAGTTGGAGGTGCAATGTTTTTCTTAATTCTCCTTCTTTGCAGATGAAACCGAAAATCCGTCCAAGAATTTTCCTCTCGAAGGATCCCATTATCGGCTGTTTATCAACCAGAATTCGGTCCAATCAAGCCCAGCGAGCACGCAGTCTGTCCATTGCGAAGCTGACATTTGCTCGGAGTTTGACGAAGGTTTAGCTAAATGAAACATAAATCATATCGCCCCATCAACGTCCGGTATCCTAGAAATCATGGAGAAATTCCTTAAAGTTCAATACATAACTTCGTTGAGGGTAATCCGGATCATAAAGGTTTTGTCAGGAAGACGAAAAAACTGGTCTTTGTGTGTATCTGATCTGTATAGGTTTTTGCGGATATCGGGGTAGCTGGCGAGCGTCCCGCCGGGTAACCACAAGAAGAAAGAACATATATGATGCCAGCCAAGTCAATGATGTAACATTGATGGCTAACGCCCATAAAAGGGCAAATGGGTTCACAATAAGGACCTAAGTATTACGGTTGACCCTGTTCTACCTACCTATAAACCTATACCCAAGCATGGATTATGGATGAAGCTCCGTTTTACAGGCTGAAATTCGAGCTCTTTATTTGAGAAAATTAAAACAGATTTACAATAAACTACATTTATATTATCTCCGATAGTAGGGCAGCCTTTCTTGCCATTAATACCTTTACGATTACATCAGCACAAACAAACAAACAAACAAACAAATTCAACGAATCAGGAAAGCGAAAAATGTTTCCACAAAAACATGAAAATATTCTGCACCCAAAAAGAGCATGTTGAGCTCCTTTTAGGAGAAGCACCAACGTCTGTATTTACTGTTTTTATTGACAGACGTATTTAATCCATGGTGTCAGTCACTTGAGTTGAAGAGTTTGACATAATATTCGTTTATCTTAGGATTCTCGAAAGGTTACGCTTTCGAAGACAAAACAGTAGAGCAGATTGCTCCAAAAACTCGTCTCTGATCTGTACCAGCCAACATCCTTACAAGCGTCAAAGGCTACAAGCGGGGGATTCGATTACTTCGCCCCTTCATCGTCACCGAAGACTAACCATGCACCAACTTTATCTCGACACTTCAAACATCCCATCAGCGGCAATAGGCGGGCGGGTTAGATTGTTTCGGTCATCCCTCGTCTTTTTTCCCCGAAGACAAACCGCGACCTCTTTTTCGGTACCAAGCAGTATGGCGGATTGCTTCAATCAAGCTCTTCTGCTCAGCACAGTACAGTCCTTGTCTTTTGGACAGGTTGTCAAAGGAAATAAGACAGTTACGGTCACCCTCCGTCCTTGCCCGAAAGACAAACCGTAACCAGGAGGTGCTAACTTTTATAATTGAGTTGACTGCTTCAGTTCCCATCAGGACCTTTTAACGAGATAAGATACACAGACATATCTTTTGTACAAATATAAGTTGCAGGTAGAAATAGAGCTTCCACCTGTAATGTCCGGCCCATAGGTTTTTCTGACCACTCTCCCCCTCTTGAGGTATCACAATGGGCCAAGACCTAACCAAAGATTCTCATGTGACCCTTTGGATCGCATGGTTTGAGCTTCTGGTTAATCTGAAGTCTTATATCACTGGCGCAGCTATAAGTCGCATGTGTTATTGTTATGGCTTATTTTTACGCATATAGAATTAAGTACATTATCTTTCTATTACGCCATTGGTGTTCATAATTTTATTTATGATTTCCAAAAATAACACAATAGTGACCTTCCAAGGACATTGAGTCTAATCAGCGAGTGCCATAACATTTGTTCTACATTTATCAGCACGCATTATATAAATAATGCGTTCTCTACAGATAATTGAATAAATAGACATCATTACTCCGTATATACGAGTATGTAAATTTAATTCAATTAAATTCAATCTTTGGACTGTCCCTACTCACGTTCTTAAACACATGAGCCGACAATAATCAACAATGAGATAAGGTGGACTTTGTAATTTTCCGACACAGTTGAGAGCAATTTTTCATTCTCCAGGTCCAGAAACTAGAGTATCTATTTTATATAGATGTGCATATATGTGTAATACAACTTATCTGTTAAGTAAACAGCAATCATTGACATAAAGATTTCACTGCAAGACAGGGTATCAACATCTACACTGTCGGAGAAATACGAATATAAAGACTGACATGACATTCGAGACCAATGACAACATACAATAAAATATTGTTTACCAAAAAAAAAAAACATGCACATGTCGACAGTGTAACTCGTGAATAAAAAGTTGGCGTAGAAAATGTCAATAACGTTGCAAATGGGGACATCGGGTACGAGCTAGTCATGCATCTCTATTAAGAGTGTTCATATCTTTTGCATGCGGTTAGTAAAAGCCACACTCATTCATGCTGATTGGTATTAATTTAGTTACAAAATTTACAAGGCTTCTAATGAAATGCTCAGCCGCGTTTAAGAAGAAGATTTTTTCTTCATTCCAAGAATAACCTGTTGTTGTATAAAGTTTAGATTACCACAAAGATGCTAATTAAATTGCAATTTAAGTCTAAATTTATAAATACCTATACCATTGACGTAATCACATCCTAATCGCGTTTGACTTTTAACCGAATTTGATTATGTTTTCGGTAAAGAAGCATATTTTCGACGATTAATGTTTTTGACATTATGACTTTGTAAAGGCATCATAAGAGAAGAGGAGAATAACGCTTTTATAGAGATTGTTGAGTAGCATTTTGAAATATTCGTTTCTACAGTTAGAAATACTCATTTCGAACAGATTAATTTGGCAGAATTGAAGATCCGTAAAGTCAGTTTGAAAAGTTGCCAATTGCCAAGTAGGTAGAGGTATTTTCCAACTCTTTGCAAGCTTGCCCACCAGTGGAACACATTTTTGGTCTTCCATAGAAATGTATCTTTAGTTAACTGGCGCCCGATGAGTAAACATTTTATGGAATTTCATGAAAAATTCTCTGAGAGATTCTACATAAAAGTTGTTTGAGAGTCCTTTTTGAATATTACACTAATTTTCAGCCAGCTGGCCTTTCATTAAAAATTTGTATCTTGTTCTTCAGATAGGAGATGTTACTCCCATATCTCATCTCTGAGATAAATTGTTGTACTATATTTAACTTATCGAATGTTATCGAAAAGTTAAAACTTAAACATGAAGCGAATGAGTTATAAAAATAAAAATAAAGCAATAATTCACACAACAGGTCCGTATAGGCGCCCAACAAAAACCACTTGTTTTTGTGATTTTTTATTTTTGGAACGAATGGAACTGGACCGTCTAATTTTATGCCAAGTTCAGGCGGCTGAATTGAGAATTATTTCCATGACAGTTGTTATAGTCTCTGATATGTTTGTCAGACGTTTACGAGAGGTGGCGCTGTAAAATCTATGTAATTTTGGTATTTTTCTTGGGATTGAACCTGAGATCTCTTGCTCACTAATCTAGCAGACTAGACACTGTACTCACCGAATAAGTTTTTCCTCGTACACATATCGACATTCTGCCGATTGTGAGGTCACTTAGCAGGAGAGAATAAATCTGAAAATTCTTAGCTGGAGAGGTCACTTAGCAGGAGAGAACGAATCTGAAGATTCTCCTCTGCTGTGTGCCGGGTACCTTCCAGGTAACTGTAAGGCTGATAAACTTGCCAAACTCGGAATGTACCTTAGGTATCCCGATCGGCTTTACATGTATGTAAACTCATAAGTCATAATAAAGCTGAATGCTATCGAAAGAACAAACCTTAGGTGGACGAGTGGCACGACATGTCTATAGCGACAATACAGATCTGGCCAAATCCAGATCTTAAACGTTCTAGGAATTTGATCTCTATTGACAGAAGGCATATCAGCAGCGCCACAATAGATGTCATTACGGGACACTGCCTTGTAAGCAGACATGCAACAAGGCTTGAAGTATTCTCAAACGATTTTTGTAGAAGTTGTTTAGACGAAGAGGAGGAGCAGACCATTCATCACTTTCTCTGCACTTGTCCAGCTCTGTCCCGAAAACGGAAACTCCATTTGAGAGCGTTCTATTACACTGGATCTAAACGATCTAACAAACCTAAACATTCGTAGTCTCCTATGTATCATTAGAAGCTCAAATTGGTTCAACGAGCTGGACAAAACTTATTCTAGTTTCATGTGCTATTGCAAGGGATCTTATAATGGTCTAAGTGTGTCGGTCTTTTGTCGGCAGTAACTTCAACTTGAACTTGAAATAGAAAGGCCATCAAATGGTCGCTAATAACTTCAGGACGAGTCAGTATAGGTAGCGGATTTTTTTAGGACCCGAACGTAATTCTTTTCATCTATTTTGGACTGCTCAGTTGAAGAATGCACTCACAGATTAGTAGTTTCGAATTAAATACAAAAATTGTATTATCACTGAATATAAAATGTCGAAAAAGACTTATACACACACGGCAGA
Organism: Cheilosia soror; assembly: GCA_949372485.1. Taxonomy (NCBI): domain Eukaryota; kingdom Metazoa; phylum Arthropoda; class Insecta; order Diptera; family Syrphidae; genus Cheilosia; species Cheilosia soror. The sequence continues at coordinate 35,794,975 of OX443564.1, read as the reverse complement.
AATCTAAAGTATTGGTAAGGTATCTGATGACCTAAAAAATATATCAGATATGTTGGCGAGTATCTCGGTTAGGTTATGCTAGGGAGCAGTTTTTACCCAGAAGCCATAGAGGTTCATTGAGTTTACTCTTATGGTACATGGTAACTCACAGGGATCTACTAGGGGTATATTTACTAAATTCAGTCTGGCTTTATTTTGAAGCTAAATTCATTCCATGTCTATGGTATCGGTATGTGTGGAATAGCACATCATTCAAATGGCTTCCTCAACTTCGCTGGGAGTGCTTCAAGCCCGTGGTCGGTCCAATTTTTGATGAATCGATCCAATATGTACAGACTATTTCAGCAATATCGTCTTGATCTCGTCCAGAGTGGTTGGCTTATTAGCGTAGACTAGAAACTCCACGTACACCCAGAGAAAATACATAATCGCCCGGTGTCAAGTCGCATGATTGCAGTAGGCAATTCCTCCTTCACAACTTCGAGCATTGTGTCGCTTGTATGGCATGTAGCGCCATCTTATTGGAAACACAGCTCGGATATATCGATGTTGTCGAGCTCTGTCCACAGAAAGTCGGTTAACATCGCCCTATGCCTGAGACGATTGACGGGAACGATGTATCCTTCTTGCGCCATGCCATAAACCGCACCAAACAGTCAACACTTGTGGATGCATTGATGCTTGGTCGAACACTTGTGGATTGTCTTCGTTCCAATAACGTCAAATGGGCCATGCAGACGACTGACCTCACGACAAAATTCACGCTGCGTATCTACTTATAACTAAACCGAAATTTATTTTTTTTAATAATTTTCGTTCGGCAATTGGTGATGAAATGGCAAACCTTACTGAATATTTTGACAGCTAAATGTCATTGGTAATTTTGACAGCTACTGAAACATATCAAATGAAATAGGATCATTGTCATTCAGTCAGTCATTAATTTTCAATGGCCCATACGGGTAGACGAGAGATTGAATGTGGACGTGATCTAACCATTTCATCCTGGGTCTACCTAGAGGACGTCTGCCTGATGGTACGGATTCGATAGCACGTTGTCGTGGGATCCTAGTTATTGAGTTATAACGTCATCGAGTTTCACCCCATAAAAGATGTTTTTGTATGAGATGTGTCACGCCATTTGTCCCATTTTGACCAATATTCGAGAGGAACACTTCTGAGCTAATGTAAGACCTAAGATTGGCTGTTAATTTAAACTCAATCGATTTGGTGGTTTTCGAGATATAAGATGCTGATTGTTTATTTTGTATAGGCGCTTCCACGCCCCTTTGCTCAATTTTGACCAATCTTCACGGGAACGCTGCTGAGCCAATACCCAAGGCTAACTGTCTATAAATTTGAGCTCAATCGAGTTGGTGGTTTTCAAGTTTTAAGCAGCCGAACACAAATCACGATCTATTTTTTTTATATATTATACACCTACTAGCGGACCCAGCGAACTTCGTCTCGCCCCAATTTAACGTCTTCAGATAAAGTCCAGAGTGATAATAAAACACAGACAGTAAATAGCACACATGCTCAACAGAAAATGAAATTGATCGTAAAATTGCATAAGCAAATAAAAAATATCAGCATGGGCAAATTTAAATTTACAAGATAGAGCTTCACCATTAATAGAACAATTAACTTTCTTTCATGATCATTCTATATTAATTTGATTGATAATTACTATTACAATGCGAAAAGGACACCTGTCAAATTGTGCACACCCTCAGTCAGGGTATAGCGCCATCTATCGGGTTGTTGCATTGATCGCAGCACAGCGCCATCTATTATTTATCTCGTTAACTTTTTCTGGTTCCAGCTGTCGCCCATTTGTTTCAGTAAAATTTCATACAGGACCAGTAGTTAATGTACCTTATTTACGGCCGCATCTGAATTTAACATTTTCTTAGCACAAATGAGTTTTGAATAGAATGAAACAAGTGTTCCGATTCGTCGATGTTCAATCGTAATCGATTCTCTAGTCTAGAGCATTGTCCCTATAAACTTTACACAACTTTCACAAGCTTGTTCACTTTACGAAAGTAAATGAGTAAAATATGGCACTTTGGTTCTCCTGTTGCAGAAATTGCAAAATATGATAAATATCGCTGAAGTTTAATAATGAAGATTAAAATTGTCAGCTGTCAAATGTCATAGCAATAATTATAGATGCGCTTAATCTATTATGTAGATACTTTACAAAATAAACCAACGCCATCTGTTTGAAAAATTCGTCATGATTTTAATGACAAGACAACCACTCTAATCAAAATCAAAAACAAAAATTGAATTACGAATAATTGCAATCAAATTTATCATCTCCGACATAAAAACACAGTTAAATAACAATTTCAATGTTTACCTACTCAGTGAAAAATACTTAACCATCTCTTAGCAACTTTAAAAAGTGTTAAGCTGATGGTTATACAAATAAAATTGATTGTCTCTTGTAGTAGGTATAAATAGTAAGCCCATAAACACTTTGTTACGAAATATGCGCCGAGCCAATGCCAAGGCGCCAATTTTTCGGTTTACGATTTAAAGCATTTAAAATTAAAATTCCCAAAAAATTTCCATGAGTAAGCCAATTTGACACGTTAATACCTATACCTACCACTTTTGCGTAACTAAAGGGTGCAACATACTGTAACCAGCTTTTCTTATTTAACAATCGACGTGAAAAGCAAGAAAACAAAAAAACAGTCTTCCAAAAGAAAACAACAAAATACCCCTGGTGGATAACTGTATCAATCAAAACCCCATTCAGTGCCATTCACTTGAACTCGATTAACAACATTTAACGCCACTTACCCGAGTCATATTGAATTTGGGCATCGATGGGTACTTCGGACACCTTCCGAATCCATAACCAGCGGCTGAGGAAATCCAAAATGTCAGCCAGACAATAACAGAAGTTTGGTGAAACTTCATATTTTCCGGATACGTCGCGTCGAGTACGTAGACGTAGAGTAAATGTACAGCCACTAATGGAATGCGCGTTTCACAATTCGAATTCAGCGTGAACGCGTGCCAAAAATGTCACACTGCGTATTTGTGTATCTTTCAAAACAAATTCAAATCCAATTCCGCACAAAATTACCGTCTTCGATTGTGACCGTTTTACTGTCGTTCACACTCTTGGCCAATAGTAAAAAATTATTGGGCGTCTATGGCTCTTCAAATTTTAATATTCTACTTGCGTCCACAAACGCTATAGTTGCAGCGTCCAGTCAATTGCAACAAATGATGGGTTTGTACTTGTAGAGTATCTATATCGACTCTTGCAACACACAACGTCGGCGCGGCGCGGCGATTCAACTTGCAATTTTCGTTTCGACGCTAGCGTTATATAACATTCGTTACATGCAAGCGAGCTTGATCTATTGGACCGATGATGACGGACGACGACGACGTCGACGGGCTCTAGTAACTTCGTTCCGCCGCGCAAATTACACTCCACCACGATGCAAACTACAAACGCACGCGTGCATTCAACGGCCCCGCACAACTTGTACTTGAATGGAAACAATGCACCTTGCGAAGAGGTGGTGGAGGCAAAAATAAATACACCACTCTACGGGAAGTGGAAGTGAGTTAGGAACCAAAGACGGATTCAGGAAGACCGGGGGTCAAAACACTTTGGCTCAGTGGAGTAAGCTTTAACGAGCCGCTCTGGTTGCGGGTTGCACAATATGTTACACTAACGGAACGTATATTCGTTAACGAAAAACCAAACCACAATGAACCCGAAACGAGGTCGACAGTAAAGTTCAAGTGAAGTTGTTCAAAATTCGTTAGCTGCAATGGTACAAAGACGAGCAGATACAATGAGGTACTACGAATACCGCGCTAGTGCGGATGAACCTGACGATACGACAACTTGGAGCGAACTAAACGTCGCTGTAGATTTCACTTTAATCAGTTTGACAGCTCTGAAAATGAGATACACTTGTGCTCTGCTTTTGGTTAGTGGAAAAAGATAGAGATGATGACGTCGATTTATTAGAGTGCAAACTCTTGATTGACGATGGTAGTTTCAGTTTCTTGGTTCTTTTATCTGTTTCGGATGGTCTTTGGTGTTGTGGTTTGTGGAAGCAAAAGCATTTATGGTGGTGCGTTGGTGAAATTGGTTTCGATGCAGCTTTTCTATGCAGTCGCTTATGGTTGCCAACGGCTCTGAACTTTGAGAAATTAGTTGACACACTTTGGGGAAAGATGGCGTTGCCTATATTTTAAAATAGTAGCGGTTAAAATTTGAATTCGAAACAGAATGGTTAACATTCAGTTTGTATGTATTGTCTTACTGTCTATATTAGGCGTGTTTTTTTTTTTTTTTTTTTTGTTTGCTATCCTATAGGCTTAGAATAGATAAAACAAAAAAAAAAAAACGTTTGGAAAACTCGCTAAGCCCATATAGGATTGAAAAAAAAAACGCGCCTATTGTTGAACAAGACAAGATGAGAAATATTTACGCTTGCATAATATTGGGTGATTTTTCAAGTATGTATTTGGTTTTTAAAAAACGAATATTTGCAAAATTGAGTGCAATTTGTATTACTTACTGACTTATCAGGCTCCCGACCCGTATAGAGTCTCTGCCTGAGACATTGCAGCCTCCCATCCTCTACGATCCCGAGCACGCTTCTTCCAGTTGTTCAGACCAAGCGCTCTGGCATCCGCGATGGCTTGGTCTTTGAAACGGAGGTTCGGTCTTCCTTGCCTTCTCGAACCTGGGGGCTAGGATTCGAAGATCCTCTTAGCTGGAGCATTATTGCACATTCGCTCGATGTGGCCGAGCCAATGTAGTCGACGTGTTTTGGCTTTTTGAACTACATCCACATCATGGTACAGCTCATAGAGTTCGCGGTTGCGTCTTCTCCTCCATTCGCCCTCCTCGCACACAGGACCAAAAATCCGCCGAAGTATTTTTCTTCCGAAGGAGCCTAGTATCAGCTCTACATTCTTGCTTATCGTCCAGCACTCGGCGCCATAAAGCAGAACTGGCAGGATAAGGGTTTTGTAGAGCACACATTTCGTCCTTCGAGTTAGGAGTTTTGAACACAGTTGTTTTGCCAAACCGAAGTAGCAACGGTTTCCTAGGGTAATTCCTCACGGGATCTCCAATAGGGTGTCATATGTGGAGTTCATGTTTACCCCGAGGCAGGTGAAGTCCTTAACTACCTCGAAGTTGTTGCTATATCAATAGTGACGTTTTGTCCTAGGCGGTGGACAGATGCTTGTTTGTTTATTGATAGCATGTACTTAGTCCTGTCCTCATTTACTTCAAGGCCAACTGATTTCGCCTGTTCTTCAATCGCCGTGAACGCTTCTATCACGCCACGCTGCGAGCGACCGTTGATGTCAATATCGTCCGCATACCCCAGTAGCTGAACGGACCTGTTGAAGATAGTGCCTTCCGGGATGATAGCGTGTTTTCTTGCTAAAATCCGGTGCAAGTTTGAAATATATCGGAGGAACTGCTTCCAAACTGCACGTTGCAGCGCGTGTTTTCCAGCGTAACGCGACACAGCTGAATCAGTTTTGTCGGGATTTTGAATTCGGCCATCGCCATATGGAGCTCCTGACGATGTATGCTATCATACGTGGCTTTGAAGTCGATTAATAGGTGGTGAGATTCGACTTGAAATTGGTTGGTCTTTTCCAGGATTTGCCTCTGCCGGGCCGGAAGCCACACTGGTACGTGCCGATTAGTGTGTTGCAGAACGGTTTAAGACGTTCACACAGTATATGTCTCGATAGTTCTTGCAAGACAAAGGATCGCCTTTTTTGTAGATGAGGCTTATGGCGCTGATAGTCCAGTCATCGGGCATGTTTTCTTTCACCCATACTTGGTTGATGCTTCGGTGCATGCTCCCTACCAAAACATCACCACCATATTTAAAGAGCTCCGCTGGTAAGCAATCCAGAGCCTGCGGCCTTGTTGTTCCTAAGCTTTTTTGTAGCTAAGCCAACTTCTTCTATACTAGGTGATGGAACTGGTTCGGACGCTTTCTCTGGGGCGGCTGGTACCGTAAAGTGGTTTCGGCTACCTCCTTGATGATGTCGCGATACTGGCACCACAGATTGTTGGCGTTTTGCGGTAGGTATGAGTGCACAGAGGAGAGTCTCATAGTTAGGCGCTCCCTGTAGGCTCTGGCTACTCCATGTGTGCTAAGGCGTCCAACGTCGAATTTCTTCCGAGTCGACGTTTGCCCCTCGGAATGTGTGCACATCGAGGATTTTGGATGCAGCGTGCTTCGCACCGATTAGCACAATTGGTCGATTTGATTGGCGGTTCGACCGTTTAGGGTCGATAAATCAGTTCTTGCCATTTACCTTTTGAATATTATTTCGTGTAAATATTAACCGCGACTACTCTTTAAGTGGTCCATCCGGAATGCCAAATTTTTGCATATTTTTTTAACATATCGACTGTTATCTCACCGTATAGACGAGAGACTTCACACACCCCCACAAAAAACAGTCCAGCGACGTCAAATCGCACGATCTAGGCTGTCAATTCACAGGTCCAAAACGTGAGATGAATTGCTCACCAAATTCGCCTCGCAATATGTCCTGTCCATGGATTCGCGACATATTTTTTACTGAGCACGATTTTTGGTAATAAAATTCATTAACTTGCAAATATTGTACGAGCGTAGATAAGTCTATTCATGGTAAAATGGCAATGCTAACTGAGCATTTTTTACTTTGACACGTCGTATCACTAGTCACGCCCACGAGTGAACTGTCAAAAAAACAGTCTAAAAAACCAAAGAGCAAAAGATTACTTTTTATAAGCGCAAATTTATTTTGAAGTAGATAATGTGATGTTCTGCCCGGTCCACAAAAAAGGATAACCCCGTTAACTGCGGTTTTAGAAGTTCAAATCGATGCCCACCATATTTTCATCGATTTCAATGCCAATGCCATGGCAGCGACTATAGAGACAAGCTATACAAAGCCATGTCTAGTCTAGTTCTGACATATGTGCAAACCTCGTTTGTCTGTGTAGAATGACGATGGTGAGAGCTCGCTCGCTGCTACATCTAGGTCGGTAACGACCTTAACGAAACCTTTAATGTCAAAAGAGGATTTGGATCAGCAGTGCACTTGAAAGAACTGTCCGAAACTCACAACTTAATACACAATTTTTGACGATCTTTCAAAAAAGTTCAATTATATGCGTACGCTGATAATATTGACATAATTGGTAAAGCAGAGCGAGTTGTCAGTGGTATATTTGCTGGTGTAGAAACGGAGTTTAGCCAACTCCGTCAACGATGTACTATCAACAACAAGAGACACCCAACATCGACGAAAAGTAGTAGAGCCCTATCCCGAACAACTAAGTACAATCTGTATAAGATCCTGATCGCAGTCATTCTGAAGCTTGAACTATATCTATAGACTATAGTGGATGAAGATATCCTCGATTACTACAAGAGAAAAATTCTTTGTAAAGAACCTTGTAAGAACATTGCAAACGTTTTTTTCTCGATACTTCGAAAAGTAGTCGGTCGATTAAGTTGAAACTTATGTACACCATATATTTGTTATGAAGTAAAAGGTGCACGTAAATCAAAAGTTTTGAAGTTTTCCGATAGATGGTGCGCTACGCTATATACCTTGGACCTGGGTCTCAACCAACAAGCGTCTTCAGCCAGCACGATATTTGGCCAGTCGTATCCAGTTTTGTACGTTAAGTTGGTTAAGGTCCAGTTGCGTGCGCCACATAAGTCGCGGTCTTCCTTTACTGCGCCGTCCCTCGGGTGTGGATTCATAGATTTTCCGGGCCGAAGAAATTCGCGTCCGTTCGCTATACATGACAAAGGCACCTCAGTCGTTGGACCTTCACTATTCTGACTAGGTCGATGTCGCTGTACGACCCGTACAGTTTGTCCTTGTATTTCCTCCTGCATTTTTCTCTCGAAACAACCAAGAGTAACCTTATCCGCTTTTGATAGAATCCATGCCTCTACACCATAGGAAGGACTGGGATGATTAGGGTATTATAAAGGGTCACTACTCACTATAATTGTTCTAGAGAGGGCTTTGACACTCCGTTGCTTTCTTAGTCCAAAGACACAGCAATTGGCAAGAGTTATTCTTCGTTTAATCTCAGCGCTGTTGTCATTATCTGAGTAGAGCCTAGGTTAGATAGACAAAGTCCTTAACCACCTCAAAGTTATATCTGTCTATAGTGAGATTTTGTCCCAGCTCTGTCGGTGGTGGGTGTCCTTTCTTGTTGACAGCATTTACTTTGTCTTGCCCTCATTAAGAGCGAAACCACCTATTTATTTGTATTTCCTAATGAGGCACGATTAACACCGTCTGATCAGTGATCAGGTGTCAAACGTCGTTAACACGTACATGATAACTTGATGAGTTAGTTTTTGTGATGTCAGCATTTCAAGAATTGACACGTTTCGTGACATCTGCAATTGTAGGGCAATTCAAGTCAAATTTCAGACAATCCCCAGCAACGTTATGTAGCCTTAGATGATTAACGAAGTCACGGGCAAAATTTAGAGCTACAAACTTATGCAGTTGTAACGAATCGTGCTTCAAAGACAAAACGTAATAACTCTTTTTCTGTGTGAGTAATTGGCGTTTTTTTTATTATTTGGCAGGTTACTATTTAGATTTATTAAAATGAATGTTTCGGATACCGAAAAGAGAATTTGGATAGTGCAGCGGTACCATGCTTTGCAGTCCTTCATTTCCGTCTAAAGGGAATTTAGGCGAGAGTTTGGCGGCATCCTCCTGAGTAGATGGACCATTATGAGGCTCGTAAACATGTTTGCCGAATCTGGAAGCATCACACGAAGACCATACCATCCAGATCCCTATGTTTGGGTTCAAGATACAATCGCGGCTGTAGCATCGTCAATTCAGGCAAATCCAAGGGTTTCGACTCGAAACTTATTGGCTCAAATTGGAATTAGCCAGACGGTCATTGCAACGTGTCTTCGTACAAAGTCCAAATTACAAGCAAGTTTAACCCTCTGGATTTTCCTATTCGCCTGGAATTTTGCCAAAAAATGTTTGCAAATTAATATCCAGAAACTCCACTTTCCGCTGACCCTCATAGGTATTGTCACCTGACCTGACTGAACCAGGCTCTTTTATAGGGTTATGTCAAGCAAGAGGTGTACAAAACGAAACCAAGGAACTTGACTGAGTTGAAGCAGTCCATTCCAACAATAATTGAGGCGATCACGACTTCAAACCTTCAGCCCGCATTGAATAATTTTCTGATCAGGAGGTGTCGCATTTGCGTGGATGAGCATGGAGGTTATTTACGGCCTATCGTCTTCAAAAAACAATTATTTATATAAAATTAAATTGAATTTTCTACAGGTATACAATAAAAAAAAATGAAATTCATTGATTAAAAAAAAAGTTATTTGAATTTCTTATTGTAGCACAATTCGTGCGCGTGTATTTTCGTAAATTAAAGCAACACCTGGTCCACATCAATGTAGAGTCCGTCAACTTTCTGAAATCAAAATTTGACTATCTATTCTATCTAAAGAAAACCAGTCAATTAAAGAAAATGCAAAATGGCCCCTAACTATTCATACTCATGCATGACAATACAACTCTGATTTTATATTCTGTAAATATTAATCTTATATTTATTTTCGAATTTTTCTACAACATGCATTATACATTTGGGGTTAAAATTACATTTAGTTCTGTTTTTTATTTTTTATGATCAATAATTTAAAATTTGCCCTAAAATATAGCTTATATGCTAGTAAATGATGTTAATTTAATTCAATATTCAATAGAAAACACAAAAAAAAAAAATAAATTACTTTATTAGAAGAACTTACCACTACAACATGACGACATTGTCTTTTCAATAGAGTTTACATTATAAACCTGGATAATGTCTATTAGATGCAATTTTGTTTCTAACTTACACATTTATTTAATTATAAGTGTTAAATAATATTGGTAAATAAAAATTTACATTTTTTAACGCGTTTAATAGAAATTTTATTTGGCAGTGAGAATGGGATTTAGTTTGTTAAGAAAAAAATAATTTTTTTTTTTTAATATTATAAATATTTTATAATCTACATTGTTCTAATAGTTGTACAAAATTGTTATTGCTTTCAATAGTTGTTTAAAATTGTGTTTCTTAATTATTTAGCACTGAAAATGACAAATATGCAAATTTATAATTTTAAAAATGTGCTTTAAAGAAAATATAAATAAAATCTTAATAAAGTAAATAATACAAAATGTTTAAATATTTGGAGAGCAAAAAAAATATTTCCTGGGTTTTAGTTGAACATAGTACGACTTTGGATCTTTGCTGCATTTTACGGGTATTTTCTCTAGCTATAGCCAGGATATGTACTTCCTTCAAAAAGAGGAAATATTTGCTCACCTTTTTGAAAGCAGTATTAGAAAATCTTCAGAAGATAGCAATTTCCAGTTTCGGAGTGAATTGTCAAAAAAAAAGTTCGTATTCTTTTTAAGCTCAGGCATATCAGAGGTCTAGAGTAGTGTTTATTTTTTTGTTCAGAGCATGATCCGAGCTTTCTCTAATTAAAAATCTAATTAGTACAGAAAATGTTGACAGCTAACCATATGATTGGGCGGTGGCCACGGTGTAGTGGTTAAAGTCATTGCTTGTGACCCCGAGCGGCGTTGGTTCGAGCCCCGGCGGGTGACAGCAATACCTATACTCTGCCACCGACCATAAAGAGAAACGACTAATATAAGAGTTTCTCCACCACCATACCAAAAAGGGTTTCTGCTTGGTAGTACAATGGACCGGGATTGGGTCAGGATTTAGAAAATTCCCTTTTTTACAAAACAAGAAAAACATAATATGTTTGCTGATCAGGAACGCGAATGCTGATACTGAAAATGAAAGTAGCTACATTGTAAAAAGTGTAGTAGATCGACATGAGTGTATAGCAGACTAAGGCTCTTATTGTGATTGTCGATCAGCGATCGTCACGACAATTGTCGATTGCGTCGATTGATTTTAGCTATTCGTACGCACAAAATTTGTTCACTTCCAAGAGAAAGCATCGATCAGACATTTGCAATCGACTACAAGCGACTGTCAAATCGACAAATATCGATCGATCGACAGTTGTCGATCAACGATTAACTATCGACACTCACAATAGGGGCCTAAATAAATCCAACAAATACAGATTCATCTGACAGCTAGTCGTTTCATACATCATCGCCCATCCGTCATCGGAGATCATGGGAGAGCGTAGTTTGACATTCCGATTGCCCTGACGTGTAGAGCACCAATCAGAAACTTGGAACCCAGGAGAGAAAAAAATACAATTGTCAATAGGTAAGTGATATACCGACAATTCAAGTTAGTTTTCGCGTTCAGGTAATTTTGAGCCCAGACAATTCAATTCGACTTACGATGATTAGATTGTAGAATGCGGCCAGTTCTACACAATTCGTCACACATTAATTGCGCAGAATACTTTTCGATTTTTTTGGAGAATCATCTAATAAACAAAGACAAAATGGGGATGTCCAAAACACTAGTTTTCTAAGTCTGACAGACGGATGACGTGATGGTGTCTAGATTGATAGCGTGAACACTTGTTTCATTTGGGGTATAGGTATGGAGGGGTAATCAAAAAATCTCGAATTTCTCGACATACTGAACTGAATACCAAGTTTTTATTTCGATTAGCTGTGCCCGCAACTTCGTTCGCGTTGTGAAAAGTTGCTTTATTAATTTACCATAATAATATTTTATAATAATCATATTAAGTAAACCTATGATATCAGACAAGTGAAAGTCAGGTAAAAATACTTTTTTTTTAAACAGTTCCAAATGACGTGGCTATGAGCGGCATAGCCTAAAACCAGCTCACAGTCTTAAAACCATTTTAAAAAAAAGTTTCATTAAAATCTGTGCAGTAGTTTTCATGCTTTGAGGTAACAGAGAAAATTTATACAGTTTTATTATAAAGATTGTGTCTGAAAGTGACAACAACTGATCTAGTTTTGAATATCTATGCAGATAAATCAATGTTTTGTGACTGAACTGTCAATGGAGTTTAAATGTTTTCTATCGTAATCAACTGCATCCTTGAATCTGACCAGAGCTTGGATATTTTTTCTTCCGACCGAATAGTTGTCACTCCTGCCAAGAGAAGACACCAACACTGCCAGCGACAGTATCAAAATGATAGTAGGCAGGTATAATATTGCTTTGGCAGCACTGTCTACCTTGTCTCTGTGTTGTAGCTGTGTTTTACCCATATTTTTATGCAGGGCTTTCTAACAAAATTGTTTGACGTGGTATATTTAACCTATTAACAAGGCCATTTACCTTATGATCAATGTTGCCATATTCACAGTTTTAACTGTAAATTACAGTTTTTTAGACAAGCTTACAGTTTTTAAAATTACCTCCTAGTGCAAATTACAGTTTTTTTTTAAATTTCAGATTTGAAAGAATAAATTAAAATGTTTTAAGTTTAAAAAAAAAATATATATGGCAACATTGCTTATGAGTTATGACCATCACAAATGTTCGAAGACTAGCGCTAGCGGTCATCGATGCCAGCAGTATAATGAGGTAAACTCCAACCCCAGGACTTGAAGCTATTACCAACATGATTCCACTCGATATCTTTATAAAATCATCGGCAAGCAATAATGTCATCAGCATTACCTACTCATGAGAAACAGCTAACAACACTAAAAATTAAGCGGAACTGGTCATTCGACGATCCTATAGGTACTCATGCCATACCTGTATCTCTATCGCTACATCAATTTATACATAAACTTTAAAAGACCACTATCGAACTTTTTAGCAGTGAAGAATGGAAAAGATAGGTATTGGTAAAATCAAATCAGTCGGATCAAAACAGGACGTATGAGTTGGGTCGTCAGGCATCCTTGAATCGTTGCGTGTTCCAAAACCTGTGCGCCTCCCAGAATATAGCACTGTATTCCAAGGAGAACAACGACACAAGAAGTGGCAATCCGTGAGTTTGCTGTGGGGTCAATACCACCGGAGGTATCACTATCTTTAACTAGGAAAGCATACCAATAGGCAAGTTAATAGATTCAATTTAATGTAGTTTGGTTACAGGGAATAAAACAGGCTCTATGTCTATCCCAAACGGATATCACATAATGGGCCAGTATATTGACCTCGCCTCGATACGAAACGGAGTGCTTCTTCCCGACATGGCAGCTAACTAACTGACTAACCTAACTTTGCGTGGTATATGGTATGGAATCGACTGTAATTGAAAAAGGTTGATGTCTCGCATTAATTTGTCGGATTGCGCCTTGCGCATTGGTGAAATGGCCACTGCCACTCACACTCATAAAATTATCGCAAGCTCCCTCTTAACCTGGTTTGTGCTCTCAACATGTAAGAGTTTTTTTAATTGTCTACTGCAGTGCTTGTAGCTTGTAGTTGCTTAAGATGATAAGAAGCTTTAAAAAAAGGATAACAATCAAAAGTAGGAATGTGTGAATAATTTGCACGGTATTCTTATTTATCAGTTATCATTATCACTATTACGATTATATTAAATTTTGATTACTATGTCGATTTTTTTTTAATTTTGGGTAGGATATATCTGTTTTACTTTATTTTATGAAAATTTTAATAATTCTTTTAATTCTTTACGATTAACTTTCGGTGGTTCTTTATTGTGTAATCTATTACAAAAGATTGTATAATTATGTTGTAAATATTTTATTTTTGTTTTTTCCTTTGAAACTCAGTTTGATTTTCTGGTCTAGGAATTTTGACGAATTCCTTCTAAAAGAAGATATTAAATGAAAACAAAAATATAAAAAAAAATGTATTTATTTTTATGTGTTTCACAATAATTAAAAACAAAATATTATTCCTAACAATTAGGTATACACATAAATGAGAAAACAAACTAACAAAAAAAATAATAATATTTTTTTAAATTTAACAATACATATATGTTATATTCAACGAATAGGAAGGTACAATTTAATATAACATTTATAGTGTTCTTAAAATGAATGATATAATTTTTATTTTCTTTTAAATTAAACAAAACTGGAAAACCTTTTCATTTGAGATTTCATTTTTGCTTTAGACGAAAAATTAAAAAAAAATTCTTTACTTACTTCGTATATAAATTTTTAAATTTACTTATAACGATCATTTCACGTATTATTATTTTTTATTTCATGTATAATCTATTTAGATCTACATATATAATAATATAATTATCATTATCGCTTAGTGGTTGTTTTTTTTTTGTTCTCTACTTTTATGTAATAAAATTAAATGAGTTTTGCTTATTTATTACACAAATTGCTTTCGAGTTTTTTTATTTTTTTTCGTTATATTTTTAAAACTTAATTTATATACGTTCAGTAACATATACTTTGGCGGTGGCTGGAGCGTTGGATCTTCGAACAGCGACTGACACAATGATACCGATTGCAACTAAGACAACACCCAGTGAGTTCATTATGTAATGTTCAATCTTCGAATTATGAGAACTGAAAGAAAAATTAAATTTGTAATAAAATAATTAACACCATAAAAATAGATTTTCATAATTTTAAAGTTTTCAAATGTATGTAGTTCATGGACTGGAAACGGTAGCCATCTTTGTGCCACAATAGTGGAACTGTTTGATAATGTTGTATCTTGTGGGTAATTTAAAGAGCGAGACAGTTGGTTGAGTTTGGTACTTTTTTATCAATAAGGAGGATCTGTATTTTTTTCTAATCTATACTGGTTTTTAGTATGTTAATGTCATTTAGTTAGGCCTCGAACTTCGACTTTTAAAAGAAGAAGAAGTTCGCATCTCAAGCCAAAGCAAACGGCCCTAAGTATTAGCGATGACCGGCCATAGTGCGGTACCTATATAGGTGGCGGTTTTCAAAAGCTGTGTTATTTGTTTACCACAAATCATTTGACCTGGTTGTTGAAGTTTGCTTGGAATGGATATTAGTGAGTCAGTTGCTTAGTGGTTAGTATTCTGGACTATACTGAGCGATATGTCCCACATCTGATGAACGTCTGTCTGACACACATTCTAGAGTAGCCATCCTGAGAAGGCTTTTCAATTCAGTCCTTTGAACTCGGAATGAAATGATTGTTTACTGCAAATCTGACTGTAAACCCAAGCAGGGGGGTTGCATGCCCCCCCATACGTATTACACTGTTAAATGTGTACGAAGTTCCCATTAAAAAATGGACTTAGTTCCCACCTTACATGGGAACTAAGTCCACTTCACGAAAGTGGTTTTGTTTCCCACTAGGTGGGAACCAAGTCCCTCAGTGGACTTAGTTCCCGGGGACTTATTTCCCTGCACCTGTTTTGTTACTCTCAACACTGGAATTTAAATGCATGGATAAGTTATGCATGCAAAGTCACCCAACCCAATTAGGTCCACTGCATTTCACTCCCAAAAAATATTAATTTCGTATTTACTTACCTCAAATATTTCTCAAGTGACAATTCACGTTCCTTCTCCACCAAACCAGTCACACATGTCGTAATAGCTAGCATAAAGTTTACCAATCCAAAACTTGCATGAATTGGCACCATAGCCGCTCTAAAATTATAGGTTGCATTCTCGCAGCACAATAGCACCATAAAGCTAAAACAACAAATAATATTTATATCAAAAGTTATACACATTTGCTTGATGGATTGTCCTTCTCCATAACTATATCCTCCATCATATACCAACCTGAAAAATCCAACAACAAACTGCAATGCGAACAACCCCATTGTCACAAAACCCAACCACGAATGTAACGAATAAAAGTTTTCCTTTGGCGGTTCGGATAGATTATGCGAATCGAATACGGACAGGAATCCTAGGACAATACATGGAATGGCACAGGAATGGAAAAAAATATGCGCCAGCTTCACATAGATTTGCTTCAGACATCTGCACAGTCTGTGAAGGAGAATTGCTGTAAATGAATAGGAAAGATATTATTTTTCTATTTTTCAGGTTCAGATAGGAGACATTTTTGGCTTACAGAATCCTGAGAATGTGACAAATCCCGTAATCATAAGTGCTGGATGTAAATTGAATTGCAATTGTGGGTTATCTGACCAAGCGAATCCCCCTCGATAGAACATTAACCAGAACAGTGTAAGAACTAACACTCCGACAAGGAGTATGGTTGAGAGTATCACTACTAGCAGATACTCGAACCATGATCCACAATTCCATGCATTATCGGAATCGTCTTCATAGCGCCTGAAAGAAAAAAATGAAATTCAATAGATTAAAAATATACCTACTATATGAATGTCAATTAAATGTTAAATAATAAAAGTGAGGGAGGGTTCTTGCCCTTATTTTGAAAGCTTATAAATCGGCTTTGATATGGTTTGACTGCTCCACCATTTGCTTGTAAGATTTCATTCAGGAAACAGAGCGACAGAGGTGTGGAATGGTTTGGTGAATGACATGTAATCGTATGACCCACTATTTCCATTTAATATTCGTCAATTGCTTTAAAGCCTTGGAGATCCTCAATTATATGGTAAAGTCCTGATTTTGAAATTAAAAGAATTTCTTAACAGAATCCTATTTTTTCTTTTTTTAAATACTTCTCCCGGGAAAGGCGAATCTATAACGCGTCATAAGCGCCCCGAGATGCTTGAAGAAGTATGTTAGTTCTGCACTTAAATTGCTGCAAATTGTAGTCTTCTGGAAGTATATCCCCAGGAAGCGAGTTCCAAAGTTTACTCGTCCTATAGGTAACAGAAGTCAAGTCAAGTGTACTGTATGGACATGAGCATTAGCTGTCTGTCTCGTGGGCTGCCCAAAAGTCGCATTTCGAGGAATGCCATGGAAGTACCTACAGAACAAGCAAAGGTCAGCGACATGTCTTCTGTGCACCAACAGTGTTGTAGATTCGATGAGAGTGTAAGTCGGCTCTCACATTGAGGCAACAATCAATAAGCAACTGGCAATATAAAAATGTGAAAATTATCGCTCACAATTATTTTACATTGAATTAAATTAGAGGTCTCACATCAAAGCAACTAAATATCGCTCGAACGAAAAATGTTGCTGATTGCTTATTGGCAGTTGCTATAGCAACTATAGTTGCTTATTGCTTGTTGCCTCAGTCTGAGAGCCGCCTAAGTCGAACTGCTCGTCTCTGTATGCTGTCAAGTATACGTTAAGTGAATGTTTTGGGGCCGACCTCCTTATATAGGAACAATATACCAGGCCTGGTCTAACCTGTGCTTTGTAGAGAAGGAAAAGTTGCTTGGGGCTAAGGTACCTCTTTGCTCTAAATAGGTGTGGCCCTGCCATGTGATTCCTGAATTGACTGTGACTCCTAGAAGGTGCATTCGCATTGATTAGTCCTTGGGATGGATTGGATGGTCATCCATTTGGATCTGAGGAACTGTTGATGAATTTTTCCTGGAAAATGTTGTGAGCTGTGTCTTGTTTGCATTAAATACAACCAAGTTGTCTTTTCCCCACTTCAAGATTTTGTCCAGATCACCATTTAGAGAACTAATTTGTTCACATCTCTGACTGTGTGATGTAGCCGCATTCACAGGCCCACTGTTCGAGATGGAAGATATAAGAGGGTGTCATCAGCAAAGCTGTAGATATTATTATTTATCGATCCAAGCAAATCGTTGAAGTGGAGAAGAAATAGAGTTGGAGCAAGAATAGATCCTTGGGGCACTCCTGGCATTTATAGCAAACGAATTAGATAATACAACACCATCTACAACAACTTGGATCGATCTTCCCAGAAGAAAATTTTGCATCCATCCGCAGAGTTGTTGTGGCAATCCATAAAACGCTAACTTGCCTTTGACACGTCCAAGGCTACGGCTCTGGATTCGCCGTGTTGTTCAATTGCTTGCGTCCATAAGTGCGTTACGTAGCTTAACCGGTCTTCAGTGGAATAACGGCTCCGAAATCCGTATTGCCTGTCGCTTATTAATCGGTGGCCTCCTATATAATTGATTATTTCGACATTTATTGCCTTCTTCATTACTTTTGAGAGCATTGAAAGTAACGCTATTGGACAATAGTTTTGTGGCAGACATTTCCTCCCTTTCTTTGGAATAGGTTGAATGCATAGGTCGATGCATTTATTAACTTTGTATCCATTAACTGGGTTGCGGGTGTAGGTTGCTTAAGTGGACCCTCCATTAATAGCTCTCTATTCCCGCCATATCGGCTCTAAATTATCAAGGGCAATCCCCATACGAGTGGATCTAACCAGCTCCTATACTTCTCAAAAATATTTTACCATACAAGATCCTATCTATATCTATTCATATCGTTCACTCTTTAAACACCTAACTGTAATCAGAAATTGCATTTCCAACTTTTAAGTGCTTAACCAGCAGTTACACTCAAGAAAGATCTCAGACTTGCTGTGCTGTCATACGTTCCAAATTAATTCCATGAGCAAGTAATAAATTTTCAGGAAACTTTTCTTGTTATGCTCTCATTATCGATTGCAGCTGGCTGATGAGGGCGAGGGCGAAGGCTCGAAGGGGAAACTACTCATATAGTTAAAGTTATACATATTAAAGTTTTTTTTCCCTGATATATATATAATAAATGTTATAGGAATTGCAAATTCCTAACAAGCTCCAAGGGAGGTCGAAAGATTCCAAGTAGCATCAACAGGACTCAAAAGTTTTGTCCCCATCGTGGTGTTATGTTGTGTCTCGTTGAACTTATCCCTTACCGAGAAGAACGAAAAAAAAAAACAGAACGAACAGGAAACGATCCCATGAGCATAAACTTTTCTGATGAAGAGAAAACAGAATTTTCCTAATTTTAACATTTCTTCATTCGAAAATAATGTGCGGGAGCATGTCTGCATCTGGAAGTTTACATCTCGAGTTCCCCCCCCCCCCTCCCCACCACAGTTTTGTACATGGTGGTGTATCCTTTCGGCTTTGTGTAAACATGAAAATGAAAAAAGGAAACAAGCAATTATATGGAAGTGGAACTGGTTGCCCAACATCTGAGATCTAAGTTCATTATTCATTACAAATGAAATGTAACTGAATCCGTGTAATGAAGCAATAAGCAGTTTTCAGGGAGACTTCATTTGGAAGACTCCTTTCGAATTATTTATTTATTTAATGCAAAAGTTACTAGTTTCAGTTAGATATTCGGTCTTTGTGTGCCCTTTTGCCCTTTGGCATTGTATACTCAAAGTGAATGAAAGGGAACACCTTTTTTATTGACCGAGGTTCCTGCTGAAGACAAAGGATGTGTTGTACTGTAATCAAAGTGTTTTGCTGAAAGGGCGATTTTCATCTGTAATTTGCTGTGATTTCGAAGCCGAAAATCTGTGTGAATAATGTAAGAAGAGAAGAGTTTTAGTCAGAATTAAGTAATTTCTTTCGTAAAAAAATTCCACAATTGATTACCTTAATTTTGATACCAACTAAAGCCAATATTGTTTGATTAATCGTTTTAAAATCGGAAAACAAAATGTTTACTGATGCATTTCAATGATAGCTATAACTAGGGGCTTAGTACATGGGCAAAGTGTAATTGAAGGATGGGCCGGACAAAAAGCGAATAGAAAATTGTGAGAGAGAGCAGGGACAGTGCTTATTTGGATAAAGATATGTCATACACGTTGGACTAAGGGAAGAAGTCTTGAGCTATCGACATGTCAGTGAACGCCTTATGACAATTTATTTCCCAATAGTAGCCGCATATGCCAGATATCCCCCAGATGACACCACGTTTTGAAACGGACTTAGGCTAATTGAAAAACGGACTTTGCAGAATGGCGTAATATTACTTTAGCTGGCACACCTCATTTCCTTACCTCATTATTCATTAAGAAATAGGGCTTTATCACCAGACCATAAAACCGTCTGAATTGATCGTGATATGCGTTCGAGGTAAGGCACTACTCCGGTATTCTAGAATTCAAGATGTCCGAAACTTCCCAGCTGCTAACATAGACTCAGAACACCATCAACATCAGAAACAACGAATAAAATACTGTGAGGCAACAAATTGTCAGTACCGTGGTTGATCGTGTTTCCCTCAGCATGGTGCCGAAGACCAGTGGTCTTGATACCAATAAGCGGGCGGGGTCTCTACCGCCCACCCCCACCAAAAAACTCACCCACAAAGCTACACTGCAGGGCGGCTTGTTAGCCGTTCAATCTGGACGTTGGGAGAAAAGATTTTTATCCAACAGCCCAAAAGTGAAGATAGCAAAGCAGGCGACCTGCCTAACTAAGCTTTCTTTTTAAGGTATGTGAAAGCGAGTTGGTCGGATAAACCAACTCATCTAAGATTTGGTCGAAAGAAAGTATACCTGATGAGTGCGAGCTTAAGATCCTCTGCACAAAAAATGAGAGGCTCTAAGATGTGTCATCTATAAAAGCATCAGTCTCCTTAACATCGCATACAAGATCCTGTCTACCATACTGTCTGAACACCTGAAACCACTTATACCGTGTGGATTTAGGCCCGGTAAGTCCACATCTGTCGAAATATGCACACTACGACAGATTCCGGAAAAACCCCTAGATCGATACTCACTATCTTCTTATCGATTTCAGAACCGTATTTGACAGCATTTATAGAGACCAGCTATACAGAGCCATGTCTAGCTTTCGCATCACTACAAAAATCCAAAAAAAAATCAAATTATTTAGAATGACGATTGAGAACACTCATAGCTCCATTAAGGAGCACTAAAACTTTTGCTATTAGAAAAGGATTTCGACAACATGATACTTGAGAACATTGTGCAAAGCCCACAGCCCATACACAAGGCACGATCTTTCAAAAAACAAAGCGAGCTATCACTGATATAGGTTTGCAAGTATAGAATTGGAGGCGGCTAAAATGGGCTTAGCGATAAACGAGGGTAAAACCAAGTATATGTTGTCAACAAGAAGGGACACACAACATCGACAAATCGACCTAACAAAATTAACATTTTTTTTTTTTTGCTTTTTTTCTTTGTCGGAGGTTACTATCCTATGGAGCATTCAGACACAGCTACTGGTCCATTGTACTGCCAAACAGACACCTTATATTGCTGTACTTAGTTTTCCCGTCTTTCAAAGAAAGATGTGAATGAGATTCAGTGATGAAGAGCTTAGATGTTCGGTACTCACCACGTCAACCCCAAAGATAAGCAACCTAATGCGAGCAAAGGCAGGACAACTACAGAGGAAGTGCTCCGCTGTATCGTCGTGCTCTCTACAAGCCAGGACAGATCACCACCATCTGTCACTCAAGCCCAATACATTTAAGTGTTTGGCTGAAGCTTGGTGGTCCGAAAGTACGCCCACAAGCGTCGATTCTCCTGAGAGACAGAAGGAAAGACGCGTAGTCTAATGTTCTCGCTTTCCACGAAGACTCCCGAACCAGACCCCTGTCCGGTTTTAGAGCCATCCGTGAATACACGATGGTATTCTTTCCCTGGCTCCGAGTCTGGAAATTAACATCTATATAGCTTTAAGGTAGTAAGAGACTTTGTCTACCTGGGGTCTGCTATAAATTCTCTTGTCAGTCGCTGTTTCGTTGGGCTGAAAAGGCATTTGAGCAGTAACGCCCTATACCGAGACATTCCTGTGTAAAGTCTTAGTCATCCAATTTTAGCTTTATGGCACTGATATTTGAACTTGGAAGCATTTGGACAAGGACCGATATAATTATTAAAAACTCAGCAGATCATAGTTACGAATGGCTTTAGGGATACTATACTCTCTGGGCACTGCTTTCTTAGGAAGTACGCTATGAGATTAGGTTTAATGCCTAAAACACACGTGCAGAATTCACTGTGCAGCAAGATTAGAATACACAAATGTAATTAATTCTTATGTGGTAATACAAATGTAAATTCTGCACCCACCGCAGTACTGCAATATGTCTCTATTTCCAAATCCACTAAATTAAATAGGCTTGGCAGCATCGGCTTTTTAAATTCAGCTACTGGTGCATACGAGGAGACCAGGAATTATTTGTCGTCTGTGTTGCACTCTCGTATTTTTCCCCGCATTCACAGCAACCGATGCAGAATTTCTGCACATGTGTTTTGGACATAACAGGTGCAGGTATCGTGAGGACTTACATGTCCCAGGGGATATTTCCCATCTTCTCCGTGAATGTCAAGCTATTGCTGGGAATAGAAGGAAACACCTTAGAAGGTACTTCTTTGACAATTTGAAGGAAATTCGCCTCTCAAACACAATGTAAACCATTTTTTAGGTTATGTTTGAGCGAACTGGTTAACGTTTTGATTCTGAAGGTTCCCCAGGAATGGCGATTGGTCCATTATGGTGCCTAGTCTTCTGTGATGAACTCACACCCGTTTAAACCTACCCTAACCTAACCTTGCTGGATTCACTAACTATGTATATACATTTTCCTGTCACCATTCGCCCTACATTTCGACCAATACCGCATACATTTAACCTAACAGGACATTTTAAATGACCGTCTTGCTGAGATATGTAATAGATGGCAATATGAATGAGCGATAAACCATTTATCCACAAGAAGATGTCAACTATTCGCAATATGCCTATTCGTATAAAGCCAAAAGATTGGGTACCAAAACACCATTAAAATTGAGCCGCGTATAGAACCAGATCCGTCAAAACTATTGGACGAGTTGAGTGCCTTTAGATTCTTTCAATCTGATGTCAATACAGAGGACGGAGAGGTGTACCTGAAGACGATCGCCGCCGCCAAAGAAACTTGGTCCATCCAAAATGTAATCAATGCAATCATACCAGTGTCTCAGGACCTGTCTAGGGTTGTTTAGAACTCCCGAGTCTGAGTATCTACATAAAATATTATCCCAACAAGACCCTATACGATGGGGCTCGATTGAAAAGGATTGACAATTTCCTAATTAAGGTGATTTGAAAGCACGTTGCAAGGGCAATGGCCAACGCTAATAATCTGATCTCGGGTGGTTATTACCCCAATTTAATGTACCACAAGAGTACGCTCCGGTCTGGCTTTATCCCACCTGAAACATTTCTTCATGCAGACATAAAAGAGCTAGTCCAAAATAAAGATGGTATGCCGGTATTGTACCACAGTCTTCGCGGCGCAAGGGATAAGCGGCTCATCCACGATGGGTACGCGTTTTCATACCGCAATTGCGGATAGGGACACAGTCGATACTTAAAAGCAGTTCACCGAATTTTAGTTGCTTGAGGAAGAGATAAGGGCAGACACGCTCTCCCTGGTCGGTGCGTTACCTATGTAACTTCCTCCTTAGTTTTAAGCTAGTTTGTAAGTTAGTTAGGCGTATTTTAGGAGGTATTTGAGAGGGGCCGGGCTCACCAACATGAATGAGTGCTACCGAGACTTAACCGACGTTTATGGCCTCGCTCGAAACCCGCCGGCCGGCCCGTGTGCACCATGTTGGCGACTGCCAGGCGCCCATCGACGCAATCGGGATAGTGACCAATCGAGAGATTGCTCATCACCGTGATTATAGGTAATTTAGGTTAAGTAGATTAGGTAGTTTTAAGAAAAACCAATAATAATGAGTCAAAGTATTTAGCAAGTTTCTTGGAAATGAAAAAACAGCACAAAATTGATAGATTTAAGGCCGACAGGCAATAGTTATATTGGTCCATGGTCCATCTTATCGACCATATAAACTTGGTTACTTTCGTTTCGTTGAAAAGGACCTCCTTTTTTACAAACCTCCCTGCCACCAGAACTGCAAAAACAACCCTCTCATTCTACATGCACAAAGCATGCAAATCAAAACTGCAGTATTTATGACCGCGTGATAGAGGAACATTATTCATCATCCTTAATCCATGCACAAACAACTTACACCAACACCCACTCCATCCATATATGGAGGGATATTCCCAGCCAAACAATGAGCACATGCACAATAGCAATGGCCGTTGTATTACGCTGACGGCTTACCTATGCCTGCAGTCATCAATGAATGCAGATTGCGTCTTTCCTCCTGAAAGGATTTTTTTTAAGACAAAAAGCCTTACAAACAAATGTCCCAGATTACTACCACGAAACCCCGTTACCCTTACCATATGAAAGGGTGCGAACAAAAATATAGAATTATGAACCCGCCGGCATTCAGTCAATGACCACTCTTTCGCACTCATTATCCAGATGGTGGACTTTTGTTCCCCCTGCAATGCTAATTAATTAAATCCACTGAAACCGTAAATAAAAAAAAAATATTCCCTTAACAGCCGTCAGTATGGTTGGCGTTGTAAAAATGACGAGAGATTTATTCAACTAGGGAAATCTGAATTTCAGATAAAAACTGCCGCGGCAGACGGAATTTAATTTCATATTTTTAAATAAATCTTCACTGAGAGAAGAGTATATCCAGTCCCAAATAGAGTCTTCCAGGCTCTCGCGAATGAAATCGCTTTTGCGGGATTTGTGTTTTTTTATTCAAGAGCCAGACAAAGCGCGGGATTGTTTTGCATTGCGAATAATTATGGTACCAATTGACAAAGGGAATATGGGCGCCACATTCTTTTGAATGGGCCAGGCCCAAGCGCAGGCCTCTTGTGCCCAATCGTTATGTAGTTGTAGACTATAGACAACAATCATCTAATTAATTCTTTTCAGTAAATTAAATAAGAAAGAACCGCTTAGCCGACATGCGAAATCAAACGCACTTGAGTGCGTTAATAGTGACTATGGCTCGCCCATAATTCATTCAATCTAATATAGTTTAGGGCGATTGGAATAGGAAGATACAAATCGCAGATACAAAAGAGCACATGTTTGATATGTCTACACAGAAGCACTGAAATATGTGGGATGAGGCGAAGTACACATTTGTTCTCTCTTAATTGCCACAATGATTTGCCTATGAATTTGTTTGTTTGTGGTGGTCCACCAGATGTCAAGAGGTCATATTGGTTTTAATTTGTTTACATTTAGTTGACGTTCATTGTTAGTATGAGGTGACTAAGAAAATTCGTTATAAATCATCACTTCTGACAGGCAGACGGTTATGTGGCAATGGCAAGACGCAAGAGTATTTGATTCCTTTGAGTGCCATAACAAATTAGCATGTGTTGGGAAGTGCTGAGAACACTCAATTGGTTAGATATGGAAGGCTATTTTTAGAAGATATGTGGAGCAAAATAAAGCATTTAAAGTACGTCTGCACTTTATCGGAGATTTATGTGTCTTATGAAGAAGGCAATTCATCATTATGGAAACACAAATTTTGCACCGTTTCTTTAACTGGCGCCCAAATAGTAGATACAATCCTCGCCACTTAAATACGACACCCCGTAGGTCTGTTTTCTATCGCCCATTGCTAGCAAACCAATTTTTTTTTAATTAAAGATGAGTTAATTGTTGTTATCTGACCAGAAAGAAGACCGACAAAATTCGGTCATAATAGTTGTGCGTCACTTTTAAATAGAACCATTTACCGAAAATAAGATTAATTTTATTTTTCTAACACAAACATTACTTAAATCTAAGGTAATTGGAGTACCTTAGATTTAAAAAAAAATTGTTGAATAGCGCGTTGAGCAACCTTTCTGCACTAAAACTTTACACATCCGGTTTTTAAGGGATGCATACAATTTGGCCAAATAATTTAGCGAAATCGAGCTACAAGCTAATACGATGGCTTGGGTTAGTTCAGATGAACTCGAATATTGTTGTCCTGATCCCAAGTATATGGCGCCTTCCAAATGACTCTTTTTTCGTCTGACAAGACCACGCGATGTCACTCAGAAATCCAGATCACAAAAACTGAGGCGTGGCCTTTTTCGAACCGGGTTAAGAGGTGGCTTATTTTCTTCTTTATTTTTATACCCTCCACAGGAAGGTATATTTACTTTGTCATTACATTGGTAACGTCAAAAAGGAGTCTCCGGAGACCCCAATAAAGTAGGTATATATATATTCTGAGTCAGGATCATATTCTGAATCGATATTGCGATGTCCATCTGTCTGTCTGACCGTCTGTATGTATGTATGAGTTTGAGTATGTTACAAAAGGCGAATAAAATTTTGCGAAAATTTGTTGCATGGCATCTTTTGACCAAACGACACTTTTTCCGTCAAAAAATCTCATATTTGACAGTGCAGGTAATTTTAGAAGGATCTGAATTATTTTAGTCGCCAACTTCTTGCTTCTTATTATTACTAACACATTAAACACATTAAATGGAGGTCGATATTTTTTGAGAAGTTTTATAATTTCTATGAAGTCCATTTCCGTCATTTTCGTCAATGGTCAAAACATGCGTTTTTGGGCGCGGATAAAACTGTTACTGTAGCACCACAAGCTTGGCTAGATTGTAAAAGAATATATTTCATTTATGTCCCGTCCAGTCCATCCATTATATGGGTCGCTTGTAAAGGTAGCTCATGTGCTCCTCATAACCACCGAATATCTGCCACCGACTCTATAAATTATTAGACGCAATCCTCATGGTTAGGTTAGGTTGAAAATTGCTACCAGCTAGGAAACGCCAACACACAAACACACATAGACCAGCATAGGTCCATTGTGATACCACGAAGAGCGGAACGGAGAACATTTGTCTCTCCCTACTCATTGAATTATTTTTGGCTTATTCCCAAATGCGCGGCAGATCGCTTTTCATGGCGGATTGGTATTTTTATATTTCCAAAAGCGATTTGATTCATTCAAAAGCGATAGCTATTGTGAGGATTGCTGATGGCAATAAATCCGCCAGCAATCCGTCACCTGAATAGCAATCGCTTTTGACAGCTTTTGGAAATACAAAAATATCAATCCGCAATGCAAAGCGATCCGCATTTGGGAATAAGCCCCCAGGCTTTTGATGTCTGGTCCCATCCCTATTGTTGTCCATAAAAGTACTTGGGAGTTCTACGAAATGTTAATTGATCATAGAATTTGATGAAGGGAAAGTATCTAATTTGACACCAGGACACGAAGCTCTTAGTATAAACAACCAAAAAGAGCTATGTTTTTCACTCCTAAAGGCAGAAATGAACAACAGGCAGTGGTCGAATGAACTCTCGTATAAGACAAACTGCAGCAGCTATAACATCTGCGTCTGTTCATCACGTCGGTCGTAGATATAAAAGCAGTCAGCTTTTCCACAATGGGCGGACTTAATCAGTATGTATTTGACCATCTAAAGGGATGTTTGTTGCGTCTATTGAATTCAAGGTTATGTGTTTATTAGGCAATTAGGCATTGTGTCGGAAAACACCAACAGCGAAAAGAGAAATTTTATAGTTGATAATAATAATAACTAACAGAAAGAGTCCTTCCATTGCCTCGGGTGTGATGATTTTAGTGGGGCTGTGAGCTGTGTTCTTCGTATACTAACGTCTAGCGAAATGCAACAATGAATGAATTAAAGAATCTAAAATTGCGAATAGAATTCTTGACTACCGTAAATGAACAAAAATCAAAAGCTAGATGGCGTAGCACCAGAGATTCCTAAATATCCCAAGACACTCGGGACAAAGTCGCGCACCGTAGATCGATGATGTTAAAAATACTGCCGATACAAACAATAACGAAGCGAATATCAGATAGATATCACAAGCACGATATTGGACAGACTTGCCGAAAAGGCGTGAAAACTCTATAAAGGAAGGGAAGATGTCATCCAAATAAGCTGTCAGCTCGGCGGGCTAAACTAAAGACATCAACTAACCTGTACTGGATACTGACGGCATTCTACTGATATAAATTATGGATTAACTGAGCGGATGTGGACTGTGGAGTCAATCTATACGAATCTACGATTGCTTTAATTGTTATCGAAAGTGCTATCGATTGTGTCATACTTGACATTACTTTGACAACCAAAATTAACAGGTGCGACTGGGGTACCTTTGAACATTGCTAATAACAAAACATTTATTAAATATTTAAAAGTACATGTATAAACCAAAATTTTAACTTGGTAGTACTGTCTTCTTTTCTTGTTTAATCGTCAACGACTTTTGAATATCCATTATCCTTTCAGTCGTCACTTAGAAGCAGCCGCATGACGCGGTTTTTACGCTTAATTTGCATATTTTAATTTTTTCTATTTGCAAGAGTGTAAAAATTTTATGGTGAGTTGCTAATAATAAAACATTGAATACATCTTTAAGGCCCAAATTAATTTGAAACCGTAAAAAGGTACGTTTTTTGACAAATACGAAAAATATAATTATTTAAGCACATTTTTCTGTCGCTTGACCTATTGGGACAGGTTTGATTGTTTGAGCAAAACGATAGGGGCACCGGGCACGTTTGAACAAGTGGTCTGTAAGTGGCTTTGAAATAAAAGCAAAGCTACCACCACCAATCAACGCTCCGGGAACATCGAGAATATCGAAATTCCTGAACAGCTAACTCAGTTTTGTTTTTATAAAGTTTCTTCAGTCATTTGTAAAATATTTTGTAATTTGTAAATTTCAGTTTGCTTCTGTTAAGGACCATTCACATGAGAGCAACTTTTTTTTTTGCAGCCCGCTGAGCTGAAGCTGACATGAACACTTTTCTAGGTCGCGGCAGTTCGTGAATTTCAGCTATCAGTTTCTACCCGCAATGTCTAGTTTGAGGTTAAGTTCGAACGAATGTTTTATTCCCTGGTTTGTGGAACGCGAGTTAAATGACGCGGAGTGCGAATTAAGGGCCCAACCCATAGAAATCGTCGCATCCGGTGCTTCGACGGAACAAACCGTCGCCGCAGTCCGCAATTGGAATCTTTGAAAACAATTTGCAATTTATTAAATTCGAAAATTTCCACAAAATTAGTTGAATTTAACTCCTGCAGCATTTGATAGTTTCTCTCATTATTTTAATATTTCTAACCAATGAAAGTGCTTCCTTTTATGCTGTGCCAACTGTCAACAGATGTGACGGATAGAAAAGTAGAAAGCAAACCTACTTTATCCGTCGCATCCGGCACGTACGTTGCGTATGGGTCGCCTTCCATACTGCTGTGTATTCTATCAACCTGTCAGTCGAATACGTTGCCGTAACGAATGAGACGGATTCTATGGGTCGGGGCCTTAAGCTTTGACAATTCTCGCCAAGGATGCTTTCGTTTGCGGCAAAAAGTTTGGAATTCGAAATTTCGTTGTTTATAAACTTGCTTTCTTAATACATTTTTATCCTCCTCTTGGAAGTTGGAATAGTAATAAAACGTGAAATTTTCTGTTTATAAATGCATAAAAAGTGGTTTGTTCTCATATCATCAATTCGTCCTTTGGCTCTCATGTGAATGGTCCTTTAAGTCGTTTTTGTTTCTGTTTTTTATTGTAAAAATAACGTTAATTTATTTTATTAAAAATTACAAAGCTTGTAGTAGCTTATTGGCTGGCAAAAGTAATTACAAATACTGCCGTTCAAAAGTGTTCCAGCCTATTTCAAAACTGCTCAGCAGGGGGGTACCTTTGAGCATAAGGACCTACTTCGTTTTTCAATAAAAAAAAATTATACGCCTTTACTAAATTTACGCAGTTATTTGTCCAACCAAACCAATGTTTAGGTATTTGCATTATTTCTCAAAGTGAGAATACTTCACAGGCCAATCATTTAAACACATAGGATTTTATGAGACCCTAAAGCAAAAAGTCGTCCAAGGTGCCCCAGTCTCCCCTAAAAAAAGAAAACAAACAAACATCAACAATCAAAATATGGACAACAAAAATTGCAACATAAAATTTGGACTTAGGAAAGGAAGAGACACTGGGACCAGATTCAGACTCCTGAAATGCCACAGTGCACGTAAGGAGTTGGTGCACTGCCACTGAATCTTGAATCATCCATTACGACCTGCAAATCGCTGTTACGGTTGGAACTTGTTGTTGTTGCAGAGCTTGCCAACAATAAATAAAGCATCTGAAACTAAATGTAGGTATATCTTCTCATTTGTGGCTTCGGCGGCTGTTTCTTTCTAGTGCAATTAATTGTTCTTCTGTTGGTTCAGCAATGGATCCGCATGGTAAATCGTTGCATGTCATTTACATTCCCAGGGATGGATCAGTGAGTGATGACGTTGTAGAACCAGATTCTGATATTTAAATTGAACCTCAACTAAATCCTAAGAACTATGATAGTTATTGCCTTGCAGTAAAGCTGACAGAGATTCTGAACCTGAATGTGAAGCCCTTAATGCATACGAAGCCATATACCTATGGCTTCATGAAAATCTGTGCAGTAGTGGGTTAAGGCAATCATAGATTAGTAGCACATTTTATATCTGGGCTAAGGCGTAAGCCCCGATGATTATCCGAACTAACGAATCCTATATAGAAATCCGTGTTTGTATGAACAATTCGTTAAGCCCATAGGTACCTATGGGATTGCAAAAAAAAAACCCTCTTATTGTATCTAAGAGCAATGAAGGGCTTACGTAATTATCAACTCTTCATAAAATAACCCGATGATTAGGGGCTACCAGCGACTGTAGTCTTCTTTAATCTGACTGTAAATCTGAGATATGCAAAAGTTGCATTTCACTATAGGTACGCATCGGCAAATCCCCAATTTACACACCTACTCAATACGTTTAATAAACCCTCTCAATGACAAGTCAACAACTAAGGGTTGTATATGGAAATCCATTCTTTGGCACCATAACATCAATGCATATGCAATTGTTTGCAACCGGGGGGTGTCTTGTCTATTTGTACAGTACCCCCCTGAGTGTGTCAATGTCTATTGGATTCCTCTCCCATATTCACTATGTAATGGATGAGATCCGTAATTATACTGCAAGTAACACATAACGTCAATGCGGTTGATTGCATTGCATTTACCCATCCGATTCGAGACAGACATACTCGTATACATGTGTGTCGCTTGCAATTCGTTTTGCCGAATAAATGAATGCGACATGAATCCCTTTGTTGTACTGCAACGCTGCAGCTAGCCCCTGGAATTACTGGAACAATGTTTTCACGCGACAATATTTTTTGTAGTCTTGTGGGAAGCAGCGGCATAAAGCACAGCAGATGTTTGTGCGATAAATTGATTCAAATTAAAATCGAGTCATTTACTGACACACATATGTCCGACGCCACTATGGTTAAGCAATTAAACTAATAAAATGCGAAAATACAAACGACACTCATTAAATGTCATCAACAATAATAATTAGAAGAGTGATAAGTGATATAGCTACCGCAAAATAATGACGATCGAATTTCATGCGACCTAAAATTCAGATTAGGTCGGCACACTCTGTGAACTGCTGGCGTGGTTAAATGGTGTAGACCAAACAATGCGCTGTTGACAAGTTACATTTTTTGTCACACTTCAGATATATTTGCTTTCAAGCACCTTGAACCTCATTTGACTTTTCTCAAAAGCGAGCTACATAGAGCTGTAGTAAGTGAACGTCAAGCCAATTACTTTGATCATTTGTTGAACAACTGAGAATGCAAGTGAAAACTTTGTCAATTAGATATATAAGTTCGTCCCACTTGAGGTAACAATTTGAAGAGGAAAAGCCTATAACAATATGTTTAGATCCGCTAGCTCAATAGGCAATCAAGTGCAGTATGGAGTTGCAGTCTAGGTATATGTGTAAGGTTATTTTGAATTTTTAAGAAAGCTGTGATTTCTTTGCGATGGGTATAAGATCTCCTGTGTTGTCAAACTCAGGAAGGTTATTCCTTTTATTGGGACATTTCTTCGTCAGAAGACAGTATCAATGTTGGTCAATTGTAAGAAGACGGGTATGGTCGTATATAGTAGGGCACAGGGTCTCAAAGACTCTGTGGTCTAAGCTAGATCGGAAAAAACCTGTAGAATTATTAAAGCTCAGCAGATCAAAGCTACGAATGACGATGGGGATACCCTCCGGGCACTGTCGAACAGATACGGACACATGCAGGTATTGCGAAGAGTTATACATGTCGCAGAAGATATAACTCATCTCCTCTGTGAATGTCAAGCTATTGCTCGGTGCAGGAGGAAATACCTTGGAAGGTACTTCTTCCACAATTTGGAGGAGGTTGGCATCGTCCTCGTGGTGCCTCGTCCAATGTGATGAACTCACACCCTATTCAACCTAACCTAAGAAGACGGGTAAGCCAAACAACCTCTTGACATTTACGTATCTATTATTTACATTTGAGGATGGAACCGTCGCATAGCTATAGCACTGAGGATACTTTGAAACTGCTCCTCAAAGCCCACTTCCATTAGGGTCGCATTAACCTAGAAAGTCAGATAGCAACCCCTTTCTCAACTCCTGGATAAGAAACAAAAACTGGCGAGCTGATTGGTACAAACAAAAACAAAATGTCATAGGCTATAACCGTAAATGCCGGTGGGACTGGACTAATGTCGTTTTCGATTGGTCGTCCAGAACCGAAAGTTCTTACTTAATGTCGAAAACTCAATAAACGGGTGCACGAGGTAACAACTTGTATAAGCTGTAGAATAAACCTGTACTTAAAATAAGCATAGAAGCATTGTTTTTTTTTTCTGTTCATGATTCGCTTTTGTCCTCGATGACCCGTTCACAAATTCGCCGTTCAACAACCAAACAACTTCAATCAAAAACACGTGGAAAAAATCATCCCAATGACATACTAACACTGCTTCTACTATCTCTATAAATTTAAATCGTAAATGTACAGGCCAAATACAAGTTTCTTTTTAAAAATGCAAAAAATGAACAACATTAATTTTGTTTCATGTATTATGGCTTTTTTAGTAAGAGCACACATTCCCATTAATTATGGAACACAACGCCGTTTAAGTTTCTGCCTCGGCTGGTTTCCTAGCGCATTCTGTCACTCCAATTTTCCAAGACCTTTTTGATGGTTTCGAGCTGTAGCTCACGGATTGCTTGGATGATATTGGCCTTAAGTGCTTCAATTGTTTCCGGATTGTTGGCATAACATCGGTCATTCCCCACAAAAAAAAAGTCTAATCGCAGCTCCGAGTCGACCAATTAAAATCGCCAAGACGGCTGATAACACGATTTGGGAATTTGGTGCACAAAAGATTGATTGTGGCATGAGCTGTGTAGCGTGTCGCGCCATTTTGCATGAACCAGAGGTCGTCCAAATCCATGTCTTTAATTTTAGTGAAAAAAAAATTCGGTTAACATGGCTCTGTAATGCCCACCGTTGACCGAAACGTTGTTCCCAGTCTCATTTTTGAAGAAAAATGGTCGAATGATGCCACTCCTCCACAATCCGCACCAAACTGTCACTCTCTGTGGATGCATTGGCTTCTCGACCATAACGTGCGGGTTTTCCGAGCTCCAGATGCCGCAATTTTGTTTGTTAACGTATAGCCGCCGAGATGAAAATGTGCCTCGTCAGAAAAGATGGGTGCGTGATTCATGTTGGCCGAAACTTATTTAAAAAACAAACGCACTGTTTGGGCTACACAGCACTCACTTTGGAAATAAGTTTTCAATATTTCCCAACGTTTTTCAAGCGTAAAGCGACTCATTTCCTTCCGCGTAGGTATGATACGTTTTCGGTTGGTCATTCAGATTTCAGAACCGTCCGGAAGAACTCTCCGCAATTCTGAATTCAAATCCAGAAGCAAATTTCTCGTCTTTTCAGGAGAAGAACTGTCACGGTTCTGGACGACCAATCGAAAACGACATGACTTTCTGTCAAGATTTCGAGCGGGAAACAGCTGTCAGTGTCAAAATAACCTATGATTTAAAAAGAAACCACTAGATGGCCCAATCTGTATAAGATTTTGTTAATCGCATAGGAGTTTGAAAATGCATTCATGAGTTTTCCGACAAATCGGAGTGATAACAATTTACCAAGAAGTTTCGGGCGACTTAGTCCTGCACATTTTTCCTTTTGTTTTTTATTGCTAATAATTTTACAAACGTGTTCCCTCACGGTGTTAAAAATAATTTTTTTTATTTTTTTCTATGAAGTAACATTCACGCAGCTTAGTTAATCTAAAAGCTGGCACCATTTTTGTATTCAGTATTTTTTTGGCAAATCATCAATGTCAAGCAATCGTCGTTTGTGTCGTGACGCTTAAACAGTTGGATGCACTTTTTCACCGTAAAACGTTGTTCAGTGGAAATCTACAGATCTGATTTGCAAACCATTTGATTTTTACAGAAAATTGATCGAATTATTGAAAGAAGTTTTCGATTACAAATTATGTATAAATTTATCCAGAAATGGATCTGGCTTCTAAGATCGTATGATTTGACTCCTTGAACTAAAAATGTTTAGCTCCAAAATTCGTATATGGATTATTTAATACTACAAAGCAACTTTATATCTTTATCTCTTTTTTGAATAAACTGTCATTTCCTTCCTTATAGCAGATAGTTTAATTATGAATTCACTGCACATGAAGAGAATTGAATTTTTTTCTTCATTCCCCAATGGTAATTCAATATTCATATCCAGTATTCAAAATGCATCGTCCAAATGATCCCCTTGTCGACCCATTGATTTATTCATAGAGCGATTTGTATGAGGCACCTGGTTTATTACGAATATAGTCGTTTCGTTACATCAACGAGGAAAATCTTCACCAAAAATCAATTCCGAATGACTGTCGCTTTTCCATTTACGTGTACTCGGCTTTACTATTAGATGGAACATGCAACGCGAAGTTGGCAAGGAATATTGTGTTTCATAACTTATAGATATAGAAACATGTTGAAGCTAGAGATATAATGGAAGGTATTATACAGTATCAAAAGCGCTATTTAATTATTTTCCCGATATAAAAACTGGAAAAATACTGGAAAACTGGTTGGTAGTGCTTTTTTAATTTAATTTAATTTTAATTTTAATAACAAAGCTATGTGACTAAGTTTTTTGACTATTGTCAGCTTACCTAAACTTTGTTTTAGCAAGCTTTGTTAGGCATTAGTTCCCGCAGTCAGACTTAAGCTTATCTCCCAACTGAAAAAGTTTTTCCCAAAAAAAGCCATCAAAACAGCCCAGAGGCGCAGTTTTCTGAACTGGGATGCGGTTTAGAAGTGCATTTTGAAAGACAAAACAATAGAGAAATTTAAGGTTGGCCACATAAATGAATCATAGCTGTTAAAGCGTAACGAATAATGAAACGCGTTAAACTCATGCAGCATTGTTGAATTGCTGCATGCTAATTAAGGATTTCGATCGCGTTAACGTTTCGTTACTCTCATATGTATTTCCAAAAATGCAAACATGCCAACTTACCCTAGCGCGACTTAGAAAGTTTCACTTCACTAGGAGCGTAACGAATATTGGAACACGCATAGATCACTGCCCAGAAGGCGCAATAGCTCAGTTTTTTGTGTCATATGGGCTACTAAACAAGGGGTCTCAGCCTCAGGTTCAACCTCCGCAAAACGCCGATTGTACCTTAAAGATGTACGTCTATGAGTAACATCCGATAACTGTCCTGAGTCAATAGTGAACTCAGCCGTTTGGATTCAGCATACAACTGTAGGTACCTCTCGTTCTATGTTCGGGACGTTATCTGAAACGCATTTTGACGGGTATTTTGGGGCATATTTTGGTCCGTATTTTAGGGCATTTCTTGGGTTGAATTTTGTGACGTATTTAGGGCGTTTTTTGGGCGTTTTTTGCACATATTTTGGGCCGAGTAGATTCAGAAATGCCACCTTTAGCCCTCTCCAGCTCCAGCCCGTCTAATGTAACTTATGGTATCGTCAATTTTACGGTGAAATAGTTTTCAAAATCGGCCGAATTGTTCCAGAAATAGCCCCTGCCACGCCTACCAAACTTTTTTCAACTCTCAAAATAGACCGTGATGAGAAATTAAATGTTACAACTTTTTTTTTTATTGCAAAGAGGTGACCACCAAGGTTGGTAAAATATTGACACGATTATTCTTTAAACAAAAAATCGTCCACTTTCTATTATACAGACATGCTAACGTTATGAATACGAACCCCAATTCATATGAACCTACCACACGGTAGAAGCTAAACTGAAAATTCCCTGTAATTAGCATGTCTCTATTTGACGTTTTTCTTTTATCCATCAGTCCACCGTGAGTCCACGGTTCCAATCGTTCAATTAATGTCCCGTATATCTCAAAGGTGGCTAACACTCTTTTGTTATTCATATTCATATTGAATGGGTTCTACGTGAGCACATTACTTGAACCCGAATGCACTCGAGTATCCATCCGTCCACTTGTATGTATCTACGAAATGTGAACATTTTCTCATGTGTTTGGAGCACAGCACACCTTGTGCCCTGGAATATTTTTAAAGCACATTTAGGTACGCAGCTCGTCTAGGTTAAAACGGTGAATATTTGAAGAGACAAAATTGTTGTTGTTAAGGCAAGTGATGTAGCAATTATCGCACCGTGCATGACTGTGAAACAATTAGATGCATATTATCCAGCGTCAGATGCAATCAAATGTGGAAAAGTGTTGCTTAGGAGATAGGGGAGTTTCGAGCGTCACAAGATCACGAGATTCTTGAAATTCTCAAGAGAGTGTGTATGCAATGCATTGCAATGTTTATTAGGCTGGGAATTTCGTATAGAACTATCTACTCTGAAAGTGGTAACGATATAATTTTCGATTAAAGTGCGACTGTGATGTGATATGATACGCAAGTGGGCGCCATGTGCGGTTGGGAGTATTAAAGCTAGTTGAGTGCTGAATATGAACATAAGTGGCATTATTCCACTTATGTTCATATCGGTGTTAGAGCTAAACTAATTCGGTGGTTTTCTGTTCCATATGCGGTCATGAAAGTAGGGTACTGACTGAAAGAATGAGATAGGGTATTCAACCTGCTAAAATGAGACCCTGGAATGACTTTAACAAGACATCAGAATACGTGAGAGCCGAGCAGCTACTTTCCCAAACGGAGAGGTCCATACTTGGTCAGGTTAAACGTATGTCCCCAACTCGGATTCTAAGTCGTGCTACGAAATCTGCGCCATCAGACAGACGTCTTCTAGGTAAGGCCCAGGATGATATGGTTGGATCAAGTCTGAAAACTCTCCTCCACCCGTTTGGGAATCGCCTCTGATGATTTCGATTCGGTTGTGAAGGATCAAAAGTTATAGGGGATCAAGTTGAGCATCTTCGATCCTTGGAATAGGAGGGATATTAAAATTGACTATGATAAAATTTGTCTCGCTTTACTCTCTTGCTAAACAAAAATTTTTGACACAAAATCAAGCATTTTGAGATATAATTCAAAGATTTATGAACTCTTATTTTGAAAACAAACTCCTAAAAAAAATGTCAACAGGACAAAGAAAATGATGAATATAGAAAATTTGCCTACGGATAATTTAATGAGCTGTAAGGAAAACCAGTAGGCGCAGTAGCGCAGTGGTTAGTGTGCTGGAGCTGGACTACTGTGCGAGGGATCCCAAGGTTCGATCCCCGGAAAAACACAAATTACATCTCAAAGTTTTTTCTACTGCGCCACCTCTCGCGAACGTCTGACAAACATCCGAGAATATGACTGTCATGAAAAAAGCTTCTGAATTCAGCCGTTCGAACTCGGCATAAAATTATAGGTCCCTTCGATTCGTCCCAAAAATAGAAACTCACACAAATCGAATGGTTGCGGGAAGGTAGGCCTTGGGTGTCACCCGCGCGACCTATTTATTTATTTATTATTTTTTTTGTAAGGAAAACCAAGTTTTGTTAGAATCTTTCGATATACATCAAACAGATGACTAAACAAATGGACCGTCGAACCGGTGCCGGGTATATTCTCGGAGGAATTAAATATACAGAGTGGGCCATCTAGTGGTTTCTTTTTAAATCAAAGCTTATTTTGACACTGATAGCTGTTTCCCGCTCGAAATCTTGACAGAAAGTCAGTATCATACCTCCGCGGATTGAAATGAGTCGATTTACGCTTGAAAAATGCTGGGAAATATTGAAACCTTATTTCCAAAGTAAGTCCTGTGTAGTCCAAACAGTGCGTTTTTTTTTTAGTTTCGGCCGAAATGAATCACCCACCCATCTTTTCTGACGAAGCGCATTTTCATCTCGGCAGCTATACGTTAAGAAACAAAATTGCCGCAACTGGAGCTCGGAAAACCCGCACGTTATGGTCGAGAAGCCAATGCATCCGCAGAGAGTGACAGTTTGGTGCAGAATGTGGAGGAGTGGCATCATTGGACCATTTTTTAAAAGCAGTCTCTGCTACTGAAACAAAATCCAAGCTACTTCAAGAGCTCAAGGTTATTTGCACGCAGCACACCACAAATCTCTGCTGGGTTACTGCACACAGTGACAAAGCCGGCAATGGGAGGGCTGACAAATTCCCGATCAAGCCTCCATCCACTCTGTAATCTCAGAGAACGAGTGGAGAACAAGATTCGT
Organism: Cheilosia soror; assembly: GCA_949372485.1. Taxonomy (NCBI): domain Eukaryota; kingdom Metazoa; phylum Arthropoda; class Insecta; order Diptera; family Syrphidae; genus Cheilosia; species Cheilosia soror. Next base: position 35,756,688 of record OX443564.1, on the reverse strand, counting down.
ATAAAAACAAACAACAGGTTGAAATAACTAATGACCTGTGAAGAATCACGGAAGCGCTTGCTTCCTCTATAGTTTTACAGACAGTTCTTCACTGTCTATAAGCTGGTCCAAATCGAGCCATAACTTGCTAAGAAACTACACAATCAAAATAAATCTCAAAGATACACCTCACTGTCCCAGTCTCTGTAACGGGGGAGCAGAACACTTGAAAGTCACTATACTTCCATGACCAAACAAGAATTTTCTGATTTCACACAGATCTTTACAGGTTTTTGAGGATATCAGGATGGCTGGACGACGCCGACATCAGAAATCAAGCGAAGAATTACACTTGCCAACCAATCTTACTTTAGCCTAAGAAGGCAATTGATTAGTAGAGTGATTTTCGGTCCCGTTTGCGTTGACGTACACCAACGCTCCGGCCCGAAGAGTCTTCGATTCCAACCCGGGGGCACAACGCACAACGCAGTAGAGGAAGACCTCGCCTTGGCGCGCACAAGTGGAAGGGGACGTCAACCAACTTGGAGTACGCAACTGGAGGCGGTAGCTAAAGATCGTGCTAACTGGAGAGGCGTGTTGGTTGAGGCCCAAGTCCACCCCGGACTGTAGCGCCATCTAAGTAAGTAAGTAAGTAAGGACGACTGATGAATAGCTGTCAATATTCCTCAGGTCAGTTTAGTTAACCTTCTTCCATCTCGGATTAGTTTGTTTTCTTTCTCACTTTAATGAAACTAAAAAACATCTCATCTCATAAATTATGCTAATGCGTTGCATTTAATAGTCCGACACCTTCCTAACTAAAGACAAAAACTTTCTACTATGTATAGTCTCCATTAAAAGTAAATTGCCAACTTTAAAACATGCTTCCAAACCGAAATAAAACGAGACTTTTGCACTAATCCCATGGGTTGTATGGTTGTATCTACATCTACACAGCATCCCAACTACCGCGTAACCAGTCTCATTGATCACTACATCACAGCCGCGGCCGCCCCAACTGCACTTTCGACTACCAAACCAACACCAAACGTCAGTCTCCGCGCGTGCAGTTCGTTTTGAGGAATTAATCGTGGCCAGTCAGCTACAATAAAATCCAGCGACCTAATGGTCCACAAAGTCATCGACCCCATCAGCTTGCGCCCATATGGTCACATATATCCGGTGCGGTTTTTCGATAAATCTTTCTCCGTATTTATAGCCCGTCCGAGAGGCGAGCTATTGCAGCTGAGATATATGGCATCTTTCACTTTTCTTTGTGACTTCTTATGTTTTAGCAGATACGTGTATACATGTAAAATGTGTATCTCAACATAATAGCGAATGCATCACGAACGAGTGACAGTAGCATATTGAGATGGATGCAATACAGATTCAAGGTACATATTTAACTTTCAACAGCCTCTTCTCGAAGGCGGCTGTAATACACTTGATGTGCTGATTGAATGCAGAGGGACCCATTTTTGGGCAAGAAATCACATTCTGGCTGCGAGTTTTACTGTTAGTGGGTCAAATCACTCGATAAGACGTTGTGTACTCGTTTTTCCATAAAAAGCTGGGTGTTGGAATATTTAAAGGGCTCCGTAGTTGTTTAGACATTGAGTTTGGGGCCCGCTGCTGGAATATGGGTCACAGATTGGATGGTTATACTCGCCGAGATGTGTAATTAAATGTGATTGAGATTGAGATACATGTATTTGGTGCAAGCAAGATTTTCCGGGTGGAATCCATTGCTTCAACTTTTTTGGCTCCATGAAAACAGGAAAATATTTGTATTTTTGTTTGAGTGTTTATTGATTTAAAATTCTGTTTTGTTGATACTACAAAGCGATAGAATTTGGTCTATACGTCAGACGTCTGGTGCGAGACTGGTCTTATGTTATTGTAGGGCTGAGCGGAAGTACTCCTGGAATAACATGCGGCAGCATCAATCGGAACGTTAAATTTAACAGTCAAAAGTAGGCAAGTGACATGACGTAGTTTGTACTTGATCATAGAAGGAACTGAACTACTTACTGCGTCAAAACTACAGAAAGGTTCGATATTTCGCTTTTTTTTTAAATGTCTGACTCACCTAGACGATGAAGGGCATTTCGACCTAAGAGACCTATTTTGCCATATGTTTCAGAAAATACGGTTAGTTACCAAAGATCTCTTATCTTTCTTCTTGTTCCACAAAAAGCTGCGTCATTTTGTTCAAGACATAATCGATGCTATAGAGAGACGACTTGTTTAATGTTGTTAAGGTGCCTAACCAAAATCCCCCAACTGAAGAAATCCTACCTCGTCATCCATACAGCTTATACAAACTATTCCAAGTCTTATTGCATGCTTGCCTATAAGAGAGTGTTCAGTTAAGAGACCTATTTTAGCGCTGACATGAAGCGTTGTCACTAGATAGGATATGCTATACAACCCTTCTCCACCTAAGGTTTATTCTTTCGAGAGCATCCATAGCTTTATTAAGAGTTTTCAAGTATAGCAATCGAAATACCCAGAGTACCTTTATCTGTTAGAATAGAAATAATTTCATGTTTGGCGAGTTAAACGGAATAATCGGTTCTCACAATATCAGATGGGGAACCCTACCTAATACCTCATTTCAAAATACTTTTTGGACAAAATTCCTTTTTGATAGGCTGACCTTTGGACATCATTTTTTTGGTGAAAATACCTATGGGACAAAATACCTTTTTTCTAAATCCCTTTTGTTAGAATGTTGTCGTGTCGGGAAAAGGTATTTTAAAGGTATTTCCAGAACCACGACGAGGATGGTATAGTTTTGGTGGTAGAAATAAGCAAATAACATAATATAAACTTCGCATACATCCAACCTTGGCACCTACTCCAAATCCTACAGTGACCCCAAGCAGGAGGGTTGTACGGGGGCAGCATTCCCCCCATATGTTGTCAAATCCACATTTCCAACTGTTTTCGACAGTTCATCAGCTTTTTCGTTTAATGACCTCATGTCAAAGAATTTACTATAATAGCTGTGTTCCTAGAGGTGAGTATTAGTATGGAGTTGCAAGACTGATTAGGAACCAATTTATGCTAAGCTAAGTGCATTTCAGAGCTCTGATTGAAACGCACTTGCCGGTTCTTACGATTGGTATTGAGAGATTCGTTAAACAGAATGACGAAAGCAGCTTATGTGTTATGTGCTCTACGAGACAAAAAGAAGGTAGGCACATCGGCTTCTTCCAGGGGAAAAATAAGGAGCCCGAACAGCGTGCGATCCGGCAAATACATCGGTGTTACTCCAGGAAAAACCATCTTAAGTTTTATTAAAAGAACAAGAACGTGTCGAGGCAACAAAGCAATAACAGAAACCTGTTGTAGCCAGCTTCTGAAGACGGCATAAACGACGGAAACTCAACTATCGGGTAGAACGAGCCGTTCAATCTGAATAATTAAAGACTTCCATCCACCCTACCAGAATGAAGTGAGGATAGGAGTTTTATACTGAATTCCAGCTAATTTCGAAAAACTATTTAGACAAAGTCATGCTCCTTCATGCGACTTCTTTGACATCATACCAGGGGTAACATTTTTCAAAAGTCATACTTAGATATATCAGTGGCAGAACTCAGCCAGCTGTCAATCCCTTTCCTTTGACCTAGTAAGGCAATTCAGTAATAAGGTCTTGTCCATCCATCCATACTACTTATAAAATGCAACGTCCGTCTGTTCGTTTCTCCATAACTCGAGAACCATTCGTCCGATTTTCATGATTTTTTTTTCTGATTTATAGATGTGTGGCCAACTTAGTCCGTAGGGTGGGTGAGAATTGCCCAGAAGTAAAGAGGTCGCGGGGAGTAAGGGGGGTCTCAAGAACCTTTAGCCGTATGAACTTGATTGTTTGTGTGCTGATAGATAGGTCAAAATTATTACAGGCTTCATTCATCGTTTTTCAAAATTCTTCCTTTAAAAGTTGAAAAAAGGGGGTGCAAACTTTTCTATTTCGACCTTACTACGCTTAACTTGCCATTATACTCATAAATTTGTGTATGTCAATTCAAGATATGCTTTTAACTGTTAGGCAATACTTCAGCGAGTATTTTAAGCTAACATTCATCTTTCTGGTCCATCTACAGGGTGAGATATAATAAATTGAAAATAGATCTTATTTGGCCAAGTGAGAAAAAAATTGATTCATCGATTGCAGTTGTGCTTAGGGGTAGTTATATATTGCGTTCTAAAAATATAATGATAACTCCCACGACGGGCTTTCAGAATGCACATTGTAAATGCTCATGAATGGCGTAGTTTGTACATAAGAAAATTGTGATGCGTAAGTGGATATATGTACACAGTCGTAGATGCATACATATATTTGAGATCTGCAGCTATCTATGCAGTGTTACGTACGATATGATCGCGATTGTGACGAGTTTTAATTGATGTGAAATCTTATGTCCATTGACTTAGGACTTTCGGATCAGTACAGGTTACGTAAGGACTATAAGTTGGAGACGGGAGAGGGGTAAAGGGTCAGTATAGGTTAGTTAGGGTGCTGATGGGGAAAGGGGAAACAGGGGTATAGGGGCTATCTTCGGAAGTACGCGGCCATTGCCGGAGTTGACCTCCGACAGCCACGTTTTTCACATGAACAGCTATATATTGCATGTTCGCGTGTGAGCTGTAGGCCTAATTTATTTAAAGCTACTCGCGCCCATTAAATAAATAACATGTAGGTAAAGTTTATAAGAAGGCATTTCGATAAAATATTTTGTAAGCTTAAAAAAGAAGACAAAATATAAACCGCAACGTGCATTTATATGATAACTGAAATAAATTTTAATTCAATTTAAATGAAAAGAAACCGGCGGGCGGAGCCGCGGGCATTGCTAGTAAAGAAATAATAAGGAATCAACTTGCAGTGCACAACTGGATACCAATGAATGTTCTTAATGGCGATGGGTATTGATTGAGGCTCAGATCCAGGCGGTATAGCTAGAGACACTTAAGTCACCAAGTATTGAGATATTGAGGTGGGGTCCATGAAAAGCAGACGAATCTATTTCTGAACCCTCCGTATATCACTTTATACCGCATTAGCAGTTTAAAAACTTTTTGCTTACCCATGCTTTTTAAGAGCCGGTCTATTAGCGCTGATCATATCTGCTTTGAGGATTTCACTGATGCACTGTTAACAAGAACTTGCGCAACTCGGAGATCATAAAACGCAAGCAGGGCTTATTATGAACAGGTTATTAATTAATCTAACAGTGACCCCAAGCAGGGGGGTTGGCGGGTGTGCAGCATGCCCCCCATACGTGTTAAACTCCAAATTCTTGTATTCCTTAACTCCATCTTGTTGTTTATTTTTGGGCGGTTTGCTTCAATATGACGTCAGGTTTTGTTTACACACGACTTTACGACAAAAGCTGATGTTAGCATGTTAAAAATTGACACGATTTTTGACATGTGTAATAGTAGCCTCAGAATAGCGAAAACCAAACCTATGTAAGCGACGTGGCAGCGATAATTTCTTATCCTTTTAGAACGCCATATAAAGCGAATACCTCCTATGTACTTTAAATTAAGTTAAACCTCTATTCCGTCCTTTGTGTAAAAACAAAATATAAAAACGTATTTAGAACTACTGCTAAAATAGTATAGGTACGCATATAAACTTCACTGATACTAAAAAGTAATAAAAAAAGAAATGCTTTTCGAACTCATATACATAAATACCAATCAATCTCCACTCTTAATCAAAATTCATAATGTCATGCAAATATGACGGCAAACACAGAAATTTTACCCCGACACATATCTCGGCATTTTTAAATGAGATGTCTAAACATGTACGCACAAATCAATCTTAAAGTTATGCAAATTTATCAACCAAACAAACTCGTCATCCGCCCCCCTTATTGCATGTCCACAAGCGGATGACAACATTGAAAAAAATCTTTATCCACATGGTAAAAGAAAACATCACGCTTATCCCACATCATCGATGCGGCTGTATAAAACCAAATGAAAGTGAAAAAAAACAAACGCTTAACTTTCTACAATGGAAACAAAATTAATTATCATAATAAATTCACTGAGTTCCCAAGCAACCATATTGTTTGAGAAAACACAGCAATCAGCAACATTGTGTGCATAGTATTTTGCACTGCGCAACCCGCCCTCCATCCCCCACAGCGGTGTTGCATTAGCCAGAGATGAACACCTTATGCAGGTGTTGCTTATACTATTTATGTTGCCTATTTCAAATGCAGATGCTAAATCTACCAGCGCTAGTAGCGGTATTGTTTTTGCCAATTTCGTTTGTTTCTTTCGACGAAAGAGAAGAAATCCGTAAATTTCTCCTTCCGACCAAAAGATACAAATGGCTAGAAAAGCATCTCTCAGTTGGATGCATTTGGCACTGCATGTCTTACCAGTCGTGCATCTTCAGTGTCATTGGGGTGGAGAAAGAAAAAGTCTATCGTCTATGATTAGTTTACTTTTCACGGTGTTTGTTAATGAAAAGGGAAATTTCCTGTGAAAAATATACATTACACTTGAACTTAGCCATGGATAGGTAATCAGGGAGTAATTTGTTTGCTGATGTCAGAGAAGGTGTGGGTGTGAACGACAAGTATATTACTGACATTAATTTTTTTGTTTATATTTACTATATTTTGAGTGAAATTCTCTTGGCGTATTATGTTAGAGGTTTTTTGATAGGCAATATAGATAGTTGCACTTAAAATTAATATTGGTTTTGCACAAATTCTGTGTCCCATCGATTCTTCTCGATGGCTTCTTGATCCGATTCGAATTCTCACAGATTTTCATTCAATCCACATGCAATCGTTCATCCAATTACTCATAATAACCTCTAGCCACAGTGTGGCCTAAAGCACAGTGGGGCGCTGTAGAATTTTCTATATGTTTATGGGGACAGGATGAACCACTCACTCCTCGTTCTGCACCTGTAAGAACTTAGTTAACCTAACAAAATATTATCTTAAAAAAATATATAAATAAATGGCGCAACAGGTCCTATACGGACTACAAAATTTCAATTTAAAGTTAATATTAAATAAATACAGGGTGAAGCAGAAAACCGAACGATTTTAAGAACCTCACCAACCTCGCCATATCGTTAAAAGGTGGTAGGGTAGGGACACTATCGGCTATGTTTCCTGCATATTTGCATTATTATGCTAATAAATAGGCGATTTTCTTTTTTAGTTCAGAGCGAGCCTGAACTGTCAAACCTGCCTGAGCAGGTTCAGAGCGCGCTCTATGAGCTCAGAATAATTTGTATTTGACTGAGCAGAATGAGTAAAAAGCTGGTTACGCACTTTAAAGTCACTTTTGACAGAAAAAAAACAGGATAAATAAAATAGTTAAAGTGGTGGACGAGAGTTGTTGTTCTGGCACAGAAGGTAAACCAAATTTAATAAATAAGAATTAATACACAACTACGTGCTCAAGTGTGTTTCATAAACAAATCAGAGCGCTCCGAGCACGCTCGGTTCAGAGCGCGCTCATAATACTCGAGCTCTGTTCAGAAAAACGCCTAAAGGAACAGTGAACCCTCAGCAGGGCGCGTACGCCGTGAATTCCTTTTATCACAATGGTATTTGTTACGTACGAGGGCGTTCGTAGTGCTTTTCGGAACAATTTCAACACCAATCGCAATCGACCAGTGCCATCTGTCTTTGCCATAAAAAGGTGGATTAGGAACTTTAAGGAGACTTCGCCAACAACAAGAAAAAAACATGTAAGATCAAAATAACTGCGTAGATACTCCCGATAATATCGAGCGAGTAAGAATTTCTATCGAACGAAGCCGCGTAAAATAAAGACGATCGAACGATATCGTTTCGAAAATAGCAGTCTTTATCTATTGTCACATATATGATAGAGACAGATTTTGTGAAAACGACATCGTTCGATGGTTTTCATTTTACGTGAACTGGCCCGCGCACTTATGATTTCAAACAGAACTGTCAGACGGATTTTGTACAAGGACCTTTATCCCTACCCATTAAAAATCCAAATCGTATACTCTCTTAAAGAAACCGACTATGTGAGTCGACAACGATTCTGTGAATAGTTTTTAGATTTAATCAATCAAGATGAGGACATTGTAAACCATTTATGGATGAGACTATGAGTGACGAAGCCCATTTCCATTTGGCCGGCTATGTCAAGAAGCAGAACTTTAGATATTGGACTATTGGAGTATCGTGCATCCTAGGCAAATTCATCAGGAATCATTTTACTGCTGTAGCAACAAAAGTCCTACATAACTTAATCTAATCGAAACAACTAAAACAATAACATAGAAAAGTTCGCCCATCTAAACTATGTCATAACACGAAATGGTAACCGAATAAATACGAGCCATAATTTTTTTATTTTCCCTCTATGTACAGAATCAAAATGTCATTCGTTTTTTGGGACTTGCAAGTTCCTAAATTTTGTAATGGCAAAAATAAACTGAAACTTTTAACCAAACCAAGTAAAACCACTTTATACTCCACACTCTATAAAAGTTACTGTGGCTTAATCATGGATTGTAGGGCTCTACTTTTTTAAAGATGCCCGTGTCAATGTTATGACAGTAACCTCACAAAGATGCGCCCATATGTTGGAAAAGGTGCCATGAAATAAAGTCTTATGCAAAAAGGTTTAAAACGTAATTTTGGACTTTATTGAACTTTATTGCGTTTTTGAAATTGCAGTAAAATCCAAAACAAGTTTTGGACTTTATATCATTTTAAAGCCATTGGACATTATTGCACTCAGCTAAAAGAAAGACTATCAGGAGGTTTGCAGGGAGGCAGCATGCCCCCCATACATATTCTACTGTTTATGCATTGTGGATTTTATTTCCACTTCGATTTGGACTTTATTGCACTTTTGAAAATGAAATAAAGTCCAAAAATCGTTTTGGACTTTATTGCATAAGACTTTATTTCATGGCACCGTTGGAAAACTTGTTTGCATCACAGCCTGCATGGTAGGGAGTTAATAGGACGTAGCAACCTTCTACACAGCGCATAAGCGAGTAAGCGTGAAATTTGTCAATGGATTATTTCCAAAGAGTAGACGGATAATTTCAGATAGCGATTGTAAGAACGTGTGCGCCTAAACGGACGACATATTTCCGAATTTATATTTTCAGAAAAATTATATCATTAATGCTTTTTTATTCGAGCTACCAACCTCTAAAGGTGGTAGATATAGGGCAAAATATCTAGGAGTGATACTAGATGGAAAACTAAAATGGAAGCCGAATGTCAATGGAAAGAGTGAAGAAAGCAGCTACCTAATGATTTCTACGCATTCTACGCATTAAAATAATCCTTCGAATGTACACGGCAATCGTGTGCCTTGCCTATACCCACATATGGCAGCGTAGTCTGGTGGCAAGCCGCGTGCAAGGCGACCAATCTTAAGTCAATGACAAAAATACAAAGACTAGCATGTGTAGGGACAAGCAGTGCGATGAAAACTGAACATATACCTATACCTATACATGGAGGAATCTGCGACCAAATGTGTCTTAAGGATTAGCCAAACTGATACTTGGAAACTGCAATTTTCGTCACGCACAGATTGTAGGGAAATACATTGAGAACGTTGTCACTTCTGACTATATGAATCCCCATCTAAATTTTGATAGACAATTTTCCTGCTCGTTTCCGAATAGATATGAATGGAACATAAATTAACCCCACGATGGAATGTAGAACCGGTATATTCTCCGAGGAATTAAATATACACTGCTCAATCACGCTTCCTGATAGTAGCAGTATGTCTTCCAATTAGAGGTTCTGGCAAGGTGTCATTGTTGGCAATACCAAGAAACGATATTATTATTTTCATTGACAGCCAGGCGGCTTTTAAGCAGTTTCTGCTATTGAAATAAAATCCAAGTTAGTTCATCGCTGCCGCGAAGAGCTTTGCTCGCAGCACACCACGGTCCTCTGCTGATGGGTCACTGGACACAATGACAAAGCCGGCAATGGAAACTGTTCATTTTTCATAAGATCGACTTCAAACTCGATTTATCTAGGTACTCTATAAAAGAAATAGTAAATAAAATTTGTTTGCTGGATTTTGGAAATTTAGCTTGGGGCCCGATTTATTAGGGACGGGAAAAGGAGGATTCGGTTTGTATAAGGAATTTTTTTTTAATCCTATCGAGCACGTATCAAAGCAAACTAGGTACTTCTGTAACAGGAGGGAAATCGCGGATAAATTCTAGTGAGTTCATATACCTATCTGTATTCTGGAAGCCAAAGCCACAATATATCAATAACGCTTCTCATTCCCATATTTTACTCTTCTGCGCCTATTCAACATACCATCAATAATATTGATAGAATTTATTTAATAATTCAACTTGAACAATTATCATTTTCGACTATTTGCCAATGAAAGGTCAAATTCTTTTGTAAATTTGTTATATTTATTAAAATGACTTTTATCATTTTATTGTGATAACAATATTAATCATAAAGTTTTCTTGTCATGACATATTCATTTACACGTTTATCACTTTGTCACGAGCAAAGAACTGAATTGATTGGAATGTATCAAAGTTTGAGGCAAATAACTAAACAAGGGAATTAATATAAATTTATTAAAAAAATGTTTCATTGATCACAGAGGCAAGAGGTGTGTGTCTGAAGATTATTTAAGTTGAAGTTGTAATGCATAAATAGTTATTACTTAGTAGAGACGATATTGTAGTATCCAACGTTATACAACGCTAAACAAATTAGATTATTATCTGACTTAAGTTATGGAGGATAATTTCTAAAGACAGCGTAGTAAAAAAAGACGAGGCAGGACGCAGGAGACAACCTGATTCATTAGCTCTATCTAACTACATATTTAAAAAAAAAATAATTTCCATAAAATGAAACTACTGAGGAGGGCATAAGACCACCAATAGCCGTGGTTAAGAGAAATATAGGAAAGACAGATCCAAGATGGTCACATATAGAAGGCCTTTTAAAGACTTTGTTTTTCTTGAGCTAGATCGGAAAAAATTCATAAGAATTATTAAAACTCAGCAGATCTAAGTTAAAAATAATGATAGGGAAGGGATACTCATCTCTGGGCACTTCCTTCTTAGGAAGCTCGCTAGGAAATTAGGTTTAAAAATGAACGAAGGTGTAGGTATTGCAAGGACCTCCATGTTCCAGTGGATATTACTCATTTTCCCTGTGAATGTCCAGCTATTGTTCGAAGAAGAAAGAAACACCTTGGAAGTTATTTCTTCGACAATTTTGAAGAGGTTGGCCTCTCAAACACCATTTAAACCATTTTTAGGTTCTGCAGGGAAATTTTGTGTTTGAGCGAATTGGTTAACCTTTTGACCGTGATGATTCCCCATGGGCCCAATGTGGGTGCGTAGTTTTGTGTGATGAACTCATGCCCTACACAAAACCTAACCTAACCTAACTATTAAGAAAAAAGTAAAAAAAAAAATATTGAAATCGTTTTGTTCTCAAGACTATCAATAAGATGGGATTTTTCAAAAAGGTATTCACCAAGACTAATTTTACTTCGTTCAAATTGTCATTTTAAATTTTAAAACAACGCTTAAAAGCTTGAAACTGTTTTCTTTCTACTCTGTTCAAATGTAAAACCATTCTTTCCAATTATAGCCCGCCTTTAGAGCTAGTGGGTGCAAATTGAAACAATCAAACACACCGCACACTTCACAGTTTTTACGTATATTTGTATAGATTAGTCTAATTTCTCATTGCCTTACTTTTTGTACTAAGTGTGGGCTTTTATATTTGATGGCCGAGGCAGAAAGGCAAATGCCTCTGCAGATGACGTTGTTATCTCTGTCTTAGAAAAGCACCTTCAAAACTCATGCATCTTATGCTCTTTAAATGGACCAACAAAATTTTACCTGAGATATATTCCCAGAAAATGATGCCCATCTCGAAACTCGAAGAAAACTACATCTAGGAGAATACTTCTCCGACAACCTTGTCCAATTCGCTACAATAAGCATCAGCCTGTTGGTGCAGATAGTTTTGAGATCTTTTGATCCTGTAGTATATCACAATGGGTCTACTCTGGTTTTAGTGATTGGCTGTTTCGCATAAATGTGACTGAATTTCATTAATACACCTCCAAATTTCCTCTTTAAAGGCATTGGTGGCCGTGGGCTTTCTTGCATAGACATTTGACTTCAAAACAAACCCAAAGAAAAATGTCCAATGACCAATTCTGATCGCAAAAACGGCCGATTACACGAACCTCAAATGCGACAATTTTTATGATTAACGAAGCCATCAAGATGAAAATGAGCTTCATCACTGAAGATGAATTTGTTCGAAAATTGCGGACTGTATTACGGACAAACCTTCATAAATTTTTTAAATATTGCTCAACAATGAAAATGCGTTGTTCTTTCGTATGGCGCTCCATTTTTACTAACCCCGAACTGTCAGTTATCACATTGTTATCTTTTTTCTATTGGCATCACTGTCAGTCAAATTTATGAATGGGACACCCTTTACATGCAACATGCCGTGTACTACGGCTTTTAGTGTCAGGGACGAATGGAAGGGACCTACAGTTTTATGCCAAGTCGGAAAGACTGAATTGACAAGGTTTCTCGGCACAGTTAAATCATCGAATGTTTGTTTGTCATATACGTCAACGAGAGATGGCGCAGTAGAGAGCACTAACTTTAAGATGTAATATGAGTTTTTTCGGGGGTTGAACCTCAGTAGTCCAGTACACTAACCCCTGTGCCAATGTGCCTATTTTTTCAATCAGTCATCAGGGGAAAATGGATTCATTTTGTTTTTGCATGCATCCATCGTCAGCTTTTAAGCTACCAACTTAACCTAATTGTAAACTTAAAAACTACACCAGCTTAAGTCCAATTTCCGTGTCAAAATGCCTCCTATAACACCTTATATCTACCCTCTCATATAGCAACATCAAATATCTCTCTCTTAAGTGCATAAATAAACAACCGATCTGTCCACAACGAACATTTTGTAATAATTGCTCCTCATGACAGTCATCTGAGATCATTTCTTCGAAAACGTAAACACAAATATAATTCCATTAAATTGACTTAATTTTCCATTTCAATTACAAGAGGCGCACATTTTATCATCTGCTTGCTCAAAATGTGTGTACACAAAAATTATGCAACACAACAACAATGAAGATACTAATTAAAATAACTCATTCGAATATCTAAAATAAACTTCATTTATTAACGTAGGTACTACCTGCTACAAACAAGAACAGAAATTTATTTATTCGACAATGAGCACAAAATAAACAAGCATTTTGAACCCACAGATACAGACTATACAAGTACAAAAGCTGAGATACTTCTTGTCGTCTCTCGTAAAGAGTCTGTACTGATGTGCCAGCCGCAAGCTAAAAAAGACTCGTTAGAGATAACACAACACAACATTAGGTACTCTGATTAAATTAAGCATTTCCTTCATGGCTACACCATGTACATCTTATAATTTCAATAAAAATCTGAATTTGTTCTTACGTCCTACGCCCAACAAAGTATCCAGTGCTCGGTGTATCTGTGCAAGTGTGCGGAGTACAAATTGAAGGAAAAATTAAATTACCCTGGAGAATGCATGCTGTTGTGTTTAGCTGGTCAATTCTTATCCATAAAAGAATAGCAGTACATACTACACTGAACATTGCACATCTGCACAGCACATCCCTGGAATACATGCGGGGTTGCGAACGCGTCTTTCTGAATTTATATTGTTCCAAATTTGTGTGCGTTTAACTGAGAAATTGCTGCTCTAAGGCAATTTCCTTAGCTCGTCTTTCATTTAATAATAAATAATAATAATATCCAACACAATAAAACGAAACGGGAAGAAGGGAGCACGGGTGCCGGTTGACTGTCTGTCGTTTCAATTATTATTTGCTTACTGCGGCTTCTACTACGTACGCGCAATAATTGGCGACAAACAATTGAAAAATTTGTACTTAAAGTTGAAGTGTGTGCATTATTTTGATGCCTTTATGTTTGCTTTGCGGAAGAGACTATCCCCTGCACGCAAATCACATCATAGATACAACGCATAGATACTATAGATTTGGCTACTTACGCAGTTGTTGTTCCACCACGCGGCATTTTATTCCTACGCTCTCGCATCAAATGGGAAATTCAAACAGAGCAAATCCACTCGGACGTTTGGGGGTATCCAAAATTAAGTTCGATTGTTGTTTTGTATCTTTTATCTGCGACAATCACAATGATGCACAAATGAATCTACTATAACGTTCTAAATAATTAGATTCATCAAGGAATTCAAACAAGTTTTATAATTTTATCATTCGCGCAAACACAAAAAGGATGCGGCTAGGTACACTTCAGGGATACACAACTCAATATCCGTTAAACACAATTTAATTAATTTTGAGGGAAACTATGAAATTTTAGTTATTAAATTTGCATACAGTATTTTTGATGATGGGACACACGAGCATGTATCTAATCTAATAATAAACCGAATGAGACGAATGCTAACGTCCACAAATCCACTTGCGTACTGACAACAAGTGTTTGAACAACTGATAAAACAGCCTCACTTGCGGTTGTGTGGCTAGCAGTTTGGGAACTACTGGCACCGCAAAACATTCGGATCGATCGAGCATGTTCGTTGTATGTGTACTGGGCTTGGTTTGAGTCTGGGATAGGGCGATCACGACACGATCACTTGACGGGAAATTTAAAAGAGGTTCGAATGGATGCCTCAACCGTCATCGGCGCAACCGAATTCAAATAAAGTGTGTGTTGGATTTGAATGTTAGATTCGCCTGGAAATGTATCTAACGAGAGAGTATCTTTGAATTATGGAATTGAATAGGCAATCAGAGAACAATGATGATATGAAGAAGATGCAGACGGGCAAAGAGAGAATCTTCAATTGGAAGAAATGTGTTAGTTTTTATTTCGATTTCCTTTTTTTTTGTATTAAAGCGGATATGATGATGCTGTTGCATTTCCGAGCGATAATGATGCACACTAATGGTGTATTCATTGTTTTCACACTAAATGTGCGTGCATTTCATGCGTGAAGATGCGGGAACTAATTTAAAATACTCAATGGGGGATACGAATACGTATACTTTGTAAGAGTGTCAATTATCGAACAAGGAGATCAAAGTAAACTGAGTTCAATTTACCTGGTCCTAAATGAAATGATAGAAGTGATGTTTTTGTTTATGAAATCAGTAGGGGAGAACTGGTTTTTCATCTTCACCATTACAAATCAAATATAAGGATCTTGAATAGAAAAAGGATGAATAGAATGTAAAGATACACGTAAAGGTAATAAAAGTGAAACTGGATGGACGACACGGAAGGCAAAAGATAAACCTGATGTGGACGCAGATGACTGAAGAACAATAACAAGAACAAATGAATTTCAAGTGGATTTGAAGAGATTGACGAAAAGGTTGTTTTATTCATAGTTTACTTTCCTTCTTCTCCTTTTATTAGAAAAGGTAAAGAAAATCATTGACAACAACTGGTGGTACTGTACTGATACTTGTCGACACTGATTTTGAGTGAAAGTCACGCAGAAAACAAATCAAGTTTAGCCAAACTTCAAATCTTATGAATCTTGACTTGTGACCTTGCAGTATGCAATCCTTAGACCGTGGCTATTGGAGTGACTATCATTCTCATTAACGTCGTGGCTATACAGAAAAATTAAGCAATATATTTTGACATGTAGCGGAATAGTGAAATCGAAAACACAGACAAATTCTTTGGCAATGTGCGGATTAACAGAGGACGGAGCGCTTTATGACAATCGGCATCGAGTCTAAATAATTTAATATGTGCCGATGTTTCATAAAGCAAATTTTCGATGCGCTGCCAATGACTGTATCTACAATTTGCTTGAGAAAA
Source organism: Cheilosia soror (assembly GCA_949372485.1). Lineage (NCBI taxonomy): Eukaryota > Metazoa > Arthropoda > Insecta > Diptera > Syrphidae > Cheilosia > Cheilosia soror. The sequence goes on along the minus strand of OX443564.1, from coordinate 35,740,784 downwards.
CATTATGACAATGTCCTAAGAGGATGTCTTTATTATAGTAGAAGAGTACAATCGGAAAGAATAGAATAATAATTTAATTTTGTTGTGGGACGTCATATTACTATGGCTAGCACACGCATTCACCTCAATATTTATAAAGATACTTAAAGCGTGTCCCGTAGTTCACGCAAAATTTAAAATTTGCGCCATTAAATAGTTCTAACTTTAGTTGCTCTTCCTTTCCACCTCTAGTAAAAGAAGATGGCACGCTAGCAACAACTCCTAAAGAAAAGGCAGACCTTTTCGCTAGCATGTTTTCACTGAACTCCACCCCCTAGATTCTGCACAACTAGAGCCACCAAATATCCCGAGGGTGCAAACATCGATGGCAGAAGTGAAATTTCGGCCTCGAATAATTCAACGCATCCTTAAGGAACTAGATTGCAATAAGGCAACGGGACCCGACAGAATTCCGGCTATAGTACTCTAGAGCTGTGCACCAGAACTTACACCTGTACTATGTAAGCTGTTTAGCATGTCGTACTCCCAGAAGACGTTTTCTTCTCGCTGGAAAACCGCTCGCATTCAACCTATTCCAAAGAAAGGGAGGAAATGTCTGCCACAAAACTATCGTCCAATATCGTTACTTTCAATGCTTTCAAAAGTAATGGAAAAGGCAATAAATGTCGAAATAATCAAATATCTAGAAGGCCACCGATTAATAAGTGACAGGCAATACGGATTTCGGAGCTGTCGTTCCACAGGAGACCTGTTAAGCTACGTAACGCACTTATGGACGCAAGCAATTGAACAACACGGCGAATCCCAGAGCCGTAGTCTTGGACATGTTAAAGGCATGTTAGCTCTTATGGATTACCACAACAACTCTTTGGGGTTTTTTTGAAGTCAAATGTCTATGCAAACAAGCCCACGACCACTGACGCCTTGAAATAGGGAATTGAGAGGTGTATTAATGAAATTCAGTTACATTTATGCGACGCGGTCATAGAAAATTTCAATAAAATAGTACGTAGGTACTTATGCCAGCAAAGCTAAGGCGGCCATTTATGGATTACCACAACAACTCTGCGGATGGATGCAAAATTTTCTTCTGGAAAGATCGATCCAAGTTGTTGTAGATGCTGTTGTATTATCTAATTCGTTTGCTATAAATACAGGAGTGCCACAAGGATCTATTCTTGCTCCAACTCTATTTCTTCTCCACTTCAACGATTTGCTTGGATCGACAAATAATAATCAGCTTTGCTGATGACAGCACTCTTATATCCTCTATCTCGAACAGTAGGCCTTTGAAAGCGGCTACATCACACAGTAAGAGATGTGAACAAATTATTTCTCTAAATGGTGATCTGGACAAAATCTTGAAGTGGGGAGAAGACAACTTGGTTGTATTTAATGCAAACAAGACACAGCTCACAGCATTTTCTAGGAAAGATGCATCAACAGTTCCTCACATCCAAATGGATGACCATCCAATCCATTCCAAGGACTGATCAATGCACCTTCTAGGAGTCACAGTCAATTCAGGAATCACATGGCAGGACCACATATCCTATATCGCAAGATCGGCGTCCGCTAAGTTGAGCTACCTATTTAGAGCAAAGAAGTACTTTAGCCCCAAGCAACTTCTCCTTCTCTACAAAGTACAGGTTAGACCAGGCCTGGAATATTGCTCCCATATATGGAGCTCGGCCCCAAAACATTCACTTTACCTACTTGACAGCATACAGAGACGAGCAGTTCGACTTATTGGAGACCCTACACTCACATCGAATCTGCAACCAATGGTGCACAGAAGACAAGTCGTTGACCTATGCTTGTTCTATAGGTACTTCCATGGTAGATGTTCCGAGGAACTCAAGGACATTATCCCTCGAAATGCAACTTTTGGGCGCCCCACAAGACAGGCTGCTAATGCCCCATGACCATACAGTTCACTTGACAACCGCGAGGACATCATCTTTCCAAAACTCCTTCTGTTACAGGACAAGCAAACTTTGAAACTCGCTTCCTGGGGATATATTTCCAGAATACTACAATTTGCAGCAATTTAAGTGCAGAACTAAAACTAACATACATCTGCAAGCATCTCGGGGCGCTGATGAAGCGTTATAGGTTTGCCTTTCCCGGGAGAAGTATTTAAAAAAAAAAAAAGATACAGTGATGCCAATGGAAAAAAAGATAACAATGTGACAACTAACAGTTCGGGATTAGTAAAAATGGAGCGCTACACGAAAGAACAACGCATTTTCATTGTTGAGCAATATTTTAAAAATAATGAAGGTTTGTCGGCTATAGTCCGCAATTTTCGAACAAAATATGACCGTCATATTGATTTATAACCATTAACTGTGAAGAGAATAATTGAAAAATTCAGGGAGAGTGGGTCAATTAGTGATCTTAAACTTAGTGTCCTGTCACATGTTGTTCAACAGAAAACATCGAAGCAGATCGCGAGAGTATTGCTGACAGTCCAGGAACATCAATTCGGCACCGTAGTCAAGTATTGGACATTTCGAGAAGCTCTCTACACCGAATTCTCACGAAAGACTTGACTTTATGCTTACAAAGTTCAATTGACACAAGAACTGAAGACTGCTTACCATGCACCGCGAAGAGACTTCGTTGAATGGATTTTGGAACAACAACAAGCGGATGCAGATTTTTCGAACAAAATCATCTTCAGTGATGAAGCCTATTTTCATCTTGATGGACGCGATAATCGTTAAAATTTGTAGCATTTGGGGTTCCGAAAACCCACGCATCCACAATGCGTGAATTTTTCCGGGATTCTGAAATCTGAATTCAACCATCGCCATATAGAGCTCGTTACGGTGTATTCTATTATGTATACTCGGTTTTGAAGTCGATGAATGGGTGATAAGGATAACTGATAAATATCGACTTGAAATTCATTTCTTTTCCAGGATTTGCTTCAGTGTGAAAATTTGGTTTGTAGTTGATCTACCGGGCCGGAAGACACACTGGTACGTGTACTGCAGAATCCTTTAAGACGTTCACACAGTACGTTGGATAGGATCTTATATGCGACATTAAGCAGGGATATGGCTCGATAGTTCTTGCAAGGTATAATAGGATCGCCTATTTGCAGATGGGGCATATGAAGCTGATAGTCCAGTCATCGGGCAAGTTTTCTTGCACCCATACTTGGATGATGATTTGGCAAAATCAAAACAAAAACGTCACCACCGCATTTAAAGAGCTCCGCTGGTAAACCATCAGAACCTGCGGCTTTGTTTTTGCTTTTTAGCTTTTTTTATACCTAATCCAATATACTGTCCTAAATCTCTGTACTTAATCCCCATTAGGCAGCTGCTGAAAATGTTGCTTTGCACCGTTTGTCTAAAGCCTGTACAATTACAATTACGTATAGGCGACATTGACATTATTGGCAGAATGCAGCGAGCTATCACGGTTGCGTTTAAATAAAAATATTGTATCTATATACGTTGCGTTCATGAAAATAGTATTGCTGCTCTACACAAAACTTGAGCCAAAGGAAACGGTACTTAACTTAATTACTTATGACTATTTTAGAGAGATGCACTACTATTTTCATGAACACAGCTGTATATAAAAATGAGTTTCAAATATGTTTGTCCTTTTATATCTCGAGTTTGGCAACACCGAATTTTATGATTCTTTTTTGCTGTAAAGGTATTCTTTTGTAGCAGGTTTCTATGTAAAAATTTTGGACAAGTTGGCGTGGCACCTCCCATACAAAAAAAAAATACAAAATCGTATATCTCGAAAACCACCGAATCGATTGAGCTCAAACTAACTAATGCCATTTGCCGTGTATCTCGAAACAGGTCAAACTTACAGATAATCGTAGTTATTGGACAAAGGAACGTCGATCAAAAAAGACATTCAAAATCGTATTATCTCGAAAACAATGAAACGATGAAGGACAATGAAAATGTACAAGCAGGCAAAACGTTTGCCCTCAGGTCCGCTAGTATGTACATAAACAAAAATAATAAATCACACAAATATAGTTTTTAATATAAAGCTACCTATCCTGATACAAGAATCCTTTAACCTATATCACCTAGTAAAACTCCCTGTGAATCAAACCTTAACCATTAATTTTACTCAATCTTATGCCATTATGAACGATTTTTACATTCAATATATGAACGAACCATGCTCAATTATTGAACAAACATACTATTGCCCAAGAGGGGACCTAAACAATTCAACATCAGACAGCTGCATTCCAAACATCATCAAACATGAAGAAGCTACCTGCGAAATTATTGAAAAACCAATTGAAAGCAGTATAACCCAACCAGAGGAAGGCTACCTACTCCTAATCAACTTCCCCAGTATAGAGATGACCTCAACATGTGGAATAAAAAAAAGATCCATCTCCGGAACTCTTCTCCTACATTACGAAGAATGCGAAGTTAAATTTAATAACGTAACCTATAAAAATAAATCAACCTTGTTTTGGGATAGGATCCAAATAATTCCATCATTTTTTAATAAAATTAATAACCCTTTAAATTTCATAGATAAGCTAAACAACAGTATCCTAGAATCAACGGACATAGCCAATACCGAAATCGTGACGCTAACAGATGGTCCAGCATATCATCGGCCTAACATCCCAATAACGTATATTATCATCAGCATCCTCGTAGTAAACTTAATACTTTGGCTGACCTGCATTTTGAAACATCATCGTCATCACTGCAGTAGTATAGAGGAACAAGAAAGTCGGGTGGACCAGGAAGCTCCGGATCACCAACAAGACATTACATTATCATGGCCGTCACTCCACTCTTAGGTGGGAGGAGTTATGTGACAGAAACACAACACTCAACAGTACTCAGATGCACCATAGCACACATCTAGCTTATTATGCATTTTCATATCATTTAAAAGAAATTATTTTCATTGTAATCAAAATATCAAATTATTTTTTATTGTAATCTAATATTTTTAATAATGTACCTACATTCCATTCTCACGATGGAATAATGAAACGTCAACAAGAAAATCGCATAAAAACCTCTGTAATTTTAATCGAGTTGTCCAGTCTTATCTAATAAATTACCGACGGCGAAGCTCTGTCCGAATGGAAAATTGTTTTTTTTAATTAATTTTGGAACAGTTAACTTAAGTCGCGCTAAAGAGTTTATGACTACTCTTATGATGTACACAGAGCGGGCGTTAAAGAAAATGGGATAGAGAAGATAAAAGATTCCGATGCACATTGGCCTTAAATGTCTGTAAATTATACCGAGGAGGAAAGACAGAGCTGGGCAAGGCATTCCGCATTCGTGTTGTACGGCTTATGAAAGAATATTTATATTATCTAGAATATCTGTTTGTTAAAAATGCGATAAAATAGTGTGAGGCACGTAACGTTTCTGCGATGTTCAAGCGAATGTATAGAAATCGCTATATTCGTTCCAGTTCTACGGCCGAAGAGCAGGGACGTGAGTCCTGGAATGAATATGAGAAGCTAAGAGTGCTGTCATCAACGAATTAATGAATTGGATTAGAAGTTTCAGACAAGAGATCATTTATAAAAATGAGAAAGAGAGTCGGAGACAGAACGGAACCTTGGGGAACACCAGCATTTAAATGGTGAGTTTCAGACTTGAAACCGTCCAAAACAACTTGAATTGAACGGCCAGAAAGGTAGTTTCTCATCCATTGAATAAGAGACGCATTGATTCCATAAGCACACATTTTCGACAAAAGAGATTGGTGCCAAACTCTGTCAAATGCCTTTGAAATATCAAGCGCAACAATCTTCGATTCACCGCAGTGATGGAGAGATTGGTTCCACTTCTCGGTGAGATAATCCATCAAATCACCAGTGGACCTGTTGCCACGAAAACCGTACTGCCGGTCATCGAGGAGTTTCCGTGATTCAAGATATTTCATGAGCTGACGGTTTATCAGCGTTTCCATGACCTTAGAAAGAATGGACGTAAGTGCTATGGATGGGTCGGTAATTGGTGGGAGAAGAAGATTCGCCTTTTTTGGGGACGGGCTGGACAAATGCTATTTTCCACCTACTCGGAAAGAGTCCAGAAGAATAGGACAGATGAAAAAGCTTACGCAGTGGATTGGAAAAGGATTGGTCCCACGGTAAATTCGACGCACTCGAGTAGCGGTGCAGACAAAACGCAATATGGGAGCATTGAGCTGGCTGCAAAATGTGCAGCGAGCAGATTAGCTTTGTCCAAAGAGCTGATAGATGGAGTGTCATTGTAAATGAGCGTTGGGATCGCTGATGAGGCCGAATTCTTAATATTTTTTTACAAATGACCAAAAGTTCTTACTATCCTTGGGACATTGTAGTATTTTTTGCCTCAACTTTTGGTCATATGAGAATTTGACACGCTTTATGAGGGCATTGCAGTCATTTCTGGCTCGTTTAAACTTTTTTCTTTTTGTAGTTTCCCTTATCATTATGAGTACTTATACAGCAGTCGGAATACGTAGGGTACCTTTATCTCATAAAATAAGTTGATTAGTTTTATGTTCGGTAAGCTACCGAATCTTAAACTTCCCCGGAACGTCATTCTTCCAAATGCCTAAAAGATGGTCTAAGGCATACAGATTGAAAGGCCGACTTAAATATTTATGCAGCGGACTTGAATGCCGCTTATCTCTACGAGAGTTGTGAATATCTTTAACGAACCTACACTTGATAGATTTGTTCACACCTCTTCCCAATTAGGACGTCAATTAGTTTATTCAAATACAACATTGGCGCCCAACGTGAGGACACCTTTTGAATTTAAAATACTTTCTTGCACTTCTTGCCTCATCCGGTAAAAGTCAATTTTCTTATCCTTACCAACATCATATCTCTTCTGGGGCATTTTTAAAATTCATATCGTGTCCTGTTCTCCCCATTTTAGACCAAACCTCTTGCAGAAACTTTTGCAAGATACTCCCACTTATCATCTCGAGTATATACTTACATAGCCAACATCAGTAAAACTTTTGTACTCTTATCCACTCCTATCTAGCTTTAAAAGAAAACTCACTAAAAGCACAAACTCGATTAAAAATAGTTTTCGCCGCACGTTAACTAAGAAGTCTCCATCTCACCCGCAAAAAAAAACCAAAACTTTCTCTTCTCTGTTATGCGATCAAAGGACGACCAGTAAATTTATGCACATGTTTTGCATTTGACAAAACTAGCCCACGATGTCCTTAAACTTTCTTCAATTAATTCAATAGGATTTTGGCGAAAAAAAAAAACGAAAAGCAACTTGGCAGCCAAAACTTGTTCCTTTCATTCGTCCTGCAAGTTTACGACAAAGAATTTAACCTCTATCTACACGGCACCATTACACATTTGGCACTGTTAAACCAACTTCGTGTACGGCATACATTCTACTTTTAAATGCTCAAAGCGTAATCATTAAATACATTTATTCAGTGGAAGGATGTTTTATTTATTTCGCCATTTTCTTTTTTTTTTGTGCTTTTAAGGTTCGACTACACCTACTTTTGCGAACAATAATTTTCGTTAGCATTTTTGGGTTACGAGGCCAAGTGATACATGCTAAGGCCGTCTTATCTATTTGAGTGAGATTCTAAATCAGCCACAAGGACTAGGAGTAGGTACAATGAACTTGTACGTGTGTGGAATAAAAAGGAAAACTTTGCAGACTTTCTATAGTTCCATTGGGAAGGGTGGCAAATGCGGGAAATGATAGTAAATAGCTGGAATGGGGACTCTCTTTTTGACTGCAATCGTGTACTCGTAAGAGGGGTGTACTAAAAGATTGAATTTTATTGAGAAATATTTTTATTGAGGTGATATCCATTCAAGCAAACATTAACTGAGATTGTAAAAGTCATATAGGGACGGCGCGGCGTCTGGACAGATTTAACTTTAAGCTGCAAATGTGCAGTATATCTCGTTTGGATTCTGGTGGATCCTAGTACGTCGGATTTCATTAATTCCTTCTCAGATTTCGGGATACTTTTCAAGTCATTAACATGGTTAGACCAGCGACTACCTATGCTGCCATGATCTGGTGCGGACAAAGACTAAAGAATTCACCACAGTGACAGTCAAAAAGCTAGAACGGGTGAACGAAAAGCTGGAAATTGTATGACGAGCTATATACGCTCTATCCCGACTACAGCACTGAACGCCATCCTAGGTCTAACCCCTATGGAAATACACATTAAAATGGAGGCAAAACTAAGCATTCATCGACTGTTCCATTCAAATAGCCCTCTACCTGTTCCTACAATGGAGCTCATCTGTCTTTTTGTGATGCTACGAAGCCTGAAAGCCCACTCAGCATCAGCATGTTTCTAGATGATGTGCTAGCTTAATATGACTTTCATAAAAACTTCTTAATCATCGTCCCTCTAAGAAAGGACTGGGAAAAATATGAACTCAATCTATAACGCCTTGATCTAGTCTGGTATACAGACTAGTTCTAAGATGGAGTCAGGAAATGGATCTGGCAATTTATGGAGAATCGCCTCAAGTGACCTATTCAATCAGGCTTGGCAAAACTCGTCCATATTCCAGACTGCAGGCCTTGTCATTTACTATTACGGTAGAATGAATCTCAGTTCTAATAAACGTGGTAAGACCAGCAGCTCTCAAAGCTCTTGATTCTTACTTACTTACTTAAGGTGGCGCTAAAGTCCGGGATGGACCTGGGCCTCAACCAACAAGCGTCTCCAGCCAGCACGATCTTTGGCCAGCTGTCTCCAGTTTCGCACGCTAAGTTGGTTAAGGTCCCTTTCCACTTGCGTGCGCCACCTGTGTCGCGGCTTCCTCTACTGCGCCGTCCCTCGGGTATGGATTCGAAAATCTTTCGGGCCGGAGCATTCACGTCCATTCGCTCTACATGACCCAGCCACCGCAGTCGTTGGATCTTCACTCGTCTGGCTAGGTCAATGTCGCTGTATAGCCCGTACAGTTCGTCATTGTAGCTCTTGATTCATCTGTCATAAAATCGAAGCTGGCCCTGGAAACATGATTCGTAGATGAACTTGCTAAGAAAAACCTTGTCGTTCTTCACACGATTTCAGTCCAAAGGGGCTTTGCAGGCAACGAAACAGCTGACTCACTGGCTAAAGCCGGAGCGACAATACTACTTGTCGGACCTAAACCCTTCTATGATGCCAGTACAAAATATTTCAGGAACTACATCAGAAGCTTGTCGCAAATGAAGCCTAGCGTAAAACATCTGGGCAGAAGTGCACCAGACAATTCATCCCAAAATTCTCCCCCAGAAAATCCTACTCCCAATTAGTAATCTTTACAAAAATAAACCAGAGAATCCTGAACGGCATGGCCTCATGTAAAAATATCTTAACCGAATTGTCGTCTCACAAGACCCTACATGTAGAATTGTAGACTCTGTACTGACGAATTCACATACTCATGGAACGTCCGGCTTTCTTTCGCTGATGTGGAGAGTGGTCATTATTGGCATTATGTTTGCCCTTTCTTGCATTTGAGTGTACCTACAGTGATTTGATTGTCCGGAATGGCGTTTTACGTTACGGATGGGGTAGATGAAGACATTTTGCACAGCTGAAAAGGTCGAGAAATTGGAAAGGATATTCCAATCGAAGCATTTTAACATTTTTGCGGACACTTTCAGTGATTTCGTTGAGTAGTTCTTAATATGCAAATTTATATCTGCGGTTTAAAAACTATAGGCACGTCCTAAACCAAACTTATAAATGGCGTAAATAAATTATTCTTCATAAGTCCATAAGTGCATGTTCACTTTGCATGTAATCGTCAGATTACACAACAGCATTGATGTCGCAACATTATATAATGAGTAAAGTTGTATCTCTATTAAAATCTACCTTAGGTCGTTTATGTAAAATTATTCATGAGAAATCGTTTCAAAACACGACATTCAGTATCCCCTTTCATATGTTTTCACTCTAAAAATAATTAAGCCCACAACAAATTAGGGAAATTAAAGTGCGCTTACAAATGTTTCACTACCGGCAACAAACTCCACATTGAAGAGCATTCAAATTCAACCCCTAACAGTCATTTTCCGGCAACACGTGTTCAAAGATTTAAACCATAATCAACACCCTTCCGACCGACTTAGTATAACCGGAAGGACTAAAACAAGGCGAAACACCCCTTGATTACACTTTCGCCTGTAAACCTAAATAATAAATAATGTAATTCACCTTTTTGTCACCGCTCGCCGACTCCATCGCTGCCGAAAATTCAAACAAGGCCACCGCGGAGCACCCTTTAAAAATGCTTCAATTCCTTTCTACGTAAGACTACACTAAAACCTATGCTATACTTGTTGACATTTCACGTTTTGTTCCCGAAACATAATTTCAACCCTCGCATCAGCAATAAAATCATCCCCCGGAGCGTTGAAAACCTTGAATCATTAAACTTCGGCTCGACTCCTTGCGTGCTCTGGCATAACCATAACCAAACCATCCCTTGAAAGTTAAATGAAATCGGGGGGTAAATACCAACAAAAGGGCGCCGCAGCACATAGCCCACCTACCTATCAAATTAATCAAACAAATTCAAAATTTCAATACCACCAACTTGAGTTATAGGGGTGGTGACTCTGTCTATATCCACCTGCAATATAGAACAAAATAAAATCGTTGTGGGAGCTGAATGGAACCGTCAACACGCTATCTCACCTGGATATGGATTATCCTCTATTTTAGTGTCAAAATTAATCGAGCTATTATTTTTTTTTTTTTTTTGGAACAGGGAGGCGTTACGCGTTCAACAGTTGATTGCGTGCCAAGGAGCTTCCGTAGGAATTACTCATTAAAAATACCGCTGTGCCCATGACGGAAAATATTTCAATAAATATAAAGAAGCATATTAAAGTTAGTCCTATCGCCGAGGATGTTACAGTTACAGTCTTCATTGACTTTTTTTATTAGTCGATCAAGAGCCGAAAAGGTCACAGGTTCAACAAGGAAGGTGGAACACGTAATTTTCATTGGAAAATTTATTCAAACTCACTGAGAACTGAGAGTTGTAAAATTAGTTGATAGTGTTGGTTAATCGGATTTTCAGGGGATGATAAAATTTGTTTTGTGGTCATATTCGTTAGTTCGTACTCCCCCCCTTCGTCCGTGAGTTGACCTTAGTAAAAAATTTAACTGAATATGGAAGGGACACATAAACATAACAATTTGGCAGCACTCCTTGCTGTCAGCAAATTAAGACCGATTTCTCGCAATCATTCGTATGAGTACAAGTTGTGTTTACGTCTATGGCATCGGTAGTTAATTGGTGGAAGCTATACTAGTTTTTTTAAGCATCTGGGTTCATGTATGGCAAGTCTATGTGGTGAAGCTAGAGGCGTAAAATCGCACGACTTTGGAGGCCAATTATTGACGTCGGCTCTTGTCATCACAAGTGTGGAAATGAGCAATTTAAATAAAAATACACGACGATCTCTATCCTCTCGTCTATCAGTATTAGAGTGTGAGGCAATTTATTTATCTACACTACGCTACACTCTGTCATGTCTCATGTGGTCTGGATCTGGAGCTCTGTGGCAGCACATACCGAATTCTTCATAATGTCAAGTTCAATGCGTTATATCCGATTAATCCATCACTTGTCTGTTGTCTTAAAACAAAAACTACCTACATACATATTTACAAACTGTCAGCAACATTTTGGGCTTAGGATATTATGTATTTCTTTTTTTCCACACAAGTAAATTTATGATGTTGGTACTCAGCAGAAAAGACAACAAAATGTCTTTGCGTTGACAGTTCCAATTCCAACCAGTGTCATTTGAGAGTGCTTTAAGTTGATTTACCTCAAATGCAGTAGTGTTTGGTTTTGGATTTATTTTTTGCTGGAGATATTAATCTTTTTTTTTAATTGTGGGGGAGAGTAACAATAATATTTGTCTCTGGACAAACTTAAATGAACTGATGGTACTTTTATATTCATTGTAATTAATTCGAGCAACACAAGTTTGAAGTTATAATTAAATGGTCGTGGGCGCAGTGGCGCAGTATTTAGTGTACAGGATCGATCCCCGTAAAAGCAGAAATTATAACTTTTTTTTACTGCGTCACCTCTCGGGAATTTTTGACAAACATACGAGAGTATAACGACTTTGCTGATTCAGTAAATGTCAGTTCAAGACATGTCGTCCAGGTATTCGAATAAGTAATCTCCTAAGGTAATCTTGTGAAATGTGGCAAGCGGCAAGGGTTGGGCAGGTGCAAAGGAGGTGTGAGCAATGTCTACTTCGTTCTTATAGCTCCTACTCTCACTGTAGGCGCCTCGCCTCGCACTATGTATCACTTTATTAAACAACGAAACTGATTTTGTTCATATCTATCGAAATAATTCTTCTGGTTCATTTGATATCCAGTTTCCAAATTCAGTGATTGTAATGGATGTCAATTATGTCGAGGCCGTTACCTTATCTACCTAAGCTACTTCACATCATCTATCCTCTCCATAATAGATTCTTTTCTTATTTTACTTTGACCTGGTTTTGGAGTAACCAAGGCTTTTTATCTGCCTGACTGTCTACAATGTATATGTAAAAGACAAAAGCTTTTAATCCAGCACAAGGCAAGTCTGCGAGCTGCCTCACGTATAGTCATTATTTCCGACTTAAAAATAATATAGTGGTCAATCAAGTGATTGAGAGAAGACTCCCGCACTCGTACCTTCCGCTGATTGTAATTGTGCTAGGTAGAGTGCTAAATGTGCCGCACCGGGATTTTGTCCATTTCTGAGATTGTCTTAGGTGCATATGTTGTATAGATGCAAATCGTTTTTTCGAAATCAAGAGGAAAAAGGTGCCGCATTTTGTTTAAAGCAGCTGTGGAGGTTATGGCGGATATACTTGCTTATCTCTAACACTGCCACCAATGTTAAACTGGTTGTAAATCCCATTTAACTAAGCTTTCTTTCAGGTACAAATGTTTCATGAATTTTAACTCATTGTTTGTAGGTCTAGGTGGAGCTATGGTGGGAGCTTTGAATCTATTTGTAAACCATGCTAGCTTTGTCTTGGATGGGTTGGCACCAAGTCCTACCATATCCGTCCACTTAACTAGCAATGTACAGGGCACCCTATCAGTGCGGTTTTAGGCCCGGTAAGTCCACAACCGACCAAATATTCACACTACGGCAGATCCTGGAGAAAACCCAAGAAGTCCAAATCGATACTCATCACCTATTTATCGATTTTAAAGCCGCATATGACAGCATTTATAGAGACGAGCTATACAGAGCCATGTCTAGTTTTGGCATCCCTGCCAAACTTGTCAGGTTGTGCAGAATGACGATGGAGAACGCTCGCTGATCCGTAAAGGTCGGAAACAATCTCACCGAGACCTTTGATGTCAAAAAAAGATTTAGACAAGGTGATGCGCTGTCATGTGACTTTTTCAACATCATTCTTGAGAAAATTGTGCGAAACTCGCAAGCCAACACCAGGGGCACAATTTTCCAAAAGTCCGTGTAACTACTTGCATACGCTGATGACATCGACATCATTAGCAGAACACCAGCGAGCTGTCACTGGTGCGTTTGCAAGTATCGGTACAGAGGCGGAAAGAATGGGTTTGGTGGAGAATGAGGGCAAAACAAAGTACATGCTGTCAACAAGAAGGGACACACAACATCGACGAATCGGACAGAACGTCACGATAGACAGCTTTAACTTTGAGGTAGTTCGGGACTTTGTCTACCTCGGCTCCGCTATTAACTCTGAAAATGACATCACATCAGAAATCAAGCGAAGAATTACACTTGCCAACCGCTGTTACTTTGGCCTAAGAAGGCCTTAGTAAGGCCTTGTCGAGAAACACCAAGGAAACTCTATATAAGACCCTCATCATCCCAGTTCTGCTTTATGGCGCAGAATCATGGACGTTGTCAAAAGCGGATGAAAATTAAGAAATAGCATTACTAGCTGGATAATGTTCGGTACCAGTACCCATCAAGGTTTCATTGGACTCTTACGTTCATCGCCTCTATCAACGTAGTCATGGTCAAGAATTCATTTAATTTATGATATACCCTTTCAAAAGCGAATGTCCTCATCATAGTTGGAATGCAGTGGCCAAAAGAAGAGTCCTACATTTAAAAGACCATAAAACTCTTATCAAAGTCTCCTCCAAGGGTCGTCGCAACTAAGCACATTAAATTTGTTAAAAAATTACCAACAACATACCATAACTTCTATTTACATACTATTACGTATATTAATGAAAGGAGCATTTCTTTCGTCACCTTATACTGTAGAAAAGAACTTGTCAAGCATTTAATAACATCACTTATTCACTCGGCACTTTGTAGAAACACATACACCTACCTCTACTGACAAGCACGCAATTCCTTGACCTGATTTCTCCATCGTCGTAGTGCCTTAAATAAAATATGACAAATTTATCTACAACCAAACACTCCGCAGCTACAAAATTAACACACAGACTCTTAAGCTGCAATTTTATAAATTCCTTCTAGCCACCCTGAACTATAAAAGCAACACACTCATCGTGTACCTTATCATTCAATCAACAAAGATTACCCCTAAAACGTTTTACACTTTTACACCCTCAAAGTAAATTCTTCACTCTTCTGTACAACCTATCTCATCTCATCTGTTGTCTGTTGTTCTTCTATGAGCGAAGATTGCGTACATATCTGTCAGGGTGGTGTACAATTCAGCCCACAAATCAATTTGTTTTCGAAAAGCCAAACCTAAGTGCTGATATAATATTCACTATATGAGTACGTGGAATGACTACATCATGCATTTTGAAGTGCACACAGTACACAACACTGACAACACACTGATCTAAGCAAATGGGTAATAAAATAAAGCCCACCCTCTCTACATACACACGGCTTTTGTATTTAACCTCTGGCAACTCTCAAATTCATTTGATTTCGCATTTTCTAAAACAGTTTTGTTGATTCGCTTTCCCAGCGGGAAATTCGTCGGTCCTATGTCAATGTGATGAAAATATTTGCATAAACGGGATGCAAATAGTTTTTTATGCTGCTGCATCCCCGCCTGATGGAATAACGAGCATCATATACTTTGTACAAGCACTAAATGTGTGTAGACTCACCACATGGGTGCGTACATACATGACACGGTCCGGTCACCCTCGATGAATGCGGCGGGCGGTTTTTGGCTTAATTTTCTATGACTGTCTTATTAAACTTTTCAGTCCCGTCAAATGGATTCATTTCCCATTTATTTAGCGGTGACTATGCGGCTGTGAACATTTGAATGATAAAATTGCATAAAGGATATCAACGATTTGCAGCGCAAATTGTGTTAAAAAATTAATTTGAATGGATTGTGATATTTTTTAATTAAATTTCGTTAGTTTATGGTGTGAGTTTGATATAAGGACTTGTACTTTTTTATGTTAGACGACACAGAAATACATTACAGACATTTGAGTTCTACGTACCCCTTTCTTTTAACTATACGTTTTGTTGAGACAGCATCCTCACAACTAAAACAAAAAATAAAAAAAAAAATAAAGAAAAATAAAAAAAAAACTTAAGAGAAATAAAAATTTAACTAGATAATTTTTATAATTAAATAAAGTAAAAAAAAAACTTTGCAATTCATTCATATTATGGTTTATATGATGTCAGTAAAAAATGTCGAAAATTATAAGAGTATGACTTTTTCGTGTGCTTATATGACTGCTATAATGACGACCTTAATAAATTTACGGCTTGAATGACGAACATAATGATAAACATGCCCAGATGCCCACCTGTATAATCCATCATCCTTTTCGTGCAAGAATGATTCATTTTTGAAATAATAAATCTAAATCTAGGTAAATATTTTTGTTAACAAAGGCTAGCGTTACATTGGAGTTGGTTGTATTTTTGTAAAATGTCGTAAACTACTTGCAAAGTGGAGGGAGTGTTATTGCGGTACCTAATGCATTTTAAGAGGAGAAGATTCAATCACCAACTATACAAACAGTGGCGTAGCGAGAGGAGAGGGGGGGAGAGTTTCAAGAGTCGGCAAATCAACGAGCAATTTTCAAAAATTAGGTCTTAGGTTTGGATTTTCATTAGGTATAGGTTTTAAACTTGTAAAAAATCTAAACCTACAAGTCGGCATTTTCAAAGGTTCCACATGATGAACTCCTTAAAATTTAGCTAGTTTCGATTCGATTTTAAAAAGGACGGTCGGCATCGGTGACTATGCCGACTGAAATCCTTAAAATTTAGCAAGTAGATTCGATTTTTTAGGTTCGACGGTCGGCATCGGTAAATTTGCCGACTGAAATACTTAAAATTTAGCAAGATTCAATTCGATTTTAAAAAGGACTAGCGGCATCTCTAATTTGAGGTTAAATTCGAAGGAATATGTTATTCGCTAGTTTGTGGAACTCGGCTTATTGATGGATTGGTGGATTGCGAACTTTGACAATTCGCGGCAATGGTGTTTTCGTTCGCGACCGGACTGTCAAAACTTGCGAATATTTGTTCGTTTCTATAGATAGTTGGTCGCTCTCATGCGAATGATGCTTTAGGTATTGGCCCAGGTGTATTCCCATACAAACAAAAACAATCAAAATTTTATATCCCGAAGACCACCGAATCGATTGAGCTCAAATTTACAGGTGACCTTAGGTATTGGCACGGGATATTTCCTGTGTTGGTCAAAATTGCACAAAGGGGCGTGAACCTCCCATACAAAAGACATATTCTATGGGGTGAAATTCGATGACGTTAGATATAACTCGATAGCCGCTGGGCCGATTTTCATAATTTCTATACAGTCGGCAAGTTCCTGAAATAAGTTGGCATTTGAATGAATGTCACCCCCCAAAGGCTCGAACCTTCGCTACGCCCCTGTACACAAACTCTACAGCGAGATTAAACTGGTCAAAAAAAATCTACGCATTAGGCTCCTATTACCCAACAAAATTTAAAAAAATACTCCAACAAATTTTGTAGTAAGCAATAATAAAACTTTTGTTAGTCGGATTTGGGTAATTTTTCATTATTTTGGGGCTTTCAGCCATTAATAATTTGGGGTAAAATTTATTGTTGGTCGTGAATTTATACTCCAGTGTACAAGACACCGAAGTCGTGTGTCATTGAAGGGGCGTGGTGACCAAGTGGCACGAGGCCGAGGAGTGGTGTGGTGATTTAATGGCGGCCAAGTGGCATAAAAAATATTTAACGCGCTTTGAAAAAGAAATTTCATCAGTTATTTAGTTCTATGTTGAATTCTTTTTCGTCTCGCATATTTTTAGTTTTTGGATAAACAGAAATACGCCATAGCGATGTCAACTTGTCACGTCGTCATCAGCCTCTACTTATGATATGCCTCTAGAAGGGATATGTCTCTACAAATACACGTCGTCACCACCCGCTTGCCACTATTCAAGACAAGTGGCACCAGACTGGAGTCACACCAGACACCACCTGAAAAATGCCACGTCCACGCTACTCCATACTTCGATGCGGGCGTCTAAATTTGTTTTCATGGATTTTAGCTATGACACTGACACCTACCATTTGGGCACCATTTCACTGCTACGCGAATGCCACATCACTTCGGTACGCGCCTTATCTAAGATTTCGAGAAAAATATATTAAGATCGATTCTAACCACAAAAGAATTTAAAATGGCCCCAAATCAATGAAAATCCTCAAAAAAAAAGTTTTCTATGCATTTTTTTTTATTTTTATATATCTAAAAGCTAAAATTGTGCTTTCAAAATTGTTTGCTTGCAATACGGGCAATTATTTTTTTGCCTGTTGTCCACTGCTACTGCCTCGACCATAGATTTTAAGTCGCATTTAGAGCAAACCTTTAAGTGCTTGCAAGACAAAGAAAAATATATTATGTATTTGCCCTCAAGATCCAGCCTGACGCCTGAACTGATTTGATACAAGGGGTGACACACTTTCGTCTTCTTCGTCATTGTCCGTATTGGCCCTACGAACTAAGTCCCAACTGGAACTAACTCCCACTAGCCAAATGAACTAAGTCCCACCAAATATTCAGTGGGATTTACTTCATATGTTTTGGGGGATAGTTCGTAGTTCATTATGAACAAATTCCCAATGAATTAAGTCCCAATTTGAGAAAGTGGGAGTTAGTTCATTTAACTTGTTTCGAGTAAAAATAGTTCTGTTGAAAGTGGGAGTTAGTTCATTTTGTGAAAAAAATGTTTTTAACAAATTTTTAGGAATGGTAACGGGTTCAAATGTAAATCAGACATACAAATACGGTTTGTAGATTTTGTACAGTACATACATAGGTTTGCATTATGTACCAGCAGTTATTAATGAGTAGTTGCGTTGTAATTGTCGGGCTGATCGGTCGATTGGTTAGCAAAAGTAATATTAAAATGGAATACGTATTTGTAAGTGGTAAGAGGAGGAATAGTATAAACTCCTATACAGTGAAAAATACTTATATATTAAAAAGTGAACAAACAAAAAAACCAATACTTCCTATTTTGTGTGTTACAACAAAATGTGCAAATCCAGAGTGGAAATTTTAAGCAATGGCAATTGTGTAAAAAGTGGTAATTTTGTCGATCATTCTCATAATGATCACAGTGATGTGTATGATACTCTAAAAGTCGTTAACGAGATTAAAACGGACTGCGTTAATGTTGGAAGAGTATTGGGACATACAAACGCTATGAGTGGCATACGATCCGCATTTGAAAAAGCTTGCTCGAAGTAAGTAATTAGTTTTTACTTATATATAATGTATTCATAATAAAAAAAATGTAGTTTTCCGACCATATCGGCGAGTTTAGATTTTGGTAAAATGCAGCGAGGACTGCAAAAAATGACACGTAAAACATTCGTTTCATCCCCAAAAACAGCACTTGACGTTATTGAAGCATTTCATTTGGAACATATATGGGAGAATTTTGGAAAAACAATAAGTGGAAAACCATTTTACAAAGCATGCATAAAGGAGGACAAATTTTCTTACTGCATATTTTGGTCCGAAACGATATCGCAGCTGATTATACAAAATATTCCTACGTTTAACAGGAAATATTTAATAGATGGAACCTTCAAAATTGTTCCACAAGGGTGTTATAATCAGCTCCTCATAATATATATTGAGTATTTTGAAAAGGTAAATAATATTATGATAACGAAACCATTTTGAAAGCAAATAAATCGTGTGCAGTCTAGGAGAAAGCGATTGCAAAGTGTTTTTTACGCATGATAAAGTAACCTACATATAGGTTCGCGCGAATTTTTAACTTTTATTTTCTCAAATTTTCTAAAGGTCAAAGCCAGCTCAATTTTTAAAACAACTTTTAATTTTAGCTTTAGAAAATTTGAGAAACTAAAAGTTAAAAATTCGCGCGAATTTTGAACTTTTATTTTCTCAAATTTACTAAAGCTCAAAGCCAGCTCAATTTTTGAAACAACTTTTAATTTTAGCTTTAGAAAATTTGAGAAACTAAAAGTTAAAAATTCGCGCGAATTTTGAACTTTTATTTTCTCAAATTTTCTAAAGCTCAAAGCCAGCTCAATTTTTGAAACAACTTTTAATTTTAGCTTTAGAAAATTTGAGAAAATAAAAGTTCAAAATTCGCGCGAATTTTTAATGTTAACTTTAAAAAATAACCTTTTTGCCTTTTTTATTTTTTTTTTTGCCTCTTTTCATTGGGGCCCTAAGTTTATGGAGCCATTTTTAATTTTTACTTTTTATCTATCACATCGCAGGTATTGCCCCAAAGTTTTTCTTTTCTTTTTAAATTTGTCAAACAGCTTATAAATGAAGAATTTTAGGTAGGGATTTCAATTTGCTTTTAGAAAGTGGGTGCTCTTTTGGAACTTCGAAACGGAAAAAAATTGACAAGGACAAATCCCATAAAATTAGAGAGGCTAGTGAACTACTAGAAAATGGCAGGATCACGGCTGACAATTTTTTGCAGCGAATGATATTCAAGAAAAATGAGATTTGTTACGAGATGGAGCCAGACGAGGTTATTTTTAAGGAGTTTACGGATGATAATCAAGATGAAGTTGAAACTGTATCTACAGAGGTTCACCGTATGAATAGCGACAACTCTTTGTGCATTGTTTGCATTGATATGAAGCCAAACATCGTCCTTCTTCCATGCAAGCATATGATAATTTGCAGCGAATGTCATTTGAAGTTGCAAGCAGACAGCATCGCCAAAGGTTCGAACGATGGATATACATGTCCTTTGTGCCGCACAAAGATCATTGATATAATTCACGCTTACTTACAATAATAATATTGTATTATACATTATGTATTTAATTTACCCTTATTTTGTATCTTGTAACAAAAGTATATACCTACCTATGCTGGATTAAACATTTTTGGGACTTAGTTCATTTCAAATCGTGAATTTTCGTTTTATTTTAAATAATTTAAGAGTAAGTTCATTTGGGACTTAGTTCATAAAGAACTAAGTCCCACTATTGGGCTCTAATTCATTCTCATATTGACTTTGTTCATTCTTAATTGGGTCTTAGTTCCTAAAAATCGTGGGAGTTAGTTCATATCAACTAAGTCCCAAATTTTCTGGGACTTAGTTCGTTTTGGCTAGTGGGAGTTAGTTCCAGTTGGGACTTAGTTCGTAGTTAGTTCCCTTTAAAATTCGCGCGAAATTCAATCTTTTATTTTCTCAAATTTTCTAAATCTTAAATTTATTAATTAAAGTTAGTTTTGAAACTGAGCTGATGTTTTGTTTTGTTTTTGTTATAGATTGTAAAAAAGCAAAATGCGAACAAATCACAACGCAAGATAAACATTTGCGAGATGAAAAATGCGAAATAAAATATTGCCTAACAAAAATTGCAATTTGATGAAATGCGAAATAATTAAAAAGCAAGACAACAAATTGCGAAATGATAAATTGCCAAAAATAATCCGCGAGATGACCCCTCTACCTATGTATATACTAACAAGGTTCTCAGCATCATTTGTTTGATGCACAAGGAGGAGTGGAATTAGTTTCCTTAACATCGTGTAAAATATTTTATCTCCTATAGTATCATAACGTTTAGAATCTTCCGTCAAAAACATATCAATCATGTTTTACTGAGCGAGGAATCCCCCAGGTTTAACCTCGAAAAAATAAATTCAAAGAAACGTTGTTTTCCCCCCTGCGGCACCTTTTACGAACGTCTGACTAATATCCAAGTTTGGAACCCACAAAAATTAGTAGGTCCCTTATATTCATCCCAAAAGATTAAAACTCACATGGTTGTGAGAAACTAAGCCTAGCGTCCTATAATGACTATTTACTCTAACTGATCCTTTTATATTCCTTTAAACAGACACAAAAAAAAACTATCTATACCTAATACCTATACATAGTATAGAGCTAAGTAGATCTATGAGGCCCCGACTACGAGTAGAAAAGGCCCTCAACCAACTTGGAGCGCACTAAATGGAGTGGAATGGCCAGTCTAACTATAGGCTCGTTGATTATGGTCCATTTTCTATGCGAAATCTAGAATATTCTTGTGTATCGAAGAGGGTGGCGTATACTTAACATTTTTCACAATTTTTTTTTATAACATCACTAAAGTGACACATGTTTTAAATCTGTTTCAAAAATCAGATGCATAACAATTTTGAAATTAATAAAGAAACCAACCAAGTGTGTCATGAGTGCTTCCGCAAAGTTCCACTCACACATTACCAAAGTAAAAGGTTATTTCAGATATCCCACTACAACAATATTTTCATACAATTGACATCTATAATCTTTACCCTCATTTGTTGGTATGCACATTTTGTAAAATAAAACTGAAAATTCAATGTGATCGACATGTTCATCTGATTCCAAGTCAAACATTATGCTCTGCCATGTTTCCTCTTATGCCACACATGTCATTCCATTCCAAGACAATAGAACAACATCTGTGATGTATGCTCAGCTCAAGTTGACTTGTAATTCATTTAAATGTAGATTCGTATCCCTTTATCCTCAGCTCTGTGTTTCCGTCCCTCTTTTGGAGAACTTTAACAATTCAACCACAATACCATGTCAGAAAGTTTTCTCATTCATCAGTATAGTGTATATATGGATAAAATTACAGATACCAAAGTAAACTACACGAAGTTCACTCAATCAAAGGCAACCATATGGTATGGGGGTTCTGGTACTTACTTTTCATCGGGGGGTGGTGGCATATCGTTTGCCGACGGACTATTAGGTGCGGTTTTCTCCATCATAGCTAGGGGTGCCTCGGGCGGTGGTAGTGGACTCACTGAATTAGTGTCCATTCGTAGTGTGAAAATTTTGATGGATTTCGTCTGAACCTTTTGTGAGTTGAAAAAAAGCGGTTAAGCTCCTTTGGCTGTCACTGACTCTGCAAAAGAATGAAGGGAAAATATAATTTCATTAATTTCAATCTAATTTACAACGGAGTAAGGCGAATCTTGTAAAATATCTCATTAGGGCTCAGTCTTGGATGAAATTTTAAATTAACTTCACCCCAAAGATGTGCTTTTCAACGAGCTTATAAACACAAGGTAATGGGTGCTGTGATGACAGAGGGTCCTTTATTGTTTCTACTGCACTGCGGGTTATGATTTGATTTTGGTTATGATAGTCATTCATGTGTATATAGATCGCTGTATTGTTCGGTTTTGATTACAAGAGGCCCTATGATGGTATGATGATAACCGCATATTATTCTGGTGGGTATAATGTGGGTATACCTATACACATGTATTATTTTGAGAGGGACAATCTTAAGATTTTGGTTTTATGGGAAAATACCCTAATTGAGTAATACGCGTTTGTTGAGTATGTGCTCTTACAGGGTGGTGCGGAGATTGGTCCGAATTTAAATTAACATGATGACAATAAAATTTATTTTCTTTTTAAGACCACATAACGAGGATTTGAATTTGTCGTTTACGAATATTGACACAGCCACATCGAGCTTGCTTATAGCTTGAGCTTTAGGCAAAGGATCTTCGGATCCAAGCCTACAGGTTCAAGGCGACTATAGAAAGACCGAATCATTGCAAGTGCTAGAGAGTTCGGTTTGGACATTTGAAAGTAAGGTATTCGGGACCACAAAGGATGGCCAATTTCGTGAAAAATCTAAAACTCTTTGATACAGGGAGCCATTAATACCAGTAACATTCGAGAAAGCAAGCCAAATACTGACCACTAACACAATGGGCCTACTCTGGCCTAAGTGAGGCTGCACTCAATGCGGCCTGCCACTCTAACCTAAGCCAAATACAGGATCTCCGATCAAACATTCTGATATAATTCAGTTTTTTTGGTGGTTGGTTGGTTTAAAGTGGGTCTTGATGGCATTTAGACCAAAATAGATCCATAGTATGCTGCCTCTTCTGCTTCCTCAGTTTACTTTGCGGAGATAATGCCGGAGTAGGTAGTATTGCTTGGAACAAGTTTTAGCTGGGATACCTACATAATACGAATACCCAAGTGCAAAATTCCCAAACCCCAAAATCCCCACCTTTTGAAAAATACCCGAATTGACTATCAAAATTCTTAAAATGTTAATTCAAAATATTTAAAGAAATTTTCGAATACCTAATCTTGCGCCTGCTCCAAATCCAACAGTGACCACAAGCAGGGGGGTTGCAGGAAGTTCAATTTAGTTTTGGGGATTTTGGGTTTGGGGATTTTAATTTTGGAGTTTTCGTACCGAACCCGTTTTAGCTGCAAAGAGGAATGCAATGTGAAAGGACCATTCGATATATTGTACCGCTTCACATTAGTTATCCGTCTATTAACTTGAGTTCTTTAATAGCGTCAAATATCTGAGACTAAATTCAGTTGAGTTTTATATCTAGGCAAGAGGATGATGAGATGACGTTGTTTTAGATTCCAAGATAACATTGATGAAGTTGTGGTTACCGATACCATTTTCGACTGTTCGTTCCTCCATAACTCGAGAACCATTCGTCCGATTTTCATGATTTTTATTCTGATTTATAGATGTGTACGGTGGATACGAATTATTGATGGGTAAAGGGGTCGCGGGTAGTAAGGGGGGTCTCACGAACCGTTAGCCGTATGAACTTTAAAGTTTTAATGTTGATAGATAAGTCAAAATTATTACAGGCCTCATTCATCATTTCCCAAAATTCGTCCTATAGGGGTTGGAAAAAGGGGGTGAAAACATTTTTATTTCGGATTTACTATGCTCAACTTGCCATTATGTATAATTGTATACTGTATGAAGTTATACTCATAAATCTATGTAGGTCAATTTAAAAAAATGCTTTTACATAGTTCTTAGACAATACTTCAGCGAATATTTTGAGCTAAAATTCATCTTGTGCTTATGGGTGGTTTTAATTTGCGGTCCAAAAATATAATTATCACTCGCACGACGGGCATTCAGAATGCACATTGTACATGCTCTGCTCATGTATGGCGTAGTTGAATTTGTTGTAGGGGATGGATATGCATAAAACAAACTAACAACATAGCTATAAGGAGATTGTGAAGCATAAGTAGGTATGCACAATTGTATATTTATGTACATACATATATTTGAGATCTGCTATCTGCAGCTATGTGTAACGATATGATCGTGATCGCGTAGTATAAATAATCAAATCATACCTGTCACGATGTCATTTATGTGAAATATTAGGTTATGAAATTTTAAACTTTTTTCAACACTATATTGGCTAAGTCCTCCCCATCCGTATAGGTTACCTAGGGAGAGGATGGGGGAGAGAAACGGGGGTATTAGAGGCTATCATTGCTGGAGTTGACTTCCGACACTCATGTTTTACATGGACAACTAGATAAATGCTGCATGTTCGCATGTGACCTGCATTCGCAATTTGTTTGTACTTGCGCCCACTAAAAAACAACAAATATACTTTACAAAGAGGCATTTAAAAGAAAAAAAAAATAAATCGGCGAGCGAGGCCGCAGGCATGGCTAGTTAGCAATATAAGCAATACCCGAAAGTTGTTCAAACGAACTGGAAACGCAAATTATTCAATGGATCAGATGAAAACTTTTGAGGGAAGAGTATGTACTCGTACCGAGTCGTAATGAAAGATTTTCGAGCCTCATCTTTTCACATAGATGTAGCTTCTCAGCACCAGATTTGGGAATAAAAATTATTACTGGGCCAGATGACATCATAAATGTCGTCCTCAAGGGAGCGATTAAAACCAAAACGGACCTCCGTTTGTGGTTTATATTACACACCTTAGTAAGGAAGTTTTTCCTGATGAATGGAAGTGATAGAGGCTCCTGCTACTGGTGCTAATGATGTAGTCAATGATGTAGTCGATAGAGTCACAGCATGTAGCCCCGGCGGCGCACAGCAATACCTTGCCACCGACAATAAAGAGAAACTATATGCACCAGAGTATGTCCACCACTACCTACCCCATTTTCTACAGGACAAACAAACTTTAGAACTCGCTTCCTGGAGAAACATTTCCATATATCCATTCCATATATAATATATAACATATTTTGTTGCGCCTTTGAAGCCTTAGGTATATAGTTTCGATAAAAGTAAATTTTCACAAAAAAAAAATGAAAAAAAAATCAGCAAAAAAAATCACCTTCCTTCGACACCCTGTCACTTCCGCATCATTTAAGTTCACAGACATAAAATGTATTTCCATACGTATTATGAAAAGGGACGCCAATGACCTTTAAGTTCATGCTCACACACATATATGAGCATACGGTAAATATCTATACTCCACTCTCTTACACACGAGTTATCGTTATGCGCTTTATTTTTATTTTTCCTGCTATAAAAATAGAATTTTGCTAGTGAATAGCGTGCCCGGACAATCTGAAAGTGTTCATTTGAAGTGCTCGATAACATACGAAAAACGTATTTACAGCTTTATAGACAGGATGCGCCACTATACGATGGATATGAGGACAAGAATGAATGCTTTCACTTGGGTGCTCTAAAAATGTTGATATCGATCCCAAATCCTGAATGGAGGCAGGTAAAAGTTCGAGTACGTAAATTGTTTATTTTATGTGAAAATCTGCAATACCTATCATCATTTTTATTGCTTATTGAGCGTTAAAGAAAAATTTTTTAAGGAGAATGGACGAACATCTTTTACATATTTTGAGTACTAAAATTGGGCTCATTGCCGAGATGAGAATGTTCATTGAAATTGATAGAATTTATGTTTTTGGGTTTTCTAACACGCATTTTTTTATAGGCATTTAAGGAGGAAGGAAATCTAACAGTACAGTACAGGTGCAGTATTTTAGACATCTTAAGCAAGGTCTTTATGGCAAATACCTAATACAATGGACGAGTTGCGTCGGAGCTACACTAGGAATTTGTGTAAATTTGAGAAATTGTAAACAGACGAATTGGGTTTAGCCGTAGTATACAGAAAGTGTTCGATTTAGTGAAATATAAAAGAAAATTGAACGCATACAAAAAGCACAGTTCAGCGTTTAGATTGCTAGCCTAGGATAGGAACCACAAGTGTGTAAGTAGAAATAAAATATCGCTGCAACGCAATATAGTTATTATATTAGATTTCAGAAATACTATAATGCAGAAACGATATTCTTTCCGAGATGAAACACAGTTGGATATTCCATGAGTATGTGAAGAGAGGATTTGTCACTTTACAGACATAGTTTACATGTAGCGTCCGGTGAGACACAAATTCGGTGAAGATTTTTACATAGCCACTTGCAAGAAGATAAATAGAATTAACTCAGTAATTAACAAACCATGGCCTGGGTATTAGCCAACGAATTCTTCCCAATAATAAGCCTCTTTATCTCTACTCGTATGAATATGTCGAAATCTCACCAGGGTTCAGACTTTATTGCAATTGCAGTAGATCTGCTGCTTTTTTCGTAAACAAAATTAATCTATTGCGCTACTGCGCCCACGGCTCAATCTACTGCACATTTTCAGTTAAGTAATTTGATTTTTTTAGTTTGAAAATTAAAATATATTTTCGGTTTCGAAATAAAAGGAAAGCCTGTCATCACCTAAGTAAAAAGTTAATTTCACTCAGATGACAGTAGATAAATGAGACTATTCAAAAGTATAGTCGGCTTAAGTTGACTACATTTGTCTGGACTAGGTTACCAGGAATGCGACAGTTATGATTGCTATGTATATGCAGTTATCATTTTGGATATTCACTTATTCCACAAATTATGTTGAATTTGAATAACAATTTTATGAAATGGAATGTGAAATTAATAAGGTACTCAGTCAAAGAATTAGTCGCGTTCAATGGTTAGGATCTACATACATAGGCAAATAATGTAAAAAAAGGAAGCATGTATTATACCATGTAATTGTGATGTTCTGTTCCAAAGAACAATAACAAAGACTTTGATTGGAATTATAGCTATTTCGAACTGTACCTACCTCTCAATTATCATAAGATTCCTTAAGTAATTTGTTTGAACAGTTGAATTTCAAAAGTCGATTCTCCTTTCGAATGCTTTTGATTATTTTCCCGGTAAGTGAAGCTGTACTGATCGATGAGCACTTCGCCACCAAATATTATTCAATACCACTCATAGATTGACAGCCATATTGCATTTTGTTCTTTTCAGTTAGTCGTTCAATGAGAAACTGTCATCTACGAATCTACGCTCTAAGCATACTGAACGCGGCCATTCTTGAGTAGACTTGTCGTTGTCGGTTACTTCCTTATACGAGTACATATACAACTAATGGCGCATTTGATTACCTATTCAATAAAGATCACATTTTTTTTGGCTCTAGGTCACTGTTTTGTTTGATTGACACAAAAAAATCAATCTTTTTTTGGAATCGAGAACACTTTTCCGATTACTAATTTACAATTTTTTGTAAATCAATTTAAGGACACATTTCGAATAATTAAGTTTAACATTTATCCAGTGAATAGAATTCGATTGCACAGGCAAAATCTGAAATCTAAGAGAAGAATCTGAAGAGCTCAATCGAAAACGCTATAAAAAAAATGTTCTCGTGATCAATAAAGATTCAAACAGATCGATTTATGAAAAACTAATAATTTCCTTTTAAATATATGTACAGTACATGAATGGTAGGTTTCCAATACATACAAAAAATCTACTGCGCAAAAATTGGTTTTACTGCTGTTTTTTGAAAAATCTACTGCACAAATGAATTTCTCAAGTCCGAACCTTGCTCACAGCTTGCGAAGAAAGAGAGGAAGAGGCGAAGAAACCCCGAGAGAACGACAATAAACAAAAACACCTCGTAGGCAGCGTTGGCACTTTGCTGCAATTGCAGCATTTTTTTCAAAATTTAAATCTAATACCACCAAATTAAATCTACTGCATTTTTTTTAAAATTTAAACCTACCGCCACCAAATTAAATCTACTGCATTTTTGTAAAAACTTAAATGAGGAAGCCAAATCCAAAATGATAGATAAAATACAAACAGAAATACCAGCCAATTTGGGAAACTGAGTTTTCCTGGCTTAAATTGTCGAAGTAAACTGTTTCAGCAAAATATGTCTTTGAACAACAACAGGTCAAATTTAGACATCGATTCTGAACAAATATTTCCTAGCTTGATGGGGTTTTTCGTGCTGCAATTTCGTATCGAGGCTTGTCAACAGATAAAAAATCGTTTTAATTTTAATGATGAAAGACTGAAACCACTGAGGTACGTAGATACAAAGGTAGTACCTAGTGGAAGACAGTATACCCTCGATATTGCCTATTTTAAACTTGTTTCCTTTTTATGATGATGACAAAGAAAAACTTAAAAGCCAATGAATATGAACAATATTCCATGTTCATTAATATTAATGCATTTTTCTGTTTTGTTTAAATAATCGTCTTTATTAACTTTGTATTGTTTATGTTTGTAATTTACTTTGGTTTTGTTTGAAAAAAAAATCTACTGCAAAAAGATTCAATCTACTGCATTTTTTTTAAAGAATCTACTGCGAAAAAATAGTCCAACAGTGGCAACTTTGCTCGTAGGTCGTAGAGTCGTAGCAACAAACAACACACAGAGGTTGGTCTTCTCCTCCGTTCTAATCACCAGTTGGCGGGCTTGTACTCATCGCTCAGTTGGGGCAAGCAAGTGGTCAATTGACAAAATCGAAGTGCAGATTCACTTCCCGACAGGGGAAAGCAAAAATGTCTTCCCAAGTAATCCACTATACGGTGAATTGACTGTCAGAATTCAAACTATTCAAACAAATCACTTAAAAGGAGTCTGAGGAGTGGTGTAGTTCGAAATAGCTATCATTTCTACCAAAGTGACTGTATCTACGAGTTGTTGTTAATGTAATTCTCCCAAACAATAATTTATAGATAAATAAAA
Organism: Cheilosia soror; assembly: GCA_949372485.1. Classification (NCBI taxonomy): domain Eukaryota; kingdom Metazoa; phylum Arthropoda; class Insecta; order Diptera; family Syrphidae; genus Cheilosia; species Cheilosia soror. The sequence continues at coordinate 35,711,468 of OX443564.1, read as the reverse complement.
ATAAATAAATAGGTGGCGCAACAGGCGGGTGACACCCAAGGCCTTGCTTCTCGCAACCATTCGTTTTGTGTGAGTTTCTATTTTTGGGACGAATGGAAGGGTCCTACAATTTTATGCCGAGTCCGAACGGCTGAATTGAGAAGCTTTTTCATGACAGTCATACTCTCGGATGTTTGTCAGACGTTCGCGAGAGGTGGCGCAGTAGAAAAAACTTTCAGATGTAATTTGGGTTTTTCCGGGGATCGAACCTGGGATCCCTCGCACAGTAGTCCAGCACACTAACCACTGCGCTACTGCGCCCATAGAAGAATATTAAAATGTTTCTTGCTTTCACATATCCAATTTCCAGTTTCTAGGTTCAGATTAATCAAATTTAAAATTCAACAACAGACTTCCAGTTCCAACTTATCCCCATACAAACTGCTTAAGTTTTAAATTTCTATGAGGACATTTACGAAAAAAACACTCAAAAGGAATTGCATAAAATTCCGGTAGAGATTTTTTTTTGATAAGAATTTTTTTCCGATACCTATTTTTTAAAAATTGGAAATATTTCCGGGGGATTAGGTTTGCGATAGCCCTGAATAATAAGGCCAAATAAGACAGCAATTTATGTACACAAAAGGTTCAAAAACATCAGAAGGATTGGTTTCGGGCGGCTTTTCCGCAGATCTGGGCATTAAAAAAATAATTTTTCGCCGAAAATCGTTGTCCAATTCAAGCTGCTCTAAGGCCCAAACTGCGAAGCCATAACATAGCGGATGCTTGTGCGCCTTCAATTTCTGAGTCAATTGGACCTTGTGAGCGAATAATCCGAGATCTTTGAGCAGAATTCTCCTCAGGCTACGTGAAATGTTGAGCGGTTGAGATTGATGACGAGTTGATGTTCGTGAATTGAGTCTCACACTCGCGGCTACAGCAGCTACATTCTCGTCTGTGCGCACCGTACAACGACGGAGACCATGAGTATTGTCCACTATCATACCATTACCAATCTGTCGAATTTTTTACACAAACATGCGTACACAGGCGCGGTGGGTGCTACATTTCGGCCAAAACTTCTTTTCAAAAAAAGCACTGTTTGGGCAACACAGCACTCACTTTGGAAATAAATTTTCAATATGCCCCAACGTTATTAAAGCGTAAAGCGACTGCTCGTTCCGCGGAGGTATGATACTGACTTTCTGTCAAGAGCGGGAAACAGCTGTCAGTGTCAAAATAACCTATGATTTAAAAAAAACCCACTAGATGGCTCACCCTATATTCAAAATAATTTATGTTTTTTTATTGGGTAACGTTTGTGGTCCAAAATAATTTCAAAACATAAGAATAAGTGTTAGGTTAGGTGGTTAGGCTATAGTCAGTGGGTTGGAAAACAGGAGGATAACCTGTGCTTGTGTTCGTGCCCTAATAGGGATTTATTACTCCCAAACTATGGAGACCTATGAAAAGCCTACGGATTTGTAAACCATCCCGAAGTAGGTAGTTACAAATTTAAGTAGGTCGTTTATGGTCCTCGAAAAGTAAGTACCAGGGATTCTTTTTCTTATGTGGCAGAGCGATGGGCAAAGAAAGTGTAGGGTATCTTCTCTGCACGTTCTCATCCCCGCACACCTCTGCACATGTCATCTGTGCTGAATCCCATTTCTTTGCTATATCAATCTCAGCATATTGTGTCAGATGATAATGCTCATACGTGTTGGCTCAGTGGTTCAGTGTTTAGGGTGCTGGACTACTGTGCGAGTGGTCCCAGGTTCGATCCCCGAAAAAACACAAATTACATCTCAAGGTTTTTTTCCAAACTGGCAAACATCCGAGAGTATAACTGTCCCGAAAAAGCTTCTCAATTCAGCCGTTCTGACTCGGCATAAAATTCTAGGTTTCTTCCATAAATACACCTTTGTTAAAAATGGAGCCTTTTGGCTTGGGTTGCTTAAAGTGTATAATGATTTATTGATCGAAATATATAGAAAATATTATATTATGTAGTATTGTGTTGACAATTACATTATACATTTGACAGACCAATAAATAACCATAAAGTATTGGATACGCATAGAATTGCCATTCGTACTTTTAAATGCTATTTCAATAATTTTATCTTTCGCCAACAGCTTGAAATTCATTTTTTAGATAAAGGTGTACAAATTTATCAATGGTTAAAACATTTTCGCCTGAAAACAAATAGTAATCGTCTGAAAAATATAAAAATCGTCTGAAAACATTTATTTTAAAGAATTAAAGACCGAATCCGATTCTCAAAATTCATCTATGTTCTTTTTTATGGACTTATTCTTTCCTTCTACTCCATTGTTGGTAGAAGGAACACCTTTTTCAGACGATTACTATTTGTTTTCAGACGTTTTAAAAATTATTTCAGACGTTTCCAATATCTGATTTTCTGATGATTTCTATTTATTTTCAGACGATTTATATGAAATTTCAGACGTGTTTTCGATTTTAGCCGACGTTTCCAATTTCTTTTCTGACAAATACTATTTATTTGTAGACGAAAAAATTTTAGCCATTTATCAATTACGGATAATTGCCGTTGGTATAATATAAAAACGTAGACTCTGTATTCATGTTCATCGAAAATGAAAAAACCTAATAAGCATCAACTCTCATGAATAATATCTTCCAAACCACAGGCCCAAAAAAGAAGAAATATTTTCGATTTCTATAGCTTAAACAATGAAACATCTGGACAAGATCTGTCAAAAAAAAATTAATCTATTCGAAGTATTTTATTTTTGTAACTTTGTATGGGCTAGAAGAATCACTGTTCACCAAAGTGAATTGTGTCACATGAAAAATATAAGAAACTAGTAATAAAATTGATGTTCGTGTTACCTATCTTATTTACGACTATCTTTGTAATAATTCTGTCAATTAGTGTTGACAGAATCTTCATATAAAACTTCTGAGAATGCATCTGAACTTGGTTTTCCACAGATGCGCTTCTGCATGCATGAATTGATTACCTTATGTCAGTCAAAGAAAGAAAAAGTGCATACCAACAGCTATATGCGGTCTTAGTCTGTTAAACATGATCCAGATAAAGATATCGTGTCAGTAGATAATATCTCCAAATGAATTTGCGTGATTAATTAAATCAAGTCGCCTTCGTTTGCATGATGTGAATAAAAATTTTCCAGTTCAATTTGTGTGGAAAACCCTCGTGTAAATAACCTGTACATGTGATTATGCTAATGTGCCAAGCAAAAAGTTTGGAAATTGATTTATTACCTATATTCACTTGGGATCATTGGGCTCCATAAATGCGATGCTAACATGCCTGCATATATACCACTTGAGTGCGCAAAAAAAAACACATTTAACCATCTATCACCACTCAATCAAAAAAATGTCCACCCATCGTTCAATGTCTAACAAAAACGACTTGGACATTCCTTTGGTATATTATCTCAAAACCACATGCACATCCCCTGTATCCTATCCAATTCCTACCGCAATTGCATCACTTACGGAACAACAAAAGCAAATGCCATTGACCTGCTTGAAGGATTCCCACAGCAAGACAGAATCTCTCCGAAAATTCGTCCACAAACAAAGATGTCTGCTTCCAGCAGCCTGTCAATACATTCAACAAAAGTGGGGAAGACGAACGACAGCCAACGACACGATTTCAAAAATCCAATAGAAAACGAGGCAAAAAATCTAAAAAGCAAATGATAAACGAAGAAAAATTTTTCTTTTACAAAGATAACTCTCTGTTCTTATCCCAAAGGAATACTCGTGCTTTTCCCAAAGTCTCTTGAATTTCTTGTTTTCTGATGCGAAAGTTTTTCTTCTTCCCGATTCAGAGGAAACTTTATGTTGGTCTTACTTCCGGATGAAAAAATAACTTTTGCAGGGATTTATAGATTTATCAAACAAAAAAATAAAAAGAATTAAGTTGCGGACTAAATATTGAAGAGACTCTTCAATGTTCGAGAAAGTAAACAGAAATTTCCAAAGAACTATGACGTAACTACTTATTTATGTGAGTGATTGAAATTCAAGTGTGTATCGCCAGTTTTTTTACTATTAGTGGATGATCTTTGCAATGATGTGGATATAGCTTAGTTGAGAGTGCGAACACTATTTATGGAGATGTAATTGTCCTGAGGAAGCTTATCAGTTCTGTATGTGAGATCATAACAGAAGGACAACTTGTTTTAAGCTAAGGCGCTAGCCAATTCAAATTCCATAGTAGCAACTTGTGACTGTGAGTAAAGCTACTGTAGACAGCTACAACTTTGGAGCTCCACTTTAAGCCCCGAAAATGGCATCACATCAAACATAAAGCGAACAATATTACCCTTGCCAATCGTTCTTTACCAATTGGTTAATGAAGCAAAGTCAAGAAATAAAGGATACTCCACATAAGACTCCATCATCCAAGTTCTCCTCTATAACGCATCAGAAGCATCGACGTTAGCGAAGGCTAATAAATTTTATCGTTGGTCGTTTGAAATGCAAAATTCTTTGAGTGATTTTCAAACCAGTTCCCGATTTAGGAGCTACAGTAGGGGTAGGCCTTTTGAATTACTGAAAGCGACTACAACTAATTCGTCGTTGCGAAAATTAAGTCAAAACGTCGGCTAATGTTTACCGAAAGTTAAATGTTAAATAAACAAATGTTCGCAAACAAGGACTCCAACAAGATTCTGCTCCAGCTCCACCACTCAAGAGTGGCTAAAAACAACGTTGCGGACTTCATATCCAGACCTCAACAAGCTATCGTTCGTTTTAGAGGTCATATGGGCTACTCTGGCGCGTGATTAGTCGATGATTGCGCTGTTTCAGGTTGCGCTGGAATCCAAAATGGCGACCATTTTAAACAAAATGTGTTTTACAATTTGTAGCTATTGTATCACAAAATAAATAGAAAAAAATTGTAAATATTAAATCGTTCTCATCTGGCACACATTTCTTATTGTACCAGTATTTATGACTAGAGAAGGTATATATAGCGTCCTGAAAACTCCTCAATTCCGCCGTTCGGATTTGGCATAAATTCGAATTTCCCTTCTATTCGCCTTAAAAATCCAAACTCACACAAACATATGGTTGAGAAAGTCTGCCGCCATCACTTCGCAGAATCCTGTGGCATCACCCGTCGTAACCTCAATTGGTATAAAGAAAAATGTTTATTTCGTTTCACCCGTGGGTGCCCCATGTGGTGTGGGGTGGTTACAGTTTCTCTCTAGGGTGGCACAAGAACTGCACTGAAGATCACAAGTATAATTTCAAATTTGGAGCATTTACTCAGCTCATAAAAAAGTTCACTTCACCAAATTTCAAAATGACTTTGTGGGGGCGCTAATAACCCTTCCTTAAATACACACACATCCCACGAACACACATTACCTACCCAACATTACCCACATCAACATCTACATCCATTTCCCATAATCATACTACAACATCACCTATATTCTAAAACCACATAACACATATCATTACACCCTATAAATTTCAACATTTCAAAATTTAACGAAACAAAATACCCGAACACATCCGGCTAATGATGGCTGCGAAATTCGGCAACTTTTTTTTTTAAATTCTAAAAATGTTCCATTCCTGGCCTGTATCTTGGCAACAAATTTTTAAGCCTACTTCATTTCGACCGAAAAATAAAATTTTCTTTGGAAAATTTTCAAAAATTTTTTCAGTCAGTCTCTGATTTTCAAACGTTTCAGTAGATACCTACATAATTAAAAATTCAATTTTCCAGTTTGTCGATTTTTTTTTCTTTTTCCAACGTGCTTGCTGTTAGCCGTGTTGTTTTTTTTTGGATTTAACAAAACTATTTCATTTGAAAGTATCTAAGCTTGAACAAAATAGGAAAGGAAAAACTTCGTACCTATCATTGTGGTTATAAATATTTAAAAACTGTGAAAATCTATGATTGTGTAACTAAAACGTGTCCCTCAATAAAATAATAAAAGTGAACTAATAACCTAAAGAAAAGGGATTCACATTGAAATAAAAGAACCATAATTTCACTACCTAATCTAATCATCCGTTAAAAAAAAAAAAAAAAAAACTAAGGAAAATATATACAAATTTACCAGTGTTCCAGAAAATAATTTGAAGACAATTTTCTATGTCTGCAAGAATAAAAGAGCGTGGCATTTGTGCAAAAATAGTTTTGCTTCAAAAGCAACGAAAATACTGAAGATTTGCAACCTCATATCCTAGTGATTTCGATGTCTATTGTGTTCTGCCCCTGAGCCCCTTCTCAAAAAAAAAATCAAGCAAATAGTTTTTAATCTGTTGTGTGTGTAGTGCAAATTTTTTTTATTACCTATCTAATTTAATCTTAATATAATTAGGCTTCAGTTTATTCTCTATTCCTATAACTAATCTGCATTTAATTGTACATGTTTATATCTATCTTAAAATCTACTTCTATTTTTTTTTGATTTATTTGAAATTTGCTCAAGTGTTTTGTGATTTTGGTTGATTTTTTTATGGTTTCTTTTAATATTGAAAATAACAGGTTCTTCGTCCAGCTGCATGTGCACCTGCAATCAGGATGAAAGGTATGTCGTTGGTTAATTATTCTTAAATATACCTATTAAATTTTTTTTTTTTTTTTTTTCTTCTTATTCACACAAAACATTTGTCTGATTTTATTTGTTGTTTAAATTATTTTTATTGTTTAGTAATTTTCGAGATCTAGTAGTAGGAAACATATTTAATTTTAGTTTTCTCTGATTTTTCTTTGTGAAATTCTATTCGCCTATTTCTTTTAGTATATTTAATCTGTTAAAATCAATAACTGAAAATAGCCTAAATTCAATTTAATTTTTTTTTATCTTTAATTATCTATAGGAACTATGTTTTTTTTTGTTTTTAAAATTTATTATAAAGGAAAATAATTAAATAAATTGTTATTCAATTATTTGAATTTGAAATTGAATATGTTGAGTAATTTAATTATTATGACCGGCTAATTAAATAGATGAGTTCGGGGTGACCGATGTAACGTGGATGTTGATGACGGACAACAAGAGTTGTTAAACGTTCTGATACGTGTAGGGGTTGTCACATATTATGAGCGAGTGGCAACCAAGGTACTCTGCTCATTCATGAGTAGGGTAATGGGGTGGGCAGCTCACAAGGTACCATAACACCTTCGGTACCGGTGTGGCGAGAGAAGGAGGAAGGCAAACCAACCGAGTCGATAGGTGTGGTTTGTTTTCTTCTTGGCTGTCTAAATTTTAAAAATCGTTTCAATCCTAGTTAGAGTCCTTCCTTTTTCCAAATTTTCTTCATATCCCTTCATCAATCCCTAATTTTCAAATATCCCTACAGAACTTACAGGCATGTAAAATTACGGTAGTCCGCAAGACATGCAAAAGATCCCACCTATTCCGACGAGCTTAGCACTGGCTAAAAACAAGCATGCCTGCCTTTGCTTTGTCGACCGGACAGCCCTTCCACCGATGTCAACTTGAGATTCCTGTATCTCTAAGGTGGAAGGGTAACATATGTTTATATGTATACCGTTACAGGTGGCGCCCAACGTGGGGCCAAAGCTTACTAAACTTTGGTTCCAAAATATCCTTGTGCTAAATTAAAATTTCCCCTTTCTTTCAAATTCATCTCAATTTTAATTTTTTCCAACTTTTTTTTCAAATTTCAATTTCATGTTTCGAACTCAGCCAATAACTAATCGGTTCTTGTATTTTACAGTCGCTTGTTAAGGTTTTCAAGTCTTCTGTCCATTGATGGTTCCTCAGACTATCATATGTTTGCAGGGGATTTGAAAACTTTGAACAACAGACGAGATATAATAGTGAATGTCTTTAAATGGATATTATATCTGCTCCATTTTTACAGCTTTCACTATTGTATTTTGTCACAGGGTCGGAAGTTCATAAGCGTTAAGTGCATTGCTGTCCGGGAAAGGGAATTTCCATAGTACCTTTTCGTCAGTTGCTGCAAGCACTTGTTTATGACTTCCTAGATCCTTTTAACATCTTTTGTTCATTTTATCCGGTATCCTTCTAGTTGAACCATGAACATACTTGTTGTTTGTACCGGCATTAATTTCATGAACAAAGACGATATGCAGAACTGATGGTTAATTCTCTCAAAGCACCTTTCGAGACTCTCTTGTTGTCCTAATTTGTTTGTCCGCGTTATTGAAAGTCACCCTTGCTACTCAATATATACTATTTTTCAAATTATAAATAGACGATTCTGCAATTGAATCAACATTTTTTTTTATATATACATAGCTATTTTGTTCTCCATAAATAATAATAATATAAATACTAATAATAGTATTTAGGTTTGTTTTCTCTCATTTAAGTCCTCTTTTTTTTATTTTAATTATATTACATTTCTGATATTAGTTTATGTTTTGTTATATTTAGTTTCTGAATACCCACTATTTCTCTTCTTTATTAATATATTATATAATATCCAAAAATGTCCAACCCAACTAAAAATATGGAAGATGGTTACTTCCTTAGGAGCAGGCAAGTTAGAAGTGAAGCAAACGGCTTGTCACATTTCCGTCATTGTTCCCCCGAAAGCAGTGATCATAATGAAGATAGGTTTGTAGAACAACAATCAATGTTACAGCCTTCTACATCTTATAATTTTATCCCAATCCGTGACCATATTAATGATAAACCTTATCAATCAGCACTAAATTCACCTCCTCGTGGAACTAATGTTGGTAATATAGCTCTCCACAATACTCGCGCCTCTCATAACCATCAACCCCCTACACACACTACACCGCATGATATGAATCTACAAAACACCTCTCTAAATTCTACACTACATAGTTCAAACCCATTTTTAAATCCATTACCAGACCCACCCAAATCTGCAATTTTAGAGAATATTTCCCACCATGGAAATATTTCCCAGCCTGGAAATCCTAATAATACCTCCACTCCCATAAAAATAAACCACCATGACAATACGAACACGGATCAGGTTATTGATTCACTTCGCACCTATGTTCGGGATATTGTGTCTACCACACTAGCCGTCAATAGGTCCGAAGATGAACGCGGCCTTCGAAAACAATTAGAAGACGAAAGGGCAAAACTTCGTCTAGAGGTTGCCGAAGTAATTCGTGAAACCATTCGTGCCACAACTCCACCAATTCATACACAAACCCATCAACCACAGAACATTCAATACTCTACACTACTACCTACATACAATACTCAGAACCCTGCAATACCCACCTATCAGACGCATCCACAAAACCAATGCAATTTCTCTCAACAGCTACGGGAAATGCATCTGGACGATCCCAACCCAACTCGTGTTCCACGGAACCAATATGGTCATGTCTACAGAGATTTCCACAAATGGGGATTAAAGTATGACAATCAAAACATGACTGTTGACGATTTCTTGTTCAGACTAGAGCATCTCCGTGAGTCTTACAACGTTGAATGGGATGAAATAGTTAAGAACTTCCACCATTTCATCGACGGAGAAGTCAGCTCATGGTTTTGGATCCATCTCAAAACTCATCCACGCCTAAGCTGGTCCTCTCTCAGAATTGCGTTGACTGAGCATTTTAGGAGCTTGGAGACAGATGAGGAGATAGCGCGAAAGATGGACGACCGACGCCAAAAACCAAATGAGCCATTTGATAGTTTTTATTCTGACCTTCTCAGAATGAATTCTAGACTCCGTACTCCCAGAGGTCCAGAAAGACTGATATTCCTTATTCGGCAAAATGTCTGCTCAGACATTGGTGGAAGGTTATTGACCTTTAAGACCGAGAGCCTTCCAGAAATGGTCTACACCTGCCGCAATATGGAGAAGTATAGTCTTGAACACTTTGCACGATCCAGACAGCAACCAAATTACCCACCTCAATTCCATAGAAGGGTAAACGAACTGTGCTATGAGACTGCAGACGATGCCTACGTTCAACCCATAGAAGCCGTCCAGTTCTCAAGGTCTCCTAGGGATATGAGTGCAGTGGTATGTTGGAACTGCAAAGTGTCAGGACATACATTTCAAGAATGTCCAAGTCCGCAACGTTCGTTGTTTTGTTTTAAGTGTGGACTCGCCAACACCACCACACCCAACTGTCAACAATGTTCGGAAAACCGCCGAAGGAGCAATGTAAGGACCGGGGAAAGTTGCTCTCAGATGCATCGTCCGGGTACACAACAACAACAACAACAGTAAAAACTACAGACTGCATATTTAACAACAGTTCAACAGACCACACAGCACCTACACAAATTTTAAAAAGGGACACCACTCCTGTTCTTACCCCAATACAAACTTCGTACCAGCCAAGACCAAGTCTACACGAACGTCTCGTGAACTATGAGAAAGTACGTTCTCGGATATTTAACCCGTCACCACATGTGTCCGAGAAAATCTCTAAGCTTCGTCAACGTTTTGAGGATAAGAAAAATCTTTACAAAGCAATTTCCTCAACTACCCTTTTGAATGCTGAAGATCCTAGACCGTATGCTAACGTGCTGCTGTACAATACCCCAGTGTTTGGACTCCTTGACTCTGGAGCTTCAATCAGCTGTTTGGGAGCTGGTGCTATAGAGTTTCTAAAACAAAATAGCATTGAGTATAGACCATTCTCATCAGGTGTTAGCACGGCTAGTGGTCATAAGCAGGAAATTGTGGGCATTGTAAACGCTAAGATTAAGTACAATGGCTTAGAGAAAGAAATATCTTTGTTCATAGTTCCGACGTTAGACCAAAAACTGTACTTGGGGGTCGATTTTTGGAAGCTCTTTAATCTGGCTCCGCATATCATATCAGAGTTGTCTCAAATATCCAAAACCGAAACAATAGATCCAAATATTCATCAGCTAACTCAAGATCAATTAGTAGCTCTCGAACAAGTAAAGTCTTTATTTCCATCCTTTTCCAAACATGGTCTAGGGCAGACAAAAATGGAGGAGCATTACATTGATACTGGTAATTCGGTCCCAATTAAACAAAGACACTACCCTGTTTCTCCAGCGGTTCAAAACCTTCTTTATGCGGAGGTGGATCGCATGCCTCAAATGGATGTGATTGAGGAAAGTTCCAGTTCCTGGAGCTCTCCTGTAGTTCTAGTGCGGAAGCAAACTGGTAAAAACCGACTCTGCCTAGACTTTAGGAAAATCAATTCCGTCACTAAGAAGGATGCGTATCCGTTGCCGCATATTGAAGGTTTGCTAGGACGACTTTCGGATTCTCATTTTATTTCAAGTGTGGATTTGAAAGATGCTTTTTGGCAAATTCCGTTGGAGAAAAGCTCAAGGGAAAAGACTGCGTTTACCGTTCCGGGGAGACCATTATACCAGTTCAAGGTAATGCCCTTCGGCCTCTGCAATGCGCCACAACGCATGTGCAGACTAATGGATAAAGTGATTCCACACGAAATGAAAGAGAACATTTTTGTTTACTTGGACGACCTACTAATTGCTTCGAAAGACTTCGACGAACATTTGGTTATGCTTAAGCTCGTAGCTGGTAGATTGGCAGAGGCTGGACTAACCATTAACGTGTATAAATCCAAATTCTGTTTCAAAGAGCTTGCATATCTGGGTTTTGTTGTAGGTGAGGGATGTTTGAAGGTCAACCCTGATAAGGTAGCGTCCATTGTTGAGTTTCCGGTACCGAAATCACCTCGCCAGGTACGTAGATTTCTTGGACTCTCAGGTTGGTATAGAAGATTTGTGAAGAACTACTCAACACTAGCCGCACCAATCACCAACACATTGCAAAAAGGTAAAAGATTTGAGTTTGGACCTGACGCATTAAAAGCATTTAATGAATTGAAGGACGCTTTGACATCTGCTCCCATTCTTGTCAATCCCGATTTCAACAAGCCTTTCATTATTTTATGCGACGCTTCAAACTCTGGTGTTGGATGTGTACTTTGCCAAATGGATGACGAAGGTATAGAAAGGCCCATATACTATTACTCCCACAAACTCAATTCTGCACAACGTAACTATTCTGTTACAGAGTTGGAGTGTTTAGCTGCGGTCCTTGGCATACAAAAGTTTCGACCATACGTTGAAGGCCAGAGCTTTAAGGTAGTGACTGACCATGCGAGTTTAAAGTGGTTAATGAACCAAAAGGACTTGAACGGTAGGTTAGCTCGATGGAGTTTAAAGTTGCAAGGCTTTACATTTGAGATTGAACATCGCAAAGGTTCTCAGCACGTTGTTCCTGACGCGTTATCGCGAGTATATGCTGTTGATGCCCTTGACGATGTTCCTTCTCTTAGTAGTCCACACGATGTTCTTCACATTGACCTTGCAGATCCCAGTTTTAAATCTGGTGAGTATGCCAAGCTCATAGAAACCATTCTTAATCACAAAGATCAACTTCCGGACCTCCAAGTCTCGGAGGGCTTTGTGTATAAGAAGGTTCGGCATTGCACAGGTCATCCTGTTGAAGACGACATGGTGTGGAAGCTTTGGGTTCCATCGAATCTTACCGAACGTTTGATCCTTTTGGCTCACGAACCACCGAAAGCTGCTCATGGGGGAGTTGCAAAGACCCTGTACCGTCTACGTGATCGTTTTTACTGGCCTAATATGGCGGCTGAAGTAAAAATGATCATTTCCAACTGCGACGTGTGCAAAAGCACAAAGGCTCCAAACTTCACACTGAAACCGAAAATGGGAAGAGCTTTTGTTGTTGAACGACCATACCAGCATCTATATGTGGACTTTCTAGGACCGTATCCCAGGTCGAAAAATGGTAACAGCTACATCTTCGTTTGCTTGGATCAGTTGACTAAGTTCGTCCTTATCCATCCCTTACGCAGAGCAACGAGTGACAGCGTGGTGAAGTTTCTAGAGAAACAAGTTTTCTCTGTATTTGGAGTACCAGAATCAATCCTTTCGGATAATGGGAAACAATTTGTGAGTAAGGAATTTGCCAAATTTCTGAATACCTATGGCGTCACTCACATAAGAACCGCTGTTTACTCGCCTCAAGCCAACGCAAGCGAAAGGGTAAATCGATCGATTTTAGCTGCCATACGTTCCTACATCGACAAAGACCAACGTAACTGGGATGAACAGTTGACATCCATTGGTAGTGCATTAAGATCGACAGTTCATTCAGCTATCGGCATGTCACCTTATGAAGCTTTATTCGGTCAGAGTAAAGTTGAACATGGCTCCGACTATAAGCTCCTAAAGTCGTTAAGAGCTTTGAATAATGCTGAATTCGATCTTCTTCCAAAAGCTTCAAAAATGAATGTGATACACGCCCACTTGAAAGAATCCCTTGTATACGCCCACGCATATAATACACGTAGCAAGGATATTCAATTCAAAGTGGGTGACGTTGTATTCAAACGGAATTTTGTTCTAAGTGATGCAAGCAAACACTTAAGTGCGAAGCTTTGTCCAAAATTCACGAAGGCAAAAGTCAAATCCATTCATGGCCACAATCTTTTCGAATTGGAAGATTTTCGAGGTGTCAATTTGGGAGTTTTTCACGCCAAGGATATCCGACTTTGACACTACTTGCGCCTTTTTTTCTTTTACTTTTTCGCACGCTGGCTTTGCTCAAAATTAAATGTGGTGTGGGGGCGCTAATAACCCTTCCTTAAATACACACACATCCCACGAACACACATTACCTACCCAACATTACCCACATCAACATCTACATCCATTTCCCATAATCATACTACAACATCACCTATATTCTAAAACCACATAACACATATCATTACACCCTATAAATTTCAACATTTCAAAATTTAACGAAACAAAATACCCGAACACATCCGGCTAATGATGGCTGCGAAATTCGGCAACTTTTTTTTTTAAATTCTAAAAATGTTCCATTCCTGGCCTGTATCTTGGCAACAAATTTTTAAGCCTACTTCATTTCGACCGAAAAATAAAATTTTCTTTGGAAAATTTTCAAAAATTTTTTCAGTCAGTCTCTGATTTTCAAACGTTTCAGTAGATACCTACATAATTAAAAATTCAATTTTCCAGTTTGTCGATTTTTTTTTCTTTTTCCAACGTGCTTGCTGTTAGCCGTGTTGTTTTTTTTTGGATTTAACAAAACTATTTCATTTGAAAGTATCTAAGCTTGAACAAAATAGGAAAGGAAAAACTTCGTACCTATCATTGTGGTTATAAATATTTAAAAACTGTGAAAATCTATGATTGTGTAACTAAAACGTGTCCCTCAATAAAATAATAAAAGTGAACTAATAACCTAAAGAAAAGGGATTCACATTGAAATAAAAGAACCATAATTTCACTACCTAATCTAATCATCCGTTAAAAAAAAAAAAAAAAAAAAACTAAGGAAAATATATACAAATTTACCAGTGTTCCAGAAAATAATTTGAAGACAATTTTCTATGTCTGCAAGAATAAAAGAGCGTGGCATTTGTGCAAAAATAGTTTTGCTTCAAAAGCAACGAAAATACTGAAGATTTGCAACCTCATATCCTAGTGATTTCGATGTCTATTGTGTTCTGCCCCTGAGCCCCTTCTCAAAAAAAAAATCAAGCAAATAGTTTTTAATCTGTTGTGTGTGTAGTGCAAATTTTTTTTATTACCTATCTAATTTAATCTTAATATAATTAGGCTTCAGTTTATTCTCTATTCCTATAACTAATCTGCATTTAATTGTACATGTTTATATCTATCTTAAAATCTACTTCTATTTTTTTTTGATTTATTTGAAATTTGCTCAAGTGTTTTGTGATTTTGGTTGATTTTTTTATGGTTTCTTTTAATATTGAAAATAACAGGTTCTTCGTCCAGCTGCATGTGCACCTGCAATCAGGATGAAAGGTATGTCGTTGGTTAATTATTCTTAAATATACCTATTAAATTTTTTTTTTTTTTTTTTCTTCTTATTCACACAAAACATTTGTCTGATTTTATTTGTTGTTTAAATTATTTTTATTGTTTAGTAATTTTCGAGATCTAGTAGTAGGAAACATATTTAATTTTAGTTTTCTCTGATTTTTCTTTGTGAAATTCTATTCGCCTATTTCTTTTAGTATATTTAATCTGTTAAAATCAATAACTGAAAATAGCCTAAATTCAATTTAATTTTTTTTTATCTTTAATTATCTATAGGAACTATGTTTTTTTTTGTTTTTAAAATTTATTATAAAGGAAAATAATTAAATAAATTGTTATTCAATTATTTGAATTTGAAATTGAATATGTTGAGTAATTTAATTATTATGACCGGCTAATTAAATAGATGAGTTCGGGGTGACCGATGTAACGTGGATGTTGATGACGGACAACAAGAGTTGTTAAACGTTCTGATACGTGTAGGGGTTGTCACATATTATGAGCGAGTGGCAACCAAGGTACTCTGCTCATTCATGAGTAGGGTAATGGGGTGGGCAGCTCACAAGGTACCATAACACCTTCGGTACCGGTGTGGCGAGAGAAGGAGGAAGGCAAACCAACCGAGTCGATAGGTGTGGTTTGTTTTCTTCTTGGCTGTCTAAATTTTAAAAATCGTTTCAATCCTAGTTAGAGTCCTTCCTTTTTCCAAATTTTCTTCATATCCCTTCATCAATCCCTAATTTTCAAATATCCCTACAGAACTTACAGGCATGTAAAATTACGGTAGTCCGCAAGACATGCAAAAGATCCCACCTATTCCGACGAGCTTAGCACTGGCTAAAAACAAGCATGCCTGCCTTTGCTTTGTCGACCGGACAGCCCTTCCACCGATGTCAACTTGAGATTCCTGTATCTCTAAGGTGGAAGGGTAACATATGTTTATATGTATACCGTTACAACTTACTCCACTCACTGACAGATCATCAAAATTATGATGCACTACCTGCCATCCTCGAATCGACAAATTTGGCACAATGGAAGATCCTGTAGTGCATACACTGGGAAGCGTCGTACATTTTAGAATTTTCATTCAAGATGGCGGAAGAATTTAAAATTCACCTTATATGGGTGCCGGGCATAGGAACATTCCAGGGAATTGCAAAGCCGATGAACTCGCTAGGCATGGCACGGCGTTAGGCAATAACACCCAAGGAAATAGCGCCCAAATAGATTTGGAAATAATAATTTGGGCTTTACTGCTTGTCAAAAAAACGAAACCTGGAAAGAAAATAACACCCAAAACGACGAAACATTTTGCAACAACAAATTGCACGAGCTTTTTTTTTGGCGTTATTTTCAAATCGATTTGGGCGCTATTTCCTTAGGCGTTATTGCCTAACGCCGCATGTCACAACTTTGTCGATTCTACCGGAAAAGTAGAATCTCTATTATGCTTCTCGCTACTTGCAAAATTTTAGTTAAACAAAATGCGATAAGCGCCAATAATCGACGATGTTCAAATTGTATCACGTGCTCCATCACGAAACAGATCATGCTGGATCTCAAGAACCAATATAAGCAAATTAATAGGTGTCATTACGGGTGACTGCTTTATTGGCAGGAAGCTCTCAGGTTGGGCCTGCCTATCAACAATTTCTGTAGAAGCTGCATGGACGAAGAGGAGAAAGAGACTATTCGTCACCTCCTATGTGCCCAGCCCTCTCAGCTCGTAGAAAACTACATCTTGGAGAATACTTCTTCGACCATCTTGGCGAACTCACTTATATGTACAAGCATAAGTTGTCTCCAACTACAAGGTGGCGCAAAAGTAATCCTCCTATCAGAAAATGCTATAAATTCTGCGATTGGCCCCTAATGTCAGTTCTGTTTTGACATTTGTGTAGTAAACACATGCGAAATACACGTTAATAAACAATGTTACGCTACACTGCTCCAGAACGCGGAATATTGGTGACTATTTATTTGAGCAATAATCAGTCGGTGACTTTGGCACAACGTGAATTTCGTCGCAGATTTCCTAGCCGCCCAACGCCTACTGGTGAAACACTGCGACGTTTAGCCGCTCGCCTCGAAGAGATTGGCACAACACGAGATGCTGCCAGGCGTGGCAGACCCCGGAGTAGCCATTCTGCAGAGAATATTGCTGCTGTAGCCGAAGATGTCATGGACATTAAGACGTCGCGGGCCAAACGGTTACTGTGAATGGTGAGCGCTACAGAGCAATGATCAACGAGTTCTTTTTGCCGCAACTTGATGAATTGGGATTGGAAAACATGTGGTTCCAACAGGACGGTGCAACGGCACACACTGCACGTGCCACAACCGATATGTTGAAGGATGCATTTCCCGGGCGCCTAATCTCCCGTTTTGGCGATTTGCACTGGCCAGCAAGATCGCCTGATTTGACCGCTCCAGACTTCTTTTTGTGGGGCTTTTTGAAGTCGCGGGTTTATGTCAACAAGCCTCAGACTCTTGCAGCTCTTAAAGACAATATCCGTCAAGAATGTGAGGACCTATCGCCGGAAGTTTTGGCCAAAGTGATGGAAAATGCCATAAAAAGGGCTCAAATGATAATCAACTGTGGCGGCGGCCATTTACATGACATCATATTCTCGAATTGATGTAAAAAAAATTAAAAGACCAAATAAAAATAATCCACAAGAAGAATCAAAGTTTTTCATTTGTTTTTTTAAATTACAGCCAAAAAACATCGGAAGGTTATTTTTGCGCCACCTTGTATTATTCTCAGCTCCTGCTGGTTCAACGGGTTGTTGTGAAATCATTAGCTACTGTGGTATCAGAATGGGCCATGTATGTATTCATAGCCGCATTTTAAGTGGTCCACTGATGCAGAGGTATTTCAGTCCTTGCACACGATCTAGACAGTTGTAGCGAATGGCTTCATCCAGCGCAAGCCACCAGTAAGTTTAGACCTGATAACCGATACACAAAACCAGTACGTAATTCAAAGCTAAAGTCCCTATGCCCTTTAAACATTTTTTTAACAGAAGTACAGAGCCGTGGTGGCTGTCTTAATTCGCTCTAGGATGTTGAGTTTCCAGCTCATTATGATGAGTATAATGAAGTAGTTGGCCTTATATGTGAGCACCAATAGAGTGGCGTTTAGTTTTAGACGAGCAAAGTTGTTCCTAAAATCACACATTTTGTCTAGCAATACAATCTAGATCTTCAATGGAAAAACGGAGCTTGACTTAAACTTGCTGGAAGGGGACACTTTACGAACCTTTCTAAAGTATTTCTTTTCTAGAAATACAAATAAGAAAGATTCCCTGCAAGGTAGCGAGTGCAAGGGAATTATCAACAACGCACCACAAATCTTGGGCGTATTTAAGCGTCCAAACGGTACTATCTTGGTAAAATACCCAGCGCCTAAGTACAGGATTTATTTTTGCGTTCTCTGTCCTAATTTTAAGATTTAAAAATAAATTCGAACGAAAATATCTCGTTTGACAGAGTTTACATGTTTTGCTCTGGTAATTTTTTTTTTTTAGGGAATACATGTCGTATACGTAACATTTATGCAATATGCTAAATTTATTGATACACCTTCTCTTAGCACCTATTTATAATAATCCCTACAGTCAATCTAAAAAACAGACGAAAATACTAAAAAGATAATCCCATCGAACAACATGTCTTGTCTATATTTCCATATCGCCCCAGACGTCACATTTCATTTCATCTGTTCCCTAATGTTCGTCTCGCGAAATTTAATCCATCATCGCATCCGCTTGCAACTTTCAATTTTCATTCACTCATCTGTACCATAGTTGTGCTCCTATTGACTGCCTGGAATTTTATAAAGCTATACGAACTGTGACTTGCAATCGGATACTACTCGCAATGGTGTGCTGATGGGGATCGTCAGAGCCACTTCTCTTGTCCCTACAGACCCAGCGTCTAACTATTCCAATATTCCATTTCAATGGCGACCCAACTACAGCAATCTTTCTACAATTTCCCCATCGGCGGCGTTCTGCCATAACATCGCTGATTGATTTTTGATTATCTAAAGTAGAAATGTTCGCTCATGCGAAGCCGATTCAAAGTACCGAGACACATGTGTCCCATAGTTTACACTAGATTTGATCCACCGACCGACAGCAGTCCAAGGCATAGCTCAATTGATTCTGATTCCCCAAAGGAGACTATGTATAATCATAATACAAGCACACACACGCCGCCACCCTCAGAGTGTGTGTATCCTCATCTCTAACAAGTTATTGACCTGGGATAAAAAAAACAAGGGAAACTATCGCTTCACCCCCAACTCTTTAGGACCTGCACTGAGTGTGTGCCTTCAATGGGAATAAATTCCCAGATGACAAATAGGCGCACGTATATGTATAAAAACCGAACAGAATGACAGCGCAAAAAACATGAGATCTGAAGTTTAATTTGCCGACTCCTCTTCGCTTGTGGCTGCTACTTGGCAAGAATTCAATTTTTTATAATTATTTTCCGTTCTATTCCGGACTCCGCTGCCGGAGTGGTTGGTTTGGGTTGGCTGCTGTTTGCTGGTGCTGTATGTTCTATGCATTTACAGTCGCGCCAAATTAATTAAGAGAGATTGCACTTAGATACATTCCTATATGTCGTACTGTTGAAGTTGAATTTACATCTCATAGTTGCACTGGCAGTATATATGTGTTTTATTTAGTTGGATGCAACTTTAAACATAGTAGCAAGGGTATAAGAGCAACCTTCCGCTTGGATCTACATTGTTTTTAGTGTGATTTTGTCAACAAGTTTGTGTATGTTTTCATTTTGTATCTGAGAGATATACACAGAATAGTTGAAGATGTCGTCAAAATGGCAACTACTTAGAATCGCATTTGTTTCCATTAATCGGTAGTTGGACAGGTGATAAGCTAAGGCGGATGCTTTGTCACTATCTGATCTCTGATGGACCATTCTCATTTGCGCAATTGAAATAATTTGGTCAGCTACCATCGGTATCGTTTATCAGCAACTCACTTAGAAAAACAAAAAACAGTCAATGGAGTAGGCAGTAGATGAATCGCTGCGTGTTATACTCGTATATACATCAGATAATCCCTGGAAAGAAAAGGAGTAAACAGTTCAATATTCAGGTGTATGTGTGAACGCCAACTGGGACTATCACAATAGATGATGTCCACAAGGGGAGGGTACTATCACCCTTAATGTGGAACCTAGTTGTGGACGAGCTACTGGAAAAATGAACCATCCTTGGCATCAGCTGCCAGGCATATGCCGACGGCATAGTATTAATTGTCAAGTGAAAGTTTAAGGAAACCCTCTGTGACATCATACAGAGAGGATTGAGAGCAATACAAGACCGGTGGCATACAGCAGGACTAAACATCAATCCGGCAATCCGACGATGTACTAATCGCAAAACTTCCACTTCTAGCTATACCCAGGGATGATAGACTCATGAAATTCAATTTTGAGAAAAACTTCATAACGAAGCTCAGCAATGAGAAAAATTGGAGCTGAATCCACGATCTATGGACTGAGCAATTACACTGTAAAATGGTATACACATGGATCGAGAACGGACGAAGGAACTGGTGCAGGAGTGCTTGGGCCAGGTACTAAGCACTACGAATCCATGGGCAAATGTACATGTACCATCATCTTTTAAGCTGATATATGCGCTATAGGTGCGTTCGGATCATTCTCAAGAAAAACTACAGAAACTGTGATATAGCAGTGATGTCAGATTGTCAAGCCGCGCGCCATCAAGGCACTTGGTGCCTATATCTAGCTTGTATGGGAATGCCTGCACAGGCTTAATAAATTAGGAAAGAACAACAGAGTAACCATCTGCTGGATACCTGATCATGCAGGCATCATGGGGAACGAGGTTGTGGACTCTCTGGCAAGACAGGGAGTAGCGGAGCCTTTCATAGGACCTAAACCGTTCTGCGGCATATGAAGGTAAACGTGAACAAATCTGAAGTGATGGTTGTCTCCAGAACGCCTGTTCAATGCATGCAGAGTGCATTCCCATTGAAACAGGTGGAGAAGTTTAAGTACCTCGGCGTCTTATTCACTAGTGATGAAAAGAGCAATGCCGAGTTTTCCTGTAGGATTGGTCAGGCTGGATCGATTTTGAGACAGCTTGGTCATCCTGTTATTAGGAGGACTGAACTTGGTGTCAAAGCTAAGTTGTCAGTCTTTAATTCGGTGTTTGTTCCAACTCTTACCTATGGTCATGACTCATGAGGTTTGGGTAATGACCGAAAGAATAAGATCGCGGATACAAGCTGCCGAAATAAGATTCCTTTCTTGTATTGCTGGTGTGACCCGTAGAGATCGCATTAGAAATACTAGAGTACGCGAGGAACTCAATGTCGAGCAGCTACTTCTTCGGATGGAGCGCTCCATGCTTCGGTGGTTTGGTCATGTTAAACGCATGTCCCCGAGCGGGATCCCACGACGTGCTATGGAATCCGTAAAATCGGGCAGGCGTCCTCTAGGTATAGACCCAGGATGAGATGATTAGATCAAGTTCATAATCTCTCTTTGGGGATTGCCCTTGATGATTTAGAGTCGATGGCGGAGAATCGAGAGCTATGGAGGGTCCACTTGAGAAACCTATAACCGCGACCCACTTAATGAATAACAGGACATTGAAAATGAATGAATGAATGAATGAATATCGCAACGTGCCTGATTTTAGTTTAATGCGACAAACCTTCTAGGCTTCTTTGTGGGCGTCTACACAGCTAGTGAGATACAGCAACAAATTTTCTGACCCTAAGATAAGTATTTTGGACTGTACGTTGTCTGTCAATTATACAGAACTGTATTTATAAAGAAATTACATTCTCCCAATAACACCCTCATGCAATCTAGATCTTTCAATCTCGAAATTTCACATCTCACATCTTCCCACAAACTATTCAACAAGAATAAAGCAGAATTATGTCATAATCTCCAAAACACTTCCCACACTCTGGAGAATAAGAAATAAATTAGCCCATAAAATTGCATCCCATCCCTCACCAACGTTGGCATTATTCAATATTATCCCCCCTCCGCCCTACGTGCACTATAGCAGCGCAACATTTGAAAGTCACACTTCAAAGTAGTCTAGCCCCGGATATAACACTGTGTGCAGCGCATGGATTGTATTACCCCAGACTTCAAATTACCAATACTTCGTACGACCGGCCGGCATGTCGGCTATGGATATAGCTCCCCCATCCAAACACATTTATACATGCACACGAGTGGGATAGTGATTTCAATTGAATCCGTAAAGCGAACACGAAAAAAAAAATGCATTCGACAGCCGAATGGTAATATCCACGAAGATATTTTTTTATTAATGAACGGCTCGGTACGAGTGCGGGGCCATTGTACTCGCAAACATGCCACTAGCTTTAAAGAATTGCAAACTCATAAAAAAATGGGCATGCCCCTGCGGGAAGGGGAGTGTTATTCGTCAAATAATTTCGAGTCGCGCCTTATAGTTGAACACCTTTCGATTCTTAATCGAGTGCGAGTCCCGCTGCTTTTGCATTATATATTTTTCGAGTCTGGAAAGCGGGGGAGTACAAAAGGAAAATCGCCCTAAAATAAAACACGACACATGAGAACGGAAACAGTCATTGAAGGGTGGCAACAGATTAACAGAGCATACAACATAATTCTAATAGAAGTGTGCGTGGGGTTGACATTGACAGAGGAAAGAACCGAAAAACCCTTCTGACAAGATGATTAGGGGAGCCGGAGCGGGCTCTTCCTATAATGCACTGTCGCCGAGATGATGCCCTTTCTGTCCCACGGGTAAATTCAAATAAAACGCAGAAGATACTACGACTCGCACCACTCTTGGCGAACACGACTCAGAGATGGGCAATTAATTTGCGCCGTAATAACCTTTAATGGTGTTTATGTAATAGAGCAGACTTTGGGGTTATGTCTTATCGTGGTGGAGGGGCACCATATACCATTATGTTTTATGGGACATTTTGGTAAGCACATACATACATATGTATGTATGCGTAGTAATACGTGTGCTCTTTTAGTGTCCTGAACATTTTTGGTTTATGTGCCGTGGATTAAATGGGACACGTTTGGAAAATTTATGTCCGCAAAAGGTGCCATACTGCCGTATACTGTGGTGGCTTATGGAATTCAAGAAATTCACGTAAAGAAAAAGAGCTATAGTTGGAGCAATAAATCTTTATGTTCTCACAACCAGCATCACGTTTAGGCGGAGGATTGCTTAGCCAAAGCGTCTCCACCCATTTAAATAACATTAAGCAATAATGTGTTAAGTAAAAACGTAACATTATCATTCTCATTTAACGATGAGTAGGTAAGGTATACGTACTACAGGTCAGGTACAACATTAATCTTGGATTTCACTTACTTTTGACCTAAGAAGTTTGAATAATTGCTGAAAATAAAACGATAAGGTCGATAGATTGCTATTTTAGACCTTAACAAGTTTGGGCAGAGTTCAGAAACTCCTTATGTTCTTTTCCAGAAATGCAATTTTTGAAGTAGCCGCCCTATTTGAGGTAGGTACTTGGTTTGGTTGAAAGTGGCTGCCAGCTAGGAATCGCCAATACACTTAGACCAGCGTAGATCCATTGTGAACCACGATGAGAACGGTTCATTGGAAAAAGTCTGTCTCTCCCTACTTGTCGAACCATTTTGAGCTTCTTATGTTTGACGTCTTCATTTGTCAAATCACTTTACTCCACCAACACGCTTCTCCAGTTATCCCGATTTTTGGATAACCGCCTCCAGTTAAAAAAAAGTAAATATACGGCGCAACAGGTGGGTAGATAGTAGATACCCTGGGCCAAGCTTCTCGCAACCATTCGTTTGTATGACTTTCTATTTTTGGGACGAATGGAAGGGACCTACAAGTCGAGCCCGAACGGCTATAATTGATAAGCATTTTCATGACAGTTATACTCTCGGATGTTTGTCAGACGTTCGCGAGAGGTGGCGCAGTAGAAAAAACCTTAAGATGTAATTGTGTTTTTCCGGGGATCGAACCTGGGATCCCTCGCACAGTAGTCCAGCACACTAACCACTGCGCTACTGCGCCCATCGCCTCCAGTTGCGCATGCCAAATTGGTTGAGGTCCGCTTTCACTTATGGGAGCAACGTAAGGCGAGGTCTTCCTCTAGACTCTTCGATCGAACGTTGGTGTTCATTCGTTCTACATATCCTAGCCATCTAAGTCGACAGATGCGTACTTTTCTAGGTCGATTGCGCTGTTCAGCTCGTAGAGTTGGCTGTTAAATCTCCTCCTCCAAAGCCCGTCAACTGATGGACCGAATAATCACTTGAATAATTTGAAGTTCGAAACGACCAAGAAGATCTTTATCCGCCATTGGTATAATGTCTATGCTTTTGCGCCATAGAGCCGGACTGGGATGCTGAGGGTGTTATATAGAGATGCCTTATGTGGATTTCCATTGGGCAAGAAAAAGCACTTTTTTCAGATTCAGATCACTTTTGCGAATCTCGATTCGAGACTTTCACCAATACCAAAGCAGTAGACATTTGTTAACACAAATTGCAATGAAAAAAATAGCTGACTGTCAAATAACACACCAACACATATGCAAACAAAAAGTTCAAGTTCCATTGGGCAGGAAAAATCTGAGATCTGAGAGCAAAACTATAAAAGCCCAATGGAAATCGACATTAGTGTTTCTTGACTAGGTCTTACTAGTCAGTTGTCTGCTCATGCCAAACAGCGGTTGGCAAGTGTAGCTCTTCGTTTTATTTCTGCTGCGGTGTCATTATCAGAGTTTATAGCGGATCCGAGGTAGACAAAGTCCCTAACCACCTCAAAGTTATAGCTTAGCTGTCATTCATTACAAAACCCATTTTTGCAGCTTCTGTGCTAATACTTGCAAACGCACCAGTGACAGCTCGCTGCGTTCTGCTAATTATGTCAATGTCGTCAGTGTATGCAAGTATAGTTGCACAGACTTTTGGAAAATTGTGCCTCTAGTGTTGAAAATTTCTCAAGTATGATTTTAAAAAAGTCACATGACTGGGATTGACCCTGACAATATATGTTAGGAAATTTTGTCGAATATCAGTCTGTGAATGATTATTTGACAGAATAACATTAACAACAACTTTTTTGAAATCAAATGTCTCGGTGAGATTATTTCCGACCTTAATGAAGCAGCGAGCGTTCTCCATCGTCATTCTGGACAATCTTACAAGTTTGGCAGGGATGCCAAAACTAAACTTGGCTCTGAATAGCACGATAAATAGATGATGAGTATCGATTTGAACTTTTTGGGTTTTTTTTCAGGATCTACCGTAGTCGTATTGAATATTTGGTTGGTTGTGAACTTACAGGGCTTAAATTGACACTGATAGGGACAAATCAGTTCGTTGACGAATGGTTTCAAACGTTCACACATTACAGCATCAAACGGAATGTTATAGGCTATGTTGAGAAAACGGATGTCTCTTTAGTTGTCGCAGTGTAGAGGGTTTGCTTGTGGATCTAGCAAACAATGCTTAGGCTCCATTCATCAGACATACTTTCCTCTGACCAAATCTCGAAGACGAGTTGGGGTATGCTCTCTGCCAATAATCCAGTCAAATTAGCGATCAACCTCGGATTGGGAGATAATAAGCTGAATTTTCATATATACATTAATTCATGGTGTTCTAAAAGTTGTCTCAAAAGTCTCATAAAATCTCGTGTCTGCATCATAAGTTGTTTAAGGTCAAAGGTCAACAAAATCTGTTTTTCGCGATTACCTCGCTTTCTATTGCTCCAATGATGTTAACATCTATTACAAAATTGTAGAGCATAAGATTTGCAACAAATTTTATTGAAAATATTTTTTCATGCGCTCAACCGTTTTTGAGATAGAGGGTGGTGAGCGCACAGCGCTCAGCCATATGTGGTAGATTTTACTTCTACTGTCCATTCGAAAAAAAAAATATTTTTTTTTTTCGTTTAATCCAATTGATTGGCACTGTGCTCAAATCTGCAAAAAAAAAATTGGCGCCTTACCGTTTGGGCGTGACACGCCCCCAAAGTTACAAAAGTTCTTATGGTAAAATGACAGCTGGGGAGACAGATTGTTGGTACTATTGATTAAATAAAATCCAAGGGATTATGATGTATTATCTCTCATATAAAATAGTTTGTTCTGACTAATTAGTCATCAATGCCCGCCCAAATGGTGAGATCTAGAAAGTTAACATTTTGGCCAAAATGAGCACTAAGAAGCGATTTCAAAGTCCGAGTGGGTGAAAAGTGGGGTAACATTTGCAATGGAAAGAATCTTACGTCGAAAGAATAGAGGCTGTCAGTTAAGTGCTTCCAGACGCTTCTGGACGACCAATCGAAAACAATCAATCGAAAACGACATTATTTTTCACCCAATCGATTTCAAACTCGGTTTGTGTACCTACTCTATGTAAGTAAGGAAAATGTCAACTCCATAAATAAGATCAATCCGGATTGTCGAGGCAATTATTTATGATAACTATATTCAGAAGCAAACAGTTAATAAAAACAGTGATAACAACACCGCGTCTTTCAAAACAATATTAAATGCATCTAATAATCAACAATCATGCTGCTAATCAAGATACTAATTCAATAGCTAGGTCTATGATATGAACAATAGTAGGTCAACTATGTTAACTCTAATAACTGATATTTTAATTTTCTGGTTCTGCTGTGACTATCCTATTGACACTTTGCACTCGTGTATATCAGAATGTGTTAATTTGTTGAAAAAAATAATTCTTATGCAATAAAATAATTAATAGATCCGATGGCATTGGAATTTCGATTTTACTTTTATTATCGACAGCTTAAGGTTGAATGCGAATAAAAATTACGCAAGAATATGGGATAGCGAGGAATAACAAATTTGTAAAGCGGGCCAGCAATAAATAAATTAATTATAAAAAAAAAATAGTTTGCGCAAATGATCCGTATACTTAGGCACCCCAGGTCTAGCTTCTCACAACCATTTACATATTTTTGGACGAATGAAAGGGACCTACAATTTTATGCCGAGTATCCGAACGGCTGAATTGAGAAGCTTTTTCAGAACAGTTATGCTCTCGAATGTATGTCAGACGCTTTGATCCGATCGCATTGAAGAATCTAGTCATCGTAAGTTGACTTGAATTGCCTGGACACAAATTTACCCGAACGCAAAAACTTACTTGAATTGTCCGTTCGGTATGTCATTTATTGACACATGTTGGCAGAAATAGATGTCAACTTAGTAGTAAGTCATTCTTGACTTAATTTGCCGTTGTTGCGGACATAGGCGTCAAGTAAGAAAACTGTTGACGTGACCACTTTAGCCCAACGAAAACTCAGCAACATGAAGTTAGAGAGCTGTCAGACTTACTAAACTTGATTCTTGAACACCCTCATAGGCTTTAGGCCAGGGGTTCCCTATTTGTGTTTGTGTTTCCGGCATTTCCAGTCAGACTTGCTTCGTGGCTGAAGGGTTTTTCAACTGGTACGGGTCGTTGCCAGCCAGATTCGTGGGGAGCATTACCGCGGTCCATTAGAGTGTACAGGAGAACCCTATGCATTCACTTCCTCGCCGTGCACAAGAAATCGGCCTTTCGTAGATTCCAACTTGACGAATTTTGCTTTGGGACTTGGGCTTACGCCCGTACAAGATTCAACTAATCCCAGGAGCTCAAAGTTAATGACCATAGACAAAACTGTTTGTTCGCTGACTTGGCTTCAGAGCGTTTGGAAGAGGACCCCAATTTTGGCCGAAAAATCATCTTTAGCGACGAGGCGCATTTTTAGGTGAATGCGGGTATGTAAACAAGCAAAATTGGCATAAATATGGAACGACAATGGTTCAACGTCGAGCCGTCCTTTTTGAAAAACCCTTTAGTGAATCTTCAGTAAGATCAGCTTCTATTCACATATCTGTGCTTTTAGAAGGGCATCGCAAGGAAGTTGCAGTATGAAAAAGATTGGCAACCCTCGATTTAGCCAGTTGGTCACCACTTCAGTGCGCACTTTCCCTTAGGGTTAGAAATGCTGTCCATCAGACACTGCGCCATAATAATCCTAAGCGGGTTTAATTTGGTCAATTTATGGGAAGCAATTTTTTTCGGATCAAAATACTAGGGTGGAAGTGATAGCCACAATCAGCCAAATTGGTCTGCTTAAGGTATGACTATTACATGTGACAATCACATTTTTGTTATATTTTCTGTTGACAGCAATTTATAACCTTAGCCGATTCTCTGGACTATCATTGAACAATAATAACAAGCTACTCATCGAATAGAGTCCTCCCCAACGATAATGACAAGCGAATTAAAGGGTTTATACCAAGTAAATGGCGTGTCATCGGTGGGCTCAATTGAAGACCCAACATACCTAATTTGCTTACAATTTCACTTGATAACATCCAACGCAAACAATTTCCATCAAAAGTATCAGTCATACTTTGGTGGTGCACTTTCCTTTTCATATGTAACTGCATCACTCATTTTATCATACAAATTATGCAAAAGGCGCCTATCCACACCCACTAGAAAATGAATCTAAATATAGGCTAAATTTTGCCTTTATCTATCAAACAGAAACATTCAACAAAATAAAAGGAAAACGTCATCAGTACAAGATTATTCCCCCGCACAACTACTAATGCATATACCATTGTTGCTGCACACTAAGTGCTATGAAAAAATAATCTAATTCAAATTCAATATCGCCGTGCTTCAGTTTCCATTAAGAGTTCTTTAGCCACCACTACCATCCAAAAATTGACCATACATTTGCTCATTTCATTTGTGAAAAACACATACATTTATGCACTTGTCGACCATTTTTCGCAATATACACTCATGGCGACCCAGTTCCCCATATGAAGACGCACTCCAGAGGACATTGACGCTACGGCCCAGAAGCATAGAATACAAAATGAGATGTAAGCCTGCTGGAAGGCAGACAGGGACAGAACGAAAGAAACAAAGCTTAAAGGATATGAATTTATTTAATATTTATTTCCAGTCTTTCTATCCCATAAGCTACCATATAGGAGATGAACAAATTTAGCAGACAACACTTTTGTGCGGAGCTCATACTGCCTTTAGGACTAATAGGGTTGCTGGTGGATAATCATAGAGGACGTTAAGGAAATGTCAGGATTTGCGTCGCATATGGCGTGCACAAAAGTGGATAAGTCCTCAGGATACGCCTCGCTTACAGCCACAGAAAACAAGAAAACGAGGAAGCACAGGTGAAAGAAGTTCCCACAGATATTGCGGTGAATGTAACATGGCTTACACAAACACAGAGGAGGAGATGGAAGTTTATGGTATGACTATGTGCACAGGTATACAGATTTTTCATTTTTATTATTTTTCCTTCGACAACTCCGCCGTATACATGAAAGGAGATGATAACATTTTAAATAGCCCTAAAGCAAATATCTTCAATGATAAGACATCCCTGGTTCCCATGGATTCAAAGCTTGAAATATTTGCATACCTAAAGTTTTTACATATCGAAAAAATGCTTATTCGTGAAATTTTGTATTTGCATGTTGTTCAGAGAAATGGATGAGTATAAGATACAATGTGAAAAGCTGCAATGGCAATTTTTATATTATGTGACTCGTCATGGGTAGTGTTTCACTTTTTCAACAATGTAAGCTGAGCTATTATTCTTTTATTTGCGTGTGCCTGTACATATTGAATTTGTCCGCAAAATTGGGTTTAAATTGCAGTTCAATATGGGACTTACCTATTTTGGAAGCCTATGATGGCAGAAAAAAAACTGACTTTCCAATCTACTCAGACTCACCATATTTTAGTACAGGGAGGAGCTTTTTTTCATGACCCTTTCTCTTCCAATGGGGTAAAACCCTATCAGACTTTTAGTTGTTATTGACTGTACCCTTATTTATACACAGACCGTAGATTGTTCCTATATGATCTCCCTACGAGCAATGCCAATTAGAAGTGACGTTAAGATCATCACTTGAGATTTTGACTATACGAGCTTCATGCGCACTCATGCGAAAGAAAAATTAACATAAAAAACTTGACAGATGAAGAGATGCAGAAATGATAGGACAGGAAAGATATCCACAGTGGGTAAGGGCAACTCAACACATATGCTTGAAAGCTTTGTCAATATGAGTGTCATCGTATAGTATCAAATGGTAGTCAATGCGGACATTCAAAACATTACTTTACAAATCTGACAGCAGGCAGCCGTCATAAGTCTGAATCTTTATTGACGCAGATTGATTACGTAAACTGTTTTTTTAGTTGACGGTATAATGGCTAATGAAAGTGTAGCTGACAAATGAAGCCAAGAATTTCTCGACTGAGTATTTAGTTGACATATAAATCAAAATCTAGTCCAGACAAGTCTAGTCGACTTAAGGCGACAAGAGTTCTGAGTGTGCCCAACATTTTCTGAAATCTTTAAACGAATTTTGACGATCGAGTAGGACAAACTTTTGTTCCACAGATAAAATCACATACCTTAACGATACGTCCTATAATTGAACTGTCATCGCACCACCGAACAATGAACTTTTGTCGGTCCTGTCGGTTCATTGGACCTTATTTATTTTTACATCAGGCGGAGGTAGCGTATGTCAATGTCTTACCAAACTCTTATTAATGTTTTCTGTTTGAAAATGTGTATGAAAATAATCCGGACGAAATGAGGTTTCCACAAGATGGCGCTCATAATCATACGCAACCTTTCACGAGATCAAAATTTGACGGAAAGGTGATTTAGAGAAATGGTTAGCCCATTCAGGGTGTCCCATAATTTACGCAAAATCTAAATTTTGCGCCATTTAATAGAGTACAGTGATGACAACGGCAAAAATGATAACAATGTGTCAGCTGATGCTGAGATTAGTAAAAATGGAGCGCTATACGAAAGAACAACGCATTTTTATTGTTGAGCAGTATTTTAAAAATAATGAGGGTTTGTTGGCAATTTTGGAACAAAATATGGCCGTCATAGTAATTTTAAACCATCAACCTGTGAAGAGAATAATTGAGAAATTCAGTGAGAGTGGATCAATTAGTGATATTAAACTCCCTGGATGTCCCGTCACATGTTGTTCAACAGAAATCATCGAAGCAGTTCGCGAGAGTATTGCTGACATTCCAAGAACATAAATAAATTCGGCACCGTAGTCAAGAATTGGATATATCGGGATCGGGAAGCTCTCTACATCCAATTTTCTGACGAAAGACTTAAAATTTCATGCTTACATAATTCAATTGATTCAAGAACTTAAGACTACTGACCATGCAGCGCGAAGAGAGTTCGTTGAATGGATTTTGGAACAACAGCAAGTGGATCCTGATTTTTCGAACAAAATCATCTTCAGTAGCATCTTCATCGTCGCATTTGGGCTTCAGAAAACCCACGAGTAATTGTTGAGAAACAAATTTATCCCCAACGAATGACTGTTTGGTCCGGATTTTGGTCTGGAGGCATTATCGGACCATTCTTCTTCGAAAATGCGGTTGGTCAGGCAGTAATGGTGTTCGTTATCTTGATATGATAACTCAGTTTTTAGTGCCTAAAAATTACAAGATATGAATGTGGTGACCAACGTGTGGTTTCAACAAAACGATGCCACATGCCATACAGTCAGAGAAACAATTCAATTATACCTAGGTAATGCATGATTAATTTCCTAATTGTGTAGGTAATAGGCCGTTTTTGCGATCAGAATTGGCCATCCAGATCTTGCGATTTAACTCGATTGGACTTTTTTCTTTGGGGTTTTTTGAAGTCAGAGGTCTATGCAAACAAGCCCATGACCACGAACGACTTGAATTAGGAAATTGGGAGGTGTATTAATGAAATTCAGACACATTTATGTGAAATGGTCATAGAAAATGTCAATAAAAGAGTACCTACGTACTTGCCAACAAAGCAGTGGCGGCCATTTATTCGATGTTGCTATTTCATACATAACCCCAATGTACATAGCTACTCTATGAATCAATAAAAAATTTAAGCTTTCTAATTAAAAATTTGTATTTTCTATCAAAATTTTATTTTGCGTGAATTATGGGAAACCTTCACAATGATGGTATTGTTATTATAAGGTCTGTTCCTTTACTTTTAAATCTTACGAATTTTTACTCAATGTCGGTCCTTAACTTGAAAAAATTCGTAAAAGAGAGCGGCTTCGAGAGAATAAGGCCCGAAACACACATGCGATTTCAATCGCACGTCTGTTTAGTCGCAAAAAATGAAACACACACATTTCAATGTGAATGCGCGCACATAATTTTGGATTTTATGTGTTTCATTTTTTGCGACTAATGGTGGATTTACATTACCACGCCACACAATTTTGCATGACTTCCAGAGAGAGAGATCCGTTTTTCCACAGTCAAGGCAAAATGATGTGTAAGAGTAAGACCACGAGCCTAACAGTTAAATTTAGGCCGCCATAACTTTTTTATGGAGATTTGTGACCTCACTCTTACAGATCATTAGCCTTGACTGTAGCAAACGGATCTCTCTTTCTGAAGTCATGCAAAATTGCGTGGCGTGGTAATGTAAATCCAGCATAAACAGTCGCGCGATTGGAATCGCATGTGTGTTTCGGGCCTAAGACATTATCCCTCCACTGAGAATCTTACTTGTTTTTACTCAACTACCTAATTCCTTTGAATTAAAAAAAAAACTGTCAGTCACCTGAAAATTGACAGATGATTTGATCATTTGTTGTCCTATTTGGCATGTGCCGTGCGTGTAACGACTATTTTCATTTGGGTTTTGATTTCCTGCGATGTGAGTTACAAATTGACATAAAAATGGTATCAGAAGGCGGCAGAATAATGTAGGTAGCTTTTATCTCTTCTCGAGTGCTTGCAGTTCAGTCAGTACAAACTCTTTAAAATACTTAAAATTTATTGAAAAAGAAAATATGTAGGTACATCTGTCATTTCATTATTCATAGTTATACAAAAGCGTTCCCTAAGTTTTTCTCTTTGAGAGAGAATTCACACCCACCGCTGCCATGTTAACAGTCTTTTCCATTTTTACTATACAAAAGTAAAGAAACAGATCTATAGTGCAGGAAAACAGATCTCTAATCTCCTGAATTTTGTCGCATATGTGACATACCTATTCAATTGGCCTATTTTTGCGTAAGAGAACGGATTAAAAAAAAAAACTATTAAAAACTAGCGGGCCCGGCAAACGTTGTTTTGCCTGCTCGTACATTTTTTATTTGACATTTTATTTATAATTTTTTGTTGTTGGGTGTATACAATTTAAAATTTAATTCATAAGCTTATTTTGCTTATTTTTGAATATAAACCATCCCAAGACCCATTCAAACACACACACTAAATTTCACTAAAATCGGTCTAGCCGTTTAGGAGGCGTACGGTAACAAAAACGGACAGAAGAATTATATATATAAAGATATTGTGAATGAATATCAGAATCTCTCAATCCTTACAATTTTCTAAGTACATACCTATTTTTTTTAAACGTCCGATCGACCTATAAGATTTATTGTGCTTGTCGTCAGATATATGTTTAGGTTAGTAGCGCCAGCGGTTCTACATTCCTAATGTAGCTGATAATGCATTCAGCAGAGGATTTCCTTAGTTCTGCGGTAGGTACTTATTATTTCCCTGAAGAATGATTTCCTTCTTATACTGCAAAGGACGGGGCATTCACATATGACGTGTTCGGTTGTTTCGTCTTCTTCAAGACATAGCCTCCATTCCGGCGAATCGACTAAATGCATTTTATTTAGGTGATATCGCAGACCGTGGTGACCCGCTAGGTAGCCTACTTAGTTTTTGATATCGTGCCTACGTAGATTTAGTATTTTATTGGCATCTGCTTTGAAAAGATTAATACATTTTTTGGCCTGTCTTAGGTCTGGAATGTTCTCCCAATATGATTTACATTTGTTTTGCTCCCAGCTTTTTATAGCCGAACTTATAGCTGATTTGGGGATTGCACAGAAGGGTTCAGGCCCAATGAAAGGGATTTTCGTGCCTTTTCTGGCTAGTTCATCAGCTTTTTCGTTTTCTTCAATCCCCTTATGGCCGGGGATCCACCATAATCTGGTTTTGTTCTTGGAACTAAGTGTTTGGAGGGAATTGAAGCAGTGCAGTACTGATTTAGAGTCAATAATGTGTGAGCTATAAGGGCTTTTGTAGCTGACTGACCACTGACTGTCCGTGAATATATGAATGTTAATACCTGTATTGTATAAGGTTTACGCATTCTTTAATGGCATGGAGCTCTGCTTGAAATACACTGAGGCTTTTTCCCATAGGTATTGAGACGCATTCCTATTTGGTTCATGGATACCAGCTCTTACCCCCGAGTCCATTTTAGAACCATTCGTATACCACTTTAGGCCATTTTGGCAGTTGTGATCTCCGTGGAGAATCTTTTGTTGAAGCATAGTGTCTTTTGTAAGCGGTCTGTAACCGCACACATCATGTCAAGTTCTGGAAGTTCGGAAAGTAGTTCCAGTAGTTCTGGGTGTTCGCTAATATTTAACTCTTCCGCTTGTGTCAAACTTGCTGAACTGCGTCTTGCCACTTTTTTTATATAGATGTGGAGGGGCGTTAGTCCTATTAAGGCTTCTATAGCCGCAGAAGCGGGACAGGTACGCAGTGCCCAGACAGGCAAGCCGTTTTACCTTATTTAGTTTGTTTATGGTTGTTTTTTGGGTGACTTTGTTCCACCATGCTATTGAAGCGTATTATAAGTACCTATATAGATAATTAAAAAAATAAATACCCACAGCTATGTTATGACTCAAAACCCACGCAATCAAAAAAGATTCCCAGAAAAGATTTCGCATTTTTAGATAAAAAAAAACATAAGAACAGAACCCAGTTCACCAAGTTGAACTCTGAATAATAAATATATCGATCTTCATGTTTTCCCATTCCTAAAACCACCATCAGATAAAACTACAAAATTACCCGGTCTTATGTAAAAAAAAAAAGCAAAAGACTGCTCAACGACAACTCCCATCATCGAAGTGACTTTAAAAGTAAATTTTAAGAAGCCACTTCCGCTCCATTTAAGGGATGTAAAATAGAAAACGAGAAGAGAACCCCTCACAGATTGGGAAGTGTGTATTCTATTCTCGTTGCATGTTGTCAGCATCTTATCTGTTCTGTGCACCAGCAAACGATATCTAGAGAATTGAAAAAAAAACACCCTCAAAAGTGGTGTGAGAAAAATAAAAACCAAAGGAAACTGCAAAAAGGAAGAATCTCTCTGCGGATTAACGAGGCAGTTAAACTTCCCACAAAACATGCACCAGGATAACCCCAAGAGTACTTACCGTCTTTTCAAAAAAACGTTATCCCAATTAGGTTCACCTTTTCGCGCTCAAAATGTATAACTCTGTTTAAATTCCACCCACGACCGTACGGATACTTAATTTCATTACAGAGCACCAGAAATCATTTCACTCAAACCGCACCGATAGATAGGAAAAGGATGCTGCTTTTATTTGTGACCACAATGAGGAAAAAAATCCTTAAAATTAGGGCGGTAACTTGAACACATATACACACGCGCGTCCACCAGAACTGAGGTTTTTATCCTGCGTTCGGGCGTTGTTGGCGTTAGAATTGAAATTGAATAAGGGTGCAAAGCGCCAATATAGATGCCAGGCAATCAAATGACAAAATTCAAATTTGTGGATGATAATCGTTTATCAAGATTACATGAATGTAGGTATTCAGAGAATAATTCGACTGGCTTGTAATTTTCCAAATTCAAAAAAATTGGGGGACACGGGGAAAGCGAGCGAACTCCGGTCGGCACACGCGAACACTTCGGGGGAACTTCTTCAACTGAAAATTGAATAGAATCTCGAATATGTGCTCGCCTAGTGGACATGGACTCATGGACATACATGAGCAACGGCCGTGGTGTAGATGTGCTGTGGTGGATTGGATAAAGCGAAGCGTCTCGTCTCGGTCTCCTCTATCATTTAGCGGCTATCAGTTCCGGACTCCGGAATACTCGCAACGACGCAACGCAACTCATTTGAGGGAAAAAGCGAGTGTACAGATTTTTCTCTCACACATACAAGAAGAAATGTAGGTATGTTCCAGTGGATATGGGTAATAGAACAACAGCCGGTGGTGGATGGAGCGTCGAAGCTTGAAGCGAAGCACCTGCTCGCATGGAAATGTGGCGTTCGTTGTATCAGCAATGGAAAGTTGTTTACATCGCATCAGGGTGTTACATCGTGATAAATGTATGTTGTAAAAGATAGCGTCGCAGATTTAGGAGTGGAAGCTTATAGGGTTTGGGTGTTGGAGTTGGGGCTGATGGGGGTGAGAGAATTCCCATACGATTTCTTCAGTGGGTGCGCTGCGCTGCGCATTTTATTCGTGGTAAAACGAGAAGTGTGGTGGATTTTTCGGTATAAGTCTATTGGTATGGTTTTTGTCTTAGAAAAAATGCTATTTTTAAAATAAAATGTCTCAACCATTGCATCTATGAGCTTTTCTTGCTTTTAAAAGATGTAGAAGCAACAACGGACACTGACTTTTGGGTACAAAATTAAAATCGCAATTAATTCACCTGTTATCTGATTTCGTACCAAGTATTGGCTGGTCATGGTTTTTTGTTTTTAACCTGTTCTTATCTAAACAGCTCACTCTGATGTTTTGCTGACATTGTCGTTGATGAGGGGGCTTAAGTATGGGTCGATGAATCCTTAAACGATGGAAAAAATAGCGAACCTAGAGTAAAGTTGTAAAAAATCATAGGTACAAACAATTTATTATGGACAGACCCAATACAGTTTTTCTCGACATTAAAGTGAAGTGAGTCATCTTTCCGGGGAGAAACTAGAACAAACTGCGAACCAAGAAGAAACCACAGTCACCGAAACAGAAGTAGGATTCAGCTATAGTCATAGAAGATAGAGGGTTTCCGGGCCGCAACAAAGGAAGAAGTTCAGGAAAGAAGGCGGAGTAAGCACTGGAGCTTAAAAGTCGACCGGCCAAAAGATTTTAAACAGTTGAGCAGTGAACGGGCTGGAAGGTAACCAGCATAGTGGCGATAGAAACCGCCGATATTCCTAAACTTACCAGTACGTTTGTATGGATCCCATCGGTGCCGATCAAGGAATCAACAATACTATTCGGACGAAGATCGACAGCAGCTCGTGAGCTATTCGAGCAAAAAGGGGGGGGGGGGAAGAATATCGGCTTTCCGGAAAAAAACAAAGAGGAGCATTAGAAGCGCGCGATCGAGGAAATAGAGAGGTGCGACTCAAGGAACAAAGTTCGGAAGTTTTACCATAATATGAAAAGAACGTGTCACGGTAACAAGACCCGAACAGAGGCCTGTATTCTTTATATACGAACAAGGCAATCTTGTGGTAGAGTCACAGTCGGTGCTGAGAACATGGAAAAACTATTTCTGAAGACCGTTAAACGGAGAAGAAAACCATTTAGCCTTGACGATGAAAGCAAAGACTTCCGTCCACCTGACCAAAATGAACTGATCCAAGCAATATCCAATCTGAAGTCTAACAAAGCTGCTGGACCGGACAATTTATCGGCCGAGCTTTTTAAGGCAACAGGAGACGATCTGGGGGAAAGCATACACCAACTCTTCTCCAAAATTTGGCCAGGGGAAAGTATGCCTTATGAATGGAACCTCAGAACCTCTAAACTGCGCCAACTATATAGAGGCATCAGTCTCCTCAACATTGCCTATAAGATCCTGTCTGCTGTACTGTGTGAACGCCTGAAACCCTATTAGTCCCCATCAGTGTAGTTTT
Organism: Cheilosia soror; assembly: GCA_949372485.1. Lineage (NCBI taxonomy): Eukaryota > Metazoa > Arthropoda > Insecta > Diptera > Syrphidae > Cheilosia > Cheilosia soror. Next base: position 35,673,817 of record OX443564.1, on the reverse strand, counting down.
AAGACCGGTAAGTCCACAACCGACCAAATATTCACACAACTGTAGATCCTGGAAAGAAGCCCAAGAAGCTGTTTCTTTGGCCTAAGAAGGCAAGTTACTAGTAAGGCTCTGTCAAGAAATACTAAGGCAACTCTATATAAGACTCCCTCTCACTGCTGATTTATGGCGCTGAAGCATATGGACATTAACAAAGGCGGATGAAGATCTTCTTGGTCCGTTGACGTGTTTTGGAGGATGAGATTTAATAGCGAACTCTACCAGCTGTACAGCGGCATTGACCTCCTCAGAAAAGTAGGTAACACTCGACTAAGATGGCTAGGACGTGTAGAACGACTCGACACCAAGACTCCGGCAGTAGAGGAAGACTACGAACCTCAACCGACTTGAAGTGCGCAACTGGAGGCGGTTAGCCAAAGTTCGGTCTAACTGAAGAGGCGTATTGGTTGAGCCACCTAAGTAAGTATTCGGACGTAAGGTTGGTTGGTTGAAACTTGAAAGTGGCTGCTAGCTGGGAAACGCCAATACACGCCAGCATAGATCCATTGTGATACCATGAAGAAAAAGGATCATATAAGATCTTAACACTAGTTGAACCATTTGAAGCTCTTTATAAAGCGCAAGAGGTTTCTGATGTCTGTGTTTGTTAGGTCGCCCAACTTGTTGTAATTTAAGGCTCCTAAATGAAGCTTCTTTATATGGGAGAGAGCTGGGCAGCAACAAAGAAGGTGAGGAATAGTTTCCTCCTCTTCCCATCGTTTGCAGGTAGTGTCCAGTAATGACACCTATTGTAGTGCCGATATGCAATCTGTTGAGAGAAATCAATTTCTTAGAGCGTTTCAAATCCAGCTTAGGCCAAATTTGCTTTGTCACTAGACAAGTGGTGCCACTTTTCCACCTAAGATTTGTACTCTCGATAGCATTCAGCTTCAATTTTTGTTTGCAAGTAGCGATTGGTAACCCTAGGGTGCCTTTATCCGGCAGAATGGGTTGAGTTGTTCCTTTTCTAGCGAGTTCATCAGCCTTACAATTCCTTGGAATGTCTCTATGCCCCGGCACCCAGATTAGGTGAATATTGAACTGTTCGGCCATCTCAGTCTCATCAAGGATTTGATGGCTGCTTGGCTGTCCGAAAATATGCAGATATCCTTGGCGGATATGACGTTTTTCTTGAGCCAAGATAAGACTTCTTTATTCGTCATTATTTCCGCCTGGAACACGCTACAGTAATTTGGAAGACGGAAGGAGAGCTTAAGATTAAGACTTTCGGAGAAAACACCCCCACCAACTCCGTCTTTGGTTTTTGAGCCGTCAGTGTAGAAGTGAACTGATTCATCTTCTCCTCATCACAGATTGCTCTGAAGGGGATAGTGACAATAAAGTTATTGTCAAAGTTTAGAGATGGGGTGGTGTAGTCAGTGTTTTCGGTTGAAATCTTGGAGTTTTTCAGAATAGATTCGTGCCCAAAGTCTTTCATTGACCAGCCAGTGTAAATGAAAAAATAGCACAAGATAATGTTAGCGGTGTTCGAGTACTACGTAAAAATGCGAAAATCAGGCAAATTGTTCTGGCGACTTGATGAAAATGGTTCAGGTACCAAGTAGTAGTTATTTAAGTGTTTGCTGCCAACATTTTCCCCAAAACCTAAAAAAATAATGGAAATTACCGGTTTAAATCAGGTTCTCGTTTATCCGCTCGGGTTGGTGTTCCTTTGTTTAAATTTGTGCATACAGCTAAGCAAAATAATACAAACTCATAGCCTTCCTGATCTTTGAAAGAAATAGCACAACTCCAAAATAAAAACGCCATTTGTTGTTGTTTAGCTTTTGTAAAGTTTTTGTTTTTATCTTCCATAAAATGCTTATGCGATACAAATTACAGTTAAAACCTATCTATTCTTAAATAACAGGAAATAATTACTATGTTCTAGAAAACATATTTCAATCTACTCTTTATACAGAAAAAAATATTGAATCAACAAAATTAGTCGGCTTCAACCCTACTTTTGCTTCTTTCCCTGTTTGCCTGGTTTTCCCTTGAATTTCTGATTTTTGTTAAAGTCCTTCTTGTTCGCCTTCAGTTGTCCTATTTGTTTTGACTGGAACTTCTTATTGCGGTTCTCTTTGATTGGCTTTCCCTCGAGTAGGGGTACATCGTCAATGTCAATCTTTTTTTTCTGTTGAACAACTTCCTTCGGCTTTTGCTGTGTGATTGCTGAATCGTTCTGTGCGGACTTTTGTTGTTTCTTGTTTTTGCCTTGTTTGGAAGCGTTTCCGTTCTGAGGCTTCGGCGACTGTGTTGGCGGTTTGGATTGGACAGATGTGTTAGGTTGCTTGGGTTGTGCAGCAGGCTTAGCTTTTACCGGAGCAGTTGCTTGTGGTAGGGCTGATTCGTTTGTTTTAGGGGATTTCTTTTCAAAACTTTTCTGCTTCTTTTGCTTTTGTTTATTTGATGGTGAACTTTCAGCAGATTGTTGTCCAAGTGATTGTGGTTTATTTTTGTTATTACCAATTGGCTGAGCGGGACTCTTGTTTTTATCGAACTTTTGCTTCTTGTTCTTGTTGGTGTCCTTCTTTGTTTGGTTCGGTGCTCCATTGGAATTAGTGTTTTGAACTTTCTTGATATTACCGGGCTTTGGCGCACCTTCGGGTTTCTTTTGTTTATTTGATGGTGAACTTTCAGCCGATTGTTGTCCGAGTGCTTGTGGTTTATTTTTGTTATTACCAATTGGCTGAGCGGGACTCTTGTTTTTATCGAACTTTTGCTTCTTGTTCTTGTTGGTGTCGTTCTTTGTTTGGTTCGGTACTCCATTGGAATCAGTGTTTTGAACTTTCTTGATATTATCGGGCTTTGGCGCCTCTTCGGGTTTCTTCTTCTTCTCAACCTTAACGGGCTTCTCAAAGACATTGGCAATGTATTTCTTTGAGTTCTCCATCATTTTCTTCTTTTTCAGTTCCAGCTCGACTTCGCTGAGATTGGGTTGCCCAGCACGCTTTCCAAGTTTCTTCTTCTTCCACTCACCTTCTGTTTCACCGTTCTCTTCCTGGCCGTCGTCTTTCTCTTTAGTCACTTCCTCGGACAGTTCTTTTTCGTCCTCTTCCTGTTCTTCCTTGCTTAATGGTATTTGGTTAGAGAACTTCTTTAACTTGGCTACGTAGAAGCCATCCATGTTGTGCGTGTGTGGATAGTAGCGCCGGGTCAGATTCATGCTCGGGTGGAAACGGAACTGTCTATAGTTGACAAAGCCCTCTGTTCCAAAGTCCAATCCAGTTGGGACAAGCTTAACGTTACGCTTCTTCAGAGCGTAATCAATGACCCACTCGTTCTCCTCGGGAAGAACAGAGCACGTGGAGTAGACAATGTAACCACCAGTGGCTGACTTGGCGTCCACACAATCGATTGCTGTTAGCAAAAGTTTTCTCTGCAAGTTGTAGCACCTCTGCACATCGATCTCCGATTTAGATGTCTTCACACTGGGATCCTTGGCTACAACGCCTGTACCGGTACATGGAGCATCTAGTAGAATACGATCGAATCCAGTCATAAACTTACGGAACTTGCAACCATCTTCGCAGCTGACGACGGCGTTAATCACACCCAAACGATGAAAATTCGCAACAACAGCCTTGATACGGTCACGATTGGCATCGTTAGCGAAGAGAACTCCGGTATTCTTCATTATGGACGCAATGTGGGAGCCCTTGCCTCCTGGCGCTGAGCACATGTCTAAAATACGTTCGTTTTCTTGCGGAGCAAGTGCCATAACAGGAAGCATACTAGACGCCCCCTGAATCATGTAATGACCGGCGAGATATTCCGGAGTCGCTCCTAGTGGGACTTGGGAGCTGTAGATGACCAAACCAACCTTTGTCCACTTGCCAAGAGGATCCAGATTGACACCACGGTTGATTAGCGCAGCTGCCAGATCACGACGACGAGTTTTTAGACTGTTGGTACGGATGGTGAGTGGACGAGCGACCTAAAAGCGAGAGAAACAAAGAGTTGTACACATTTTGAACAGAACTAAAAAAAGACATTTAAAGTGAAAGCCTAAAATATTAGTTTAAAAGAAGCTTGTCTATTTTCCACTAGATAATATCTGCTCTACTGAATTAAAACAAAAATTTGTCCCTACAGACTGATAGATAATTGCAAGATAATGAACTAATCATCTTGTGGCATCCTCTAGTCGAGAACGTCAAAAACCATAAACAAACAATTCAAATAAGAACTCACCTCAGAAGTCTCCAAATACTCCATAAGCTCATTCAGCGGAAACATGTCTATAAGTTTGCCCATTAAAAACTCATTGTAACTGTAGTACAGGCATAAATCTTTCTTCAACAGCTCAATGTACTCTTGGCGGTCTCTGCCTTCCTGACGGTACTTTTTGAAATCGGAAAGAACCAAGGTAATATCCTTAATACGTTGTTGTACTTCTTGCAGTGTGATCTCCTTATCTTCTTCGCCCTCTTCTGGAAATTGGAAAACTTCTTGGTTGTCTACTGACATTTGCATTTCAGCTTGTGCCTCCATTGCTTCCTTTTCTTTCTTCTTTTTCAATTTCTTGTTAGCCTTTTCGATCGGTAACTTATCATCGTCGTCGTCGTCGTCGTCGTCGTCTTCATCATCATCTTCTTCTTTGCCGTCATCGCCCTCATCGTCGGAGACATCAAAGTCGTCGTCAGAGTTTGCCTCATCGCCAGATAAATCATCCAGTTTACCAACTTTCAATTTATCCATCGATTCATCGTCGGATTCCTCGTCTTCGTCCTCTTCCTCAGCATCAACCTCTTCGTCAGATTCTGCTTCTTCGTCGCTAGCTACTTCTTCGTTTTCATCGTCATCCTCTTCCTCTTCTTCACTCTCTCCATCACTTCCTGTGGCTGGTTGCTTTGATTGTTTTTGCTTTGGCTGCAGCCACGATTTGTTGTCATCAGTGAAACCCCTAACTGGAGCAGCTGGTACTGATTCCTCCTCATCACTGCTAGCATCCATTGCCTGATTCTCATCTTCAATGGATGAGTTGACTTCCTCCTCGCTGTCGCTGTCGTAGTGCTGCTGTTTTTTGGGTTGAATCTTCTTTTGCTTTTGATTCTTTTGCTTGTCCTCTTTTTTGGAAACACGTTTGACCAATCGCTGTTTTTGACGATGCGATAGTTTTTTATCAGCCTCTTCCATAGGAGCTAATGAATACAGTGCATGAAAATAATTATTTTTGCTAATCACCAACTCGGGTTAAAACACATACCAAAAGTCTTCTTCGGGAATGTTGGCGCTTTTTGTTTCCTAGCTTTGCGACCGGGACCCTTTTTAGGTTTTTCTGAATATTCAGCTTTTCTTCCCATTTTAGTTAATTTTAAATTACTTTGTCTTATAAAAGAATTTAATTTAACAACTTTAATAAAAACGTGCCGCGCTACGAATTCTTTCAAATCAAGCAGCAACAACACGTGGGGAATGGATTTGAATTGTCAAAAGTTGACATTGACAACCTATCATATCCCGGTAAAAGTGATGCCAGACTATTGTTTATAATAAATTGTAGACGGTACCTATTGAGAAATGGAGGGTGTACCCTAGCGGCGACAATTTGAACCCTACTAGACATACAAATTTGACAGACCAGCAAAAAAAATATATGGAAAAGAAGCTAAAGCGCCACTGAATAATTAAATATTGTGAATAATAAATACATTTTTCAAGTAAAAACATAAAAATAAATGCCTAACTAGGCTGCATTCCAGGTTTGACTATTTTAACTACAGCGTTGACAAGCTGTGACAGTTCGAAGGAGGGGAAGTTAACTAAATTAACCAGAGGCAAAAGTGTGGTTCATTTCGTTCATACTACATGTCATTAGTAACAATAGCTGTCCCAGATTCCAAAAAGTAACTAAATAAACAATCGTTGTTAATTTAGTTAAAATAGTCGAATCTGGAATGCAGCCCAGGTTTACGCTAATGGAAACTAATGCTGGATTTACATTACCACGCCAGGCAATTTTGCATGTCTTCAGAGAGTGAGATCCGATTTTCCACAGTCAAGGATACTGATGTGTAAGAGTGAGACCACGAGCCTAGCAATTGAATTTAGGCCGCCATAACTTTTTTATGGAGATTTGTGGTCTCACTCTTACAGATCATTAGCTTCGACTGTAGCAAACGGATCTCTCTTTCTGAAGTCATGCAAAAATGCGTGGCGTGGTAATGTAAATCCACCATAAAGAAAATGTGTTGGATCGAGCGTCGCATTGTGGTGTAGCCCAATGCAACTCATATAGATAAAATGGTTTACCCATTAACAATATTCATAGGTTGATTTCGTGGGGGTTTTAAGTCATCGAGGATGCATTTACCACCAGACCAGTGAGGGAGTGAGGGAGGTTTAATTCTTTGCACAGAATAGACGGCAGCCATGTTTTTCTGGATCTGTTTCAGTTTTGTGTAGCTGAGCGAGCAACGTATACAGAACCAGAATTTACAACAGAACGAAAAACCTTTCTATTCTGTTTCAGTTTCTGCCCCTGTTTCTGTTCTTTGTCACTATTGGTGCCTTAAGATTCAAATATTGTTTACCTACGAAAAATAAAATAACCCCGGGTCCATAAAATACGTTTAAATCGTTTAAAAGTGGAATGAAAAACTTCTATTGGTTTCGTATAAACAATTTTGTTTTATTGGATTAGATTCTTTTTTAACTGTTTACAGATTTCGAAATGATTCTTAATATTCCATTTATTGTACAGCATTATTTCAAATACCAATGACAGACCTAACTAACAGAGATTTGTCTTAGACTTTGTCGATAACAATCTGTGATATTGCAGAATATGTTGGTGGCATAAAACGCTCCATTCGCGAAGGAGAAGAGCTCGTCAAGCTTGGTATGGTGTCTATTCTATAGGTGTGGTACCAGATTCAGCAAACAGTTTGGTCTGGTCATTAATGCATCCTCGATGGTTTCAAAGCCCCACGAAATTAAACTAAAAATTTGTACATGATTATACCATTTTGTCTATATGAGTGGATATTTAATTATTGAATGTCGCATATTAGCTACTTTTTCCGTATATTTTTTCGCTGATCTGTCAAATTTGTGTGTGTAGCAGGGTTGAAATCATCACCACTGGGTATACCCTCTATTTCTCAATTATCGTTGGATAATTTTCAGACACTTAATTGTTGAAAGAGAAATTCACCAAACTCTAGTCCTAAAACAACGATTGATAAAATTGTACGCTATTAAGAACCATTCATCTGAGAGCGAACGAACTAATTGATTAAATGCGAACAAACCACTTTTTATACATTTATAAACAGAAAATTATACATTTTATTATTCCAAGAGGATGATAATTAATTATCCCATCAAAATGTATTAAGAAACATGCCGCAAGGCTGGGACTTTTCTCAAATGACTTTTGTAGAAGCTGCATGGATGAGGAAGAAGAGGAAACTATCCCTCACCTTCTTTGTTCCTGCCCAGCTCTCTCCCGCAGAAGGAAGCTTCACTTAGGGGCCTTCCATTACAACGACTTGGATGATCTGACAAGCATAGACATCAGAAGCCTCTTACGCTTTATAAAGAGCTCAAAATGGTTCAACTAGTAGGGAGATCTTAGATCCTTATTCGTGGCATCACAATGGACCTATACTGGTGTAAGTGCGTTTTATTTTTTTTGGTTTTTTTTTTAGCTGACGGCCACTTTCAACCAACCAACCAACCATGTATTAAGAAAACATGTGTAGGTAACAGTTTAAATAATGAAATTTCGAATTCCAAACTTTTTGTCGCGAACGAAAACACCATTGGCGCGAATTGTCAATGTTTGTTCGCAATCCACATCATTTAATTCGCGTTCGCAATCAAAATGAACAAACAAACGGACAATTTAAAATGCTCATATATACATATATGATGCCATTTTTTCTCAAATTTAAGTCAAAAGCAACTGGCAATCTTTTTTTTTTTTTTTTGCTCTTGGGAAATAATTTGTGATTTTATTTTAACCATACAGAAGAGAAAAGAAGTAAGCAGAAGAAGTAAATATTCTGCATTAAAATTGATAATTATTATTTTTTTTGCATTTCTATTTATTTTATAGAATGATTTCAGAATGCGAATTTCATGAATTGTTTACACTGTTTGCACCTTCAAGAATTGTCTGCCATCTGTTGAGAAATAGCTCGGATGCTTTTGAAATAAATTCCGCCATTTTTATTCTGAACTCCAAAAATTAACTTCCTGCTGAAAAACGAGAAAATCGTTCTATTTCTGAATTGTCGTTTGCAGCGAGAGGTTTAATTCCTAATTCTTGTGAAATGTGACGAATTTTCCCAAATTAACTAACACTTGACTGGAAACAAATTAAAATGTAAGTAAATATACTAGTTTTTTAATTCCAATACTTTTCATCGTTTTGTTGCAAAATTCCATTGTGTCCTAGTCCACGTGCAAAACTTGGGGAAGTTTTATGTCGCTTGGTGTACCTACATTTGATTAATTTCGGATTAGTGTTTGGCAGTCTATAAATTACGGCAGAGTATATATAACTACGGATTTAACCAATATGTTAACCGTAGAACAAACGTTCTGCTAGAATATAGCATGGACTATTCTCACTTTGTAGACTTTCTTTTTGAGGCAACGAGGTGATTTAGAATTTTGCAACATTCCGACTGTCATCAAATGGGATTATGTGGCTTAGTTTATGGGTTATTTCTAATTCTTTTTATTTTTTCCTTCTAGGTGACTTCCATGGCGCCTAAAATGGCGAAGATCATTGGTATATACCTAAAATCTGCTTAAAAGGTAAGTTAACTAGAGATACCTATACAGATAACGCATTTTTTGCCGAGCATAGAGTCGCTGGTTTAGAGAAAAATATCAAACCCACTTTTGCTAGTGCTTTTACTTGCTCGAAGATTAACTATTCTCGCCCAAGCATAACCCAAGTTTGTATATACAAGATTTGCGGTGCATATTTTTTTCGTGAGAATTACATTCAATACTCTTTCTTTAGACCTATTTTAAGTCGGTCCGCATGTGGACATCGTCTGATTCAAGTGTGTTGCTAAATCAACATATTTTTCTTCCAGATATGCTATGGTTATGATGCACGAGCATAGGGGCAATTTCTTGTACACGGACCGAAATAAGGTAATTATCCCAGCAAATTCGATTTGTTCTAACTTCGGCACTGATGAAACTACATATTTTCTGACACCTCATATGAATCAATGTGATTCCACTGTTAATTTATAGCTGAAGCTTATCAAACTTTAAGAAAACGTTGATTACATTTATGGACGCATTTTAAAGTCTGACTTTTTCTTTACAGATATTCCCATCGGGTAGTCTTTGCATGGGCCAAACGCAATGGATGAAGGATCGTTGACTGGGAGTCGGCTGATATTTCTTTAGTGTTCAATAAAAACTTAAATTGATCATAATTGTTGATGCTATTTGTTTTATTTTGAAGTTGGTATTGATTTTGTATTGATCGTTACTTACAAACTCTAGCAGGTTGCTGTCAAAGAAACAAAAGTTAGGTTGTTCTAGCAGCTTCATTCGCCAATTCCTCTCTGGTTTTAAGTCTTAGGAATTGTGCCAATTTAATTGGTTGTGTCCATAGGTGACGTGGTGCGGGCCTTTGTAGTCTGGGCAGCTGTTCCGTGTGTTAGGGTCTAGGCGGGACATGTAGTTATTTCGTTTGTGGCACCAACCTGAGCGGAGTTGGGCTACTACTTGTTGGACGTGGGAGTAATTTATCTTCGGTAGTAATGGGTGGTGGTCTAAGGCCATTGAAACAAATGACTGGTCCAAATTTTAACGCCAGTTAGCTCTAATTTGTTTAGGTCACAAACCATGAAATATGGTAGTGTTTTATGGTTTTATGCAACTCGTTTCCAAGCAAACGATCGGTTTTTAACTGAATTGCGTCAGTAAACAGAAGATAACTGTGCACAAACATTTACCGAACAATTGTATTAGGCCACAAAAAAAACTAATTTAAAAACAGTAGCAAACTAAAAATGCAACTTTCCTTAATTTGGTCAATTTTATTACACTTACAATACGACCACCTACTTTCAACTACATACTAGCTTCCTGCCCTAGCACTGGATTAGAAATCATTTTTTACCAAATTCGCCCTTTCGCGCAACGCCAGTTCCTTGTCCTGATTTGCTATCATCCGATCGCCTTTGGACTTTTTGCCGATACCCAACTTGGGTAAGCCCCGATTGAGTCCCTCCAGCAGAACACATGCCTTGCAAGGTTGTTGTGATGACACAAATCCACAACGAGAACATGTCCCACGTACAGGCTTCTTCACTGTTTCCTTGAACCTCAATTGTTCGCCAGAGTAAATGATGTCCATTATTACAGACGGTCGAATTTTTTCTAGATCCTTTAGAAACGCTCTGGCATGTCCTCTATAGGCATTTGGAGCGAATACACACTCAGTTGAAAAGTATACCAGTTTCTTGTAATGTGCATACATAACGATTTCTTTTTCATAGGCATACTTTAGTGGCTTCACCCTTGGTATAGTGTCCTCGCCACCACCAGTTTTGATATCCGTACACCTTTGAAGTCGTGCTGTATCGCCGCGCAAGATATTCATTAAAACTGTCTCGGCTATGTCGTCAGCATTGTGGCCAGTAGCAATACAATCAACTTCTAAAAGTTTTGCTCCTCTATCTAGCGCTTGGCGTCGAAATACCCCACAAAAGGTGCAATTGTTTGAACGACCAATTTGTTGCACTATACGATCCATTGTCCAACCGTATAGTTCCTCGTAAGACAGGATTTTCAAAGGCATTCCATAGTCGTCACGATTTTGCTTCACTGTTTCCAAGCTGTCATCTCGATAGCCAGTTATACCTTCATCAATCGAAAGCAATACTAATTCAAGGCCATAGTTGTGTTTGTCGTTAAGGAGTTTAAGTACATGTGCAAGAACTGTTGAGTCTTTGCCTCCACTGGCAGCAACTGCAACCTTTTCTCCACGCTTAAAAAGCGAACTAGTTTGGATTGTGTTGTGGATTTCAGCTTCGAAGGCGGCGAAGAAGCATTCCTTGCAGAGTGCGTCACCAGTTTTTGGTCGCTAGAAACGGTTCGCTGGATTTAATTCAATGGATTGTTTTAGTACGTTTTGATATTACCTTTAGGGACGCTTTGTTTCCACAATTTGATTTGCAGTTTACGGGCATTATTGCGAAATTAAAGTGAACTTTTTATCATCACATGTAATGCAAGTTTGTTTACCTCATACGAGTTTCGAGGTGACATTTTTGAGACGTTTCGATGGCAGCATTCAGAGCTAATTGTAGCACCTAGTGATGGGGTGAATTTAACGATATCAAAATATGTTATTGGTTTTGAAAAAAAAAACAACAGTTTTATGCATGATATCAGTTTATTTTGGAAATTAATTTAAAAACATAAAGATAAAAATGTATGTAGTGACGATATAACATACATTCATAACCATGCTGGAATATTCGACCCTTAGGTGGCCTCCCACCGTTGGGCTCAAGTTGGCCAATTTAATTTGGATTTTAAATGATGTTATTGCAGACAATACTTCTGGACTCCGCCAGTTCTGCTCAGACAATGACTGCAGAGCATTAATCAATTTTGATTGCTAGATTTAAAACAAAATTATTTAAGGTAATACTTTTAAAGAAATTGTAATACGCACTTTCAGTCCAAAATCTGCTGCAACCACACTCATATGAATATTTGTATACAGAAAGGGTACCATGCAAAGGGCGGATTCTACAACACGATATCGTTATCTTATATTTAAATCAAGTCGTAGGATCTAATACATTACCAATAGAGTAATCAAATCGCCTTGTAATCAATCGTATCGTCAGGAAGTACGTCGAAGACGTTAGCGCACACAACATTAAAAAGATATACAAAACTAAGAATATCTCATATCGATTTTTAATGTAACAATGTAAATGCCATATCATATTGAATGAAGCCTTCATTTGGTGAAGTCTGTCAAAAATCACATAACTGCTGTGCTTGTAAATTCTAGTCAATCCAATGAGCTGATTAATTTCTTGAGTCATTAATAGAAATCTATCGGACATGTATCGCATATAGTAAATAAACGCAAGGATACACCATCGATTGATGACTCCAGACCACTGACGAGAGATAAGCGCAAGAGCCCAGTTCTTTTGGCTTCGATAAGTGGCAAGAATTACCCCGATTTGAACTATCAACGGTACTATTGACATCAGAGCAAAGTCTTTCATAAATGTCTTATCCAAGAAAGTAGAACTCGAGCCAGACTTATTATTTATGTCGTTAATTTTTGTCCAAATAACTAAATCGACGCTTCTTTTGATCAGCGACTCCAAAACTAGCACAGCATGAGCAAAAAGTGTTCCTGTAATTTGAGCAGTGTCCAAAACCATGAGAACCGGTTTTCCAACGTAGGCAAAGATGTCCTGGCGTAGAGTATATTGCATAATTGCTTCCATTAAGAGTAATATTACATTGACCGTTATTAATATACAAATTTTAATATTGAAAACTGTAAAAGGTAAAACCGATAGAGAAAACGAAATCATTTTAAATTCAGCTGACGATGGTAAAATTGGATCCATGGTGATTTGGTGTGTTTTGAAAACTGAACTATTTTCTGGTCAATTAGAACAGTAATCTAAAGTTGATTAATTATCCCTTACCTTATCAAGATATTGAATTTCATATACCTACCTGTAATTAATTTTCACATGACAGTTGGGATGAAATGCATTTAACTTCATTATTGTTTTGTTTCTAAGGAATTCCGCTGAAAGGGGGCGGAACCCACTTCTGCTCGGTTACACACGCCCTTTTGGAGTATAAATATGAATACTTTTTAAGCTTTAAGTATTTCAGTTCTAAAGTGAACACTTCATATATTCGAAGTGTTTTTTTCGGGCATTTTCGGAGTTATTTTTTCAAGGTGTTCTTGCCTTTTGATGGTACATTTTCCGGAGCGCTTGTTTGTCCATTATTGCAGCAATTGAAATTTTTAAGGACTTTTGATTGATTAATTGTTTCTGGAATATTTTTAGAAGAATTTGTTGGTTTCTTCTTATGACAATTTTGACCTAGAAGTCTATTCCAATGACTGACCAAAAAAAGCTGTCAATACCCAGTTGAATGCTTAGAGTAACCGAAGGGATGTGGAGTTTGTTGACCTACTGGATTTTATTATGAATCTCAAGATTTCCTTAAGATCAGCAATCTCCAGATCTTCTAGTTCATCGAAGAAGAAGCTGTTGAGAATCCTCTGTCTACTGTTTTTAAGGGCTGGTCATTCGCAAAGCAGATGACGAACAGATTCTATTTCTTTAACGTCTCTGCAGTTTCTGCAAAAGTCCTTATGCAGTATGCCCAGCCGGGTGCATTTCTATCGCACAGTGTCCAGTAATTGTTAAGATTCCCCGATGACCAAAGTATCCTTTTCTATTAAATAAAATACTCCAAGCGAATATGGTAACAAATAAAATATAATATTGGCTTTATTATATGAGCGTTATATAATTCAAGAATAAAGTTTAAGTTAATTATATAATGTTAATTAATGATCGCAGATAGAACCTTCCATGTCGACGGCTGAGAAAGAAGAGAACGAAGAATTGTCTTCTACAAATGCATGTTGTTCAGATGATTGCAGGTTGTACGTTTATTGTAATAGATGTCGTGATGAACGTTTAATAGCTGGATGCGTGGTGCCAAATCATAATGTCAACACTCCTCCTCAACACGACATTCCCAAGCTATTCCTCAGCTTCTTGAACTGCTTCTTGGCTAACCCTTTTGTAAAAATGTCTGCCTGCTGGAGACCTGATGGAATATAAGAAACGATTATTTTGTTTTCATGAATTACTTGTCGAATAAAATGTAATTTAATATCGATGTGCTTCATTCGCTTATGCTCCCTTGGCTCTTCAGCTATATTGATGCATGCTTGATTATCCTCGTAGATAGTAGACGGTGTAACATTTTGGATTCCAAGTTCAGTGAGCAATTGTTGAATCCACAGTGCCTCACATGCTGCACTACTAAGCGCCACAACTTCAGCCTCAGTTGACGAAAGTGCCACCGATCTCTGCTTCCTTGTTGCCCAAGAGACAGTGCATCCGAAAACTTTAAATACATATCCGGATACTGACCTTCGATCAATTATGTTGTTACCCCAATCAGCATCAGCGTACCCAATAAGTGGTGGTGCATTAACATCTCGTTTGTAGACTAACTCTAGCTCTAATGTTCCTTTGATGTACCTCAGTAATCTTTTCAAATGATTCCAGTGCTCATCACTTGCGTTACTTTGGAATTGGCTGAAATAGTTTAACGATGCACTTAAATCTGGTCTACAAGACAGCATTGCGTACATGAGACAACCAATTAATTCTCTATATGGATTCTTCGCTTCTGTGCCGGTATTTGTCTTTAGACTTAATTTGGTTTCCATAGGTGTTTCTATTGTCTTGCTATTTTCCATTCCAAATTTTCTAACTAAATTGGTTAAATATTGTGGTTGGCTTAATTTCAACGTACCTGTTTGCTTGTCTCGGGCAATCTTCAAACCCAAAAACAATTTTGGTTCACCCATATCCTTCATTTCAAATTCTTCAGATAATTGCTTCTTGATTTGTTGGATACTCTTGAGTTCCTTGGCGGCAATAATCAGGTCATCCACGTATAAAAGTAATAGCAACATCTCCTTTTTGTCTTCATGGATGTATAGACAATGATCTGCTTCCATCCTCATAAAGCCCAATGTGATAATGAAATTGTGGAAACGTTCATTCCACATTCTGGATGCCTGTTTCAAACCATAGAGAGATTTATTTAATTTGCAAACTAAATTACCATTAGCGAATCCATCTGGTTGCTTCATATACACTTCTTCATGTAAATCTCCATTGAGAAATGCTGACTTCACGTCCATCTGATGTAGCAACAAATTGTATTGGTTCACGACTGCCAACAAAATTCTTAAAGTTGCAATTTTTGCTACTGGTGCATATGTATTAGTAAAATCGAAATTTTCCTTCTGAGCAAAACCTTTTGCGACTAGTCTCGCTTTATATTTAACCGGATTTCCATTTTCATCACTCTTGATTTGGAATACCCACCTGGATCCGATCACATTTCGACCATGCGGCAGTTGGACAAGTGTCCATGTGTTATTCCTCTTCAACGAATTTATCTCCTCCTGAATTGCAGCCTTCCATTCGGACCAATTTTCACTGCTTTTCGCTTCTTGTATCGTACTGGGCAAGCTACTTACATAATTTTCAGCGCTAAGTGCTGAAAGATCGTAATCGTTGTATAAAGCTGGACATTTAACTACCCGACCTGATCGAGTTGATATAGTTTGTGCAGTACGTTGTTCCTCAGGTTCGCTTCCATGTTCTTCCTCGAGATCATGTCCGTGTTCCTCCTCGCCATTGTGTTCTTCTTCGTCGTGTTCTTCTTCACCGTGCTCAGACCATCCTTCAAAGTTTTCTTCTTCATCGCTACTGCGTTCCATATTTGAATCTTTTTCAAATTTCACACTTTCAGCATCATCGTTGTTGATTTCTGCCTCCCGAGATGACTCACATTTGTCCTCTGTTTTACTTGATGTTTCGTGGAAAACAACATCTCTGGCCGTGATGATTTTGTTATCGTTGAGGCTCCACAGACGATAGCCATTCGGTGCATAACCAAGCATGATACACTTTTGAGATTTTCCATCCAATTTGGTGCGGA
Source organism: Cheilosia soror (assembly GCA_949372485.1). Taxonomy (NCBI): domain Eukaryota; kingdom Metazoa; phylum Arthropoda; class Insecta; order Diptera; family Syrphidae; genus Cheilosia; species Cheilosia soror. The sequence continues at coordinate 35,658,037 of OX443564.1, read as the reverse complement.
GTTGCGATGGAACATGAGCGTACGCTGTACATCCGAAAACTTTTAAATTAGAGAGGTTAGGTTTCTTACCGTACCACATTTCAGCGGGTGTGCAATATTGGTGTTCAGTGTTCTTGAAAGCTGCTGTGGGACTCCTGTTTGCCAAGTATATGGATGATTAAACTGCTTCACTCCAAAACGACTTGTTTAGTTCAGATTCCAGCAACATTGTTCGAGATTTGTCCATGATGACTCGGTTGAACCTCTCAGCAACACCATTTTGTTGTGGACTATATGGTATAGTGTATTCTAAACGAATCCCAGATGAAATACAAAATTGTTGAAATGCTTTCGAACAATACTCACCACCATTGTCAACACGAAGACGTAAAATTGGCTGTTGCCACTGTGCAGTACTGAGTGCACAATATTCTTTGAATTTCTGGAACACCTCACTTTTGCATTCAAGAAGATACGCTACTGCAAAATGTGTATAATCATCCATAAAAGTTACTACGTACCTTTTATTGTCGTATGATAATGGCGTAATCGGTCCAATGACATCGCTATGTATTAATTCCAGCGGCCTTTGTGATCTGCATCCAACAACACTTTTGAATGGTTTTCGATTCTGTTTCCCCATAATGCAGGATTCACAAAATTCTAAATTAGCATTTGTATTCATCTGTTCCATTCCTCTTACCATATTATTTTTCGTTAATTTTAGGATATCCTTGTTATTTAGGTGACCAAGTCGCCTGTGCCACAATTCGAAATGTTCATTTATTTTGCACACACCAGCATATTCCGGTTTGCTTACAAAGAAATTAACTTCATAAAGCTTTCCGTTACTTTTTCCTTGTAGCACCAATTGTTTTCCATTAAATATTTTTACCATTTTATTGTTAAACACAATTTTAAGTCCTTTTTGTTCTAATTTTCGTATTGAAAATAAATTGTTGGACAATTCTTTTACGAACAACACATTTTCCATTACAAATGGTACCTTTTTGCCATTCACGACAATTTGTCCGCGTATTTTGCCAATTTTTGTTGCTTTTATATTAACACCACTTCTCGCGACAGCTATTTGTATTGGATTGGACAAACATTTCAACTCAGTCAAACACTCTTCATCGTTCACCATATGATCCGTTGCACCGGAGTCGAGGTAAAACTGTACTATACGGTTTGCAGGGCATAAAGAACCGTTTTTTGAATCGGCAACGAACGCATATTTTTGATCATTTGATTTGCTTTCTGTAACATTCGCACTGTGCTGTGGATATTCACGTTTTCTTATATAGCTTTTTCCATATCCATTTACTTGCGACTTTGACCTACACTCGCTTTTCTTGTGTCCAATTCTACCACACTTGTAGCACTTATATTTGAACGTAGATTTTACATGCATAGCTACATTCGTATGTTGAGTGTTCTCGCTTATGTTTCTTTTGTTTGTTTCTTCGAGTAATCTGCTTTTGATGAACTCAATTGTTAGTTTTTCTTGTTCGACTGTTTCCAATGCGGTGACAAGCGGTTCAAACGATTTGGGTAGAGATAATAAAAGATGACAAACAATATCTGTATCCTCTAATTTTGCTCCAACCGACTTCAACTCTCTTACTACTTTATCGAAGGCGAGTAAATGCTGCTCAATACTCTCTCCTTCACCACATTTTAAAGTTAAAAGTTTCTTTCGTAGACACATTTGAGATGCAGTACTTTTTCTCTCAAAAATCGCCGTCAAACAATCAAAAATTTCCTTTGCTGTGCTTTTATCCTTAATGTATTCTAGCTGATCATCTGCTATTCGATGAATAATCATAGCTTTGCACTTCTTTTCCTGTTTTTTGATTAAATTTATTTCATTTTGAGCTGTTTTTCCTTCCAAAGATTTTTCCAGGGTTTCGTGAATAAATTTAAGCAAATCTTTCTCCTCAAGATCGGCTTCAAGTCTGAAACGCCAATTATTGAAATTCGTCCCATCGAATACATGCAATTTATATTTGTCTTCCTCCATATTAAGTAGGTACTTGGGGTGCTGAGGTGCCTTGGATGCCTTGTGTGCCTGGGTTGCCTTGTGTGCTTGGGTTGCCTTGTGTGCCTGGGTTGCCTTGTGTGCCTGGGTTGCCTTGTGTGCCTGGGTTGCCTTGTGTGCCTGGGCCCATAACCTGTTAAGATTCCCCGATGACCAAAGTATCCTTTTCTATTAAATAAAATACTCCAAGCGAATATGGTAACAAATAAAATATAATATTGGCTTTATTATATGAGCGTTATATAATTCAAGAATAAAGTTTAAGTTAATTATATAATGTTAATTAATGATCGCAGATAGAACCTTCCATGTCGACGGCTGAGAAAGAAGAGAACGAAGAATTGTCTTCTACAAATGCATGTTGTTCAGATGATTGCAGGTTGTACGTTTATTGTAATAGATGTCGTGATGAACGTTTAATAGCTGGATGCGTGGTGCCAAATCATAATGTCAACAGTAATAACCCCGTGTGAGTATGCGGATATCCCTGCGGCTAAGTCCAATCATGAATTTGGATCTCTTTTTGCTTACTTCTGGCCATAATTCTTTTGCACGCCCACAGGTTTTGAGATTGTTCCAGCGTAGATTTGTTTTACTCAAGGATTCAGTGACAATCTTCCAAGCGTGGTTAGCGGAATTCTTATAGATTTTAGGGCCATTTATGCGTGCACCGTTTCTTGCAATCTCATCAATTGGGGATGACTACCTCTGATGATAATTACTACCTTGAGTCTAGAACCCAATTTTTTAGTATTCAACTATTCCTCCATGATGATAACCTTTAACAGCTTTAATTGTTGCAAATGTTAGTCCAAGTTTGTCAGTTGCTGCCCTGATCCTTAGCATCACCAACTATATTTGGTCAACAATACATTTTACACACACATAAAGCAATAAAAGTGCAATTTTGACGATAAAACACAACAAAACACAAGTAAAAAAATATCTAAATTTAAAATTCATGTTGAAAATAGATATTTATTTATTGTATCCACATTCAAGTAGGTACATATTAAAATAAAACCAAAAGTTAAATACATAGTTGCTTACACATTTTACACTTTTTATGATTTCATATATAAAATACAAAATTTATGTTTTTAAATATACTGATATCCACTCTCAATAGACCCCGAAATCATATCCAAGTGTTATATTCGTTTTATCTGTTCTCTTTATAAACAAAAATCTAAGCATTAGTATTGCTTGCAATCAAAGAAGGATTAATCATATTTGACTAAATAAATTTGGTAGAATAGACTCGTTATTAGTTATTATGTAGGTAGGCATAGCACTTCCTTGCTGCTGATATGGAAGCACCTTGTTTGTGAAGCTCGTATGAGACGAACACTCGGAAAAAAGTAACTAGGCTTACAGTTTAAATTGCTTAGATCGGTTTGTAGAGAAGGGTGGTAACATATTTCTTTTGGTAGCGATGAGTTGCGCTTAGCACCATGACACCATCCTTAATGGAGAGAGCATACAAGTGATTCAACATCACATGATTCGGTTCGGGAAGCAAAGTTGGTTCGCACTGCAGAAGGAAATCGGATTCGATTAGATGCCATTTTAAATTACAAATTTCACAACCAACACTTACCGATACTGGTGTGTCTTTATTGAGAATAACTTGGAGTAGATGCGGTGGCAAAACTGGCGGCCCAGATACTTTTTCCCATGGTTTTGCTTGCGGAACCTCTTGAGAATATTCCTTCTCTGCGTAATTTATGACGTTTTCACTGTCTTTGGCAAGCGCTTGAAACACCTCGAAATCGGATTGACGCACGGAGACCAAGTTGTTTTTGATTCCATTTGAATCATCAATGCTTTTCTGAAATAACAGAGAATTCCAATGTCAGTTGGCTTAACAACTATTCAAATTGTATGGGCGGCTACATTTCATCGAACACCAACGCCTTGCACCAGTTTAGCATTTTACGAAAAAATTAACAAGAGAATGAAAAGTAAGATTGTGCAGTAAAAAAAATATCTACCACGTAGTTTCTTGTTGTACCAGTAGGTATGGCACCTACCCTTAAAATGACAGCACCTAACTTATTGATTTTCCCCGAAAAAGTTTAACTGCGTTGTCTTTATCACGGAAGGAATATAATTTTGTATACAACTTACCAATTTTGGATCATGCTTCCACTCGCCATCGACACAAAACTTATACTGATGATCACCCTCGGGCAGGTCTATTATTGTCACAAAGTTTCCGTGACTCCTGACCATGGGTAATGTTTTCCAATTGGAGAAGGTGCCACTGATAAAAACCTGCTTACCGCCACCATCCCATCGTAACACAGTAGGTAAAGCTGGTTTACCCAAGTCATTTGGATCTTCACTTTCGCTTACACCGCCAGACATTCCCGTTGGAGTTGTTCCCTCCGATACAGTGCTCGAACGTTGCCTAGGTGCTGGCGTTACAAACTCTGAATCGTCGTGACTTAACGACGGTACTAGTTTCGTATAATATGGTTGCTCTTCGTCGTCCTGTGATCCTTGAAGTACTAGGCGCGTGTCCGGTTTCTTGTCAAAAACAAACGCCTGCCCACTCGCTACATTACCTGCTGCGTGGTTGTTAGCAACAACGCCAACCCCACCACCGCTCAGCATACCGGAGTTGTCGCGAAACGGAGAATTTGGTGTTGCGATGTCACTGGACTTATGGCGTTCTCGAGCTAAACCTCCATTTCCAGCGTTTCCCATTGTTGGGGGTTTTTATTATTTTATTTAGACAAGATTAGTTGCGTATTTTCTTTTGTATTAAATATTCTATTGTATGTGTAACAAAGGAGTTGCGAAGGAATTAACTTGTGCTAAATGTTTCACCGAAGAGGAATAATTCGTGGAAGGTAGTATAGGTAAAAATAAAGTTAAACAAAATAAAAATAAAAATAGAGTCGCGACGAAGGAGAAATAATTTGTATTATTATTATAGTTTTATCACCTCTCTCTGTAATCGTTTTGGTATTTTTTTCTCAGTACGCAGGAAAAACAAAGATCAAAATTGTCATTAGATATGTCAAAATCATATGATTAGTCCAAAAGGGCACTGTCACACTATGCGATGTTATTGTACGACTACACTAGAAAACAAAAAAAAATTATTTGTCGACTAGACGAATTATAGGTAGTCGAATAGGGAATTATAGGAAAGTCGCATACATAAGAAAGACAAGTTTTGTGGCACGAAGCATTTCGCCATAAGGCTACGTGTTAATTTTATTTTATATAAACACGCTTATACGAAAAATACTGGCAAAATGTTTCAGATTGCACACAAAAATGTATGTTTTTAAGAAAGATTTATGTGTAAACTTCGTAACAAGTGTGAGAAATTATAAAAATATTAGATAAACCATTTAATAAGTAAAAGAAAAAAATATTGTTGATTATAAATAACGCTCCGTGACACACAAAATAAATTTCGTTACAAACAACATAGAAATTTTGTTTTTGCCTCTCCTTAATACTATGAGCCTTCGGATCAGGTAGTATATGTTTGGCGCTGATTTGGTGAGTGCTGGTACTTGAAGTTCCTCATTGGTGAAGTGCATTCTCGGCTGTCAACAAGCACTAGCACTTTTGGTGCAGTGCGGCGAAAGTATGAAACATCTACGCGCCATTATTTTTTTTTATATAGAATACAGTGCCATGTAGAAATATTGCAACTGCGCAGAAAAACGATTTATTGAAATTATTTCAAATAGATGGCATATACTCATAGACCAGGTCCACCCCGGACTGTAGCGCAATCTAAGTAAATAAGTAAGTAAGATGGCATACTCAGCAGTCTGCACTTAGCACTCAGACAAAATCATTGCAATTGCTCTATGACATTTGAGTCATAGAGCCTCTCTCCACCCGTGCATCAAAGGAGCGAGTGCTTATGTTTGCTTCAACGAAAAATTGGCTGCTCAGTTAGCAGTCCATGTATCTAGTATCTCAATGCTTTAAAGAGTAGTGCACGAACAAAACAAAAGGAAACAATTACACATATCACACTCTAGTACTGGAGAATAACAATTCTTCAATCATTTAAAAAAATCTGGAAACGTGTCCATTACTGACTTAAAACAAGTCAATAAATAATATAAGTTATAACGTTATAAGTTTCAGTAAATTTTACCAATAATTCTTCTATAAATTGAACGAAATAAACCGTTCCGCTCACAACTTCCGGAGTCCATTTTGTTTTATAGGAAAGCTAAATTCAGGGGTCAGATCACGTTAAATGAAAGCGATTGAACGATATCGTTCTCACGCATACTGTCTCTATCATACTGTGACAATAAACAAAGACTGCTTTTGTCGAAACGATGTCGTTCGATCGTTTTCATTTTACGTGATCTTTCCGCAGTATGTGATCGCTAGATTCTGATGGTTCCCCTAATTCGTATCCGGAGTGTTTATTTGCCCGTTCATTTTGACAGATTTTGTACTGAACTGAAGTTTACCGATGTTCGCAACACGACTACCTAATCCTATTTTCATTAAAAACTCTTTATAAATATAAAACTACGATCCTAAACGTACGGCATAATATCCGAAAATGATTATACTGGAGTTTCGAGTCTTTGCAGCGAGCGTAGCGAGCCACATAACCCAACTTGACGCAATATAAACTTTGACATTTCGTTACGTACCCTTGTCCCGAACAAGCAACATCCATTCGTGTAAACAAGATGGTCGAATCAAAATACTTACCGTCAGTCAACTATTTAGTACTCCTAATAGGTTTGTATGACGTTTTAAATGTAACATAAATAAATACTGTTTTCAATGAATGAATGAATGCCGAGTTTTCCTGTAGGATTGGTCAGGCTGGGTCAATTTTGAGACAGCTTGGTCATTCTGTTATTAGGAGGACTGAACTTGGTGTCAAAGCTAAGTTGTCAGTCTTTAATTCGGTGTTTGTTCCAACTCTCACCTATGGTCATGAGGTTTGGGTAATGACCGAAAGAATAAGATCGCGGATACAAGCTGCCGAAATGAGATTTCTCCGTAGTATTGCTGGTGTGACCCGTAGAGATCGCATCAGAAATACCAGAATACGTGGGGAACTCAATGTCGAGCAGCTACTTCTCCGGACGGAGCGATCCATGCTTCGGTGGTTTAGTCATGTTAAACGCATGTCCCCGACCAGGATTCCACGACGTGCTATGGAATCCGTACCATCGGGTAGGCGTCCTCTAGGTAGACCAAGGATGAGATGGTTAGATCAAGTCCATAATCTCTCCTATACCCGTATGGGGATTGCCCTTGATGATTTAGAGTCGATGGCGGAGGATCGAGAGCTATGGAGGGTCCACTTGAGCAACCTACACCCGCGACCCACTTAATGGACAAGCGGACCATTGAAAATGAATGAATGAATGAATGAATGAATTCAATGAATGCCAGATTTGTTTTACAAATTTGCTATTGGAAACGTGATCTATCGCTGATTGGGTCGATTCTGTTGACAAATTGCATGAAAACTAGTTGTCAAACTCGAACTTACACACACAAAGTTAGAGCCAGAAAATGTGCTCTTTTCGAATATACTAAATCGGATACCCATCTGAAATAAAAATCACGTAAATAGATTTGTATTCATTTAGCTGAAATGATGAAAGACAAATAAAACGGCAAAACAATTTGTTTGATCATTTAATATTACTATTTTGTTTTTATTTTTATTTGCACAATATCAAGCTAGTATGTAATACATTTTTTTCAAACGAAAGTTAAAATTGCTCAATTTATTGTGAAGTAACTGATTAATTGAATTAAATAAAGAGAATTGTACAATTTAATCCGTTTTTCAAAGTCCTTGTAATGATATGTATTACAGTTAAAATTTATTACAATATTTTCAATTTATGTAGTTTTAAACCAAGTGTTTTGTTTTTAATTAAAACTGCTTTTATTTGCGATCTCATGATTGTGTAAATAATCTGACAGATATAACACTGCACTTTAAGATTTTACTAATCTAAATCACTCGAAAATGTATTTAGATACAAGTTTAAAATTTTAGTTTTGAGGCTAAATATATATTTCTTTATTTATCTATATAGATTTTTAAGAAATTGCTGTCAAAAATGCTTTAATTTATTTAAGTCGAATGATATGGTTAAAATTTGTGTAGGTATGTAGTATGCATAGAATTTAATTCAATTGAGTGCTGTATTCGTTGTTTGAGTCAATTAGAGCTTGATAGATATTTCCATAAAATTGTCGAAACAAAGTCATAACTTAACTTCTCTTTGAAACCACTATAGGCATACCTAGAGAGCTACTGCATGATTAATTACAACTTTATTTTTCAAGATAATTAAAATTACATAAGGTACATAGTAATTTAATTTAAGATTTATACATATTTTTTAACAAAGTATATATTTTTCATTAAGATAAATCTCTATCTACAGAAGTTTCTTATAATAGCAAGTCTCACCCGGGAGATGTTTTAAAGTGAAGTTAACTCTTTATTATTGCGTTGGGACTAAAATAAAAAAAACATAGAATGTTGTTCAGGCTTTTTAGTTTTATTGATTTTAGGCATGCTCAAAGGTGCAAAATATATTGATTTATGATAGATCTCAACGACATTTGAGTTAAAGCATTGGGGACGTTCGGATTTCTAGTTTGCTATATCTGACAGCAATTTTCCTGTTTTTGTTTGCCTAGTTTAAACACATGAACATTTTGTTAATTTTTATAGTCGATTCTGTGTCAAAATTATAAATTAAACCAAGGCTGTTAGTTAAAAAAAAAACAGTGTTCATAATTCTGCAAACTGTTGTTTCAAAGATTATATTATGTAAGGATATACTTTGATATGAGGGTGCACAGAAGTTCATCTGTCTTAAAATCGTTTGTCCTTTTTCTAATATAACTTCTTTTTCAATGTCACATGATAATTTGAATTCTATTAAAAAAAATTAAACTTTATTTTGAAAAATCTTAAAATTTAAAATAGACAGTTGACAGTTTAAGTTGACAAGTCCATTTGACGCGTTCGTAAACAATCTTTTCCATATAAATTTAGTTGACTTACGTCAACTATAGGTATCCGACCGTCCCCATTATCACACACGTTTTTGTCTCTTTGCATAAACCTCAAATTCAAATACGTAATACAAACGACATGCCGAGCATTTTCGATGTCATTAAATAAATGTAGATATCCTATAATAAATATTTGGTATTCGAAACTAACCTAATTATTTTATGCGCTTATTACCAAATAATTTATAACGAAAAAGATTTACTACAAAACTGTTATTGCTTATTGATATTCACTTGTGGAAAAGATGTACAATAAATCGAGTTTATCTATGTTTTTGTTTACTATTTTCCTATTGACTTAATTTCTGGTTCAATTAGTTTCTGTTTAGCAACTATTTCTGGCAGCATTCGTTTCGTGAGGAATTTCTCAATCAGATTCTCTGAAGTGCGAGCGAATTCGCCATCCTCATCAAATAAGGCTTTGGTAAAAAATTGACTAAACAATCGTCCCATGTATTGGTCCTTAGTTGATGGCCACCATCCTTCGAGGAAACCAATATGGCCGCCACGAGCTGTTACAACAATTGCTACATGAGTTGATTGCTCAGCTGCTTTTATTGGGATTGCTGGAAATATTCAAGAAAAATAAAATATTATAAATAATAAAAAAAATATAATGATCTAAATCACATCTAATATCTAAATCTAAATAACATTACACTAAAGGACTATTCACATGAGAGCGATCAACCACCTTGGAACGAACGAATATTCACAAGTTTTGACAGTCCGTTCACATGAACACTTTTCTTGATCGCGAATTTCAGTCATCAGTTTCTATCAGCTATTTCTTATTTGAACGAATTTTTTATTCGCTAGTTTGTGGAACGCGAATTAAATGATGTGGATTGAAAATAAACTTTGACAATTCACGCCAAAGGTGTTTTCGTTCGCGGCAAAAAGTTTGGAATATAACATTTCGTTATTTAGATAAACTGCTTATAAAGTTGTTTTCTTAACACATTTTGATGGGATAATTAATTATCCTCGTCTTGGAATAATAAAATGTGCAATTTTTTGTTTATGAATGATTAAAAAGCGATTTGTTTGTATATTTCAGCAATTCGTTCGTTCGCTCTCATGTGAAGGTCATTTAGTTCTTCAGGATTAGACTTTTTGTCGAAATCTAAAAAAAAAAAAAAATCTCAGTTTTCCATTTGGACATCCCTCGATTCTCCATTTCATTTCTACAAAGATCGTCTTGGCAAATTGAGGTGTTTCTTGGATTAAAATTTCGCAAATTATATTATTAGGTACTAAAAATCATCTGATTAGACACAACTGAATGTCAACTGAGTTCTTGACTAGTTGAACACGTTTAAAAATCTAATCGTCTGGTCGGTAAAGTCTTATTTTACTTCACTCACATAATCGAAATGTTAACTTATGCCGTTTTCGATTGGTCGTTCAGAACCGTCCGGAAGAACTATCCGGTTCGGGATGCCTATCGAACAAGCAAACAGATTTTATTTGAGTTTGAAGTCTTTGGGTCGTTGTATTTGTATGTGATTTAAAATGCAAAACTATCAAATGGGACACAAAAAGATTACATTCAACGATTTTGACGTTTATAATGTGGTTGTGGATGTATTAGCGCTTCTGGTTTTGATTCCGAATTCAAATGCAGAAGCAATATTCGCTTCTTTTCAGAAGAAGAACTGTCAGTTGAGTGCAAATCGAAAGCTTTTAGAAGCGTTTAGATTGCTTCCGGACGGTTCTGGACTACCAATCGAAAACGACATTAGTACCTACATCGGCATCAGGCAACGATAATGGGTCGAGCCGTTAAAGGTACGATGGATACATCGTCTCAAAGCCGTGATCGATGCATGGATTAAATGAACACATAGCGAACCAAGCTTCTGTCTGCTGCTTATAAGTTATAAACTCTAAAACAAAGCTAATTATGTTCCTACATATTCTATTTATGACAAATATAGGTAATAATTTATTTAACTATTGTTAATCGAATATCCAGTTATTCGTATACTCACCATCTAGGGGTTGGAATGGATCATCAGCGGCACTTAGGCAAAGTAAAGGCACAGAAATTTTATCCAATTTATTGTGTAATGTGGCATCGGTATAATAATCATCAACATCCGCATAGCCAAACTGTTTGGACGTGAACAGGGAATCGAACTCCTTAATAGTTCTGGCCTGTAAATAAAATTATTCATTGAAAATAAAGATTTTTGTGTAATGTCAAAGCTATTGTGTATACAAATTTTACCCACCGCCATAATTTTATCGATATCAATATCTGTATCACGAAAAATCTCACAATTGCTCAAAGTTCGACACAGACTTCCAGCTAGATGACGGCCTAAAAGGCTATTTAATATGGGCTTTTCAATACTGGCATTACCTATAATCACAAAATATAATCAATCATCAAGAGAAGATAAAATATAAGAACCCACCCTTATGGACGTCCCAGGGCACAGAAATAATTTTCGCAGCCGTCAAAATTTTATGCGATTGATCACTATGTTTGGCTAAATAGTTTCCTATAATGAAATCATTTCAGCAATTAGAAATCCATTTCAGAATGAAAGTGACGGCTTTTACCTAATATTAAACCCCCCATGGAAATTCCAGTCGCACCCAACTTCACGTGAGGGTTAGACTTTTTGACATGGTCTACAACCTCTGCAAGGTCTTCACAATTTGCCGCACAATAGAGGCGTGGTGTTTTCAGTTCAATGCCACCCAAACCTCGGTTATTGAAAACAACCACCCGGATGCCTTCACTATTGGCGGCGGTAACTAAGCATTTAATATATTCAGCTTGAGATTCACCTAAATTAAAAATAAATTTAAAAAAAGTTTAGACGATTTTTAAAAACAAGTCTTTTACCTGTTAAACCAGGTAAAATAATTATCACAGGAGCACTTTCATCACAATCCTTTTCTAGCCAGTCTAAGGCTACTTCACCGCCATCTTTTAAACCTAATATCTCCCTGAAAGAGAATCGAACGTGATAAACAATTCAATTACATTAATTTTTAAGTAATTTTAAGACATTACCTTCTGTAATCGATATTTGAAAGACTCGAGGCGCGAAGTATACTCGCGAAGACAGTTTGTGCCCGGCTTTCAACGCACCAAAATGTCGGCCAAAATTTCATCTCCAATGTGGGTACATTCTTGATGAGGAAGTCTTTGAAGGGGCCATTGGATACTGCCAATATGGGTCTCTGAAATTTAAGTAGAAAATTATTTTGTTACGTTTTCACTTGTAGGAAATTAAATTCGATATTTTTGGTACACAGAGATTCCTCTGATTAGTTTCCTCTTATTTATTTATATATCACGCAGAAAACATAATATCTAAGGAGTATTTAGTATCACTGGAAAATATGTTAACCTCCCTATGCGAGAAAACAGGTCAAAGTATGATCAGTTTGTAAGTACAGCGCTGGCATCTCAACACAGATGATACTAAGGCAGACTGAGCCACTATCTACGGTTACGGGATACAACATATTTCTTAGTTGGCAAATCCTTAATTATATAAAAAAAAGATTTATCGTACCCCCAACCCTGCAAAATGTCCCGGTAATTTATCATTTTATACGCAACTAGCAGACCCGGCGAACTTTGTCCCGCCCCAATTAAACGCCTTCAGATAAGCTCCAGAGTGATAATAAAACACAGATAGTTCGAATTTCAATATGATTTATTTGAATAAAATCGAAATCAGTAGAGAGCGATGTGATAAACAATGTTTTTCGATTTGTTTTCCGGCGCAAAAATAAACAACAAAGACACGCAAACAGCAACACGTACAGCTCACCGTGAGAAAGAAAGGGAAATTCGAGATTAATTCCACAGACTTCCAACGATTGGCCTTGTGATTTATTGATTGTCACCGAAGCCAATCGAATTGGAATGGAAGATCAGTTGGAATAATCAGAACTCGTGGGATAAGGACTTGCTCTCCTTTTCTTTGAATTTGTCCTTCATGCTCGTCGCTTCAATCACATTGTTCATCAGTTTCTTGACGGGCAACCGCGTACCGTTGCACAATTTCGGATGATTCAGATTCCGCAACATGATTATGATCGATCCCACCTTCAGCTGTAAATTATGCGGTGAAGTTCCTGGCACATCAAGCGAGTTTGAATGCCCGCAATCCAATTGAATAACCTCAGTTTTTACACGCAAACTTATTTTCTGAAAAAAATTATCGCATTGAATTTCAATTGATCGTAAATGCTTGTACTGCGAATGTGATGCGCGATATACGACTATCCAGAACCAATCAAAAATGTTGGTGTTACCTTATATTTGTAACCTACTTTATTTGACATATAATAAACTTAAGGTGGGTTTCCACTTTCCACATGTCTGTTGATTGACAAAGTTTGACAGCTCTCGCGTTTATGTCATTGGACGACACCACCGTCAGTTCATTTCCACTTATGCCAATAATTGGCAAAAAATCGTTTGTCAGTTGATTGACCAACTTATGAACTTGATGCCATTTAATTTTAACTATCAATTATAGACAAAGTGACATTTTGTTTGACAATTCAACTATTTCCACCTGCCCAGTGGTTTCTTTGTCAGTTATTGACAAACGCTGTTAGTCAATTCATTGACAAGCAATTTTTCGCTATTTCCACTTGCTAATTGTTTAATTGGCATAAAAATGCGTCAATTGTTAATTGCAAATCGACAAGTGGAAACCCAGCATTACTTTTTCGTACTACTTACGATAAGGACGCGTTTTATCTAATGTGCCGAAAAGGACACATGGCGCCATCTATTATTTATGTCGTTAACTTCTCCACCCAAAATGCATGCAAAACGTCTTTTATCACAATGAATATCACAATTATTCGTAATTCTCCAAGGTTTAGAACGAATTTTTCACCTTTACATTGTCCAAAATCATCGAATAAAATGCAAAAATTCGTCGAAAAAAAAATCAAATTTTTCCTAAAAGCTTCTCTTAGCAATTGCGAACAACTGAAAAAAAGTTGATTCAAATCGGTCCAGTTGTTCTCAATTTATTGGCGAATTACTATACATTTTTTACACCATTTTTATTTATATAGCTAAATATTTTTACTGATAAGTTTTCATATACATTTTCTGTCAAATGGAATTATAAACTGGCATGACGGTTTGAATAAAGTTATCTCTTATGGAGAACAAATTTTAAAATCTCTTCCAAATTTGATTGTTTGGCAATTTTACTGAAAAACTACGGGAACAAACGACACCAGAGGAAATTCACTCTGATACTAGTTAATGTTGTAGTTTTTGATGAGATCGGACAATTGCGATGGGATCGATTTAAATCATGGCTGCTGAACCCCTGGCCCGCGGGCCAGACTGTGGCCCGCAGACGAATTTTAAATGGCCCGCGCAAGAAATTTGAAAATTTCCTGCCAAAGTAGGTACCTATATTGTGCACATCACGCTAAAATGTATATTCCATACAAATTTTCTCCAGAGAAATTATAAGTAATTTGATAAGCGGATTCAATACTAAATTAAATCTGTTTTTAATCAATTTAACTAGGTACCGAAAATATTGACCTTTCCCACGCTCAAAGGTATGAAAGAGAAGCTTAACATCGCCATTAACAACTGTTCTAAGTACAAATCTAAAATTAAATGTTTATTACAGTCGTTTGAGAGCAGATATTTAAGGACTTTGAGGTTAAAAAAAAATATACAAATTTTTATAAATCCCTTGATAATCAGTTTGAGTGAAATAATTACTTACCCGGCCGATATTCAGTTGGAATTCACTCAAAAAATCAATTTTCGCAAAAAAACCTTCTTACCGCGAAAGCATCTTCCAAACCACAAAAGTCTTCAGAAGATTTTGCATATTTTTGAAATTAGTACCAAAATAAGACTTTCTTGCAATAATAGACCTGGCCTTGCAGTTCTTAAGAAGTTTTGGAATAACATAATGTACATTTCTGAAAAGGTTTTTTTCAAATCAAATAAATTAATTCAATCAATTCAAATAATTATGTAAAACAGCACATCACTAACTGAGCAACATATTTGTGACTTGTTACTATCGACATCCGATTTGACATAAGTAAATTATTACAACAGAATACAGAAACAATGTCAGAAATCACATTGATTTTATTGGGGAAACGTCGCGTGTCGGAGGCCCACCGAAAATGTTTAAAACGTCCGTTTGGCCTGACTGCTAAAAAAATGAACGAGCAGCCTTGATTTAAATAGATTAAAATATGCGAGTACTTGAGTATGCAAATAGATTATAAAAATATTGCTTTAAAAACACCATTGACAGAACCATTCCGATGTTGCGGCCTATTCCGTTGATGTAGTGAGATAGTGAATCTTTATTCGAAAATCTGATAACTTATTCACATTATACTATCGGAATTCTATAGTTATTTTGATAGTGATATTATGATAGGTAATCTTTCACCCGGTTGCTGATGTCATACATTTACTTGAAAAGCCCAAAATTTTTCGAACTAATCGATTCACCAAAACGATTCACATTAGATAACAGCTGAGCACAAACTTAGCAAATATCCTGCTAGGTTCCACATTTCACTTTCACTCTACATTTAACTGTATTCGATTTCAATTTTACAATTTTTGGAATTGGAACAAAGTGAAATTGTGATTTCGAAAAAATTTCGGAGTTTCCGAATCGCTCGAAATGCAGAACACTGAAAACGAATTCACTCGATTTGCAATTTCGATTTCACTTGATTTCTGGAACCTAGTGTGTCGTATCAATTTCGTTATCGTATCGACTACATTATTTCGTTGTCAAAGTCAGCTGTGAAATTTACTTATTTGCAAAGATAAATATGAAAAATATTAGAATGAAACATTCCTTAAGATTCAATTGCTTAAACCATACTCCGCATGAAATGTGCAAAGAGATGTAAACAAAAGTTACAACCAACCAGCAATTTATTTTTTTAAAATTAACTTCATTATCGACATTATGTTCTTTCGAATGAATTGGATGTAGCATTAACAATTAATACACCTCCAGTTTCCGTACACCCTACCTGACTTCATCCACAAATGTTCAAACAAAATTTAAATACCCACGTGTGAAAAATGGCTGCATGGTATTCACAAGGTACTCCCAAAGTTCAAAGTTATTTAAGTACCTATAGATTATAGATTATCATTGAATAATTCATTCGAATATTTTTGAAGACATTATTTGTCAAATTTGGTGAATGAAAACGACGAAAATAGAACTTAGGTAAGGTGGCTATCCTAAAGCAGCACCCATTTAGACCAAATTTGTAGGTCCATTGTGATACAACAACAGGGGGTGGGGGTGGGGAGGTAGAAAGTGAACAGAAAAATTATGGGCCGAGCGTTACAGGTGGGAACTCTATTTACCTGCAAATGAGGTATCTCCGTGTATCTATTAACTCGTTAGGAGGTCATAATGATGACTGAAAGGGTCAACGCAATTGGTTAAAAATGTTTGAATTTAGCATCTGGTGGAGCAGTTTGTTCCCCGTTTATTTCCTTTGGCAACCCATCCACGAGACAAAGAATGGTTCTGAGCAGAAGAGTTTGATTCAAACAAACCATCCTACTACTTGGTACCGAAAAAGGGTTTCAATTTGTCCTTCATGGAGAGCAAAGAGGAACGGTGACCGCAGCAGCCTAACCCCCGTTAATTGCCTCTGACGAAATGTTCAAAATGTCGAATTGAAGTTGACTTGATGCTCCTCCAGTGGCTGTTAGTCTTCGGTGAGAGCGAAGGAGTGACCGAATCAGTCTAACCCCCCCGCTGGTAACCTCTGACAGTCCGCTTGTAAGAAGGTGGCTGTTACAGATCGACGTATCAAGGTGAGGCAAAGAGTAACCGAAACAGTCAAACCCCCGCTTGTAACTTCTGCCAGCCCGCTTTTATGGAGTGTGGCTGCTGCAGACCTGCTCTGCAACTTGACGTCGAAAAGGGTTGCCAATTTGTCTTCGGGAAAGACGGATTGATATTTTGTTTCAAAAGTTAATTGCGTGTTGATGTTTCAGTGAAGCCAGTTGGACTTTGTAGTTACTCTTCCTTTCCTCCTTTAGGCACCTAAAAGAAAGTCTCACCTATATCTTTGATTCAGTGTCTTTAGACAATTCTACTCTAGATTGTGCACTAATTTTACTTTCCATATGATATCCAAGGTAATGCAATAAATTTCACGCATGAACACAAAGAAGAAAAAAGGCCCGTGGACAATTACACCTTAATTGGCCGTGATCTGTATACCATTTGACATTCTAATTCTGAATTATTCATCAGCTTCTACAACATTGTAATAATAATTATTTCTCGCAGTATTTTCCTCTACATCACTGCCAGAGTCGCGAGTAATGATCTCACTCTAAACTTTGTACCAATGGTTTTTCCGCATGAGCTGTTTACTTGCGTAACGAATTTCCCTCCCGAACAACGGTCGCGATTGATAACCAAATATACAGCTTACTTGCGCTATCAGTAAATTACAATTCATTGACTTGATGTATTGATCTATTTATTTATAGCTATAGGTTAGAAATAAAATAAAACTCACCTTGACAACCTGAATGAAGTAGTACACGACATATGCAACTCCAGCGAACGCCAGAACATGCCATCGTGGTAAATTCGACAGATAGAAATACAAGTAGTCAAACATTACTGAGTTTCTGAAAGCAAGAAAAAAAATCAAATTAATATTTAAAATCCAATCTCTTGTAATATAATTGAAAATAGTAAATGCAACTTCAATCAAGGTGAATGTAGGGGTAGGCCTTCATGCCGTATTCACTGAGTAGACAGACGTCTGCCACTGACATGTCTCGAACAAGGGCCGCACGAAAAACAAGATCACGGATATGGCACATACACGTGTGATAATCAATTTCTAGTGCATTGTGTTGTCAGAACTATTTTTAGGGTAAGATGTGCCGGGTATAGTGCTGCAGATATTGCAACTTTTAGATACAAATCTTCTAGTGCTATTTTTAGATCGAATTAAAAGCTCATTTGCAACCAAGCTGTGGGCGATGAATGAATAACGAATGATTACGGATATACTCTATGTACTTGCATTTATTTGACAGAAAACAAATTGAACTTGTACGAGGACTGTGGACTAGACTGGGGTGGTTTGTTATGGTCTACATTTATATACGAGTCTATATTGTATTTCGTTGTAGGAAAATCTAATCTTATCGTTCAAGATTAAGTTTTGTCTGTGAACGTCTATAATGTTTATTTACGCATGTAGAATTTTTCATTCTTAACTTGACTGTGCTGATAAGTGCTATTACATTTTCTTTCTCAATGTGGTTTTATAGTGTGATAACAGCATGTTTTCTTTTGGCGTAATTACAATTTGGATTAAAACGGTTTTAGAGTTATCTTTGCCCTCCTTTGTATGCAGTTAGGCCCAATTTTAAGTACAGTTGGTCCAAAATGTTCCCTGGCAAAATGCTCAGACTAGTGCATTATGCCTTTTACATATATTGGTTCACGTCTTAGCAAAGCTAATTTTAAGAACAAGATAATATGCCTTAAGCTTTATGGATCTCAACTTATCCATAGTTACACCCGCGTGTGCCGACGCTTGGTTTAGGTCAGTCGGAATAAACTGAAATTAGAAATCCACGTCCCGGAAGAACGTAGGTGCAAGTCTTCTGGGAAACTCTGGATTTAAAAGAACCATTTAGAGTCATAAACGATTGCAGTATTTCTATGTCAAGTTCTTAAGTTTTACCAAAAGGTAAAAAGAACGTGTTATTGCAACAAGAGCCGAACAGAGACTTGTAGAGACGAACAAGGAAATCTTGCAGTAAAGTCAAATTAAATGCTGAGGACATGGAAAATGCATTTCTACAGAATGTTAAACGGACAAAAATTCCGCTGTCAGGCAGAAAACGATTTAGCCTGGACGATGAAAGACAAGACTTCCATCCACCTGACCAAAATGAAGTGAGAATAGCAATATCCAAGCTCAAGTCCAACCGCAAAAGCTGCGGTTTAACTGACACACTTTTTAAGGCAGCGGGGGACTACTTGGTTGAGAGCATACACCAACTCGTCTCTAAGATTTGATCAGAGGAAAGTATGCCTGATGAATGGAGCCTCAGCATTGCTTGCACGATCCATAAGAAAGGAGACCCTCTAAACTGCGCCAACTATAGAGGCATCAGTCTCCTTAATATCGCATACAAAATCCTGTCTGCCGTACTATGTGAACGCCTGAAACCATTTGTCAACGAACTGATTGGACCCTATCAGTGCGGTTTTAGGCCCGGTAAGTCCACAACCGACCAAATATTCACATTACGGCAGATCCTGGAGAAAACCCAAGAAGTCCAAATCGATACTCACCATCTATTCATCGATTCATATGACAGCATTTATAGTGACGAGATAGCAGGACCATGTCTAGTTTTGGCATTCCTGCCAAACTTGTCAGATTGTGCAGAATGACGATGGAGAACGCTCGCTGCTCCGTAGAGGTCGGAAACAATCTCACCGAGACCATTGATGTCAAAAGAGGATTTAGACAAGGTGATGCGCTGTCATGTGACTTTTTCAACATCATTCTCGAGAAAATTTTTCGAAACTCGTAAGCCTAAACTAGGGGCACAATTTTCGAAAAGTCTGTGCAACTACTTGCATAGGCTGACGACATCGGCATCATTGGCAGAATACAGCGAGCTGTCACTGCTGCGTTTGCAAGTATGAGTACAGAGGCGGGAAAAATGTTTAGTGGTGAATGAGGACAAAACAAAATATATGCTGTCAACAAGAAGGGACAGGCAACATCGACGAATCGGACAGAACGTCACGATAGACAGCTATAACTTTGAGGTGGTTCGGGACTTTGTCTACCTCGGCTCCGCAATTAATTATGAAAATGACATCACATCAGAAATCAAGCGAAGAATTACACTTGCCAACCGCTGTTACTTTGGCCTAAGAAGGCAATTGATTAGTAAGACCTTGTCGAGAAATACCAAGGAGACTCTATATAAGACCCTCATCATCCCAGTCCTGCTTTATGGCGCAGAATCATGGACCTTGTCAAAAGCGGTTGAAGATCTCCTTGGTCGTTTCGAACGTAAAATTCTTCGAGTGATTTTCGGTTCCGTTTGCGTTGACGGGCTTTGGAGGAGGAGATTAAACAGCGAACTCTACGAGCGGTACCCCGACATCGACCTGGTCAGTAAAGTATGCATCAGTCGTGTAAAATGGCTGGGACATGTAGAGCGAATGGACACCAACGCTCCGGCCCTAAAAGTCTTCGATTCCAACCCGGAGGGACAACGCAGTAGAGGAAGACCTCGCCTTCGACCCCGTTTGCGTTAACCGGATTTGGAGGAGGAGATTTAACAGCGAACTCTACGAACTGTACAGCGAAATTGACCTCGCCAAAAAAGTACGTCTTACTCGACTAAGATTGCTTGGACATGTAGAGCTAATGGACATCAACGATCCGGCCCAAAGAGTCTCTTGAATATTCCATGTAATGAAGATGCAGAAATGGATCATCTTTGACTCCAAAATCTATGAGAACTCAGCCAAGTTCGCTTGAAGGCAATGTTAATATATTGAATGCTTGAGTAGAGCAATCCTACGGTGCGTGGACCAATCTTAATACTAAATAAATTGATGATCGGACAAAACCATGAAAGCAAGCTCTAACCCCCCGTTTCATGCAAGTTATTGGATTGGTATCTGCTATCTTAATTGATTATTTCGCAAAAAACACGAAAATAGTTTAAAAAATAAAAACTTGAGTCTCAGTGGGTATCTCGGGCGTATGTGGAACATTTTTCATTAAAAATTAACTTGGTGCCTCGTCTGATTAACAGGCAAACGTATATGCCACTTTTCACTTCAAATATATAGGTATATAATTCAAATTGAATAATTTAAATATATATACACGCCACCATAAACAAAGCCAGTGCTCACGAAAGTGTAGGACATCATGAGGGGTCCTGACTCGTATATCACCTTGAAAACAGGAGACTTTATTAAAGACGTCATTAAAAGTTTACATTTTGCAAGTTTTTGGTTAGATTCGTCTCAAAGAATTGGCTCTGACTCAAATATGTAGCCCTTTTCACTCAACTAGCGAATACTTTACCACTCTGCCACGACCTCCTATTTTACGAAGAAATCCTAAATCTCCTGAATTGAACAAATGAAACTATGACTTGTATAAAAACAGTAAAGCACAAGGAATAAAATAAGGCTCTACTAATGAGATGCATGAGTTGAAGGTAATTTTCTCTTACGTCTTCTATTATTAGAAGTTATAGCTTTATGATGATACGGCAAGTATAAGTGTGTATCAATTTCAATCCCTTAGAAGTCGCGTGTAAAAACATAATTTAGATTTAAAGTAAAAATGGTGTAATGCGTTTGAAGCACGCGCTATAGAACAGTGAAATAGAGGCAATGTGAAAAAAAATTTAAATTGGGCAGACAAATAACATCTGATCCGTGGCGTCATTGTCTGCTATAATAAGGTGCAAAACTGCAAAGTAGTCATCAGTTCAATTGTATCAGTAAATAAAATGTTAGTAATGTTCCTGTCTGTCAATACAATCCACATCAATGTTAAAAATTTGACAATTTAAACTCCCATGAAGACACGGATTTGAACGACCTCTGGTTCATGCAGAATGCGCTACTGCAAAGCCAGCCGAGGTAGCTACTTGAACGAAATTGTTTTCCATAATTAATGGGAATGTCTGCTCTTACTAATAAAGCCATAATACATGGAAAAAATGTAATTTTGTTCATTTTATTGCATTTTTAAAAAGAAACCTGTATTTGGCCCAACTTTTCTGTGTGTGCGGCACTTTACCAAATCTGAAGTTTTTATAAATGACAAGATATGGTGATTTAAATTGTATGGGGTGCCACGCCCACATTTCACGAAGTGTTTTGTTCGAACAATACACATAAATGATTTAAATAATACCCGGCGTACTGATAATAATTGTTAGTGCCCATGTCAATTTTTATGAACTTAAAATTGCCAAATTTTCCATATTTATACATAAAATAAAACTGTAGGAATTTTCTTTGGCCGTTATAAACTCGGAAACTACTGGACAGATTTTGATGAAACTTTTTTAAAATGTTCCCGAAGACTGTGAGACTGCTATAGGCTATGTCGTTTATAGCCACGTCCTTAGGAAAAGTTTTTAGCCAAAATGTATTTTTTGAAGTGAAAATATATACATATACCTTGCTACAAATGGATGTATATACTTTTGCAATCGTGTGATAGGACAAACAAAAACAAAACAAAACGAGCATACATTTACTACACATTCGACAAGGGTTGATTTGTTTTTGCAGTGAGTGCTATGGTCAGTTGTATAAAGGTATGTATTGTACAGCACGAACCAATTCACTTGGCCATTCTACTCTTGGTCTCTGTGTATTTTGTGTTTTGTTTTGTGTCGTGTTTATTCTCTTAAATCCTCTCTCTGCGCAACCGACCGACGATTGGCCAACGGAATTCGTTTGCGCTGTATATTATGATCGTAAGTCCGGATGGGGTGCGTGCTGCAATATGGCATGGGGTATATTAATAATCTTCATTTGCATAAGAGAAGAGACGTATAATACAAAACCGGTTTCATTTCAGAATTTCATTCTGATATGTGGTATGGTAACAGTAGAGGTTTGGGGTAGCGTTGGGCAGGACACGTATTTTTTATGAGTTTGTATGAGGTGCTCATTTCAGAATATGAGGTGGTACAATGTCCCACCTCAAATGAAGTATTTACCTCACATGAGGCTTGTGTATTGTTTCTCAATTCTGAGGTACTTATGAGGCTGAGGTATGGTATGAGGGAGAGAGTCATTGAATGAGGTATACTATACATACAAAATATGAGGGTAGGGAATGAGACATAATGATGTATTTCTATTACTTTCACAGCACCTCAAATCCTCAATGAAGTGTTGAGGTTGACTTATACTCACTCCCTCAAATGAATGGAAAGACAAAGAGACGTCAGATCTGTACTCCCTTTCTGTTGAATTGATATGTGTTGTGTATGAAATGGAAATATAGATTGGAATTGAATATCATTTTTCACATGTATGTGTTTACATTTTATTTGGTTTCTTTTCTCTTAAACTCAAGTTATAGAAAGAAGTAAAGTAGGTACATAACGCAAATCTATATTGAAGGTAGGCAGCGAATAATGTAAATGTGTGGTCCTGTTGTGCTTGTATTAATTGTATCATTGCCATGACATTTGGTCTTGTGTTCTTCGCGTGATACATTTAAGAGGTGGTACAAATATTATTTTTGAGGTGTTGGGACATTTTGAGCTGTTGTATGGGACATTTGTACCACCTCATGTATGAGTTACCCAACACTAGTTTGGGGTAGATAGTTGCTTGTATACCATAGGAAGAGGGAAACAAAGGAAAGAAAATGCAGTATTACAAACAAGTAGCAAGATCTAGGAGAGGGAGGAATTTTCTTTTCCTCCTAAAAGCGCGAAAGCTACTGGACAGATTTCAATCAAACACTCAAAGTGTAATTTTAAATGAACCAAATATAATTTTGTGCGAGCAGGCAAGGCGAGAACGGGTCCAGTTAGTAAAATTATTTTTGTGAAGCATTTTGAAGCATTTTGATTTTCCTTTGTAGAAAGAATTTAGTTTTTACTTTATTAATAAAAACCTTTCTCCGCTTTAAATAAATTTCGTTAATATTTTTGCCCTTTCTTGAAAAGAATATCTACCAAATTTGACATCTTATGAATTTTAGTCCACAAGTTAAAACATGATAATGACCGGACAGTTCCGATTGGAATAAATTGACGAAAAAACAATCAATAGGATTTTGGGCATGATTTACAAGCTTTTCTTATGTGGTTTTCCATTGGGACAAAAAATCAATGTTTATGGATCTTGATCAATTTTCATGTTCCATTGGGCAAAAATATAATTTTTTTTTTGATCCGGATCACTTTTTGCAGATCTCGATATTTTTCGAGATTTACGCAAATTTTCGCAATATAATTTAAATTTAAAATTGAATTTGTTTTCAAAACGAAATTACTAAAATCCTCTTGAAAAGCAATTATTCAGAACAAAAACGTAAATAATGGACATGGACTTAATTTTGGAGCACTTGCTATCATCTTCGTCATATTATTATTCTTCCTCGTTATCTGTGGATTTCGATTCTTTGTCGATAGGTATGATTATCCATATGAAGTTCGTATGTTTCCACCGACAAATGAAAATAATTTGCACAGCCTTGTCCGCGAACGTATTAAAAATATTAATTTGAAATACTCTGATTCGTTGTATTTATTTTCTTTAGAAAAAGTGTTACCAATTCAAAAAATAAAACTAAAAAAATACATTTTATAATGGCCGCGTTCCATTGACCGCTAGACATCTAGCAAATAATATTCAAGATGGAGGAACGATCGCTAGAGCTCAAGTGTCATCGGAACAAAAATTACATTTGGTTTTGTTTTCACTTCAAAAATGTATTTATTTTCCATTGCAACAATTTATTTTAAGGAATTAATTCAATTCAATCCGAATTTTATCGATGAACTCTAGCTGCACTTTTATTTATTTTTCCAAATTTAGTCGTTTTAATTGTCATTGAATTTCATTGGCAGCTCATTTGTTCCTCCCATTTTCTTAATTAATTTTTCTGAAATGGATATTTCCGATTCCGATAGAGCTGCGAATGGTGAAATATGAGTTTTTTTTATATATAAATTTTGACATGCCGCTAGCGGTCAATTGAACGCAGTCAATGCTTTTGTTTTCTAATTTTCTACTAGTGTTGTCGCTGGAGAAGTGTTGCCACTGAAACAAACCTAGCAAATTGATAACTGTCACTCACATCGTCATCCAAAAAAAATTATTTAATTTTCTGCAGTTTTTAAGTTTTTCAATAATAATTAAGCCATATTGAAAAAAACTTAAGATTCACCGAAGAATTTGTTCAACACTCACTAAAAATGAACTCACCAGAGTTTGTTGCCTTTAATTTCGAGTTAGTTGAGTTGCATACAAGCAGAACAATAAAAACCGAAGTGCAATAATTATTTCACGGTCAGAACTGAGTTAGAATAAATTTATTCAGAGACTAGCTCTAGCACCACTATAACCGTTAGCTTTATCAAACGACTTAGCAGCTTGAACTCGTTTAAACAATTAGAAAACAATACTGCAATGCAGCCGCTTCTAATATTCGGTTTGCAGTTCTCCTAATTATGTATACAAAGCTATCGCATCTAGAACTAGAGCAAGTATGCGATGGAATTCCACATGACAAATTGACAAGTTGTAATAAGTTATGAGTAAGTATAAGTAAGTGTAGTGTTATAATGAACTATTTAAACAACAAATAGGTAAATCATGATTAACTATTAACACAACACGCAAACAATAATATTTTACACAAAAAATGAAAACACGCACGTCAAACTTTAAAGTAAAACAATGACACACCAGTGGGTCACTTATAGACCCAAATCTAGATTGAAGGTAACTGATGCCTGAGAGTAACACTAATATTTCACCTGTAAGAGTGAGTGAACGCTCCGACGAGCAAGCAGATTCTGAGCCGATTTACCTGTTGTCACTAATAATTTTAAACTCAAAATGGACTGGTGGTAATTGCAAAAGAAATTAATTTATCCACATATAGATACATGACTTGCGAATTCTAAGTGCAAAAAACAAACAAACAAAAGCGTTCCACTGAAAAGTTATAATAATATAGCTACGTTACGTATGCCTCATGGAGCAAAGTTCAATTCCACTGAACCATTTGTCAGATAAAGCTGTAGTCACTATCTCGATCATGAACATCGAAAGCACTTAAGTCACACACTACCACGTGAGTGAGGTCTTCATTTTGTATTTTTATATATTTTTTTTTTTATTATTGGGAACTACCTACTGGTTATACACAAGCGCCCACACCCCACACCGATGACGCAAGTCCAAAGCCATACATAGTTGAGGTTCTGTTTGGGTTACAGGTATTGTTTTGATTTTTTGTTTTTCTGTTAATTTGTATACACTCTTTCTTGATACACCATTTGCTGAGGTGGCCAAGAAGACCGGTCTTCTAAGCACTAGTCTTGATAACGTTAACATTCGCGCGCACAGTTCGAAACAAACTGATCGCGTACGAATTGTGGGACGCTTTCAGACGGTCGGTGAGACGAGACAAGAAGCACAAGAATTGCTCAAGAAAGCTTTATTCTCACACTTGAACAAAACTATTTTTATAACAAAAAAATAACACTGTTTTATTTATGTTTTGTTATGAATGTTAGGTTTTGACAGCGTCACAATGCGTCCTATAAGCCCGGGAATACTTCGATAGGAAGTGCAATTTGGGTGCTAGCTGAGTTGATTTGTAAGTGTAGAACCTGTTTCATTCGAAGAATTTATTTGTTCATCATTGATGAACTCTTATGACACCATAATCGTACTAGATTGTGCTGGCCTAGTTCTTTTAAATATTGAAGGTTATCATACGTAAACAATTTTGTCATCGTTCGAAACGGCATCAGCTGAGTAGCTGCTAAGCTTTTTATACTTTTCGATATTATTTTCAGCCGTATTTTCGTGACTCGTATACGTGGATATGCGTGCATAGGGATATTCGTAGAGTTAAAGATTTGCTTTGAAGAAAAACAGATACAAATACGAGTTAACAACCTCCTCAACCTTTGAACGTTCATCCGGATGAATCATCTAAAAGGTATAAATGTGATTTTATCTGCACTTATGCAGTGATCATCAAAAGTGAACAGTGAATCAAGTAATAAAATAAATGCATGATAATGTATTCTTTATGTCTTTGCAATAGAGGTGACTCACTGAATTCACTGAAGTGCTGTGGACAGGGATGCGCGAGGCTGGACAGGGATTTCCTATCCTTCCGTATTATGTACAAGTATTTAAGGTGGCCCATATAGCGTTCGCCTCTCTTGTGGCTTTTCTCCCTGGTTCAAGTTTGAGTGTGCAATGCGGGATGTTCACAGAGGGATCAGCTTGTTCTGAATAACAGCTGTCGAAATTTGTCTTGCTAATTCGTCTACTCTCTCATTGCCTGCAATGCCTTCATCCAGGAACCCAGCAAAGTGTGATGCGTACCAAGAGGCCTTGAGATCTTCGCGACAACATTTCACAAGCTTCCATTTTATTTCTGGTGCAGTTATGGCTTTTATTGCTGCCTGGCTGTCGATAAAGAAGGTAATACCTCCAGGCGGTATTGCCCCTACCACAGGCTCGCTGGCTAAAATCGTCACTGCCCAGGATCTCTGCTTGGAAGACACTGCTATGGTCGGGGAGGCGTATCGATTTTGATATACCCAGCGATTCGAAGAAGACACCTATCCTACTCCAGTATTTTAGATCTTTCTATGGTTTCCACTCTAGGTACGAACCCGTCTATCCATGCTTCCCTGCTGGGATAGGCGCTAGAAAAGGGTCTTGTAAATACAAGATAAGGCGTGATGATGTAGTCCGTGACAGGTACACGGCCAAAATATTTCTGTAGGATCATCGATTGACCCGTTTCGTTCAATTTCCAGCTTACTGATTGGCTGATTCTCATTGCACTAATTGCACTTAAGTTAGTTAAAACTATGTAAATTTTGATTACAAAACTATGTAGGACTACAAAAACGCAGCCACTAAACTACACGAACACAATCTGCCACTTATCTAAATCATTTTTATACCCTCCCTAAGGTCAAGAAGGAGTCACGATCACGACCGATACGAAGCGTCCAAACGGATCGACATAGGTGAAATTTTGTGAGAGGATTTCTTTTACCCTTCGTTAGGTTGGTATTGAAAATGAGCTATATAGGTCCCATACAAAACTACTATTAGCCCCATGTGTTATATATGGCCTAACTCACATGCCTAACATTTTGCATCACATGCAACACTTTTACTTGTTTTAATTTACGTCATCACCTGCGTTCCAATAATGTCAATTTAATGAAGATCATCCGCTAAATTATTTTACATTTAATGAGTTTTTACTTTAGAGTAAAAAGTAGAGTAGAGATTTAACACTTGCAGTAACAATTAACAGATATAATAAATGATTTTAAACTTGAAAAATACACTACAGTTACATTTAACTGTGGAGCACAAATTAATGGTCCCAAAAATAATGTTGTTTTGGGTTGGTCGTCCAGAACGGTCCGGAAGAACTCTCCGCGATTCTGAATTCAAATCCAGAAGCAAATTTCTCTTCTTTTCAGTAGAATAACTGTCAGTTGAGTGCCGGACGATTCTGGACGACCAACCGAAAACGACATTAGGGGTATTTTTTTGAGAATCTATAGCTAGCTCACTTTTACTTTTACATGCAAAACTTGTATACTCACTTTTGGTTTTGTTATACTCACTTCCCAAAAAAATACGCCAATTAATGTCAAAAAAGGACTTAGAAAAGGTGATGCGCTGTCATGTAACTTTTTAACATCATACTTGAGAAATTGTGCGAAACTCGCAAGCCAACACCAGGGGCACAATTTTCCAAAAGTCCGTGCAACTACTTGCATACGCTGACGACATCGTTTGCAAGTATCAGTACAGAGCTATAACTTTGAGGTGGTTAATCACTTTATCTACCTCGGCTCCGCAATTTACTCTGAAAATGACATCACATCAGAAATCAAGCGAAGAATTGCACTTGCCAAACGCTGTTACCTCGGCCTAAGAAGGTAATTGATTAGTAAGGCCATGTAGAGAAACACCAAGGAGACTCTATACAAGACCCTCATCATCCCAGTCCTGCTCTATGGCGTAGAATCATGGACGTTATCAAAGGATGAAGATTTCCTTGGTCACTTCGAACACAAAATGCTTCGAGTGATTTTCAGTTCCGTTTGCGTTGACTGGCTTTTGGAGGAGGAGATTTAACAGCGAACTCTCCGTCTGCATGTCTGTCCGTCTGCTTTCTGAATATCATATAATTAAACGAGTTTGCTCTTTAATATTGTATTTGCAGCGGCGGCGGTTGTAACAATTACGTCGGACATCAACATTTTTAAGAAGTCTATCATATACTGTATATGAACTCATTGGGGGTCCTAGGCTTCTTGACAGCGCTCCTTCTAACCATCTGTCCCAAATATGTTTCAGTACCCTACTTGTCAAAATATTTGCAACTATAATCAAAAATGCCTGTACGTGCACATAACAAAATGTAAAATCTACCTTCATCCTTGCTCCTGGAAAAGGCAAGTAATTTTTTTGTTTATTTTTACTCCGAATAATTTAACCTAAATATCTACTTAAGTGTATACGGCAGAGCATACAGTGCGCTATGCTGCATATATAGTTGCTGATGACATGGAAACATAATAATATCTATGCATACATTTTTTGAAATACATATTTGATTAAGAATATCTAGGCACATCTAAATGTATACAAAGCAAGTATAGGTAGAAACATATTATGTCATAAAATCTAATGGTTATTCGTACGGTGATTCCATGTTATGACGTATATACATTTCTAGATTTAGATCTGTCAAAAGTATTCAATTCACATATTAACTGGTACTTAACGGCTATGCGAAATCAAGACGGTAAACATGGTAAACTTACGATAAGCTCATTGTGGCATTTCACACTTGAAATAAAGGCGCGTGTACCTAACCCTAATAACAATTTAATAATAATTTAATTGAAAATTGAAACAACTTCCTTTTATTGCTTATTCTTGGTTTATTCTTTATGCAAAAAAATATAACAACTCAAATTTATTAATTGCTCTGGTAAATGCTGTTTGGCGTTAAACAAACAGCTAATTGGTTTACCATTAATTACGCAAACAGTTATTGGGACGTTCTTGCAACATGTGCTGTAAACTTCCAATTTTATGTAAATGAATCCCCAAAAACCCCTACTTGCGTTCGCGCCTAGTATCTGCAAAGCTTACCTACTACTCGACCAATTTTGAAGAAATCACTGTCCTCTTTGCAACAAAAGAACAAAAGATTCGTAAACGCAGAAGCATGAAACAGGATTAGATTCCTATACAATGAGTTAAAAGCAACTCTTATAGCACAGCATCGCAACAGCTATGATATGGAATCGGATTATTCAATTCCAGAATCTGGCTTATTCATATTATATAAGTTCTCCTTTCATGATTTGTTTTGATTTTCACATAAAAAAACACTCATTCTCATCCTACAATACTGCCTACACATATTTTTTTAAGATAAAGACATGTTAGTTGAATGAACAAAAAATGGAACTCATGGACCAACAATAGTACCCTTGACATTGTGAGACATCCAAAAGGCCCTTTGTCATTGAAATAATTTGCAATCTGAATGAAAGAATAAAATCGACTTCAACAAGTATAAATATTACAAAGAAAGAGAAGCTTTTAATGGTTTTTTTGGTTATACAAATTGTAAGAATTTTAAGGCGCTAAAAAAATTGCAAGACTGAAGAAATCAGCATTCATTCATCAGCTTTTGCCACCTTTCATATAACTCAAATTCATGACATATGACACGATTATAGTTCTTTACTTATGAATATGATAAATTTTAAAAATGTTTTGTTATCAAGATTCAACAAACATACCACCGCCAAAAAGCTCGGAAATTCGTGCGATATCATATCGAAGAAGAGAATTTTATTTATTGCCCACAAAGTAATCAGTGATAAAACCAATTAAACTCAGACACATGAAAGCATTTAGATAGTTTGCATGCGAAGCAGTCTTAATCAAAACGAATACTAACTAAACTACTATGGTATTTGAAAAACCAAGCAGTTCAAGGCCATAATCGCCTGTGAAACCCTCGTCGCTAATTCGGAGATACGTGATACGAACGAATGGGTGAATTGCATCATTCGCATGGGCATATCACTAACGATATGATGTAGGTGCCTTAAATTGCTACACAAGTTGCTGAAATATTTGAAAGTTTTTCAACGGTTTCGGACAGCATAACCCCCCGCAGGGGAAACCTTCGACAAAGGAAATTGGGACCATTTACTTCCCCGACTTCTTCAAACTCACTTCGAACGTTTCATTACATAATATTTTTTTAAACTGTGGCTATTCAATTTAAGAACTCTTTCGGATATATGTCTATGTAAGAAATTACGAAAATACTGTGACCTATCTATCAAAAAAACTTGTGAAGTCATATTATAAAAGCCGCTTTACACTGTCAAAAAAAAAAACATATTCTTTTATGTTTGTTCTTTTTGAGCTCATAGTTTTTTTTTTTAATTTGTGACACAAGAAGTAAAACACTAGGCCTTACCAATATAGTAACAATTTTTAAACTTTTGCTTAAATTTATTGTAGGTCACAATAGCAAAATTTGTATGAAAAATTTAGCATTGTGAACTCGTAAAAGTTTGCACGGACCATCAAAAATGTTATATAAGTAACTGGCTATGTCAGTTTATGAACTCCATTAACAACAGGAACATAATCACGTAACTTTACATACAATAATTATCTTCTTTTATTTCCTTGACAAATGATGAAATCCTCTCTGAATTGTCATTACTAGATTCGAGTGTCAGCGTATAGCACCCGATAATTTTCCACCATTGTTATTTAAAAATTGCAAATATAGTCTAGTTGATCCTCTAAGGATTATATTTAATCTTTAACTACTGGCGAGTTTCTAGACTGTTGGAAATATTTACTCATAACATAACTCATATTTTCAAATCGTGTTCAAAGAGATGTGTCAAGAATTATAGACCTATAGCAAAGCTGCAATTGAATCCTAAAATTTTCGAGGCAGCTGTTCAAAAAAGGTTGTACTAAGTTGTTCGCAACTATATTTCTGAATTTCAGCACGGGTTTGTAAGTGGTATATCACCCGCAACAAAATTGGTTGTTTTTACCAATTATAACTGTCTTGAAAATATTGAAAAACGTCTTCAAGTAGATTGCGTGTATACTGATTTTTCAAAAGCATTTGATCATGTTCAGCACAATATTCTTTTAAATAAACTTAAACTTTTTGGAATTCATTCTAGTATTTTAAAATGGATTGGCAAACAATTTGTTAAAATTGAATCCGCGTTTTCGAATAACATTCGAAATTTTTCAGGTGTTCCCCAAGGAAGTCATATTGGTCCTCTTCTTTTTATCAATGATATACCCTCTTTTCGTATCAAGCTTAAAATATCTTGTGTACGCAGATGGTCTAAAAATCTACAAGACAATAAACTCTATGTCAGATGTCATAGCGTTAACAGATTTAAACCGTTTAAATGACTGGTGTGTTCTTAATGGCCTTTATTTTAATATAAAAAAATGTACGGTTCTTATACTTTTAGCAGAAAAAAGTTCCTTATATTTTTTTTAAATTATGGAATACAAAACACGACATTGGCCGCGTTCCCCCGACCGCTAGATGACTAGCGGCATGCCAAACCCCATATAAAGAAAACTGACATTTCATCATTTGCGCTAGAGCTCTAGCACATTTTGTGAAATATCCTTTTCTGGGAAATTTTTCAATCGAGCACAAAATGAACTGCTAGATTGAAAAAAAATAACGAACTGTCAAAACAAAAGTGAAAGTGAAGAAGTCAAGTATTTCCAATTTGGTGTAAAATGTGAAATGAAGCTTCTATGTAATTAATATACATTGTATTTGTTTATTTAAATTATAGTGTATTGATAAATATGCGGCATGATGGCCCAAAATACATTTTTGACTCTCATGAAGATGAAATAATACGAATTCAAATTGGTTTTAATGTCACTTTGCCGCTGCCGCTAGGTCTCTTGCGCCAGCGTTCCTCCATCAGGGATATTATGTGCTAGATGACTAGCGGTCAAAGGAACGCGGCCATTGAGTAGAGTTTCTGACCAAAAAGACTTGGGGGTCTTTTTTGACACTGAACTAAATTTTTCATTGCATATTGACTTCATAGTTGATATTTGGAAAATTTTTAACTTTTGTAAAAGTCTACTTTTTTGACTTTTTTCCTCGGTCTAAAAAAAAATGTTTTGATGCAAAAAGTTTCTTCAAACAATTCTAATTTTTCAAAATTCTCTTCGCTAATATTTTTTATGATTTTTGGAATGGGATGATCTCAGACAAATTTTGTATGAATGAAAAGGAGGAAAAAGTGGCTAAAATAGTCGTTTTTAGCTATTTTCAAAAAAACATAAAAAATATTAGCGAAGAGAATTTTGAAAAATGTCCAAGCGGTCCATACTTCGGATTAGTTCCATCATGTGAGTTAGCATGACAAATTTTATTCGTCTAGGTCGATTAGTTCGGACGCTATCGTTTTTTTTTAACAGAAAGACAGACAAACGGACATGGCTAAATCGATTCAGATTTTGATCCTGATTCAGAATATATTGGGGCCTCCGGTGACTCCTTCTTAGCGTTACAAATGTGATGATAAAGTGAATATACCTTCCTGTGGAGGGTATAAATTTGATGACAACATTTCAAAAAGTCGCGCGACTGCATTGTGGGAATGGATTCACAGGAGTTCGTAGGTCTCATATTAGAATTGCTTTTTTGTAAGATGCTCAGCGCGTTTATATTATAACCAACATCAAATTATAAAAATCTCCCCGCAAATAGCTGGTAAAGCACTAGAGAAATTTTTTAAACACGTGGAACTGAAAAAACTTTTTTATCAAAATGTTTGTTATTTTGTGACAACGGTAGGTACATTGAAGAATCAGCCAAAATTCCCATAGTGCTGGGCCACACATGCCTTCCAATGAAAGTCGTTTTCGGGCGAGACAGGTCAATTTCAAGTAAGTAGAAATAAAGAGAAGATATTTTCGGTGTAATCGACCTTTCCGACACGACTTTCATGGAAAGGCATGTGTGGCCCAGCACATACGTCAACGAAACGTAAAAGAGCGTACAAGAAAAGCCGAGACAGTCAATTTAAAGCCGCGCACAAAAACTCGACCGTTCGCAGACATCAGCTGGGCGAATTTGGGTCGGGACTAGAACCTTACACAAAACCGTGTCTTCGCTAACAGATGTAAGTTGGAAGCAGATTTCAGCAAAAAAAAATCATCTTCAGCGACGAGGGCGTTATTTTATTAAAGAACCCTGTCATTCTTTACTCACCCACCATTACAATTATGAATGAATGCAAGAATGCAGTCTTACACTTTAAATTTTCATCGACTGATGCTGCTACATAGTTTTATTTTCCAAACATAAACATTTTGCAGGGAAGTAGGTATGTATACCCTTCATGCAGGCTTAAGAGTAGCATAATGCAGCATAGACATTATGTCAAGGTTAGCACTCTGCTCAGAGATACTATGCCGTCCCCTAGCAAGTGTAAGATTTGAATTAATATAAGA
The DNA here is from genome assembly GCA_949372485.1 of Cheilosia soror. Classification (NCBI taxonomy): domain Eukaryota; kingdom Metazoa; phylum Arthropoda; class Insecta; order Diptera; family Syrphidae; genus Cheilosia; species Cheilosia soror. The sequence goes on along the minus strand of OX443564.1, from coordinate 35,623,576 downwards.
AAAACCTTTGAAGCTGGTCAGATAAGAATCGATCCAATTCTGAACTCATATCACATATCCAATAATGACACTGCGTTGCCCATTCGACAACGAAATTCAATTCACCCCAAAACCGCAACAAATCGATAACTATATGAATTTTTGAAACTTAATTATGGTAATTCCACAATTTTACTTAAAAAAACCAATGCTTAAAGCGGGAAATAAACATTTAATGTCAACGAAACCAAAATTTGGCAATTGTTACGTAACATTTCCCCGATGTCAAGGACGAAGTCAATTTTATTAAAATGCTCTCTTCGTGTATTGTTCTACTTTTTTTTTTTTTTTTTATCTCCTGGGAGCATTTGGCCCACTCGACCTCAAACTCTCCGGGCGGCTGTCACACATCACACTTGACACGAAATCTACCGCACTTTTGTCTGCCGCCATGTCCGCAAAAATAGAGCTTAAAGATTTTTTTTAATTTAACTTGCTCCCTCAGTTTTAGTTCGGCGCGTCATTGCAACTTTGAGCAAACAAAATCAATAAAAAATTCTAATTTACTTAGTTACCAATTCTCCGAATATCTACTCAATACAGTACAGGAACAGGAACCAGAATGCACCCACCCTTAATTGCATTCAGATGGAAAAAATAATGCGACAGTAATTTCAATTCGATTTAAATGCAACATTCCCTTATACAAATACACACTTAATAATAATTAATTATGTACTTAGCCTACCTCACGATTTTGTTACTCTTTAACATGAGATGTTCTTCTTTGGTATCCTGACTCCTATAATTAAATCAAGTCGATTTTTAATTCCTTGGGATTTTGGGCAAACAATAATCCAATCGATATGGAAAAACTTATTCGTTTGGTATGGTGTAAATATGGATTAATCACTTTTTGTCACACTATTTTAGTTTATATTCCACAAAATTAAATCACTAGGCACTTGTGTGTATTATTTAGCTTTTTTATTATTTTTGTAAGGGCTAGGATTCAATTTATCGATCAGCAGAAGGTAGAAGATGTTAGATTTTTAGCGGCCGACAAACCTACTTCGATAGAATGTATTTGAATACTATTTCTACTTGACACCGGTATCCTGAAGGTGTTCGTTTAACTTGGGAATTCATGTTCTAAGGGTGGTTTATAAGGGTGAACTTTCTTACGTAGGAAAGCTTTTTTAATGGCCAAACAAAACATAACCTTGTCTCTTAAAAATAGAAACAGAGACGACGGCAGATTTTTAAGAGAATGAGAATTGTGATTTATGAATTTATGAATATGATGCGCCTACGTCTGAGTACGCAAATTTATGTATAAATATTATGAAGTATTCATTAAAATATATTGAGTGCAGACGATAATAATTTAAGAAAATGCTATATAAATTAATTTGAATTTGAATAATAATTCATATTTCATACTCATGTCTCCATTTCATCTGTGTTGTACAGTGGCCGGCATAAGTATTTTGACAAAACTAAAGTTAATTCTGCTCATACTTTGAACTTACTTCATGTAAATGTTGGCATCGATGGAAAGGTCATTTAAATTCCGTTTGAATGATACAAAACTTTCCTTAACCGATTAAGTACCCATTGAAAATTTGGAACTTTTGTAAAAGTCTACTTTTTTGACTTTTTTCCTCGGTTCCAAAAAAAAATATTTTGATGCAAAAACTTTCCTCAAGCAATTCTAATAGTGACTGCAAAAAAATTTTTTCAAATATCTCTTCGCTAATATTTTTTATGATTTTTTGAATGGGATGATCTCAGAAAAATTTTGTATGAAAAGGAGGAAAAAGTGACTAAAATAGTCATTTTTAGCAATTTTCAAAAAAATCATAAAAAATATTAGCGAAGAGATTTTTGAACAAATTTTTCTGCAGTCACTATTAGAATTGTTTGGAGAAACTTTTTGCATCAAAACATTTTTTTTTTGATACCGAGGAAAAAAAAGTCAAAAAAGTAGACCTTGACAAAAATTCTAAATTCTTAAATTTTTAAATGGGTACTTAATGGGTTAAGGAAAGTTTTGTATCATTCAAACGGAATTTAAATAACCTTTCCATTGATGACAAAATTTACATGAAGTAAGTTTTAAATTATGAGCAGAATTAACTTTAGTTTTGTCAAAATACTTATGCCGGCCACTGTAGTTGCGGATGGTCACAGTATTGGTTTAAGATTATAGGTAGGTACTGCAATCTTTTCTCAGATTAAAAATAGGCCGGGCCTATTGGTACTATAGGTATAGAAACATAGAAGTAAAAGTAGAAGTAGAACGAACTTTATTTAAATCATATCTTTAAAGTTTGGCACGAGTACCTACGATAACTTAGGCGCCAAAAATTGATAACGGTATTTTGTAGTGTAGAGGGTTTAAATACAAACGTATTTTACTATGGGATGGGTGGTCTATCTCGGTTCGTTTAGGTGTTTCATTTTCTTTAAATTACAACTCCCGCCTAAACGAAGTCTGTTAGACTCCCCTTCAAATAGTAAAAAGCGCTTGTATTTAACCCCTCTATAAAAAAAAAAAAAACGTTACCAATTTTTGGCGGCACAGTTATCGTATTCTCCCCTTAAAATTTGCAATTATGTAGTTTATCTTTATCTTAAAACAGGTGAAGAAGTTTAAGTATCTCGAGGTCTTATTCACGAGTGATGGAAGGAGCAATGCGAAGTTTCCTGTAGGATTGGTCAGGCTGGTGTCAAAGCTATGTTGTCAGTCTTTAATTCGGTATTTGTTCCAACTCTTACCTATGGTCATGGGGTTTGGGTAATGACCGAAAGAATTAGATCGCGGATACAAGCTGCCGAAATGAGATTTCTCCGTAGTATTGCTGGTGTGACCCGTAGAGATCGCATCAGAAATACCAGGATACGTGAGGAACTCAATGTCGAACAGCTACTTCTTGGTCCACTTGAGCAACCTACACCTAAATGAATGAATCTTTAGTTTAAAGCTTAGCCGAAGGCCGTCATTTTTTTACAGATTGACGCTTTTTTATACCCTCCACAGGAAGGTATATTCACTTTGCCATTACGTTTGTAACGCCAAGAAGGATTCACCGGAGACCATATAAAGTATATATATTCTGAATCAGGATCACATTCTGAATCGATTTAGCCATGTCCGTCTGTCTGTCTGTCTGTCTGTCTGTCTGTCTGTCTGTCTGTCTGTCTGTCTGTCTGTCTGTCTGTCTGTCTGTCCGTCTGTCTGTCTGTCTGTTGAAAGCACGATAGCGTCCAAAGGAATTGACCTAGGTGAATGAAATTTTGTGAGACGACTTCTTTTTACTATCGCCAGGTTGGTATTGAAAATGGGCTATGTCGGTCAAGTAGTTCTGGTACCTCCCATACAAAACCACTATTAGACCCACGTCTCTCTCTGTCTGTTGAAACCACGATAGCGTCCGAACGAATCGACTTAGGCAACTGAAATTTTGTGACAGGTCTTATATTTATGGCCTTCAAGTTTGTATTAAAAATGGTCCATGTCGATCAAGTAGTTCTGTTACCTCCCATACAAAGCCAATATTTGACCCATATATCTCTGTCTGTTGAAAGCACGATAGCGTCCAAACGAATCGACTTAGGTGAATGCAATTTTGTGAGAGGACTTTTTTTAACCGTCGTCAGGTTGGTATTGAAAATTGTCTATGTCGGTAAAGTAGTTCTGCTACCTACCATAAAAAACTAATATTAGACACATACTAACTCGCATGGCAAACATTTTGCATGACTTTTATGCAGTGGAGGGTATCAAAGCATCGGCCAGGCCGATGATAACACTTTTACTTGTTAAATTTATTATTATTTTTTTTTTTCAATGCAAATAATTTGAAAATCTTCTATGATTCGTTGTCTGTAGGGTAGCTCATCGCGTTTGTTGTGTTGTGTATTGGTTTAGAGTTCCCCAGCCAAGGTTGCCATTCAGAACGTCCAGAACTTAATTCATTTCTATCGAAGATACACCAAGATGCTCACGCAAAACTCCTTTCGGATGGGGCATCTATAGCAATAAAATGGTATAAATCCTCCCTCTCCTTGAGGTTGCAAACGTCGCAGAAAATTGGCAGGTCAGGTCGTGACTTTTTTTTTTTAAATCTAGGGAGGTAGTAGTTTAGCTTGATTAGTTCTCCTCTTTCTTTAAATATTATACTCATCTTGTTAAGAGGAAAGCGGTTTTGGAAGTATGTATACTATCCATAAGATCATAATTTAGTGGACTTTATATCGGCTGAGATGCACACATTTAAACCCAAGCCAGACCAGCCAGACAGCTCCTCCCAATTTTTGACAAGGTTTCCTCTTGTAGATAATATTCTCTTCAACACTTGCTTTGGGAGGGCTACTACACCCTCATCAGGCCTCAGCTCAACTGATTACATTACCCCCAGAATACTTTCAAAAAAACACTTTGAAGTAGAATTCCCTTCAAGATTAGGCTGGCAGGACGGAGCGGTGAACTTAACAACCTACACGGACGGTTCAAAAATGGACTGTGGAGTAGGTGCGGGTATATTTTCGGAGTCTTTGAGCACCTCAATATCTTTCAGGCTCCCGGACACGGCCAGTGTGTTTCAGGCGGAAATACTTGCTATCCGTGAAGCCTGTCGCCTAATCAAACTACACACGAACATAGTTCCGAGGCAAAAGATACATATATTCATTGACAGTCAAGCTGGGATCGAGGACATAGCCTCAGTCAATATACCTAACCTCAAAATTAGTATTAGAATGTCGAGAGGAGCTGGCCCCGCTTGATTAGTTCAGTATTACCCTGATCTGGGTTTCAGGCCATAGCAACGTTTATGCAAATGAGCAGGCTGACGAGCTTGCTAGGCAAGGTTCAATCCTCCACTGTTCACTTGCGGAATCGGTCCACATTCCATTAGGAGCAGTCAAAGCAAAAATTTCCTCAGGATCCCTATCGAAAGCTAATCTCAGATGGAGGAGGGTAACAAATTGCATCATATCCAGAAAGATGTGGCCAAATTATAGCGGGGAAAAAACAACCCTCCTCCTGAGAAAAACACGAAAAGACAAAGCCAGAATAACAGCGATCACCACAGGTCACTGGCCTATAGGAGACCATGCCGACAGATTAGGCATCGCACATAATACACAGTTCGCAGTTGTAACGACGCAACCGAAATAGAAACCCTCACTCACTCCTATATGCGCTTGTCCAGCACTAGATAGGACTAGACAGCGAAGCGAACTCTGTCTCAGTGTATCATATAGTTGGCAACCGGATAGTTCAAAAATAAAACTGTTTCTTACGACCTTCATTAATTCTTTAAGGATCGCAAGTTTGGGAATATTCGGCCTAGCGAGGTATCCGTCGAAACGGAAAATTCTCCGATTTCATACGAAGTCAAATATTTCCAATTTGGTATAAAATGGGAATTCATGCTTCTATGTAATTAATATTCACCCCAATCATGGAATCCGCCGGAGGGAATTGTTCGCGGAAAAGAATATTTTGGTATCGTCGAATCCGAAAAGTGAACAGAAATCTGGAAAAAAACCACACCCTACCAATAGTATGTGTTAATATTATGTATATACCTACCTATATGACATAATAACCGTTCAATTTGCGGATTCGACGATACCAAAATATTCTTTTCCGCGAACAATTCCCTCCGGCGGACTCCATGATTGGGGTGATTATGTACATTGTATTTGTTTATTTAAAGTATTAGACTAAAGGTGCTAGTGCACGATATGTAGCACGCCTCATATATATGTAGCACTGACTTCATTTGGAGGTCAGCGAATGATCCCAATGGGTACATGCCGTGTACAAGCTCTCTTTGTGCACTCTCTGTTGACGTCAGAGCCACATATATATGAGGCGTGCTACATATCGTGTACTAGCACCTTAAGAGCTGGCAACGTTTTTTCTCAAGTCATTTTAGCAAGGCTGTAACTTTGTGAGCTTAGTTCGGGGTAACTACTGAACGCGAAAATATATTTCTGGCAGCGCTGCGTTGGTTTATGCCATAACCTCAAGAGGGCAAAAAATGTAGGTACCTCATTTAAGAGGTCAACTTAAGACCGCGTTGTGTTACAGGCCCCAGTTGTCCAGACCAAGCGCTCTGGCAGCCGCGGTGGCTTGGTCCTTGAAACGGAGGTTCGGTTGTCTTCTCGAATCTGGGGGCTGGGATTCGAAGATTCTCTTAGCTGGAGCATTATTGTCCATTCGCTCGATGTGGCCAAGCCAATGTAGTCGACGTGTTTTTGCGTTTTGGACTAAATCCACAGCTCATAGAGTTCGCGTTTGTATCTTCTCCTCCATTCGACTTCCTCGCACAACAAAAATCAATCGAGGAATTTTTCTTTCCAGGAGCCCAGTATCAGCTTTAGCGTGCTTATCGTCCTCTTTCGGCGCTATAAAGCAAAACTGGCAGGATAAAGGTTTTATAGAGCACACATTTCGTCCTTCGAGTTAAGAGTTTTGAACCCAATTCTTTTGCCAAACCGAAGTAGCAACGGTTTCCTAGAGTAATTCTTCGCCGGATCTCTACTAGGGTGTCATTGGAGTTGGAGTTCATGCTTACTCCGAAATCTGGTGCATGTTTGAAATAGTTCGGAGGAGCTACTTCCAAACAGCACGTTGCAGCGCTTGCTTTCCAGCGTCACGTGATCAGTTTTGCCGGGATTCCTAACTCCGCCATCGCCATACAGAGCTACTGACGATGTATGCTATCATACGCGGCTTTAAAGTCGATGAATAGGTGGTTAGTTTCGACTTGAAATTCGTTGGGCTTTTTCCAGGATTTGCTTCAGTGTGAAAATGTGGTCTATAGTCGATCTGCCGGGCTGGAAGCCACACTGGTACGTGCCGATTATAGTGCGTTTAAGGCGTTCACACAGTACGTTGGATAGGATAGTGCAATACCGAACAGAAATCCCTTTTTTGGTGACTCGGATGTAATTTATTTTTCGATGGCAGGGCATTGCTGTTCCCGCCGTCGGTGCTCGAACTTGTGCCGCTCGGTTTACAAGCAATTCTAACCACTACACCATTCCCACCCCGATTGCTGCGAGCCATATGCGTACTGCACATTGTATAAAAACAGGTCTTTTGTTTTTTATTGCCCAAAGGTATCGACTAGACTTTTGTAATCGACTACAAGCGACTGTCAAATTGACAAAATCGCAATCGACAATCAGAGTTTTCGATCGATGGACAGTTATTGCTTAACGATCAATTATCGATACGCAATGGGGACCGCATTCACTCCTATTTGAACAGTTCTTTTTAAATCGCCACCTCTTACAATCCAACAGTGGCCTAGCCGCCATCAGGCAACAGCGTCATTGTGGATCTGATTGATGGAACTTTCGTCAATTTTAAATAGATTCCGTAATGTATTCAAAAGAAAGCCAATAATTAATCTTTAGTTTTATTATCTTAAATTTGTTTTAGTTATTTATGTACATTAAATGTGCTACTTGACATTATTGTTAGTGAGGGGGGATGTATTTGTCGAATAATGAGGATATTTATGGTATAAATTGTACAGTGAAGACCCCAAATCAAATCATAATTCAAAATACAAACGTCAGGGCAATTAATTCGAGGGAGGAGAAAGGGGTGAAGGGGGCTTAAAATCTACTTCAACTAAGGTCTGTCTATACATCATGTATCTAAATTAAATTAAAAATCTGCGTCCAGCGTAAACACACAGTTCGATTTATTCGATGTCACTCCATTCTTCTGGTATTCGCCGACTTTCTTCTCGAAGAAATTTGTTTTGCCTTCAAGGGAGATCAACTCCATGAAGCTAAATGGATTTGGCGTGTTGTAAATCTGAAAAGAAAAAAAAAACATGTTCCTCATGCATATTTTTAACTTTTAAATAATTTTGCTTACATTATTGCCACCCAGCTCACGAAGCAGACGATCGGCGACAAATTCAATATACCGCGACATGAGATCACAATTCATGCCGATTAGGCTCACGGGTAAGGCATCTGTCAAGAACTCCTGCTCGATCTTCACCGCTTCGGCGATTATCTCAACAACGCGTTCCTTGCTTGGCTTCTGAACCAAGTGTCGGAACATCAAACAGGCAAAGTCACAATGAAGTCCTTCATCGCGTGAGATTAACTCATTGGAGAAAGTCAGGCCCTGCATAAGGCCACGCTTCTTCAGCCAAAAGATTGATGCAAAACTACCGCTAAAGAAGATGCCCTCCACGGCAGCAAAAGCAACGATACGCTCACCGAAGTTGGCCGATTTGCTTGAGATCCATGACATTGCCCAGTCAGCTTTCCTCTTTACACAGGGCATTGTCTCAATAGCATTGAATAGGTAGTCCCTATGAGATAAAGACACTTTAATTAAACCTACCATTCTTGGATGGGGAAAGGTGAGCAAGTATTTACCTCTCTGTTGAGTCTTTAATATAAGTATCGATCAAAATACTATACATCTCCGAGTGTACGTTCTCCATAGCGATTTGGAAGCCATAGAAACAACGAGCTTCAGTTACCTGCACTTCTTGGCTGAAACGTTCGACGAGATTTTCATTGACAATGCCATCAGAAGCGGCGAAAAACGCCAACACATGCGAAATAAAGTGGCGTTCTTCATTTGTAAGCCTCTCCCAGTCGGCCATGTCCCTAGATAAATCAACTTCCTCTACACTCCAGAATGATGCTTCGGCCTTTAATAAAACAAAAAAAAAAGAAAACATGAAGAAGTGTAAATGACGAGGACTCTTATACAGTGGCTTCAAGTTTTAATTGCTGCTTTCCAAATAAGCCTTGTACGCAAGGTACCAAATTAAAATCACGTTGGTTAAAGAGTTCGCGCTTAACTAGAGTATATGCCAGAATATGTATTACAAACTGCAGTAGTTAGCCTGACACATCACCACGGAACGATGTGCATAATAAAAATGAATAAACTGTGAAATAAAGAAACCAGATTCGGTCACGAAAATGTAACGTAAGCAACCATAATTGCAGGCTAGAACTACCTGACTCAAAATACCAAGTATAATGTCTCAAAAAAGAAGTTGGTGTCCTGTGAAGTGCACAGCTAAGATACATATTGCCCACGACAGGCGGTTCTAAAATAGAAAACATGTCTGTACCTGCATTTGTGGGGAAATTCCACAACTTAATTGCCCAAACGAGAGACAATCCATTTTAATGCCATAGATATCGTCAAGTATATAATAATCAGTTTTCTCTATTCTACTGTTTATGCCCCGTCGACTCTGACATCACATCACATTTATGTATACACGTATATCCCGCCAAAAAGCAGAAATACCGCGCAAACTTGTTCGTTCATGTTAGAAATATTTTCTTAGAATCTCCAAGTACATATTTATTTACGATTGGATGATAAATTGATAACCAAAGTAAATGGAGAAACTGTGTGATGTACCTACTTATGACTATGCAACCGATTAACTTCACCCGCCATTACTTCGCGCCCTTTTCATATGAATCACAATTTGGCGCGAAGAAAAAGTAGAAAAAAAAAAATAAAATAATAGGTCGCTCACCTGCTTATACATTTCCCAAATGTCTGGATATTGAATTGGAAAAATAACAAAGCGACGTGGATTTTCCCTCAGTAGGGGTTCCAATTGAGGATCGAATGCAGCTGTTACTTTGGTCGCTAAGCTTGTTCCCTCAGGAGCCGTTTCTTGTACTTGCTTCATTTGCGAGTCTGCGTTAAACATAGGAATTGGTCCATTGCGAACGTTAGATACATTCTCCGTCAGGATTTTTCTTGGACTCTTTAAAGAAATAAAAACACAAATATATTATGTAAAATAAAAGCAAACAATTTTAGAACAAGAATGTTCACCTTCAATGAGAAACGTTCCATATTTTCAGAGATATTTTCTTTGCCAGCAACGAAAGACATAATTGTTTTATTTAGTATTCAATGCAATTAAAGTTAAGTAAATAATAAGGATTGGTCTATTAGGTTTACAAAATATTTAGTCTTTCTTTTTTTTACAAAAACACGACCAAACGAACCGATCGACAGTCAACTTGAAAATGAATTTAATTTTTAGCGGCAACGGCAGGTTATGTAGACGATTTCAGTTTTACGAATGCACTTTTTTGGCGGGCTAAATTTTGTATACGCGACTGTAGCTTTATGTTCGCAAGAATTTTCCTTATAGAGGAAGTGAGATAACTACATGGTGGCACTATTTATGATTGAATTACGTTGCAACTCGCGTTGCAATATGCAAAATTAATTTTATCTTCAAAATGAGGCAAAATGCTGCGTATGTCATTTCACGATAATGGGAACATTTTTTTGTAAAAAAGTGCACGAATTAAATTAAAAATATCACAACGATTAAATAATAGACTTCGAATAACAACTTTGGTAATTTTGTTCTAGTAAGTTCCGTCTTTTTCATTTGCACAACTCGACTATTTCTATTTCCCCTTAAAAAAAAGTGGTTTACATGTAAGGTTCAATCGGGTGATATTTCAAACTAGGCTGAGTTTGAGTGGAATCAGTTTCGCATTAGTGCCATAAAATTATAGGCGTATTTTTTTGAGAATCTATAGCTAGCTCACTTTTACTTTTACATGCAAAACTTGTATACTCACTTTTGGTTTTGTTATACTCACTTTTGGTTTTACATGCAAAATTTTTATACTCACTTTTGGTTTTGTTATACTCACTTCCCAAAAAAATACGCCTTATGAATCTGTGTGAATAGAGATTTCGCGAAGTCCATCTTCTTCACAAACTGTTTTAACTTTTACATTCAACGTAAAAAAAAACAATGATTTTGTATGGCCAGTGGCCTATTTCACAAACTTACAAATTTGTATCTTCAAGTTTGACAATTTTTTTTAGAAAAAGAATCAAAATTTTCTTTTACGAAATTTATTTTAAAAGTAAATCTGTAATTTTTCTACAAAATGTGTGGAAAAGTACTAATAGACTTAAATAGAAATTTGTAAGACGCTGAAATAGCCCACATGATCAGTGTTTGGCTCAAAAATTGGCGCAATTGATTCTAATATTTTAGCTTCCACAAATACTTTTTATAATAGGCCTGTTTTATTGGCAATCCATTTCAGTGAAGTAAAGTGAAGTCGAATTTTTAGCACGCAATTACAACAACTATATAGAGTCTCGAAAATGTCATACGGTTTGTAGTTGTTGTAATTGCGTGTTAAAAATTCTACTTTACTTTACTTCACTGAAATGGATTGCCAATAAAACAGACCTAATGTACACTATTTAAACAGAGTGTATTCGCCCGTTCATTTTGACAGACTTTGTACTGAACTGACGTTTACCGATGTTCGGGACACGACTACGTAATCAACGTAACGTAATCCTATTTTCATTAAAAGCTCTTTATAAATATAAAAGTTGGATCCTAAAAGTACGGCATAATGTCCGAAAATGACTATACTGGAGTTTAGAGTCCTTGCCGCGAGCGCAGCGAACCACATTACCCAACTTGACGCGATATAAACTTTGACATTTCGTTACGTACCCGTGTCCCGAACAACGGGCGAATAGCAACAGCCATATTTCAATTCCGAATTGTATTTTGCACTTTATCAACCAAGCACTGTTTCGGCTATACCAAAAATCGCTATTGTTTTCCCCACACGTTTTTCAGCTATCATTTCTTTATACTTCTCTGACTCTATATAGTATAATTCCCCAAAGCGGTCGTGGTATAAAGGACCATTCAGAGGGGAGCGAACGAACGAATTGATGAAATGCAAAGAAACCACTCTTTATGCATTTATAAACAGAAAATTGCACATTTTATTATTCCAATTATAGGAGAATCCCAAATCATTTAATTCGTGTTACACAAACTAGCGAATAAAAGATTCGTTCGAACTTAACCTCCAACTAGAAAGAAACTGATTGCTGAAATTCGCGAACTGCCGTTACCGAAAGGTGTTCATGTGAAGGGACTGTTACAACTTGCGAATATTCGTTCGCTGTCATGTGAATGTTAAAATTCAATGTATTTTCGTAGGTACCTTCTATTTCTCCCAAAAATTGAAAACTCGCACAAGCAAATAGTTGTAAAAAGACAGACCTAACATTTTGTATAGATCTGTTCGAACAGAATGTCCTTTTTGGTTGATGTTTGGAAGTTACCACAAACCAGTAAGAATAGACCGTCGACTCCTCCCACATAACGGACTTTGCCTACAAGCTGCCGGCGGGCCCAGGATTTTTCATGTATTGGTGCTGTACAAAATCAAAGGAGCGCCATTAACGCACGCATACTTAAAAAATCTCAGGCCCATGGCATAGCATGGAAAATCATTGCCGCCATTAATTTTGACATTTACACGTATTCACAGACAGGGAAATTTTTTCCGGGGGGAATCGGGTAGGTGTACGGGAAGTCGGCGGTCTATTCTTACTGGTTTGTGGAAGTTACTACCTATATATTTACTAAATATTTTGACGTCAGCATATTATGCCAAACATTGACACGCTATCTTGACATCTCGATGAAGAGAAAAAACGAACCGGACAACGCTATCTTAAACCAAATTAAAAGAAGAATGTCTGTAGCCAAATTGCACAAAGTCAGTTAGGTATCGCCAAGAAATTGTTTGGCAATTCACATTTTCCCAACTTTCGCTTTGTCTTTAGGCGATTTAGAGGAACGTTACAAAACAGAAGTTCTGCTTTTACAAAATATCATATTGAATTTCCATCCCGACGTAGCTTTGTGACAGGTTTCAATGATTTCCTATCAAGAATGATAGAATGATTTCCAACCAATGACTGAAATTAATGCGTTAGCCAAGTTGAAGATCCAACAACTATTACAGTTGTTGTAATTGCGTGCTGAAGATTCTAATTTACTTTACTTCACTGAGATCGATGCGCAATAAAACAGGCCTTATATTTTAATCGATAGTCAACTATTGAGGTGTTTGAATGAAACAATTGCTAGGTAGGAATTTTCCGACCAAAAAAAAAGGAAAACTATACCTACCGAACATTCCCTTCGAACCCATTTTTATTTTCCCATACATCTAAACGCCGTATTGCCCAAATGTCAAATTTTGCAAAAATATTTGTTTACAAAAACAAGAATTTAATTTAGCCAAAAATAATGATTAACTAGCGTAGTAATTACAAAAAAATTAAGACATAATTAATTTATCCAATAATGAGTTCTGAACCCAAAACACCACACCACATAAGACAGGAGTATTGCACTACACGTCCAAAATATAGGCAGGGCAAGAAATTAACAGCGGTTAAGGTAAGTCGGATGGTCACTGAATAAATAAATATAAAAATGCTCTTAAATCTTTTAAGGTTTATACAATTGCAAATGAATCAATACATCTACTAGTATTCGGTGTTCCAAAGGTCAATCTACAAAATGAGGTGAGAAGAACTTTCCTTAGACACGGCCCATTGAAGTTCGCCAGATGTGTTACAGATGAATTGGCAAAGAAAAGTTGGTGTAATTGTAGTTCAAATTAAGATTTCTCTCATAAAATTTTATTTACAGTTGAGTTAGAAATATTCACCGATGTTTTTCATGTGAAATTTGAAAAACTTGAGCACGCGCGACGAGCCAAACGCTTCTTGGACGCACAAGAATTTTACGGAGGCATTCTGCATATATCTTATGCTCCAGAATACGAGACTATAGATGAATTGCGCGATAAGCTAGCAAAACGGAGAATGGAAGTTAAATATCGAATGAGACTGAATAATAGCCAGGCAAAGGACACACCCCAGGAAAAGAGTTGACCACAGGAGATTTGAATAAACATACGTTTCTCTATTTTTGTAATAAAATTGTTAAATATTTGTTATAACTAGGCGTAGAATTTTGTGTTAATGATTTGATTTTCGCCAGTCATGGTACATGCTGAGGAATTTCACTCTTTTTTGCCAAACTTCATGACCAAAGAAAGCCCAGAATCTGAAAGAAAAATAGAAAATAGAAAACGATGTCAAGCAACAATAAAAAAATAGCTTACACTCCAAAGGCAGCTCCTCCCAAATGGGCAGCATGATCGAAGAACTTCCAGCGAAGTAAAACACCAGCAAGATCGAGTCCCATAATTACCTTTATTGCCTGAAAATAAACGAAAATCATAGAATCGCAGATGCAGAGCTGAAACTTTTTTTTTGTCATACCGATCCCGCAGAGAAAGTCATCATGGGCAGAAACAGTATGCTCAACTGTGTGTCTGGATATTGCGTACAAACGTATGCTAGAACAGCCATAATCGCACCTGACTTAGATAGGACCAATCACAATCAATCGATACAACAAAAATATTATAACATACCGCTCCTATGGACATTCCAGCGCTTGAGGTAACCGCCTTTATAACGACACTAGACAAACTGGCAATGACACCTGCACTCAGATACACCGCCATGAACTGCTCTTTGCCGAGGGATAGAACAGCAGCCGTTGAAAAACTATGTAGTACATACATATTCGCAAATATATGGAACAGCGAGTAGTGACTGAAAGTCGAGAGGAACATTGGCCAGCAGACAACACGCGCGGCAGGGTTGGAACAGAAGTATGTCATCATAACATTTCGCAATCGTGGTACCCTCCACATACCAAAGACCAAGAGATTCAGCGCGCATATCGGCGCGAATACTTTCTCTCCCGCACTCAGCTTATCCCAATACACGGCGATTTCACGTTTTATCTGACCGAATTGACTTCTGTAGTCCTCCGACCGCCGTGCCCATGGAAATTTAGATTTCTTTGCACGTTCTATCATTTGGCTGCGTGCACTTTCATATTCCCATACTGTGGCACCCATAAAGCATCCAGCGCTAAACTGCAAATTAGATATTTTTAGCTAACGAAATTGTACATAACATTGGGATCATACTGCTCCAGTGAAGATCAAAGCTTTGCCAATGTTTCCTGCCGGTACAGGTCCTTTGTTAACTGGGAAATTGTCAAATGGTGTTGTCTGTACACGGACGCGAGGTACATCGTTGTTACGGATGGTGCTTCGTATGGTTCGAGCGGTGAATTGAGGAATCTTCGAATGATGCAATATAGGCAGTTGGCTTATGTTTGGGCTATGACTGAAAAAGTTATCGAAGTACAGGCTGTGTAATTAAAAACAGACTAAGGATTTACCTAAACGGAAGTTTTAGTCCTCTACCTATAAGATGTCTGGCGAACATTTTAATAATTAATACAAACTGTGTGAGGCCGGGATATATAAAATCTTTAATTTTTACTTTCAAATTGACATGTTTTTCTTCGTGCGAGGGCAATTAATGACGTTAATGTGACACTGACAGTTCGTTAATACTTCATAGCTTCCAAAGTTGGAAACACAAGCCCCTGTATTCTGCTTGAGCTAAATTTAATATCCCATACAAAAAATGTCTCAGATAAAATTAAGCGAGGCAGTTTAGCAAAGCTAAAATTAAGCGCATAAAATAAAAACGATCGAACGACATCGTTTTCATTAAAGCTGTCTCTATCATATCTGTGACTATAGACAGAGACTGCTATTATCGAAATGACGTAGTTCGATTGTTTTCATTTTACTTGAAATGGACCCTGGCTGCACTTCAGCTGAGCTTATCAGTTAATTCAACTGAGCGTATCAGTTACTTCAACTGAGCATATCAGTTAATTCAACTGAATATATCTGTTAATTCAACTGAGCATATCAGTTAATTCAACTGAGCATATTAGTTAATTCAACTGAGCATATCAGTTAATTTAACTGAGCACATTAGTTAATTCAACTGTGCGTATCGGTTAATTCAACAGAGCATATAAGTTAATTTAACAGAGCATATCAGTTAATTCATATCAGTTAATTTAACTGAGCATATCTGTTAATTCAACTGAGCATATCAGTTAATTCAACTGAGCACATCAGTTAATTCAACCGAGCATATCAGTTAATTCAACTGAGCACATCAGTTAATTCAACCGAGCATATCAGTTAATTCAACTGAGCATATCAGTTAATTCAACTGAGCATATCTGTTAATTCAACTGAGCACATCAGTTAATTCAACCGAGCATATCAGTTAATTCAACTGAGCATATCTGTTAATTCAACTGAGCATATCAGTTAATTCAACTGAGCATATCAGTTAATTCAACTGAGCATATCAGTTAATTCAACTGAGCATATCAGTTAATTCAACTGAGCATATCTGTTAATTCAACTGAGTATATCAGTTCATTCAACTGAGCATATCAGTTAATTAAACTGAGCATATCAGTTAATTCAACTGAGCATATCAGTTAATTCAACTGAGCATATCAGTTAATTCAACTGTGCATATCAGTTAATTCAACTGAGCATATTAGTTAATTCAACTGAGCGTATCAGTTACTTCAACTGAGCATATCAGTTAATTCAACTGGGTATATCTGTCAATTCAACTGAGCATATCTGTTAATTCAACTGGGCATATCTGTTAATTCAACTGAGCATATTAGTTAATTCAACTGAGCATATCAGTTAGTTCAACTGAGCATATTAGTTAATTCAACTGAGCGTATCAGTTACTTCAACTGAGCATATCAGTTAATTCAACTGAATATATCTGTTAATTCAACTGAGCATATCAGTTAATTCAACTGAGCATATTAGTTAATTCAACTGAGCATATCAGTTAATTCAACAGAGCATATAAGTTAATTTAACAGAGCATATCAGTTAATTCATATCAGTTAATTTAACTGAGCATATCTGTTAATTCAACTGAGCATATCAGTTAATTCAACTGAGCATATCAGTTAATTCAACTGAGCATATCTGTTAATTCAACTGAGCACATCAGTTAATTCAACCGAGCATATCAGTTAATTCAACTGAGCACATCAGTTAATTCAACCGAGCATATCAGTTAATTCAACTGAGCACATCAGTTAATTCAACCGAGCATATCAGTTAATTCAACTGAGCATATCAGTTAATTCAACTGAGCATATCTGTTAATTCAACTGAGCACATCAGTTAATTCAACCGAGCATATCAGTTAATTCAACTGAGCATATCAGTTAATTCAACTGAGCATATCTGTTAATTCAACTGAGCACATCAGTTAATTCAACCGAGCATATCAGTTAATTCAACTGAGCACATCAGTTAATTCAACCGAGCATATCAGTTAATTCAACTGAGCACATCAGTTAATTCAACCGAGCATATCAGTTAATTCAACTGAGCATATCAGTTAATTCAACTGAGCATATCTGTTAATTCAACTGAGCACATCAGTTAATTCAACCGAGCATATCAGTTAATTCAACTGAGCATATCTGTTAATTCAACTGAGCATATCAGTTAATTCAACTGAGCATATCAGTTAATTCAACTGAGCATATCAGTTAATTCAACTGAGCATATCAGTTAATTCAACTGAGCATATCTGTTAATTCAACTGAGTATATCAGTTCATTCAACTGAGCATATCAGTTAATTAAACTGAGCATATCAGTTAATTCAACTGAGCATATCAGTTAATTCAACTGAGCATATCAGTTAATTCAACTGTGCATATCAGTTAATTCAACTGAGCATATAAGTTAATTCAACTGAGCGTATCAGTTACTTCAACTGAGCATATCAGTTAATTCAACTGGGTATATCTGTCAATTCAACTGAGCATATCTGTTAATTCAACTGGGCATATCTGTTAATTCAACTGAGCATATTAGTTAATTCAACTGAGCATATCAGTTAGTTCAACTGAGCATATTAGTTAATTCAACTGAGCACATCAGTTATTTCAACTGAGCATATTAGTTAATTCAACTGAGCATATCAATTAGTTCAACTGAGCATATTAGTTAATTCAACTGAGCATATCAGTTAATTCAACTGAGCGTATCAGTTACTTCAACTGAGCATATCAGTTAATTCAACTGAGCATATCAGTTAATTCAGCCGAGCATATCAGTTAATTCAACTGAGCATATCAGTTAATTCAACCGAGCATATCAGTTAATTCAACTGAGCACATCAGTTAATTCAACCGAGCATATCAGTTAATTCAACTGAGCATATCTGTTAATTCAACTGAGCATATCAGTTAATTCAACTGAGCATATCAGTTAATTTACCTGAGCATATTAGCTAATTCAACTGAGCATATCAGTTAATTTAACTGAGCATATTAGATAATGCAACTGTGCGTATCGGTTAATTCAACAAAGCATATCAGTTAATTCAACGGAGCATATCAGTTAATTCAACTGAGCATATCAGTTAATTCAACTGAGCATATCAGTTAATTCAACTGAGCATATCAGTTAATTCAACTGAGCATATCTGTTAATTCAACTGAGTATATCAGTTCATTCAACTGAGCATATCAGTTAATTAAACTGAGCATATCAGTTAATTCAACTGAGCATATCAGTTAATTCAACTGAGCATATCAGTTAATTCAACTGTGCATATCAGTTAATTCAACTGAGCATATAAGTTAATTCAACTGAGCGTATCAGTTACTTCAACTGAGCATATCAGTTAATTCAACTGGGTATATCTGTCAATTCAACTGAGCATATCTGTTAATTCAACTGGGCATATCTGTTAATTCAACCGAGCATATAAGTTAATTCAACTGAGCATATAAGTTAGTTCAAATGAGCATATTAGTTAATTCAACTGAGCATATCAGTTAATTTACCTGAGCATATTAGCTAATTCAACTGAGCATATCAGTTAATTTAACTGAGCATATTAGATAATGCAACTGTGCGTATCGGTTAATTCAACAAAGCATATCAGTTAATTCAACGGAGCATATCAGTTAATTCAACTGAGCATATCAGTTAATTTAACTGAGCATATCAGTTAATTCAACTGAGCATATCAGTTAATTCAACTGAGCATATCAGTTAATTCAACTGAGCATATTAATTAATTCAACTGAGCATATCAGTTAATTTAACTGAGCATATCAGTTAATTCAACTGAGCATATCAGTTAATTCAACTGAGCATATCAGTTAATTCAACTGAGCATATTAGTTAATTTAACTAAGCATATCAGTTAATTCAACTGAGCATATCAGTTAATTTAACTGAGCATATTAGTTAATTCAACTGAGCATATCAGTTAATTTAACTGAGCATATCAGTTAATTTAACTGAGCATATCAGTTAATTCAACTGAGCATATCAGTTAATTCAACTGAGCATATCAGTTAATTCAACTGAGCATATTAGTTAATTCAACTGAGCATATCAGTTAATTCAACTGAGCATATCAGTTAATTCAACTGAGCATATTAGTTAATTCAACTGAGCATATCAGTTAATTCAACTGAGCATATCAGTTAATTCAACTGAGCATATCAGTTAATTCAACTGAGCATATCAGTTAATTCAACTGAGCATATTAGTTAATTTAACTAAGCATATCAGTTAATTTAACTGAGCATATCAGTTAATTTAACTGAGCATATCAGTTAATTCAACTGAGCATATCAGTTAATTCAACTGAGCATATCAGTTAATTCAACTGAGCATATAAGTTAATTCAATTGAGCATATCAGTCAATTCAACTGAACATATCAGTTAATTCAACTGAGCATATCAGTTAAATCAACTGAGCATATTAGTTAATTCAACTGAGCACATCAGTTAATTCAACTGAGCGTATCAGTTAATTTAACTGAGCATATCAGTTAATTCAACTAAGCATATCAGTTAATTCAACTGAGCAAATCAGTTAATTCAACTGAGCATATCAGTTAATTCAACTGAGCATATCAGTTAATTCAACTGAGCATATCAGTTAAATCAGCTTATCATATTAGTTAATTCAACTGAGCACATCAGTTAATTTAACTGAGCATATCAGTTAATTCAACTAAGCATATCTGTTAATTCAACTGAGCATATTAGTTAATTCAACTGAGCAAATCAGTTAATTCAACTGAGCATATTAGTTAATTCAACTGAGCATATCAGTTAATTCAACTGAGCATATCAGTTAATTTAACTGAGCGTATCAATTAATTTAACTGAGCATATCAGTTAATTCAACTGAGCATATCAGTTAATTCAACTGAGCGCATCAGTTACTTCAGCCGAGCATATCAGTTAATTCAACTGAGCACAGCAGTTAATTCAACCGAGCATATCAATTAATTCAACTGAGCATATCAGTTAATTCAACTGAGCATATCAGTTAATTCAACTGAGCATATCAGTTAAATCAACTGAGCATATCAGTTAATTCAACTGAGCACATCAGTTAATTCAACCGAGCATATCAGTTAATTCAACTGAGCACATCAGTTAATTCAACCGAGCATATCTGTTAATTCAACTGAGCATATCAGTTAATTCAACTGAGCATATCAGTTAATTCAACTGAGCATATTAGTTAATTCAACTGAGCATATCTGTTAATTCAACTGAGCATATCAGTTAATTCAACTGAGCATATCAGTTAATTCAACCGAGCATATCAGTTAATTCAACTGAGCACATCAGTTAATTCAACCGAGCATATCAGTTAATTCAACTGAGCATATCAGTTAATTCAACTGAGCATATCTGTTAATTCAACTGAGCATATCAGTTAATTCAGCCGAGCATATCAGTTAATTCAACTGAGCACATCAGTTAATTCAACCGAGCATATCAGTTAATTCAACTGAGCATATCAGTTAATTTAACTGAGCATATCAGTTAATTCAACTGAGCATATCAGTTAATTCAACTGAGCATATCAGTTAATTCAACTGAGCATATCAGTTAATTCAACTGAGCATATTAGTTAATTCAACTGAGCATATCAGTTAATTCAACTGAGCATATCAGTTAATTCAACTGAGCATATCAGTTAATTCAACTGAGCATATCAGTTAATTCAACTGAGCATATTAGTTAATTTAACTAAGCATATCAGTTAATTTAACTGAGCATATCAGTTAATTTAACTGAGCATATCAGTTAATTCAACTGAGCATATCAGTTAATTCAACTGAGCATATCAGTTAATTCAACTGAGCATATAAGTTAATTCAATTGAGCATATCAGTCAATTCAACTGAACATATCAGTTAATTCAACTGAGCATATCAGTTAAATCAACTGAGCATATTAGTTAATTCAACTGAGCACATCAGTTAATTCAACTGAGCGTATCAGTTAATTTAACTGAGCATATCAGTTAATTCAACTAAGCATATCAGTTAATTCAACTGAGCAAATCAGTTAATTCAACTGAGCATATCAGTTAATTCAACTGAGCATATCAGTTAATTCAACTGAGCGTATCAGTTAATTTAACTGAGCATATCAGTTAATTCAACTAAGCATATCAGTTAATTCAACTGAGCACATCAGTTAATTTAACTGAGCATATCAGTTAATTCAACTAAGCATATCTGTTAATTCAACTGAGCATATTAGTTAATTCAACTGAGCAAATCAGTTAATTCAACTGAGCATATTAGTTAATTCAACTGAGCATATCAGTTAATTCAACTGAGCATATCAGTTAATTTAACTGAGCGTATCAATTAATTTAACTGAGCATATCAGTTAATTCAACTGAGCATATCAGTTAATTCAACTGAGCATATCAGTTAAATCAACTGAGCATATTAGTTAATTCAACTGAGCACATCAGTTAATTCAACTGAGCGTATCAGTTAATTTAACTGAGCATATCAGTTAATTCAACTAAGCATATCAGTTAATTCAACTGAGCAAATCAGTTAATTCAACTGAGCATATCAGTTAATTCAACTGAGCATATCAGTTAATTCAACTGAGCGTATCATTTAATTTAACTGAGCATATCAGTTAATTCAACTAAGCATATCAGTTAATTCAACTGAGCACATCAGTTAATTTAACTGAGCATATCAGTTAATTCAACTAAGCATATCTGTTAATTCAACTGAGCATATTAGTTAATTCAACTGAGCAAATCAGTTAATTCAACTGAGCATATTAGTTAATTCAACTGAGCATATCAGTTAATTCAACTGAGCATATCAGTTAATTTAACTGAGCGTATCAATTAATTTAACTGAGCATATCAGTTAATTCAACTGAGCATATCAGTTAATTCAACTGAGCGCATCAGTTACTTCAGCCGAGCATATCAGTTAATTCAACTGAGCACAGCAGTTAATTCAACCGAGCATATCAATTAATTCAACTGAGCATATCAGTTAATTCAACTGAGCATATCAGTTAATTCAACTGAGCATATCAGTTAAATCAACTGAGCATATCAGTTAATTCAACTGAGCACATCAGTTAATTCAACCGAGCATATTAGTTAATTCAACTGAGCACATCAGTTAATTCAACCGAGCATATCAGTTAATTCAACTGAGCATATCAGTTAATTCAACTGAGCATATCTGTTAATTCAACTGAGCATATCAGTTAATTCAACTGAGCATATCAGTTAATTCAACTGAGCATATTAGTTAATTCAACTGAGCATATCTGTTAATTCAAC
Organism: Cheilosia soror; assembly: GCA_949372485.1. Lineage (NCBI taxonomy): Eukaryota > Metazoa > Arthropoda > Insecta > Diptera > Syrphidae > Cheilosia > Cheilosia soror. Next base: position 35,601,090 of record OX443564.1, on the reverse strand, counting down.
TGAGCATATCAGTTAATTCAACTGAGCATATCAGTTAATTCAACCGAGCATATCAGTTAATTCAACTGAGCACATCAGTTAATTCAACCGAGCATATCAGTTAATTCAACTGAGCATATCAGTTAATTCAACTGAGCATATCTGTTAATTCAACTGAGCATATCAGTTAATTCAGCCGAGCATATCAGTTAATTCAACTGAGCACATCAGTTAATTCAACCGAGCATATCAGTTAATTCAACTGAGCATATCAGTTAATTTAACTGAGCATATCAGTTAATTCAACTGAGCATATCAGTTAATTCAACTGAGCATATTAGTTAATTCAACTGAGCATATCAGTTAATTTAACTGAGCATATCAGTTAATTCAACTGAGCATATCAGTTAATTCAACTGAGCATATCAGTTAATTCAACTGAGCATATCAGTTAAATCAGCTGAGCATATTAGTTAATTCAACTGAGCACATCAGTTAATTTAACTGAGCATATCAGTTAATTCAACTAAGCATATCAGTTAATTCAACTGAGCATATTAGTTAATTCAACTGAGCAAATCAGTTAATTCAACTGAGCATATTAGTTAATTCAACTGAGCATATCAGTTAATTCAACTGAGCATATCAGTTAATTCAACTGAGCATATCAGTTAATTCAACTGAGCATATCAGTTAATTTAACTGAGCGTATCAATTAATTTAACTGAGCATATCAGTTAATTCAACTGAGCATATCAGTTAATTCAACTGAGCGCATCAGTTACTTCAGCCGAGCATATCAGTTAATTCAACTGAGCACAGCAGTTAATTCAACCGAGCATATCAATTAATTCAACTGAGCATATCAGTTAATTCAACTGAGCATATCAGTTAATTCAACTGAGCATATCAGTTAAATCAACTGAGCATATCAGTTAATTCAACTGAGCATATCAGTTAATTCAACTGAGCATATTACATAGTTAATTTAACTGAGCATATCAGTTAATTTAACTGAGCGTATCAGTTAATTCAGCTGAGCATATCAGTTAATTCAACTGAGCATATCAGTTAATTCAACTGAGCATATCAGTTAAATGAACTGAGCATATCAGTTAATTCAACTGAGCATATCAGTTAATTCAACTGAGCATATTAGTTAATTCAACTGAGCATATCAGTTAATTCAACTGAGCATATCAGTTAATTCAACTGAGCACAGCAGTTAATTCAACCGAGCATATCAATTAATTCAACTGAGCATATCAGTTAATTCAACTGAGCATATCAGTTAATTCAACTGAGCATATCAGTTAAATCAACTGAGCATATCAGTTAATTCAACTGAGCATATCAGTTAATTCAACTGAGCATATTAGTTAATTTAACTGAGCATATCAGTTAATTTAACTGAGCGTATCAGTTATTCCAGCTGAGCATATCAGTTAATTCAACTGAGCATATCAGTTAATTCAACTGAGCATATCAGTTAATTCAACTGAGCATATCAGTTAATTCAACTGAGCATATCAGTTAAATGAACTGAGCATATCAGTTAATTCAACTGAGCATATCAGTTAATTCAACTGAGCATATTAGTTAATTCAACTGAGCATATCAGTTAATTCAACTGAGCATATCAGTTAATTCAACTGAGCACAGCAGTTAATTCAACCGAGCATATCAATTAATTCAACTGAGCATATCAGTTAATTCAACTGAGCATATCAGTTAATTCAACTGTTAATTCAACTGAGCATATCAGTTAATTGAACTGAGCATATCAGTTAATTCAACTGAGCATATCAGTTAATTCAACTGAGCATATCAGTTAAGTCAACTGAGCATATCAGTTAATTTAACTGAGCACATCAGTTAATTCAACCGAGCTTATCAGTTAATTCAACTGAGCGTATCAGTTAATTCAACTGAGCATTGGTTAATTGAACTGAGCATATCAGTTAATTCAACTGAGTAAATTGCTTAATTCAACCGAGTACATCAGTTAATTCCACTGAGCATATCAGTTAATTCAACTGAGCACATCAGTTAATTCAACCGAGCATATCAGTTAATTCAACTGAGCACATCAGTTAATTCAACCGAGCTTATCAGTTAATTCAACTAAGCGTATCAGTTAATTCAACTGAGCATATCAGTTAATTTAACTGAGTAAATTGGTTAAACTTAATCGTTGAACTTAATCTTGGCCTTAAATAGTTGGTTTTGAATTATAAAACTAATTCGTCAAAAAAAAATAAGCAATTGATCTTTAACTTTTCTAAAAAAAAAGAATTTCTTCTTTTTCCGTACGAACAACTTTTTCTGTTCAACTTCTCAACCAGTTTCACCAAGTATTCCACTGAATTCTTATGATATGCTATGGTTAAATGTTTCAGTTTTGTCCTGTTTCGTGTTTTTTTACGGATGAATTTTACTGATAGCTACCTATAGCTATAACTGAGGCCTTAAGTAGGTACCAAAAAGGAATAATCACCCCCTTAATATAAATATGTCATAGCAAAACTGACAGTTGACAGTTGTAAATGAGTTGTCATGTGTCACTTTATAGCATCTGTCAGTGGAAATCATCTCATCGTTCATCGTCAATTTTATACATTGGTATATTTTTTCTTGTTTCCGTGGTGTTTTTCAGTTCCATCTGTTTAATTAAATTACAATGGATTAATTAACAACTCAAACAGCTATTTCACTAACGTCAGAAGTACATACGACTGAAGAAATACGAGAAACCCACTCAAACGCAACGAAAACCCTTTAAACTATCTTCTCAATTTATTTAAATTCCCATAGTTGATGGCAATGAAGAGACAAAAGTAAGTGTCGTGTCATATTTAATTCTACAAATACTGTAACCTACGGTTTTTTAGAAGATATGTTCAACATTACGACGATGATTCTGATGTCGTTCCAATGCAAAGAGTATCACAACCAAAATTCGAGAATACAATCGAAGCCCAGGTCCAGGATGGTGACACATTGCAGGCACTAGCTTTGCGTTTCCATTGCACGGTAAGTAGATTTTATCACAAACATACACCCGTGTACATTGAGCCAAAGTGTTGCTTCTTTATCTATCTCTGTGTAGGTCGCCGACATTAAGCGATTGAATAAAATTGATAAAGATAACGAGATTCATGCGAGAAAGGTTGTTAAAATTCCCGTAACCGTGCACTCTGTATTGCTCGAAACACTGCCTATCGTTCATAAGAGTGGCAACAATAGTCCAAAACATCAACAGAGCAACTCATTAAGTACACGTAACCCCATTGAGGCAGATATTCTAAGCGAGAAATTACTAGTGGCTTCAGTGAATTCTGCAGGCGACACAATCAATAATATCATTCTTCAATCGACAGTGAGAAATAATGCGTACACAGATAGCTTATCCGAAGGTCAGTATCAATACCTACCCACATACGGGTGTATCAAGTTTCAGTGAACGTCATTAAATACCTCTCTCTCTCTCTCTCTCGTTACAGATACCGCTTCCCCAACGAATAACCACACAGATGGTTATGAACCACTACTGAGTGGGGTTCTCGATGAATCAATACCTCAGCCACGACCAATTCCCGGCCCATCAGTGCGTCCATGGGATGTGTCAGGATCGGACTGTGACATGTCTTGGGTGTGCTTGTTTATTGTAATACTAGCGTTATGCTTTGCGATTCCCCTCATCTATGTCCTCTACGTTGCTGAGAATCCCAAGAGAATCCACCACGGATCCCTATGACCAAAGGACTTGGGTCTGAATCATAACCATAATGAGTAATTAAGAATTTCTACTGATACTGTGAACCCCCTATCTCTTCCACTACCTAAACTAAGTAAGTTAAGCTCTCTTCTACTTATGAATGGATGGAATCCCTGTTGGATGTAAACATGAAGAGACAGAAGTGCCTTTCTTATACATATTTGAATTTCTTTATACTCAACTGTAGTCATCACAGGCGATCGGCAAGTGAAATGAATTTAGGAATTCGTCTGTGCGTGTAGTGTCCACTACACGGTCTATCATTCGTAATTCCCATCGTACATTTAAAGACAACTAAATTTTATATATTTATCCGACAATAAATTATTTTTATCTTGAAAATGATTTGTTTGTGTTTCAAGTGCGGAAGCTTTGCCTGAACTTTGTTATTTTTATTTGTTGCCGCTCTCCCAATATTTTATATTTTAAAATTTAAGTACTAAAAGTTCGCGACGAAAAGATCACGCAAGCTTTCATTGTCTCAATCGATTATCCTCGATTGATTATCCTCGTGCTGACACTCCTGACTGCAGTCAGCATTCATTTTGAAGAAGGTACGGGTTTCCTTCCAGCTGGGAGCTGTGATTCGAAGGTCTTTTTTGCAATTTTATAAATTCGCTCGATATAGACGAACCATAGTTGATATGTTTTGGTTTTAAGGGCTACATCTACATATACGTCTTGATAGCTGATTCAGTTCGCGGTTGTATTTTCTCATTGACCTCATCTGCTCATGCCTATGCACCATAGAGAAGGACTGGGATTATTAGGGTTTTCTAAAGGACCACTTTAGTTGTTCGAGAGAGGGCTTTGGTACTCAATTGCTTTCTTAGCTCAAAGAAACAGCGATTGACAAGAGTTATTCTTCGTTTAATCTCAGCGCTGGTGTCATTGTCTGAGGTCATTACTTACTTACTTACTTACTTATCGGGCTCCCGACCCGTGAAGAGTCTCTGCCTGAGACACTGCAGCCTTTCATCCTCTACGATCCCGGGCACGCTGCTTCCAATTGTCTGGCATCCGCGATGGCTTGGTCTTTGAAACGAAGGTTCGGTCCTCCTTGTCTTCTCGAACCTGGGGGCTGGGATTCGAAGATCCTCTTAGTCTGAGGTCATAGCGGAGCCTAAGTAGACAAAGTCATTAACCACTTCAAAGTTATATCTGTCTATAGTGACATTCTGTCTAAGACGTCAGTGTTGAGTCGTTGGATGTCCTTTCTTGATGACAGCATATAATTTGTTTTGCTCTCATTGACTGCCAAACGCATCTTCGCCGCCTCGGTCTCAATACTCAAGAATGCCGATTATGCCGATGTTGTTGGCGTAGGAGTAGATGGACGGACTTTTGATAATAGTGTGTCTGGTGGTAGCGTTTGAGTTTTGCACTATTCTTTCAAGAACTATGTTGAAGAAGTCACATGACAGCGCATCGCCTTGTCTAAATCCTTTTTTGACATCGAAGGTCTCGGTGAGTTCTTTACCGACATTGGTGAATTAATCAACAGTGATATTTCGATCTTGCCCTCGTTAAAATCTACCAATTTCTCCGGGGTCTCATCGCGTAACTTTTCAGACGATCATCGTCTCGATGATTGAGCAAAACGACGTCGTTTCAAGTTTGCTTCATGTATCAACACAATTGTGTCGTTCAATCGAATCGTCCATCGTTTTCGTTTTGAACAGTTTAAACAGGACTGTGTCCAGAACCGTCCGGAAGCAATCCGAACGCTTCTGAAAGCGTTCTATTGGCACTCAACTGGCAGTTCTTCTACTGAAAAGAAGAGAAATTTGCTTCTGGATTTGAATTCAGAATCGCGGAGAGTTCTTCCGGACGGTTCTGGACGACCAACAGAAAACAACATAATAAAAAGGGTAGGTATATACATTTCAATGTGGGCGCAGTAGCGCAGTGGTTAGTGTGTTGGACTACTGTGCGAGGGATCCCAGGTTCGATCCCCGGAAAAACCCAAATTACATCTTAAAGTTTTTTCTACTGCGCCACCTCTCGCGAACGTCTGACAAACATCTGAGAGTATGACTGTCATGAAAAGGCTTCTCAATTCAGCCGTTCGGACTCGGCATAAAATTGTAGGTCCCTTCCATTCGTCCCAAAAATAGAAACTCACACAAAACGAATGGTTGCGAGAAGCTAGGCCTTGGGTGTCACCCGCCTGTTGCGCCACCTATTTATTTTTTTTATATACATTTCAATGCTTTAATTTCATTAACGTAAAAGGATCGGATGTAGTCCAAAGAGCCAAAATACGTAATCGTACACATCGTGCGAATTGACAATAAGCTGAGAGGATCTTCGAATGAACTAATGCAATTGAAATTTCATTAGCATTGAAATGTTCACTGCTAATGCAAGTGAAATTTCATTAACATTCAAAATATTAGTGCTAGTGCAGTCGAACTTTTATTAGCACTGGATTTGATTTGTCTAGTGCATTGAATAATGCACTATAAAATTAGTGCACTAGTGTAATTGTTGCTTAAGCTCGTCCCCACCTTGCCCGACACTGACAGTCTCGCTTACAGCAATATGGCGCCCAACGTGGGAGCAGAGAGGGTCAACGGCAATAACATACAGACAATAAGAGACAAGCAGGCAGTCGACACTACTACGACTACAACAAGAATCGAAAAGGGAACCCGAGTACTCTGAAAGTAGGCAAAAATCTGTAATCCACAGGATCAGGGCGTTGTAAAAGTCAATTTGAAATACCAAAAAAGTTAAAACAATTTAACAACAAAGTGGACATTGGAATACAAAATTACTAGCCCAATTCCATCACCTAGTAACAGTTCCAGCGCTGAATGCTGGATTTTTCTCCATAAATTGCATATGAGTATGAATACAAGTATGTGGAAGGGTTTGTACTGACTGAACAAGCATTCGAGAGAAGAAAAAAGCTATATTCATTTTAGCCTTTTATAGAGCTGTCTTCTTTAAAATCACCTAAGCTAAGCTATCCACTACCCATCCAGCAATTGCCATCGTTTTCATAGCGAACTGTCATAATAAAATATGAAAGGCAAAACTTACCCATAAGTTTAAATCAATATTTATTTAAAATAAACCATAATACATAGTTGTATAATGAATACACTGTACTAGATAATTCGTAACATTATTTTTTTAAACAAATTTTTTTACATAATTATTTTTTTTTTATTATAATATTATTGAAAATTAAATCTACTTCTTAGTTAAATACTGAATTTATATTAAAATTAATACGGTTCTTGCGTAAACACTATCATAGTGTTGTTCAACTTTGGTCTAAATTTGGCGCCTTTAAAAGGCTTTGAATTTTTGGCCACCATCTTTGGTATACAAAATAAATACGTTCTACATTTTAGTTAATTATTTATATAAAATTGACATTTATAGGGCACATCCATTGAAATAATTTTAAAATGGCACTTTATACAGTTTGTTTGTTAAGTTTTGGTATTAAATATAAGTTTCTATGGAAATTATTGTAATAATATATTACTTTATAGCATTAAGTTTCAATGTATCTTCATAATTTATCGCTATGAAGATAACTAAACCAGCGATTAGTACACAGTCTAACCTATCCCTTTATAATTGTATGAATACATTATTTATACCAACTTCTTATATTTACTTATTCTTTAAATTCTCAAAGAAAGCAATATTATTCCTTAAACATCCTGGTACTAAAACTGGACTAAGTGGCCTCTCTTGACTGGATTGGCGTGCTAGCGATAATGTATCAGACGCGTTGACATCTTGTTTCGATGGTGGATCTCTGAAAGTTTACAGTTTGATAATTAAAAACAGCCTTAAGTCAGTGTTCGCATTTTGCATTTATTGAGATGGGAGTGTTATATGTGATGAAATAAGTAAATTAAGACTATCGGAACTTATGGTAAACTGGTTTGTTCTTTTACTTTTGTAGCATAAATGGAAATATAAAAGACTGTCCAAATTGCAGTGGGGATGAACAACACAACCCAAAAAAGGGCTGGAAAGTAGAATCTTTCGACGCAGACGCTTTTACATATACATATATTCAACAGCGATGTGGTACTGACTGGACCTGCCGGAAGCAAGGGAGTACAGACCATAAACGAAGTGAAAAGAGCTTGCGACGCCTCAGTGATGAAAAGAAGGACCACAAATCATCGTGCTCCAGCCTACTGAAGGATCGAAGAAATCTCGCAGTTACGCGCCAAATGTCATCAAGTAAGAAGATTGTATACGCGTTCTAGAGCGAGGTCTCCTTCGAGCGAACTCCAATAGCAGTACCTACAGAGTGGCAAGGAAAGAGCTAAAAGCAGCCACAATTGAAAGCAAACAGAGGTGTTTCGCCGAAATCTGCGATGAAGCAGACAAAAACCCCTGGGGTAGAGCGTAGGTTGTCATGAAAATATAAAAATTGTGGCAGGCGCACTCCACGTGTCCACATTTTGCAAAAAACTTTTCGGATTATTCCCCTACCAACAAGCCACCCTATCCTCCAGCCATACCATCGAGGAAACACCAACTATCCGAGATGTCACATCGCAGGAAATAATCAAGATCTGTAGTGAAATTGGAGATCAGAAAGCACCTGGACCAGATGGTATTCCGAATATAGCACTGAAGGCAGCAATAAAAGCAAGACCGGATATGTTCGTGGATACCTTTAACTCGTGCCTGTGGTAAGGAGTTTTTCCAGAACAATGGATATGACAAAACCTAGTGCTCACTCCTAAAGGTATAATAAACAACTAGATGAGCCATCATCATATCGGCCAATCTGTCTGCTAGATACGGCTGGCAAAATCCTGGAACGTATCATATGCAACAGGATTGAGGCAGCAATCGAACACACGGGTAGACTTTCAGAACACCAATACGGGTTCCGAAAAGTACGTTCAACAACTGACGCAATTAGTGTGGTAGTGAAATCGGCACAAGAGGCCATACAAGGAAAAAGATGGATAGGCGGTGCCAAAAAGTAACCCTAGATATTAAAAATGATTTTAATTCAGCAAACTGGGTTAAAATCCTACGACCCCTCCGAGAGATGATAGTAGAAACTATTACCATTACCGTCGGTGGACATGAAATAACATCTAAGCCGCACATAAAGTACATAGGCATGATAGACACCAAGCTCTCATTAAGGTCATTTTAAACGTCCCCAATGATGAAGGGCCAAGACATAGCCGCAGGCTATTGCTGGCAAGAGTGGTAACATCAGTATATCGAGTGCACTAAGAGCTGGTTTCGCATTTCGCATAACTTCCAGCGATGCAGCCTGCGTGGAAATGGTTCCAATAGATATTATGGCAGTAGAACAAGAACACCAGGAGAGAGAGGTGAATTGAGACTGCGGAAAACCGCCTGCATCGAAAAGAAAGAAAGCTTGAGAGGGTGGCAAGAACGCTGAAACACTTCTCAGAAAAGCAGGTGGACACACCGACTTATAAAGCAAATCCAGCCATGGATTGACAGACGCCATGGAGAACTGGACATTTACCTAACCCAGTTCCTAACCGGCCACGGATGCTTCCGTTCGTATTTATACAAGTATAAGCACGACGACAGCACCCATACTGCCCATCTTGTATTGGCCAATTGAAAAATGCTGAACATGTATATTTCCAATGTCCAAAGTTCGTAGATAGTAGAAATTTACTACACAGAAAACTTGGCGACCCGACACCAACACCAGACAACATTGTTGGTCGATCAAATAATGTTAAAAAGCCAGGAGGCCGGGAATGCAAATCATGAAGAACCTAAGAGACTTGGAGAGCGAAAGAAAGGAGTTTCACAGGCGAACAACAAATGCAGTGCGCGAAAATGCCAAAATGATCTAGATAAATTCCTACATTTGGCTAAGACCCATCCGCGATGAAATGCTTCATGGCCGTACCGCGGGGAATGGGGCGGTTGTGGGGTAGGGGTTTAGTGGGTATTGTGGCAAATGAATCCTTGATGTGCGAAGTGCAGCTCTCACATCCCCAAAGTGGGTTAATGGGACCGGAATGTTTGAACTCTGACATTGCTGCAGAACGTGACGTTTCCTAGCATTGATTAATGTCGTTTTCGGTTGGTCGTCCAGAACCGTCCGAAAGAACTCTCCGCGATTCTGAATTCAAATCCAAAAGCAAATTTCTCTTCTTTTCAGTAGAAGAACTGTCAGTTGAGTGCCAATCGAACGCTTTCAGAAGAGTTCGGATTGCTTCCGGACGGTTCCGGACGACCAACCGAAAACGACATAAGTAAGACATTGCTACAAGTGTTCTATACGTCCGCACTTTCCGAACTGCCAAACATAGACACGTTGTTGTAGCCCAGGCACGAATGCGTATATCTCAGACTTCAGAGGAGATTTCATGTTGAACGGCTTCAATCGCAACAAACCGCCAGAACTTTGCCAATCGAGTATCCGTCGAACTAGCAAAGACCAATGCTATCCATGCCAAGTGGCCATTAGAGACGCGTGTCGCAACATCCAGCCGAACACGAAAAAGTCTTGGCTTCATGAAGAGTGCTAGCAGCCAAGCAACTCGCCTACAAACCGGCGAGCGCTGCGAAGGATGCATTTTCCATAACTGCCTGAAGTTTTTCTTTCATTAAAAAAAAAAAACTGACGTAATTTCCGGGAACAACAGCCAGTCAGTATTGTGGATATATGTGGATATTATTTTTTAGTAGCAGATATTTCGGGAAGGATTTTAACCCCTACCTGCGTTCGCCCCTGTTGCTGACTCATCTAGCTACAAAAGTTATTCTGAATTGATCGAACTTTTGTTTGATGAAATCAAAACACAAACACAATTATTACGATTGCACGTATATGCCAATATGACAACAAATTTCAAATTATTATTTTTCAATTGTCTTGTAAGTGACGGCTTTTTCTATTAAGTAATAAAAGGTAGTAAGAATCTGAGTAGAGGGGTAATACCTTGCTTTCTCGAAGACGCTCTCTTTTACGAATTTTTCAAATTATGCAACGGGAAAAACTAAAAGCAAAGGAACAGACCTTTATGAAAGATCAAGTGTTAAACTAAGCACTCACAACAATATGGGTGCATACACTTTAGATGTAAAATCCCCAAGATGATTCTACTTTGACCTCAGCGTTTTGCTTCTTTTTGAGGTATACAAAAGAAAGGAGAAGTGGGATGGTGTCAACTTACTGGGCGCCAGATTTTTCGATTTGTTAAAAATTTCTTATCTGAAGACGTTAAAAATAACCAGAGCGCGCTGAGGCCAATGTAGACTCACATCATCCAGATGACAAGATAAACTTCGGATTTTTAAAGGGGAAGGTTAGGTTAGGTTAACGGGTTGACAGAGCAGGTATAACCTGCTGTGCCACACTTAGGTCCTTGTGGACCCATTGTGATGCCCTTTTTTTGATGGGGGTTAACCAGTGATGTTGGGATGGTTAGCCTCGTGATATCCTCAGAAACCTGTAAAGATCAGAAAGTGAGACATCAGAAAGTTCTTGTAGGTCATGGAAGTAATGACTTCCAAGTGTTCTGTTCCTCAAGTGACAGAGGCTCGGGCAGTGATAGAGGAAGTGAGGTGTATCCTCATGAACCTCTTCGTCTCCACATCCTCTACATATATCGTCATCTTTGAGATTTAGTTTCATTGTATGATTTCTTAGGAAGTTATGACCCGTTAGAGCCCCTACCAATTTAGACAGCGATGACCTGTCAAACTGTAGAAGTTTGATGGTTCGGCCACTGTCGTATTTTGGCCAAAGCTTCCGTGATACTTCGCAGGTAGCTAGTCCCTTCCACCTGTTGTTGGTTTTCATGCGAATTTTATTTTCCACTCTCTCTCTAAGATTACAGAGTGGTGGCTTAATCGACTGTAGTGCCAGATCATGATCCATTGCAGACCCGTTTCTCGCTAGTTCGTCGGCCCTCTCATTGCCGGCTTTGTCACTGTGCCCAGGGACCCAGCAGAGGACCGTGGAGTGCTGCGAGCAGAGAACCTTAAGCTCTTCGCGGCAGCGTTGAACTAACTTTGATTTTATTTCAATAGCAGAAACTGCTTTAATAGCCGCCTGGCTGTCAATGAAAATGGTAATATCATTTTTTGGTAAAGGGGAAAGATATAAACATAATCCGCTGTCACGGAAAACTACTAAGATGTCATAACAATGCAACAAAAAAAAATTAAATTTGAGATAAATAATAAAATTAAGTATGCAATGTCCGAGATCCATTTACCGCTAGATGTACATCAAACTCACTGAATGTAAAAACAAAACAAAAAAAAAAACATTTCATATACTAGTACAATTGGTAAAATGTCACTTTTTCTTATATAAAGTTTGACATTGTAAAAGACGTTATGCTAGTCATCTTGAGTAAATGTAAATCGATCGCGGGCAAAGTATTCTTTTTTTTCCAAATGTAAGGTAGGTATGACGTGACTGCGCATTCTATTTGTTATTTAATTTTAAATAGCATCTGTAAATAACATACGTTTCAAGCGATGATAAGTCAGAGGCAATCGTGGCATCCTCAGATCCGTGACTACTGGTATCAGCCACAGAAGGTTCTGGTGGCCTCTGAGTGACTGTAACTATTGGTGTTGGTGTGTTTGGTTTCACCAATTGCGTTGGTGTTGTTGGTTTTACCAGCACTGTTGATGATTTTGCTCGGGCCTGAACAAAAGAATAAGATATTCCTGCTTCTGGTCCCTGCAGCCGGTTAGCCATACTTACCTTTCGCCATGGCGATTTTGAAGTTTCGTGAGTTGACGTTAAAAGGAAAGCCTGCGCCATGGCCTTAACGGATGGCAATGCATGGACTACGTCCTCTTCGATAACGGTTTTTTCGGTTGTTGTTGTTGGCGAAATCTATATAAATGAGTTAAGTTAATAGATCATTGTTTAGTATAACATTTTTTCAACTTACTGGAGTGGTATCCATGTCTATGGATAGAACTTGACTAGGATCAATAAGTTTTCTCTTTGGCTGCATGAACTTAAAGGACGTTGGTGTAGAACTCTTCGAAGAAGTACTCGCTACGGGCAGCACAATAGTAGGTGCGATATCCAGCTCAGTTGGACGAGTTTTTTTAACAGGAGTTTTTGGCACACTTGGTTGGTTGTCTCTGATTATTCGGGTTTCTTGCTTCTTCAGATCGTAGATACGAATTGTATCTGAGTCCTCACTTGGCGTTAGACTTTCAGTAGTTACCACCGAACTTGTTTCACTTGATAGCTTCCGAACAGCTTCCGTGGTGAGTGGAACTACAGTGGCTACATCATTCGATTTCTTTTCCACTGCATCTACAGCATCTTCTTCAACTCTAACTGGAATTGCTGTATAGACATCGGGTTCACTTTCGGTTCTACACTGTTTTTCCAGCTTATGGCACATGACTTTCACCGGGGACATCCGCAGAGTTTCGACAGTGCTTTCAGATCGTTCTTCCAGCTGGGAAGAAAGTATAAATTTGATTATCAGAATATTTTCTTGGAGATGAAAAGGACAGGTCAAATCGAAGTTAGTTGGGGGTAAATAATAAACCAGAAACTATTATTGTCCTATAAACCGTTAGCTTATGACTAAGATGGGGTTAGATTTGAATGATTACCATGAGCTTAGATAAATTTATTAAAATGACGTACACCAGTAGACAATTCAAAATAAGCCAAATTTTCTACATAAAAATGTCCGAACAAGCAGTTTTAAAATCAATTTACACAAAAAAAAAAAAACGGTTAAGTGTTTTCGAATCGTTTAACCTTCCAAAGGCCAGGTTTTATATAAACGAAACTCAGAGCTGCATATTTGAAGCTTTTAATTCTACCGAGTAATACGTTTTGAATGTTAAAACTATGTATATGAAACAAATGTTATTAGTAAAATTTTTTGTATCAGGTTAACCAAAGAGCACCCAATAATTTATGTTCGGTTTTGATTTTCTATATGCACAGACAATAATAAAGAATAGTTTTTGAAACAGTACTCACCTGAGTTTTGATCACATTTTTTACTATAATCTACTGTAATTAATTATTTTAGAATTATTTCAAATGTTATTGTATTCTCATATCGCAAGGTATACCTACTTTTATTTATTTTACTAAAATTTACTTAAGGCCTATTCAGGTCTATTCCACTATTCGAGTGATTTTTTCGGAAGTCGAAGATTCCGTTTCAATTCTGTTTTATAAGCGAATCCCTCGTTACTTTAACTACATACATATTAAGTGACGTGTCGGTAATGTAGTAAATTTGAAGAATGAATTATAATTTTTCATGTTTGCTTTTGCTGAGCTTTTACTTTCCAATAAATGCAGACTTTGATACAGCTCCAATATCTTCTGGTACATTTTTATTTCACAATTTAGCTAATTATTTCTTTTTATAAATAAATTTATTTACCAGCAGATTTTCGCAACAGGAAACTGCAGTCGATAACGATATGGCAGAAGCTAGCTAAGCCTATGTATTGGTGGTTTGTTCGAAATTGAATCGAGCTGGTGAGTCGAATTGAGTGCTTACCCGAATAGTGGAATAAGCCTGATTAAGGAAGTATACATATTATATTTCTGAAATTTTACTAAAACATTTGTTTCAATTTTGTGAATTTCTTTATTCGGTTGACGTATAAATTTGACAAAACAAAATATTAATTAATAACATTCGACTAGGTAATTTCAATAATCTATTAGCAACAGTATATAACATAGTACCGATTTTTGTGAAAGTTAGGGACGTGCGGGCAACAAAAGAAGATTTTTGGAGATATCAATGGCTTATTTTAAAAATGGCGGATGAATAACTATCTCTACATTATAATAAAATTGTAGATTTTTTTGTTTGTTCCACTATTACAGCAGAACTACTACCCCGATTGGTATGAATTTTTTTTGGAGAAGGTAGGCTTTAAATATGGGCACCATATAGGCTATGGCTTTATTTGGTCAAAATTGGACAAAGAGGCGGGTCACCGCCCATACAAAAAAACATTCAAAATCTTATATCTCAAATACTGTTGAACTGATTGTGCTAAATTTTCAGACAATCTTAGGTATTGGCCTGGGAGCGTTCCCGTGAAGATTCGCCAAGTTAGGCCAAAATTTGACAAGAGCACGTGGCACCTCCCATACAAAAATAAAATATTACTATGTGGTAATTGGTTTGGTTATATACCCGCGCATCACTTAAAGCGGACCATAGAAAATGAATGAATGAATGAATTACAAATTTTCACGTGAATTAGTCCTGCTTTTGTTTATAATAATTGTATAAATAAACAATAAAACTCCGACATTTCATGGGAGCAAACATATTGTACTAAATCTTAATCGCCATTTCAAGGCTCCAAAAATACTGTACTAAACCTTAAATCCTTAATCTGCTTACATACATAATAGGATGGTCGTTTTTTTAAGTCATTCTCCAATTCTTTTATTTCTTCTCGTATCGCATTTTAAATATATTTCCCAAAATATCGAAAACCTGTGGTGCTTCACCAACAAAAAAAAAAAAAAAACGTTTATCGCTGATCAAGAAAGCGCACATCACTTAAGTTGGGGACGTTCAAATCGCTAGTTTACTAAAGTTAAGTCCAGACGGTTGGCAGATCTTATATTATTGTCATCCATGATGTGAAAATGAGCTGCCAATGAGCTTGCAAAAGCCATTTTCCTTACACAATCAAAATTTTCCGTTCACACTGTGCTTACGTGTTGGAAGAGGAGGCCGAAACTATCTCTTGCTTTGGTGACTATACATTCACAAGGAAGACAAGCCATTCCGAATTGCTCTGCCATTTTTTCTCAACAAACCTAAAAAATTACCCGTCTCGTCCGACGCGACTTTCATGGGAATGCATGTGTGACCCAGCACTTACGGCGTCTACTATATTGGCTTCAGCTAGCGGCTATTTCTTTGGCGTGTACAGATAAGAGGTTTTATTTTTTTTTGCATTTCTTAGACGGTGTTCTCATAGACCTTAACGTGCTGCATCTTTTTGACGTCTATAGATGAGAGGAAAAGTGAGACCGACACGGTGTCAAGTGAGGCCAGGTTTTAGAACTCGTCTACATTGGCTCTCCCTATTTTTAATTTCTCCGATGATAGGAAAAGTGAAAATATAGATTTTTAGATTTTTTTAACATTTCCAGGAAATTTCCTAACTAAAATCAGAAATTTGCGAGATATGTAATACATTTGAATTGTAAAATAAAAACATTATTTACTTCTCCTTAAACTTTATATTATGGTGTCAAGTTGCAGCGATGACCGTAGAATTTTTTCGCAAGATACAGATAGTACCTACAGATACAAATATTTAAAATATAGTGAAGTGCTAAGCCCATTTTCAATATTGCCATGAAGATAGATGTAGGAAGAAAGGCTTACCGCAAAAATAAATCCATTTCCTTTTTTGATGAAACACAATCGTCGAACACAGGGACAAAGGACAAATGCATTGAAAAGTTTTTTTTTTAACATTTTACAAAAAAAAATTTATGGTAATAATCTTTTAATTAAAATAATTATAACAATTCTACATTCAATCTACATTTATCTTAAAAAAAAAAAAAAAAAACAAATTTACAAAATGACTACATTTAAATGATTGATTACAAAGATGTTTGATTCCTATAAAAAATATATATATATTCAAATAACCCTCCCAATCTAAATGATAAAACACCACCCAACCATTATAAATAACCTAAAACAAAAGACTCGTTCGTCTGCCATCGCCTGGTACCCCATTAATGCAACTATCCACACCCGAATCTGCTGTATCATCATTACCATCGGATAAATTATCCTTACGCACAGACAACTTGGTATCTGTGAAAAATTCCCCCTGATCAAAAATTGGATTCAGGACAAAATCCTTGGTCGTCGATGAGATGGCACGAAAGCTATTGCGTTTAAGGTCTTTGTGTAGCAATTGCTTTTCAAATTGTGTCAGAACACTGGGACTAGGAGAAATTCTTTTGGCGGACTGAGTCCGAAGACTTCTCGCCGAATGTTGTGACGATGTATCGTCTTCGTCATCATTGTGGATTTTATGGGTGCTGGTGGTATGAAATTGCTTGGGGTACTTTAGGGAACTACTTCGACGCACCGGAGTGGATAGGGTCCAATCTCTTCTATTTATATTCTCAAATCCACTACGAATTACCTCAATCGATGATGATGATGAAGGTGTTGACGTTGGCAATGGTGGTGTCTCGATGAATGTTGTTGCTGATGGAGTTGTTGCTGGTGTGCTTCTCTTCTTTGTTGTTCCGCTGGCGTGTTTGGCATCGTTGATGTAGTAGTCTCTGCTGTACCTAGAAAATATTGCATCCATTAGTATTGTGAAATCTTTATTTTAGATTATTTTTAAATTGTACTAGATCGGGCTTTTGTTCTTTAGTTTTGAACTTAAATATCAACCTTATGCAAAACGGTTAAACTGAAATTTTTTTATGATAGCTTACTCTCCCATTACGCTTGTCTTCAATATGAAAGAATTTGTCTGTTTGTCTTGCTTGCATAACTCAACGCCTCAATAGAATGTTGTGAAACTAGGCACAAGGTTAGCTGGAGATACGTAAACGGACGTGGAATAAATTTTATGGCGATCAGTAGCTCCAATGGGAAAATTCAAAACTCAAAGAGCGTGTTCAAGGATCTAGTTTAGTAAGTCTGACAGCTCATGTTGCCGAGTTTTCATTGGGCTGAACTGGTCACGTAAACAGTTTTCTTAGTTGACATTTATGTCCGCAACACCGACAAATCAAGTCAAGAATTTCTCGAGTTACTACTAACGTCGTTTTTGACTAGTCGTCCGCCAGAACCGTCCGGTCCGGAAGAACTCTCCGATTCGGGATGTCAATCGAACAAGCAAACAGATCTTATTTGGATTTGAGGTCTATGTATGTTTGCCAAACGTCAAACGCAGATAAATAATCTATTTAAGAGGAGGCAATAGTTTACAGCCGCAGTTTTAATTTCTAAACAACTCGATTCGATTCTGAATTCAAATCCAGAAGCAAAATTCCCTTCTTTTCAGGCGAAGAACTGTGTTAAGTGCCAGGAGCGCAGTTTGACATTTCCCTGACGTAGGGCACCAGTCAGAACCCCGAGTGAAAAAAAAATACAATTGTCAAGAAGTGACATACAAACAATAATTCAAGTCAGTTTTTGCGTTCAGGTAAATTTGGGTTCACACAAGTCAAGTCGACTTACGATGACTAGATTCTTGAATGCGGCCAAATTCTCTGTGAGTATAGCCTTCTTCTGATTTGCCAACAAAAATATAAAAAATTTAAGTTAAGTAGGTAAAAAAGTATTTTTTTATGGAACAACATTTCGAAACGTACGCATTGATCTAGTACTCTATCAAGCCAGCAATTGCTTTGGCTCGTATTTCATTTTTGATTATTCCTGTGTGTGTCGTTTATATATAAAATCGCGAAAAAAAGTTTTTCCAAGCCGACCAATCTTAAAATCAATAAGGGGTATCGCGAATAAATTCCGATGGAATTTTTTCCCTTGTCAGCAATGTAAATCAAATTGCTGAATGGAAAACATTCCGGGGGAAATATTATTCGCTATAGGGGTGAATAAGTCTTCTGGTTCGTGTGTTATATAAACTAGTACAAAATTTGCCACTTACCTTGCATAATCTCTCTCCTGGTTCTTGTCATCGATATCCTTGTTCCCATCTTCAGCCAGTGTGATTGGCTTTTCTTCTATACTTGGACTTATGACAGGTAGATCCATGACCCGTTCGGGTCCGCCACTAAGCCTGCGCTTTAACGCCTCCACTGAATACGGATTGTTAGGCATGTCGACCGCGTTATACCATTTCTTATATTCACGTTCGGCAATCGAACCTGTAAGTTGCATTAGAAAATAATACACATTTAGGACATCTACGATCTACTCAGAGCAATGGAGTTAGTAGTTCAAACTCGAAAGTTCGGTCTAAACGAGCAGTGTTACCTGGTACTAAATGTTTCATTAGATCATAATCAACATGTTCCTCGTTTCCTCCCGAAGTCCGGGTCTCAACAACTTGCAACTCGGAACATGCTGACTCTGCTCTAAGCACGGGTGGTTGTGGTGGTGGTGAGTTAATGTGCGATTGGTTAGTAACATTGTTAGTAGGTAATGTTTTGGTAGTAACAGTGGTAGTTGTATCAGTGGTGCTATCGCGGTTAGTTGCCTCATCTCGACTAAATTCTTCGCCGGAGTCCGTGTCAGATGCGGACCCCCTCGGTGATGAATTGAACGTGTCAATTACCGTCGGCGTGCTATCGTCGGTATGGTTCGATTCAGAACTTATCCGATCTGAGAAGAGAATGTTATTTAGAAAATGCATTTTGGCTGATCGTGATGTGCTAGTGGCGGCTCTAATGCAACAGTCTGATGAAGGTGGTTCGCTAAACAAACTATAGGGGGAGCTCTCTATAGAACATTTACTTTCAAGGTACAGGTCTTCGGTCAGATAGCTTGGGGTTTCAATGGTATCTAGGGTGTCTAGGTAGTTCTGAATGAGCTCTCTCTGTCTGCGACGCTTTTCCAATTCGGCTAGGAAGCGTCGGTCTAGTAGTGTCAACTTTCGGAATTGGCTACCACTGTCTTTTGTTTTTGTTCTTTTGGTAGAAGTAGTGGTTGTCAATGACGTAGTGGAGGATTGCGACTGCGCTGCGTATGAGTTCTGCATAGAATTCGGTGCGATTTGGCTTAAATGATTACCTTGTGGGGTGTTTTGTGCGTTCGCTTGGTTTACCGCAGTCGAATCGATAACGATTGCCTTGGATGATGGTTGATGGTTAGCGAAACACCGACTATCACATGCAATCGTTTTATGTACGACGCATACCGACGCTGGTTCTGTGGCGTCAGTTCTTTCGGCAGCTATTCTAAGTTCGTCAGCTAGACAGGGGACACATTTCTCGCGGAAATTCTCAAGAGTTGGATGGGATATTTCATCGTAAACTTCGGTTGGGTTTTGTGCAGAGTCAGTTAATGATTCTATGGATTGCAATGGTGGATGTGTTATGGTCTTGCAGGTTGTTGAGAGCGAGCAGACTGGAGGTACTTCCTGTGTTTCCATAACTATTTCTGTAATTGCTTCGGATACTTGGGATGAGAAGTCGTTTATAGTTACAATCCTGATACCAGATTGTTTATCTTCAGTGATTGTAAAGCTGACATTCACGTTTGTATTCGGTGTTTCAGTAACTTGTTCCACGAGTGTTTTCTGAGCTCCGCCTACCCCTGATTTATCACCATCGGCCTTAGATACTGATGCCTCAACTGCCGGCGCGTCTGTTGATATTTGGGGTTCTTTACTTTTCATTTCTTCAGGCTGCTGTTTCTCCGTTTTAAGCGATACTACAGGCTCTTCTGATGATGCAGCTTCAGCGGAATGGGCTGTTGCAGGAGTGTATTCCACAGGATGTTCAACTATTGTTGCTTCAAGCAGCGGTTCATCTACAATGAGCACATCTGCAATTTGTGCAGGTTGGGAGTCTGCGACTGAAGCAAATTCTGTTGATTCGTCAGGATGCGACTCCTCAGCATTAGGTCTTTCTGCAGGTTGCTCATTTTGCGTCACTTCAACTACGGGTTCTTCAGCCTTTGATTTGTCTGGCTTGAGAGCTTCAGCAGGTTGTTCAGATACAATTGCTTCATTTTGTACAATTTCTGCATTAAGAACTTCTGTGGGCTGTTTAGATGGTTCTACTGAAAATAGTTTTCCAGGTTGTGGTTCTTCGGCCGTACCTTCAACAAGTTTTTCAGATAATGCTGCTTCAACTTCAACTCCTTCAGGTTGTCCAGCTAATGCTGCTTCAACCGCAGGGATTTCTTGAGCTGAATTTGCCTGCCGTTCTTGTGAATTAGGAGCTTCAGTAAGTTCCTCAAATGGGACTTCTTCAACTACTGGCGACTGAGGCTGGGGTTCCTTTGAATTAAGTGCTCCTGTAGGTTGATCAACTAATGCTGCTTCATCTACAGGGCTTTCTTGCCGTTCTTGTGCTTTAGAAGCCTCTGCAAGATCTTCAGATGGTAACGCTTCACGCTGGGGTTCCTCCGCAACAAGTATTTCTGCAGGGTGTTCAGCTAATATTGCTTCATTTGCTGGGATTTCTTGAGCTGTATTCGCTTGCGGTTGTTTTCCCTTAGGAGCTGCAACTGGTTGTTCAGGTTGGACTGCTTCAACTACTGGCGACTCAGGCTGGGGTTCCTCTGCAACAAGTGCTTCTGTAGTTTGTTCAACTAATACTGCTTCATCTGCAGGGCTTTCTTCTGCTGTATTCGCTTGCGGTTCTTGTGCCGTAGGATCTTCAACAGATACTTCAGATGGGACTTCTTCAACTACTGGCGACTCAGGCTGGGGTTCCTTTAAATTAAGTGGTCCTGTAGGTTGTTCAACTAATGCCGCTTCATCTGCAGGGATTTCTTGCCGTTCTTGTGCTTTAGAAGCCTCTGCAGGATCTTCAGATGGTAAAGCTTCAACTACTGGCGATTCACGCTGGGGTTCCTCCGCAACAAGTATTTCTGCAGGTTGTTCAACTAATGCTGCTTCATTTGCAGGTATCTCTTGAGCTGTATTTGCTTGTGGTTCTTGTTTCTTACGAGCTTCAGCAGGTACTTCAGGTGTGGCTGCTTCAACTAGTCGCGGCTCAGGCTGGGTTGCCTCTGCAACAAGTGATTCTGCTGGATGTTCAACTAATGTTGCTTCGTCTGTAGCGATCCCTTGAACAGAAGAAACTGCTGTATTTAGTTGTTCTGCAGGTTGTTCAACTAATGCTACTTCATCTGCAGGGATCTCTTCAGTTGTATTCTCTTGTGGTTCTTGTCCCTTAGGACCTTCAGCAGGTACTTCAGGTGGGACTGCTTCAACTGCTGGCGGCTCAAGCTGGGTCGCCTCTTCAGCAATTGCTTCTGCAGGTTGTTCAACTAATGCTGTTTCATCTTCAAGGATCTCTTGAGCAGTATTCGCTTGTGGTTGTTGTCCCTTAGGAGTTTCAGCTGGCTTTTCAGGTGGGACTGCTTCATTTACTGGCGGCTCTGCAAGAACTGCTTTTGCAGGTTGTTCAACTGATGCTGCTTCATCTGCAGGCATCTCTTGAGCTTTATTCTCTTGTTGTTCCTGTCCCTTAGGAACTTCAGCAGGTGCTGCAGTTGGGACTGCTTCAACTACTGGCGGCTTAGTCTGCGGTGCTTCTTCAACAAGTGCTTTTGCAGGTTGTTCAACTACTGCTGCTTCAACTGCAAGAATCTCTTGAGCGGTATTCGCTTGTGGTTCTTGTCCCTTAGGAGTTTCAGCAGGTTCTTCAGTTGGGACTGCTTCAACTAGTGGCAGCTCTGGATGGGGTTGGGGTTGTTCAACTAATGCTGCGTCATCTGCAAGTATCTCTTGAGCTGTATTCTCTTCTGGTTCTTGTCCCTTAGAAGTTTCAACAAGTACTTCAGGTGGAACTGCTTCAACTAGTGGCGACTCAGGATGGGTTGCCTCTGACAGAATTGCTTCTGCAGGTTGTTCAACTAATGCTGCTTCATCTGCAAGGATCTCTTGAGCTGTATTCTCTTGTGGTTCTTGTCCCTTAGGACCTTCAGCAGGTACTTCAGGTGGGACTGCTTCAACTGCTGGCGGCTCAAGCTGGGTCGCCTCTTCAGCAATTGCTTCTGCAGGTTGTTCAACTAATGCTGTTTCATCTTTAAGGATCTCTTGAGCAGTATTCGCTTGTGGTTGTTGTCCCTTAGGAGTTTCAGCTGGCTTTTCAGGTGGGACTGCTTCATTTACTGGCGGCTCTGCAAGAACTGCTTTTGCAGGTTGTTCAACTGATGCTGCTTCATCTGCAGGCATCTCTTGAGCTTTATTCTCTTGTTGTTCCTGTCCCTTAGGAACTTCAGCAGGTGCTGCAGTTGGGACTGCTTCAACTACTGGCGGCTTAGTCTGCGGTGCTTCTTCAACAAGTGCTTTTGCAGGTTGTTCAACTACTGCTGCTTCAACTGCAAGAATCTCTTGAGCGGTATTCGCTTGTGGTTCTTGTCCCTTAGGAGTTTCAGCAGGTTCTTCAGTTGGGACTGCTTCAACTAGTGGCAGCTCTGGATGGGGTTGGGGTTGTTCAACTAATGCTGCGTCATCTGCAAGTATCTCTTGAGCTGTATTCTCTTCTGGTTCTTGTCCCTTAGAAGTTTCAACAAGTACTTCAGGTGGAACTGCTTCTACTAGTGGCGGCTCAGGATGGGGTGCCTTTTCAACAAGTGCTTCTGCAGGTTGTTCAACTAATGCTGCTTCATTTGCAGGGATATCTTGACCTTTATTCGCTGGTGTTTCTTGTGCCGTAGGAGCTTCAGGTGGGACTGCTTCAACTACTGGTGGCTCAGGCTGGGTTGCCTCTGACAGAATTGCTTCTGCAGGTTGTTCAACTAATGCTGCTTCATCTGCAAGGATCTCTTGAGCTGTATTCTCTTGTGTTTCTTGTACCATAGGAGCTTCAGCTGGTACTTCAGGTGGGACTGCTTCTACTAGTGGCGGCTCAGGATGGGGTGCCTTTTCAACAAGTGCTTCTGCAGGTTGTTCAACTAATGCTGCTTCAACTGCAAGGATCGCTTGAGCTATATTCTCTTCTGGTTCTTGTCCCTTAGAAGTTTCAACAAGTACTTCAGGTGGAACTGCTTCAACTAGTGGCGACTCAGGATGGGGTGCCTCTTCAACAAGTGTTTCTGCAGGTTGTTCAACTGATGCTGCTTCATCTGCAGGCATCTCTTGAGCTATATTCCCTTGTGGTTCTTGTACCGTAGGAGCTTCAGCAGGTTCTTCAGGTGGGGCTGCTTCAAATAGTGGCAGCTCTGGATGGGGTTGGGGTTGTTCAACTAATGCTGCGTCATCTGCAAGTATCTCTTGAACTGTATTCGCTCTTGGTTCTTGTACCGTAGGAGCTACAGCAGGTACTTCAGGTGTGACTGCTTTAACTAGTGGCGGCTCAGGATGGGGTGCCCCTTCAACAAGTGCTTCTGCAGGTTGTTTAACTGATGCTCCTTCATCTGCAGTGATCTCTTGAGCTGTATTCGCTTGCGGTTCTTGTGCCTTAGGAGCTTCAGCAAGTTCTTCAAGTTGGACTGCTTCAAGTACTGGCGATTCAGGCTGCGGTTTCTTTGTAACAAGTGCTTCTGCAGGTTGTTGAACTAATGCTGCTTCATCCGCAGGCATCTCTTGAGCTGAATTCGCTTGCGGTTCTTGTGCCTTAGGAGCTTCAGCAAGTTCTTCAGATGGTACTGCTTCATCAACTGCTGCTTCAGTATATGATTCCTCTGCAGTAACTGTTTCTGCGGGTTGCCCAACTAATGCTGCTTCATCTGCAGTGATTTCTTGACCTTTATTCGCTAGTGTTTCTTGTGCCGTAGGAGTTTCAGCAGTTGCTTTAGGTGGGGCTGCTTCAACTACTGGCGGCTCAGGTTGGGGTTCCTTTGCATTAAGTACTTCTGTGGGATGCCCAACTAATGCTTCTTCATCTGCAGGGATTTCTTGAGCTGTATTTGCTTGCGGTTCTTCTGCCTTAGGAGCTTCAGCAGGTACTTCAGATTGGGCTGCTTCAACTACTGGCGGTTTATTCTGAGTTGCCTCTGCAAGACGTGCTTCTGCAGGCTGCTCAACTAATACTGCTTCATCTGCATTGATTTCTTGAGCTGTATTTGCTTGCGGTTCTTGTGAATTAGGAGCTTCAGCAGGCAACTCAGGCTGGGGTTCCTTTGCATTAAGTGCTTCTGCGGGTTGCCCAACTAATGCTTCTTCATCTGCAGGGATTTCTTGAGCTGTATTTTCTTGCGGTTCTTGTGCCTTAGGAGCTTCAGCAGGTACTTCAGATTGGGCTGCGTCAACTACTGGCGGTTGATTCTGGGTTGCCTCTGCAAAACTTGCTTCTGCAGGTTGTTCAACTAATAATGCTTCATCTGCAGGGATTTCTTGGGCTATATTTGCTTGCGGTTCTGCTACCTTAGGAGCTTCAGCAGGTACTTCATGTGGGACTGCTTCAACTGGTGGCGACTCAGGCTGGGGATCCTCTGCATTAAGTGCTTCTGCGGGTTGCCCAACTAATGCTGCTTCATCTGCAGGGATTTCTTGAGCTGTATTTGCTTGCGGTTCTTGTGCCTTAGGAGCTTCAGCAGGTACTTCAGATTGGGCTGCGTCAACTACTGGCGGTTCATTCTGGGTTGCCTCTGCAAAACTTGCTTCTGCAGGTTGTTCAACTAATACTGCTTCATCTGCAGGGATTTCTTGGGCTATATTTGCTTGCGGTTCTGCTACCTTAGGAGCTTCAGCAGGTACTTCAGGTGGGACTGCTTCATCTACTGGCGGCTCAGGCTGGGGTTCCGCTGTAGTTTGTTCAACTAATACTGCTTCATCTGCAGGGATTTCTTGAGCTGTATTTGCTTGCGGTTCTTGTGAATTAGGTGCTTTAGCAGGCGACTCAGGCTGGGGTTCCTTTGCATTAAGTGCTTCTGCGGGTTGCCCAACTAATGCTGCTTCATCTGCAGGGATTTCTTGAGCTGTATTTTCTTGCGGTTCTTGTGCCTTAGGAGCTTCAGCAGGTACTTCAGATTGGGCTGCGTCAACTACTGGCGGTTGATTCTGGGTTGCCTCTGCAAAACTTGCTTCTGCAGGTTGTTCAACTAATAATGCTTCATCTGCAGGGATTTCTTGGGCTATATTTGCTTGCGGTTCTGCTACCTTAGGAGCTTCAGCAGGTACTTCATGTGGGACTGCTTCAACTGGTGGCGACTCAGGCTGGGGATCCTCTGCATTAAGTGCTTCTGCGGGTTGCCCAACTAATGCTGCTTCATCTGCAGGGATTTCTTGAGCTGTATTTGCTTGCGGTTCTTGTGCCTTAGGAGCTTCAGCAGGTACTTCAGATTGGGCTGCGTCAACTACTGGCGGTTCATTCTGGGTTGCCTCTGCAAAACTTGCTTCTGCAGGTTGTTCAACTAATACTGCTTCATCTGCAGGGATTTCTTGGGCTATATTTGCTTGCGGTTCTGCTACCTTAGGAGCTTCAGCAGGTACTTCATGTGGGACTGCTTCAACTGGTGGCGACTCAGGCTGGGGTTCCTCTGCATTAAGTGCTTCTGCGGGTTGCCCAACTAATGCTGCTTCATCTGCAGGGATTTCTTGAGCTGTATTTGCTTGCGGTTCTTGTGCCTTAGGAGCTTTAGCAGGCTCTTCAGGTGGGACTGCTTCAACTACAACTGGCGACTCAGGCTGGGGTTCCGCTGTAGTTTGTTCAACTAATACTGCTTCATCTGCAGGGATATCTTGGGCTGTATTTGCTTGAGGTTCTTGTGCCTTAGGAGCTTCAGCAGGTACTTCAGATTGGGCTGCGTCAACTACTGGCGGTTCATTCTGGGTTGCCTCTGCAAAACTTGCTTCTGCAGGTTGTTCAACTAATACTGCTTCATCTGCAGGGATTTCTTGGGCTATATTTGCTTGCGGTTCTGCTACCTTAGGAGCTTCAGCAGGTACTTCAGGTGGGACTGCGTCAACTGGTGGCGACTCAGGCTGGGGTTCCTCTGTAGTTTGTTCAACTAATGCTGCTTCATTTGCAGGGATAGCTTGACCTTTATTCGCTGGTTTTTCTTGTGCCGTAGGAGCTTCAGCAGGTGCTTCAGGTGGGACTGCTTCAACTAGTGGCGGCCCAGGCTGGGTTGCCTCTGCCAGAATTGCTTCTGCAGGTTGCTCAACTGATGCTGCTTCATCTGCAGGCACCTCTTGAGTTGTATTCTCTTGCAGTTCATGTCTCTTAGAAGTTTCAACAGATGCTTCAGGTGGGACTGCTTCAACTAGTGGCGGTTCTGGATGGGGTTCCTCTTGAACAAGTGCTTCTGCAGGTTGTTCAACTAATTCTGCTTCATCTGCAGGGATTTCCTGAGCTGTATTTTCTTGCGGTTCTTGTGCCTTAAGAACTTCAGCATGTTCTTCAGGTGGGACTTCTTCAACTAGAACTGGCGACTCAGGCTGGGGTTCCTCTGTAGTTTGCTCAACTAATGCTACTTCATTTGCAGGGATATCTTGACCTTTATTCGCTGGTGTTTCTTGCGCCGCAGGAGCTTCAGCAGGTGCTTCAGGTGGGACTGCTTCAACTACTGGCGGCTCAGGCTGGGTTGCCTCTGCCAGAATTACTTCTGCAGGTTGTTCAACTGATTCTGCTTCATCTGCAGGCACCTTTTGAGCTGTATTCTCTTGCAGTTCTTGTATCTTAGAAGTTTCAACAGACGCTTCAGGTGGGACTGCTTCAACTAGTGGCGGCTCTGGATGGAGTTCCTCTTCAACAAGTGCTTCTGCAGGTTGTTCAACTAATTCTGCTTCATCTGCAGGGATTTCTTGAGCTGTATTCATTTGTGATTCTTGTACCGTAGGAGCTTCAGCAGGTACTTCAGGTGGGACTGCTTCAACTACAACTGGCGACTCAGGCTGGGGTTCCTCTGTAGTTTGATTAGCTAATGCTGCTTCATCTGCAGGCATCTCTTGAGCTGTATTTGTTTGTGGGTCTTGTCGCTTAGAAGCTTCAGGAGGTTCTTTAAGTGAGACTGCTTCAACTACTGGCAGCTCAGGCTGTGGTGCCTCTGCAATAAGTGCTTCTGCAGGTTGTTCAACTAATACTGATTCATTTGCAGGGATTTCTTGGGCTATATTTGCTTGCGGTTCTGCTATCTTAGGAGCTTCAGCAGGTACTTCAGGTGGGACTGCTTCAACTGGTGGCGACTCCGGCTGGGGTGCCTCTGTAGTTTGTTCAACTAATGCTGCTTCATTTGCAGGGATATCTTGACCTTTATTCGCTGGTGTTTCTTGTGCCGTAGGAGCTTCAGCAGGTGCTTCAGGTGGGACTGCTTCAACTACTGGTGGCTCAGGCTGGGTTGCCTCTGCCAGAATTGCTACTGCAGGTTGTTCAACTGATGCTGCTTCATCTGCAGGCACCTCTTGAGCTGTATTCTCTTGCAGTTCTTGCCTCTTAGAAGTTTCAACAGATGCTTCAGGTGGGACTGCTTCAACTAGTGGCGGCTCTGGATGGGGTTCCTCTTCAACAAGTGCTTCTGCAGGTTGTTCAACTAATACTGCTTCATCTGCAGGGATTTTTTGGGCTATATTTGCTTGCGGTTCTGCTATCTTAGGAGCTTCAGCAGGTACTACAGCTGGGACTTCTTCAACTGGTGGCGACTCAGGCTGGTGTTCCTCTGTAGTTTGCTCAACTAATGCTACTTCATTTGCAGGGATATCTTGACCTTTATTCGCTGGTGTTTCTTGTGCCGTAGGAGCTTCAGCAGGTGCTTCAGGTGGGACTGCTTCAACTACTGGCGGCCCAGGCTGGGTTGCCTCTGCCAGAATTGCTTCTGCAGGTTGTTCAACTGATGCTGCTTCATCTGCAGGCACCTCTTGAGCTGTATTCTTTTGCAGTTCTTGTCTCTTAGAAGTTTCAACAGATGCTTCAGGTGGGACTGCTTCAACTAGTGGCGGCTCTGGATGGGGTTCCTCTTCAACAAGTGCTTCTGCAGGTTGTTCAACTAATACTGCTTCATCTGCAGGGATTTTTTGGGCTATATTTGCTTGCGGTTCTGCTACCTTAGGAGCTTCAGCAGGTACTTCAGGTGGGACTGCTTCAACTGGTGGCGACTCAGGCTGGGGTTCCTCTGTAGTTTGTTCAACTAATGCTGCTTCATTTGCAGGGATATCTTGACCTTTATTCGCTGGTGTTTCTTGTGCCGCAGGAGCTTCAGGAGCTGCTTCAGGTGGGACTGCTTCAACTGCTGGCGGTTCATTCTGGGTTGGCTCTGCAACAAGTGCTTTTGCAAGTTGTTCAACTAATGCTGCTTTATCTGTAGGGATCTCTTGAGCTATATGCACTTGAGCTTCTTGTGCATGGGAAGCTTCAGCAGGTTCTTCAGGTGGGACTGCTTCAACTACAACTGGCGACTCAGGCTGGGGTTCCTCTGTAGTTTGATTAGCTAATGCCGCTTCATCTGCAGGTATCTCTTGAGCTGTATTTGTTTGTGGATCTTGTCCCTTAGAAGCTTCAGGAGGTTCTTCAAGTGAGACTGCTTCAACTACTGGCAGCGTAGGCTGTGGTGCCTCTGCAATAAGTGGTTGTTCAACTAATACTGCTTCATCTGCATGGATTTCTTGGGCTATATTTGCTTGCGGTTCTGCTACCTTAGGAGCTTCAGCAGGCACATCAGGTGGGACTGCTTCAACTGGTGGCGACTCAGGCTGTGGTGCCTCTGCAATAAGTGCTTCTGGAAGTTGTTCAACGAATACTGCTTCATCTGCAGGGATTTCTTGGGCTATATTTCCTTGCGGTTCTGCTACCTTAGGAGCTTCAGCAGGTACTTCAGGTGGGACTGCTTCAACTGGTGGCGACTCAGGCTGGGGTTCCTCTGTAGTTTGTTCAACTAATGCTGCTTCATTTGCAGGGATATCTTGAGCTGTATTTGTTTGTGGGTCTTGTCCCTTAGAAGCTTCAGGAGGTTCTTCAAGTGAGACTGCTTCAACTACTGGCAGCTCAGGCTGTGGTGCCTCTGCAATAAGTGCTTCTGGAAGTTGTTCAACGAATACTGCTTCATCTGCAGGGATTTCTTGGGCTATATTTCCTTGCGGTTCTGCTACCTTAGGAGCTTCAGCAGGTACTTCAGGTGGGACTGCTTCAACTGGTGGCGACTCAGGCTGGGGTTCCTCTGTAGTTTGTTCAACTAATGCTGCTTCATTTGCAGGGATATCTTGAACTGTATTTGTTTGTGGGTCTTGTCCCTTAGAAGCTTCAGGAGGTTCTTCAAGTGAGACTGCTTCAACTACTGGCAGCTCAGGCTGTGGTGCCTCTGCAATAAGTGCTTCTGGAAGTTGTTCAACGAATACTGCTTCATCTGCAGGGATTTCTTGGGCTATATTTCCTTGCGGTTCTGCTACCTTAGGAGCTTCAGCAGGTACTTCAGGTGGGACTGCTTCAACTGGTGGCGACTCAGGCTGGGGTTCCTCTGTAGTTTGTTCAACTAATGCTGCTTCATTTGCAGGGATATCTTTACCTTTATTCGCTGGTGTTTCTTGTGCCGTAGGAGCTTCAGCAGGTGCTTCAGGTGGGACTGCTTCAACTACTGGCGGCTCAGGCTGGGTTGCCTCTGCCAGAATTACTTCTGCAGGTTGTTCAACTGATGCTGCTTCATCTGCAGACACCTCTTGAGCTGTATTCTCTTGCAGTTCTTGTATCTTATAAGTTTCAATAGATGCTTCAGGTGGGACTGCTTCAACTAGTGGCGGCTCTGGATGGGGTTCCTCTTCAACAAGTGCTTCTGCAGGTTGTTCAACTAATACTGCTTCATCTGCAATGAATTCTTGGGCTATATTTGCTTGCGGTTCTGCTACCTTAGGAGCTTCAGCAGGTACTTCAGGTGGGACTGCCTCAACTGGTGGCGACTCAGTCTGGGGTTCCTCTGTAGTTTGTTCAACTAATGCTGCTTCATCCGCATGGATCTCATGAGCTGTATTTGCTTGTGGTTCTTGTCCCTTAAAAGCTTCAGGCGGTTCTTTAACTGAGACTGCTTCAACTACTGGCAGCTCTGGCTGTAGTGCTTCTGCAACATGTGCTCCTGCAGGTTCTTCTTCAAAAGATAAAGGTTTTCCAACTGCAGAGATTTCTTTAGGGTTCTTCAGTAGTGATTCTTTCGCCTTATGAGCTTCAGGTTGCTCAGATGGCGCAGCTTCAATTGATGATGCTTCAGGTTGCGGTTCCTCTATAAGTTCTCCTGCATCTTGTTTATGTACTGCTGCTTCTATAAAAGCGTGTTCTTGAGGTATCTTAATTGATAGTTCTCTTTCAGCAGGCAGTTCTTCTGCTTCCGCTTTTGGCTGTGGAGTCTGTACAGTGTTTGATTTATCCGGATAATGGCCTTGAACAGCAACAGGATGATTTTGACTAGGTCCTATATCTGGGGGTTCATTCGTATTTTGAAATTCCGATTCGCATTCCCCGCCGTTGTGCGTTGTAATCTGCCTTTCACTGATATTTGGGTCAATTGCATCTGAGTCCATTCCACTGCCATCTTTAATGTCCACTGTTTGTGCTTCATACTTACCTCTTATAATACGAATTGTCATTGCTGTTGGCGCATTCGTTGTAGTCGTCATGTGCGCTTGTTCGATTGTCACTTCGGCGGCATCTGCCAATTTACTTGCTTCTTCATCACAAAACTCAATTGGCGGCGCCAAAATAAATTCACCCTTCTCTGACTCTGCTGTAACTTCATTTACATCTTTCCTCTTTAATATCTTAACCTCTGATAGACTTGAAATCGATGTCTCACCATTAGATTCGTAAGGGTTATTTACCGAATTTCGCTCCTCATTGTCGGAACTTTCCGAAGAGTCTCCAATTGTATGCAGGGATTCGTTTGAAATACTGCTAGATTCTGCCCCATCAGTGATAGCCTCTGTAAGTTCTCCTGAATTTATATCCATCTGGTCACGGGCTTCTGTATCGACTTTAGGTTTATCACTTGAGGTTGATTCGGTGGTCGTTTCTTCAGTGGCTGTGTCTTCTGTTTTTGAAGCCGCTGATTCAGTTTGGTCAACCGCGTATTGTTTCACCTCTGCTTCCGTCGATTTTAATGTAAGTGCATCATCAACTTCTGCACAAGGCTCTGATAAATTATTTCTGATTGCTTCATCTTTCTCTGCTTGTTCTAAGTCAGCCATTGGATCTCTACTTAGATCCAAAGATTCTTCTATAATGGCAGTTTTACTTCCCGTATGATTTGATTCTTCTACTTGTTTAGTGGCCGAGTTGTCAATTGATTCAATTGAATCCGTATTGGGCTGACCTGAATTTTTAGCCTTCGCAGATGGATCTATAATATTTTCTATGTCTACAGTAGTCTGTGTCGTATACCTCAGTTCCTCGAGGGAGAGTTTATTTTCTTCGTCTTTTTTTGAACAATTTTCTGAAATGGATTTATTTACTTCATGTGGGAACAATTCTCTATTAATAGCTTCACCAGCGCTCGGTAGATTTGTAAGCACTTCATTGTTATGCCTTGCTTCAGTTATATTTGTAGCAGTTTCCAGTTTTGGATTTTCAGTATAAGGTGCTTTTTCGTTTATTCCTGAAGTTTTCGATTCAACCTGATCACTTCCTTCATTTTCTGGAGCTTCTTTTCTAGTTTTATATACGTCGTCATGAGTTTCTGATATCTTCACCACTGTTACAATTGAATCTTTTTCAGTTTCTTCACCTTTTTCACCTTCAAAATTCTCTACGTCTTCATATGATTGCTTCTCCTTAGTTCCTACAATCTCACGAATGGCCTTCATCACCATACTCGGCGAGGTTAACAGATCAGGCTCTTCAGTGACTCTAATAGCATCAGCTTTAGTTTCGTCTCCATTTCCGCTATCAAAGGATTCCTCCGCAATTACTCCCAGTCTCCTCTCTTCGGCCTTCTTGGCGTTCAACTCAGCCATTGCAAGCTCATTCAGTTCCATCAGAGAGCTGACTTCCAGCTCTGTCAGCATGTTTCGATCATCTGAAGCTGAAACGGCCAACATTGGTCCCAATGCGATAGCTGCCAGGATTTCAATAACCGATGGTCGACGAGGAGACGAACTATCTCCAAACAAAACGTCAGTATCATCAGCTAAACTTTCTTCATCTTCAACACAAAAATCAGTGATGCCTTCGTGTGCGTCCAATTCAGCTCTATCGATTGTCGCTGAAAACACAAACGACTCTCAGTGCCCATACAGAGTGGCTTTGATTTTTGGACAGGGTCATAAGGACTTACCTTAGCGCTTCACATATCTACATGATTTCTAAAAGCTCAGCCAAACTACGAGATATAATATGTACCTACAGTGTATTATACAGGGTCTAAGGACAACTTTTAGGTTTGTGTTAGCATTAAGTTAGCAAGGGCTTAGATGAGTGAATGATTTTCTTTTGGCATACATTTCAAACCTGACTTACCTGATAAAGCACAACTAATCGATGAACGCGGCGACGAGGAACTCTCATCTCCAGAGTCCACTTTGCTGTTTTGTTCTTCCTTGAATTTAGCCATTAAGTTTCGCATCTTCTCGTCGTCTGTGAAGTCACTGGGTGGCGGGACAACTGACTCTTCGACCGATTCCTTTGATGGCAACTCTGCTTTCACTGGACTATCATTGGGAGCGGGCTTGCTTACATTGGAATTAATGGCCTCATGGCTTATGGCCGCATTGCAATTGCTTACACTTATTTTCGATGTCTCTGCATCACTAAGTCCATCGTTGCTTACTACGAAATCATTTTTAGTTTCTGTATATGGCGGGACATTTTCAGGCAAAGACGATGTCGAAATTAAGCTACTCTGTTCGACCAGTTCGTCTAGAACAACTTTGGTGTTTTTGCCGCCAATCAAATGCTGATTCACGAGTCTATCGTTGAGCGGTTCCAAACTGGCACTAACCATTTCCAGTGATGAGTCATCGGTGTCTGATCCAACTTCGGAGAGATCACTTACTTCATCAGTTGGCTTGTCACCAATTAAGGCCCGGATATCTTCCTTTGGCGCAGGCACTAGCATGCCAATGCTCGATGCCATTTTTCCCGAACGTTTCTTCTTGAAGAGCCAATTGTCCTCCCAAGTTGCGTCTCGACCACTGGACGCTACAGATATAAAATCTGAAAGAAAATTAAATAAAACGACAGTCAAATATAGCTCAGATGTTTGCAAGACCACATACCTTCATCATCTTCTTCTTCCTCAGATGCTGGTTCGGCTGAAATATGGGGCAGCGGTACCATGTGCGAAGCGAGAAAGTCACTTAAAACTGACTCGTTGTCAGCTTCAATGTTATCATTTGCAACATCAGCATAGAAGTTCCCATAGGAACCAATCGGTGATATATCATCACTTTTGTTGATCTATATGAAGACAAGTGGTATAGGGTGGGCTTGTTAGGTCTAAGAGTTTTTATTGAACTTACATTGTGAAGAGGATCAGTCAGACTACTCTCGCTTCGTGGCTCAATCGAACTACTGGATGAGATACTATCATCAGTTTTATTGGGGAAGAGTGCATTGTGATTCTTATCGAAGGCTGAGGATGTTAAGTCAGGGCTGCTTTCTGTGTGTCTTTCATTTCCATGAGTATCTACAATCTGCAAAGAGAAGGAATAAATTAAACATCTAACATCTTGTAGCTTCTCGCAAGCATTCATTTGTGTGTTTTTATTTTACCATGTCCGAACAACTTAATTGAAAGTCAAGACAACTATGCCCTTAAGATGTAATATGACTTTTTCCTGAGGATCGAGCTAAAAGATCCTCACTCAGTAATCCAGCACATCAACCACTGAGCAACTAGGGTGATTTTTTGCTGTTTGGTTTTTAAGCCTGATTTTTTTGACAGTTCACGGGTGATTCGTGACACGTGTCAAAGCAAAAAAATGCTCAGTTAGCATTGCCATTTCACCATGAATAGACTTACACCCGAATGTTAGGTTAGGTTAGGTTAGGTTGAATAGGGTGTGAGTTCATCACATAGAACTAGGCACCATATTGGACCCATCGCCATCCCTGGGGAACCTTAACCGTCAAATAACCTAAACCACTTCGCCCAAACATTTAATTTCCCTACAGAACCTGAAAATTGCCTAAATTTTGTTCGCGAGGCCAACCTCCTCCAAATTGTCGAAGAAGTACCTACCAAGGTATTTCCTCCTGTACCGAGCAATAGCTTGAAATTCACAGAGGAGATGGGTAATATCCTCTGTGGCCTGTAAGTCTTCGCAATACCTTACACCCGAACAACGTTCGAAAATTATTTAATTTCATTACCAAAAATCATGCTCAGTAAAAAATGTGTCGCGAATCCATGGAAATATTGCGAGGCGAATCTGGTGAGTGAT
Source organism: Cheilosia soror (assembly GCA_949372485.1). Taxonomy (NCBI): domain Eukaryota; kingdom Metazoa; phylum Arthropoda; class Insecta; order Diptera; family Syrphidae; genus Cheilosia; species Cheilosia soror. The sequence continues at coordinate 35,566,424 of OX443564.1, read as the reverse complement.
TCATCTCACGTTTTGGACCTGTTAATTGGCCGCCTAGATCGTGCGATTTAACGTCGTTGGACTATTTTTTGTAGGGATGTGTGAAGCCAGCAACTATGGCCGACCTGAAAGACAACATAACTCGTGTTATTGGTGAGATACCAGTCGATATGTTGGAAAAAGTATGCCAAAATTGGACATTCGGGATGGACCACTTGAGACGTAGTCACGATCAAAATTTACACGAAATAATATTCAAAAAGTAAATGGCAATTGCTTTACCCTAATAAATTTCACTCAAATTTTCGTTGATTTTTTTTCATTTTAAAAATGAAATTCTTAAAAAATTACCCATTATTTTGTGTTCCTTGAGTCCCATAATTTTAATTTTGCGCCAATTAATAGCACCTACAGTGATGCCAAAGGAAAAATAAGAATGTGACAGCTGACAGTTCGGGGTTAGTAAAAATGGAGCACTATACGAAAGAACAACGCTTTTTCATTGTTGAGCAGTTAAAAATAATGAAAGTTTGTCAGCTACAATTTTCGAACAAAATATAGCCATCGCTATGATTTAAAACCATCAACTGTGAAGAGAATAATTAAAAAATTCAGGGAAACTGGATCAATTAGTGATCTTATGCACTCTATGTATCACAAGTCGTTCAACAGAAAACATCGAAGCAGTTCCCGAGAGTATTGCTGACAGGCCAGGATTATAAATTCGTACTCGCCATTTCGAGAAGCTCTCTACAGCCAATTTTCTGACGAAAGACTTGAAACTTCATGCTTACAAGGTTCAATTGACTCAAGAACTGAAGACTACTGACCAGGGTTGTCAGGTTTTAAAAACCAAAATCGCCAAACGTAAAATATAAAACGCCAAAAAATCGTCGAATTTCAAAATTTTCCACTCTCCAAATTCAAAAACCATAAGAATCAAATGAATTCATGCAACTCGTAATTTTTACGTAAAAAAAAAAACTTAATGCAAATTCCCCAAGCTCCTGAAACTCTGGCTGTCCTATTGTCATTTTGTACACCTTGTTCCAAAACTTCAAAACGTCTTCTTCGGGTACACTTTCTAGATATGTAGATACAATTCATTTGACCAATTGACAGAAATTAATTTTTTCCACTGAGCCTCAGTAAGTTATAAGCCTTTGGGTGGAATCAAGCTTAAAAAAACAGACTTTTAAAACAGGGTCGCAGTTGGCTTAATCAAACGCCGGGCTAAAAATATCCCAAACAAACAAACGCTGTGTTGCAGTCAGACAATCTTTTTCGCATTTCTCTTAGTAAAACAAGAATCAAATCGTTTACTTGCTCCTTAACTTCATTCACAATACCCTGTGCTACCACTGTTTTTGCGATTCCTTCAAAATCCGACCCTAAATCAATATCTTTCCAAGTTTTAAAGTTGCCTTCATTCTTTCATTATAATTTAAATATTTCGTCACAGTCATCACAGATGTAAGGTTTGAGTGAAAATAATAAAAAAAAAGAAAAATTATGATGATTTTGGTTAAAAAAGTTTAAATCGCCAAAGGCTAAAAATATCGCCTTTTTTGGGGTGCGTCGCCAAACCGATTTTCGTGTCGCCAAATGAAATTTCAAATCGCCTGTTTGGCGATAAATCGCCACATCTGACAACCCTGCTACTGACCAGACCATGCAGCGCGAAGAGAGTTCGTTGATTGGATTTTGGAACAACAACAAGTGGATCAATATTTTTCGAACAAAATCATCTTCAGTGATGAAGCTCATTTTCATCTTGATGACTTCGTTAATTGTCAAAATTGTCGCTTTTGGGGTTGAGAAAACCCACGAGTAATTGTTGAAAAACAAATGCATCCACAACGCGTGACTGTTTGCTGCGGATTTTGGGCTGGAGGCATTATCGGACCATTCTTCTTCGAAAATAAGGCTGGTCAGGCCTGATAACCCAATTTTTAGTGCATCAATTACAAGGATGTGGCCAACATAACATGTTGTTTCAACAAGATGGTGCCACATGCACTGCATGAGTCATTTCCTAATCGTGTAATCGGCCGATCAGAATTGGCCATCCAGATCTTGCGATTTAATGCCATTGGACTTTTATCTTTGAGGTTTTCTGAAGCCAAAGGTCTATGCAAACCAGCCCACAACCACCAGGGCGTTGGTGGAAAGAAAGAGGAAATTGTGTGGTATATTAATGAAATTCTGTCACATTTAAGCGAAATGGTCATAGAAAATATCAATAAAAGAGTTTACGTGCTATTCCATACATAACCATACATACAATCTGTATATGCTCTATGAATCAAAAATTGAATCTTTCTAATTAAAAATCTATATTTTCTATCAAAATTTCATTGGCGTGAATTATGGGACACCCTTATAAATAGAAAAATACACAATGAAAATTGTAAGGTGTGTGCTTTATGATCATAAAATAGCGTTGCATTTTACTTCGTGGGTGAAGAAACTGTGATTACTTGCTTCAATAAATTATAATAGGTACTCTAACCTGGTAACTTATGCGCTTGCAGCCAAAAATAAGGTTCTACTTATAGTGAAATGAAGTAGGTATGTGTGTGTAAATCATTGGTAGGCAAACTTTTTTAAGTGACGGACTACTACTAACTTTATAAAACTTCGCGATCTACTTGGCAACAGCTATTCAAATTCTTTTTATTTTATTTTTTGTTTGGTTGTTGGTATTTGGTATTTTTTTTTTTTTAGAATTCAAAAAATTAACACAAAGAAAAAAGTTTATCTAACAAATAAAAAAATATTTCATTACTGCTGTACTACATTCAAGATTTAAGAAATTCAGCAGTTGTTAGAAGTTGAAGCATGACACTGGCCGCATTCAATGTGCTTAGGCACCTAAATATTTAGGTGACAGTTTATCATTGAACGGAAAATTACCTGGTACCTAAGCTAAATGTCAAATGCCTTACATGTGTTAAAAATTGAGCCTTTTTATAGGCGGATTTGCTTCTCGCATACGGAGTTGTGAGTTTGACACTCTAAATAAGGTTTTTTTTTTTTTATTTCTGTGGGAAATAATTAATTGTAAAGAAGAAAAAATAAATAAAATGGAAGGGAAATAAAGGGAGAATACCGGTCAATCATATGAGGAGCCAAGAAATCGATGAATTTCTGTGCCAAGCGCTTGTTTAACCGAAAGTTCAGAGCAGTCTTGGGGTCCTCGGATATCTCGGTCTATTTGAAGTTGCTCCAACTGCTCCTTTGCCAACTGAACAAATGCTAATCCCATTTCGCCCAATGTAGCCATTGGCCGTATTCACAAATCTAGTCAAGGTAAGTCGACTTGAATTGTCTGGGGTGGACTCGGCTAAGGTGATACTAGTTGATTGTCACTTTTTTGATTGTCGTTATTGATTATCAACTATTCTTTGCTCTGCGTAAAGCGATCACAAAATATCGATAGCTTATTGGCAGCACTTAGAATTTTGAACTCCTTGCCGATGCTGCCTTTCGAGCAGCTGATACTATATTCGAAGTGTTTCTTTCTATTGTGAAAAATGTAAGTAATTTGGTGAATAAGAATACCCACTAATATGTTCACAAATTACAAACAATTTGTTTGTTTTTAAGGTCTCAAACTAATAAAAAGCAGATACGTATCCTGTCCACATACATTATTTGGCTAGATGGTATAATGCAATGAAGTAAAATATTGCACTTCACGAGTATCAAGTTGTTGAAAACGTTACAATTAATGTAACGCTGGTTTGTGTACCCGAATGCAAGTGATCGTATTTTTGGGCAACGGAAAATTTAACATTTATTATTTTTGACTAAAAAGTCACAAAAAGAAACATTTTGACCATATTTCAGAAGAGTAATGTTCAACTTTACAAACAAAGCATTACCTTCGAGTGAGAACTGATTTTGTACTCTATAACCAACCAGGAAAAATATTGGAAAACATTTCAAAACCAATTGATGCAGTGGATCCACAGTAAAAAGCTCTTGAAAACGTTGAAAGAATTGTAACGCGGCTCTGTATACATCTGCCCGTTAAATAGGACTTACAAATTTTTATTTAGAAATACTTTTCCACAATTTTTATGAGTGTCGATAGTTAATCGTTGATCAAAAACTGTCGATCGATCGAGAACTGTGATTGTCGATTGCGATCGATATTTGTTGATTTGACAGTCGCTTGTAGTCGATTTCAAATGTCTGGTCGATGCTTTCTTTTGGAAGTGAAACAATTTTGTGCGTACGAATAGCTAAAATCAATCGACGCAATCGACAATCGTCGTGACGATCGCTGATCGACAATCACAATAAGGGCCAAAGTGTTAGTTTCGGTCTAACGAAATTTATTGTAAGCCCAAATTTGTAAAATTTTCTACATATTTTATGGAAAAATACTTGCAAATAAAAAATTTGTAAGTTGTTTAAGTAGGCAAAAGAATGCAACTCAAGCTGATTTATTTTTGGGCAAAAATCAAAAAATTAACATTTTTAGCCAAAAAAAAAAAAAGAAAAAGAAAAAAATTGAGCTACATTTTTGAAGGATAAGGTTCAACATTAAAGCAAATCAATACAACAATGAAGTTAAATATAAAACTAGGACTTCTTTTTAAACAGACCAATATAAACAGGTAGCACTTTTGAGCTATCGATTAAATAATTCGATTTTAAAACAAAGTCCTTATAAAATTCACATCAAAGCTACTTGAAAAAGTAAAACTAAAGTTAAAAGCCCCTTGATGTTATACGTGAAATATCCTCGTACATTTGAATTATTTCCATCCATTACTGTGTTGATCTTTATTCCATTTCAGGTCCCTTTAAAATAGCTCAATGTAAATCCTTTTTCGGTCTCCTAGTAGGACCACAAAAAATCCTTTCCGAGTTATATTTTGCTTTTTTGTGTTATTTAAAATATATTTCAATATTTTTTTATTTTATAGAAATTTGCACAAAACTACCGAACGCTCTTAGCTCGAAAGTTTACCACAAACTAATTGATGCACCCTGGTGAGTATTTGATTTAGTTAAGGCTACGCTGGTGCTGTAATTAAAGCGACTGGTACTTTGTAGGTGCAGTTATTTTATTTTTTTCCCTTTTCCATTACCAAGAAGCCATAGCAGTGCAGTTCCCTCTATATCTACCCCTAATAGGGGTGTGTTGATATAGTGTTTAGGGGGTGTCATAGGAATAAATGGTTTAGTCTACATATAGGACGGTATGTTGAAGTCTCATTCATGCATCTATAGTTATGCTGGCATTTTATAGATTTTTTTTTGTGTTACCATGCCTGTGCAGTTCTGTGTGTCGTAACAAACTCAGAGGCGCCATAGACGATTTCTATGCTGCAAGCGATAGACAACGGAATGATGAAAACGAACAAATTACGATACCTAACCAATACCTTTATGCAAGAGGTGCATTCGCCGCGAACATGGGTTTGTACTAGGCTGAGCTTTTTAAAAATAAACAAATTGATTATTTTTCTGTTGGAATTCTTCTTCACATAGGTATAGGTACTCGTTGTCTATGCTCAGATGTCACGAACAATAAATTGCGTTGCATTTTCATATGGATTGGCGTTTTGAGCAAAATTTCGATTGAAAGATTAATTGGTCAGATGTTGTGACATGATAAATGGAATTGTTTTCCCCGATGGGAACGAAATGCAATTTGTGTTTTATCAATTGCCCGGCCACTATGGATAAATTATACAAGATATGAATGTACGAGATGTCCGTGAGAGATACATGGCGGCAATAAAGGTTGTTGCTGCAAGGTAGAACACTATAATGACTAATTTCCTTAAGGTGATGTTGCAATGATTTTGTGTACAGAGAGGAGAAGAATGCAGGAAGGACGCCTAAATGTAATAAGATGATTCAAAGAGCAAAGTGACAGTCCGTGACGATAAAAAATGGCTGTGAAGATACATTTAAAATGAGAACGCTTTAAAAGTTGTTTTCATATCAAATTTTGTAAGTTCTATAAAGTCTGTGAAAGAAAATTTTCTATTACATAGACGGTGTATTTTGGCTTCTTATATTTGCTGTGGGTAATCCTTCTTCAAGGCACCATAAGGAACGGTATTTAATGCGCGCCATTAAAAAGTTTTGAGGCAAAGTATTTAATATAGGAAGCAAACATTTTCAAGTACACATTGTAACCGTAAGGCTGGGTATTTCATAATTCCGGAAATACTACTTCCACTGTCCGCCAGTCTACCTTAAACTTGTTGCCAGTCGTAGTATTTCTTACTATTCGTATAGTGCCCAGTGAAATAGTTAGCTTGCTTCCAAATCTTACGAAACAAAAAACTATGTAGGTATATTCCAATTTATTGATTCACATTAGTTTTTTAATCGTATGTACTTGAACGAACATACTTAAATAATTTTTTCAAAGCATAAGACGTCTTGATTGTTTTTTGACATGAGAACGAACAATTACCTTATTTGGATCCACAATAATATCCGAATGAAAAGATATCATAGCAAGTGGGCTTAACCTTGCATTCTTCATAACGCTTCGGGACATTGTTCTAATCCTTTTTATAGCTGAAAGTGTTTTTTCAGTTTTTTCAACACTAGCTGTGGTCACCAGATGGGTTTGGCGGTCAATGAGGGCAAGACAAAGTATATGCTGTCACCAAGAAAGGACACCCAACACCGACGTCTTGGACAAAATGTCACTATAGACAGATATAACTTTGAGGTGGTAAAGGACTTTGTCTACCTAGGCTCCGCTATGAACTCAGACAATGACACCAGTGCTGAGATTAAACGAAGAATAACTCTTGCCAATCGCTGTTTCTTTGGGCTAAGAAAGCAATTGAGTAGCAAAGCCCTCTCTCGAACATCGCAGTCCTTCTTTATGGTGCAGAGGCATGGACTTTATCAAAAGCGGATGAGGTTACTCTTGGTTGCTTTGAGAGGAAAATTCTTAGAGTAATTTTCGGTTCCGTCTGCATAGACGGTGAATGGAGGAGGAGATACAACGACGAACTGTACGGCCTGTACAGCGACATTGACCTAGCCAGAAGAGTGAAGATCCAACGACTGCGGTGGCTGGGTCATGTAGAGCGAATGGACGTGAATGCTCCGGCCCGGAAAATCTTCAAATCCACACCCGAGGGACGGCGCAGTAGAGGAAGACCGCGACTCAGGTGGCGCACGCAAGTGGAAAGGGACCTTAATCAACTTAGCGTGCGAAACTGAAGACAGCTGGCTAAAGATCGTGCTGGAGACGCTTGTTGGTTGAGGCCCAGGTTCACCCCGGACTGTAGCGCCACCTTAAGTAAGTAAGTAAGCTGTGGTCACTGGAAGCGTGGCCAAAACCGTAAGCAAGACGTTTATAGCTTTAAAGTAAGTCTTGTCACATATATCCAGCAATTTCAAAACTTCGGTAGAATGATCACTCGACGATTTTTTTTCGCACCAAAGAATTTACGTATCTTTCACAGCTGACAACGAAATTGCATTATCAAAGTAACTTGTTAGCTTTTTCATTTCGTTCACTCGCTCAACTGCAGCAAAACCTGGGAGAAGAGCTTGAAACGATGGTAGAACGTCTTCGTTGACCATGAATCTGTCCGTCAGATTTTGTATTAACGAATCTATGTAAGAAATCAGTATCGACACTCTAAAATAGGCTTCAATGAATCTTCAATTAAGTCCTGGGCAAGTTAGTATACGGATTGAAAAGCCTCTCTGAAAAAATATTCGGCATTTTCTCTGCTGTTCTTAAGAGAATTCAGAACTTATTTTGTGCGGTCGATTGCAGAAACGAAATCTAAGGATTTGTTCTGTATAGGAAAACTGATAAGGGCAGCGTTAAACTGAATAGTTTTTCGCATACAATGAGGCTTACTAGGAAATCACTTTTTTGGACCGCTGTCAAAAGTGTTGATGCCATGTTCTGCTCGTTATTTCTTCAAGACTTATTGAGATGCATTTGAAGAGCTCTACATAGGAAATAATACTGTTATGTCTTTCAATGAATCTAGTTTCATAAAGGCGTAGAAGTCGAGTTTTTCGGTTCTCTTGTACGTGTTTTTTTTTTGACATTTTTGAAAGTTATATGTATAATGTATATGCATTTGAATGGTTGCGAAAGAAATTAGCTATTTTTCTAACTACACCAAGGCAATTGCGAGTTGCAGGAGTTGGCATGGCAGAGCAAGGTTAAAGCTATGGCTTGCACAGTGTAGGTACATATCTAGCGTTTGGATACTGTATACCTGCCGCGAAAGCCTTCTTATTTTTTGTTTTTTTGTGTAGACTTTCGGGGGGGCGGTTTCAGCCCTCAAGCCCCCCTGGCTACGTGCCTGTCTCCTTGGAATTGTTATTGAAGTACATACTGAATTTATTTTTTGACCTGTTTTAGATCTGAGATGTTCTCACAATATGAGATACCTACCTGAATTTACATTTGATTCGGGAATAACGCAGAAAGGTTCGGATCCTGTAAAAGGGATTTCTGACCGTTTTCTAGGCAGTTTATCAGCTTTTTTATATTTCCTTCAATTCCCTAATGACCGGGCCGGGAGTCCACCATGTTAAGGTTTTGTTCCGGTCGTTAAGTGTCTGGAGGGTTTTGAAGCAGTGGAAGCCTGATTTGGAAACAATGATGTGCTCTGCTGATCTGCTCATCAGTGGCAGACTGAATGATATTGAAAGCGGGCAAATTTCATTTATAACGACACATTATAACTACTGAAATTTTGTATATTGCTTAGCATAAGAAAAAAATTATTTGACGCAATCGGTCCACAGGTTAAATTTTTTGCAGCCATGTGTGTGGGTGATTAACGGATGAATTCAGCGGCTTTATCAGGACGAGAGCTGACGCGGTGGAAATAACTTTTGGGTTTGTATTCTTCCCTCGTCTTAACATAAGAACCATCACACTGTTGTCTGGCACACTTATTACTCAGTTACAAACATCTAAAAAATGTTACGTATACGACACAGTCATTTGGGAAATTTATTTAAATACTTGATGACATATTTGCACTCAAAAAAGTTTAACAGACTACGCTCAAATTTTATTAAGAGATGCGGACTTATGTGAAACGCTATCTACCAAACACGGTAATGAGATTTTGACTTAATGGCATTTCTAACGTACCACTTATGACGAAAGAACAGGGGTGGAATCGGCTAAGGTGATAGTTGATTGTCGTTTTTTTGATTGTCGTTTTTGATTATCAACTCTTGTTTGCTCTGCGTAAAGCGATCATAAAAACTGATTGATTATTGGCAGCACTTCGAGTTTTGAACGTCACTTTCTTCCCGACGTTGCCTTCCGAGCAGCTGATACTATATTCGTAGTGTTTCTTTTAAGGTCTCACGCTAATAAGAAGCAGATACGGATCCTGTCCACATACATTTATATGCAATACCTACACCTAAATAGCTGTCGCATAAAATTGATCGCAAAAAAGCGATTGTCAATTTGATAATCACCTTACGTGGATGTAAAGCGATGATATTGATTGTCAACTATCAACTATCACCTTAGCCGATTCCACCCCAAAATAGGAGTGAAAACATATCGCCATTCAATGACGTAAATGACAGTATCTTATAATCGAGCTCTTAATTAGAGAAAAGTTGACACTAGCTTAGATTATGACATGGTACATCATGCGATCCTTTAACCCAATATGGAAGACCAACATATAATGTTAAGTCAAGAGAATTGATGCAGAGTTTTGAAGAGCTGAGTCATTTGACATAAAAAACTCACTATGCATCATCGTAGGCGTACGCGTAGTATGACATAGACTTCAAACTTGAACAGATTATATTTTTAAATATACACTCAACGGTACAAATAACCGCCCACCTACCTTTATTGCCACCAGCTTTGTTTACGTGAAGTAAATTGTAATTCATTCCTAATTTGACGTTCGATATAAATTGAATCGGTCCCTTTCCGCCACTGATCATGTCAACTATATTATAGCGCGTGTTTATGGAGGATTGCGAAAGCTGTGGCTGTTATCTAGTTTTACACCTTTTAACACCAAATTGAGATTGATAAAATCACTTCTTTTGCCGATCTTTGATTATGCTATAGTTATCTATTGTAAACTAGATTCCATTTCCCAGCACAAATTACTTGTAGCTTTTAACGATCTGGTTCGATATGCCTTTGGAGTTAGAAGATACGACCATATATCTCATTACCACATGCATGTCCTTGGATGTTCATTTCTAAATTTTTGGGAAATTAGATGCTGCGTATTTTTACACAAATTAATACATGAACGATCACCCCCGTATTTATTTGAAAAATTAAAATTTGTTCAGTCGCCAAGAACTTTTAATCTTATTACGCCTAGCTCTAAATATTTGAATTCGTCCCGCCTCTTTTTTGTTCATGTGTCCAGACTGTGGAATTCACTGCCTATAACCATCAAGCAAGTAATAGGAGCCAAGCAATTTAAAAGTGCTTTATTTGCACACTTCTCGTCATTGTAATCTATTCTTATAGCTTTTTTTTATTTCATCTTTTATCTCAGCTTTTCTTTTCCCCCTTCATTTCCCACTTTTCTTTTCTTTGACTCCTTCCTCTTTATCTCTAATATCCTTTGATGTAATTTAAAATTTAATTTAAGTTATAAATTTAATTTAAACATATATTTAATTTAAAATTGTGCTCCTTGTTTTTTTAAAATTTATTTAATGTGCCTATTCTTGTGAGCCTTTTTGTACTATAAAAGACTTTTGTTCTTATTTGTACCTGGCCAAAATAAAATTGAAATTGAAATTAGCGATTTCATTACTGTTTTCTGAACATTGGAAAGTGTTTAATTAGAGTTTGGGAACCTCTGGGTATTACAAATCAGAAAGACTAATGTCATTAGACGCGACTGGAGCAGCCAGGGGTGTAGTTTTAGCGTATGCTACATCCAACGTCGGATTGCGGTGACACTTGGTGTGCCTCGAACCACATGGGATGCCATCAGACGATTTCGAAAGACTGGTTCTTACAATAGGAGGCCAGGTCAAGATAGACACTGATGCACTTCCGCTCGAAACGACCGCTTTGTTGTCAATAATGTGCTGAGGGATCGCTTTTGTACAGCTACTAAGGCTCGCACTCGCCTTTTGGAAGTGAGAGATGTTGCAGTTAGTGATCAAACAGTAAGCAGAAGACTGGCAGAGACCGTTTTGCCCAGAACTACTCCCACAACTACCTAGAGCCAGACTGCAGTTTGGTCGAGAATATGCTGAATGGACGATGGATCAGTGGAAGAGCGTACTGTTATCAGACGAAGGCAAATATCCTTAAGAGGTTCAGATGGTCGTCAGCGTGTAAAACGACCATCTGGACTTGGAAAACAGTACGCTCTTCCACTGATACAAAGTTTTTCAACCCTTATAGGACGAATTTTGAAAAACGATGAATGAGGCATGTAATAATTTTGACCTATCTATTAGCAGACAAACTATCAAGTTCATATGGCTAATGGTTCTTGAGGCCCCCTTACTCTCCGCGACTCCTTTACTCCTGAGTAATTCTCACCCACCCTACGATCTATCTGATGAGAAATTGCATGTCCTTCAATAGATTGTCTTCTAACAATACGGCTGTAGTTGCATCTGCATTAATAATGCATGGACGAGGATATTTAACCTTAAAACCCTGAATAAGTCTTCTTCCTCCAGTCTAAAGGTACAATATTTTGAATTAGACAACAACCCTTCTAGGGTTATTGCAATCACAATACAGTAAGTACTTAAGGACATTTGGATAACGCCTCATATTGATATTCCATTAAGTAAGTAACTAGTATCCCTGGGAGGGCTAAGTGGTTTATCTGGTTTGTCACTTCAATCTTTTAAGCCCATGACCAACCGCAATAATAAATCATGCCAATGCCAATATCAATTACAGCCATCATTTCATTCCCGAAAATTCTGCATACTCTGTCAAACTGAAAATCTATTTTTTTTTAAAATGTCAGCCTCACCTTATTTAAAACAGCGGTCGCCAGCAAATCCTGATATTTCTTTGGTTCAAAATATTGTCCTGCATTGCCATTGCAATGGTTTCCATTCAATGTCAACGTTTCGATATGTTCCGGATCTGCTACTGCTGCTGTCGTTGTATCCGATTGGAGGAAGGCTGGCAGACGTACTGTTTCAGCAATTATACTTTCAATTAGCCGCCGTAACCTGACATGTGATATGCCCTGAAGTTCGTGCTCGTTTCCAATTGGTATGTCTGTAAGAGAAAAGCAAAATGTGTACGATATTGTGAGTTAAGCTGCACAGCAAAAAGGGTCAAACGCGGACTATTATGTTATTGCACAGAACTTAATTCTCTAGGTCATTTGCATATTACTTGTGACACGGAGGGCTAACCATCCCTTGTTAAGGAATTTTAAAATAAATAATTATATATAAGTGGATTTATTACATTACATGCATTCGAGTGTGCTGGGGGGCTTACCTAATTTAACTTCAATGATATAAACAATGTAGAAAATTGTTAATGCAATTGCGCCATAAACGCCGGTTATTATTGCAAAGGTACAGTCCATACCCAGTTAGTTGGATTGTGGATTATTTTTTTTTTGTATTACTTATTGCGGCGCGTTTGTTTGTTTATCGATTAGGGCTTTGATTGTTTTATTTGTTTTTGATTTGTACTTGCTTATAACACGTTTTGTTTGAGTTTGTATATTGAAAATTAATTATCACGTCATGATTGCTTAGCTATGGTGGTTTATTGAACATGTAGTCTGAGGAAGTTGTGTAAATTCTAATAAATACAACAACAAACAAATGGGGTTAACTTCAAATTGGAGCAGTGGTTAAGATAACGCCTTTTGAAATCACGATTATTTTATTAGTAATGCATAACAATGTAGAGTCATATTTGGATTCTGCAAAGGATCCGGAAGTGGACCAGTGAGACTGTGAACTAAGAAGATCTTAGGATAGACCTGAGAATATTAGGTAATAGGAATCTTATCAGGCCACTGTCTTCTTAGAAAGCATGCTAAAAGACACAGGCTCAGATCTGTGTAGATTCTGTAATAACAGAATAGAAGAGATATGGCTAATCTACCAAGTGAAGATCTGGAAGTTCTGTAGAGAAATAAAGTGCCTGGGGTTATTCATCTATGTATTAAATGATGGTTCCCCGAGGGGCCTAGGTGGGTCCACTAAGGTGCATAGTGTCCTGTGACGATTCTCCTCACAACTCTGCGTGTAACCTAAAAAAAGGGTCTTTCAAGTTATTAAAGTCTCAGTTCGGCGAACGTGTTATCTCGAGAAACGGACCCGTCTTTTGGTTGCGAGATCATGTGATTTAACGCCACTATAGACTTTTTTATGGGGCTACATTAAATCATTGGTCTATGCCAACAAGCCGGCGACGTTAGAGGAGCTCAGAGCCAATATTGAACGAGAAATAGCTGCCGTATCGGTGGAAATATGCGGCCAGGTTATCTTAAATTGGGTTCAACATATCGACCGCTGCATACGTTCCCGTGCTGGACATATGAACGACGTCGAATTCCATTCATAAATGTTTTGATAGTAAATTAAGACAATACATTTTTTTTGAGATATCTCAAGTAGTTTGCATTTTATTTAAAAAATAAATTTTCAAGTGCTGAATGAAAGATCCTTTACATAGTATAACCTACTACAAGATATCTATTGGATGTAAATTCGGTCATTCGCATAAAAGTAAAGTTGTGAATAAGTCGCCAAACAAGTCACATGGTCTGTTTTAAATAAACTAAAATGTATCCCAGAAGACACTGATTGCACCCTCCCCTCAGGTGTGTTCCCCCTAAAAACGATTACCGCAAAAACTGGCATAACCTTCTTCGAGAAGCTCGGCAAACACGCTAAGTCGTTAATATAAACACCAGCCGCCACAAGAGCTTTATTTAAGTCTGCCGGATAGCTCTTAGATCATTAGATACCATGGTACCACTCTGGTCTGAGTGTAGCTGGAGCCGCTCTCGCCAATATACATAACCTCAAAAATGGTGCTACAATCAACTGGCTTCGCTTAAAAATTTCAAGCCTACTCTGATTTGAGTTTTACGGCATAGCAAGTTACAGATATAAATAATATGCTGATGAGCTGACAAGGCAATGCTCAGTTTTCCGCTATTCATTTGCAGAATCAGTTCACATTCCGCACGGATCAGAAAAAGTAAAAAAATCTACTCAGAGTTCATAGTGAAGGCCAATGTTGGATGGAGAAGTCTCGACTCCTTCGACGATATTTTGCATATAATATCATTAAACATTGGCAGCTCGACCAAAATATTATAGTGGACAGAAGGACAGGTATAACTTCGAAGTATTTAAAGACTTTGTCTATGCCTAGTCCCACAGGACTCTGAAGTTTAATCTGTCCCCTGGGTAACAATTAAACCATCAGAGCCAGACCCAACCTCAGTGGCTCGCACCATTTAAGAGCGGCTTATGGAATATTTCAACACACATGAAATGGAATTAATTCTCAAAAATGCTAGGCACACCATATTTGTTGCGTTGATAACCTTTTTACAGATTGTTGTTTTTTTAGACGTAGGTATACGCTCGCCAAAAGCGAACCTATAACGCTCTGACAGCGCTAAAAGATGCTTGATGCGGATAGGTGTTAGTTCTGCACTTAAACTGTTGTAAATTGTTGGTAGTCCTCTAAAGAAATGTTACCAGTTGTCGAGTTCCAAACTTTACTGGTCCTGTAGCCATTAAAAAAGTGATAGCTTCACCTCGTTAAGTGATGTGCATTGGTTGTCAGTCTTTGTCGCACTCATATGTCGCATTTCGATGACTATTTCCGCTTAGACTCTCTGAACGACTGCAATTGTACCTACCTATAGACTCCTAGAGAATAGTCCTAGGTCAACGAACCGTATTCTGTGTTTGATGATAGTGTAGGATCTGTTATTAGTCTCGTTACTGTATACTGTCAAGTATAGGTTAAGTGAATGTTTTGGGCCCCGATTTGAGGCCTAATCCAACCTGTGAAGCACCTTTTTTGCTTCACCTTTTAAGCTAATTTGCTCGCATCTTTGAATGTGTGATGTACATATATTACAGTCACAGTGTTCAGGAAGGATAATATTGGAGTTCTGTCATTAGCAAAGCTATATAAATATTATTACTCATAGACACAAGCAGGCCATTGCCTGGCCTGGAGAAGAAAAATATAGTTTTGATTGGTATAGTATGAGGAGCGCTATTGAGAAGAGATCCTTTCGATTCAAAGGTTTTCATTGGAATAAAAAATAATTTTAAAATATTTGGGAACAAGAAAATACAAAGCTATAAGATTAAAAGTCATGTCTTGATTGTAGAGTATAGATATCCAAAAAGTAGATATTCAAACAGTATACCTACAACCTTGGGGCACTAAACTGTTGAACTGCTTCACACGAACGCTTTGTATCGATCTGCAAAAGTGCTATTTTAATCTGTAAGAGGATAGAAGAGGAGGGCTCTATGTCAGACTCTTACTGACTAAAACCTCTCCTTTTCCTGTGGGACTAACGCCAGGAAGTCACAGCTATTAAAAGTTTGGCATCTTCATTTATCAAATATTAATCACCTTAGGTATGAAATCCTTTATCCCTAACAAGTTAAAGAGTATCAAACCAAAAGAAAACGCGTGGTACGACTCGAGCAGTAAAGAGGCTATTCGATAAAGGAAGTTTAGTTTTCGTTTTTACACAGCCTACCCATCTGAGGAAAACCGAAAAATGTTTAAACGAGCCAGAAATGAATGCATAGCATATGCCCTCATAAAGCGTGTCAAATTGGCATTGACCAAGAGTTGAGGCAAAAAATACTACAATGTCCCAAGGGTAGTAAAAACGTTTGGTCATTTGTAAAAAAATTAAGAATTCGGCCAACGCTCATTTACATTGACACTCTGTGTTAGCTCGCTGTTAGCTCTTTAAACAAAGCTAATCTGCTCGCTGCACATTTCGCAGTCAGCTCGATGCTCCCAGATAATATTTTGTCCCCATCTGTACTCGAGAGCGTCGAGTTTACCATGGGACAAAGATGGAATGTGGAACTGAAGCCGGATTATACTCAGAGGAACCCAACATAGTTCAATCAGGCTCCCTGATTACTGTAGTGTTTTCCAAGCTGAGGTAATGGCGGTCACGGAAGTGGCAAGCATGGTATCAAAATAATGGCAATACCACGGAATGATATTACCATATTTGTTGACAGACAGGCGGCTGTCAAGGCAATCTCTACTAATGAGATAAGATCCAAAGCAGTTCGCCGCTGTCGCGAAGAGCTCGAGGCTCTTGGCTCGCAGCATAATACGATTCTCTGCTAAGTTCCTGGCCACAGGGACATAATCGGCAACGAGAGGTCTGACAAACTGGCAAGAAAAGGTTCTACAATGGACCTAGACCAGGCACTTCAGTCGATCAAACCACCAATCTAAACTCTCAGAGAGCGAGTGGAATACAAGCTCCGAATGAAAGCCAATATCAGGTGGAAAACACTAACCACCTGTGACATATCACGGAAGATGTGGCCAGAGTACAACAAAAGCAGGGCCAACTAAATTTTGCGAATATCGTTGTCCAAGTTTGTTGGCGCACTCACCGGTCACAACCTTCTAAGAAGCCACACAATGAAACTAAGTCTCAAGAATAGCGACATTTGTAGAGGCTGCGGTAATGAAGGAGCCCACGAGGACGCCCCTCACTTTCTCTGTCACTGTCCATTGTCAAAGTCACTTGAGGAACAGAACACCAACCAGTAAACCTAACCTAACCTACCATGGGACAAATCTAGTTTTGCACTCGTTCAGTTGCAATAGTATGTACTTAATGATGAAGATGAAAAGTAGAAATAAGCCATCATCGACTTTTGCCAAAACCTGACAAAATAGGGCATCTTTTGCAAGCAAGCAAGCAAGTAGAGAATTGGTTTTATTAATAAATGATTAAAGGAGCAATTGATGGAGCGATGCTTAGTAAGATTTATCAAACCTGCGCAATTTTGCGATAGCTGTGTCATTCTGTTATCATGAGGACGCAATTTGGTTACAAAGCTAAGCTACCGCTCTTTAATTTGACTTTTGTAACCTTTGGTCATTAGATTTGGGTACTAATCAAATGTACAAGATCGCGAATAGAGTTGCAGAAATGAAACTCGTACAGATCGTGAAAGGAAAACCAGAGTTCGTAAAGTACTCAATCGAGTAGCTACTTCTCCGAAATGAGCGGTCCCTGGTTGGGTGATTGGGTCACGTTTATTATGTTCCAACTCGTATTCTAAGGCATGCTATGGTACCAGGATCAAATTCGACATCTCTCATCTAATCGTCTGTGGATTTATGCCGAATGGAAACGGAAATTCCAAACATATAACGAGTGCAGACTCATCCAAACTAAATTTCCCATTTTCAACTATCTTCCTTTCTCTTCCACCGTGGCTCACCTTTCATTTGCCATCTGCCAACGGCAATAAAGCCATTTGCATTCACTTTCATTATTACGCACATTCCTTAATTACTATCTGAGCAGACAGTAGATACCTACTCACAAATGTTTGCCCCACGAAAATAAAGATTAGAATACAAAATTCATTTGGCACAAAGATAAATGTCGTAAATTTTCAGTAAAAGCCCCACATGCCCAACAATTGGGGACTTTACTGATATAATCGCAGTATAGTATAGGTAATCTCAATTACACATACATATATTGGCTTTGTGCATATCTGACCTTAATATTCAGAAACCGCCCTACACTGGCGACATGCATCCACCAATGAAGCTCTATAAATTCCAAAGTACCTACTTGTTGGTTGTATATTCCTTTTGGGATTATTGACTAGTTTTCTTAAGTTTTTCTTAATTTTTCCCCAATGTCATGTGGGTTTTATGAATGAACGCAATGTGCTGGAAAATACAATCGTTCTGACTCTTGTAGTACCTCGCACCACCTGTTCATCGGCGCTTCCTTATTCCTATACATTTCCTATTCTGCCAACCACAACTGCTCACAGAACCATATTACCGCATACCAAAAATGCATATATTCGATATTCCCAATAATTCGCCTCACTAGGTCAATGTCAAAGCATATCACACATATCGCCGACAAAACACATAAACAATATGAGTAATGGGACAGCAAGGGAACTCCACTTCAGTTCTGTACACATATGCTGATATCACACTGTGTGTAACTAAGGCGAAGAGTGAATGACATGCTGGTAATTCTGACGCACATATGCTGACAAAGCACTATGCGCAGCTAGGGCAAAACGCCAATGACTTGTTGCGATATCGATGGTATTTTTGGGTTACAAAGGTATGAAGGACTGCATCAGCATGGTTGAGCAACGCACTTCCAAGAAGTGCAAAAGAATATGTGTTGGAGGGGAACGCAAATGAAAGTGGATGAACTAGAAAAGACGTATAAAAGGACTGAGAATTTTGGAAGCAACAGAGAGTTGTTAAATAGATTTTGTATGGTAAAGGTTGCAGCCAAGCAATAAGACAGCGGGCCTTACCATTGAAATAAATAAATATAATAAAAACAAATAAACAAATAATTAGTAAAGGTTGCAGCCAAGCAATAAGACAGCGGGCCTTACTAATCAAAATAAAATAAAAACTTCTTTTATTTCCAACCTCTCCGCGAGTTCGTTCTTCTCCTGGTGACAGGAAAGCACGACGAACTTTGGCGATACAACAATTGGTGGCAGCGGTGGGATACCCAAAGAGGTCCCGACTACCATACCAACATACCGAAGCGTTCTCTGGGGCTATACACCAGAGAAAGTGTTAAAGCGTACTGGGGCATACACCAGTTAAGTGAAGTGAAAAAAAAAAAAGAGAAAAAAAAGTGCAAAGTCCCAAATACTGTAAGACCTGGCGAATCCCTGGAATACGGGCGCCGGAGGCAAACAATTGGGCAGTGACATAAAAGACCAGGCCACCACACCTATAGGGCGGGAAGCCTGCCTGGCAGAGGAAGAAGAAAAAAAAAATACAGCACCATCATCACCATCGGCATCAGAAAACCTACCAGCAGCAGCAGAGGAAATTAAGGAAAAAAAAAAGACAACAACAAAACCATCAGCATCCGCAGCAGAGAAATTTAAGATTTAAGGTATTTAAGAAGTTATATATATATATATATATTTTTTTTACACAAAAAAAAAAACACATTTGACTTAGTTACGCCACGTTTCTTTATATTTATACTTTTTTTTTATTTCGGTGAAGAAAAAGAAAAAAAAAACTCTAAAACCCAGAATTTTCATTTCCTACCCATTATTCTTCCTACACCCCCAATATTACCACAAGAAAGCAAGCTGCGATAGTGCAGCTCTTCGAACAACTACCTTTTTGTGTAGAAATACCCGAGAGTTCTGAATCCGGCACCACCATGTCTGAATACAAAATTAGTCTTAACGACATTTACAACATTATCCCGGCTTTCAGCGGAAACCCGGAAGAATTAAATAAATTTATAGCTTGTGGGAATATATTGTTCACGTCAATTAGAACTGACCCCGAACATAAACTTTTTCTGGAAGTCGTGAAAACGAGGCTCCAGGGACCGGCATTCGAGCTAGTCCAGTTAAAATCTTTTGCAAAATGGAATGACTTAGTCTCAGAACTAGAAAGACAATTCAAGGAAGAAAAATCTCGTTCCTCAGCTCAGAACGAGTTACTAAATGCTAAACAAAAGGCAGGAGAAAACGTTAAGGAATTTGGTGATCGCATCAATCGATTACTAAACTCCTTGAACTCTGCTACTTTTGCCAGCACTAGTGACGAAGCTGTGAGAAGGTTCCTTTCCCACGAAAATGATAGGCTAGCCATACAGGTTTTCGAAGACGGTCTTCTAAATCTAAATCTCAAATTCATGGTTCAAGCCCACGGGGAAGGCGATCTAAGGAAAGCCATAGCATACGCGGAAGAACATTCGGTTCGCCTTGAACGTACCGCAGTAACTCACCTTTCTGAAAACAACAAACATCCAACAAAGTTTTCCTCTTCAAAACCCACATGCCAAACTTGTAATAGGGTAGGACATACATCCACTACTTGTTTTAGAAATCGAAATATAGTCCCCACTCCCAGACCTATCTGCCAAACCTGTAACAAGGTGGGACACACGTCCGCAACCTGTTACAGAAACACCAATCTTCCTAACTTCGCTCCTCAGCAAATTAAAAGAGAAATACAGTATTTAAGATGTACCTACTGCAACAAACCCAATCATCACCAGGATGAATGCAGGACACGTTTGGCTCAAATTGGAGTTCCTCCACAAAATATACAACCAGACTCATTACAAAGGCAACACAACCAAAATAATAATAATAACTCCTCACGCAATATACGACGAGAATTCCGACACTATACCACTTCAAACGAAAATGAAGCGGGAAACGGGTTGACTCGGGGAGATGGTGTCGACAATCAGCCCCGAGCGCAAATACAAGTCGACATGCACAGAATCCCAAACTAAATTTCAATATATACGTACCATTTTGCCCCAAACGTCTGGAGCCAGTGGTACAAATAAAATTTCACCCATCAGAAAAAATATCAGCTACATTTTTGATTGACACAGGCGCTGACATCAGCCTTGTGAACCCAACAAAATTCGAAACAAAAATATGTAATAGAAATCAATGTACTATATCCACCATATCAGGAAAAGAATTTAAAACTATAGGAGAAACTATAGGAACTTTGGAATTCCAAACAGAAGACCACTTGATTCTTCTGGACCATCCGTTCCAAGTAATACCGAACCATTTGAGTTTAGCATATGATGGCATACTCGGTAACGATTTTTTAACCAAATTCCAATGTTACATTAACTATGAAAATAGGGAAATCGAAATTAAAACACCAGTAAACGGCTTAGTCACAACTCAGCAAAATAAAAAAGACTCAGCAATGGTCAATAAGACTGAGCAAAATAAAAAAGACTCAGCAATGGTCAATAAGCCTGAGCAACGAAATAAATATCCAGCAAAACGTAAGACTGAGGACAGCAGTGCCTCAGCAGAAAATAAGCCTGAGATAATGATAAATCCAGCAAAACGTAAGACTGAGGATAGAAGTGCCTCAGCAGAAGGTAAGACTGAACAAAATAAAAAGGACTCAGCAATAGTCAATAAGCCTGAGCAACAAAATAAAAACCCAGCTAAACGTAAGACTAAGGCAAAAGAGAACCTAGCAGACAGTAAGACTGAGGAAATTTTAACAAATAGCCAAACAAAAGCTGAGAAAGGCACCATCATACTTAAACCACGAACACAGCGCGTGGTAGAACTCCCATTTCATAAAACAGGTAATATCGATTTAATTATACGAAAAAAACAAATTATTCCAGGCGTATACCTCGGTGAAAGCCTGAGTAGATCCAAGGACTCCAAGATAAAAGTGTTGATGATGAATACCTTGGAAACAGAGCACAGGTTAAACACCGAAAATATCAACCCCGAATGGGAATCTCTAGACAATTTTAACTTGGTATCTAACAAACCAAATGACAAGATCAAAGGCAGACTAGACAAACTTAAGTCAATCATAGACGTCGAACATTGCAACCAAGAAGAAAAGGAATCAGTCCACAACATTTGTAGGGAATACAATGATTTGTTCTTCCTCGAAGGCGACCAACTTACTTTCACGGATGCCATAAGCCACAGAATCATAACTGACCAAAACAAACCACCACTATATGTCAAACCGTACAGATTGCCTAACGCACATACAAGTGAGATCCATAGGCAAGTTAACGATATGCTACAGGAAGGAATAATCCAGCCTAGTGCAAGCCCATGGAACTCCCCCTTGCTTCTGGTTCCTAAGAAACCAGACAAAGAAGGCAATAAGCGATGGCGAGTCGTGGTAGATTTTCGTCGACTAAATGAACTAACAGTCGCTGACGCATATCCGCTACCAAACATTACAGATATACTGGATCAACTTGGTAGAGCGAAGTATTTTAGTACCCTTGATTTGGCAAGCGGATTCCACCAAATTCGTATGGATAAGGAAGACAGGTGCAAGACGGGATTCAGCACTCCATATGGACACTACGAATATAATCGTATGCCATTTGGGCTAAGAAATGCCCCAGCAACCTTCCAACGCCTGATGAATACGGTATTAATTGGTCTACAAGGATTCGATTGCTTCGTATATGTTGATGACATTGTTCTATACGGATACAACCTGAAAGACCATAACGACAAATTGGTAAGAGTATTTGATCAATTACGCAAAAATAATTTGAAACTTCAGCCTGAAAAATGCAATTTCATGAAGAAAGAACTAACGTATTTAGGTCATATTATCTCCGAACACGGTCTTAAACCAGATCCAGAGAAAGTAAAGGCAGTCAAAACATATCCAACACCACAAAACACCAAAGGTATAAAATCGTTTCTAGGTCTCATAGGCTACTATAGAAGATTCATTGATAACTTCTCCAGTATAGCTAAACCCTTGACAAAATTACTAAAGAAAGATATCAAATTTGAATGGGATGCATTCTGTGATGAAGCATTCCGTCTACTTAAAAGTAAAATAATACACCCTCCTATTTTAGCTTATCCAAATTTTAAGGAAGAATTCATAGTCACTACAGACGCAAGTGACGTTGGACTAGGTGCGATATTATCACAAGGAGACATTGGTCAAGACAAACCAATCTGTTATGCTAGTCGTACTCTCAACGACGCTGAGACTCGGTACACCACAACCGAAAAGGAATTATTGGCAATTGTCTACGCGGTACAACAATTTAGGCCCTACATCTATGGACGTAAATTCACAATATGTACGGACCATAGGCCTTTACAATGGCTTATGAACCTTAAAGACCCGACGTCAAGATTGGCTCGTTGGAGAATATTATTAGACGAATATGAATACCAAATAATTTATAAAGCAGGAAAAACCAACGTAAATGCCGACGCATTAAGCCGCATACCCAAAAATATAGCAGAAACGTCCAAGACTGTCATGGTAACTACACGTAGCCAAAACAAACAACCTTTACAAAACGTACGTTCCGACCTTTCAGACATTCAGGTTCTTTCTAGTATTACTCTACACGAACATAAGGGATCCATTTTTGTAGACAAACTAGTCCAACTCAAAATAATAGTGTTACCCCTAATACATACATCCGAGGAAGAGGTGCTAAAAGAGAAGTCACCACAGTTTGTTAAACCACAATTAGGTAAGAGAACCCTGGTACAGTTAAGTAACCAAGAACAAATCTGTGTAATAACTTTACCGGTACCATTCCGAAGCTCAACTGATCAGAAAATCGTGAGCACATGTCTAAACGACATCAAAGAAATATGCTTTGAAAAATGCTTAAAAAATATTGGATTCTCTTTACCCGTAATAGGGGATGAATTTAAGAAAACTTTCAAAAATCTTCTTGAAAAAACATTCCAAACCCTTGATATAGACACCCATATTTATGATGACGACAGAATTCTCTTAACAGGCACCAAAGCCATACAAGAATTACTCGCTGAGTATCACGACTCACCTTTCGGAGGTCATCAAGGAGTCACTCGAACACTTAAGAGAATCAGGTCCAAATACTTTTGGCCTACAATGGCAGCAGACATCGATGAATACATCCGAAAATGTGCCTCCTGCCAGGTTAATAAAAGCAGGCGAAATCCTCCCATACCTATGAAAATCACGACTACCAGTTCAAAACCATTTGAACGGATCGCATTAGATATAGTTGGACCCTTACCAACAAGTTACGGTGATCATAAATATCTTCTAACATTCCAAGATGATCTTACTAAATACTCTGAAGCATACGCTTTATCCAATACAGAAGCTTCAACTATAGCAAGAGTTTTCGTCGAAAGCATTGTTTGTCGACACGGCATTCCGTTCTCACTACTAACGGACCAAGGTGCAAACTTCCTAAGCAAAATGTTTTTGGAAGTGTGTTCGCTCATGAAAATAAAAAAGCTAAATACAACACCATATCACCCGCAAACAAATGGAGCGCTAGAACGCAGCCACAAAACCTTGACTGAGTATTTACGCCATTACATCAACCATGATCCACTTACATGGGATACCTGGATTCCTTATGCGATGTTTGTGTATAATACGACTCCTCATTCAAGTACAGGCTTCACGCCATATGAATTGCTCTACGGTTATCCAGCAAACGTACCTAGCAAGTTCGCACAACAACCAAACGTTTCATATAATTATGATAACTATGCGAACGAGTTGAAGTCACGATTGCAACACGGATACCAAGCAGCAAAAGAAATACTTAACAAGAAAAAGGAAAACTCAAAAAAAATACTTTGACGCAAAAACCAACACCAAAATATTTAACGTCGGTGATAAGGTCTTGCTCAAAAATAACGCCAGAAAAAACAAGCTATCCCCGTTATGGGAAGGTCCATTCGAAGTCATAAAAATAATATCCAACGAAAACACTATAATTAAAGTTAAAAACAAACCCAAACTAATACACAACAACAATCTACAGTCTTACTACGAATAACTACACTCACCACGCTCACACATACGACTCTTCACGAATATAAACTCATCTTTCTCCACATATTGCTAAGAC
The DNA here is from genome assembly GCA_949372485.1 of Cheilosia soror. Lineage (NCBI taxonomy): Eukaryota > Metazoa > Arthropoda > Insecta > Diptera > Syrphidae > Cheilosia > Cheilosia soror. The sequence goes on along the minus strand of OX443564.1, from coordinate 35,541,813 downwards.
GACCACTAAACATTTCCCCATTGTTCTTCTCTTCTCTCTTAAAAGATGGAGTCGATACATTACACACCAGACTCGGAATGGAGACTATTTAATATTGTAACACAAAAAGTACTTCGCTTGCGCCGTGGAACCACTAGGATAGGCAGGGGGCACGCAAATAACATAGAACTAAATACACCACTTGTGTCTCCTGGCCAGTCGGCCATCCACGTGGATCTTAACGATCAAAAGGTGCATATAGTGGACCACCATTTTTCCCGTGGAACCTATATTAATAGAGAAAAACTTCCACCATGTACCATAAGAGAGCTCCATTTCGGAGACATAATAAGTTTTGGGACAGTCGAAGAAGATTTTGAATTAAAATTCTGTCCCACATACGTATTAAAAGGCCCACTCCCACGACTCTATAACCCCATTACACGCACTCCACCACACCGAATCGACTACGACGTCAACGACGACGACGACACATCAGGCTACGAATCTTCCGACACCGTATTATGGGAACCGCCTAGCAATTAGTTTATAAAAAAAAAGAAAAAGTAGAATAAATGTATACCTACTTCAACTATTTTTGTTCTTTCTTTCCTTCTTTACAAACCTACGACCACACTTCACCACATCGACTCGAATACTGTAAACATAAACTATAAACATATGCCCCTTTACAGATGACACCAATTATTCTCATCTCAGTGATTGGGCTATCGCTCACCTGCGGAAAACTTCAAGTCACTCCAATCAATAACGAAGCAGGCGTATACTTCGAAAAAATAGGAAACGCCGAACTATACTCCAGTGAGTGGAAACTAGTCGTCTACTATGATCTAACGCAACTCACGAAAGCTCTAAATCATGCTACTAATTACGTGGTGGAAATCAACGATTTGTGCCGCCTATTACAAGGAAACGCTAACTTTGGCATAATTTGTGATGGTGCAATAAGCGAAATCAACCACTTATTAATGAACCTTCAAAACAAATATATTCTCCTAGGCACACAAAAGCGATATAGACGAGCCCTAATCAATATAGTCGGTACATTAAGCAAATCCTTGTTTGGTACCTTGAATGAAGACGATGCAAAACACTACGACAAACAAATAGAGAAAATCAAAAGAAACGAAAACCATTTACTTGATCTTATGAAAAACCAAACATTTATAATGGAAACTACCAAAAATATTTTTAATAAATCGGAAAAAAACATAGAAGACCAAATGCTTGCGGTAAATGCAAAAATAACCAACATAAAAGGAGTAATGACTAACCTCGCGAGTCTCACTCAAGATCAAAATACATTTACTGAAATAGAATCTTTAACGTCACTAATAACTTTAATTATAATCAGATACCAGAACACGATCGACGATATTCTCGATTTAGCTACAGACGTCAAACATGGGAAACCCCACCCGGCCATAGTAACGCCAGATCAACTAAAATCTGCACTAAAAACTATCAGACAACAAATTCCAAACGGTCTTAGACTACCGCACCTAGCAAATGAAAATAACATCATCTCGCTTTACCATATTTGTACCACTAGCGTCGCAACTAACAAAGACAAAATAATCTACGAATTTAAAATACCCCTTTCCCTTGTAGACAATTTTCAAATATACAAAATTATCCCCTTTCCCATGAAATACAAAAACAATTTCGTATACTTACAACCAACAAATGATTATTTAGTAATAGATCACAAAAGAGAACATTACTCACCCCTGTACCTTAAAGACCTTAGCAATTGCAAAACTCAAGATAATGATTTCCTATGCCCTATTACACATCCACTTTTTGACACCGACACAGCTAATCCCCAATGCGAAATCCAACTCTTAATTGGAAATCCGACGCTTCACGATTCATGCGTGATAAAACAGGCAAACTTAACAACCATATGGATACAATCACACCAACCACATAAATGGCTATTTTCATCCATGGAACCATGCATTGCTAACGAAATCTGTCAAGATAATATGACAAGACATACTCTTCAGGGACCGGCAATAATAGAATTATCCGGTAACTGCTACCTCAAATCAAAAGATTTTACTTTATACGCCTACAATGAAAAAGCGTCAATCATTAATAACTTCTTCATTCCACCAATAAATATCTCAAAATTCCTAACTAACCCCTCCATCAATTTTCCTAACTTCACCGAAAAAACCGCAATTGTAAGATTTTCAAGCCAAAATGAGCTAGAACTTGTTTCCCAAAGAATAAGCGAGCTAAAGAATGAAGAATCAAGACCACTTATTTCTTTGGATAAAAATGATGTTCACCACTATATTTTAATTTACGGAATAATCGTAACAATATTGATTCTTGTATCCTTAAGAAAATACAAGTCTTACAAACTCAGACATACTTCAAAAGAAAACAATAAAAAAAAGTCCAGCAATGAAACAATTAGGGACACCCCTACCTTCATTTTGGCCTAAAAATAAAAAGAAAAAAAAAAGGAAAATGTGTATCTACTTTTATAAATTCAAATAACAATAACATATAACCTTACAAACTTAACTTTGCATAAAATATTACAAGAATAATTTTTGGTAAATTGTCTAAAAATAAATTTCCATCAAAAATATATGTAAGAAAAAAATAAGAAAATTTTTGTCTAAGATATTTTTGTTTAAGCTAATTAAGAAATTTTTTTTTACGATACTTCATTTTTTACAATATTTGGTTAAGAAAATACAATATTTTGTTTAAAGAATAACTAAGAAAATAAGAAAAAATTTGCTTACAATATCTTGTCTAAGTAAAGAAAAACGAACTATGTAATAGAAAATAAGCTAATAGAAAGTAATTGTAAATTGTTTCTAAAATTCTCCTAAGTCACTTCTCTGAAAGAAAATTGATCTTTTTACTCTCAATTTTCTTTTTCTAAGGGGGGAAGGATGTAGTACCTCGCACCACCTGTTCATCGGCGCTTCCTTATTCCTATACATTTCCTATTCTGCCAACCACAACTGCTCACAGAACCATATTACCGCATACCAAAAATGCATATATTCGATATTCCCAATAATTCGCCTCACTAGGTCAATGTCAAAGCATATCACACATATCGCCGACAAAACACATAAACAATATGAGTAATGGGACAGCAAGGGAACTCCACTTCAGTTCTGTACACATATGCTGATATCACACTGTGTGTAACTAAGGCGAAGAGTGAATGACATGCTGGTAATTCTGACGCACATATGCTGACAAAGCACTATGCGCAGCTAGGGCAAAACGCCAATGACTTGTTGCGATATCGATGGTATTTTTGGGTTACAAAGGTATGAAGGACTGCATCAGCATGGTTGAGCAACGCACTTCCAAGAAGTGCAAAAGAATATGTGTTGGAGGGGAACGCAAATGAAAGTGGATGAACTAGAAAAGACGTATAAAAGGACTGAGAATTTTGGAAGCAACAGAGAGTTGTTAAATAGATTTTGTATGGTAAAGGTTGCAGCCAAGCAATAAGACAGCGGGCCTTACCATTGAAATAAATAAATATAATAAAAACAAATAAACAAATAATTAGTAAAGGTTGCAGCCAAGCAATAAGACAGCGGGCCTTACTAATCAAAATAAAATAAAAACTTCTTTTATTTCCAACCTCTCCGCGAGTTCGTTCTTCTCCTGGTGACAGGAAAGCACGACGAACTTTGGCGATACAACACTCTTAACATCGTTTCTGAACTCTACTACATTGTACTTGTGCATGTGTGTGACGTGTGGTAGATGTCATGTAAATACATTATTGGATGACAGTCGGACGCCTTTGTTATTGTCTTATTGTTCGGTGGGCATTTAATTTTTTTTTGTAACAAATTTTTCGGAATTACAAAAAATAAATACACGCTACAATAAAACAATGTGTCAGAGAGCTAGCAAGCAACCTTCAGTAAGTTTTAGGGTCAACTAGTTCGTTTGCCATGTTAGGCTTTAACTTTATAACATGAAATGTAATGCAGTGAACTTCTCGTTTGTTTTCAGTTCAAACAGAGAACGTGTATTGGGAAATAACTACAATTATTAATAGAACAAAATGGAATGAATTCGGAAGAGTATTTTAAACTAACCTATTCACACCAAGCCGAAAACCGAGTTTTCGTCAAAAATGTTTAGAAAACCCGTCGATGCATTCACACCGAACACCAACTCGTTTTCGTTTGACGTTTCAATTTAGCTGTGAAACTAGCTATGAAATGTTTGTGGCGACTAGACTTTTATTTTAGTTACTAAACTTCGCTCGTATTGACATAATATAAAAACAAACTTATTTAAGCTACTTGATAATCGTTAAATGCATAAAATAATTAACATAAGCAACATTCAAAATCATAACATCTGAAAATACCATTTAGTTGTGGCAGGTACAGGCAGCGTTACCGATGGGCGACTTTTTTAATCTCTGGGCCCCCGGCGACGACTTTTCAAAAATTCTCTGTTTTGGCCACTTTTTACAACATTGGCTACTTTCGGGCGACTATTTCCATAAAAGAAATCCTAAAAGCTGTTGAACAACTCAAAAAATATATAATGTAATCTGTATCCATAATTAACACTTCCCAATATCAATTCACTGTCAAGTAAGTATGTTTTGTTTTACCTCTGCTTCACCATTGTTGAATCTTTAATTATGCACAGAGCAAACCATCACTGAATAAAAATTGCTGAAGACAGTTTCAAGTGACGAACGCTTTTTAAACTATTTTGAGGAACCAAATGTTAAAGAATTTTGGTTTAAGATTGGCCAAATGCCAAAATGCATGGGAAAACCCTTTTTATAAATGTTTATGGATTTGTAGTAAAAATGTTTACTCTGCCTCGAGTGAGCAATATATTACCTCTCCACTGAGAATCTTACAAACTTTTTATACAACGAATTTCCGGTACATAGTAAGATCTGAAAAAGCTATCGGCCACAAATGGACAGACATTTTTCGTACTATTTGTCATATGCGTGAAATTACTATTCACATTTGTGGTTTGACTTCATCAAAACGATGTTCGATTAATTCCAAATCACTTTCGTCGGTAGATGAATAAGCTAATATTGCTAACAAATTAGTAAATTATTTGCCTGTATAAAACATTTTAAAGACCTTTTTACCATTGGAATCTATGAATGGACAAACAAAAAGGTCACATTACAAACTAAATTTACGGAAAAACAAAATGCATCTGTAATTTTCATTTTTACAAAAGCGTTCCTTTAATTTTTAGTAAGTTTCTCTTCTTGAGAAAGACTTTATCCCCACTGACATTTTAACAGTCTTTTCTATTTTCACTGCAAAAGTAAAGGAAAAACCTAATGAACATGTTTTGTTGAAAATACTGCATCGAGTATTAAGTTTTGTTTGTATAAGGCCCCTTTGGCCATCGGTAACGCTGGGTACAGGTACCTAGTTTGCTCTTTATGGTGCAATGCAAAGATAACAAAAAAACTCTCACTCTCACTCAGTCTCTCACATCCTGTCAGCAGTTTTGCTGAGCTCGCTGAATGTTGCAAAAGGTGAGTCTGCTTCAACAACCCAACGATTGTACTCGTCTTCGTGGCGTTTTCATGGAAAACGACCTCAAACAACTCGTTTTGAAAACTGCAATTTGTATGGGAAAACTTCTGTTTTCGAGGAAGTTTTCGACTGTTTTCGCGAAAACTCAGTTTTCGGCTTGGTGTGAATGGGGTATAAGGCATTTGAAACAGGCTAATAAAATAACAATTTTAACGGAAGTCAACCCTCTGGCTGCCTTTTTAAGCGAAGTACACACGATTGTTAGGTCTTACATTATTGTCAGATCTGTCAGTGAAAACTGTGTCCCAAATGTCTTACAACCGTCTGATCTTACAATTTTGTCTTACAATATTTTCAGAAATGTCATTGTCATCCCATTGTAAGACATCCATCTGACAATAAAATGGTAAGTTTGGTGACAATCGTCTGAAAAAGTCTGAACACACAATTTTTTTATTATTTTCAGACAATTAGGACATTGTAAGACTCATTAGAAATTGTCAGATGTCGTTTTTTATGGAAGCTGACAATAGCTTAACATTTTTTCATTGACAGGCAGTTTAACCGGTGGTATAGACGTGAAATCGAAGTTTACTTTTATACACGATGAAAAATTATTTAATAGATACAAACAACTGTGCATAGAAAAAGTCGCCAACTTAAAAAAAATCCTATATAGAAAGAAATACCAGAGTGAATGGTCGCACGATAGTATAGTTTAAGTATACTCCGGGAAATCGAAACGCGACGTAGTCTGTGAGGTGTTGGCTGCGCAGAGTATAAATATCCGAAGTCGAGTCCATTCGCAAAAAATTGCGATAGAGTTATGGCTTCTCAGCTCGCAATTCGACGAGTAATTTTGAGTAGAATTCGTCCTACGACGGACGACGGGCCACTCAATCCTTTGTCCAAACACGACGTCATTTTTGAAGCAATTCATCATCCTCCCTGTTTTCCAACACGTAGGCAGTTAAAATAGTTGCAAGTGCAATATTTCCCTACTACAAAAAACAACCCACAAGACTTTGAATTTATCTGACAATGTCTGACAATAGATCGACTAATTTTTCATATTCAAATATCTGCCGGCCGTATGAACACACAATTTTTTAACCTTACAACGTTTGTCAGAAGAAAAAATTGTGAGACCATTTTAAGACATCCATATGACAATGAAATTGTAAGACTTTGGGACAAAATCTTACAACCGTTTGAACACACAATTTTGTATTAGGTTAGGTAGTTGGATATTGTAAGGTCATTGTCAGGGCATTGACAGATCTAACTATATTGTAAGATCTGACTACAGCGGACGCTCAAAAATTAGAACCACTTTGTTCCTGGGGTAATTCTAATTTCCGAAATGTTCTAATTTTTTGGACGTTTTTTTAGTTCAATTAAAAAGTGCAAAAAGGAGTGAAAGTACCTACAAAATTTACTATTTTCACACAAATGTATTTTATTAATTAACAATAAATTTTATAATTTGGTAAACCATCCATCACTTGTACGGAACGCATTTTCCTCTTTATTGAGATACATATACTTCACCAAAAATTGACTTAGCTTTCGTCTTTCATATTGGTCCAGTCAATGTGCACTTCTTTTCAGGTTGATTTAAAAATATATGAAATAAACATATTTGACATTTTTAATGAATTGTGAATATGTACATTCAATATTTAAGAAAAAGACTGAGCCAAATCTATACATGCAAATAAAATATTCGCAGGAGTTGAACCAAATACATATGTCAAATATATACTTGAGTATGACAAAAAGAAAAAGCGAACTCAGTAATTTGAACTTATCGATAATCGCTAATGTATTTGTAACGAGGAAAATCAGCCGGGTCCAAAGTATATTCGTTTGCACTTTGAGTCTATATGCTATAATTGTTTTCATCTAGACTAGTGCCAGGAAAGTCGTATTTCTACGCCAAACAGCATCAGAACAAATTGATCATGACAACTTACAGAGACGAGACCTTGACCCTGACAATAATAAATGTGGAAGCAACAGATTTAAATACACAATCTGATTTTTTTTCCTTCTCTTAAAAATAAAGATTAAAAATACAAGTGGCTTAAATAACAGATAAAAAAAGATAATTCTAGTCGTTACCTATTTATTTATTTTATTATTCAAACATAAGTCTACCATTACCGCATGATGCAAAATAGTGAAGCAGTAATTATATATTTTTTTTTTCTCAAAAAGCTATAACCACGACTGAACTCTTGAACTCAATTTCTTAAGTGGCTCTTAAACGAGCAGTTCAAACACAATTTGCCGTTCCACTCATTAATTCTATCCGTAGGTAGATAATTCTAGAAATTATTTTTGAAAAGGGTCAATTAGATAGGTGCTCCATCATAGCATATGAAGTTTTCTTAGAATTTAAGCACACCCGCTTAAATCATATCAATAGAAGACCCTAGTGATGATTTGTCACCTCTTATCGGGCGGCACTGTCAACCGGTTTTAACTGCGATTTTATGACTTGAAGTTCGTTAATAACGATTTATTTACGAGTTCACAGATACGAGATACCCCAAGAAGATAATAGTTAAATAGTTTGCCCTAAATTCACGGTAAAACAAAAGCGCCACACCATTGTCACTGTTTAAGATGGAAAAGGTTAAGTTCAAGGCTTTGTCATTTCTTTTACCGAAAATGCATAAATATTTGCATTTGTCACTCGCGCGTTTTGACAAGAAAAAAAATAAACAACTCAAAGATTTAATTTAATCCGCACTTGAGGACAAAAAATCACAGATGTATCTACCGATGTTAGGCGTACCTTTTATAAGACTTTTTGTTTTATTTAAATTTCAATTTTAAACCACAAATAAAATTAAACATATTGCACGCACCAAAATTCGAATTGAGTCAACCGAAGAAAACAAGAAAATTGTTATATCGGACGGCGGCGGTGGCGGCTAGGCGAAGCGATAGCTAATAACGCGCGCGTATCTCTCGATGAACTAAGGTTCGGTAATCAGGTGGAATATACACCTGAATAGGTTTTTTTCGCGTTCCGTTGAATTGTTATTGTTGTTTCTGTATTGAGTAGGTATATTTGTATTTTATCTGTATTAAGTAATTGATGTGCTCGTGGGTTTTAGATTAAAATGAATAAAAAAAGAAAACATTACTCATACGTCGAGTGTTGTTTTACTTTTGAATTGATTCGTTTTTTTTTAACTTTTGTTTAATTGGTTTTGTCGATATTTAACAATTATAGTAAGACAACATGCAATAAAGATGATTGAATGCAATTTATTTAACAAAAAGTCAGTGGAGCCGACAAGTCGAAAAGGGGCGGATTACCAAGCGATTCCGTCATGCTCATGGTGGGTGAACATTTTTTACTGTCTAAATAGGTACATATAGACAGTTTAAACGAAGCGCGTAGGTAACGCAAGTAGAGTCATAAAAAAGCCACAATAAGTTCGGTTTTAATAACATTGATTTTATGATAGATTCTAACGAAATTTGATAGTGCCAATGGTTCCCAGATAAATTGTATCTAATCTGGGTCACTATTATTTTGTTTTTCATACGAAATGGAAAAGATACTATTTCGGAGCACGGATCAAGAGTAATAAAGTAGCGACTTGTGACAGCAGTTTGAAATGAGCAATCCTGAGAACATTGCTAAATATCCACAGACTCCAGCGGAGGTCATATACAATTTGCATAAAACAAATTAATCAAATGGGCAGACAGCTGCGTCCTTAGTGCTAACCCGACAAAGCCTGAGCTTGTTTTTTTCACAAGGAAATACAAAATAGGTACCAAGTTTTTCGCTAACCATACGAGGGGGGTTCCTCTTTTAGACTCTTGGATCAAAAGCTACACTAGAAGAGAACGTTAACGAACGTTTCAAAAAGTGGTTGCCCTGTATTTTGTCAAGAAGGCGGTAGGCGTCGCATTGGACCTACGGCCGCATATTATGCATTTTCTTGTATATTGCGGTAGTAAGACCGTTCCTCTGAAAGTTCCGCTGTTCTGAAAGTGGCAGAGCTAGTGCGGATGAGATCTATATCTGGGTATAGAAATCTACATCGATAGCCAGGCCGCACTCAAGGCACTGGAATCTACGAACATAAATTTTGAAATAGTCAGGAACTGTCGCACAATGCTTAAGGGATTATGCAGACAGAACCGAGTGGGACTGTGCTGGGTACCAGGACACTGCGGTATAGCTATGGAAATGAGCAAGCTGATGAGCTTGCAGTATCCAAGGCACTTTGGCCGTAATTTGACCGAAAAATATCTAGGGAAATCCTCAAACTAGGCAGGGAACAGCTCAGGACATTGATCGGTAGGTATATTTATCATGGCACTGTCTTCTTAGAAAACATGCCAAAAGGCTCAGGCTGGCAGACTCGGACACTTGCAAATTCTGCAATGCCCTATACTGTGGGAATGTAAGGCAGTAAGCCGCAGTAGAAGGCAATTTTTGGGCAGGTTAGGTTAGAGTGGTAGGCCGCAACAAGTGCAGCCTCACGTAGGCCAGAGGAGGCCCATTGTTATACCACAGGATCTGATGATCTCACAACTACCCGTTGAACCAAGAGGAGCTGAAAGTGAAGCGCTTGAGGCAACTTATGCTTGCATTAGCGAGTTCGCCGAGATTGTCGAAGAAGTATTCTCCGAGATATAGCTTTCTACGAGTTGAAAGGGCAGGGCACATACCGTACATGGGACAGGTACTTCTTCCAACATTTAGAGGAGATAGACACTACCAACCATAAGGGGCTACTTGGTTTTTGTAGGGAAATTGCGCTTTTCTCAAGGGCAAGTCCATTTAGGTGTTTTTCTATTGTATAGGTCACTGCAATTGGTAGGGATCGCGATGGGCCCTTATGTTGCCTAGTGCCGTAAGAGACATCTCTTTCTCATACCTAACCTAAGATTATTCCTCTTATATAGAAAACAATTACACGCGGTTTAGACCCTGTAACATATATATACCTATAGTACGGAAAACAGGTGGTTGGGTGTTTATGAATCGGGTAGGCGCTGATTGGCATCAACTTGGCGGTGCCCAGCTGTTGTAACTTTTTCATACACATCAATTGTGCTTATTTTACCTCCGCGTGGTAACCACCGGGTACTGGTCTCGCTCAACCGGGCTTGGCTTGCTAAACTTATAAGCGCGAGTGTTGAACACGAAGAAAATAGCAACACTATAATGCTCTGTCGGAATGACTGACTGAACGAGTCTCAGAGGTCTTACATGAGCCCCTCAGAAAGAGGACATACAGCGGATGAATACACAAGATTGAATCAACGGTGTTGTCAACAGTCGAGATGGCAGATACCTTGCGTGAGCTTCTCTGACATATTTGGAGCAAAGGTCTGTAAGGATTTTCAGCACTAGTCAGGGTGCTGAAATAGAGATGGTGGCGGATGAACCAACGGCAGCACTCATATCCCCGAAGTGGGTTACTGACAACGGAGTATCCGACCCGCTGTCCTAGGGTTATCTTAGGGCCTGGTCCTCCAGGTTGGGGGTTGTGCGTGGGGCTAACTACCCAACCACGGAAAAATTAATGGTTACGAAGCAACCAAGAGCCTCGGATACGGATGGATTCACTGTTGACGACCCTGCAAAACGAAAAAAGGACAATGACGTTCGGGTCTGCACGTGGAATGTTCGAACCCTGAACAGACCGCGTGCAGCCGAACAATTAGCGGAGGCCCTAGACTGCTACAAGGCAGATATCACCGCCATTCAGGAGGTGCGGTGGGATGGGCCAGGCAAAAGAAGGATGAAAACCTGTGACATCTACTACGGTGATTGCTACAGAGAGCAGAAGCAGCGTCTATTTGGATGCGGATTCGTTGTAAGCGGCAGACTTAGGCAAGAAGTCTTGAGCTTTCGACACGTAAGTGAGCGCCTTACAACTATCCGCATCAAGGCTAAATTCGCCAACATCAGCCTGATATGCGCTCACGCCCCCACAGAAGATAAAGACGACGCTACCAAAGAATGTTTCTATGAGCTCCTCGACAAAACATATGAGCAATGTCCTAAATACGACCTTAAAATTGTCTTAGGTGATTTTAACGCCAAAATAGGAAAGGAGGACCTCTTTGGTAGCACAATCGGAAAGCACAGCCTACACGACACCACGTCTGGAAACGGACTTAGGCTAATTGACTTTGCTGCGGGACGTAATGCTACTATAGCAAGCACACGGTTTCCACACCTCAACATTCACAAAGGAACATGGCGGTCACCAGACCATCAAACGGTCAATCAAATTGACCATGTTGCGATTGACGCAAGGCACTCCTCCAGTATTCTAGATGTCCGAACTTTCCGAGCGGCCAACATAGACTCGGATCACTACCTTGTTGTAGCCAAGGTACGTATGCGGATATCCCAGACACCACAACAACGAGGAAATACTGTGAGAAGATTCAACGTTGAACGGCTACAAACGCAACAAACCGCCAGAACTTTTGCCAATCGCGTCTCCCTCAACCTCTCGAGAAGTCCTGTGCAGCCAGCATCAAGTGCTGAAGACCAGTGGCATCGATGCCAAGAAGCCATCAGAAAAGCCGCGACTGATGTGTTAGGTTTCACCCGACCACCACCACGAAACCCTTGGTTTGATGAAGAGTGCCGGCAAGCACATGCAGCAAAGCAACTGGCCTACAAAGCGGCGCTGCAGAGAAGGACGAGAGCAGCTCGTGAGCTCTACGAGCAAAAAAGGAGGGAAGAACACCGGCTTCTCCGGAGGAAAAAGAAAGAGCATGAGAAGCGCGCGATCGAGGAAATAGAGAGGTGTTACTCCAGGAACAATGTTCGGAAGTTTTACCAAAAGGTAAAAAGAACGTGTCACGGGAACAAGGCCCGAACAGAGACCTGTAGAGACGAACAAGGAAACCTTGTAGTAGAGTCACAGTCGGTGCTGAGGACATGGAAAAACCATTTCTGTAGACTGTTAAACGGCGAAGACGACACAAATTCCGCTGTCAGGCAGAATGAACCATTCAACCTGGGCGATGAAAACCAAGACTTCCGTCCACCTGACCAAAATGAGGTACGGATAGCAATATCCAAGCTAAAGTCCAACAAAGCTGCAGGACCGGACGGTTTATCGGCAAGGCAGCGGGGGATGACTTGGTAGAGAGCATACACCAACTCGTTTCTAAAATTTGGTCAGAGGAAAGTATGCCTGAAGAATGGAGCCTCAGCATTGTTTGCCCGATCCATAAGAAGGGAGACCCTCTAAACTGCGCCAACTATAGAGGCATCAGTCTCCTTAACATCGCTTACAAAATCCTGTCTTCCGTACTGTGTGAACGCCTGAAACCATTTGTCAACGAACTGATTGGACCCTATCAGTGCGGTTTTAGGCCCGGTAAGTCCACAACCGACCAAATATTCACACTACGGCAGATCCTGGAGAAAACCCAAGAAGTCCAAATCGATACTCATCACCTATTTATCGATTTTAAAGCCGCATATGACAGCATTTATAGAGACGAGCTATACAGAGCCATGTCTAGTTTTGGCATCCCTGCCAAACTTGTCAGATTGTGCAGAATGACGATGGAGAACGCTCGCTGCTCCGTAAAGGTCGGAAACAGTCTCACCGAGACCTTTGATGTCAAAAAAGGATTTAGACAAGGTGATGCGCTGTCATGTGACTTTTTCAACATCATTCTTGAGAAAATTGTGCGAAACTCGCAAGCCAACACCAGGGGCACAATTTTCCAAAAGTCTGTGCAACTACTTGCGTACGCTGACGACATCGATATCATTGGCAGGACACAGCGAGCTGTCACTGGTGCGTTTGCAAGTATCAGTACAGAGGCGGCAAAAATGGGTTTGGTGGTGAATGAGGGCAAAACAAAATATATGCTGTCAACTAGAAGGGACACACAACATCGACGAATCGGACAGAACGTCACGATAGACAGCTATAACTTTGAGGTAGTTCGGGACTTTGTCTATCTCGGCTCCGCTATTAATTCTGAAAATGACATCACATCAGAAATCAAGCGAAGAATTACACTTGCCAACCGCTGTTACTTTGGCCTAAGAAGGCAATTGATTAGTAAGGCCCTGTCGAGAAACACTAAGGAGACTCTATATAAGACCCTCATCATCCCAGTCCTGCTTTATGGCGCAGAATCATGGACGTTGTCAAAAGCGGATGAAGATCTCCTTGGGCGCTTCGAACGCAAAATTCTTCGAGTGATTTTCGGTCCCGTTTGCGTTGACGGGCTTTGGAGGAGGAGATTTAACAGCGAACTCTACGAGCTGTACAGCGACATCGACCTTGTCAGAAAAGTACGTATCAGTCGACTAAGATGGCTAGGACATGTAGAGCGAATGAACACCAACGCTCCGGCCCGAAGAGTCTTCGATTCCAACCCGGAGGGACAACGCAGTAGAGGAAGACCTCGCCTTAGGTGGCGCGCACAAGTGGAAGGGGACCTCAACCAACTTGGAGTGCGCAACTGGAGGCAGTTAGCCAAAGATCGTGCTAACTGGAGAGGCGTGTTGGTTGAGGCCCAGGTCCACCCCGGACTGTAGCGCCATCTAAGTAAGTAAGTAAGTACGGAAAACATTGTGTCGCCAATAACTCATGAAGTCATGCTCAGTTGCCGCAAGTAGTAGTCACTTGGTCCATTGATGCAAGCCGAAATGTATTCCCATGTGAATATATACTTTGCTCCCCCCGAAGACTAACCGCCAACTGTAGGAACTGACTACATCAATCAACCTTATCTCGACAATTCGAGGACCCGTCTGTGGCAACAGACGGGGGGTTAGACTGTTTCGATCACCCCTTGCCGTGGCACCGAAGACAAATCTCGACCTCTCTTTCGGCACCAAGCAGTAGGACTGCTACGGTTACCCCTATCCTTTTTCAACTGACAATCAATCCATCCACCGACTTCTGGTCAAGCAGCAAAGGGGACTGGTTCAATCACCCACTTCTGCCACGCAACAGTCTCCCTCCTCAACGATGGTCTGAGGCAATAGGCAAGGGGTAGACTGTTACGGTCACCTTCCACCCTGACCCGAAGATTAAGCCGCAACCAGGAGGTGCAAACTCATATAAGATTTAACTGCCTCAATCACGATGAAAATTTCTCAACGAGGTAGAAACCCAAATTTGCAAGTGGCAGATTTTTCAATTAATTCAATATTACAGCTTTCTAGCTCATACAGGGCTGGGTATGGTTTAGCAATGGACCGCCCTGGAGGGGTTTCAAACTCTCTATACCAGACATTTCGAAGCGGACACAAAGCGATATCCTATACAACAGACCGGTGTCAAAATTACCGACGTACGGGTCAAACGATATTGCTGCGTTTCAATTGCGAATCTGACGTATTGGCTTTAGCTATACAAGGTGCATCCGATATAGATAAATAGTATATCTATCTAAAAAATAAATAAATAAATAGTTGGCGCAACAGGCGGGTAGACACCCAAGGCCTAGCTTCTCGCAACCATTCGTTTTGTGTGAGTTTCTATTTTTGGGACGAATGGAAGGGACCTACAATTTTAGCTTTTTCCTGACAATCATACTCTCGGATGTTTGTCAGACGTTCGCGAGAGGTGGCGCAGTAGAAAAAACTTTAAGATGTAATTTGTGTTTTTCCGGGGATCGAACCTGGGATCCCTCGCACAGTAGTCCAGCACACTAACCACTGCGCTACTGCGCCCATATCTGCGCGTATATCTATCTACAAAATATTCCAGCGCCAAAGTGCTTCGTATTCGTTTACAAAATATGTACCCTAGCTACTGCCATACTTTTAGAAAAGCAAAACTTAGGTAGACTCGCTTGAATCAATGCAACACCTCTAAGCTAATATGGACTAACCTAGACATTAAAAGGTTCGCCGAATTTTTAAGGAACAAGAGAGGGAACATTAAATAATATTAGTAATATTAATAACGAACGTCATAATCAGACACGACGCAATGGGTAGGCTTGCAGCATGACCAAAGTTTGTCAATGAGATGAGGAAATATGAGAAGATACAAAAGTGCACTTCTTACGTATTGGTCCGCTCTCGCGAGTGTCCGGAAGTTCACGCTAGGCCATCACATTTATGACGACCTTAATGATTGCGAAGGCTTGCAGGCCTCCGCACACGAGACTAATTCTGCCGGCATAAAACCGTTTTTATACCATACTTCGAGCGCACACGTTATATATATGAACCCCTTTTCATTGTGTAGTATAATTTTCACAATTGAAATATTTTGAAAGTTGTGTATGTATTAGTTTTATGCCTTGTTCAACCGCTCAAACTCGGCAGAACATTTTATTCCGTTGGTTTCCCCTCACTACAGTCCCCTCTCCTACGAAATCAGTTTTATACCTGCAGAATTAGTCTCGTGTGCGGAGGCCCAATGAGCCTATTTTAGACTAAGTTCAACCTTTCAAGGAACACCTTAAACCAACCAACCAAATGTACTAAACAAGTACCTATGTATGGAGATATATTTTACTTCAATTCATATGGTAAAACGACTGCACAAATACGTTGATCAGTCACTGCTTTGTAACCAGGCCCTTGGTCGGCTTTATGAATAAAAATCAAACGAAAATATGCGATTTCTTACATACCAATTCCTTGGGTAGAAAGCAATCCAGATCAAAACAGCTTAAGGTATGTTATCAACTATTCCATGACGATCATGTGTTCTAACATACCAAAATGCAAAACACTTGTTTAAAGAAAAGACATTTTTATTTTTCCCCTGTTAGCCCGGATACTAACATTCGTTTTATTTAATGTTTGATGTTTGATGATAACATTTAAAAGTATCTATCACATCAATTAGTATAGCAAGGAAAAAAAAAGTCAAAATACACACTCAAGCAAAAAAAATCTATCTTAGATATAAATTAATTTATCTACGTGTCTTACTAATTGAACGCGATGCTTCAGATACACGTACACTGGTAACCAATATATATAGTGTCTCTGAACGATGCACGACGGCCTAATGTAATTCATTAACGCCTCTGCTAGATTACAAGAAATTTGCCAAAGAATTCCTAATGTACGGAACGGATACGTGTAAAAATGCCTTCTTTTCCTAAAATTCAATACCAGGTGTCGTCCTAAATGAAATCGCATCAGTATACAAAAGCGTATTTATATAAATATAGCTAGCTCGTGGTACTTTAGGTGGTAATTGACCGTAGAGATAGGCAATATTTGAAATTGATAAAAATTATATTTTCTAGAGTAAACACGATGATAAGCATTTACTGTTATGACGTGGAGAATTTGTCAAGTCTAGGCATTTGTCATCTAACATTTCTACCCTCTGAGTAATCTACATATAATTTTGAATAAAATAAATCCGAAAATTTACTGCACTTTAAAATATTATAAAAGTTTGATGTCACTTATGGTAGTAAATTAATTCGTCATCTGGCGCCAGACGGCCACTTATTAATACGGTCATGCAATGTCGGCCAGAAATAATAGCAACAGATATTAATAAGTGGATCTGACTATAAAGTAAATAAAGTTAAAGAATTCAGTTCAAATAGGTAGGGGATAGAAGTATGACAATCAATTACACAAAAATCGATAATGATCATTCTAATCAATCAATTTTAATAATAACAAAACTGATTATCGTAGACCTTATAATATGTGTGCTAAAATGTTACGTAATGTAATACTTAGTAGTCTTTGGTATGGTAGGTCTCTCTGCACAGTATGTATTGAGTACTATAAAAAGGCTTACTTCTGATGGCGCTTACAGTACGGGATGGACCTATAGTGGGTTTGTGATGAAATCTCCTTTTTCAAAATCCGCATTCCAAAATCCCCTGTGCTCAAATCCCTTACTTCAAAAAAAGCCCTAAGAGAAATTCCCCAAGGACAAAATCCCCCATTTTTAGATTTGCTGTTATTAATGGGTTGGGTATGAATGTATGATATACCCTTTTCCAAAATCTCTTTCCCGAAATCCCCTTTCCAAAATTCCCTGTTCCATAATCCCCTGTGCTGGAATCCCTTACTTCAACAGACTCTGAGGGAAAATCCCCACGGGACAAAATCTCTCATTCTTAGATTTGGTGTTATTAATTCTGTTTCGCGACAGAAGTGAGATACGTATGGGGGGGGGCATACTGGCACCCTGCAACACCCCTGCTTGTAGTTTCTGTAGGTTAATAAGTATGTATGTAGGTGGGAGATTTTGGCATAGGGGTTTTTGTCCCGAGAGATTTTGGAAAAAGGGATAAAAAAAAATTAGAGATTATGTCCATAGGATTTTGAAAAAGGAGATAACGTAGGGTTCCCGTTATTAATTCTGCTGCCGCGACACCTAAAAATGGAGAACCCTACCTAATACCTCATTTCAAAATACCTTTTGGACAAAATACCTTTTTTTGATGGACTGACCTTTGGACATAATTTTTTTGGTGAAAACACCTATTGCACAAAATACCTTTTTATACCCTCCACAGGAAGGTATATTCACTTTGCCATTACGTTTGTAACGCCAAGAAGGATTCACCGGAGACCCTATAAAGTATATATATTCTGAATCAGGATCACATTCTGAATCGATTTAGCCATGTCCGTCTGTCTGTCTGTCTGTCTGTCTGTCTGTCTGTCTGTCTGTCTGTCTGTCTGTCTGTCTGTCTGTCCGTCTGTCTGTCTGTCTGTTGAAAGCACGATAGCGTCCAAAGGAATTGACCTAGGCGAATGAAATTTTGTGAGACGACTTCTTTTTACCGTCGTCAGGTTGGTATTGAAAATGAGCTATGTCGGTCAAGTAGTTCTGGTACCTCCCATACAAAACCACTATTAGACCCACGTCTCTCTCTGTCTGTTGAAATCACGATAGCGTCCGAACGAATCGACTTAGGCAACTGAAATTTTATGAGAGGTCTTATATTTCTAGCCTTCAAGTTTGTATTAAAAATGGTCCATGTCGGTCAAGCAGTTCTGTTACCTCCCATACAAAACCACTATTGAACACACGTCTCTCTCTGTCTGTTAAAGCACGATAGCGTCCAAACGACTTAACTTAGGTGAATGAAATTTTGTGAGAGGACTTTTTTTAACCGTCGTCAGGTTGGTATTGAAAATTGTCTATGTCGGTAAAGTAGTTTTGCTACCTACCATACAAAACTAATATTGGACACATACTAACACGCATGGCAAGCATTTTGCATGACTTTTATGCAGTGGAGGGTATCAAAGCATCGACCAGGCCGATGATAACACTTTTACTTGTTTCTAAATCTCTTTTGTTAGAATACTTTCGTGTCGGGAAAAGGTATTTTAAAGGTATTTTCAGATTTCCAGAACCACGACGATGTCGGTGTAGTTTTGACGTTAAAATTAAGCAAATAACATAAAATAAACTTTGCACATACCTAACCTTACACCTACTCCAAATCCAACAGTGACTCCAAGCAGGGGGTTGCAGGGGACAGCATGCCCCCCATACGTTGACATATCCACATTTCCAAAAAGGTATTGTGCGAAAGGTATTTTGTCCAAAAGTTAATTTAGGAAAAGGTATTTTGTCCAGAAGGTTTTTTGTCCAAAAGGTATTTTGGAAAAAGGTATTTCGAAAAGAGTATTTCATCACTAACCCCTAAAAATGGCGTTAAAAAGGATTTGGAGTAGCTGCAAAGTTGGGTATATGCAAAGTTTAGTTTGCTTGTGGGATATTTTGGCATAGGGGATTTCGTCCCGGGAGATTTTTCAAAAAGAGATAATAAACAAGTAAAAGTGATATCATCGGCCAGGCCGATGCTTTGATACCCTCCACTGCATAAAAGTCATGCAAAATGTTTGCCATGCGAGTTAGTATGTGTCTAATATTAGTTTTGTATGGTAGGTAACAAAACTACTTTACCGACATAGACAATTTTCAATACCAACCTGACGACGGTTAAAAAAGTCCTCTCACAAAATTTCATTCACCTAAGTTAAGTCGTTTGGACGCTATCGTGCTTTAACAGACAGAGAGAGACGTGTGTTCAATAGTGGTTTTGTATGGGAGGTAACAGAACTGCTTGACCGACATGGACCATTTTTAATACAAACTTGAAGGCCATAAATATAAGACCTCTCATAAAATGTCAGTTGCCTAAGTCGATTCGTTCGGACGCTATCGTGATTTCAACAGACAGAGAGAGACGTGGGTCTAATAGTGGTTTTGTATGGGAGGTACCAGAACTACTTGACCGACATAGCTCATTTTCAATACCAACCTGACGACGGTAAAAAGAAGTCGTCTCACAAAATTTCATTCGCCTAGGTCAATTCCTTTGGACGCTATCGTGCTTTCAACAGACAGACAGACAGACGGACAGACAGACGGACAGACAGACAGACAGACAGACAGACAGACAGACAGACAGACAGACAGACAGACAGACAGACAGACAGACAGACAGACAGACAGACAGACAGACAGACAGACAGACAGACAGACAGACAGACAGACAGACAGACAGACAGACAGACAGACAGACAGACAGACAGACAGACAGACAGACAGACAGACAGACAGACAGACAGACAGACAGACAGACAGACAGACAGACGGACATGGCTAAATCGATTCAGAATGTGATCCTGATTCAGAATATATATACTTTATAGGGTCTCCGGTGAATCCTTCTTGGCGTTACAAACGTAATGGCAAAGTGAATATACCTTCCTGTGGAGGGTATAAAAATTAGACATTATGTCCAATAAGGGATTTTGGAAAAGGGGATAACGTAGGGATCCCCCTATAGACCTAGCTACCTCAACCGTTGGTTGATTATATTTTAAGTTTGTTGACCAAGTGAGCTTTAACAGCTCGTTAAGTTCTTCGTTGAATATCATCTCCATAGTCCACACTCCATCGATACATACTCGACCGCAAATCACCCGAAGATGATTACTCTCAAAGTGTCCCAAGAGGTTTTTATTTGCTTTCGATAAGGTCCATGCTTCTGCATCATACAGAGGAACCAAAGTTCTATACGAGAGAGATGCCTTCTTAATCCGAAGAAATTGCGATTGGCAAAAATGATTTTTCGCTAGATCTTCGCACCGATGTCATTTTGCGACGTAATTGGTTGGAAAAAGCTTTTAAATACTTCGAACTTATATCTATCTATTCATTGTAACATTTTGTCTTTGTCGCCGATGTTGAGAATCCTTTCTCGATTACGGCATGTAAAGGGTGTCCTCTAAAATTCACGCAAAATGTAATTTTGATAGAAAATATAGATTTTTAATTAGAAAGCTTAAAGCTTTTTATTTGCTTCATAGACTATACAGATTGGGGTTATGTATAGAATAGCACATCGGATAAATGGCCGCCACGGCTTTGCTGGCAACTACGAACTATTTTGTTGAAATTTTTTATGACCGTTTCGCATAAATGTGGCTGAATTGTATTCCTCTTTAAAGGCATTGGTGGTCGTGGGCTTGTTTGCATAGACCTTTGACTTCAAAAAAACCCAAAGAAAAAAGTCCAATGGTGTAAATCGCAAGACTTGGATGGGCAATTTTGATCGGCCGATTACACGATTAGGAAATGATTCATGCAGTGCATGTGGCACCTTCTTGTTGAAACCACATGTTGGTCACATCCATATCTTGCAATTTAGGAACCTAAAACTGGGTTACCATATTACGATAACGAATACCATTAATTGTTACTGCCTGACCAGCCGCATTTTCGAAGAAGAATGGTCCGATAATGCCTCCAGCCCAAAATCCCCACAAAACAGCGTTTGCATTTGTTTCTCAACAATTACTCGTGGGTTTCCTTTTCCTGAACCCCAAATGCGACAATTTTGATGAACGAAGCCATCAAGATGAAAATGAGCCTCATCACTCATCAGCATCCACTTGTTGTTGTTTCAAAATTCATTCACCGAACTCTTTTCGCGCTGCATGGTCACTGGTCAGTAGTCTTAAGTGCTTGAGTCAATTAAACTTTGTAAGCATGAAGTTTCAAGTCTTTCCTGAAAAAATTGGTTATAGAGGGCTTCTCGAAAAGTCCAATACTTGAATATGGTGCCGAATTGATGTTCCTGGACTGTCAGCAATACTCTCGTGAAGTGTTTCGATGTTTTCTGTTGAACAACTTGTGACAGGACACCCAGAGTGCTTAAGATCACTAATTGATCCAGTCTCCCTGAATTTTTCAATTATTCTCTTCACGGTTGATAGTTTTAAATCAATATGAAGGCCAAATTTTGTTCGAAAATTGTGGACTGTAGCTGACAAACCTTCATTATTTTTAAAATATTGATCAACAATGAAAATGCATTGTTCTTTCGTATAGCGCTGCATTTTTACTAACTCCGGATCAGCTGTCACATTGTTATCTTTTGTTACTTTGGCATCACTGTACTATTAAATGGCGCAAAATTCAAATTTGACGTGAATTATGGGACTCCCTTTGTAATCGAATTAAATGGAAATTGTAGTAAGCTATCTGAGAAATTTTAAATCACAAGGAGCAGAAAATTGGTATCTTCAATTAATAAAAAGTATGAAGAATGAACATTTTCGTCCAATAAATTTTTGGAAAGCTAAAATCTTAACAAAAACTATTGAAATTCTATAAATTAAAAAAAAAAAACATTGAAATGAGTAAATATTTTCTCAGCTGAATATATAATTATGTCTATCTCAAAAAATAAGATAAGTAAGATAATCTGGGTGATCACAGAATCCGTCGTATTCTGAATTTTGTTACGAATCCCGAAAGAACTATCACAGAATCCGCTGTATTGGAAATTTTTATTACGAATTAAATTCGTAGCAAACATTTCTTATACGACGGATTAAATTTGTAGCAAAAATTTCCACTACGACGGATTCTGTGATAATTCTTTCGGGGTTCGTAGTAAAATTCCGAATGCGACGGATTCTTACGGTGGCTTATCACCAAAAGTGTTTTATTTGTCACCAGGAATAAAAACTCACACAAACGAGCAACAAACTAACCCTAGAATCTGTTAAGCCATTTAAATAACAGAAAAAAAAAAAACAGCTGTTGAAATTTATTGATTAATTTTTTTAGACAATTATTAAAATAGTTATTGTTGGTAATAAATTTAAAATATTAGGTATTATCTCAGTGCAGCATGCATAATTTCATTGTGTGATTATTCAAAATATGAGTAAGTATTTTAGAAAACGAAACAAAATTGCAAATCAACACACTCACAAAATACTGAGACAAACTCACCTCGAAACGTTGGAAATAAATAATGTTCCAATACAAGAAAATGTCGACTTAGAGATTCGTGAAATTTCTTGAATAACTTGAGGTCTGCAATTTTGAATAGAAGAGTTTTAATTGTTCATGTTCATTGTAAACTAAAATTAATGCCAATTCAAACAAATTGGAATGATATATGTGTATAAAATTATTTAAAAAAGTCATTGTTCAGTTTTAAGTTTTAACTTGTAGTTATTCATACAGAATCCGAATTGGTACAATAACAACCGATAGCGCCGTCGGAAAACGTATGCGTGTTAGAGAATGTAAAGCTAAGTACACACAATCTAACAATCGATCTTACAATATTGTCAGATCTGTCAATGCTCTGGCAATGACTGACAAGTGACAATGAACTTACAATAACCAACTACCTTTCAATAAAAAAATGGCCGTTCACACGTTTTACTGTCAGATGGAGGTCTGACAATATGCTTACAATGACTTTTCTGGCAAAATTGTCAGACAAAATTGTGAGTTCAGACGGTTGTAAGACATTTGGGAAATATTTTTTACTGATAGATCTTAGCTTAAGGATTTATGATTGATGGCGATATTCGATTTAAGGTAAAACAAATCTTTGCGCTCGATTTTAGGACGGTAGGTAGGTAGCCGGATGAATTGCTAGGAAACTATGACCTCAATTGTTTGTTTAGACATAGACACACAACTTTTCCGATCCCGCAAGGAGCATGCATATAACGTATCGTAATGTAACATAGCTAACGTGCTGAATAATTATGCTCAGTTTTGTCGGCGCTGTGGCTCAGTGTTAAGTTAGGTTAGGTTAGATTGAGTAGGGTGTGAGTTCATCACATTGGACTAGGCACCATATTTGGCCCATCGCCATCCCTGGGGAACCTTAACGGTCAACAAACCTAAACCACTTCGCCCAAACAATTAATTTCCATGCAAAACCTGAAAATTGTTTAAATTTTGTTTGCGAGGCCAACCTCCTCCAAATTGTCGAAGAAGTGCCTTCCAAGGTATTTCCTTCTGTACCGAGCAATACCTTGACATTCACAGAGGAGATTGCGTTATATCCTCTGCGACATGTAAGTGTTCGCAATACCTGCATGTGTCCGTATCTGTTAAACCTAATCTCTTAGCGTGCTTCCTTAGAATACAGTGCCCAGAGAGTATTACTATTGCTGTTGGTAACTTTGATCTGCTGAGCTTTAGTAATTCCGCAGATTTTTTCCGATCTAGCTTAGGCCACAGAGCCTTTGAGACCCTGTGCCCTACATCCAACTATCTCTGATCTGCCCTATTTTTAATTTTCTCGAGAATGATTCTCTTGGCCACGGATATTGGTTTGGTGGTCTTATGCTCTCAATACTATCATTAAGTGGAAGCTTTGCTCCGGATTTGGACAGAACATCAGCCCTTTTGTTACCTTCAATATCACAGTGTCCGGGTACCCAACATACCTAATCTGACTTGGTTCTGCGCGCATAATGCTCTGAGCATTGTGCGGCAGCTCCTGACTAGGTCAGATTTGTCTCAGTGTTACACTGGTGGCGTTTAAATATGATTGAGTTCGAACTCCAGTTGTATGCGATGGATATCCCTCTGGCGGTAGTTGACAAAAGACTAGAACTGACGAATGGAGATCTACGAACGGTAATTACGGTGATCAGGCGATAGGCCTAACATGTTCAAAATCGGACAAAGGGGCGTGGTACCACATATACAAAAAAAAACATTCAAAATCGTGTATCTCGAAAACCACCAAATCGATTGAGCTCAAACTTAGAGATAATCTTAGGTATTGGCCGTAGAGTGCTTCTGTGAAGATTGTCGAAAATTTGACAAAGGGGCGTGGCATTTCCCTTACAAAAAAAAAAACATTCACAATCTTATACCTCCTATACAAAAAAAAACTTCTATGGGGTGAACCTCGATGACGTTATATCTCGATAACCACTAGGCCGATTTTCATGAGTCTTTTTTTTTGTTTTGTTCGTATTGCTGTATTTCAGGTTTAGGCAAAAAGAAAGTTCCAGCAAATCGATTTATTGTCATTTCTCGCATTTTACGAAAGAACATTGTTATCTAAGACCTCAGCAATACAATTCCTGTGCATGGGTAAAGCCAGGCGGGTACATCAACCTCTATTATATAAAACAACTAGCTGAACCCCCGCCAGCTTCGCCAGGCCTTTTGTTGCTTTTTTAATTTTCTATTTTATTTTATTTATTTTCGGGTGACAATGTTTTAATTTTTTGTGTTGGAGGTGCCACGTCCCTTTATCCAACTTTGACAAATCTTCACAGAAGCACTATAAGGGCCAATACCTAAGATTATCTGTAAGTTTGATCTCAATCGATTCGGTGGTTTTCGAAATATACGATTTTGAATGTTTTTTTATGTGCGGTGCCACGCCTCTTTGTCCGATTTTGACCAATCTTCACAGGAACACTCCACGACCAATACCTTTGATTATCTGTAAGATTTATATCAATCGATTCTGTGGTTTTAGAGATATGTATAAGATTTTGAATGTTTTATTTGAATGGGCGGTGCCACGCCCCTTTGTCCGATTTTGAATTTGTTTAGCCTATCACCCAATCACCGTAATTACCGACATTTAAAAAAAATTAATAAAATCGGTTGAAAATTACGGGCGACAGAGGGAAACAGTTTTTTCTACTTTGGTTTTTATTATATATAGAGGTAGAGAAGATAAGTGGCAAAAACTGTATGTTTCCCTCTGTCGCCCGTAATTTTCAATTAATTTTGTTGAATTTTTTTTAAATGTCGGAAATTGATAGCCAAAAAAAAAAAAAATAAATAAAAATTTTAAAAAAGCAAAAAAGGCCTAGCGAAGCCGGCGGGGTTTCAGCTAGTATTTTATATAGCAAACGACAAATTTGTAAAGAGTCATTAGACGTTATGCTAAATTCTAAAAACCTACATAACCCACGCTAGTAGTGACATTGGCCATTTGATACGTCTTTTTCTATTGTTCGGTGATCTATCACACATCAGATTTCATTGTGGTCCAATTATAAAATTGTTTTACTGTCATCAAGTTCTTTCGAAGTTATCCTTTAATGCATTTTATTTTTCGAATCGAATTCGTACATTTACTGATGTCCTACACTGTATGATGGAACAGTTGCGCCCTAACGAATATTCCAAATTTTTTCTCTACCCTCTTTATCGAAGTAATAATACCTCCACCCAAAAGTATGCAATATTTATTTCACAACATTCACACTGGTGGGTGAAGAAAATGGATCAAATCGATGCTTGAAAGTCGAAAAATAACTGCCAGTATCAGTAACAGCCGTAAGAGGCTGCCATCAGGGAGGAGTACTCTCACCCCTACTATGGTCTCTGGTTATCGATAACCTACTTTAAGACCGCAGACGACCTACTCATAATCATTAGGGGCAAATAACCAAACGATGTCACAACACGTATGCAAAACGCCCTTAAAATAGTCGTAGACTGTTGTGGAAAAGAACGTCTTTCTATAAACCCCAGCAAGGTTGTCATAGAGCCTTTTACGAAGAGAAGAAATTTAAGTCTATAGCAAATTTCAATCAATGACACAGGCATTGAGTACTCTAACGAAGTAAAATATCTTGGAGTGATCATAGATAAAAAAATTAAACTGGAACTCCCAGATAAACAACAAAATAAGCAACAAAAGCTTTCTGGGCTTGCCGCAGCATGTATGGTAGAACCTGGGGGATCTCTCCAAAGATCACACACTGGATCTACACGGTCATGGTCAGGCCCATTATAACACACGCTTCAATAGTATATGGTGGAACAATGTCACCCAAAAAACAACCATAAATAAACTAAACAAGGTACAACGGCTGGTCATGCTTACCTGTCCCTGCAGCTATAGAAGCCTTAATAGGACTACCACTCCTCCACATCTACATAAAAAAAGTGGCAATACGCAGCTCAGCAAGTTTGACATAAGCGAACAAGTTAAATATTAGCGAACAAATGGAACTACTTTCCGAACTTCTAGAACTTTAAATGATCTGTGCGGTTCCAGACCGCTTACGAAAGACACTATGCTTCAACAAAAAATTCTCCACGGAGAACACAACCAGGGAAGCATGGGTTAGCAATAACACACCAAACTGCAAAAACGGCCTAAAGTGGTATACGGATGATACTAAAATGGACTCGTTGGTGCGAGCTGGTATCCATGGACCAAATCAGAGCGTCTCAGTACCTATGGGAAAAAGCTTCCAGTATATTTCAGGCAGAGCTCAATGCCATTAAAGAATGCGCAAACAATTCAGGTGTTAAAGGCGCTAACATTCATATATTCACGGACAGCCAATCAGATTTAAAGGCCCTTAGCTCACACATTTTTGACTCCAAATCAGTACTGCACTGCTTCAATTTCCTCCAGATTATGGTGGGTCCCTCCCCGGCCATTAGGGGATTGGAGGAAATGAAAAAGCTGATGAACTAGGTCGATGTGCATCTTATTGCTCCGGCAAGTCAGACATTAAAAAAAAACTTATGGCTAAAGTCTGTACTTACAGTTCTCACTTCTGGATATCTGCCCCACAGATGTACTCTCCAACGATCCGCCGAGCATTTCCGCCAAAACCTCTTCGATGTACTCGCGTATCTGTTGCTTTTGGTTGGCATTTATAGTCGATGGTGCTTCACTTACGCTCTCAAAATCTAAAACAAAAAAAAAAAACACAATCAGTTTCCATAATAAAATTGCCTTCATAACTCACTACATAAAAACGCCGAATCGTTGGGATCACACAGCGGAATGTATATCTCACTTCTGGCACGCATTGGATACGCATACGCCGGTGTGGCTCTCTTCACCGAATATTGTTCCTCGACCCATGTGGACGTTTTGCCATAAGAGTCTGTCTTTTGGCTGCACAGTCGGCATTTCCATTCACCGTCTTTGGGGACCAATTCGGAGCATTTTTCGCCACCGCGGCATACGAATTTGGCACATGAGCAACATGCTATGCATCTGAAATGACAGAATTTCAGAAATCAGATACTTTGCCTGGTATGGAGGATATGAGTGGACTTACGTTTTGGAGTCTTCTGTATCGATTGGAGCGAAGCAGACATTGCAGAATTGTTCATTTTTCTTCTTCTTATTGATTGTGTTACGTTCTGCGATGCGGCTGTAAAGAATAAGAGACGAGGAGACTATTAATAATTTGATTCTGCTTTGGCATTGCGCTATAGATAGATTTGGGCAAGTTCGCTGCACTTGAAATGGCGTTATTTACTGCCTAAAGTCAAGTTCAATGTCGAAGATTATGGCCAACGCATTTTAATGGATTCGCCTTAAAAGTTATGGTACACTATAGCACTCATCCGACTGGGAGGGGGTGAATGATTGTTTTTGTTTACAACTGCGAAATGGAAATATTATGCCGTTTAATTGTTTACCCTTTTCGGGAAAGGAATATTAATTTACAGTTTAGAACGCGTATGGGTGATGACTGGGGGGGTAATTATCGAGGGAAATATGCATTTGGTGAGTAGTTTCATTATGACTGTTATTTAACATTATTAACCGACATTTCGGACGTTTAAAAAATACACAATGTCTATCCGAATTCGATTTTTTTAGCCGAAGGCACGAGACGAATGCTTTAGGAATTTGCAGGTAATCGTCGTATTAACAAATTAACTTCATAATGTCGCTCAATGATATTTTTCATTACTGTGACACTTGACTTAACCCAAAAACTTTGTTATTATGTTACTCAAATTGAACCTTGTCAAGTTACATTAATTTTCGTACCTTCAACTTAAAACATATATTGGCCTATACTCTGATCAGCTAAAACATGGATACAAGATGAAGCACCGCCATCGGTATCAAGCGAGTGCATTGTGCACTCTTTACCGATCATGGTTCATTTCGTCCGAGTTAGTAAGGGTATTCACTTAATTTGATAAATTTATGCAGCTCGTAAATGTATAAATTTCTGCGGTGCTTTAAATGAACACCTCTCGGAAATGTTATTGCGTAAACCGCGTAAATCGACTGTAAATCTGGAATCAAACAAACAATTCATACGGGCTGTTTGACATTTGTGACTTGCGTAACTTTTCGCGGTTGGTTTCCGAGCCTAAATGGTCGCGGAAAATTATGAGGTCTGCGTAAACTATTCTCCATACAAAATCTGACAGTTCATTTACGAGGGTGTAAATTTCTGCAGTTTACGAGGCTTTTACGCATTTAAGTCAATATATAACGCGCGTTGCCCAAACTCGTTTTATACTCTATCTCTGTCACCTTTTCTCACTCTCCCATTTCTCATGCTGTCCCAGCTGCTTCATCACCCACTCTACCCCTCCCGTTTCCTGTCACTATTTCGTTTCATCGGAGTTCGGAACTAATACATAAGAAGTTTTTTATTATTTTAGAAAGGTATATTGATTGGAAATGAGAAAGTTTGGTGCGATTCAGTAGTGCATTTTATTTTGTATTTATTTTAAATCACTGTAAATCAGAGCTTGTGAGTCTCAACAATCTAATGTATGCCGAAAGAACCATTCTTTGAACCAGGTGATGTGATATAAAGCAAACAGAAGGTCGGTTTACAAAACATCTATCATCCTCATTCCCATTAACAAATATGGCGTTAGGCAATAACGCCCAAGGAAAAAGCACCTTAATCGATTTGGAAATAACCCTCAAAAAAATGCATAGCGCCCAAAAATTAACAACAAGATGGAAATAAAGCCCAAAAATAATTTGCAGTTTAATACGTATGTGGGGCATGTAGCCCCTGCAACCCTCCTGCTTGGGGTTACTGTTAGATGTGCAAAATTGGATATATTGAAGTTTTTTTTTTTGCAGTACAAACTCCCACCTACTCCAAAATCCAACAGAAAACCCAAGCTGGGGGGTTTCAGGGTGCAGCATGCCCCCCATACTTATGCCACTGTTTATGCATTTCCACTTACTTTTTTCGGCTTAATTGCTTGTCAAAAAGACGAACCCTGGAAAGGAAATAACACCCAAAATGAGGAAACATTTTGCAACAACAAATTGTACGAGTTCCTTGGGCGTTATTACCTACCGCCATCAAATATTCTCTTCACACTCCCTCTTACATTTTCTGATGACAATGCTATATTAGCAGTTGGTCGTTGACCAATAAAATAGTACAAGGCGCGCTTAACTGGATAAATGAGTGAAGAAAACAATCGGGAACAGCTTTTAATGAAACGAAATCCGTTTCGTAGAATTTACGTAGGTATATAAGCAATCAAAAAGCTTGCCTGTATTTATAAAGACGGTGCTAGTTCCATTGTTACAAAAGAGGTATCTCGGTAGGACTCCCTATATGCAAAGTTGAAATGAAAGTCGCACTTAAAAGAGGAGAAATGGGAATGGTTAAAATATAGGCACCCTAGGCTTACTTTCGCCGAACCATTCGTGTATGTGTGAGTTTTGGGATTTATTGAGGTGAATAGAAGGGACCTACAATTTTATGCCGACCCAAACGGCTGAATTAAAGTAACGAAAAGGAGAGGAGACAAGATGCACACCTGGCCAAGTCCAACGCCCACGGTGAAAGGTAGGTATTTATTTAACGCCGTTCACCAGGACACAGCTTTGACAGTTTGCGTAAAGAGATTGAATTCCTCTCAAGAGAGAACCGTCAATTCCATACTCATGCAATACACAACAGAGTTTACGTCGAGGGACTCGGTCGTATGCTTTCTCGAAATCTACGAAGCATGCGTAAACAGGTGTAGCATACTCCCAAGCCTTCTCAAGTACCATTCTCAGAGTGAATAAATGGTCGGTTGTACTTCTGCCGGGACGAAAACCGCACTGCTCATCTTTTCGGGGGAGACTTAAAAGTGATATACCCCTGTAATTGGAGCAATCACTTTTATTATTAAACATTTAAGTGGCCTCAACTCCAAATGCGTTTCGCCCCGATGTGGTGGGTGGGCTCATCAGTAGACGAACCACCACATCTGTCTAGACGCACTATTTACTCGATGTTTACCGAGACTTTATGGAATCACAAACACAAAGTGACTGTGAACCATAACCTAATACGAGTCTTTGGTCAAAGACTAATCGTATAGGATTATTTGCCCGTGGCCTGGCGCAGTTTAATACCAAAAATGTTTCAAGTCAAGAATAAATTCAAGAAATGAATATCTCTCACTTTTATCTCTTTTCTTGAAAAGGAACACAATCACCTCAATCTTCCAACCGCTGGGAGTTTCGCCACATTCTCAGGCCACTTTAATGACACGAGAGAGCCTCTTCAACTAAAGCCTTTTTTTGGCTGGATTTTTCATCAACTCCGGCAGATTTGCCAGCTTTTAGCGAGCTCCTCTATCGTGTTACTATTTTCCGCCCTGCTTAAGGCGATGGATGTGTCATCCTCAATGTCCTGGATTGGATTGAGCAATTCAGAAAAGTGCTAGCTCCATCTGCGCAAGATCTCCTCCTCATTGGAAAGAAGTGTACCATCCTTGGATTTGACACCTTCAATAATGTTCCACTTCCTTCCTCTAAGACGGGGGATGCCAAAACACCTTGCTGGCAGATCTGTGATCACGGTCTAATTTTTTGCCGAACTCCTTCCAAGATTGTTCTTTGGCTGCTTTAACAGCCAAATTGCTAGTTATTCGCACTTCAATGTACCGGTTTCGAGAAGGTGAGTCCCCCAAGTGAATCCACACCTTGAAAGCCTTCCTCTTCTTTCTGATGACTTCTTGAACTCCGGGCGTTTTAAACCAAGCGGTTCTTTTCTCACCACCAGCCGCCACACCGAGCCGCTTCACTCCCCAAACATGTCCTGCAGAGGCAATGACTGCTGTTGAAAACAACTGCCATTCTTTCTATAGGGACGTTCTCTCAAAATTCAGCAAAATGTTATTATAATGGGTAGAAGACTGGTGTAGGAAAGATACCTCAAAATGCGGAAAAAAATAGTACATCTTTTGTTAATTCTACAGAAACTTCTTTTTTATGAGATATTCGGTTTCGTTTGCGTAGAACGGTTTTGAATAAGTTGATTCAATGACAAACTATGACATTCGGGACATAACAACTGAATGGGCATCAATGTTCCGAACGATAGTCTTTACTTTTGTCTCAATAGAAGAGACTTTGGCCAATTGCCTTTACTACGTCATACTTCCGTTGCCACTTCCGCGTTCTGAAAAACTTCCAAGAGGGAATCATTCACGGAAAAAAATATTTTGGTATCGTCAAATCCGCTAAGTGAACAGTTCCCCGTGTGGGTAATGTGAATGAGTTTCACTGTATCGTTGAAAACGTTCAAATCAAATTTTTCCCGAACAAAATGACATTTCTTGCCCGCATCAAATTCATTGCGGATTTCATAGGTTTTCTTGCTTGCTGCATGTCGTGAGCATTTTAATATAAAAAATTTACATACAAAACAGCTGCTTCATTAAGCCCAACATTTGTAATAAATCTATTGCACAGATTGAACTTTATTAAAATCAAAAAATAAACATTCTGAAAACACATTTCGTCTGGAAGTTCCGTGAAACCACTCATTGCTCATTTCAGCCTGTCTCGTATTCTTCTCTGACAACAGCGCTCATTTCGTTCTTCCTCTTATTTTTACAAGAATAGAGCTAACGTATACATTTTTACATAATTAAAAACTGTTTTTTATTTAAATCAGTTTTAAAACAAACTTTTTATAACCTCCGACGTATGCAGCTACACGGATTTGTGTTCACAAATGAAAGACAGCCGTTTGACAGTGAAACTACCTTTCCCAAAAACGTGTCGATAAGGAAACTTTTCCGGCGGATTCCACGATAGCAGTAGAAGGTGAAAGGGAATCGAATAGGTGAAGTGAAACTCAATTCCGACGGATTCCACGATAGGGGTGAACATTCATCGTTGCAACAAGTCTTACAACCGATTCGTGTCACAAAAAATATTACCAAATCAACACGCGTTCAGAATCAATCAAAATGTAGCTCTATGGTGCATAATCAAATATTTAAAGCTGCCCACCTAACATAACCTAATCAAACCTATAAAACTTCACACCAAACTTAGTATAGCTGCCGAAAATGCAAATATAGTCAGAGACCACAAACTGTATGCGATGGGTAATGTCTTGTCTATATGTCGAAACATTACCCAACACACTGCGAGTGTACACACGAACCGACAATGTTTTTGCAACTCTCCCCTTCGGCAAACTCAAATTGAATAATAAAAAACAATTTCACTTAGCCAAAGTGTATTAAGTAAACAAAACGTTGTGTGTTGTACATAATATTGCTATCTAACCTCTCCATATACTAATTCGTCTTCTTCGGTCTGCAGAAGATACCTACATTCAATTACATCACATACCTACCTCCACCACGTCCTACAAAATTGCTTAGCACTGAAACTAATTGAACCAGAAATGAGAATTAAATGAAAAAAAAAATAAACTTTGTAAAAACTATAAACAAAGTTACAAGTAAAACACCAGCATCATCAATATCATAGTCATAGATAGTGGCGCAGCAGCGGCAGCACTCGTGCATCATCATAACGTGTGTAATGTGTATCTATGCCCATTTCTTGTGAGTATTTTTGTATCTTTTTTTTTTTGCAACGCTGACTTACGCAAGCAGTTTTTCCATTTTCAGGAAATTAAGCGGTTGCTAGACTAGAGCTGGTTTATAGCCACCCTCCCGCTCCAGCTCCCATGTACGTGTTCCATATGTGGATTTTCTTTATGTGGAAAAAGTTTTTCCCCTCTAATGCATTTTAATCAGAAGGTGCTTTTTTTTCTGTCTTCTGTTCATGGTCGGCGCGGGTTCGTTGAAACCACAAAAGTTAAAAGCCTGACTGGATGATATCCGGCGGTGACCATAGAGCATGTAAATTGAAATTAGACTTGATTTTCAGTGGTCAGTAATTGGATGAACTATATATCTTTTAAAAATACATTTTTTTTATTGAGATTTAAAATAACGTAACAAAAATAAGTTGATGCTAAATGCATGCATGGTTTTCCTACTTTTACAGAACAATCACAATTATACATAATACGGCCAGAAAGGCTCTTAGTTTTTGGTAGAATGAAAATATATACAGTGTGCTTATTTATATTGATGAAATAATGTGATGAAGGTGGACAGATGGGTAGACGTAGTGTTGCGAGGTAAGTGATTGGCATCAGAAGTTTTTAAGTTCAATTTAGGAAGTTATTTCCTGGAATGTTGACGTTATTCAGTAATTCCCAACGCAAGATTTAGGAAAGACACTCATGTGTAACGACGGAGCCGGGAATGTGTACATTTATGATCGGCAACTCTCTTGGATTTATCCGAAGAGCTTGGCATCGACTTAAATCCTTCCATAGTCGAAAATTTGGTTTAATTCAGCTGAAATTCGACGGTGAAGTTACAATGATTGGGAGCTCCATTTGCTTAGATGTTGACGTAGATTTCGAAAGCAGTACAAGTCTTTTTTACTAACTTGTTCGATATGTTTTTTATTTTCCGAAGCTGTAACATAAACTCTAAGAGGATTGGCGGTTATAGTCTGGATGCCACGTAAAAAGTCGTCAAAGTTTGCGGAAAAGGCGAACTTAAAAGCCTTCAACAGCGTCCTGAGATATTGACAGGCAGATCTTGGTTCCTTTAGTGAACTAACTTTAGTTGATAAGTTAATTGAAGCAGTACATCTGCAATAAGTTCAAGAACATCTTTTGAAAGTTCTGTGAAAGCTATGAATTCGACTTGAAGCATAGATTTGGCTGGATCTTTGGTCGTTTCGTCTAGAAAGGCAATAACGAGAGTATAAATGGCAAACTTGTCATACGAATTAATTGAATTATTTATAACATACCTTGAATAATGTAATGATGAATAACTTCCAAAAATGGGGGTTTTCAGAGACGGACCCCCATGTAGCTAGCTTTCAAAAAAGTTTGAACTGCAGTTCAATTGAAAGGTTTGCCGTAATCGACTTCTCGTCTTCCTTTAAGCTCTATATGAAACTCCATGATGTCATGGTCAAACCAGGCTTGTATCGCCTTCAAAAGTAAAAAGTTGAGATCTTTGCCAGTATAATTCTGGCCATTTTGTATAATATTATGATGATTGTCGTAGAAAAGATGTCCCAAATCTGCAGCAGTCTTCAGAAAATGTCACCATAAGCCCCATCGAAAAGTTTTATAGACTGCATCGAAGTACATATCGTTTAACCTATGATCCATCTTTTAGATTCCGATGACATTAATATGTTGTTTGCAAAAAGAGGTTGATGGTGATCTAAGTCAAGTTTGGAAATTGAAGGTTGCAAATTTACTCATCTCCAGTTCGGCCAATGTGGTAAGTTCAAGTAGAGTTCTTTATGCCATCAGCAGTAGATACTCAATTTTTATACAATCACTTCAATGTAAACACGTTGTATCTTTCCGTCCACTGCATGGTTTAAAGTTGAGATTGTTAAAGTATTTACAACTTTAAGGCCTGATGTTTGTGGATTTCAATCTCAAAAGCTATCTTTGAAAATTGAAAATCGGCATAGCTAGGCAAAAAATGATGTTAAGTTCTAAAATTAGCAACTGCGTTTGATTAACCATTTTTCTGAAGACACAACTGATACTATCCATCGAAGTTATATGTTCAATATCGTAGCACTTTTGTATTTTTGTGGCTAATGGCGTGTAATAAACAAGTTTATAGTTAACGTCAGTCTCAAATCATACTAGAGTTGTAAAATGACCATCAGCACGAACCAACCAATGGCTCTTCTCTAAGGTTCTGTGCACCAAACTTTGACACGAAATCGCGAATTCTTTTTGCCTTATTCCACGTGAATGTAAATACCAATTGCTTCCAAGGCAGTCATAGCACTGGTTCCTATGTGATATTCAAAGTTAATATTTTCAATAGGTTTTTCTGATCGTAACTTCTTATTTTAATTTTTAAACGTAGTCCGGAGCTCCAGAAGTCAAGCTTTCATACAACACTGTATATAAATAAATTTATTTTGAAACAGCTTCGATTCACTAAAATACATTTTCGACAGCAAGTTTAGCTTAGCTCTATTGGAGTCTTTTGAGTATAGGTACTCGCGGTTCTCAGATAAATGTCCCAATTTCTAAATAAGGCAATAGCCAAATCAAGCTATGACGGCGTTGATGTCGTGCCGAAAATTATGCCCGACGATCACTTTAAATTATTTGATGAAAGTGCACAAACTTGACAATAACTTTAAAAAAATATAAATTCCACTGTCTTCATCAAGTCCTATCCATATACATTTTTAGTTTTTCTGCGAGATCGGCGATCATTTGAAAGTTTCCCGATGATCATTTTCAAGTTTGTTCATAGATTTAGTTAAAGGAAGCGTTGTAGTAATTGTACTCCAGGAGAAATACGTTAATCACA
This sequence comes from Cheilosia soror, assembly GCA_949372485.1. Lineage (NCBI taxonomy): Eukaryota > Metazoa > Arthropoda > Insecta > Diptera > Syrphidae > Cheilosia > Cheilosia soror. Next base: position 35,505,608 of record OX443564.1, on the reverse strand, counting down.
CTGTTCTTTTCAGGGGTTAACTCCACACCGTGTTAAGCATTGAAATGCACGGCCAAATTTCGAAAAGAATCCTCCACGATCACTTTCAAATATTCGAATGATCACTTTTAAAATTGTCCATAAAGTCTCTATCAAGTTCCGATTTTGGTCGGTGATCAGTTTTAAGTTTCTTAACGATTGACGATCACTTTTGAGCTTCGTAGGGCGCGATTTAAAAGAAATAGTTTAACTACTAGACGAAATACACACGGCATATGGACAAACTATGTTCCGAAGATAGTGTTCCTAGAGCATTTTCGAATTTCCCGATGACACTTCTCTGCATCACTTTTAAACGTTGAAATCATTTTCAAATAATTTCCCCACTGTCCTCCAAGGATCATGATCGACGATCACCTCCGAATATTGGATAACCATTAACAGTCTTGCAGTTTCCTAAAGGTCTGTTTTCTTTTTAAATTACTGATGCTGATCATGTTTCGCGATCACTCAAAAATTATTCAAAATTTCGCACGCGCGACGAGTTAAAAATGATTTCCTATAATTTGCTAATCTTTTGACACAAATTCTAAGACAAAAATCAAAAATGACTTGAAAATTTTCACAAATTTACTTTTGATCATCAATCTTTTACAATCACCTTCACACTTTTCAAATTCGCAGAATGTCCGAACTGTCAAATAAAATCGATTTCATTATTTTGCTCATTTGAATTCGAAACCTGATCATCCGCGATCACTCGTTCAACTTATCAATGATCAGGTGAACTTTTAATAATCACGTTCTATGTTAATTTAATATCAATAAACCGGCAAAAAAGATCATTTAACAGTTTTGCGTCATTAAATGAACCCTAAGATCGTCTAAATTAAAATAAAAATCCGTCATTTCCGAAAGTCCTGTTCCAGTTCGTTGGCTTTTCGCACAATTTGTCTACCCACACTTATCACACATGTCGAAAACAGAAGTTAAATGAATCGGTGAAGTAAATCTAAAGTAACAACAAAAATGAGTGATAACAGCGCTGACAGTTCCAACGAGATTCCTAATTGTAAAAATCCAAATTATCATAAGACGCACTATGATGTTCGGGTCTCCTTCTTCTGGGCCAAAGACTGTAGCTATCGTATAACTCCTCGTAGTAGATATCCTCTTCATATTCACTGGAGTTATCGAATTCCACCTCCCGATGGAATGCAGGTGCTGCGGCTAACTTCAATAGAATCACTTCGATGGTGCACACCATGACAAGGAACATGGCAACGGCCAAGTTTGAGTTATTCGACGAAAACAGACCCTCCTGCCAGTGACCGATTATCGATGACATTTTTTTTCTGTAATAGGTTCGATTTGTCCCTGAAGCGTATTTACTGTTTACAATTTATTGTTTATTGTTTTTTTTGTTCGCGAATTTATTTATTTATTTAACCGGCCGAGAGAGAGAAAGATTACGAGTGTCTGGCTACTTTCACACGACTTTGCGGTTCCAATGCCGAGTTCGTTGTGGTGAGCTCTGAATCATGACTTTGGGTATAATGCTAGGCCGAATTGTGGCGAACGGTTTGTTGTTGTTTATGGAAGATAATTTGTTTTATTTTTACTGTCTGCTTTTGTTGCAGTTTTTTTTTTTGTATCTTTATTATTTGTTTATGTTTGTTGTTTACCATTTGGTAGGTGCTTTCAAAGAAATGGTTTAGGCGGTGTAGATACTTACCTATAGATACATGTAGCATACCGGAATGTGCTTAGTTTGCAAGTGGGACTCATTAAGCGATTTGGGGGGGTTGGGGGTTTTAATTTGGTTAATACAGTTGGAGTGGATCACTTTATGTAGACAGAGAGAAATTGTATGTACATTCCATGGAGTAATTGATGGCATAACTGTGGTCAGTTGGTTATTGATATTGGAGTTGTAGTTCGAAAATATTCAGTGCCCCAATTTGGTGAGCTCTCCTGATAAGGAATGGAGAAATAATGCAATTTTCTCGTGGGGTATTTTAAACCCCATTGATTATATAAAATACGCAGATCGGAGGGGTCAATGACGGGAAAAAAATGCCGACTTATTCTGGAATATTGATAATGTACAATACCCTGCTTGGAGTAAGGTGATTGCATTTTTTGATGAATCGCCCCGATCCAAATGTACTCATTGCAGTAAGCAAAATAAACAAAAGAGCAATAATACTGACAGATTTATTAACCAGAAGATGATGAAATGCATTGGCAAAAGTATTATTCAGCTGATGTTTTTTTATATATTTTTCCATTATCTGCAAGTAACTAAGGGTTGAAGACCCTGATAAGGATCAATTGGCGACACTCAGCGAATTTAATCTTATTACGCACTGGAAACTGGTTTCGTCCGACCGGACTTCATTTGCTGAATTTTTAAGAGCGAGTGTTAAGCAGGAAGAAAACAGTAATGTACTTTGAAAATAATGAAAGGCTGAAGAGTCTCAGGGCTCTAAACTGAGTCAGTCAGAACCAGAAGTTGAATAATATACTGCTCTTGAATCAGCTGCAGTGTCATCAGTATAGGTTCGAGGTATTTTGACGTTTTTCGAATTTCGCTAAGAATTTCAATACTACGCAGGGTCATGAAGGGATCTACAAATCAATAGGATCTGCAAATATAATGATCAGAATGCAGTTCATTACACAGAGGCCCTAGATTGTTATAAAGCACTCCAGGAAGTGCATTCGAATGGGTCGTGCAGACCAAAGGAAGGATAGAAAATCAATCAAGATCACGTCTCATAGAGAAATTTACTTTGACAGAGTTTTTCTATGAGTTCGTGAACAAAATGTTATTAGCAATGCCCTACCTAAATGTGACATTAAAATAGGAAGACATCTTGGAAGAAGACGGCTTAACTGCCGAGCTTTTCAAGGCAGCTGGCTTATTAGAGAGCATACACCAACTCGTCTCCAAGATTTAGTCAGAGGAAAGTATGCCCGATGAATGGAGCCTCAGCACTGTTTTTCCGATCCACACGAAGGGAGACCCTCTAAATTGCGCCACTATAGAGGCAACATGTTTCCTTAACATCGCTTACGAGATCCTGTCTGTCGTACTGTATAAACGCCTAAAACTATTTGTCAACGAACTGATTGGACCCTATCAGTGCGGTTTTAGGCCCGGTAAGTTCACAACCGCCCATATATTCACACTACGGCAGATCCTGAAGAAAACCCAAGAAGTCCAAATCGATACTCATCACCTATTTATCGATTTTAAAGCCGCATATGACAGCATTTATAGAGACGAGCTATACAGAGCCATGTCTAGTTTTGGCATCCCTGCCAAACTTGTCAGATTGTGCAGAATGACGATGGAGAACTTTCGCTGCTCCAAAAGGTTGGAAACAATCTCACTGAGACGTTTGATACGAAAAAGGATTTAGACAAGGTGATGCGCTGTCATGTGACTTTTTCAACATCATTCTTGAGAAAATTGTGCGAAACTCGCAAGCCAACACCAGGGGCACAATTTTCCAAAAGTCTGTGCAACTACTTGCATACGTTGACGACATCGACATCATTGGCAGAACACAGCGAGCTGTCACTGGTGCGTTTGCAAGTATCAGTACAGAGGCGGCAAAAATGGGTTTAGTGGTGAATGAGGGCAAAACAAAATATATGCTGTCAACGAGAAGGGGCACACAACATCGACGAATCGGACAGAATGTCACGATAGACAGCTATAACTTTGAGGTAGTTCGGGACTTTGTCTACCTCGGCTCCGCAATTAATTTTGAAAATGACATCACATCAGAAATCAAGCGAATAATTACACTTGCCAACCGCTGTTACTTTGGCCTAAGAAGGCAATTGATTAGTAAGGCCTTTTCGAGACACACCATTCTATTTATGGCACTAATCATCCCGTCCTGCTCTATGGCGCAGAATCAAGGACGGTATCAAAGGCAGATGAAGATCTCTCTGATCGCTTCGAACGCCCAGCCAGATGGCTGGGACATGTAGAGCGGAATGGACAACAATGCTCCGGCCCGAAAAGTCTTCGATTCCAACCGGGAGGGACAACACAGTAGCAGAAGACCTCGCCCTAGGTAGCGCGCACAAGTGGAAGGGGACCACAAAAAACTTGGAGTGCACAACAGGAAGCAGTTAGCCAAAGATCATGCTAACTGGAGAGGCGTACTGGTTGAAGCCCAGATTCACTCCGGACTGTTGTAGCGCTACCTAAAGGCTCCGTCAAACAGAGCGCGTTTTAATGCCGCGTTTCACCGCCGCGTTGTAATATACTGCAATATATCTCCTGTCACACAGAGTGCGTTGTCAACGCCGCGTTGAGCTCACCGCGCCGGTCAAACGCAGCGGTGAAACGCTCTCTTGTGAAAAATTACAGATTATTTCTCTGACGCGGAGCGGGTGATATGGAAGACAATTCCAAAGGAATTAAATGAGAACATTCTTTTTTCTTTTCGGGAATTTCGTAGCACGGCAAATAAAATTAATAATTTGTAATACTTCTCCCGAGAAAGGCGAACCTATAACGCTTCAACAGCGCCCCGAGATGCTTGCAGCTGTTTGACATTTTGAGAGAATTTGATAAAAGCTATCTGTTTGACGTCGTCTAACGCGGCGTTGAAAACGTCGTGTCAAAATAATCTTACCGCCGCGTAAAATAATCTCACCGCGGCGTTAAAAACGCGTTCTGTTTGATGAAACCTTAAGTAAATAATCTTGAAAGAAGAATTATAAAAGCAAAGCCCACTCGATACCACGTCCGAAAACCGGCACAGACTTATTGAATTTATTCGGGGCGAAATGTAGTGGTACTAGTTGCTCTTGCTAAAAAGGCAGAGCACGGTTTTCTTACTCCAATAGTTAAGTGGGTTGATGAAGAAGAGGCTTCTACGTCATCAAGAAGAGGCTTCTCCTTCATTACAGTGTATATAGTGTAATAAAGCCATTGTGATATGAGTTGGATGCCACCAGATCGTCAAGCCGTGCTACCCATCGGAGCGGCAAGGCGCTGCAAAAGGTATAAAGCAGGCTGGTAAGCTCTACGACCAAAACAAAAAAGGCACATCGGTTTCTCATGAGGAAAAAGAAAGAGCAGGAGAAGCACCGGTGGAGAAAATTGAGAAATAGATGTGCTACTCCCGGAACCGGAACAATATTCACAAGCCTTACCAAAAGGTTAAAAAAAGCCAAAAGACCCAAATACAATGTGAATGGAATCCTAGGTATTGGCCCAGAAGCATTCCTGTGAAGATTGGTCAAAATTAGATAAAAACTCCGCTCAATCGATTGAGTTCAAATTTACAGACAATCTTAGGTATTGGCCCATGAGTGTTCCTGTCAAAATTGATTTAGAATCGGGAATCTTATCCAAGTGGATTTGTTCCAATCTCGCGTATCAGATACAACTTCTCGTACAGTAATTGATTTCGATCAATTCTGGGAATATTTTTGTGGTAATTAAGACTTTCAATGTTGACTTTCAAATCGCCCAACGTCTCTGGTTTATCGGCATAGACTAGTGACTTCACATACCCCTAAAGAAAGTAATCTAAAGGTGTGAGAGCACAGGATCGTGGATGCCAGTTTACAGGCCCATTACACGAAATTATATGCGTTCAGGAAATGTTTCCCGCCATAAATTAATGATGACCGTGTGGCATTTTGCGCCATCTTGTTGAAACCAAAGCTCTATCACGTCAAAACCATTCAACTAAGGAAGCTTTTAAGTCGAGATCTTTCGGTGAACTCTTTCACAAACTGGATGGGCATAGCTCCAATTGCTAGTGCACGATGGCGAATCGGCATAAGTTTGTATAATTTGCACCCGTTGTTCTACCGTCTGGCCCAACGTACTAACCACAAATCAACTTTCAACTGTCAAATTGACAATCTGTAGAAACAGTGTTGCAAGTTTAAAACCCAAACCTATAAAAAAAACACTCTTTATATGCATTCAAACCTTCCGAAAGGTATACACACATGTAGGTTATACACCTTCTGCTCCTACCCTTAGAACAGTGACATGAATGCCTTCCGTATTAATGGCCGCACATTGATAAATGACACCATTAGTTGTTCATTGCTCTAAATTTGTCAACGAAATAATCTAGATTGTATCAGCTTTTCTAATTGGATAATAGAATGAATCTGTCTCTTTATGCACTTTTTTTTTTTAATAGAAAGGATTTATTCTAACATGACACGGGTTTAAGAATTAATCTATTAATATTGAGGATCGGTTTTAAGAACTAGGTTAAGGCTGTTCTTTTTTATTGAAATATTATACAAGAATCAGGAATATCGAACTGAAATTAAATCAAAATTTTGGGATTGTCTGTATTTTGCACAGTCATACTCATACCTTATTTACATAGTTTTATGTAATTTAGTTTTTTTCTCTATAGATTCTTTTAAGTAACGGGATAAACTTGTTGGAAATATTTCATATACATAATATGATGAGTAAGATATTGGAACTGAAAAGGAATATCTTATCTATAGCAAAACAAGTTCGTAAACAATTTAAAATTCTTTAAAAATTTAAATTCTATTTTGACACATACATAATGTAAATTGGTCAGCGCCGTTTTCCGCTTCGTCATGTTTGAATCTATTAGCATCTTGAGTTGGCGTGAGCTAAACTTTTATATCTGATAGTTGGCTTATTCAATATGACATTTAATACAGTCAGAGTTAAATTTTTGCAAATTGGTTAATTAAATAAGAAATTTTCGCGTTGCTGAGTTTTTTCTTTAGAATGGAAGGTCATTGCAAGTTTATTAAACAAATTGACAGACTTTGCAGTTCAATCTGTGTAGTCAGGTTATTGCATAGTCAATATTGAGTGTAAATAATCATGACAAGATAAAGTTTAAATAGTAATTATCCAAGGTACAACGATCAAAAGCAATGACGCAAGTTATTGCATAAAATTTAGCAGCCACTTAGCTTCTTCGCTAAGGTCTTGGGTCTTTACTTTTGAATGGTTCATTGTAACGACTTGTAGTTCAGGCGTACCGTTTCGTGTTCTATGGTGCTCCAGTTGGTAACTGAGTTTCCCAAAAATATGACCGTGATAAAAGTTTTAACCGGTCGGTCGGCGCGCGACAGCGTTGAAAACATGTTTGATGGCGTTTTCTGCCATCTATGAAATGGTGACCTCAGCCGGCAAAGATATCCGCGATGTTGACATGTTCTACGTTTGCAGCCATGTAGAAAATGTAGCATAATTCAGCATTTACTTGCAGACATATTAAACTTGACTTTGTTAACTTTTGTGAATATGTATAAAGGCCAAGAAGTCAAATGAAGTAGTATCGTGTTGATACCTATCTAAATATATTTTTCTTTAGTTAAATACCTGCATGTATGAATGTGTTAGGGCTCACACTCAAATTGGTGCAGTTTTAGAAAATGTACTTGAAGGTTTAAGGTTCGCGGTCAATGTTTGGGAAATAGCGATCAAACTTTTTTTGTGATGACATTATGCTGCCTTCAGTTTAATTAGATATTCATATAATACGCAGTGACGAGCAAGTTGTTAACACTGCCCCACTTTTTCTAGACATTTTCTCTTTTAAGTCCTAATCTGCATTTTGGAAGTTGTACAGCTATAATGAGCTAGTTGATTTTACAGTCGCGAGATCAAGCCTGATAGAAGATATTAACCTGCTCCAACAGATTCTACTCCTTGGTATATGTACTCGTATCGTGGGGCGAAGTTAGAATCTGGGTGCTGGATTACGATCGATACCAAATTGATTGACTTACTACTCGGAGTGTACCAACAATTGGAGTATATAATAAATAAATTGGGTTCCCTGAGTGTAGCACACTAGGCAGACCCTTGGGCCTTGACCATCTCGGCGAAATTTTCAGTAGCATAATCAATTTTCTTAACTTCCAAAAACGGAAGTTTGTCTTGCCAACATTCATAAATCATAACCTGCAATTTTCTAGCCATCGGTTATGTTAGGTTAAATGACAAATATCCGATACGTTCGGAGTTTGGAATAAATCACACAGACAAAATTAGGTCCATATTGTGTTACCACCCATTTACTCTTGTAACCATTTTAATTATCGGTATCTCCTAGAGTTTGCTTTCTAATCGACGACATTGCCACGCAATTGCGTAGCAAGTGGAAATGTGTTTCTTCTTCCCCCTCACCCTTGCAAACATACATAATACACGTTACACTCTTATATATATCTCTATCTATACTTATCCGTGGCCATGATTATTTCCCTCTAACTTTGTATAGCCTGTTTTCCTACAGGGTCATCAGTCATCAGTATTTCCTTCACAGTTAGCAGCCATAGATGTGGTGAAAGTAGTCCACCCTGCAGAGTACCGCGTTACACTGACCTTATCAACTTGAAGCTGCCAAGTTCTGAATTGAAAAGTAGCCCTCTTTAACAATACATACCTATTTAGTTGATCCAGTGACATAGTTTTTCTTCAATCCTCAGGTAATTCGGGTTATAGCTGATGGCTCTTTATTGTTGAAATGAAAATCCTTTTGATGTCCAGGAAGACTATCATCTTAAATTTCTTAGTGGCTACTAAGTTTTTCACAGTCGGGAGTGTAGAGTTGTCTTTACCAATCTGACCTTGCAGTGGCAGCCAGAAATATTCTTATTTAAAGAACATTTTTGCTCGGATATTGTTGCGGATATGTATACAGGTTAATCAGTCTATCTAAAGTAGAAATGATGATAGGCTGAAGTCTTTTGGTGTGATGTGAGAGGTTTTACTCGTCCTGGGTATAAAAACCTTTTCCACCTCTCTCCATAATTTTGGCATATACCTACATATAAAGTCTATAGGAGAATAGGAAAATCATTCAAGGCTTGAGAATGCCATTAGATTGTTACATCTCCGCCTGGGTGCGTCCGTCTAGTCCTATCGTTTTGTAAAGGACGAAGTTATTAATCTTGGCGATTGATGATCAATAACCAGCCTAAACGTTAAGAGGAAGCTGATATTTTTGAACAAATTTCCTTTTATATCCAAAGTGAGCAGTTAGAAGCGGTTTGGGTATATTCGAACTCTAAAAGGGGCAAAAGGGGAGGGGGGGGGGGGGGTCAAAGTTTGTATGGGAAAATTCATATTTTTGATCCGATCGACTTCAAACACGCCTTGTGGTACTCTATATAAGAACTAAAGAAAAATAATTTCTCTGATTTTGGAAATTTTGCTTAAGGCTCGAGTTTTTAGCGACGGGAAAAGGGGGATTCAGTTTGTATGAAAAACATTTTGTTCTTCTTATTGAGCGTGCAGCAAAACCGCTTTTAGAAGAACCGCTGTATTCGTTTAAGGTGTTCATCTTCATGGTATCCCTCCAAGGCCAGGTTAGGTTAGAGGGACAGATGCCATTGAGGTCTTGCGAGGTCTTCCAAGCCGTCGAAGAACCGTGCTTCCGTATACAAGAGTAGAGCCGTTCGTGGAGGGCTGGTCAATGACATAAGACATGTTCCACAGATTTAATTCCTTCTTCATCTCTGCAACTTCTGTAGAAGTCATTTGTAAATACCTAGTCTTTTAGCCATGTTTTCAATGATGCAGTGTTCGGTTATTACCCCGACGAGCACTCGGATTTTTTTCTCTATTAAAAAATCTTAGGATCTTTGACCCTAAAGCAAATTTTAGTATCAATTGCAGGCCACAAGCTACGAGTTATAGTACAACCCGAAGTGTTGTTGTTTCATCGTTCTTTTACAAAGTTTAATGTGACTTTGTCAATGACTTCCTTAGCTGCGTTGAAAGCTGGTAATACTTGTCACAGTATCTTGTTCTAATCTTGAGAATCGATTATTTTGATACATGCCTAAACCACACTGGGCGCAGTAGCTCAGTGGTTAATGTGTTGGACTACTATGCGAAGAGTTCGATGCCCGGAAAAACACAAATTAAATTACAGCTTAAGGTATTTTCCACTGCGTCAACTCTCGCGAACGTCTGATAAGCAGGGTATACCCAGGGTTCTCAGGTTTTAAGCTTTTTTTTAACACCAAAATTATATTTTTTCTCCGAAGAAAAAATCTTGGCATAACCAGCTTTTGCACTCAGGTAGTAGGTAGTTAATGTTTTAAATTGATTGAGATATTTGTGGTTTTTTTTGTTGGTTCTTCCTTCATTTCAAAATCCAAAATAAAATGAGAATTATTACACATTAAGTTGTGCCGTGTAATATTTTGAATTTAGACAAATAGACATAGTGCAAGGACACACTATGTGCTTGGCCACACATGCCTTTTAATGAAAGTCGTATCGGGCCAGACGGGTAGATTTTTAGGTCAGTATTAAAATCGACCTGTCTCGCACGAAACGACTTTCATAGGAAGGGATGTGTGGCATGACTTTCATTCATACGCACAAGAAGAAACCCTCATTGCAATCAAATAAAATTTAACAGGCAAAGAAATAATGAAATCGAAAATACAAAAATTTGCTGATAAAGTCGAAGCGGACGCCCGCTTTTTACGTCCTCATTCTACCAACGCAAATACCAAATGAAGATTTGTATCGAAAGCGCTATGGTTTTAGAAAATTACCTTCGTGATCATGCGTCATGCCCATGCGAAAATTATTTCTGAAAGTGGATTTTTGGTCTATTTTCTGCACCATCTACCTTTCTACTCACTCAAAATCTAACTGTCTCTCTGTATACGACGTTCATAGTAAGGTTAAGGAGTGTATGACCTGATCATGACCATGGCCATACACCAGTTTTATTAAATGTCAAAACGCATTCAGAAACCAACCAAAAAATTAAGTAGGTGTTGCATGGGTACATTTCTTGAGCATGGTTGTTTTTTGTAGGTTGTTAACATTTATTCAATCTAGAAGATTTTCTTACAAACTATTTTTGATAGGATTTTAAGCTTTTTCCCCGTTTTTATCGCTTCCCCTCTTTTGTCTTAAAAAATCGACAAAAATGGTGGTTTTCCCTTCAACCTGGGAACGCTGATGTATAACTGTCCTGAAAAAACTGTTCTTAAAATTGTCGGTCTCTTCAATTCGTCCCAAAAATAAAAGCTCACCCAAACGAATGGTTGTGGGGACCTAGAGCTAGGCCTCTAGTCTATAGGGTGTCTACACAGTGCAATTGGTGATAATTCTATTTGAACATTTACAGTCCTCTGATCTCACACAAGAATTGTTACTGGAGTTCGTTAGTACGTCATTAACTAGAGCTAAAAAGAGCTACAATTTTGCGCAAAAGCAATCGTCTTTGGAGGAGTATAGTTCCTTCTTAATTGCAGCTCAAAGGCATTGAAGTAAGCGTGATGAATTAAATTAGCAGCTTGATACCTCAATAGACATGTCATCGAAAAACACGTGCTGGAGAACAGCTGATATAATGTAATATGGGAAAACTCCGAACAGATTAATCAGCAAGTGCAAATTATACGTATTATGTACATGCCCTCTGACTAACACGCTGTAAATTTCCCATTTCATTCTAATTTATTATTAAAATTGATTACAACTACGTGCATTGCAATATACTTGTAGCTATCGCACGTAGAGAGCAGTTAGATGAGCTCATTTGAATAACAAGTTTTTTTTTAATGTCGATCGATAACACCGATTATTTCGAGAAATTTACTCGCCGATTGTTATTTTTTTGATCTGATAAAATAATTCAGCACACTATATCAGATCAGGGCCATATGAGACTCTGTAGAGCGTAGAGGCTGCCGACCTAGCTAAAAATGTACCCATTCGACGAAGCTTATCAGTGAAAACCGGTCCGGGAACTGCTTAAAAATGTTGCATTTAAAGTGCATACGGCTTATAGGTAGGCTAAGGGATATGCAGTTTGTTTCGATTGCGGGCGTTCAATGTTAGATAACTTTTTTTCTTATGTGAGAAGCGCATATTGCAATTACTGAAGTGTGTGTCACAGATTTTGTAACTTACTTTTGCTGGGACTGTGATAAGGCGGTGATATCTATTGCTCTATATATCAGTCTAGCTCTAGAGCCTTAGCTAATTGTTCGGTAGTACCTGCCTTGTTATGGCAGGGTTCGAATATTCCCCGTGTAAATCTAAAGGTCTTCTTCGTATCTCCGTTTTGAAGGATCATCATCATCCAAAGTTATTGGTTCATTTGTTACCGGTCTAATACAATCGTGGTTATAGGTAGTTCGCCCCATTCAGATCCATCAATCCTCTGAGTCCCCTTGAACGAAATAGGCAGCACATATTTTGGAGCCAGTAATCTGCTTCTAAGACATGAGAACGGAATTTAAAGCTTTTCCGCCACCACAACATATCTATTTCAACGACTTGACTAGTATATTAAAAATCGGTAAAAAAAATCTTACCGACTAGACTATGCTAACTGTTGACGGCTAAGTGCTTATAAATTAAAGCCGGATATCCTCCTTCTAAGCGACACACGTTAGACTTTTGAGATGCAGTCATATCTGACATAACATTTAAGGTGCAAATATATAGCAAACGCTATTCTTCGACAGTCGTGGGAGCCAAAGTTTGTAAAATTTGGAACATTGAAAAATGCGGCGTTAGGCAATAACGCCCAAAAAAAAAACTCGTACAATTTGTTGCTGCAAAATTGTTCGTCATTTTGGGTGTTATTTCCTTTCCAGGGTTGGTTTTTTTGACAAGCAGTAAAGCCCAAAATAGTAAGTGGAAATGCATAGACAGTGGAATAAGTATAGGTATGGGTTGGGTTTTCTGTTGGATTTTGAAGTAGGTGGGAGTTTGTACTGCAAAAAAAACCTTCAATATATCCATTTTCACACATACTCCAAATCTGACAGAATCCCCAAGCGGAGGTTGCAGGGGGGCATCATGCCCCCCATACGTATTAAACTGCAAATTTTTTTTGGGGCTTTATTTCTATCTTGTTGTTTTTTAGGCGTTATTTCCAAATCGATTTGGGCGCTATTTCCTTGGGCGTTATTGCCTAACGCCGATAAATGCATTTTGGTGATTGGATGTTGTGTAGAATGTAGACCCGGGCTTGGCTTGCTAAACTTATAATCGCGAGTGTTAAACACGAAGAAAATAGCAACACTATAATGTCGGAATGACTGACTGAACGAGTCTCAGAAGCCCTTCAGAAAGAGGATGGATCCATAATATTGAATCAACGGTGTTGTCAACAGTCGAGATGGCAGATACCTTGTGTGAGCTACTCTGACATATTTGGAGCAAAGATCAGTAAGGATTTTCAGCACTCTAGTCAGGGTGCTGAAATAGAGATGGTGACGGATGAACCCTTTATGAGCCAACGGCAGCACTACGAAGTGAGTTACTGACAACGCAGTGGTTGGGCACAATTTTGCAAAAGTCTGTCCAACTACTTGCATACGCTGACAACATCGACATCATTGGAATAACTCAGCGAGCTGTCATTGGTGCGCGTTTGCAAGTATCAGTACAGAGGCGGAAAAAATGGGTTTAGTGGTGAATGAGGTCAAAATAAAGGGCTGCAGGAAATAAGGCCCCAATGAAATAAGGCCCCAAAACAAAAATGAAATAAGGCCCCAAATTTGGGGTGTTATTTCATAATGAAATAATACCCCAATTTCAAATATGAAATAAGGCCCCACTGCGATGAAATAAGGCCCCAAAAAAAAAATGAAATCAGACCCCAAATCGGAGAGTAAACCCAAGCAGGGGGTTGCAGGGGGGCAGCATGCCCCCCCCCTTACGTTTTCGTTTTTCGTTTGGGGTCTTATTTCATTCCTTCTTTTGGGGTCTTATTTCATAATGAAATAGAACCCCAATTTTCATAAGGAAATTAGGCCCCCAAAAAAGGAAATAACACCCCAAATTTTATTAAAAATCGTTGTTGTTGTTTCCTGTATAATTTATTTGCCTTGACGGGCTTTCGAGGAGGAGATTAAACAGCGAACTCTTCGAGTTGTACAGCGGCATCGACCTGGTCAGAAAAGAAAACACATCACTCGACTAAGATGGCTGTGGGAGTGCGGAACATGTAGAGCGAATGGACATCAACGCTCCGGCCCGAAGAGTCTTCGATTCCAACCGGGAGGGACAACGCAGTAGAGGAAGACCTCGGCATAGGTGGCGCGCACAAGTTAAAGGGGCGACCTCAACCAACCAACGCAACTGAAGGCGGTTAGCCAAAGATGGTGCTAACTGCGGAGAGGCATGTTGGTTGAGGCCCAGGTCCACCACGGGCTTTAGCGCCATTTAAGTAAGTAAGGAAGATATGAATTGACCTGATAAACAAGTGTTTTATCTAGGCAATACAATTCCTGGGCAAAAGCAATCAGCTACTAATAAATAAATAGATGGCGCAACATGTATCCTAGCCTAACCTATCTTACAATGGGGAAGACCTAGGTACAATTTTCTGCCGAGTCCGAACGCCTGAATTGGGTAGTTTTCTCGGGGACCTTTCACTCCCGACTGTAAATTTTGTATTTTTCTTGAGATCGGACCTGAGACCCCTCGCTAATTGTTTAGCACACTAATTGCTAAGCCATTTCACCAATTTTCTCGGAAAGAGTTCGCATGGTACAACGTACAAAGTCAATAAAATTCCGTTACGAAAGGACCCTATGTTATAAATCGTTTTTGTAAACCACAAAATCAACGAGTGCATTTAAGTTTAACAATTGTTCCTCAAAAACTTGCTGAAACTACCACCATACTTTAAACCTTGTTTGAGTTAAACAGCATATAAAGTAGGTACCTTCGTTGGTGGCATATAATTTGTCCTCGATTGAAGCAAACACCGTAAGACAAGTGTTTATGTTCAAAACAATCATTTTCTACATCTATATACAAAATATTTACAAAGCTCTGCCCAATTGCGTTTTACTTTCTTGTTCCCATAGTTATTTCAATCACGAAGTAGACCTCCCTCTGCGTGAATCTATCTACTATACTGTTGGTCATAAAATTTGTAGCAACATGCCTGCTCGCATTTTTAACTGCTAATTACCAGGTGAACTCACAGAATTAAAAAAAATAGCCAACATCAATACATTCTGATCTATAAACGACTGTACGAGTAGTTGCATATAAATTGCACCAATCGAACGATTTATCTATAAATAATCTCGAGAGACGCGTATGCTAAAATTTTAGAATTAATTTCAAAACGAACATGAAGCACATAGAGATGATCAGTAATTCCAAAAATAATATTGGCATTCTCTTACCTTGAAGTTCTGCTTCATTATAAAATGCCGCAGGCTTTCCTAGATTCTCTATTATATTCGTTTTAGATACATTTAAATCCGCATTAGCGGATAGAATATTCGCAAAACATAATCGGGCTTGATATGGATACTTACATATCTACAAGCTTATGAAATTGTCAGGATTATAGTCGAAAGATACACATAATGTGAGGTGGCTGTCTACCAAGACAACGCATCGCTTAACCGGTTAATAACTATTTTCCTATCAGCATCACCGGGAAATGAATTGCAAAAAACCAGTCTACGACAAAATAAGATTAAACTGTGGATACGTTACGTATCTGTCACCCCTTCTCGTGCGACTAGCGAAAGTATTTCTCATTGCAGATACTTATCAAAGCCAATTACGATAGAAAGTGGTTTCGCTTTTAAAGGGGCGTCACGGCAGATAATAATGTAATGACAATTCAGGCTGTGCTAGCGGAATGGCAATAGGTAACTAGACCAAGACCATAATAGCGTAAGATAACCAATAGTACCAAGTGTCATTTAACAGTCGCATGCAGAAAAAAATGTTAGCTAAGCTCGAAAGTTTTTGATGAAATTTAATTTTCGCCTAATGGTATGCTACAGAAGTAACAAATCGATCAAGACGAACGGTAAAATTTTAAAATTCGTTAAGGCCCCAAATGTATACTTTGGAAATCTGAATTGGTAGATAGATGGATCGCGCTCGTCATTTCGCCGCATACCAAAGATTGATACAAATTTATGTTACGCAAATAAACTTACATTTTGGTTGGCTGAAGGTTTTAATCCGTCAGAACGAAGCTGCCATTGGCCTTGTGTTTGGAGCAAAGTGTATCCCTGAATTTTGCGATCATATTAATGCCATCTAAAGAAGATTGGAAACACCACTAAAAAGCCTTCTGAAACTAATGTACAGGAATTTACAGCAGAACAAGTAAGAATCCGGCAATAAAATTGAAAGTAGTAATAGGTAAAAGCGTGCTTTAAGGTTGACGGCGCAGTTTTGGAAGTAGAATGGAAGCAGAAAAATACTGTGGGATTCTCACCGAACGTTAGTAGCTAAAAAGTCTACTATATAAGGGAGATTGATGGCAAAAACGCCGTGGTACCTCAGGATAGGTACTCATAGAAACACGAGATATTTTCAAACATCACAAAGCTAGAGTAAGGCAAAGATTCTGCTTTACTTTGATTTAATAACAAGAATGTTAAATGAAAAGGCCTATTAATACAGTGCGGGTCCAATTGAACCAACCCTCTTATAAGCGGACACTGATGGTACCACAAAATTTGTCAGGTTATAAGAGATGTCCGCGTATGATAGGCGTGTCTAAAGAGGGAGTATATTGTAGATGGAAATCGCAGGCAACTCTCAAACCAACACTTTAGGACTAAGTCTAAGTACCTAGTGCTTTCGAAAAATGCCTTGTACTTGTAGTGTGTGTGTGGCTTGGCTGACATGGTGCGAATTGGTCTTCTTGCAGAAGCAGCGCAGCGCAAAAAAGTATTTCAATAGAAGAACATCAGGAACCATGGCGCGGCGGTTTTAAGTGACATTTATACTGACAACTAAGGCGTCGATCGGTTATAGCTTAAAGACATCAGTAAAGTCCATCCGTAAAAACACGGAAAACACGGAACTGAAGCATTTGACTATGCTTCAGTGGAAAATGCTGAGAAGTTGAACAGGAATAGTCTTAGATACGGAAAATTAGTATATTCGTTTTCTAAAAAATTTAGAGATTTTTTTGACGAATCTAGTTTAATAATTCAAAATCAAAATTTGAAGACCAAGATTGAGTTCAAAGATTAAGTTTCGGTTGTGAGTTTTTATTTTTACTTATAGCTATAAAACTCGAACCTATTTATCTGATTTGGAAATTTAGCTTGGTGCTTGGTGAAGGGAGATAAAATCGTTCCAACATTCAGAGAAAACCTTATAATTCGGTTGCGGAAGCTTCGCTCAATTTGTCCATTTTTTTAACATGTATGCCGTATAAATCGCTTCAATCGTACGTGAAAATTCCGCAATGCGATAGAAGTGCAGAGCGGGTGCATATCACATTTAACATTTGTTTCAGGCATCTTCACATGCGTTAGCAAAATGCGCGATAAGAACTTAGCATAGGTTTGACAATACACCGCTGACATAATTGCTGTCGATACGATACCCGCACAACGTCTACCATTACCATACTGTCAACTGTATGATAGTATGACACTGACACCACTTTCTATTTTATCGTATAATGATATCGAAGCAATTTTTCCTCATGAAAAAACTGTGAACAGAAAATGGAAAATTTGTATTCGTGCTCTGCAAGTGGGTACTGTAAGGCTGGAACAACTAATTGCAAAACCAAAGAAAATGTTGTACGCAATCGTTACAAAAAGTCACCTTAGTTAAAAGTGTTTATAGTGTCACTCATTGGCACCTGATAAATTCGACGATGCATGAGCGAACCAACTAAATAAAAACAAGTCTGAAGTGAAAATATTACAATAAGCCGAGACCCAACGTCGCTAAGCCCCCGAATTTTTGAACTATATTTCTCCGAATAACTAAGGTCCAATGCACATGGAGGAATTGGAAAAAAAACTAAACCGATTGACAACTCGGGTTTGAGACCAGTTTGGGACTCAGCGGGGACTTGATTAAACACACGAGGAAACTCATCACCAATCAAAATCTCTAGTTCGTTCAGTTTTCAGTGTCGTCGTGTTTTCAACCTCCCCACCTTGGTCTGTTGTTCGCTGTTCGCTCATCTTCGACAAACTAGAAACTGAAATCAGTAGCCAACCCGACATGGAAATCATCAAGACGACTGGTTTTTGGTGAATCGCAAACGAGTTTTCAACCAGTAGCGTCGTGTGCCTCGTCCCATTTGATTACGCAGGTTATAACTCAAAGCAAACTAGTTGCCAACTCCCATCGCTGATCAGTTTTTTTCAGTTGCTCCGTGTGTATTGGAGCAACTGAGTCATTTCTATCGAGTCGAAGAAATGACTAAGGCTCTAGGACACATTCTTTCTTCGCGACTCAACTTTATCTCTCGGTGAAGAAACCGCTCGTATGGGTGTTAAACAGAAACACATTATTCCCAATAGCATAATTGTTTTTTTAAGTTTATAATACAAGCTTTATTGCATTTATTTGATTGCTTAGATACCTATGTTCTTCTCTATCAGGACAATGCACATCATTGTTCCAAATTTTAAAACTTTAGCTCCCACGAGTGTTGAGAAATAGTTTCAACTGCGTTTTTTTTTTTGTATGGGAAGTGCCACGCCCCGCTTTCCATTTCCACATTTCGAGAAGTGCCGCAGCCGCATTAGTTGATCGATGACAAACTACATTAAGCGCTATTAAATGTTTGGTCAATATCAACCAAAAATGTTGTTTGACAAAGTGTCAAATATTGTTGCTAGACACTATCGAACAGCCGATGCCAAATCATTTTCCAGTGCAATTATGACTATTCCTGTCAAATATTTTAACTTCGGTCGTCTTAAATTAACTAGATTTATCTGAACTAAATTTTCTCCGAACGTAAGAGCTAGATTGGTGCGGGTTTGTGGGAAACACCAACAGAAATGTGAGCTTCGTATGCACTCAAATTCTAGACTTCATTTGTCGGCTAGTACCGCTCTATAAACGTCAACTGAAAAAACTCTTCATTTTAGGCCAATAAACCTAGTGAACTAGAGTTTTAGACGTCCTTAATAACGTTTTGTCAAAGCATTTAAAAAATCAGGCTTTAGGTAGGTACATATTTTCCAATATTTTTGAGTACATACTTTCTAACCAACCCTAAAATTGTCTGGGTTGAATATTGTTGTAGTAGGGTTGTTGACAAACTTTGAGATTTTTTTAAAACAAAATACACATTTAAACGAGACGTCATTATAAAATGGTCATCTCAACGCACTCCCTATTATTTATACCAAATGAAATGCGCACACTAAAAACAAGAATACCTACAGCACTATACAGTAACACAGACAGAGAAAAATAATAAAGGTAATCTGTAGCCAATTTAATGCATGAACACAAAAATTTTATAATTTCGAGTGACATTGAACTACATAATATTTACGCACCACTGTCCCACTAAAATCATCATGAATTGTCATAATTCCGTTCTCTTGCGAGATAAAATCTTTTATTTGGCAGTAAAATAATTTTAATTTTCTGCATTAAAACGCTTAAAACTGTAACACTATGTAAACAAAACCATCGCGGTGAAGGCTTATATTTTGACTTACCTTCTTGGATAAGCGTAGAATTCAATACTCATCACATAACCTTTAATTTTTAGTTTGTTGATAAATGCAACAAACAACTATATACACTGAGGACACAAGGGTAGTTACAATTGTATTAACACTACTTATAGGTTTAGCACAGGCTTGATGATTAAAGTATCTATTCATGAAGTTAACACGGATACTTAGAATATTAGAAACAGTTTTTTTTAACTGTTTACCGCGGAAATTCAATTCTAACTGACAATCAATGATACACAGGTGAGCTCGAAGAATAATCGCACCTGATCATTGACAATGAGGGTTGGTCAAAAAAAAGAAACACAAACTGAATTCATGCTCATATGGCAGCATTGGGGTGAAAATGAGTAGCACATTTTTATAGACACACCAGAAGAGATAACCGGGAAAGCAACGCGGTCTCTAATGATTTGCTATGAATCTATGGACAAAAGTTGTGATGTGCTTTTTCTGAGGCCGAAGTTTCGGTCGCCGGATCCAGGATTTGCCCAAAGAAACACCAAACTTTGGTTAAGAGATATCCTTTATTTCAATAACCAACGTATACAAACGTGGCTGCGTATTACAGAATGCGGCCCAGCGACAAGCGTGGCTCCGATCGGCGGCCCAGCGACAGGCGTGGTTCCGATCTGGGGCCCAGCGACAAGCGTGGCTCCCTATGCGGCCCAGCGATGAGCGTGGTTCCGATCCTAAGCAGGACAGCCAAAGATGCTGACACTTCTGATTTAAGGCCAGCTTCCCAAAGGAAACTTAGACACCAACAATTCACAAGACTGACCTTAGTCAATTTCTTTGTGGGAGCCATATCTGGTACACTAGATTGGTATAAAAAGCAAGTAGACAAGTCTTCCCGAATGGCAATTCGACGATTGTGACGAACGGGGACGTTTCGTTAGAAAGTACCAGCAACTTTAAGGCGGAAATCTATGTCATCGATAGATGTGCTCAAATCAACATCGACATAAACCAAACATACTGTGAATAAAAAAAAAAACTCCTATATCAGAGCTTTCATGGAACTTGATTCCTATATGTATTAATAGGTAACTCAAAACCGGATATATGTATGGGAAAAGAAGGTAATGAAATCACTAACATCATAATGTCCTGAACCTGAACCATTCTGCGAAATAGGAGATCACATGCCCAAGGAAGCATTCAGAAAACTAGAGAAAGAAAACGAGGATAGAATCTCGAATAACACTTAAGGCATGAGGCAACAGGCTAGCCAGGCAACACCTAGGGCTTCTTAGCTGGAAAATATTTTAGGAGTGCATGAGTATGAGCAATAATAAACCTTAATATTAAAAGGCATTGCTAACAGGGCACTGTAGGGTAGACATAGAAATAGTTGGCATTTGAGCAAGTACTAGCTACCAAGTAGGTACAGATTCTAGGAAAATACGTTGTCAGCTCTCCCTTTGATAGACTATTCTCTAGTTATTTTCCGAGCATACTGATGAATGCAATACAAATGAGCCCACGAAGAACAAATCGATATACATCTACAATTCATAGATTGACTGTGGAACCGATGCCAGTATATTTGAGAAATCAAATATACACTGCTCAATCAGGCTCAATCAGATAGCAATCGCGGAAGCGGCCCATAGACTGTCATTGTTGGCAATACGACGAAATTACCATTTCAATTGACGACAGCCAGGCGGAAATTACAATTTCTCTGCTATTGAAATTAAATCCAACCTAGTTCACCGCTGCCGCGAAGAGTTCAAGGTTCTTAGCTCGCAGCACGCCACGAATATTTGCTGGGTCCCTGGCCACATAGAGAAAACCGGCATGAGAGGACTGCCGGCCGGCCGAACTTTCGAGAAATGGGTCTGAAATGAGCACTTCTTGTTAAGAAACTACAGATCCGTGCTATTTCTACGATGTTCTTTCTCTTAAAGACATGAGTTCCCAAATGCATATGAAATGAAATTTAGGATCAGATGATGCTAGATAACAGAAGATTTATTATGAAAATGAGAAAGAAAGTTGGAGAATAAGCGGAGCCTTTGGAAACATCAGCTTCACCACTTATATAATGAGCTTTAGACGTGAAATCATCAAAAACCACTCGAACTAAATGGCCAGAAAGGTAGTTTCTAGTTCATTATGTGATGGATACATTGATCGAATAAATACCTACGCATTTTCGACAAAAGTGTTCGAAAAAAAAACTGCAATGGTTATGCCAGGCTGAAGAACATCTTTATCTTTTCAGAATGAACTCAAGCACAGGTCAAGGCAAAGACCCAATCTGGGAGCTATTAGCTAGATTTGAAATGTTCTGACAACTTATTTTTAGCTAGTGTTTTATGATCGATGGTGCGTCACATTTTTAAATATTTTTTTAAATGGTCATTGCCTAAAAAAATTTAAAAATTCACACAGAACGAATGGTTGTGAGAAGCTAGCCCTAGGGTCTATACTGTACGAACCTGTTGCGCCAACTATTTATTTATTATTTTTTAATCCCAAGTTTCTTCACTGTAAGTAGACTGACTGATTAATGAGAGCGACTGGTACCTCCAAGTGCCAGCAACGTTTGGTCACAGTATTGACATAATATACATGGACTGCTAGCAGCCAATTTTTCGTTGAAGCAAATATAAGCACTAGCTCTTTTGGTTCACGGCGGCGGAGAGAAACGAAAACACTCAAATGTCATCGAGCAATTCGTGTGATTTTGTTTGAGTGTTGAGTGTGCGCCATCTGTTATAGAACGTTTGAAATAATTTGAATAAGTCGTTATTTTTGAGCAGTTGCAATGGATGGCGCTGTGTTCTATGTAAAAAATAGCAATTTCGAGCAGAGGTTCAAACCTCTTTCCTACTTTCGCCGCACTGAACCAAAAGGGCTAGTGCTTATGTTTGCTTCATTTTTGCCAGCAGGTTTGTATGAAACTGACATTTCACTAGCAGTCCATGTGTATTATGTCAATGGGTCACAGAGTGTTTGTGGCACCTACCTATATTAGGTGTGATTTATTGAACATCTATCTCAGCAATGTAAAGTATAGGGTAAAGTAAGGTAAAATAAAATCTTCAGCACACAATTTCAAGACCTACAGAGAATAAAGTCTCGAAAGTGTCAAGCATTGTGAAGGTGTTGTAATTGCGTGCTGAAGATTACACTTTACCTAATTTTTCTGAATTAGATGTTCATTTTGTTTGTTGTCGACATCAATGTTCACTTAAAGAAATCCATTTTGAGTCAGAACGATGATTCTACAAAATTTGAACCTATTAAACGTTAAAAACAGAATCATGGTCTAAACGAAGAATTATGCTATCTTTTTCAAAATTGCTTTTTACTTTTCACTTGTTTAATCGACCACATTAAAAATATTTGAATGAAGCACATTTTTGTTGAACATAAAATGGAAACCCAATCCAACAGAATTCCCTTATGGCATTTGGGTAAAAAACTGCACAAAATTACATTTGAATTAAATTCACCGCTCAACACAGCACACACACACACGCATGGTGTTGCCAGAGGTGTACCTGTATTGTGTGTTCGTTACTTCCGTTCTATAGTGTTTTGGTCTTCACAGTTGACAGGTTATTACCGCCAAATGAAGTCACATTTATTATATTTCGAATGCGTATGACGTTTGGGTTTGGTGCGGCAAGCGGAACACATACTGCCGTTCAAATTTGGCTACCTCGATGGGCACTTGTCGTACTTCTTCTATTCCTATTTCTATTCCTATTCCGATTCCCAGTTTCATTACCTGCTCTTGGCCATATGTTATGGGCGCAAAGGTATTGCGTGCCGGTGCCACTGCCCACTGCCAGGTCGATTTCAACAGCAACCCTAGCATTGATTTACCAACTGTCTTTCGTATTTTATCGATTTTTATTTTTTATTTTTTGTACCCTTTTTCGGATTACTCACTATCACCATACTCATACACTCAGTGCGAATACAGGTGTTTGGTATTCGCAGTGAGCGTGCGTGAATGGCCCGTTTAGGCGAAAGTCGTTAGCCGGAGAATGTCGCATTGTCCTTAATTGTATTGCATTGAAGAATCAGTGCGTAATCACGGAAGTCTATCATGGATTGGTTATATAATTGAATGGGACAAACGGGAGTGTGAATAAAAGTTGCATAAATGTTACTTAATCTTTTTTTTTTTGACTTACCTTACAACAGTTTTGGTTCCCTGAGTTAGCAGATAGATGCCACCGATTACTCCGATAACAGCTGTTACACCAAGGACAACATTGTTTTGCTTAATTGCGGAGGTCAGTTCGGCGAAATTGTTCATTGTTTCACTAATATTTAAAATCACAGAACTTATTTAATTTTAAATCATAATTTGTTAAAACAATTTTGGGAGTCTTGTTATTTACTAAAAATATCAGGGGATTAATATTTTGCTTTTTGGTGACCATTAGTTTTGGAATTATTTGTTGAGTTGCTTGTAAGAATGACAAGAGGGATACACTATACATTTGGTCTGTGTTTTTTTTTAACGTTAAATAATTATTTTAATTTAAATAAACTAAACAGCCATTGATAACACCGGTCGAAGAGCTCTAAAGATTCCCGAAAACATTTATGACAACAATCAATCAGCAGTATAGAGTGGAATAGAGACTTCGGAGTGGTTGGAATTAACATCAGGAGTAAGGCAAGGATGTGCATTTACACCGAATCTTTTTGCCATATACATTGACGACCTTGTAGACTTTCTCCCTTGCGGAATAGAAATTGCTGGAATTTTAATAAAGGACCTATAGTGGTAATCCTTGCATATTCACCAGACTCCTTTCAACGTATTTAACCTCGAAAAATAAAAAAAAATAATTACGATTTTTAAGAGGGGATCTGTTGTTAGACTATGCAGAAACGAGAGATGGCATTTTGACGGACAGACAGCCCATCCAAACCAATATAAGTATCTAGGAGTGATTATAACTTGTAATCTCAATATGGAAGCTCACTTAAAAGACAGACTAATAAAAGCAGAAAGTGCCATAGAAGCAACCTAGAAAATATGTTTTCCGAATAATCTCGTCGACCATCGCCTGAATTACAAAGTCTTTAAATTCGTAGCTGAATCAGTAAAGATGTATACTATACAGTGCAATCTTGGAGGTACAACCAGTACGAAGTGGAGAAACTGCTAAGGTGGTTCATCCAAAGAAGCCTTTGTAACCTATGCTACAGGGAAGATGTTATCTATTTTATTGGGAGATATCCGATTCTTAAAGAAATACGAAGATACTTTTAGGTAGGAATACTAAATCAAAAGAATAAGTTTCAGCGCTTCTCAGTTCTCACTTTCGAAAGCGATGTTGAAAAAGTTTTTATTATTACAGATCAGCAATAATCTATGACCCTACGAACTATGTAGCAGCTGGAAGTAGCTCCCACTAGGCAAAACGAACTAAACCCAGAAAATTTGGGATTTTGTTCATGTCAACTAACTCCCATGATTTTTAGGAACTTAGACCCAACTATGAAAAAGTCCCAATATAAGAAAGAATTAAACCCCAATAGTGGGACTTAGGTTATAAATAACGATTTTTTAACTTTCTCGTATATGTAGTAAGAGAAAGATATTCGGCCCTAGCGAGGTATCCTATCCGTCGGAACGGAGAATTCTCCACAACGCATACTCTGTCGGAGGCTCAAATTACATTCGAGGTCGTATCCGTCTTCGGAAAGAATAATTAAATTGCGACGACGCATTGATTTCACATGATTTCGTTTCGTGGTACATCGGGGTTTTCCTATATTTAGTGCTTGTTTTTTCGTTTGTTTTGCCATGGAAACAAAAATTGAAGCAACAAATACAACCAATTACTTTGCTAAAATGTTTTTTTATTTATTGCTTTCATTTATCAACACTTCGTAAACAAATTCCGCAACAAATTCCTGTCGGAGCACATCGGAAGAAAATTCGTTTGGAACTGTCAAAAATATCAGTCAAAATGCACTTGATCGCACTGAAACACAAAACGCCAGTGTGCGTTACATATTATGCCGGAACGAAGTTCCAAAAAGTTGTTCCAAAGTATACCTCGAAGCAAAAATCTTTCGATTCGTATGAAATTGGAGAATTTTCCGTTCCGACGGATACCTCGCTAGGGCCGATTGTTTTCGTAAAAATTTCGAACTCGAGATTTTGATCAATTCTAAAATTACGATGATAGGGGAACTCAAACAGTGGGTGTCGCAATTCTGTCCGTTCGCATGTCTGTCTGTCCCATAGGCATGAAACCTAAACGCTTGGACGGATTTGTTTCAAACTTCGTATTTGGATCATTGATAGGATATATTAACGGTACTTACCTACCAATAAACATTTTACAAAATTTTAAACAATTTAGATTTTTTTCGAAAACGGCTTTAACGATTTGAACCAAAATTAATAGTTGAGTTAATTTAGGTATGCTTAACATGAATGCATACGCAGTTTTTCACTAAAAAGTCCAACAACGGTACTTTTGAAAATTGGATCTTTCTCGAAAACGGTGTAAACGATTTTAACAAAATCTTAGTATAATATACCTACTATCATCTTCATCATTCTTAACTTGATATCAAAACTGATATAAAATTATTGCGTTCTTTGATATCCACCCCAGTCGCTACTAATGGTACTTTAAAAACTGCTCATATTTTGAAAACCCCATTTTCGATTTTGATGAAAATGCAACTGCTAAATAATGATTATATCCTGAACAATACCTTGTCCGCAGTTTTCAGCTAACCAGCTAAGAATAGTGTTTTTCAAACCCAAAGTTGTAGTATTTGTTTGCATAATTTTACAAAAAACCACTCTGACAATTTTGATCGAAATACACATTTAAGGACCATTCACACATGAAAGCGAGTGAACTAATTTGAACAAACCATTTTTGATGCATTTATGAACAGAAAATTGCACATTTTACTATTCCAAGAGTAGGTTAATTAGTTATCCCATCAAAATGTATTAAGAAAACCAGTTTAAAAACAGTTTAAATAACGAAATTTCGAATTCCAAACTTTTTGCCGCGAACGAAAACACCCTCGCTCGGTGCGAATTGTCAAAGTTTATTCGCAAACCACGTCTTTAAACCGCGTTCCACAAATTAGTGAATAGAACATTCATTCGAACTTAACGTTAAATTAGAAATTGCTGGTAGAAGCTAATGGCTGAAATTCGCGAACTGCCGCGACCACAAAAAGTGTTCATGTGAATGCACTGTCAAAACTCAGGAATATTCGTTTGCTCGAAGGTAGTTGGTCGCTCTCATGTGAATAGTCCTTTAAGATAAAATAATCATTCTAAACATGATCTGATCACGTTTAGTTTTTCTTAAAATATTCATACTAGCCTTTTTATGAATATTTCTCAAAAATTATTACCCAAATACCGACCAGAGACAAATACTATAAGGTACCTAGTACTGCAGCCTAAAAAGGGGAGTATTTTGAAAAAAAAAAAATAGGAGTACAGGCATTTTTTAATCTAGACCAGTATCTTGCTTGTGCTAAATTTTGACAAAAACCATAACGTTCATGACAGATATCAGCATTATGTCTTTTTTAATTATTATTCGCGTCAAATAATTTCGTTTTAATTTCAAAAAAGTCACAAATTATAACATACCTTCGCGTAAAAATTGCAACGGATAGACTAAACATTGAAGAAGACGTTGTGATTGCAGCTGAAATTGTTGCTACCTATATTAAGGCTCCGTCAAACAGAACGTATGTTATTAACGCCGCGGTGAGATTATTTTAAGCGGCGGTAAGATTATTTTGATACAACGTTCTCAACGCCGCGTTAGACGCCCCAGTTATTGATTTTTTTTGACGTGCTACGGAGTTTTCGGAAAAGAAAATGAATTTGCGTCCACGACATAAAAAAAAAGTGGATAATAAGCCTGAGAATACAGTTCTCATTTAATTCGCCCATTAAAAAAATGTTTTTATACAATTTATTACAAATATCATAAAGACAATTTCTTACAAATTCGATTAATTTTTCTGTTTGACTTGACACTACAAAAATGACTCTCACTGCTCCGTGTCCGAGAAATAATCTGTAATCGGCGCGTTTGAACGCCGCGGTAAGTTCAACGCGATGTGTGTGACAGGGCACAGGGGATATGTGTTACTTAAACGCATCGTTAAAACGCGCTCTGTTTGACGGAGCCTTTACCTACCTAGTAGAACACGACATTTGCCTTCTGTTTATGTTTTTATTTTAAAATTTTTTAGTACCAAATACGTTATGTATGACATTGATTATTGGCATAAAAAAACAAAAGTCGAAATGGGTTTGGTACTACAAAATTTTAAAATATAAATGTAAAATGCAAAATAGAATATCTATACATATATACTATTTTGAAAAACCAAGCCAACGCCCAAGGACCCAACGAAAAACAAAAACAAACTAGAAAGAGGGAAATTGCCCTTTTTTGACGACAGTTTAAAAGATTAAAGTGCTGCCAAATTTGCATTAAATTTGAAATGAATTAAATTTATTAAGGTTGAAATTACACTTCGCTGCAAGTGTAAGATATTTTAGGTTTTTAAAAGAAAAATACGAGTACGGATATTAAAGGAGGAGTACGGGAGTACGGAGGTGTTGAAAGTAGTACAATACTCCTATGGGAGTACTTTCGGCTCTTTCGACTTCTCTTGAGTGACTGACTCGTCATTGTATTGTTCGCATAGCTTCAATCTTTAATGGTACCTCACAAAAAAAGTCCAACAGTGTCAAATCGCAAATTGCGTACGCACCAGCTACAGTTAGTACATTACTTCGATTAAAATTTCTGTTAAAAATTCTTATACTATTTTGACAACATAGCATTTACTTTGGAACTACTTTGGAAGTATGAATTTGCAATAATCCCCAACTTTGTTCAAGCATAAATAGATCCATTTCATGCGGCGAGAATCTCTACATTATATAATAATAATTTGCTGTACATTTTTTTAACGCATAAGAGCTGTCAGTGTAAAAATAAATTATGCTTCAAAAAGAAACCAACAGATGGCCCACTTTATTTTTAAGTGTCAATATTTTTCTTTTATGGGTCTTCAGATTTATTTGACAGCAGTAGCGGAATATTTTTGTTCCTAAAAAAAACCCAAGGAAATCGCAAACCTTTCTTTAGAGTCAACATTCACCTGAACTATAGCACCTACTAGTAAGTACCTATCACGAACATGGGTTTTTATTGCCGGCCGCCAGTACGAGTTTCAGTGCTATTTCGAAAGTGTTATAGCTGCCCTAGTGCGCTGGTTACTTGTTAAAAAAAAAATGCGGATGCACTTTAAAAAGTGTACCATAAAAATCGAATACGTTCCACAAACTGTGCAATCTCTTTACTTTGCCACTTAAATTTGAACCTGAAAAATAAAATTATTCACATACTCAATGTGTAAACAACAAATTAGCATTTCTTTCTTCAAATATTTAGAACTCTATGCACGATAACAAATGTACTTCTATATCTGACAACATCTAACAATATTGTAGTCATAAATTCTGTTGTCAATATTGTTGTGCCCGGTTCACTTATCGCTCTTGCGATCGTGGTACTGGTACGCACTACTGTTTACAAATATGTGGGTCTGCAGACACTTACGTAATCGCACGTACATGGACTGATTACATTATTCACTCCTTTTACATGACTAACATTATTGGAAAAACACAAATACACAAGAACTGCAATCTGCGATACAAATTTGTTGACATGACATAACAAATAAGAGACAAGTGTACGTTTTCAACTTAAACAGCTTCTATCAATGAGTTTGGGCAGGCGTTATTTAATCTGTAACAGCCTGATAAGGAATTGCCAATTTATTATAATGTTATCTATGGAATTCGCTTTTAATTGCATTTATCCACAATCAAATTATTGTTTTGTTTACTGATATGACTGCTAATTAGAGATAAGCTTGTAAAATGTATAGGTTACCTATGTTTATTGTTGTTCATGTAATATACAATATCTACTTATACGTCTGTATGTAGATTGTAGGTACTATGACGTTATGTCAGGGACGTAGCGAGGGGGGCTTTTCAAGAGTCGGCAAATTTATTAACTTGCGAAATTAAAAAAAATGAGCAATTTTCAAAAATTAACTCGAAACAAAATGTTAAAAAAATAAGAAGTGAGAAGAAGTTTGGATTTTCATTAGGTATACGTTTTCAAACTTGTAAATGTACACAAGTTGGCATTTTCAAAGGTTCGAGTCGGCATCGGTGAATTTGCCAACTGAAATCCTTAAAATTTAGCGAGTTTCGTTTCGATTTTAAATGGGCGGTCGGTCTTGAAGACCACGGACTCGATTGAGCTCGAATTTACAGGTGGTCTTAGGTATTGGCTCAAGAGTGTTCATGTTTAGAATGACGAAAATTGGACAAATGGACGTGGCAGCTCCCATACAAAAAACATCTTCGATGGAGGCAAAACTCGATGACGTTATAATTCGATAGCCCCTGAGCCGGTTTTCCTGATTTCTATACAGTCGGAAAGTTCCTATAATGAGTTGGCATTTCAATGAAAGTTACCCCCTACGGCTCGAACCCTCACTGCGCCCCTGCGTTATGTTGGTAACGTTGATCGGTTGAGCTGCATGTACCGGTACCCACCCTACCTAATGGGTGTTAAGAGCTAAAAAAAAGAAAGTTAAAAAATCATTTGAAATACACAGAAAAATATTCCTAATATCCCTGAAATTGGCTTCATTTGACAGATAATTTTATGACATAAATATTTGAATATGGTAAGGTTAGGTTAGGGTGACAGGCCGCAACAAGTGCAGCCTCACTTAGGCCAGAGGAGGACCATTGTGATACCACATGATCTAATGATCTTACTAACTAACCAGTTGAACCAGCAGGAACTGAGAATGAAGCGTTGGAGGAAACTTATGCTTGCATTAGCGAGTTCGGCGAGATTTGTCGAAAAAGTATTCTCCGAGATATACTTAATTTTTTACGAGCTGAAATGGTGGCCACGGATAGTCTCTTCCTTCTCCTCTTCTATACAGCCTCTACAGAAATCGTTGGAAGGGAGGCCCAGCCTGAGAGCATGTCTCCCAATAATACAGTGTCCCGTGATGACACCTACTAATATGCTTCTGCTTATATTCCAACAAGATTGTTGGAGCCCTTGAGATCCAGCATGGGCCAGATCTGTTTCGTGATGGAGCACGTGGTGCAGTTTGACCGCCTTCGATTGGTGGCACTTATCGTATTAAATTTAAATTAAAAGTTTTCACGTATTGAGAGGCATAATAGAGATTCTCCTTTTCCGGTAGAATCGACAAAGTTGTGCCATGCCTAGCGAGTTCGTCGGCCTTGCAATTCCCTGAAATGTCCCTATGATCCGGCACCCATTTAATGTGAATTTTAAATTGTTCCGCCACTTAGTTAGGAGATAAGCGGCAATTGAGAACGGTTTTGGACTTAAGGATTGCCGAGTCAAAGGATTTAATCGCGACTTAACTTGATGACAGGCCCTCCTTGATCGCCATGATTCCGCCTGGAACACGCTACCAGCGATTGGGAAGACGAAATGAGATTGTATACAATTTAAATTTTGAGGAACACCCCCCCCCCCCCCCTCCTACTCATGTTTCCATTTTGGACCCATCTGTATAAAAGCAGATGGAGTAGAGAGACACTACATCACTCTGCCAGTCTTCCTGGAGGGTATATGCAGATTTCACGATTCTTGTTGAATTTAAACTGGGGGAGGGTGCAATCCGTATCTTTTGGGGTGCATTCTATTTTATTTAGAATAAATGTGTGACCAGTTTGTCCACTGGTCCACAGACGGATTGCTTTCATACGTGTAGTTGCATTTGCTGCCAATTGTATATACCAAATACTCAAGCGCAGTCCACCAGACGATGACGCCAGGTCTTATAGGTATACCTATGTCTTATAACGTATACATAAAGCCAATATGTAATTCGAGGTTGGAATCCCCATTTGCTACCAATAGCTTTTTTGCAGCAGCTTAATGCCGTGGTGTCTTTTTGAACCATCTGCAGTATATTGGGCTTCCATCTCAATTTTCTATCTGGAAAGGGGCCTAAGTACTTAGCCGTGTCAGACAGCACCAGCAGGGTGCTATTTAGTTTTTCGGGGTTAGAAATATGGGAATTATGTACTTCCTTGTAAAGAGAACCAGTTTAATTTTCTGAGGATTGACGCCAAGCCCACATTTTTTGGTCCATTTAGAAAGCCTAGAGAGGCCATTCTGCATAAGACCCGTAAGTATGTTGAGATGTTACCCAGAGACAGCGATAGTAACGTCGTCTTCATAGGCAATTACTTTGTACCCTTCCCCTTCCAGTATTAGAAGTAGTTCAATGAATGAACTAGTTTCAAAATAAGAGGTGATATTACACCGCCTTGTGGGGTACCCCTACTGTCGCTTTGACTTGATGAACCTGTTGTTAAGAAACTCATTCACCTTCGCCAATCGACTTATCAATTCCAAGGCTCGTCAGTGCGCCAATAATTGCCTTTGGTTCGACGTTGTTAAATTCTCCTTCGATATTTGGGAACGCTACCAATGTGTATTCTTTGCAGTCAAGAGATTTCTCAATAGTTGATACATACAAGTGACTGTGACATTCGGGTCCAATTTTTACGGTCTTTGCAGCAAACAATTTATTGAAAGAAATATTTGACAAACGATCAATTTCACGAAATGGACCTTTAACTGGCCACCTCGTTCGTGAGATTTAAGGCGGTTCGATTATTTTTTCTGGGGATTCGATAATATGCCGATCAACCAGAATCTATTGAGCACTTGGAAGTCAACATTCGACACGTTATTGCCGAAATAGCCTGATTTTTTTTCTGTGTTTTGTTTCAATTTAAAGTTATCCACTTCGAAAAAAAAGAACACCCTACAGGCTATAGCTTATAGCTAGTGGCTTTGCTGTCAACGAAACAGCTGACACACCGGCTAATGTCAGCGCGACAATGCCGCTCGTTGGATCTGAAGCCTTTTGTGGTGTCAGTAATGAATGTTTCAGGAATCACATCAGGAGCTTAGCTCAAATCTAATCCAATGAAGACTGGCTTAAAACACCTGTGCAGAACTGCACCAAACAGTTTTTCCCAAAATTTTCCTTTAGAAAATAATATTTTCTCATGAATCTTGACAAAAACTGCTTGATAATCCTGACAGGAAAATTGGAGTTTCACCGGACCCTATATGTAGATTATGTCTAGAAAGTGACGAATCATCCCTTCACATTCTCATGGAATGTCTGGCTCTCTTTCGTCACTTTAGCAAATCTTGCTAAGATACCCCCAAAGAAGATACTTGTCTTCCTGACTGTGTCTGGAATAAAAATATGGCTTTAGGACCCCACCAGGGAAGGCACAATAAGCTCCTTTAGAGAGGCCGCAGCGCAGTGATTCTCAATACAGGTTTTCCTGACCCATCCCTTATCAGAGGCAATTTCAACAGTTATCTTCTAAACGACGGCCACGATCAGTAGCCACGTTTTCGAACTTATGGCTGATATGGTGGTTACAACTGGAAGACAGAAAGTTATTTATCTAATTGTTTCCAACAAGATATTTTAGGTCAAACTGCAAAGTTTGAGCGAAGGTTTCGTTTTTGGCCAAGCTTTCATAATAAATAACTACTCCCAAGTTAAATTTTGACATAAACTTTCAGGAAAATATCCGCTTAAGTCATTCTGGGTGGAAGAGGCTTTTCTTAAAGACAAATCTGTTCACTTCTAAACCAAAATGGGTAAAAACTGACGAAGAGTACGTCGAAGTGTTTTTATTGATAGACTTAACCTCAGTCTCGCTCATTCCGTCTTTCTATAAGCACGATATAAAAGAAGTCCTATATTGGCCCAAGAAAAATGTGTTACCCATTATAGAGATATTCGCATCTTTTGAGATAGCCAAACAGCTATCAATCCTTCTCTAACAACTAGAAAGTATTTCTAGACTCCCGTTCTTCTCTCTTAGAGATGGCCATGGCAGAACATTTTAGTATTAACTTCTTCTAGGTGCCGGGCATATGGATACTCCACGGAACTGTAGGGCTAACGAACTTGTCAGACGTTGAAGAACAGATATATCTTAGAGAAGTCTCCCTAGGCTCCGCTATGAATTCATATAATGACACCAGCGCTGAGATTTAGCGAAGAATAAATTTTACCCATCGCTGCCCCTTTGTGCTAAGAAGGCAACTGAGTATTTAAGCCCTCTCTGGAACAAATAAAGTGACCCTCTATAAGACCGTAATCGTCCCAGTCCTTCTTTATGGCGCAGAGGCATAGACTGTATTAAAAGCGGATGAGGTTACCCTGCGTTGTTTTAAGAGGAAAATTCTTCGAGTAATTTTCGATCCCGTCTACATATATAGACGTTGAATGGATCAGGAGATACAACGACGAGCTGTAAAGTCTGTGCAACGACATCGACCTAGCCAGAAGAGCGAAAGTCCAACGACTGAGGTGGCTCGGTCATGTAGGGCGAATAGACGCGAATGCTTTTGCCCGGAATGCTCCCGAATCTACACCCGAGAGGGACGGCCGGCGCAGTAGAAGAAGACCGCGACTCAGGTAGTGCATGTAAGTAACAACCAAATATCGTACTGGCTGAAAACGCTTGTTGGTTGAAATCAAGGTCCACTGCGGACTTTACGTACCTCCTTAAGTAAGTACAATGATTTTTGTAGAAGCGGAGGAGGTGATAAGGATCAGGTGCTTTAGTTTTCATTAGATCAGAATTATAGAGTGTTGATGTTCTAAGACTGGCAAGGCGTTACAAATCGCTAAGTCAATGCAGGCACAAATCTATATTATGTGGACCCTATGTTAGATAAACTGTGAAGGTGCATATTCATTTTAGAAAACAGGTTACCATTTACGACGCCGCCTATTTTTCAACTTCATTATCATAGTACATCTAAGAGAAGTGAACTCAATGTCAGTGCTGCATCTAAGATAATAGTAATGCGACAGTAAACAATCTACTCGTCTCATTTTATTACCTGCATCCACCTCAAATATATATTTACATCTTCCTCATCTCACCCCCGCACCCTAATCTACACAATAACAATTACAAAAATACCTCAGAACAATAATATCACAACATAAACACTCTGAGTCACTATCTAGCAGGGCTGCTCTATAAGACGATAACAAGTCAGGTATCCCGGTATCCGTATAACTTTCCTTTCAATTTCTGTATTTCCCTTGTCAGTCAGTAACATCATCTCAACTCAATCATGTTGTCAGCCACAGCAGAAGCCTACAGTGACCAGAAATTGGTATTTGTGCTCGCAGCTCTGATGTTCTTCGCGATACCGATACGATACCCCGACCCCGAAACGCGAACCCAAAAGGAGTTCAAAAACTTCATCACAATCTACAACCGGACATACCGTGGCAACGAAACCGAGTACCAAAAGCGCTACGAAATATTCAAAGTAAGTTTGAGTTTGGCATCCGAATTTGAAGATGAAATAATTATAAATTCCCCCCGACAGAACACCTTTGAAATGCTGGAGGACTACAGGCAGAACAATCGGCCAGTATTCGGCATAAATCGATATTCGGACATGTCCAGCAGTGAATTCCGTCAGATGTATTTTCCAGCAAAAAGCGTCCAACGCAAGAAAAGACAGATCTCTGAATCTCGATCCAGATACAACACGAATGATTCCGGTAGCGGAGCGACGCCTCTGCCTCAACGTGTCGATTGGCGTGAACATGGCATCGTAACCCCCATTCGAAACCAACATGGTTTGAGCTATGCACATGCTGTCATTGGATGTGTGGAATCTATGCGTGCCCTCAAATGCCATTCAAATGCACACGAACTGAGTGTCCAACAGATGATTGACTGTTCGGGGAATTCCAAAATTCGAGCTAAAAATGGGGACACGTGTCATCTGTTGAAATGGCTGACGAAAGGAAATATCACCATTCTCCCGGAGCGCTACTACCCGATATCTGATGGAAATGAGGCGTGCCACATGAGCACCACAATGCAGAGCCTTCCGAATGCGGTCGAGACTGCACGAGTCACAGATTATGCATGCTTCAAGTGAGTTCGACTCCTAGATAGATATAGATACATCAAACTTAAGGTTAATCTTCTTTTGCTTGCAGCTTTGTAGGTCGTGAACCTGAGATGTTGGCGTATCTTGCCTTCAAGGGTCCACTGATTGCCGCCGTCAACGCCCTACCGTGGCAATACTACGTGGGCGGTGTGATAAAAACCAATTGCAATGGACCACCGAATCATGCTGTGCAAATTGTTGGCTACAATTTGGATGGACGCCGCGAGGAATCTCACTTCATCGTGAGGAATTCATGGGGAATCGGTTTCGGACATCGTGGCTATGCCAAAATCGCCATCGGCGGTAACGTGTGCGGCATCGCTGAGGAAGTATCTGCTGTTACAGTTGATTAATCGAATTTGTTGCTAGAAATTGTTTACATTGTAAGGCTCATTAAATTCCAATTAGATTTGGCTGGCAGGCCAAATATTTTTTCAAAGAGAAAGAGTTGTAGAAGTTTTGTGTCCAGTTTTGTTTGTATGTATAGTTTGTGTGAAGACTGCATCAATCATGTGAGGTTAAAGCGGGTTAATTAGACAAATTTAAAGACAGCTTTTCACTCACAATTGGTTTAGGGAAGGGTAGGATAATGGGTGGGTTGCAAAGATTAGATAAGGCGGTAATTTAGGTGATATGGAAGTTTGTGGGAGTGTTGCATCACATTTTTTAAAGCTCAATGTTTCTTCTATGATAGCAAGTCTTAATCACGTGTTTCTAAATTTCACCCCCAAGGTGAGATAATCTACGAAACAACGTCATGTGTTATCTTCTCCAAATTACCTGAATAAATGAGAAAAACTGGGGTACCAACACCTTATGTAGTTTGGCAATAAGTGAAACCTCTATAGATGCAATGCAGGCAAAGCAAAAAGGTTCTTATCAAAGCTTGCTTCGAAACTGCAGCAACAAATTGAAGGTTAGAGGGTATCCCAAGACACCTGGGACAAAGTCGAGTATCGTAGATCGTAAAGAAAATTAAAAAGAACCCCGAAACCGACTTTTAAAAGTGTCATTCACTTTTAAAAGTGTCATATCGCCGCTCTTAATGTGTCATAGTGCCCGAGTGCAAGTGGGTCGAGGTGGAGGTGATTACTGCAATTTGCACCTTCAGTTAATCTTTTGGCTTCGGGGAAAGTCAAGGAGTGACTGAAGCAGTCTACGTCTACCTCCAGCTTATAACCTCTGGCAGATCGAGAAAACCGGAAGAGATTTGTCGCCGCCCTATGCTTCAATCGGAGTTGGATTGGTTTTTCTTCCACAGCAAAGTAGACAAAAATACTAAAAAATAAAAAAGAATTAGAATGACTTGTTTCGAATTATCCTACTATTTTTTTAGGTGCTTTGTCTTTTCTTGTGGTTTAATTTAGCTTTTTGCTATAAGGCGTTTTCCTTTTTTAGTTCCGAGCAGAGCCTAAACTGCCAAAAAAAAATTTGTGTTTCTTTTTAGCTCAGAGACATCAGACATCAGAGCTCAAGCTACGATTACACGGTCATTTTTTTGAGTCATTTAAATGGCGCTGTGACGTCAGGAAAAAATGTCGCATTAGAGCGACATTTAAGTTACGATTCGTCATTGGAAAAATGGCGATCACACGAAATGACTATCATCGTCATTTGTGTCCCAAAATCAAATGACGGACACTGCGAGTCATTTGGAATTTTTCGTTGGGATGCCATATAAATGACGAGCGAAAAAATGGCGATCACACGACAATGACTTGCCTCATCAAAATGGCAAATGTCACCTTCCCTATTATTTCGATTTCCCGTCATTTATCTGTTTTGCGATCAGACTATGAGAAAAATATAGCTACTGTCATTTAGTGTTAAATAGGAAATAGAAGTGAAAAGACAAAAAACATTTTATAATAAATAAAAAATGTCGAAAAGAACTTTTGGGATGATGGTGGAAATTGCGGAGACGGCGTATTTAGCCGCAACGAAAACGGAGTATTTGGCAAAAAGGAGTGGTTGAGCCCTCGCGAGACGATTATTTGTTGACCTTGACCGGAAGACTAAGCCGCAACCAGGTGATGTAAGCTTATATAAGATTTGACTGCCTAAGTCACCACCAAAAACCTCTCAACGAGGTCGGACATCCAAATTAGCAAGCAGCAATAGAATTCCCAAGGTAATGCCCGGCACAAAGAATGGCCAATGGAGGTGACTTCCCTAATATAATATGGCTTCCATAAAAACTTCTCTATCATCATCCCTCCAAGGTAAGATTGGGAAAAATATACAAACCTACTCCATCGCGACTTGATCTAGTCTGGTAATGGTATACAGACGGGTACAAGATGGATACAGGGACTTGATCTGGCATTTATGGAGAATCGCCTCAAGCGAACTTTTCAGTCAGCCTAGGCAAATACTCGTCCATATTCCCCACATGTAGACTATGTCTGGAGAGCAACGAAACCTCTTTTCACATTCTCACGGAATGTCCGGCTCTCTTTCGCCTTAGAAAGAATGTCCTTGGCGAAGAAATCGTTAACTCAGCAAATCTTGCTGAAATACCCCCAGAAAAGATACATATACTTGTCTTTCTGACTGTTTCCAGAGTAAAAACATTGCTATAGGACCCACCACAATAGGTCCCTTTAGAGAGACCGCAGTGCCAGAGCCCAATGAACGCTCTCCCGACTTAATATCTAATCTAATCTAATGTAACACGTCCTTTCGCCACGAGACAAAAATCAAAATGATGGACAAGCGGACCATTGAAAATGAATGAATGAATGAAAGCTTAGGTATCGTATTAAATGCTTCGTCATTTGCGTAGAAAATGGCAATGGCAATAATTTCGAGCCTTGCCATTTTTTGGAGGCTTCCATTTAAATGACACAACAGCCAGAAAGTTTAGTCATTTGTCCTAGGCGTCATTGCATTGAAGAGCGATCACACGGCCATTTTTTCCGCCATTAAAATGGCACTAAATAGATACATGTCATTTGGTCCGACATTTTCCTAGTCATTTAAATGACGCCGAAAATGTTATTCCAAAAATGGCGATCACACAGAACGACATTTAAATGACTGCTTTGTGACGCGATTTTTTCGCCAGAGCGGCATTTAAATGATTCGAAAAAATGGCTGTGTAATCTTAGCTTCACTTTGTGTTTCTTTTTTCTTTTAGAGAATGATCAGAGCGCGCTTTATGAGCTCAAAATAAATTGACTGATTACGCACTTACAGTCACATTTGACAGGAAAAAGAAACAGGATAAGCAAAATAGTTGAAATGGCGAACGAGTCTTGTTGTTCTGGCACAGATGGTAGACCAAATTAATAAATAACAATTAATAAATAACCATAATGACAGCTATGTGTTCAAGCGTGTTTAATAAATAAATCAGAACGATCTAAAAGTTCGCTCGGTTCAGAGCAAATGCTTAAGCTCTATTCCGAGATCAGCTCTGAACAAAAAAAAAAAAACTATTGTACACTTTTGGTGGAAATCAATGTCTTTGGAAGCAGTTTACTAGCAGCATCCTACCAGAAAGGTGTCAACGTCCTATCACATCTGTAGCAATATATAGAGCGTACCTGTTGCGCCATCTATTATTATTTATTTAATTTTTTTTTTAATTTTTAAAATTTCTCTTACTTATTTCAATTAGCTTACAAATAATTTAAAGTAGTCCCACTATTATTTTATGGAAAGGCAGTAACTTGAATAATATTTAAGGAAACTATTTTTTTAACTTTATATAACAAAATAAAATTTTTGTTTACTTTGTTGATACTACAGATAAATAATTTAATCCAACAGATATGTATATGTGTATGTACTCCCCAGACGTATTAATCAAGGCATTTTTTTTTCACTGAAGACATTTCAAAGATCACATGTCACTCAAATATCATGCAAGCAATGAACTGCACAAATTATACAATCATTATTGATGTGAGCGCGTGCTTAAGTATATTTTTTTTTGTTTGCCATCAACACTTAATCAACAAATAATTCCAGCACATTCAAGGCACAGTATTCAACATCTATATTCACTACTGACCAACCGCCAAAAGAGCCAAGAAAAAAACCCGATAAACCGACGCTGAGGTGTTAGCACATTGACTGGATTCAATCACTTTTTTCGGAGCAAAAACTTCACCAAAAACTCTTCAATACAATCGCAAGCGTAACCTCTATAAGATAAGATTGAGGAGAGATATGATTATATTAAAAAAAAAACCAAGCGAAACAAAATATAACAAACATTCGCACCTTATCGCGAAAAGTAAGATACATTTTGTTGTACATAGTATGCGACTCGTGATAGGCTAATGAGAGACCTGTGAGCTTTTTAGTATCTTCAGTATCTTAGTATCTCAAAGCCAAGTTAAGGTTATTTAAGGTATTCTCTCCCCACTTTCTTAAGTCTATTCATTGCTAAATTACACACTCCGACCGTAGATACTACATATTTGA
This sequence comes from Cheilosia soror, assembly GCA_949372485.1. Classification (NCBI taxonomy): domain Eukaryota; kingdom Metazoa; phylum Arthropoda; class Insecta; order Diptera; family Syrphidae; genus Cheilosia; species Cheilosia soror. Next base: position 35,465,607 of record OX443564.1, on the reverse strand, counting down.
AAAATAATAACACGCGAGGTTCTTTAGTAGAAAATTATTATTAATGGTTTTGTTAAAATTTTTTGTAGGTAAATGAGTTATTTTAAATATTTAATTTTTTTTTGTCTGTTCTGTCGGAACGAATTTTCTGTGCGCTTCGTTTGGAAAACTTAAGGAAAACTACAAAGTTAGATGTGAAACATGGTCAACATGTGCTGCGGCGCATTTTTCATATTCATTTTCAATGCAGAACGTGTGCGAGTCAATTGGCGTATGGCATTATAAAGGGACTCACGGAGGGTTGATGGCTGTCGGGGGTTGATTTTGGGATTATGCAAAAGTCTTAGAGTTCGAAATCAATATCATTTCTTTTGGTTTTCTTTGTCGCAAGACGACACTTCTATTGAAATGGTCGTTGAATGGACTGAAAATGAATAGGATAGATAAATTGTGCTGTCACCAGGAGCGGACTATGTATTACTTAGGGTCTCGGCGAAGGCCGTGAATGAGTTTTCAGCAGTCGACGAATGGATATGTAGCAATATTGTAAATTAGAAATAAAATAATAAAAGCCGCTTCAATATGCACTTACGCAAAGTGTTTAAGGTCAGCGACCGATACTGGTATTAAGAAAGAAAGAAAGAAAATATGTTAGAAATAAAGGGTTTTCCAATGAGAGGTATTATTGTGAATGGCCCGCTATTTCGGTAGCTGTCACTTTTGAAGCTTTTATTCTTTGACATTTGCCAAGTAGAAACTACGCCATCACTAAAAATGGAACGATACACGCTTCAACAACGCATTGAAATTATTAAAATTCACTACAAAAATGGTGAAAATCTTGCAGGCACAGTTCGCAAAACTAAAGCATTTTTTGGTCGTCGTGAAGCACCTTGTCGGACCGCAATACAGAAATTGGTGGAAAAATTGGAGCTGTTAAGACAAGTTAGTGATGTGATGAATAAAACCCATGCACGTCGACGTCGCTCAAGAACTATACTGAGAATATTGCTGCTGTAGCCCAAAGTGTTGAAGAAAAACCAGGTTTGTCCATTCCTTGTCGTTCTTTGGAATTGGGCATTCCACAAACGTCATTACACCGTATTTTGTATAAAGACTTGGGTCTTAAGGCTTATAAAGTTCAGTTAACACAAGAACTCAAGCCGGCCGATCATCAACAATATCGCCAACAGCCCAGCGTCGATTCAAGAACTCAAAGATAAAATTCGTAAATTTGCGATTTGGTTATGGAAAATTTCATGAAAAGGTTATGGTCCTGTAAGCGTGCTCGTGGTGGCCATTTGGCTGATGTTGTTTTTCATTATTAACGGCATACCTTCCTCTTTATTATGAAATAAACATCCGATCATTTATTTAAAAAAATGGTATTTTTCTTTGAATACCAAAATAACACCTCTTATTGGAAAAACCTTTACTATGCCACTCGCTGCTTTTTAAATTCCAATCTTTTTGCAGCGAACGAAAATACGCTTTTTTGGAATTGGAATTAAAAATTTCGTTATTTAAACTCTTTTAAAACTTTTTTTTTTAATAGAATTTGATGGATTAATTAATTATCCTACGCTTAGAATAGTAAAATGTGCAATTTTCTCTTTATAAATGTATGTAAAGAAATGTAAGTACATATTATAATTAGCATTTTTCATTGAAAATATTTTTTTTAATTAAAATTGTTCTGTCAATGCCAATTTTACTATCAGACTGATGCGTTGCCAACTCATGTTTTCATTCTTCAACATTCGTTTTTTCGGCAATCCTTGATAAAGAAACTGACGGTGACGAAAGAAAAAGCAGCTAAAAAAAGACTGACAGATATTCAGCGTATTTTTTACGCTTCATTACACGCTCGAATTAGTTTAACGAGCAAGACACATTCCTTCCTAAATTCATGTGGTATTACAAGCAGCATTGCCACAATGATACAAGTGTAACAAAAGTGTTACACTTTTTAATCATTTTAAAATGTTGTTACAATGTTACTTTATTTTTCGCTTTGTTACACTTTTTCCAATCAAAATCTTTTTTGTCTTTCTCGTTAAAAAATATTGAAGAGTTCAACTGACAGCACTTTTTTCTTTCGAACAAACTTCTAGCAATTTCTTTCAAGGTATTTATTTGTTTACAAAACGTCAAACTGCAAGTGGGAATTTGTCAACGGCGATACGGCGAGACAGAAAAATATTGTTGTATTTTCTCGTTCCTTCCCATTCCTATTCCCACTCGCAGTTTAACGTTTTCTAAACAATCTGGTGGTAAATAAAGTTTGTGAAATAAAAATTTAAATCTACTTCGATGGTCAATGCTTTTGTTTCTTTTGTTTCTTTTGACATTGACTACCTGTCAGACATTTTTTTTTCAGTTTGTTACATTTTTCTTCCATTTGTTAAACTTTTTGAAAAAATCAGTGATCAATGACTAATTCCTTGGACTGCAGTATTGCATCGACCGTATCTATATTCAAACTATTTCTTGTGTCATTTTTAATTAAATTTAAACTAGAAAAATAACGCCCTGCAGTGGCACTGCTATGTGGAAAACGCACAATGTTAACATATAGTTACATATTTTTCCAAATGCAGGCTTTTGTTAATTGGAAATACTAATTGAGTTGAGTCTGCTGCGTTTACATAAAGAAGTCAGTTTGTAGTAACAACAAGCGCTGGGAAAAAATATAGTTTAATAATTTTTTTATTATTATTTTTAAAATGTGAGAAATTGTAGTACAAAGTACACAATTAATAATTGTACGTACTCACTTTTTTAACTAACAAAATGTAGTACAAACGCTACAATTGTAGCAAGGAGGCAGCGCTGCCGTAATGACAGTAACAATTTAACATTTTATCTCCGTTTGCGTTCGCTTCGCGCCCTTTAATATGGTTTGCTTGTGGGCGAATGCCAATAGCTGAGCCGCTCATGTTGTTTACTTGTATACCTACTACAACTTGAGGAATTAAATCGAACAAACAGAAAGTGTTTTTTTTGTAGGAAATGCCACCGATGATGGCGTCTTTTCAGAAGTGGTGTGTGCATGATGGTTATAATACCTAAACTCATCGTCGTATAGGGATATGTACAGTTTCGAATGTTATACGGGTCAACGACCCCTGAAAACATAAAGTTGCATGAATTAAAGGAATAGTAACTGTCATAAGGGCGCAGTGTCTCAGTGGTTAGTATGCTAGACTACTGTCCCAGGTTCGTTCCTCGGAAAAACACAAATTACCTCTTAACGTTTTTTCGACTGCGACACCTCTCGCGAATGTCTCACAAGCATCAGAACTGTCCTGAAAAACTTATCAATTCAGCCGTTCGGATTCGGCATAAAATTCCAGGTCTCTTCCATTCTTCCCAAAAATAAAAACTCACACAAACAAATGTTTGTAACAAGCTAGACCTAGGTCATCACGCATCACGTCCCATTGTCAAAATCTGTCTGAAGAATAAACATTCCTGTAACAAAGTACCAAGCTATAGGATTTGGAATGGTTAAGAGTTTGACAGGTACCACGGCTCGCTGCCACTGCCCAATAGCCTGCAAATTTTGCCAAGTGTATGGGAGAGAATATAATATATTCACTTATTAATTTCTTAATTTTTTGTCATACTTCGAATAGCCCTTTTGAACACCCACAGATATACCACGGTCGACAGATAAAATATAGATTAAAGTTCTGGAAACGTATAGTGGGTAAAAAGACTGATCGGCAGATGCGTTAAATTTAATTTTATCTAGTAGAAAATTGGTGTGTAAGAGGAAAAAGAAGATAAAGTTAACAAAATCCCTGGCTTATAGGTACACATAACTTACTGATCCACCATAAAGGTGCTAGTATACACAGCTTGTATCAAGCCACATACGTATGAAGTACTGACGTCAGTTTTACGTCAACGAATGGTCCCAATGGGTACCTACATGCCGTGTACATACAATCTCTCTTTGTGCACTATCTGTTGACGTCAGAGCTACATACGTATCCGGCTTGCTACATTCCGTGTACTAGCAGCACCTTAAGGGTACATGTTAGAAAGTAGATTCACCAGTTCAGGCAGGAGTCAATATTATGTACCAGAAATTACCATCTGATGACGAAAATGGCAGTGGATCGGACACACGTTTCGAAATGACAATACTTTCATAGCTAAACATGCAATGCAATGGAACTTCTTGGCCCAATATGGAAGAAGAGCGGGTCAACCGAGAAATATTGGACTCACATCACAAAGGGAAATATGTTTAAATAAAAATAAATTCCAGCCTAGCTAGACTGCTAAAGTCATTGAATTATGTCCAAACTTTATGAAGAAGTGATTCAAAATGGGACCGACTTACATTGGCCGGCATAAGTATTTTGACAAAACTAAAGTTAATTCTGCTCATAATTTGAACTTACTTCATGTAAATTTTGGCATCAAGGGAAAGGTCATTTAAATTCCGTTTGAATGATACAAAACTTTCCTTAACCGATTAAGTACCCATTGAAAATTTTGAACTTTTGTAAAAGTCTACTTTTTTGACTTTTTTCCTCGGTTCCAAAAAAAAAAAATATTTTGATGCAAAAAGTTTCTTCAAACAATTCTAATAGTGACTGCAAAAATTTGTTTTCAAAAATCTCTTCGCTAATATTTTTTATGATTTTTTGAATGGGATGATCTCAGAAAAATTTTGTATGAAAAGGAGGAAAAAGTGACTAAAATAGTCATTTTTAGCAATTTTCAAAAAATCATAAAAAATATTAGCGAAGAGATTTTTGAAAACATTTTTTTGCAGTCACTATTAGAATTGTTTGGAGAAACTTTTTGCATCAAAACATTTTTTTTTGATACCGAGGAAAAAAGTCAAAAAAGTAGGTAGACCTTGACCTTTAACCTTTAGAGGGTTAGTTTTGAATTGGCTACACTTTTTCCACCGAGAACTAATTTGAGAGTTGACAGCTGATATGAGCATTTTGGTTTGTCATTTCATATGAGTAGGTAGACTTACGGTTGTCATTTCCCAAATAGTATGGACTTATGATAGCCGGCCCAGGTGCTCGATTGTACTTTTGTTCGACTCAAACTATTTACGTCATAAATCATATTTAGACGTAATGGCATAAAATTATCTTTCAAGTTAAGTCAATACCATGGTCATTCTCATTTATTACCATCATTTGTTTTGCATTTATTTAATTTTTATGTTCTGTACCTTAAAAAAAAAAAAACAAATGCGAGAAATGATCTTTTAAACAATATCAAACAAATGGTTCGTCGGTAAAAGAGGTGTTAATATTAACCAATGAAAAAATTACTTATTATTATGTTTGAGTTCCTATTGCGATGACATAGCACATGCGGAGATTCACTTTCTTCGCAAAAATTCTTTAAATGATTTACTGGCTGTAAGGCAAAGGCAATCAATCATACAAAGCGAAGATGACTTGTGTGGCGAAAGTTATGTCTGTCCCAATTGGCCATTACCGTGGTGGTGGTTTGGTATGGTTCTGTTCTTTCAGTTAATGCCCATGTTAAGTGAAACGAGATACAATACAAGAATTATGTGGGGAAATATGTTCAGCATATATTTGGCAAGCTTTATGGTATGGCTAGTTCAGCCATGGAAGAAAAAAACTTGTAGTTTGAATTCATTTTTGTTTCTGCCTTTATAGGACAGCGGCTCCCAACCAGTGGTCCGCGGACAACAGTCTGTGATAGCAACTACCGATGTCCGCGGAAGAGCATGTAATTCAAAATCAAAATCTTAAACTATTTTATTTTATATTGGTTCATGAATTAAATTATGACAATACAAATTTCAAAATGGGGTTATACGATTGCTAATTTTCTTAATATGTGGGAACACTGATTAAAAAAAAAAACAGAAAAATTTTGAATTGCATTACATATAAAAACGAATACTGTCCACTCACTGACTAACATTTTAGAGCGCTCCAGAGCAGCACACATTTTAGAGTGTGTGCGCCATAATTTAATTTTGAAAACAATTTGTTCAAAAATTATTTTTAAACTTTACTCTAAGGCAGCTCCCTGATTCAATCGCTACTTCCCGGAATTTAAACCAACCGAATCTAAAGTTGTCCAAGAAGAACTGATTCGTAACCTTTTCGGTACTAATATTGAAAACTTTGCAGAGAAAATGCGCTCAAGAGCTCATTAATCTTCAAAAAGATCGCAACGGCAAGCACGTTTTGTATCGGAATCTGTTCAGGAGTTTTGGTGTAAAAGAACTATTTCTAATGCTAAAATTAGAATTTACGAAATGCATCCAAATCTTACGAAACAAGAAACTAAGAATATTTCAATTCATTGATTCGTATTAGTTTTTAAATCGTATGTACTTAAACAAACATACTTAAATAACTATTTTACAAACATTTTTTCGAAGCGAAAAACTTCTTGATTTTTTTTTAACATGATATCAACCTTATTTAGATCCACAATAATCGGCCCTATCATGGTATCTGTTCGGAGAGTACTTTTCTCCGCTACGCAAATCCAGTCGGATACGGAATTTACAGTTCATAGTATCCCTTTGCCGAACGTGCATCAACGCATTTTGTTCAGTAAAATCTTTCCGCGATGAACAAATGTCGGAGACCCATCGCAACCCAACGCAATGAAACGTAGACTGCCGGTGTGCGTTACGTTTTGTCGGAGAACTGTTTTGAAGGATCACTCGAAGATTTTTTCTCACACCAAAGAATGTATTCAGCTTTCACAGCTGACGAAATTGCATGATCAAAGTAACGTGTTAGCCTGTTAGCTTTTCCATTTCGTTCACTCGCTCAACTGCAGCAAAACCTGGGAGAAGAGCTCGAAACGATGGTAGAACGTCATCGTTGACCATGAATCTGTCCGTGTTGGAGTAAATTAATAATATTGTTAAAAAAGTTTTAATTGAAATACTTTATTGTTTCAACTCGATTCAATCGTAATTGTATTTTTTTTGCCCATGCAAATACCCTTTAATGAAATGTGTCAAAATGAACAAATGTTTTCATGTCACTTTTTAATGACATTTAATGTCCAATTTTTTTTGGTTAGAATAAAGAAATTCTGTACAATTGTCAAAGGACGTGGTTTAATTTTTATCTTTATCTGAGTGGTTTTGAGTTTAATTTATTACAAAGGCAAATATAAAGGGAGGTGGATATTGACAGCCTTATTTATAAACTTTATACACTCTCTATAATAACTCTAAACGCAAAAATCTAATATATATTTTTGCGTTTAGACCTATTGTAGAGAGTGTATAAAGTTTATAAATAAGGCTGTGAGTGTTTAAAAAAAAAGGGAATTCAAACAAAACAGTCCGTACGATTTTGTATTAACGAGTCTATGTAATGCAAGGAATCAGTATTTTGAATTTGTAGACACTTTTAAAATAGGCTTGAGTAGAAAGGTTTCTGAATTTGAACGCGTTGTTTCTTCCAATGAACTTCTTGGAGCTCTTAATTTAACTTCAAATAAGTCCTCTACAAGTTGGGATGCGGATTGAAAAGTCTTAAGAGAATTCAGAACTTCTTTTGTGCGGTCGATTGCAGAAACGAAATCTAAGGACAATTGATAAGGGCAGCGTTAAATGAACAGTTTTTCGCATGCAATGAGGCTTACTAGGAAATGACTTTTTTGGACCGCTGCCAAAAGTGTTAATGCTTTCGAAAACATCGTTCTGCTCGTTATTTCTTTAAAGACTTATTGAGATGCATTTGAAGAGAAATCAAAGGAAATAATAATGGCATAAAGGCGTAGAAGTCGACTTTTCCAGCTCTCTGGTGCATGCTTTTTAATGACATTTTTGAAAGCTATATAATGCATTTGATCAGTTGCGGCAGAAATTTCACTTACAGCCGTATTTTTTGAGAACCTATAGCTAGCTCACTTTTACTTTTACATGCAAAGCTTTTATACTCACTTTTGGTTTTGTTATATTCGCTTCCCAAAAAAATACGCCAAACTACACAAAGGCAATTGCGAATTGCAGGAGTTGACTTGGCAGAACCACGTTAAAGATAATGGCTTGCGCAGTGTACAGTACATACCTAGCGTTCGAATACCTACCGGAATAGTCTCCTTATTTTTATTGATTTGAATTTAGGGCTTAAAGCCCCATTTTGACAATCATTTCAGTTACAGTTTCAGTTGAGCTATCAGTTAAGCTTTCAGTTAAACTATTCAGTTGAGCTTTCAATTTACTCGTGATTAGCCGAAGTTTAGAAGATTTATCTACTTAAACTTCTGAAAACTTATGTAAATTCCATCAGTTTCAGTCTCAGTTTTAGTTTCAGTTAACGCTTTAATTTTTGCATTTAGACTGAAGCTGAAATGATCGTCTAAATTGGCCTTTTGAAAATTGTAGTTTTTTGTCTAGACTCAAGCCAGAGGGGCTGAAGCCCCCCCCCCCCTCCCCGGCTACGTGCCTGTGTCATTATACAAAAATTAGTCACCGGAGACCTCACAAAATATAGGTATACGTTACAGTGAAACAAAAAAAAACGTCAAGAGTGAGTGAACACCGATGAACTTTTGAGTTTTCTTTAGAGTCTTGAAACAAGTCTAAAAACCAACAATCTGCAAACATTTTAATAACGAAATAAATATAAAAATACTTTACAGATAGTACTTAAAAAAATGTATCCAAACTGCAAAGAAAAATGAAAACAGCATTGGTATTCACTTGCTTTGGCCACTCACTGTATATTCTGAATCGGGATCAAATTCTGAATCGATTTGAAAAATAAAAACACGACAGCGTCTTCACGAAAGCGTCTAAACGATATGAAATTGTGAGTGGATTTATTTTTACCGTCACCATTAGGTTCATATTGAAAATGCGCTTATATCGGGCGCGTAGATCTGGTACCTTCCATACACAACCATAAAAGGGAGGGGTCAAAACCAGGGTTGCCAGAATTTTGTTTGCTTTAAGCGCCCAAAACTTAAAGAAATGTAGCCCAATATCGTTGCCCAGAAAGATGGACTTGATGCGCCGCCATAAAAATTCAAGTGCTCCGCGGAAAGATGAGCGCAAAATATGAAAATTCCATCAGACTAGCTAATTTTGTGCTTCTGTAAGTTTGTCATTTTGTTCGCAACAATGTAATTTGTATATTGATTAATGATTACACAGTTCAAAAATGGGTAAAAATAAATCGTGTACTCCAGAACTTCCTAACTATCAAAATGGAAACGAATCAATGGCGTTGATAGCGAAAAGATTTGTTTTTCTACGAAAATTTGTTTTCGAGGAAATACGAGTTTCTAAGAAGACCGGAAGTTTTGAGAGCCGCAAAAGAAATGAGATTGGACGCAAAACTACTCCAAAGAAAGATTTGCCGGACAAGTAGAGCCAATCCATTTTTAATGTCTATTAAAATTAAGGGGATTGTTGCACTTAAACTCCATCAAGAACTCAAGGCGCTGTATCGTAGAACAAAATCTTCGTGGATGCATATTCCACAAAAAACACATTATGGTCAACAAAAACCTAAGCAAGAGCCGGAATTTCGAAAGACTCCACTTAAAAAAAAAAAACATTTGCAATTTTGGAAAAAAGTACTTTGAGTGCCAAATCCAAGTTTAATTTATTTGGATCCGACTACTGTGCGAGAGGTCACAGGTTCAATCCCCGGAAAAACACAAATTACGTCTTAAGGTTTTTTCCAATGCGGCACCTCTCGCGACTCTATGTCCTGAAACTGTGCTGAAAAGCTTTTTAAATCTGCCATTATGCCTCGGCCTAAAAATTAAAAGTCCCTTGTATTCGTCCCTAAAAAAAACTTTAAAAAACAAATGGTTGTGAGAAGCTTGGCCTAGGGTGCCTATATGACCTGTTGCGCCAAATATGTCGGATTTTAGTGAAATATCTTCAGAAAACATTGACTTAAAAAAAATAAAGGCTTTTCCAGTAAATATCGGTAATTATTACTATTTTGTTTTTTTGGAAACTTGAATTTTCAAGTCTTTCTTTTTCTGTGGCCAACTCGAAAATGAGTTAAAAATGTTCCTGAATTTATTTTTTTTTGTTTTTAAATATCTACTAGTTTAAATATTTTATAAAATGCTAAAAGTCACAACACGTTACTTACTTCTTCAATTTAATAAAATTAATAAGAAAACAACAATTACGAAAATTGTGATACTGACCGCGAAGTGCTCCGCGAGGAATTTCTTTCCAAAAAAGTGCTCCGCGACCAAAAAAGATCGGGAACCGCTGTTCTACAGCATTGCTCACTGGTAGTGTTAGCAATTGGGTTGCATGCAAATAAACTTAACTCCTTCCATTTCTTACGTTAGATAACACGTAAGCCTAAAAATGTTCGGGATTTTGGCTCGTGTCAAATAAAAAGACCTGCAAAATAAATTAGAGTGTGTGCAAGTTGAACGACTGTTCGATGTTACTTGACTGCAAGAGTGCTGCCATGTTTTAAAAGTGAGGGTTCGTCCAAAATATTTATTTTTTTAGTTTTATGAAAGAGTAAAACAAACAAAATTAAAACAAAATTTTTAAAACGATATACCTATAGCCCAAAATTGTATTGGGCGCTCATGGAAGAGATTTCTATCGTTTTTTAAGCAAAAATATAGCCCAAAATACCACAAAGCGCCCAATCTGGCAACCGTGGTCAAAACTAGTATGGAAACGTTTTTATTTTTCATCCGATTGACTTCAAACTCAGTCTGTTTACTCTGTATAAGAAACAAAGAAAATCGGTTTCTCCGATTTTGGAAATTTTGCTCGAGGCCCGAGTTATTGGCGATGATACCATTTAAGGGGACTTTTTTTCATAACTCACGAACCGCTTGTCGTATCAATTTAAAACTGTATGATGACAGCGCTTCACTAACAAATTGATTATACAATTTTGAACTATTTTCTTCAATAGGGCGTTAAGCATAGATACTAACTGCTCCTTAGGTAGGTTTCCTGCGCGAAATATAAATATAAATGGGGGAACTAACTGACTGTTAACAAATCCTTGTTTACCAGATCTCTGGGGATTGCGAGAGAGAAGCCGCGTGCAGCTAGTATGTATTTATATCTATGTATATTTAAAAAATTTTTTTGCAAACTCTAACGACAAATGAAAGCAGCAGTGAAGTTCACTTATACTTTTGACGCTCACTGTACATACTTGTGAATAAATGGTGCCATGAAATAAAGTCGTATGCAAAAATTACATTTTGGACCTTTTTGGACTTTATTGCACTTTTGAAATAGCAATAAAATCAAAAACGATTTTTGGACTCTATTTCATTTTCAAAAGTGCAATAAAGTCATTGGACATTATTGCACTCAGCTATTTAAAAGAAAGACGAGCAGGGGGGTTGCAGGGGGGAAGCATGCCCCCCCCTATACATATTCTACTCTTTATGCATTGTGGACTTCATTTCCACTTCGATTTGGACTTTATTTCACTTTTGAAAATGAAATAAACCCCAAAAATCGTTTTGAACCTACAGCTGAAATAATTTTTAGCATACCCTATTATTAACACGTTATTTTATCTATGCGAACATACCTACTCTGTATGGTTGTGTTTACATAAAATGTTTTTTCCCGAAGTTGGTTGCTAAATATTCTGTCTGTTAAATTTCCAAATTTAGTGTTCATTCAACTAACATGAAAAATTGCAAATCATTGTTGTAGATCCATCAGTTGAGACCACGACCACGCCACTTTTCTACCGAATGCGTCCTCGACCAAATTGAGTCACCTTTCGTAATGAGTAAGCCCTAAGCTGGGGCAAACTGATTTAAAGATAACACAGCATCATTACTGTCACCACCGAGACGTATCCCATTAAAGTGAGTAATTTATAGCAAACAATAACCTCAATTCACTTACCTCAATCGCTCCCTCAGCAGACGTCGAGCTTCTTTGTCCCGTTCCAGTATAAATAGAATCCTTTTGAACTCTTGCAGTTTCTTTTTTAAATCTTCCTCTGTCACTTCCACACATATACCACTGTCGACGCTACAGTCCAGCTGTACGCTGTTGCCACTTGCGTCAAAATCAGGCATCATTTTAATTGATCTTCTCACTTAATTAAATTAGCAACAAATAAAAGTAAAACAAAATAAAACAAAAAAAACTTCACTTAACACGCACTAAATTCAAATGACAAACAAATTCCTTCAAACTCGCTAGACCACATTACTTTTTGGAACATTTACACGTGAAGTCAAATTTAGATCTCAAATTCATTTGAATGAAATTTTTTCACAAATTTGTTTGTATCTTCCTTCTTTTGTTGCTCAAAAGTAGTCGGTTCAGTTTTATCTTTCGTTGCGAGGTATCTTTTAGATAAAATCGTTGCTTCGTTATCAATCAGCTGCAGCACACCACTACCAGTGCAGAGTCGTCTCTCCGCCTTGAGGTTCAGTGTCGCCTGTAAGATATACATAATAAACAAAAATCCATGTAATTATTTACTTTGCGTGTGATTAAAATTAATTTGTATAGTATTATAGTATAGTACACGGCAGCAGATACAATGGGTAAAGAGGAAGCGCGATTATCTTTCTCACACACTTGAGGCTTGAGCACAATGACATAGGAGTAGCTGAACAATCGCTGAACTTGAGAGCGCACAAAACGTCGCGTAGGTAGCTATTCCCATCCCAGACCCAGTACCCAGAGCATAAAAACAAAGATAAACAAACCATATATACACCAAATGGGGAAAAAAGTATCTAAAACAATCAAATGTGTACTTAGCGACGATTATAGCGCAACTGCAATCTTCGAAATTAGCTAGATGTAATTTTACCCACCGAAATTGAATTGAAACTGGGATTGGGGAAGCGACCGAGGGGTTGGTTGGGCGGAAGATGAAATGATGATGCACACAATGCTCACCCACAGAGATGGGAGAGGCATTACCGCCTAGTAGGCAAATAATTTATTTATTCATGGAGATTGAATACTTTCCTAATTATTCCGCAGGTGTGTATCTTTTTCTTTTGGTTGTTCTCATTAACTGATATTGGGCGAGAAAGCATTTATGTCAATAAGGCGGCGGCGGCACACGGCGGCGTGGTGAAGTTTTGTCACCTTTAAGGCGGCACGTCGATTTTTTTTTTGTTTTTACAAGACTGAGTAATGGCGCGACTGTTAGGCGGTTGAAAACTTCGGCATTTAACGGCGGGATTGATTATGTTTTCAATTTGTCGTTTCAAATGTAATTACTACTTTGTAAAGTGAATAAATTACTTATGGAATCTTATTGCGGTCTGTTGATGTTATGACAACAGTCACATGGAATGGAGGGTTTGAATTGTCGTCGTATTAGGCGTTAAGGTGCTGGTAGTACACGGCGAATTTGCACTAGCTGCATTTTTGGACATTGAGGGGCTTTCAATAATGTTAGGGCAGAGGCAATAAAACGAGCTCTAGAAAAGATAAATGTAAAGCATAGCATGACCAATTGGCTTTGCACAATGCTTGTCAGTTGTCACAAGGAATATCAATTCCACTCTCGGACATAGTTCAATAAGAAAAGCGGTTACTAGAGGTACTCCCCAGGGATGGGTTATCTCTCGCCTTCTCTGAGTTCGTGTCATAGACGATATACTTAAAGAACTCAGCAACGCAGGTTTAGCCTAACTGCTTACTGGAATCAGCCCTCAACAAGCTGAGAAAGTGAGTTTACTGTCAACCAGGAAAAGACAGAATTATAACTTTTTAGTACAAAATACAAGATACCACCCTTCAAACTATAGCCAGTATTGGTGGAGTTAATATTTCCCTTTCGGATAGCACAAGATATTATGGCACGGTTATAGATACAAAATTTAATTGGAAACTTAACGTTTAGGAAAGAGTCCAAAAGGCTCATAATGTTCTCTTCAGCGGGAAAAAAGTGGGGATTGAAATTAACAATGATGCATTGCACATACTATACATCATGGTGGTTAGACCCATCCTTACCTATGGGGCTCTTGTTTGCTGGAGAGCCGCAAACAAGTTATATAGGTATACGGGATATGTTGACGAGGGTTGACACTGCCACTGCCACTAGTGCCTTTTGCACTACAGCCACAGCTGCACTTGAGGCGTTTATGTATCTTTATTCAAACCCAGACAGGTAGGGCATATCTCCATACTAATCCCTTCTCCAACATCCCTGATAAAGCGGATGAACGTCTGGGTGAATTTGACTTCGACACAACGTCCAAAGTACTATACCCAGATAGGGAGGACTGGCAAAAGAATGAAGTTTCGAATGAAAATGAAATTTCGGTTTACACCGATGGTTCTAAAACTAAGGAGGGTACAGGGTCAGGAATATACTCTAGAGATATATAGACCAAGTCAGATTATGTTGGGTAACCGGACACTGAAATATTGAGGGTAACGAAAGGGCCGACGTTCTGGCCAAAAACGGAGCAGAGCTTCCACAACTAGAAACCATTAAGGCATAAAACCAGCCATAGCCGTGGTCAAAGATGGTCAGATATAGTAGTTCACATGGCCTCAAAGTCTCTGTGGCCTAACCTAGATCGGAAAAAATCTGTAGAATTATTAAAGCTCAGCAGATGTAAGGTACGAATGGCAGTAGAGCACTGTCTTCTAAGCACTCCATGAGACTAGGGCCCCTATTGTGAGTGTCGATAGTTGATCGTTGATCGACAACTGTGATTGTCGATTGATATTTGTCGACAGTCGCTTGTAGTCGATTACAAATGTCTAGTCGATGCTTTCTCTTGGAAGTGAAAAAATTGTCGTGACGATCGCTGATCGACAATCACAATAAGGGCCTAGATTTAACAGATACGGACGCATGCAGGTATTGCGAAGACTTAATGTCGTTGAGGATATTACTTATCTTCTTAGTGATTGTCAAGCCATTGCTCGGTACAGGAGGAAACACCTTGGATGTACTTCTTCGACAATTTGGAGGATTGAAACAATCTTTAGGTTTTGTAGGGAAATTAACTAGCTTGGGCGAATTGGTAGTAATTTTTTTTTCAGCCTAAATTAAATGTGGCAGAAATTCTGATTCCGGTTGAAGACTTATTGGACTTGAGTTTATATAATGCTGGCTTCATTTTAGTTGAAAGATTGATCTTTGACACGTTCTTTTATGTTTATTATGCTCTTTTGCTTTTCTCCGGAGAAGTCGATGTTCTTCCCCAGTGGCGTAGCAATAGTAACTGGCGCCCGGGCACGATATCGATTTGTTACGTTTTGGGTACAATGGACGGGAATTTTAGTCTGAGTGCTCTAGGATATGAAATCAGCTTTTTAGTCATTTAACTTTTCATTCCCATTTGATTGGTTTTACTTTTTTTAAGAAATATGCATACTTTGCTAAAGTAAGTTCGAAATTTCGAACAAAGCATTTACTTCACTGCATGTGTCCCTGCTTTGCAGTTTCTCTCAAAATTTGCAAGTGCCAACTGTCATGTAGTTTATTTTATGGAAGTTTAGCAATTGCTTCGATTTTGACATTTATTCTGAGTAAAGGCAATTGCTATGTTTTATTCATACGACCCATTAAGTATAAGCATAGGCAGCTTCCTCGATCCTTTTGCGAGGAACTAGAATATTTCTCGTATTTTGGAAAACTCAAAACCACGATTCTCAGCAAATTTGTAACATATTTTTTTAAGGAAAATCCAAAAGTAAACAATTAGCCATTAATAATTATTAATTTAAAATGTGTTTCTCAGAAATCGATCAAAATATAAATAAAAATTTTTCAGCAATCTTCCTTGCTTTTGCTCGCAACGCCACTGTTCTTACCGCCTCTTTTGCTCGTAGAGGTCGCAAACGTCCTTATGTTCTGCCATTCTATTCATGTCTAATGTAAATTATATTAACATTAATTATTATAAATTACTATTGGCAATAAATTATTTCATTACAAACAAAAAGAGAAAATTTGTGTGACAGCTTCATTAAATAGGATAGGTGGCAAGAAAATCATTTTGGTGAATAAATTAATTAAATCTCTAAGTCTAAAAACATTGTAAATGGTAAGTTCATAGGTTATATTAATGGCGCACCAAAATAAAAAAAATCAAATATTGTGGGTAGATATATAAGATTTATACAAGAATTGATTAAAAGCACTTAAGCAATTTTATGTTTGAAGACCAATTCTATATTGAAAATAAAAGCACGGATGGTAATTAGTCGCAACTGTCCTGTCATAAACATTAAGCAATTGTCTATCAAATTACTGCAGTTTGGTTGTTGTTGGTTTACTTTACTCGAAGTAATAATTGAATTATTATTGGTAGGACCTACATCTCAGAAGTAAAGTTTTTGAGCACCGTGAAGATGCGCCCCAAAACAAAAAACCCTGAAAAATGTCACAATCAACAGCCAAGTAAAGAACCAAAAAACCAAAGAACGTCAAGAAAATCGCCTCGAAAATGCCATTCAAAACCCCAATCGAAAAACGTAATGAAAAACTTTCCAAACAAAGCAACGCGCCAAAAATCGCTTCTAGAAATGTTCCGAAAGTCTTCCTAAGAAATGGACCGAAATACCATAAAAAATCTACTGAAAAATACTCCAAAAATCGCTCTAAATTTCTAAAAAAAAATGACTAAAAAATCGATCTAAAAGACGTCCCAATCAACGCGCGCAATAAGCCCTCGATTATAGTCCCAAACAAGCGATCCCGCCTAAAAATTGCTGTACTACTGAGGGTTGGATCTCAGGCTGTTACAGATACAATATTGACATATTGCACAAAGTTTCCTTGCTACTCGTATAGCTGCTATATAGTTCCAAGATATAAATTTTTAAGTGTTTTTCTTTTTAGGAAGTGCCACACCGGTTGCTGCCTAATACCGCCCACAGTTTACAAAATTGCCTTGCATTGTTGCATTGACAATATTTACCAAATATTCAAATATTGATATAACAAGTGCCAATTTTTTTCCTATACAGATTAGCATCTTCTAAGTTTATTGTATGGAATGTGCCACGCCCCCTCATCCGATATTCATCGTAAAGTGCTAGAAAATATTTTCGAAGTTCCACGTACGTTTGACGGTCGAAAGATATCAGATTGGATAAAGTTACTGGCATCATAACAGACTTTTTGCATTCAGATTCACTATAGATAAATAGATACACAAACTAGTGGACTAGCAGAGAGATAAACCATTAAAAGAGAAGAGTATACCAGCTGCTTATATCCGGTAAATTTTTAAAACAATTTCCTCCAAGCGTATAGAGTAATTTGCATAGCCACTGCCATTCTTAAACTTTAACGAGTCTCATTAGCTTCGATTGTGATTTACTTTTTCTTTACAAATTAAAAATATATTTCCCAAACTTTTCCCTATTATTTCCCATAAGCCAGACACACGTTAAGGTCGAGCTTAATGCAAACTCCCTAAATTACCAGCAGCAATATTATAGTGATTGTCCGGTAATTACATCCCACTGAGTGGTACTGTATTTTTTTTGCCCAACTTTTTAGTCGGCTACTTAAGAAATTAGTTACACAATTTGGCATCAAGTAAACTCCTATATCAAAACGACATCGGACAATTTACTTGTAGAGTTGGAGATACCGCCAGTCGTTGCGCGAAAAAAAAAAATACCATCAATGGATTCACATTTCACTCTTTGACTCAGCGTAATGTGCTCGCTGTCAGTTGTGTGGTAGTGGTTCCCAGCAAACGAAACCCAAGACGACACGATAACGATTTTTATGCGCACCGGTCGAATTGGAATTGGACTCGTATTTTATTTTTCAGAATAAAATTATTATTTTCTATTGACACACAAATCAAAGATGAAATTAACATTCACGGAGAATAACACAAAAAAAAAATCAATTTCGCCATGGGGCTTTTCAATTTCAGCTCGTGGTGACCAAGAAAAGACCGACCAGGCGGGTGGGTTAAAAAAAAGTAAAAGATACAAAAACGAATACATGAACTGTTAATGATCTTGGGATGGAAAGTATGGGAACGAGGTAGTTTTTTGTTGTTGTTCTTGCCTTTCTTTAGTTTGTACGTATAAATATGACACGATGTTGCAAAGATTGGAATTTGGGATACGCAGATATGATCTTTTCAAATTCCTCCCATTCGATACTATAGTACCTATTGCCCTCGATTATTAATTTAAATTCTGTTGATTGAAAATCGGACAAGCTGTCCCAGGGAGCCCGTCAGGGTGAGTCTACGTGTTTATAGGCGAGGAATCTAGGTCGTGAGTTGATTTTTACCCAAATGTGATGATGAATTTTAATTGGCGCTGTATTATAGAACAAAATGTCCTGGGGGTCGTAGAACGAAGGTATATACTATCGACATTCCTTAAGCTAAGTTCGCATTGAAAAAGTGACAGCCAACAGAAGTTTGGAAGGAGAATGAAGGAATACTTTTTAAAAAATATAGCGGGAAGACCATTTCGTCATTAAGTTTTTGGAACTTAATTTCAATTACAGTGGATTTAAAGCTTCGAATGAGAGAGGGATGAATGAAGAAGATAGATTAGGTTAGTGCGTTGGGAAGAGAAACCGCGATACATGGACAATTAGTTAAAAGCAGATCCATTGTATTGGCTGAGGGACTTATGACTTTAACACTATATGGAATTCAATGAAAAGCCTAAATGACCTACTTAAGTATTCACAAATTAGAGTATAGGTCATTCATGGACCTGTCGGAGAGTTCTTATAAGTCCTCGAAAAGTAACTACCAAGAATTCTAATTCGGATGTGGCAGAGCGCTGGGCTATGGCAAAGAAAGTGTGGGCTGTCCTCATGCAGCATCCGTGCTGATTGTCACTTTTTTGTGACAAGCGAGGGCAATGATTTCTTGTTTATTTGAAAGATTGTTTTAGTTATTATTGCAGATTGGCCACATTTTACAGGTTATGACACAGGAATCTGTCTGATATTACAGGGGAATCATTACTGTGGTGTGGCGTGTGGGCCTGGTTTAGTTCAAGTGAGGATCACTTTCTTGCCAGCTTTTCAACTTTTTCATTTCCAGACACACCTCTGTGCCCAGGAAACCCAGCATAGTCTTACGTTGTGCTGCGCACCAACGACCCACAGATCTTCTCGACATCGACATACAAGATTTGATTTGAGGTATTGGGTATTGCCATATTGGAATAAACTGCTGTAGTTAGAAAATCTAATCGAACTGGATAGTCCGAGACCTTCGGCGTAAAAAAAAACCGCTGAAACGCCGAGCTCCATCTTTGATTGATCCGTACCTATAGATTGGTATTGTTGATGCGATGGATATCGGTTAGTTAGGTTATGTTTGTGGGTTGGCGGGAATTTCTCCGTGCCGCACTCAGGTCAATACTGACCCATTGTAATGCCCGTGGGGAAAGAGGTTGTCCCTTACCCATTATAACCCTGTATTCAAATTACTTATTGTGCTGCAAACCATCTCGTTGATTTGACGAAGTTCATTATCTTGTCTATTGATGTGCTGGAAAGCTCGTCTAGGACATTGAAGAAGTGACTCCCTAGGAATTTATATACCTGGTGTGTTGGAGACTTGGGCAGTGACATAGGAAGTTTGTATCCTCAAGAGCTCTCTCATCACCGTAGCCTCTACAAAGTTATTCTTCCGTAAAGCCCATGTTCTTCAAATGGTACCGCAGAGTGTTGTGCCCCCTTATGATACCTGCGAGGGTGGACAGGGATTTCCTATCTCAAAACCATTATCTTTTCGGTTTTGGTTTCGTTGAAGGACGGCGACAGCATTCGTGTGGTATTACAAGTGTTTAAGGTGGCCCATCTTGCGTTCGCCTCTCTTGTGGCTTTTCTCCCTGCTTTAAGCTCGAGTGTGCAAGGCGGGATTTTTACAGAGGGATCAGCTTGTTCTAATAACGCGTTCTGTTTGACGAAGACTTACGAAATAGAATCCATGGTAGCTACTTCTTCGAGGATTTAGAAGAACTTTCAGACAGTTCCATTAATGATCCACTTAGGTAAGCAAGTCGGGTTGGTTTACCAATCCGCAGGTTTTTCATAGGTTTCCAGTGTGTGGGAGTTATAAATCCCTAGGGCAATGGATCTAGATTGATCCAAGTGTAACACGTACAGGTTTCTCCTGTCTTGCCAACCCACTAACATAACCTAACATACACTTTCATCAATTCAAGGCTCATTTTCGCAGCAGACCGAAGCTCAAAATTAAATAGTTTGTTTTTTTGTGTTTTTTTAACGGTTTAGCTCTTTTTCTCCAACTACATAATTACTTGCATCTTTTTTCAACAATTGCTTTAGGTATGTCATAAAATACACTGCATAAGACAATTCGTCAGTTAAAATTATGTAAACAATCATTTAAATTTAATTCCGCAATTACAGGCAAACCATTTAGCTTATCGCGAGTGAATAAGCTGAAAATGGATTACTGTTTAATTGGAACTTAACGACGGCATGATGGATTTAGCAAAATCTCAATTGTTCATATTTTAATTGAGAGTGAATAAATCGGGCCTAAGTATTATGTCTAATAGGCAATTAAATTTCCAAAAAACAATTGAAGACCCACAATGAGTCCTTTGACACACTGTCTGTAAAAATTTTGTTCGAATTTACAAATTAAAAAGTTAAATAACAAAGTTAATTATATATAATTCCACTTATAATATTATTCAGTCATTCATGATGTTGAATAGCTCACCGATAAAATGTATGCCGGAAATATGTACCCAATTCCGGTGGTTATGTTATCGCCTCTTGGCTACACTATTACTAAATAAAATTACATCAAACTTTCGACAATAAAAACCGCAGGATCCAATTGTATCTCGCGTGTTTGCAATTAAAATATTTTCACAATATTCTTCGAAACGTTAATTAGTATCTAACAGGATAAATGATCACAAAATTAGATTCTCCAGCAATAGAGGACAGAGGTGTAAGCTTAATGCAATCATACTTAATGGGCTTCGCCATTAATCTCCGTGTGGTATAAAATGTTGTTGCAGTCATCGCTTTTTTTTTTTTTTTTTAGATAGAGATGAGTTTGTTTTGGTTTTATTTCTATGATTGTTCTAGCCAATAGCGCATACCATAGATACATATGGTAGTTGTACCTTTATATACCTGACCAACAACAGCACAAGGTCAATGTTGTTCGATAGCGTAAAGGTTGATAGTACATGATGTACGATGATTTAACGCCCATTGTATTAAAGCTTTATCCACTGTTGATTGACACTAATAGAATTATAATTTATGTAAGTGAAATGCAAGTTAATGGTGATGGTGACTGCATATGTACCTACTGTAGAGACCTTTACCTATAAGGCACTGAAAGTGATTTTATATACCTACATAGCCGGTTCTTCGTAGGTGTTTTTTTTTAGTAGAAATGCCCCATCATTGTTACGGCTACTGGTGAAAGCTTATGATCGATGGGGAGAGATGTTTGCATTCGCCATATTTACTATCTACAAGGTGGCGCAAAAGTTGTCAATGTTCTTTGGCTGCAATTTTTTTTAAGGTATGAAATAATAATTAACTACTAATGAAATGAAATAATAATCTCGAACTACAAAAATCTCGAAAACAAATTTCTTAAATCTGGAATGTAAAAATTATTTGTTTCTATTAAAAAAAACTTTACAAAATTTATTTCTTAAAAATAAAACTAAAAAAATAGCCAATTCATCTACAAAAAATATTCCACAAATTTGAATTATAAATACGGTGACAATATTATTTTAAGAGCCAAACGCGGGACAATAAGAAATATGAAAGTTATAACAAAAAAATTAAAAAAAAAAAAAAAAATATGTATCTAATAATAAGACTTTTGTATTGTATTATTCCATAAATTATTTTTTATTGAAAAAACACAAAAGGCACAAGACATGTTGCCCACATTTGTCGTACACACATGTCTACGACGAATACTCCGCACAACTTGAAAACTGCCTTTCAGTCACTTCTCGATTTTTTAAATGAGACGCGTGTCATTCATGTAGCTATTTCTCCTGAATCAAGCTATTACGATAATATCATTGACTTATTATTATGTGGACTGCTAGTGAAATGTCAGTTCATACAAATTTTTGCCCAGAAAATGACGCCAACATAAACTAGCGCTCTTGGGTCGGAGCGAAAAATAAATGAAACAAAATGACGAATCATCATGGATTTCTCCATAGAATGCTAGAGGCACCTATTGGGAGTGAGAGAATTTATGAAGTAATACATTTAAAATTTAAATTGTTGCGTCACTGTTTAAGGTAGATGGCTATGGCATTGGAAATCGGGGACCAATGCGACAACCATCTTTGATTTCTCCAGAGAATGCTAGAGACACCTAATGGGCGTTAGTGAAATTGGCAAGTAAAACGGTTGAAATTAAAATTGTTGCGTCATTGTTAACAATAGATGCCACTTCAAAAAAGTGTAAATTTCCAAATTATTTCGCTCCGAACCAAGAGGGCTAGTGGTAAATAATTATGAATACAGAAACTATGCGATCCGCGACCGCGTATTTGGGAGTCTGGTAGGTCGGTACGCTGTCCGCACTAAAATTAACCCCCATCCAAATGTTTCTACCTACATTTTCCTTAGCTTAATTTTTACATCTCAAGGAAAAGTACGGTATTCAAAGCGTAGATTTAAATGAAAACAGCATCACATAATTATCATTCCTTACTAGCTGACTCGATAGTTGCCCTGTCTAAATTTCAATAAAAATGTTTATGATCGTTTTGTGAAAGCAAATCCATCGTTTAAGTAGCGAGTACTTACAAAAATTAACAAACATAAAAACACTTTCCGCTTTTTTCGATTTTTTTTCCAATTTTTCCTTCGTAAAAACATTATTTGGACTATTGCGGGGACATGTCGTAGGCATGTTGTATACATTTATTGTGTCGTGTGCGAAAATTTTAGCAATGATGAAATAATTGCTAATGTCGTAGAAACATTGCAAAATTCATGTTGAATAGTGAGCGATAGAGCTAAGTTAAACTATGGAAATACGGGACTAAAACGGCACTAAAAATTAAATACGGGCCAGTCGTCATTTCATTTATTTTTTAAAAAAGATTGGGACAGTCGGGTCAGCGTTATTATAAGGAATACTCTTAAGGTACCTCACAAAATTTCTCTCTTATTTTTGCGGCGAATTTCAAACATTGTCTCAAAAATGTATATTAATATGGGATATTTGTAATACAAATTTGTTTGCATTCGTAATTATTGCTTTCGAGATATCGTGGTAGATCCTTTTTTCAATGAATAAAAATCGTAATGACCGAAAGAATGAAAACGCGGATACAAGCTGCCGAAATGTATTGCTTGTGTGACCCGTAGAGATCGCATTAGAAATACCAGAATACGTGAGGAGCTCAATGTAAAGCAGCTACTTCCCCGGACGGAGCGATCCATGCTTAGGGATCCAAACGATACATCCATGTTTTGAAAAATCGATGTATCGTTCATCAACATTTATATTGAGACCCATAAAAACATCGATACATCGTTCTTGGTGAACGGTATTTTATGAACGATGTTTTATAGTAGGTAGTGCCAATGTTGACGCAGACAAATTTCAAAATTCATTTATTCGTTTATCGACGATAATAAAACGGCAGCCAGTACATTTAATTTTTTTTACATATTTATTGGTGTTTCGTATACTTTTTATTTTTTTTGCACTATTTTCCCTTCAATAAGGGATAAAATCTTACTTAAACTGAAAAGGGGGCCATTTTGATCAATTTTAAATAAGTGAGAGCCAAGGGTGTTAGGGAAATTTCATGTAAAACTAGTTTTGCGTTCCCAAGTATAAGCTCTCAGGCTCCCAAACCTAAGCTATGAAGAATAAATCAAAAAAGTGTTCTTTAAATAATCGATGTTTTTATGAGCGACGTTGCATCCCTATCCATGCTTCGGTGGCTTGGTCATATTAAACGCATGTCCCCGACCAGGATTCCACCAGACCAAGGATTATATGGTTAGATCAAGTCCATAATCTCTCCTATACCCGTATGGGGATTGCACTTGATGACTTAAAGACGATGGCGGAGAATCGAGAGCTATGGAGGGTCCACTTGAGCAACCTACTACACCCGCGACCCATTTAATGGACAAGCGGACCATTTAAAATTAATGAATAGATAAATAAAAATCGTTGGTTCTGCTTTTGTATTATGTATGTTTATTTGTGTCTTAAATTAGTTTTTTTCCATTTAGTCGAGAAAATGATGGCGATAGGTCCTTGGTTATTCTCTTCGAGTGTTCAAGAGCCGGAGGCTTGTTAACATAGACTTGTGACTTCAAAAAAATCTCCACAAAATGAAGTTTGGAACGGTTAAATTGGGCGATCTTGCAGGCCAGTGCAAATCGCCCAAAGGAGAGACTGGGCGACCCGGAAATGCATCCCTCTGAGTTTTGGTTATGGCTCGTTTAGTATGCGCCATTGCTCAAATAATTGCTCGACAAATAATAATATCTACAGTGGGCCTGTGAATGCGGCTAGATCACACAGTCAGAGATGTGAACAAATTAGTTTTCTAAATGGTGATCTGGACAAAATCTTGAAGTGGGGAAAAGACAACTTGTTTGTATTTAATGCAAACAAGAAACAGATTATAACATTTTCTATGAAAGATGCGTCAACAGTTCCTTATATCCAAATGGATGACCATCCAATCCATCCCAAGGACTGATCAATGCAACTTCTAGGAGTCACAGTCAATTCAGGAATCACATGGCAGGACCACATATCCTATATTGCAAGATCGGCAATTTGCTCTAAGCTACCTATTTAGAGCAAAGAGGTACCTTAGCCCCAAGCAACTTCTCCTTCTCTACAAAGCACATGTTAGACCAGGTCTGGAATATTGTTCCCATATATGGAGCTCGGCTCCAAAACATTCACAACCTAATTGACAGCATACAGAGACGAGCAGTTCGACTTATTAGATACTCTTCACTCGCATCGAATTTACAACCGTTGGTGCACAGAAGACAAGTCGCTGGCCTCTGCTTGTTCTATAGGTACTTCCATGGTAAATGCTCCGAGGAACTCAAGGACATTATCCCTCGAAATGAAACTTTTGAACGCCCCACAAGACAGGCTGCTAATGCTCATGACCACACAGTACACTTAAAAACCGCGAGGACATAATCTTTCCAAAACCCCTTCTGTTACAAGACAAGCAAACTTTGGAACTCGCTTCCTGGGGATATATTTCCAGAAGACTACAATTTGCAGCAATTTAAGTGCAGAACTAACATACATCTGCAAGCATATCGGGGCGCTGATGAAGCGTTATAGGTTTGCCTTTCCCGGTAGAAGTATTTAAAAAAAAATATATATATAAGAGCTCTTTCGGCATTTTTGTATTCAGTCGATTCTAAGATGTGGAACTTATCACATCTATTAGCAGCCGAGCACCGGTCTACAGAAATACAATTTCTGAGCACGGGACGGGCATAGCCGAGCCTTAAGGTTTATATCCACCGCACGAAGAACTTAGATGCATAATGCAGCTCGCCCCTCCATCTTGTAAAGAAAATTATGATTGAAAATTATATAAAACTATACAGAAATTCGGGAAAGCAAGTCGCTTAACTCTCTTATATCCAAATTCAATGCCCCCAACCAAGTCATTTAAAATTTAATAGATTTTGAAAGTATAAGTTATTATTCATTCATGCCATCATAGCCATCTAATTTATGCACTATCTATAGATATCATCTAAAATGCTAGTCTGTGCAGATTAAATTTCCAGGTATCGCCAGCCGCCAAAATATTGATTTCACTTTCAAAACCGATTATTTTTGGCAACCGACAATGCGTAAAATTAATTCTTAAACAAAACACGAGCGAGTCTTTAAGTATTGTTATTAGAGCGTTGAATTGCCTCCGCTTTAGATTAGTTTAAATGTTAAATTCAGCTCTTTTGAATGGATATCGATTCAGCACGTTTTCATACCAGTATATCCCAAACTCCTCTTCGGATTTGCATAAAAATTCCGTAGATGAAATCAAAATAAAAGTTTCGCTGATTATGTTTGGTTAAAAAAAAAAATGATGGCCAACGAAGAAAAGATACAAGACGAGCCCAGCCAGAAGTCATCGACACCGACAGACGGATTCGGATTCGACGCTAAGTATACCGGTGGGTAATACTTAATCATCACTTCCTCTCTGGCTGGTGTCATGTTTTTGTTGTTTTTCTCTTTTGGGATGTACCTATAGGTAGCCACACGAGACACCTGAAGCGCCTAACCCAAAACTTATTTCGATTTAATGGGAGGCTGGGTTTCTCTGAGACTAATTTCGTGCAAGTTTTCTGAGGATAGATGTCCCAGAGACAGATCAGATTCGTAAATCAAGTTCACACGTGTTCTGTATCTTTTAAGTGATTTAATGATATCATCGTATGCTAATTCGTTTGTGAGTACAAGAAAAGTTGAATAAGATACGCGTGAGTTCGGAATTATTTGAAGCTACATGGAATTTCTACGAAAATCCAAATCAGCGTTAATAGGCTCTTCCATTATGATATTTAAGATGCAGCACTAAACAACAACAAGATACTTGTTTAAGTAAGCATCGGGATTATTATGTCATATGTTAGACGCATATCTTCTGTGTTTAATTAATCGAACTAAATCTGACATTTATTCAAATTTTTCATGTAAGTTATGTTGAAAACAACATTAACGAAAAGATTTTTGTTTCTGTCGTAAGACTTTTGGTAGCGTTACATCAGAATGAAACTGCCAACTGCAGCTGATGTAAGTAAGTTGCGTTTGACTATAAATTTGAAGTGCAACATGCATTTATTTAAATTTGTTAGAAATATTATTCAGTAAATTTCATCATCTTCATTATCATCATCATCATTTTCAATGGTCCGCTTGTCCATTAAGTGGGTCGCGGGTGTAAGGTTCCTCAAGTGGACCCTCCATAGCTCTTGATTCTCCGCCATCGACTATAAATCATCAAGGGCAATCCGCATACGGGTATAGGAGAGATTATGGACCTGATCTAACCATCTCATCCTTGGTCTACCTAGAGGACGCCTATCTGATGGTACGGATTCCATAGCACGTCGTGGGATCCTGGTCGGGGATATACGTTTAACATGACTAAACCACCGAAGCATGGACCGCTCCGTCCGGAGAAGTAGCTGCTCGACATTGAGTTCCTCACGTATTCTGGTATTTCTAATGCGATCTCTACGGAGAAATCTCATTTCGGCAGCTTGTATCCGCGATCGTATTCTTTCGGTCATTACTCAAACCTTATGACCATAGGTAAGAGTTGGAACAAATACCGAATTAAAGACTGACAACTTAGCTTTGACACCAAGTTCAGTCCTCCTAATAACAGAATGACCAAGTTGTCTCAAAATTGACCCAGCCTGACCAATCCTACAGGAAAACTCGGCATTGCTCCTTCCATCAGTAAATTTTCCTACTCAATATTGTGTATGTGCATTGTGCAAGGTCAAATTTTGCTGGAGTCATTTATACGCGAATTAGTCCAATTAGCCGTTCCTGCTCTGGCGTTTGCTATATGATTTTATTATATAAATACGATTAGTCAACGTTCAGTGATCTACTTAGGTGAGATTCGGTTCAATTCGGATGCGTATCGGCAACATATGCAAGTTCCTCAAAGGAATATCTTAGTTTCTACAGTTTGCTTTCTTATGGGGGATGGTGGTAGGCAGTTATATGGAAAGGGTATTTCTACGACAAGAACTGTGATTTCCAGCTTCGGAGCATGTCTTTCTAGTACTTACACAGTAACTGTTAGTACCCCGATATTTTAGGCGGAGCCATAAAATATGCCATGCATATTTTGAATATTCACATTTGTTAATATCCCGCCATATTACGTTAGTCTACGTTGCAGGTGCAGCGCTAATAATTAGCCATTTTATCTTGCCTTTAATATTGGCAAATCGAATCGGACTTTTAGTAGTCGAGAGCTCCACTTACATGCCTTCCTTGGCTAGTTCGTTCACTCTATATTTGCTCTATCCAGCAATTAAAAGTAAGGTTACTGCCAACATCTACCCAGCAATTTAATGTACAGGAGTTGGATTGTTAAAAGGTAACGGGACCCAACGGAATTCCAACCATAGTACTTAAAAACTGTGCACCAGAACTTTTACTTATGTGTACTTTAAGCTTCTGAAGATGTCATGCTCATAAAAGACATTTCCTTGTATCAGCAAGCTCGCACTCAACCGATTTAAAATAAAATTTTCCAAAACTGAATAATTTCGAAATCGTAATGAAATCTCCAAATGTCAAAATCGAAAATATTAAGCTACGATTACACGGCCATTTTTTTGAGTGATTTAAATGGCTCTGTGACGTCAGGAAAAAATGTCGCCATAGAGCGACATTTAAGCTAGGATTCGTCATTGAAAAAATGGTAATCACACGAAATGACTATCATCGTCATTTGTGTCCCAAAATCAAATGACGGACACTGCGAGTCATTTAAAATTTTCCGTTGGGATGCCATTGTCCTAGGCGTCATTGAAGAGCGATCACACGGTAATTTTTTTCCGCCATTTAAATGGCACTTAATTCATGTCATTTGGTGCGCCATTTTCCTAGTCATTTAAATGACGCTGCCAAAAATGGCGATCACACAGAGCGACATTTAAATGACTGCTTTGTGACGGGATTTTCACGTCAGAGCGCCACTTAAATGACTCGAAAAAATGGCCGTGTAATCGTAGCTTACAGAATATGAATTCAAAAGCGGAACGAAAGGCATTTTCGAATAGGATTGACCAGAGCCTCTGGATATCGTGAAGTTGAAAAAAAAACCTCGGTTATATTGCACAGAAGACACGGATCACCACCTTTAATAGCGGTTTGACTAATAATCCCATAGTAACATCAAATCTACAACCGCCTAGAAAACTGCTCTGTCCCCTATTTCTATTCTGTACCTACACTACAATGACAGATGTTCGGAGGAACTTAACGAAATTATTTCTTGAAATGAGACATGTGAACGCCCTATAAGACTGACAACGAATGCATATCACCTTTCAGTACTGCTAATAATCGCGAGAACATCACTCTTCAAAAACTCATTTGGCAACAGGACAGGACAAGTAAACTTTGGAAGCTCGCTCGCGAATTGAAAAGCTTTTTCAAGACACTCATACTTTCGGATGTTTGTCAGACGTTAGCGAGAGGTGCGGCGCAATAGAAAAAACCTTAAGAAGGGATCCCTCGCATAGTAGTCCAGCACACTAACCAATGCGCTACTGCGCCCACTAAGACTACAACTTATGATAAGTTAAGTGCGGAACTCGAATTTGTCTGTAGTTCTCAGGCCCTAAGTCTCATTCACAAATTTATGGTCGGCGAAAAAAACCTTCCTTGGCATAACTTTTGGGGATCAAACCCTTGAATCCGTAAAAGAGTTCAACCTACCTACAAAAATGTATAAATGCAGAACTAATATTAGCAGGTCGATCGTTGTTTAATCATTATAAGTTTCGAATTCCCGAGAGAAAAAGGTGCAAAAACTACATTCTGCATGCAGCATGCTGCATGCCACATCAGAAGCCGCAACTCGCAACCTTTAGCCTCGGTGCACACTTGCGAATTTTGACGCGCGGTGCCGCAGCATTGGTTTCAATTTGTATCCATACAAATTCAAGAAAAAAAGCTTAGCATCTGGCATCTGTTTAAACAGTTG
This sequence comes from Cheilosia soror, assembly GCA_949372485.1. Taxonomy (NCBI): domain Eukaryota; kingdom Metazoa; phylum Arthropoda; class Insecta; order Diptera; family Syrphidae; genus Cheilosia; species Cheilosia soror. Next base: position 35,435,936 of record OX443564.1, on the reverse strand, counting down.
CAGTCGCATAAGATCGAAGTCGAGGAGATTATGCATGCGGTTTAAGGTGCAGTTATTGAATATGTTATTATTAATACATGAGAATTGTTGAACTTCTTCATTTTTATAAGGTTGATTCCAAAAAGAAAGAAAGTAGCGTGTGCTCTAAAAAGACATTTTAGACAATTTGACCTATAAGGGTTTGAAGTAGCTGGTATAGCTGCCAGCTCACCCAAATAGAGTTAGTCGCCTTTCTAACAAACGGCGGCTTCATAGACGAGGATATTACAATATGCCCACTTGAAGCCGCAGTGACCTGGGACTCATTACACCACCTCTCACTATGATCTATCTATCTATCTATCTCCCCCTAATCGAAATCTTCCGTATCTTAATAGTCAGCTTCTACTTTAGCACTATTACTGAAAGACGCTCTAATTCTGGTCACGCTAGCATGCCCATTGTGTATCGTCATACGCCAAAGCTTTAAGACCGTCTGAAATTGGTTATAATTCAGGTCTTAAACTCGATAATTGAAACTGGTAAGATTGGGCGCAGTAGCGCAGTGGTTAGTGTGCTGGACTACTGTGCGAGGGATCCCAGGTACGATCCCCGGAAAAACACAAATTATATCTTAAGGTTTTTTCTACTGCGCCACCTCTCGCGAACGTCTGACAAACATCCGAGAGTATAACTGTCTTGAAAAACCTTTTTAATTCAGCCGTTCAGACTCGGCATAAAATTGTAGGTCCCTTTCATTCGTCCCAAAAATAGAAACTCAGACAAAACGAATGGTTGCGAGAAGCTAGGCCTATTTATTTTTTTTTTTAAGATTAGTGCGAAAGCAACGCAATGTTTTTACAGTATTTACCAATAGACCTTAAAAAGAAGCAGCTTGACTAAAGTGAAACACAACTAAGCTAGCCAAAGCTATACCAGAACAGATCCAAAGGCTGTACTAGGTATGTCATAACCTTTTCACGAAATCAACGACGACTCTAGGGCAAACATCTAAAACTTTATTAAACAAATCAATTCATTCTAGGAGTGGACAGTTCTAACTTGGTCTAAGTGCACCTCATCGAGGACCCAAGCATATTAAATAATTGAGACGCGACTCTTTTTTTTTTTGACGCGACATCTTTAACAGTTAAACATGTAGGTCTGCCTTTGATACTGCTGAGCCAAAAACCATTTTATCATTTCGCAAATACCCACTTTGCTCATTATTATGTAGAACGCGAAGCTCATTTGAATTGAGAACAACATCACGTAATTCGTCTGCGACCGAGTAGATTTAGATCTGGCGTTCTTACCTCTTATACGATTTTCTGAATTCCAAGAATGTCTGATTTATAATATAGATACTAGCTTAACTAACCGTTGCATGGTTTACTAATAAAATTCTAATCAGGTGTTTACATTTGTGTACTTTTTACCTCTAGTTGTGTGAACTAGAACTTGAGTTGAGGTCCAATAAACAAAAAAAAATTGTTTTAAAATTATTTCTCTGTCTCTTTTTGTCAGTGTCTGCCCAAATAATTTTTACGATTTATTTTAAATTTAATATATAGAGTTTGTAGGAGAATGCCTAGAATTGTTACGGGAATTGGCGCTACATATAGCTTTTAAAAGTTCCCATGAAAAAGGTTTTGAAAAACTTTTACTTTATTTGACATTTGTATGGCCTGCGCAATTTTTGGACAACTACTGCGAGTAGGGGTCGGGATAGGTACGGTGACCATAATTTTAGGATTTTGAAATATGTATTCGATTTTTCCATAAATTATTATTTACTAATCTAGAAACTTAATTCCTTCATGACGTAAAAATAACACACATGTTGCACACATTTGTCGTACACATGTCCATGACGAATGCACTCGGTGAAACACATCTTTAAAACTGTCTATGTCTATGTTAAAACTGTTTTATGCGATCCACTACCCTACCCGGGTAAAGTTTTACGGTCAAACGTATCGTTCCAGCAACCCTATCATTGCAGTTTTAGACCAAGAAAGTCCACTGTTGATAAAAATGTTCACACTTACGGATCTTGAAAAAACCGAAGAAGTACAAGTCGATACTGGCTATCTTCTCATCGATTTCAAATTCGCGTATGACAGCCACAAACCAAAATCTGGTTTGTGATGACAGCATCTATAGGGACAAGCTATAAAGAGCTATGTCTAGTTTTGGCAAAACTAGAGGGCAAAACCAAGTAACATCGAAGAATCGAACAAAACGTCCCAATTGACAGCTATAACTTTGGGGTAGTACGATAATTTACCCACATCGGTTCTGCCCTAAATTCCGACAATAACATATCAGAAGAAATCAATGAATAATTTTTGCCAATCTATATTCCTTTAGCCTGAGAATGCAGCTGAGTGGTAGAGATCTATCCCAAACGCCAAACCCCTAAGAACATTCTGTATGAGACCTTGATTATCCTAGTCCTGCTTTATCGCAGATCGTAGACTGATATCTAAAGTAGATTGATATATCCTCGGTCACTTCGAGAGAAAGATTCTTCATAAATTCGTCGGTCCCGGAGTATGCGTTGACGCGCTTTGAAGGAGGAGCAACATCAACCTGGTCAAAAAATTGCGCATCAGCCGTCTAAGTCGGCTAGGCTATGTAGGCGTATGGAAACAAATGTTCCAATCAGTAGCGTCTTCTAGTCTAGCCTGGTGGAATAACGCAGTAGGTATAGACGAAGATCTCACCTTACATGCTGCTCGCAAGCAAATAGAAGATGACCATAACCGACCTGAAATGCGCAATTGGAGGCAGTTAACTAAGGGCTAGCTAGTTGAGGCTTCGATTCTCCCCGAACTGTAGAGCGGCTTAGTAAGTTTTAATACTTCATAAGTCAACCATAGTATAAGATAACGACATTATAATAGGTTCAATTGGGGTGGCAAAGATAATGGTCTCAACTCTTTAAGACATATATTTCTATCTAACACTTCCTCATATCTGTAATGAGTCGAGGTAGGCCACGGGGGCATCTTCGGAGTAGTGGAGGAGGACGGTGGCACGCTCGCGGTCGCACGGCTATCGCTCGTCGGACGGGGTCGGACGGTTCTTGTCACCCCTCACACTAAACCACCTGCTCAAAACCAAAAAAAATTCGTGAAAAAAAAAAACTAAGAGACAGTCGGAGAACTAAATTTAAGAAACGACAACGGACGGACAAAAAAAAATCAAAGAATAGCGAAAGAAGAGAAGGACAGGAAAGCTGAAAAGGAAAACTCAATAACCTCTGCCCTACCAAGGAGAGAGGCCGGGAGGTCAGATGCACCAAATCCTTAACCTAACTATCCTAAACTAAAACGTGAGCTAAATCCTAATCACTAGACCTATTCTAACTTACAACTATCCTACTCTAGCCCTTTGCATCCACTGCTTCCCGCGATCGCTCCCTGGTAAGGTTCGCTTTGAACCAGAGACGGTGCCAGATGATGATGGCACTAGCTTGGCCTACCCACCCAAAGTCTCAAGGGACACATCCATGGCTATCTCTCTGGCCGAAGAATTCGAGAGATAGCCCCTTAAAGCCAAATCCCAGCCACTAGTCAGTCTTTTGTTTAAGTAAAGGAGAGGTTGTATGTCGTCTCGTCCATGGACCGCGTTCTTCGGTCGTCTACGTAGCGTCTACGTCATTGCACTAGAGGAAGGACGGCCTTCCCATTTCACCACACACTAAATCACTTTTTGAATCTACTCCATGAATAAAAAACTTACTTCACTCATTTAAAACTAATATAATTCATAAAGAAAACTTAAAAGCTACAAAATTACGTTAAACTACGCAAAAAGGAGGATACCGGTGTTCTTAGCGGCGTGAATAAAAAAATCCAAAATTTACGCTACTTTGCTTCCAATGGGCGAAATTCTTGCCTCAAAACAAAAAAATTAGCAAAAAAAACCAAACTTACGGCGTTCAATACTAGCGTCGTCAGGTAAGTAAATAAATTTTGTTAATATTTTTCTTTATTCCTATTAATAATGTTTTTATTTCTTTTATAGCGTGCTTTAAAAATTTCGTGGAGAAGTTCCAATATGTTACATCGGCCGAATTGGCAAATTCACACCCCATTATGGATGCAGATCGTGATCAGATCCTCAGCAGGAATTCAATCAACGACCACGGGGTAGTTTTTTTTTTTCCTTTTTTTTTTTTTGTGTTGTGTATGTCCATATTTTTATTGACCTAGAGTTTACAACCTAAAATTAATTTAAAGGAATTGATTGCTTGGACAGGTAATCTGGTTTTTCCACGTCTTTTGACTGTGGCGGGGATCGGTAGGGGTGTGAATAGTAGTGATTGTGTGTGTGTGTTATTATTCACCCTTATTCCCGTTGGCGTTTGTCGTATACGACTCATATGTCGTGTCGTTTTAAACACGATATTCCGATTTTTTTCCGAACTTTTGTTAAAGATTTTGCTTCTTTTTCAAGTGTTCACTGTTATTTCAAATCGTTTGTTTAAAAAAAGTTACAAACACTGCCTTAAAACCGAAATGAAATATCAGGCGTTTACGACAAACGCCAACGGGAATAGGGGTGATTGTGTTTCTTTTTGTATGCTTTAGTTTCTTCTATTTATAGGGGATGTCATAATCTACTGGGGTCGTCGACTACCGATGGGGTAGGTTCGTGGAATTACATCACACGTGAGTGGGTTTACTTCTCTTGTTTTGGATATGTAATCACTCTTGTTTTCTTGTTTAGGTATCCATATGTTGCGAACTTAACAGCATGTTCATCGCTGGACATAAGATTGCGCTCAGGCCCCGTAACATATCAGTTAGCCCAATGGCAGTATAACCAAACACGCTGTAGGGCAATGAGCACCTTGATGCAGTTCAATCAAATTTTGCTCCAGATTGTTTGTCACTGCAAGGAAAAAACGGGCCACTTTCTCAAGCATAGATGGCCTTAACACGCTGCCTCTTCTCTTGACGTCTGGTCATATGTAGACGTCAATTTGTGAAACATTCCTGGACTATTTAAAAGTTTCTCAATGTGTCTTGTGTCGCATCTTCTAGACAGAGATGTCGTTCATGACATTACTAGATTTGAGGCGTCACAGAACCGAACATTTAAGAAAATGTAAAAAGCTTAAGCTATATAATCCAATTTTCATATTCACTTCAAACCGACATAATATGTGGAGCATTCGAAGTAACCGAATGGCCTGATTACCCCCATTAGCCTTAAAAACAATGTCAATACCTTTGAAGACATTTTAAAACTCCAAGGTTTCGTGGGCTTTCGATACAAGTCGGCTTAATTTATTTTAACCGATGTGGTGTTGCACTACTTTTTTGGAAATGCCATTTCTTGCTATAATTGAATTTTCACAACAGCTCACAACAGCAATATTGCAACATTTGCGTACAGGATATTATGCATATTTATTGTAAATTCCCCAATCACTATTTATTTCACATCTGTTTATTCCGATCTGACTAATAATACACTCGATACACGTTTAAAGCTATTTTCCCAAAACGTGACATTTAATCGAACTCAAAAACATTCACGAATAACATTTGACATTCAGATACAGTTACAGATAGCGATTCAATAAAATACTCACGTATATCGATCAAAAGTAGGGTTTCGTCTGAATTTCGCACAGGTGAACAATCTCTTTCTCAATTTTTATTACTTAAAGCAAAAAAAAAAAAAAAAAAAATCACTCACAACATACGCGATATTAGTTTGAAGACAACTAACTGGCAAGAGACATTTTTCAGAGTTCGAACTGCCGCAAAAATTAACAATAGCCACGACCTTGAAGGATTCTAATTTCCAGCAAACAGGGGATTTTCTATATAAAATCAAATCGAATTAACATTAATTAAGTGAAGGGGAAGACGATGGGATTCAATAGCTGGAGCTGTTTGTGCTCCAAATGACGTATAATCTTTTGTTGCAATAATTACGAATAATTGCGGGTACCTATATACTTTTGATTAATTTTTAGGTCAACTCTAATTAGTAGCACCTCATAGTTGGTAGATAAAATATTCAAATTCTATTTGTTTTATTTTTTGAATTAAAAACTTTTCAAAGTTGTCTTCTTAAACTCATTCCATTTTTAATTCAATAGGAAACGTTGAACGTCATTATAGTGTGCATAAACCAGAGATAGTGTTTGTGATGTTATGGTGTGCCTACCATAAGTAAATGGGAGCAATGGGAATGTCACCAAAGTGTCAAAGGCGGTAAAAAGCAAAAGTCGAGTCGGGTTGGTTTTTTTTTATATATTTCTTAAAAAATATTCCGATTCCTATGCAAATGATATGAGACTATTGGAAATGGAAATGGAAATGGAAATTCTTTCTTTCATGTCTGAAGACTGACTGTATAAATCTGCATTTTAGAATAAGAACTTCGATACCCATAATACTGGCAACCACAGTATCTTTTCTTTGTCGGTGACAATTGAACAGTTTAGATAGGTAATTTTCTGAGAATGATCTCAATAATTGTGAAAGGTTTAAGCTACTTTAAGTCTCACTGCCCGACTGCATTTTGGGCCCCGAACTTTCACATAACATTTCTGGCAACGGATTTGGGGCTGCGCTGCGGGCACTGTATATTTTTAATCAGAGAACGAAGCAGCACTTCCTCCAGCGCGGGCCGCGGACACGGAAGTATAAGAGGCTCACTGGAGATCATTCGAATCAGATCAGAGATCTCCATCCCAAATTCCCAATGGATGGAATAAAGGAAGTTAATAATATTTGGCCCGCAGGCGCAGCTCATTCACTGCACTTGTTGTAAATTGGTTGGGTTAGGTTAGGTTGAAGTGGCCGTCGACAAAAGCCGGACGCACTTGGACCATTTCAAAGCCCCTTCTGATACCACAAGCATTTAGAAGGAAGTTTCGTCATGCATGCCGTATTCAGCGATGGAAATTGCTTAGGTAGTAGAGAACTAAAATGTGGACTAGAAAAAAAAAAACTAATAAGTCGACGATAAAACTAACAAAGTTTTTTTAGGTTATTTTGGCTAGGCTATAATTTTTTCGTCTACAAATAGTACCTATTTGTCAGGAAAAAATTTGGAAACTTCGGCAAAAATCGAAAAAACCTCTGAAATTTAATAGAAATCATCAGAAAATCAGATATTGGAAACGTCTGAAATAATTTTTAAAACGTCTGAAAACAAATACTAATCGTCTGAAAAATGTGTTCCTTCTACCAACAATGGAATAGAAACATTTTTTAACTTTCTGGCTATAGTTTTTTGGTTTAAACTAGCGGACCCGGCGAACTTCGTCTCGCCCAATTTAATGCCTTCAGATAAACTTTAGACTTTCAGAGTGATAATAAAACACAGACATATGTAGTTCAAATTTTAATGTGATTTATATGAATGGAATCGAAATCAGAAGAGAGCGATGTGATAAACAATGTTTTTCGATTTGTTTTCCAGCGCAACAACGAACAATGAAGACGTACAAGACGATACCACAGACTTTCAACGATTGGCCTTGATGGGATTTATTGATTGTAATCGCAAAAGCCAATCGAACGGGGGCTGAATCCGCTTGAAATGGAATGGAAGATCAGTTGAAATCAGCGTTGCCACAATGATACAAGTGTAACAAAAGTGTTACACTTTTTAATCATTTTAAAATGTTGTTATGTACAATGTTACTTTATTTTTCGCTTCGTTACACTTTTTCCAATTAAAATCTTTTTTGTTTTTTCGTAAAAAAACTGACAGCACTTTGTTCTTTCGAACAAACTTCTAGAAATGTCTATCTATTCTATTTCTATTTATTCGTTTACAAAACGTCAAACTGCGAGTGGGAATTTGTCAACGGCGACACGGCGAGACAGAAAAATATTGCTGTATTTGCTCGTTCCTTCCTATTCCCATTCCCACTCGCAGTTTGACGTTTTGTAAACAATCTGGTGTTAAATAAAGTTTGTGAAATAAATCTACTTCGATGGTCAATACTTTTGTTTCTTTTGACATGGACTACCTGTCAAACTTTTTTTCAGTTTGTTACATTTTGTTCCATTTGTTACACTTTTTGAAACAAATTTGTTACACTTTAAAAAAAAAACTGCGGCAACGCTGGCTTGGAATAATCGGAATTCATGGAATAATGACTTCCTCTCCTTTGAATTTCCTGACACATCATTTATCAAGCGAGTTCAAAAATTCAGTCGGATAGTTGGTCGCTTCATCCTCGTCGGTCACGCTCTCAACGGATTTGTAGTTTTTATTCTCCAGCGATTTGACTTTGAATAATGAAATACAAGCTATCGACGTCCTTCTTCTTCGCTGTTAGTATTGCCCGTTCACTACCTAATCCAATCGAGATTTTTATAATTTTGTGCAATGCCAGGAAACACTTTGGTGATGAGTTCCTCCTTCGACGATGGGGTCCGGGAACGATATCAATCCAGTCGGAACATTAACGAGAATTTGGCAATTGCCAAGCGCCAGCAGTTGTCCCGAGAATTCAGGAGCAGATGAGTCGTTCTGCAATGCGACTCTCATGTTCGTGGTCAATTTTAATCCCTTGACATGCCGCCACAAAAACGAAGATTTAAGGATTTTCCACCTTTACATCGTTTAAAATCATAAAATTATGCGATAAAATGCAAAATTTCATAAAAAAAAATTCAAATTTTTCGCGTTTTTCCGCAATTTTAATAGTTTTTCTATTTTTTAATGCGAAAAGCTATTCCGGAACAATAGCCCACAAAATTCCATACAAAAAAATTTATTTTCGATTTTTCTAATTTCCCGTCTTTTCCGGAGGGTTTTTTCCAAAATTTTCTTTCAGAAGAACCCTCTCCTGGCAATTGCGAACAACTGAAAAAAAAATTGAGCCAAATTGGTCCAGCCGTTCTCAATTGATGAATTACTATACATTTTTGCCATAAAAATATATACATAATACATAGATTCTGTTATTTTATAATATATTTCATTTCAAATTACATCTTAAAGTTTTTTCTACTGCGCCACCTCTCGCGAACGTCTGACAAACATCCGAGAGTATGACTGTCATGAAAAAGCTTCTCAATTCAGCCGTTCGGACTCGGCATAAAATTGTAGGTCCCTTCCATTCGTCCCAAAAAAATAGAAACTCACACAAAACGAATGGTTGCGAGAAGCTAGGCCTTGGGTGTCACCCGCCTGTTGCGCCACCTATTTATTTATAATATATTTCATGGCACAATGGAATTATTTTCCGGATTTTACTATATGTATAAGTATGTAGCTGTGAGATTTTGGTAAATTGTTTGAGGCAGAAATGCTGGGCCGTACTAAATACACAAATGGTGTTCCGACAATGGACCAAAAAAGTTTGGTTTGGTACATCGACGGATCAAAAGTGAAATCTGAAATCGATGTCTTTGGACCCAACACCAAAAAGTCTCGATACCTATACGGAAACGTGTCTCATGATTATTCAGGCAAAAGTCCATGCAATTGAGATCTGCGCCATTATAAACTCCAAAAAGCGGAATTAAACTCGTTGAAATGTTTTTTTTTTCGGATTGGCAAGCGGCCTTACAAGCCCTATCATCCAATACAAATGACAGTAGAGTACTGCCACGATGCCCTGCAAGCCTTATCCAAATACAACGATGTCAAACACATGGATATGTACCTGACCATCAAGGTATTGGGCGGTCAACAAATCTTCGGACCAACTAGCTAGGGTTCGATCGGGATTCTAAGGACCAGAACCTTATTTCAGAGTCAATTGGGCTACTGCTTTAGGTTTAATTAACAATTGGGAACAATAACTTCGTCTAGACTACTGGGAAAATGTTGCGGGATTAAGACAATCCAAAAGATTAACTAAGCCTTCTACAAGGAAATCCTCAATATAAACAAGGAAAATATTAGAATCTGGTGGATTTGAATTTGTGTCCGGAGACAGAATGCAGGTTCTGCTCTTAAATATGAAGAATCTTCCGGGCACATTCTCTGTGATTCCTCGGCACTAAATTGGTTAAGAAAACGCATCTTTAACAAAGAGATATGTTTACTATCGAAGCTAACGAACTGGGCTACTATGGATATATTGGCCTTCACCAGGGAGGTCATCCGTGTCTTAGACTGACACTATCCACAGGGAAAAAAATTTACTTACCAGATACAAGAAACGTAAACAAATTACTTACATGTTAAGTTAAAAATAAGTAAGACCTTAAATTCGGATATATGTTTTAGCAACATTGAAAGAAATGACTCACACGTATACCCAATTCTAATTGGTAACTAATTACACAGGTGTCACGACTACTCTCATGTCTAACAAGTTTACCGCTTATATAGTTCGTGACTAGAATGACATAATCATATTTAAAAACAAAGCTGACATTGATTATAGTAGCGGAAGCGTTTAACTAAAAACAGAGAACAAGACGAATTTTAACAATTGATAATTACAAGCAATTATAGCTTTACAAAAAAATGTAATTTATTAGACATGTTGATTCTTAAAGGCTATACCGTAAAAACAATCACACCAAAAACATAAATGTAAAAAAAGAGCCAAGTTGGTATAGAAAACAATTAAATGTGTAACTGGTCAGCCACGAAAATTAATGAGATCTGAATGTACGCCAAGTTCTTAGTTTAAGAGTTAGTGTGCTAGACTACAACAACACAAATTACGCCTTAGAGGGAAGGAGTTGTGCGACTAACTATACGTAGCATCAAGGAGTTAGGCGCAATGCACACGGAGAAACTGGAAAAAAACTAAACCGGTTAGCAACTCGGGTTACAGACCAGTTACGGACTCAGCGGTGACTTGACTCCACACACTAGGAAACTCATCACCAATCAAAATCTCTAGTTCGTTTAGTGTTGTCATGTTTTTTAACCTCCCCCCCCCCCACCAGCAACAGGTTGGTCTGTTGTTCGCTCGTCTTTACTAGAAACTGAAATCAATAGGCAACCGGACATGCAAATCAACAGACGACTGGTTACAAACTGGTTTTTAGTAAATCGCAAACGAGTTTCCAACCAGTAGCGTCGTGTGCGGGCGTTAGGCAATAACGCCCAAGGAATTAGCGCCCAAATCGATTTGGAAATAACGCCCAAAAAACAACAAGATAGAAAAAAGTCCAGAAATAATCTGCAGTTTAATATGCAACCCCCTGCTTGGGGTTTCTGTCAGATTTAGAGTATGTGTGAAATTGGCTATATTGAAGGTTTTTTGCAGTACAAACTCCTACCTACTCTAAAATCCAACAGAAAACTCAAGCAGGGGGGTTGCAGGGGGGCAGCTTGCACCCTACATACTTACTTCACTGTCTGTGGGGCTTTACTGCTTGTCAAAAAAACGAATCCTGGAAAGGAAATAACACCCAAAACGACGAAAAATTTTGCAACAACAAATTGCACGAGTTTTTTTTGGGCGTTATTTCCAAACCTATTTGGGCGCCATTTCCTTGGGCGTTGCCCCATTTGATTACATAGAGTACGACTCAAAGCTGATAATTCGAATCGCTGATCATTTTTTTTTTCAGTTGCTCCGTGTGCATTGCAACACATCTACGAGATGGAGTTCGCTACGGCGATGAATCAGCTGCCAGAATCAAAAAACGGTTGGAGCCTGCTGGCATAGAACTAGCTGATCACAATACCGAGGCTGTCTTAATAACTAGCCAAAAGTCTGTGAAATTTTAGGTCTAAGGTATTTATAGGAGTGATGCTCGACAACAGTCTAAACTTTAAAACGGACATCCACAACCACCGACAGGAAAGCCTCACAGATGTAAGCAGCTCTTTCCCGGATGCTGCCAGACGTCGGTCGGTGGAGATGGACTTACCAGGAAGATTTTGCTACCCAGAGGGGTCAGCACAATACTTTTATATACTTCATCAGCGAAGAAAGAACAATAAGAGGATTTCAAACAATATCGGACGAAGCAGTACTCGCTATATCAGGAATGATCCCCATCAACATTCTTGTCAGCGAGATGTAACTTAATAAACAGTCAACCGCCAAGAGGTCCCTAATAGAAAGGTTAAAGTAGAAGAGAGAAAAACATCGATGGCACTATGGCAAGCCAGCTATAGGATAACACGGCAAAAGGCAGATGGTGGACCTATAAACTGATACCCACCATCGAGGTCTGGATAAAAAGAACAAATGGGGACCACCTTACGCAGTTCTTATCGGCTCATGGCAGCTATCGAAAATACCTTCACAGATTTGGTCACGATAGCTCGCCTTTTTCTCCTGAATGCCCAGACGAAGAAGAAGATACGGAACACGCAATGTTCCATTGTAGACGCTTTGCGGGGGGAAGAGCAAACTTACTAAACCTGCAAAGTCTATAATAAGCCATATGTTGAGGTCAGAAGATGTCTGTCTGGAGGTATGCTCCTTTATAATGAGCGGAACCGAATAAAAATGGAGACTTGAAAGACTTAGAAGAGCCGAAATGGCGGACGCAGAGGATTTAGCATGGATTTAGCATAGCAAGCCCACGAAGTCTTATTCACTACGACACCCCTAGGGAACGTCTGACAAACATCCAAGAGTATAACAACTAATAACTGTCCTGAAAAAGCTTCTCAATTCAGCCATTCGGACTCGGCATAAAATTGTAGGTCTCTACCATTCGTCTTAAAAATAAAAATTCGCACAAATGAATGGTTGCGTGAGGAGCTAAGCCAAGGGTGCGCCTATACGGACCTATTGCGCCAACGATTTATAAATTTATTTAGAAATTGGAAACTGCTCACTTCCATATTTCGTCCACACCCCCTTTCGTTTTTTTCAATCTGTAATTTTAATCACCACATCTGGCCTAATTTAGGAGTAGTTTGGTTTACATCTCTCGCACATAACCTCATTATGTATACTCTCCTTATGTCGATGTAACACTTTTTTGTGGCGATACTATTTCTAAGAACAAGAATACTGGTAGTGCAATTATACTAAAGAGGTTGGCAACAAAATTGTTACCACTCTCAACTATACCCAATTAACTTCAGCCCATAGTCAGTTTGAACTGGACCTCAAATTTAAACACTTAATATTGCAATAATTTATGACATCACACCGTTGTTTAACAGCATTGTCACGATAACAATCCAGACCAAACCTGTTGCCATTAACAGCCAAAGAGCAATAAACTTCGAGCGCCAGGCCGGCCGTGTCGCTTACAGAAGTACCTTTACCAACCACTTTACAAGCTCTTTATTTTTGCCAACTATTTGATTACAAAGAGACTCGGACTCAACTCAGGGGAATCATTATCCAAAGGTCTAAAAATAACTGCAACGGACTTATAAAGAAAACACCTTCGTCATCAAAAGGCAAAACACCAAACGGTGCAGTTGCAGTCATCAAACTGTAAATTGAATTAAAGACCAATTGGTAGATAAGCTAATCGTTTTCATACCGCCCGCCTCCCATTTCGCATGTGTTGTTGCGCTGTTGCCTTGACTATCGTAGTGTGTCATCGGCACAGTGACACATTAAACCCATTTGTTTACATATGACTAGATATATTTTGACAGTGTAACGTTGGTATATACTAACCTGCGTGCAAGTTGAGGTTAGAACTCTATGGTGGGCCTTCAATTCAAACTCCGAATGGCGGTGCACTTGTCAATTTTTTCTCAACAGCTTTTTTACACAATCATATGCACATCACTCACAATTATTAACAAACAATATGATAACAAATTAACGATGTTTACATGAACTTGCTCTCTTTTCGTAACCGAAACAATTTTTTATTTTTTTTTTATTCAAACCCATGTACAAACGCTATAACTGCACTGCCATTGCATGGGAATTTGTTTGGATTGCATTTCGTATCTTTTATCTGACAACACACTCTGGTGAGATATCCGGAAGAAAGTTGCAAATACCGATTATGCCTGACGGCGGTGTGGACCACGGACCACGGACCACACGAAATCTTGACTTTTCGAGTCCCACGATGTTCGCGGCGGCGGCGAAGGCAGCGTTAAGGCCGAGCTTGTGTGACAAACGTGTGAAGCTTTGGAGAGTCTACAGAAGACTATACGCGCGACCGGACATCAACTGCTGACCACTCCGTGTAAAGTAGTTTGGGGCTCAGCTGATGTGCGATGGTGTACCAAACTACCAAACGCTGCCTGTGGATACGGGGGTGGGGAAGACCGGTTGGTGTGAGTACTTTTTTTTTAATAGTTCGATGGATTTGACAGTGGAGACATCGACTGCAGGTGGATTAGTTACAGCGACTGAGCACACAAAGTCAAGAATCAAGATGAGCTAAGGTTGGGGCTGCGGGGACTTCGAATTTGATTTGGTTTAGACGTTAGGGACCGCTAAGGTATGGAGGGAGAAAATTCCACATTTGTTGTGGTTAACTGTAGTTGTTGTTAGCAGGTTTTTGGTGGAATCCGTAAATTTGCACACGCTGTGATTGCGCTATGTACGTTGCGTAGTATAGGTGTAGTAGGTACACCATACAAATGTGTGGTCTTTGATGTTCAGGGGATTTGCTAATTGATTTGACGCTTAGGCAGCGGAATCGGGCAGAATTTCCTTCGTTCGCATGGGATACGGATGAGAGATTCACGAAAATGATGACGATTGCTGGAAAAGTGTGGTGAACCGCGGAAGGGAATTTACCCGCTCTATAGTTGTCGCTTAGTATGAGTGTGTGTGTGTAGTATTTTTGTTTATGTTTACGAGGGCAAGTGGGTATCAGGTGGCAAATTGTTGGAATTATTTTTGTTGTGCTAAGCGGTTTTCAGTGTAGGTAAGAGTACATGCCACTATGACAGTGAGAAAACGGAGGGAGCCGTAAATTGCGGGTGGATTGAGGCTTTCATTTGGGTAATGACTTGTTCGGCTAATGTTAACTGGAATGGGTTTGGTGATTTCTAGTTAGCTTTATGAACAAACTTAGGTACATAAATTGCGAGTATTTTTAGTGCATGAAGTTTTGATGATTGCTTCACAATGCGATGGAATTTCAAACAAAAATTGAGTCACCATAAGTTTCAGAAAGGTTTAAGTCCTTATATAGAAAACTGCAATGAACAAACTTGTCGTCGTGAGATGGTAGAGGGAGTTACTGATAAATGAAAAACGCACAAGTTGATTACCAAGCTCTCCATCATTTCGGTGAATCGAAGATTGCTGCGCTTGATATTTCAAAGCCATTTGACAGATTTTGGCACCAAGTTCTTTTGTCAAAAATGCATGGTTATGGGATCGATGCGTCTCTTATTCTATGAATTAGAAGCTACCTTTCTGGCCGTTCAATTCAAGTTGTTTTGAATGGTTTTGTAGTCTTAAACTCACCATATAAATGCTGATGTTCCCCAAGGCTCAGTTCTGTCTCCGACTCTCTTTATCCTTTTCATAAATGATTTCTTGTCTGCAACTTCTTATCCAATTCATTCCTTCGCTGATGACAGCGCTCTTAGCTTCTCATATTCTTTCCAGGACTCACGTCCCTGCTCTTCGGCCGTAGAACTGGATCGGCAACGTATGTTAAGCTCACTAAATTCCGACCTTGACATCATTTTAAAATACTCACCTTGCTTGGAATGCCCATCGTCATCAGTTTACCATCCATACTTTGAAATATGGAGATTCTTTCATAAGCCGTACAAGTAGGTACAACACGAATGTGGAATGCCTTGCCTCAGTCTTTCCTCCTCAGTATAATTTACAGACATTAAAAACCAACGTGCATCGGACCTCCAACGTTAATTTTTCGACAATTATATGCTGAAAAAAGACTTAGGTATTTGGTCACCAATAAGGGATCGTTTTAGAAACAGAATCCAATTTTCGACCATTTTTCACTTTACATCCAGATGGATAACTGGTAAGCATTATGGGCGAGTCCGAGTGGTATGCGAATGCTCTTAAGCCATTCTACAAGTCAGGAGGAAGAGTGGTATCACAGCAGTTATACTACAAAGAACGAACGAAACAGGGATACCTGGTTTCCAGAAACATTCATAGCCTGATATTGGGATACATTCCCAGTCATCTTGAATCCTTATAAAAAGAGCTGGGAGATCCAGTAAACCTGTAGGAAGGCTTTCGGGAAGAATTGGGGAGGAACTTAAGGTATTTGGAATAACATGGTATAGATTAGATGATTGATCGGGAGAGCCTTAACCGGCCCTGGCACTGCGGCCTCTATACAGGAGCCTATTGTGCCATCCCTGGTAGGGTCCTAGAGCCATCTTTTTACTCCGGAGACAGTCAGGAAGACAAGGATCTTCTCTGGGGGTAATTCAGCAAGATTTGCCGAGGTAAGTATTTCGTCGCCAAAGACTTTCTTTCTAAGGCGGAAGAGAGCCGGACATTCTATGAGAATGTGAAGAGAGGATTCATCACTCTCTAGGCACAGTCTGCATGTGGGGTCTGGTGAGGCTCCGATTCGGTGAAGATGTTTTTTCATAAGACCATGGCCAGTAATAATTCCTGTCAGGATTCTTAGGTTGTTTTTACCCAGATTAGTTAGAAAATAGGATTTCCGTTGGGAGAATTTTGGGAAGAACTGATTGGTGCAGTTCTGCTGGGAACTGGGATTTGAGATAAGCTCCTAATGTATTCCCTGAAGCATCCCTTACTGACACCGCAGAAGGGTTCAGGTCCGACGAGTGGAGTTGTCGCGCCGACTTTGGCCAGAGAGTCAGCCGTTTCATTTCCAGTAAATCCCCTGTGGGCTGGAATCCAGTGTAGGATGACTAGGTTTTTCTTTGCTAATTCGTAGATGGCCATGTAAGTTTCTAGGACCAGCTTCGATTTTATAACAGATGAGTTCAGAGCTTTAAGAGCAGCTTGACTGTCTGAGAAGATAAATATGGTTTTACCACTTGTGTTAGAACGTAAGTTTATTCTAGCGCAGTGATTGATGGCAAGGACTTCAGCCTGGAATATGGACGAGAACCTGCCTAGGCTGACTGAGAAGTTCGCTTGAGGAGATTCTCCAAAAATGCCAGATCCAGTCCCTGAATCCATCTTGGAGCCGTCTGTGTACCAGACTAGATCAAGTTGCGATGGATTGGGTTTGTATTTTTCCCATTCTTCCCTTGGCGGGATGATGATAGAGAAGTTTTTATGAAAGCCATATTCTGGTAACATGTCATCTAGAAACATGCTGCTGAACGCTCTTTCAGGCTCCATAGTGTCAATTAAAGACAGGTGACCTCCATGATAGGAATGGGGGTCGATATTATTCGAATGGAATAGGCGATGAATGCTTAGTCTTGCTTCCATTTGAATGTGTACTTGGATAGGTAATAGGCCTAGGATGACATTCAGTGCAGTGGTCGGTGTGGAGCGTTGACAGCCCGTCATGCAGTTTCCGGCTATACGTTGAATCCGTTCTAGCTTTTTGACTGTAGTGACTTCGTTAGTCTTTGTCCACCAGACCACGGCAGCGTAGGTGATCGCTGGTCTTACCACAAGCGAATATAGCCAGTGCATCATCCGGGGACTTATACCCCAATTGTTACCGCAGACTCGACGGCAGATCCAAAGAGATCAGGTGGCTCTGTTTGCGATGCGTTCTACTTGTGGATTCCATGATACATAGTTTACTGTCAAGGATGATTCCCAGATATTTGGCTTCCCGTGAAAATTCAATGGTTTCGCCCTACATAGTGGGTCGAGTTAGGAGATCTAGTTTCCTCCGTCTGGTAAAAGGTACGATAGTCGTCTTTTTAGGATTTACAGAAAGACCTTCTTTGTTGCACCATGGTATAACATTGAGCATATCTCCTACATGAAAGGAACTCATCTTATCCATTCGGAGACCTACTAAGCCCATTGTGAAATTTATGTCAGATGTGACACTGAAAAATATAAAACAGACCAAAATCCTTAAAGGGACGACTCGGGAACCAGTTGGTACTTCTAATGAAGTGCATGCGATCTAATATCTGAAAGATTGTTAACTCTGCAGTACATGCGGAGGACCTTTATCCTAGGGTGAGTACGTTAGTAGCCGTGTTTTTTTTTTAATGTGGCAGCGGATTTACTCTACATCCTCCCCATCTCCGCAGCTTCTGCATTAATCGTTGGACTCTATTCCTCATTTGCAGAGCATGACCCCAGGGCGTATTCCATCAGTTATGATGCAGATTGTACATCGATGTGGGCTCTTTTTCAAATTATTTATTTTCAGCCATAACAGCCCAGAAATGAACTGTGTTTCTAAGGCCCCGTTGACCTAAATGGTTCAGTTGCTTGTTGAAAGGTCTTAAATATAAAAGTCTACCTCAAGAATCTTAACACTGGAACAGAGGATACTGCGTGTCGGGGTATCACGGACTCACTTAAATCCAACTAGTCCTGGAAACCGAAAGACAGAAATTATTTAAAATGTTAAAAAATCGTTCACATGGCTTTATGTTTCCCGAACCGTGCTAAAATATAATCCGCTAAGATAGCCGCATCAAAATACTGTTTAAATTACTCTACTGAAGTAATAAAATGAAAGATAATAGTTTCAGTACCGCAACTGAGTCTTCTAACACAATTTTCCGGATTTAGAACTTCCAACGACCGCCGCTGCACTTTAGACCCAATGAGTCAGCATTTCCTCTCTGTCACCTATATCTGAGTGCATTGATCTTTACTCAAAGTAACGTAACAATCAATAAATTAAAATGATCACCTCAACGTCAGACGTCACTGATTCACTGACAATAAATCCACTTTTGCTATGTGGCCTTCGTTAATCAAACAATCACAGCGCTGCGCTGCGCTGCATTTCACTTTGAACTATAGTGGAACACGAACAATGCAAGAATTGTACCAATAGATAGGTAGGTACTGTACGGGCACTGGTCTGGTAGTATATCGAAAGCTTGGCCGTAATAACAGCAGAATACATGTGCAACATCGCGCACTAACTGTTAAATTACTTTACTTCAATTTAATGACTTCATTTGGAAATGGGCAACTGATAACACTCACTTGTTGCCATCGAGCGCACCTTGATCATGGCGACCGGCGACGCGCGTTGATAGTTGGAATTGGAACCGAAGTTGTTGGTGGTGTCATTGCGCTGCAGCCGGGTGAAGATGGTTGCGGTAAAGATAATTTGCAGTCAATTGTTTTGTTGCTTATTTTTATTGTGGTATTGAATGTCATTGACACAGATAGTTTCACTTCAGGCAGTGCTATACTTTGTTGGCAGTTGTTTGTAGGTATGATAAGGGAATGCTAAATAGAATGAAGTTTTGTAATTTCGAGCATTGGAATTGGAAGACTTACCTCAAAAGCATTGACATAATATTTTTGCGTGAAATACATATTGCATGCAATTTATTGGCTCTATACATCAATTCTCAATTGTCCGTTTGAATAACAGGTCTTTTTTTTTTTTAATGTGTCCAAAATTCTTTTATCCTGATATCATGTATAAGGTACATTTTGTTCTTACTTCCAGGTGTTAGGTTAGGTTAGGTTAAAAAGGGGTATGAGATGACTCATACGGCACTAGGCACCATAAGGGCCCATCGCGATCCCTAGGGGGAACCAATTGCAGTGACCTACAATGGAAAAACACCTAAACACTTGCCCTTGAGAAAACCCCAATTTCCCTGCAAAAACCAAGTAGCCCCTTGAAGTTGGTATTGTCTACCTCCCCTAAATGTTGGAAGAAGTACCTGCCCAAAAATTTCCTTCTACTTCCAGGTGTAAAAAATTGTCAATTCCGTCTGCAGCAATGATTTATTAAGGAACTAAAAATCCGACCACCGCATATCTTCCCTATATTGTCCCCATACATTTTGAAAAAACAGCCGTTATAATCCCAATGTGCTGAATTTTAAGACATAATTCAAAAAGTTGGGGGTTATGACGCGAACGGGGGGAAGTGTTAAGAAACGATTGGTATAGTGCGGTCAATTTAGTACCAACTAGATAGATTTAGGACTCGTGCAACTACTTAGATTGCTAAAATATGAACCGATGTCATTTCTAAATAAATAAATATACTTCTAGCCTCGGATCTTGCTAAAAACAAACCAAAGATAATAAAGACAACAACAAGTAAAAGTAGGTATGTATACCTAGTTTTATTTTAGTACACTCATGGAAAAAAAACGAGTTAAAATTAAAATATCAGTGTTATTTCAAGCCTGTTCGTTGACGAAAGTAAGGTAATCTCGGAAAATCTTATTCCAAGTAAAAAAATCTTCGTTTGAGATTTTAAGCAAGCTTAAAAATTTTACTTCTTACATTATGCCTGAAACAAATTTTGGGTATTCAATATCTAAACCTTAGATCTTAGATAGGTACCTACCATCCAGTGGCGTCGCGTGAATTATTTAGATGGGTGTGCATTTGTGCAATTCTTGAAGATCATACATTTTTGTACCTACAACAGAAAACAAAATAACATCGCAGACTGTCGTGCATTGTTTTTTTTTTTTTTTTGCACCAGCGCAGCGTCGATGTAATGAATTGTATATTTGACCTATGACGCTTTACGGAAACAGAACAGAACAGATACCTACAAAAGAAAAAAAATCACCCTAATTCCGAGATTCGAATCGAAATTCATTTGATTTCAGTTAACTGGCATTCCAACTTTCGATTTCGATGGACATTCGTATTAACATGTTTTGCTTGTGCAACTACTAGATACTACTACACACACTACTGATACTTCGTACTATGGCCTTCGTACGGCCGATTACTTCACATTAGTACTCCTACCCGATCTAGCTAGACCTGGTACTAGCTCTGATACTCGGTACCAACGAAAAGTTAGTAGACTTGTGTTTTGTGTATTTCTTCATATAGCTATAGTACCGGAGCTAAACTTATCAACCGTCAAACATTTTGCAGGATGACTGATTTTTATTTATAAGAAATAAATAAATAAATAAATAGGTGGCGCAACAGGCGGGTGACACCCAAGGCCTAGCTTCTCGCAACCATTCGTTTTGTGTAAGTTTCTATTTTTGGGACGAATGGAAGGGACCTACAATTTTATGCCGAGTCCAAACGGTTGAATTGAGAAGCTTTTTCATGACAGTCATACTCTCGGATGTTTATCAGACGTTCGCGAGAGGTGGCGCAGTAGAAAAAACTTTAAGATGTAATTTTATCCATAAGAGCAAGTATTATTTTTTTTTTTAATTTTTTTTGCTTTCCTGTTGTAAAATATGTGTGTATAGGGGTATCCAGCATGGGATCGGATAGCATATGATAGCGTATATGATTGGTTGTTTTTCTTATTCTATTATTGCACATATGGAACTGCACTCACCAATTCGGTGGTTGCAATTTCACATGAGTGCGGTAGATTGCACAGATTGCCCGTGGAGACTATGCAAAGCGATAAAATGCAGCAGCGGCCACCTCCTGTTCTGCCAATGTTGCTGGCATTTGAGTAAATCATATACTAGCGGCCGATACGCGAATGACATCTGCAACCACTATTTACATCGATCCACTTGCCATGAATCGTAGAGTGATCTGATTAGCAATTGTTGTTCAGGCAATATTTTACGATTACTGGTAAAATCGTGAAAAAAAACGATTACCGACTAAAACTGAATGTATATGAAAAATGTTAACCGCGCGAGTCTGGGTGCTGCGATTCGTCCACTACTAATTGAAGAACGTAAAAAAACTGTGTTTTGGACAACCGAAATCGCCGAAAAAATCCACATCATCCCAAGTATTTACTGTATTCCATTGAAGGAAACATAATATGGTATTGATGCCGCGCTCAGATCGACGAATTGCCATCCTTCTGCACCATTCTCGTTCTCAATGTCGTCATCGAAATTTTTGGACTAATTATAACTTTCAAAAATGAAATCCATTTTTTCATTACACTTAAACCTACGATGTATTTACTTTTTTCACAAAAGTAGGCAAGAGCTGAAGCAATGAAATCGATCTAATTCAGGTACTAACGACGTTAGACTGCCGATTTTGAGGCTCCAGCTAATACCGAGTACTAACTAATACTCGGTACCAAATTCAGCTTAGTACTTCGTGAAGAAATGACTTGATACCTATTTGAGTATCAACTTTTGGTCTTATACCGGTACTAGCGCTAGTAGGTAGTCTGTGAAGAAATCGGCTGTTAGTATTTGCACCGCTACAGTATGTACATATATATTTTCAGTTCCAAAAATACATTTTGGCTAAAAACTGTAGCAGTTTCACAGTCCTAAGGAACATTTTAAAAAAAGGTTCATCGAAAACTGTCCAGTGGTTTTCGAGTTTTTAACGGCCAAAGAAAATTCCTACAGTGATATTAAATGTGTAGATAGAGTACACAAACTGAGTTTCAACTTTCAAGTCGATGGGATGAAAAATACAAAGTTTCCCATACAAAATTTGCCTCCCCCCTTTTCCCTCTTTTTATACCCTCCACAGGAAGGTATATTCACTTTGTCATTACGTTTGCAACGCCAAAAAGGATTCACCGGAGACCCTACAAAGTATATATATTCTGAATCAGGATCACATTCTGAATCGATTTAGCCATGTCCGTCTGTCTGTCTGTCCGGCTGTCTGTCTGTCCATCTGTCTGTCTGTTGAAAACACGATAGCGTCCAAACGAATCGACATAAGTGAATGAAATTTTGTGAGAGAACTTCTTTTTACTGCCGTCAGGTTGGTATTGAAAATGGGCTATGTCGGTCAAGTAGTTCTGGTACCATCCATAAAAAACCAATATTAGACACATGCGTGTACCTACAGTACATACAGTGGAGGGTATCAAAGCATCGGCCAGGCCGATGATAACACTTTTACTTGTTTCAGTTCCAATTTCCAAAATTCTTACAAAATTGCTCACTTTGGCAATAAAGAAATTTGTTTCAAAATATCATCTGATTCGATGATTGGTGGTAAGGGAAAAACTTTTTTATACAGTGAGTGTCAAAAGTGAGTGAACACCGTTGCTCTTTTAACTTTTCCTTATTGTCTTGAAAGATGTCTAAAGAAGCAACAATTCGTAGAAAGGTTGATAGGTGATAACAAAAAAACATTTCTAAACTCCAAATACAAATGAAAACATCATACGTGTTGACGCTCACTGTATATGAGATTTTGTGTAGTGTGTGCAGATGTTGTCCATGCTAACACTCCGAACGCAAAGCAATAAAGCAATAGAACAAGAGCCAGCCGGCCGATTTATTTCGCTATTGACGACATGCAGCATTTTTTTTTAGATTTGAACGACTACGTAAATGAACAGAATTGCCGTATTTGATGTTGAAGAAATCAAGAAGCCTTTTTTAAGACGCCGTGGCGTTACATCCACCAAAAGTCCTCCTGTTTGGTGTCCTTCGTGTGATATTACATCTGTGGATTTTTTTTTGTGGTATATTTGAAGTGGATATAGTCAAAAAACGTTTGTGTTGCATGATCACTGGGTCTACTGTTTTCAAAACAATTGGTGTATGATATTAGGGGCTAAGCTTTTCCTTTGAGAGGTTTTAATCTTAACTTGATTTTATAATAATAGTGAACTTTTCATTGCATACTTCTTGGCTCTACTGTGGTTCTAAATTAGAGTTGCATTTGTATTGCTATTCCAATTGTATTAGAATTGTATTGAATTGTAGTAAATAGTAGTCGAATTGTATTGAAAATTTGTTGTGACAAAAAAAGGTATCTCACTTTTTCAATCTTGAAAAATTGTTATTGAGTACAATTGAATACCCTTCGTGTTCCGTTCATCCGCCCGCGCCGGCCGGTCACAATAAATATTGGAGAGCAGCTAAAACTTAGTTTCGCTCGAGCTGCGTATACTTGTTGTCTTGGGGGTTTTAATATGGGCACTGTTTTGGTGGAAAGGTCGTCAATGCTCGTCGATTGTATAGAACTTACGTTTCTAAAAGCGCTGTATCTTCATAGCCAATTCTACCTGTAGCTGCTGTCTGCCCTTTGTTTACAGTTCTACAATTTCCATTGGTCTTAACCAATTTTTATTTTAATATTTTGTCGATGTTGATAAATATGTATACACATATTCAAATAATATCTTCCCGATTACTAATCAAGCTAACTGCAAGCCGGCTACGATTAACGACGGCTAAAAGTTTGGGAATCCCACAAGCGGGGTTTACATTTTTTTCAGTTACATGGTTTATATAATTTTTTTTTTACCACAGTCTATAGTCTGATTTGGCCTTAGGCCGTCTACCAAATTGACATTCGATCATTGTGTCGTGACGTTTATATTCACACTTTGTTACTTACAGACAGTTCCAGTTGCCAGTTAAACATCTGTTTTTACCTTTGACTCACGTGAAGTTCCACTGAGGTGCATGTGTAATGAATACTTGATTATTTTATTACTTGCATCTACCAAAGTTCTGATTTTTTATTTACATAATGTACTTCTGTCGTTTATTTGCTTTGAGGGGAGGCACAATAAAAATGCTGGAAATTGCCATGATTCACTGCCCACGACAGCAGTAAAAATTAATTTCCACTTTTATTTTTAATTTCGTTTATGTGAATTGATTTTTTTAACTGTTTGTTATTTAATTAACCAATTTCACTGACAACTGTTTTATTAAAAAGTTGCAATTGAGTTATTACACACAGACTCTGGCGAGCTTAAAATCAGCTGCTATTAAAAAAAATTCAATTATTGTATCACTTACTTAACAGGTGCTGATTTAATGCACGTTTGCACAGAGCTGGCCGTTGTTATGTGTTTAATTATAATTGTTGGGGTACGTAATTGGCCACGAAGAGGCTCGGAAACCTTTATAGGACCAGAACTTTTCTACGCAATCCGAGACGTAATCCCCAACTCAGCTGTAAGTTTGGCTATAAAAACCTTCAAACATAATACGAGTATCTCATATTGGGAGAATATGTCAAGTCTTAAGCAGACCAATAAAGATATTCAGTCTTTCAAAATCGATTCCAAAAAGATACTATAAGGTCATCACGGGTTGCGATACCATCGTATCAAAATGCTTGTAGTCGATTCACTTGAGTGCCCAATACGTCTTAAGGAAGACGAAAAAGCTGAGCATTATCTAAAGTGAACGCCCGGCCCATTGCGGAATTAGAAAGGATATCTACTTTTTCAATAAAATATACTAACACACCAAAAACATAAATGTAAAAAAAGAGCCACGTTCTCTTATATAGAACATTTAACCTTTGTAAACTAAGAACTTGGCGTACATTTAGATCTCATTACTTTTCGTGGCTGACTAGTTACGCACCTAATTTTTGCTGTTCTATATAAGAGAACTTGGCTTGTTTTTTACATTTATGTTTTTGGTGTGATTTTACTACTTTTTGCAACGTTTTTTTAATATGTCAATAGACACTGACTACCATCAATTTGGCTTCCTTTCTTAAACTATTCATTAAAATTATATTCAGCAGATAGATTAGCTTCTATTCATATTTTAAGTGGGATGATTCCACGCCTCTTAAATGGACAATTTTTAATTTTTGATTATTTCTCCTTTCGTACACTGCAAGTCCTATCGCTCTACCAAATTTCAACATTCTACGGCAATGGGAAGTGGCCCAAATAAATAATCACCCATTTTCAAAAGTGGGCAGATACCACGCCTCCTGGATGGAAAATCTCAACTGGACTTTTTCAAGTGTATGCACCACAGGATCTAGCATTCTGCAAAATTTCACGATTCTAGGATGGCCGGAAGTGCTTCATAATTTTGATGATCATCTAAGTGAGTGAGTCAGTTACGGTTTTTCCGATTTTTGAAGTCTTGTATGTTGAGAACCACTAAAGCTATAGAGATAAAATTTAGTGAGGTGGACCTTTTTAATGGTCATGGCTTGGTAAATGTTACAAGTTTGAAGTTTCTGACTCAATTGGTTCCGTAGTTAGAGGGGGGTCGAAAACAGCTGAGCTTGTTCCTGTAAAAAGGGTTAGCGCCTTTACTAGAGAACTTGGCTGGGGCACTACCGCACCGTGTCCTTTGATATATAGAAATTAAATACTAAGGAAATACCAAAGAATTAAGTAAATCCCCTGCTGAATGCATGCATCATCAACTACACTACATTAGAAAAGTAAAGACTCTACTAACCTAAATACAATTCTGATTCTGACCCTCTAAGCTCAGTAGATCGGTTCGGTGGGAAAGGTTTCAGGCACTCACATAATATAGACAAGATTCTTTATGGATTATTTAGAAGACTGATCTACAATTAGCCCAGTTGGGGCTCCATTTATTAGACATACTTCCTACGACCGAGTCTTGAAAATGAGTTGCTGTACCTATGCTATCGATCTTAGAGTGGACGGAAGTCTTGACGTTTATCGTACGCACTCTACTATACAAAGTTTCCTTGTTGATCTTTAAAGGACTTTCGTTGCAGTACTGGGTTTTTTTTTACCTTTCGGTATGCTGGCCTTACAGAAACAGTACGCCCCGCTTCAGTGAATTCAATTATCTTATGTCGGTATCCAGAACGTTGAGGGATCTGGGAATTTATAGGCTATGCTTTTCGATTAGACTATACAAAAATGGCTTTCTTTGCTATTTCGGCGTTAAAGTTATACAGTTATATATGATTTGACACTCATAACTAAGTACAACGAAAATTTGCAAAATTAAGTAAAATTTTTATTAGGGTCGATAAATTAATTCTAACATTTAATTTTTGAATATAATTTCGTGTAAATATTGACCGCGACTACGCCTCAAGTGGTCCATCCGGAATGGCCAATTTTGGCATACTTTTTCCAACAGTCGATATTGTTATTGTTATCTCACCAATAACACGAGTTATGTTGTCTTTCAATGCGGCAATAGTTGCTGAAATGCTGTGTAATACGTATAGACCAGTGACTTCACATATCCTTACAAAAAATAGTCCAGTGGAGGGCGTCAAATCGCACGATCTAGGCGGTCAATTCACAGGTACAAAACGTGAGATGAATTGCTCACCAAATTCAAATCGAAATATGTGGATTCGGGTGCTATGTGGCAGGTCACGCCGTCCTGTTAAAACCACAATGTCTATCAAACCCAGCTCTTCCATTATGGACAAAAAAAAATGTCCAAAATCATCGAACGATAGCGAACACCATTGACTGTAACGTTGTTGTCATCATCATTTTTGAAGATGTACGGCCCAATGATGCCATCGGCCCATAAACTACACCCAACGGTATAACATGTTTGTGGATGCATTGGCAGTTCTTGTAATGCTTCTGGTTTCTCAGCAGACCATATATGGCGATTTATATTATTAGCGTACCTCAGGAGGACGATTACGACGACCATAAAATGGACGAAGTGCTCTAAACATACTTTTTTCTGAACACAATTTTTGGTAATAAAATTCAATAATTTTGCAAACGTTGGTCAGGCCTTAGTCTATCCATGGTAAAATGGCAATGCTAACTGAGAAATTTTTACTTTGACACGTGTCACTAATCACGAGTAAACTGTCAGGCTAAAAAAAACAAACAGCAATAAATCAGCCCTTCCTCTATATGATGGCGTAAGCGCAGAGGAGACTGATATCAGCGATATAAGCCTTGATGCGAAGCTACTATTACACCATGTCAAAAATCATGTCATTTGTTGACATTCTGACGCCATTATGACGTCTGATTTTGTCCTATGTGTGATTGCCTGTCAAACGACTTGTCATATATAGTGCCAGGCCGCGTGAGACCATTGAAACGATTTGAATGTCACGACCAAATGTCTGATTTGGATTAGTGTGTACCTTGGCAATGCTTTTGGGACCTCGTGGAAATGCCATCAATAAAAATATCTGCACACAATTATGAGCAGACGTTGGTGATAAATGAAAGGGTCGTAAAATCATACCATTCTCATTATCAGTACCATTACTGATGGAGATAGAGACGGAAGTCCAGATCCTTGAAAAACATAGCGAGCGATAGGGTTATATGGGATGGGGTACATGTTGGTATAGAAGGGAACGAAGCGAACGATGGAACACAACTTCCGGTTGTACTATAACCCGTAGGTTGTGGCCCGCAATTGACACTTAAAGGTCAAAGATCCTAAAATCTTTTGATAGTAACCAAATCCGTGTGCTCGCCGGGGAAATAACGGACATTGCATCATTTTGGAAACATGGCCAAAAGACAAGATATCTTTACAAATGCAGAAGTTGCAGAAATGAAGAGGAAATTAAATCTGTGCGGAACATCTTATGTGTCTAGCCCTCCAAGAACGCCGGTAATTTTGTATTGGAGCACGGTTCTTCGACGGCGGCGTGGAAGATACCTCTATCAGATCTAGAAGATTCATTAACAGATCCGAATGGTTTTATTAGTTGCATGTCCTATGATGTACTAACTTTTGACTGTTTTAGTTAAATATTTTCCCCACGGAAAAGCAAGGGGTGCAACCTTATACTCGGAAAATTAAATATTATCTATAATATATATTAAGCCATTTTTTCCGCAGCGCCATCTCTTGTAAAACTTTAATTGCATAGCTGCTTTAACTACTTACAGCTTAACAAAAATGGAGAAACAATTTAAAATTAAAAATGATAAAAACAGCGATAAACCCCACTATACTAAGAGTAGGTGGTCAAACTGCACCACGAGCTCCATTACGGAACAGGTTTGGATCAAGCTGAATCTTAAGCTCTAAAATAGTCTAATAATATGTAGTTAGGTGTCATTATGGGGATCTGTATTATTATAATTTAGGCATTCCTTTAGTCTTGGTCTTTCATATTTCTGCAAAAGGAAGTGGAAACAGACTAGCCAAGCTTTATCAACTAAATCTACGAGAATACTTCGAGTGAACTGAATTGACACTTAAAGGTCAAAGATCTTAAAATATTTTGATAGTAACCAAATCCGTGTGCTTACTTACTTACTTACTCGACAATATCGGCCATCTCCAGCGCTTTAACCTCTTGCTGGTTCAACAGGTTCTTAAAAAAATTAAATCCTTGTGTATTACCGTGGGTCTAAGTGTGGCTACAGTCGCTACAGACTTAAAATTGAACCTAACCTAACCATATCTTTAAGTAGAAAGCTTGTCAATATGTTTGTCAATTCAGGAGTTCAGAGATTTGAAACTAGCATACAAATTGTACGTTCATTCCATTTGCCCCAATGATACAAAAATGATGAATTAATATAAGGATGGGCTATTTAGTGGTTTCTTTTGAAAACATTATGTTATTTTGACACCGACAGTTGTTTCGCGCTCGAAATCTTGGCAGAAAGCCAGTATCATACCTCCGCGGAACGAAATGAGTCGCTTTATGCTTGAACAACGTTGGGAAATATTGAAAACGTATTTCCAAAGTGAGTGTTGTGTACCCCAAACAGTGGGTTTTTTTGAAAAGAAGTTTTGGCCGAAATAAAGCACCCACCGCGCCTGCTGTACGCAAGTTTGTGCAAAAAGTTCGTGAGACTGGTATGCTAGTGGATAAAACTCATGGTCCCCTTCGTCGTACGGTGCCAATGCATCCACAGAGAGTGACAGTTTGGTGCGGATTGTGGAGTGTTGGCTTCATTGGACGATTTTTCTTTGAAAATGAGGCTGGGAACAACGTTTCGGTCAACGGTACGCGTTACAGAGCCATATTAACCGACTTTTCTTTTACTTAAATTAAGGACATGGATTTGGACAACCTCTGGTTCATTCAGGATGGCGCGCCATGCCACACACCCCATGCCACAATCGATCTTTTGCACACCAAATTCTCAAATCGTGTTATCAGCCGTCTTGGCGATGTCAATTGGCCGCCTTGCTCTTACTAATAAAGCCATAACACATGAAAATAAATTTAATTTTGTTCATTTTTTTGCATTTTTAAAAAGAAACTTGTAATTGGCCCACCCAGTAAATGTAGTTTCAACACTGAGAATCGGATGGTGGGTGCCAATCAGTGTCTACCTAACCACCGACTGTGCATTATTTAAAGTTTCTACATAAGCCTATATACCAGTTCCTTCGCAAATGTCCTCTAAATCTTCTGCAAACAAAATTATTCATTGCCATTTGCCTTACTTCTCACTTGGAATACAAATTTCAGAAGATACAAATGAGATGTATACCCTCAAACGTCTAACGACAAATAATTCACCTTTCATAAATTATTCCAATTATTTTTAATCCTCCAACGCTCTTTATTATGTATATGTGTCGCATTTCCATATCCTCCTTCCATAATCCAAATATGTACATAGATACCAGTAAGATCCACCGCAATTCGGTTAGCATAAGTAGTTGAAGACTTCCCATCTGAAGGGGTTTGTATACTTCATCGACCCCTCCTATCTGATTACAAAAGGTGCGAACTTACATGGGACCTCAGATCGTACTACATGCCGTCGTCGAAACGAGACATAATGAATACACGAAATTATTGAATGGGAAAAGCTGAAGAGAAAAACTCCACCGAAGCCATTATAACATGACTTTCAGATGGCCACCCCTTTACCACATCAGCCATGTTTGTTCCAAGGAGTTTGGGTTATCCCTCCATGAATGGCGAAACTTAAAGAACATTGAACCTGTCCGAACAACCGTACTACAAGGAAGTATCTTTTCTCATTCGCATCTGGCAATTCCTCGCAATTGGCATCCTTATGTCTGAGAAATACCCTACCACCCTCACCGTGGACCCGTGACAGTATGGTTATGGTTGGAATAGAGAAACTCGCCGTTTGTTTGTATCTGCGCAGATGGCATTCTCTCAAAATGGCACCACTATACTAACCCCCTAACCACCCCCAACACAAAATGGGGTGACTGATGCTATGATTCGACGCTGCTGCGGGATAAAAGTCATCTCCAACGTAACCACGTCTCCAGTCTGTGTTAAAATTCGATTCCTTTTGCATTCTAATCGGAGAGCAAG
Organism: Cheilosia soror; assembly: GCA_949372485.1. Classification (NCBI taxonomy): domain Eukaryota; kingdom Metazoa; phylum Arthropoda; class Insecta; order Diptera; family Syrphidae; genus Cheilosia; species Cheilosia soror. Next base: position 35,405,110 of record OX443564.1, on the reverse strand, counting down.
CGTTTATATTATTTCGTTTTTTCCAGGGCGCTTCCGGGTTGAGTTTAATTTGTAATTTCCAGTCGCGGTATTAGGGAGCAATCATTTTTGACGACTGCTATTTCACACAAAAATCACAGTGCTAAGTGCTGCTGATGCTTGCAAGCAAATTCGCCCGCGATTATCCAATTAGGTGAATATGAGATTTTATTTTGTTTCGTGATTTCCCCATCCCATACTGCAGAAGCAGATGAGTGTTGAGCAAAAACCCTCAAATAAAAAAATGGGACGGGGCGTATAGACATCGCAGTGATTCACATTGTCAAGTCGAAAGCCGGTCCAGTTCCAGTACTCGTGCTTGGGCATCCAACAAAATCTCGTTGATCAGTACGTTTGCAACCGTTAACGTGATTCAATCGTGTTCGAGGTACTTTGTGCAAAAAATTCTATTTTGTTCAACGTCAGCTTATATACGCTCAGTTTGACATCTAAATCTAATCTACGTGCGGATTGGGGTATAAAAAAAGAATATTTCTTGAATGTCTCGTGCAAAGAACACGAGAATCCCATTCATTCAGACGACATCGGCTGCAGATGGTCGTTGAAAGTTTTGCTTCACATAAGGAACAGGATATCACGCGACGAGTATCTTTTCAGATTCGGTATCCCCTATTATTGTCGACGAGTGCTCTGCTTGTACCTAATTGTATCTGGTGAACTGCTTCTATAGGGTTAATGACTCTTGTGCTAATTTATTCGCGGAAAGTGTTAAAAAAAATACCAACGCAGCTGAATAGTCTGTATCTTTTGCGTTGAGAACATTTTCAATATCTGTTCTAGTGTTTTTTTTTTTTTTTAACGAAATTCCTTACATCTGTCTGTCTTCCGGTTGTGTATTATGTGCTATCTTAAGAGCGGTCTTATAGTGAAGACGTGTTGAATTTTAATTTCATTCTCCGTGTGAGTCCTTGAACAGTGCTCTGCTCAGTGTCGATGCTTTCACAGTTTCGTCTTAAGTATCGAGCATGGAATGACAAGAACCTAAAGGTATGTACAAAAATATTCATGTAGTCCTAGAAATCACTAAAAGGGGAGGAAAGCAAAATTTCCAAGACGGCACGTGGATAGGTTTGAACTTGACATTCGTTTGTGGTGGAAGAAAGGGGAAGGAAAACGTTTTCTTTTATTTGGAATGCGCGCTGTTGGTTTCTGTTTTTATTGCATTTGATTATAAAGTGAGAAGAGGAGGAAAATACGAGCTGGTAGATTGCTTATGGTGGTACTATCAATGCGGGTATGTACTGTAGGCGTTTACGAAAATGTTTACATTGTGGTTGATGGTTCCATATGGATCAAATTCAAATGTATAAAAATATGAGTAGGTACCTACCAACACTTTTGCTGTAATTTTCTATTTCATCTGAAGCTTAAATCTCAACTTTTAGATAAGAATATTTGAAATGTTAGATAAGGCAAGATCGCCATATTACTCGCCTCATTGAAATAAATGAATGCTTATTAAAATATGGCTGTTGCTATTGGCCCATGCGTCGCGTCGTTCAGGAAAAGGCTACTCAAGAAAATGTCAAAAGTGAAATGCGTCAAGTTTGGGTATGTGGGTAGGTGTTAGCAGCCTGTGGCGACCGTATTGTCGACTGTCCGACTTTTGGTGGCCAAATTCGAGACAAGGGTTGATAAACAATCAGCCAACACCTGTACCATCAGAGGAGCGTCGGAAACATTGCCGCGCTCCATAAAAGTTGAAAGTGTACAAGTGAACCTGAGACAGTCAATTTCTCGCCATATCTACACAACAAGTTTGATTTTCGTAGACTTTTCAACTTATCGAATATTGCGTCGGGACTTCGGCCTACACCCGTATACAAGATCCAACCCAGTAGCTTAAAGTTAATGAAGATATTGTTAAACATTTAAGCGGCCTCAACTCCAAATGCGTTTTGCCCCGATGTGGGGGGTGGGCTCATCAGTAGACGAACCACTTAAATGTTTAACAATATTTAATGCTTACTCCACAAGCTATTATTTATTTCTTGAATTTATTCTTGACTTGAAACATTTTTGGTGTTAATGAACATAAACAACGCGACGTTTGTTCTCTTTTTTTGGCCAAAAAATCATCAATCAAGATCGACGAAGAACACTTCTGCGTGAATGGCAATGTTAGAATGCAAAATTGCCGTATATGGAACGACAGCATGTGAGGTTAACTTAACCAGGTTAAAATGCATGCACAAAAGTCGTATCCTTACGTTATGCCCTTTTCCAATCCCTTTATCCCTTATTGGACATAATCTCTCTTTTTTTTAATCTCTTTTTCCAAAATCTCCCGGGACGAAATCCCCTATGCCAAAATCTCCACAAGCAAACTAAACTTTGCATATACCGAACCTTGCACCTACTCCAAATCCTACAGTGACCCCAGGCAGGGGGGTTGCGTATCTCACTTTTTAACGCCACAATTTTTAGGTGTTGCGGCGACAGAATTAATAACACCAAATCTAAATATGGGTATTCTGGGGATTTTCTCTTAGGGTCTTTTGGAGTAAGGGATTTTAGCGCAGGGGATTTTTGGAAAAGGGATTTTGGAAAAGGATTATTCATCACTAACCCACAAAAAGTTACTGTTTAGTGCGGATTTTAGGACAGGTCCGTACTTTTTTGAAAAAGACGTTGGCGAGGCCATCGCCATCAATGTCGATCACTGTAGACAGTGTCCCTAACCGATTTATTTTGCCCAAATTGAACAGTATTGAAAAATAGTCATGTTTAGTATGATTGGGCCTCCGCACACGAGATTAATTCTGCCGGCAGAAAACCGTTTTTATACCATACTTCGAGCGCACACGGGATGATTTCTGCCGGCAGAAAAATTATATCTATGAACCCCTTTTCATTGTGTAGTATTATTATCACAATTAAAATATTTTGAAAGTTGTGTATGTATTAGTTTTATGCCTTGTTCAACCGCTCAAACTCGGCAGAACATTTTATTCCGTTTGTTTCCCCTCACTTCAGTCCCCTCGCCTACAAAATCGGTTTTATGCCGGCAGAATTAGTCTCGTGTGCGTAGGCCCATTGACCTCATACAAAATGATAATCCTTTTTTTTAACTAAAAAAAAATGATAGCTAATCCTATTAAAAATAACCTTCACTTAAATAAAGAAGGGTTGCCAGACCCTCCAGTTTGCCAGTTTCTCCTTTAGTACACATGTGAAAATAGTTACCTGATACCTTCCGCCTGTCACTTAGATTATGTTCTTTTCTATCAGGACAATGAACATCAAAGTTACAAATTTTACAATTTTAGCTCCCATTAGTGGCGAGAAATAGCGTTTGGAAGAATTTTTTTATTTTTTTTTTTAGTAGGAAGTGACATGCGATGCCTCTTTGCGCAATGCTTTGTAAAATGCTTCCAAAAGGCAATACATATAAGTCTATTTACCAAAATAGTGTTTTAAATAACTTTGTTGCATGGGATGTGCCGCGCCACTCTTTCTAATCCCGACCACGTTGCAGGAAGTGTTTTCTTGGGAAGAAGCATATTAATGGTCGAAACTTTAAGACTTTAAAAGCCCCATAGTGTCAAAAATATCGTTTTTCATATTTTTTTTTATATGGCACCTTTTTTTCTTTTTTTTTATAAATTCCCTGTCCATTTGGCTGACACTGCGACCTAAAAGATCTAATGTATCGGAAGGGATAAGGTTATTCTAAGAGACGTGTGACTCGTGACTTCCCTAGTGAAAGCCACTACATCCTTAGTAGCGGAGTTCCTGAGCTCTGCTGGTAAAAGTATCTCTTTGTTGAAGACACGTTTTCTTAACCAGTAAAGTGCCGGACAATCACAGAGAATGTGTTCGGAGGATTCTACATCCTCAAGACAGAACCTACATTCTATCTCCGGGTACAAATTCATTTTGTTAAGATGATATCTCAAGCCCCAATGGCCTGTGAGAAAGCCCACCAGCCTTCTGATATTATCCTTATTTAGGTTGAGGATTTCCTTGTAGGAGTAAGGTTTAATTAAACTTTTGGTTTGTATTAAACCCGGAACATTTTCCCAGTGGTTTAGACGAAATTGATGTTCTCAACTATGCATATACCTTACTTTTACATCCAACAGATGGCACTATTTTCTTTTTAAGGTTCCGTTTCCATAGGGAGGAACCTTATTGTTTTCGCTACGATGTCTGTCTAAATCAACTAATTTATAGTTATCTTTATGTTTATGTATATAAAAATTGTGATTTGTTTTCGGCTGCTTAAAACTTGAAAACCATTGACTCGATTGAGCTCAAATTTACAGATAATCTTACGTAATGGTCCGGGAGTGCACTTTTGAAGATTTGTCAAAGTGGTTTGGCACCGCCGCCCATACAAAAAAAAAAAAACAATCAAAATCGATTGCGTTAAAATTTACAGACAATCTTAGGTATTGGCCCAGGAGTCTTCCTGTCAAGGTTGGCTAAAATTGGACCAAGGGGAGTGGTCCCTCCCATACAAAATACGGGTATGATTATTGTGAAATATATTGCGCAATATAATTTCACATTTGAACAATCAAAATATGAATAAAGTGGAGTGTCAACATATTATAATAATAATGTGTGGCATAATGCTCCAAAATGCGTTTCGCCCCGGATGTGGTGGATACTATTGGCTGGGCGCTCCAGACGGTGCAATATTTTTTAGTTGACCGCTGATATTTGTGTAGACAACATGTTGAGTGATACTGAAGTTTGTTGTGTGGCCATCGCACTTGCAGATCCTTCCTTCCTTCAGATTTTTGTTCTCCTCCTCCTTAATCTGATATTATGATACTGCTTTGCGACGTGCATGGTTCTTCTTGGTTTCTGAGAAACTGCATCGCTTCAAAGTACCACAACGTTGGTTCCACTACGTCGTCTATACCTGCAGAACGATTCAGAAATTATTTTCAAATCTTTTCTGAAACTAGTGTGTAAATAATTGAGTATTTGAATTAATTGCTGTTTATCAGCTTCGGGATATCTTTCTCTGTATTTGGAGAGTATTTTTTCATATTGTTATTTTTTTTTTATTTCGGTTACTGTAGTCCTTGCTCCTTAGATTTTACAAAGCCGGCAGAGTTTCATACTCTTCGATGCCAAAATAAATTTTCTGTTATCCTCTTTTGCTTTTACAGACATTTTCACTAAATCATAAATCATGAGATATTTACTGATCGATACTTGAAACATAAATTAACAAATATTGTGCAATAAATAAATCATAAATAAATAAATAAATATCAAAAGCATTTTGATTTTTTGCAATATGATGCACTTGCACAACCTTGCAATATTATCTACAGACGAACAATAATATTGAGCGTCTAGGGGCCACTTAAGATATTTCGCATTTGCTATTTCGCTATAACTTTCTTGGATTTACTTTTTGTCGCATTGTTTTATTTCGCGTTTCCTTATTACCAAATAAAAGAATAGCAAAACCTTTTAAGATTCTTAATTTTTAACTTTTTATTTTTGTTTACAAAAAACCTATAAACATTGAAATATTATTGCAACGCCCCTGCTTCTGGTCACTGTAGGATTTTGAGTAGGTGCAAGTTTGAGTATTAAGGAAAGTATCGGATCATTTTACATATGAACAAAACAATTTCCTCCTGAAAGTGACAAAAAAATGGATGCTGACATAAACAAGCGGCTAAATAGCAAGGCGCGAAATGACGTTTTACAAAATAAGCAAGAGCTGGAACATCAGAAGCTAGTTAAAAGAAGGGCAAAACATAGAAATGCTAAAGGTGCGAGTTACAGCGAGATGAATGCAAGACGAAATGGCAGTTTGTCACATGACTTCTGCGAAATAGTTGAAAAATATTTAAACCGTTGCGAGACGGCACCCACAAAGAAATATGTTCTATGGGCTGAAATCTGATGACGTTATAACCTGATAATCGCTGGGCCGATTCTCATGATACTTTGTTTTTGTTTTGTTCGTATTACTGTATTTCAGGTTTAGGCAGATTTAGGCAATTTATTCAATTAACTTAATTTTTTAGTTAAATTAATAAACATACGTAAAGTCAATGAAAGAAGTGACCCATTCAAGGTTTCTTCCACTGTTGTGAACGTCTGACAAATATCCGAGAGTGGAAGTCGAAAGAGCTTCTCATCTCAATTTAGCCGTTCGAACTAGATAGAGGCATAAAATTATACGTTTCTTCCCTTATCCCAAAAATAAAAACTCTTCCTAACAAATGGTTGTGAAAAGCTATGCCTAGGGTGCCTATCAGCTAGATTCCAGAAATCGAGTGAAATCGAAATTGCAAATCGAGTGAATTCGTTTTCAATGTTCTGCATTTCGAGCGATTCGGAAACTCCAAAATTTGTTCGCAATCACAATTTCACTTTGTCTCAATTCCGAAAATTTTGAAATCGAAATCGAATACAGTGAAATGTAGAACACAAAAATTAATTTCCGATTTCATTTCGAGTGAAAGTGAAATGTGGAACCTAGCAGTATATCTCATACCTGGGAATAGTGCAGTAGTTTGATAGTGCATTATTCAATGCACTAGAAAAATCAAATCCAGTGCTAATGAAAGTTCGTTTGCGCTAGCAGTGAACATTTCAATGCAACTAAAATTTCACTTTCATTAGTTCAGTGCTACTTAAACTTCAAGTGCATTACCTACTGAAGCTGGTATATCCAGCATATATATTACAACATATCGTGTAATAGCCAAAATTCTGCCATCGTAGGTATGTCTGCTGAAAGGTGTTTGTTGTCAAATTTGTTGACTTATATGAGCATGTATGTTGGCGAACTAAACCTATCGTGTAATATCCCTTTTGGGACCGTATGCTCATCATTCGAACAAATTTTCGACGTATGCTGACTCGTATGATATATGCTGACGAGCTAAAGTAGGCTCATCAGTCATCAGCATAAGCCACATTTTTTAGCAAACAGTCCTTTCACAAAATGGCATTCGCCTATGTCGATTCGTTTGGACGCTATCGTCTTTTCAAAAGACTGACAGACAGACTGATGGGCATAGCCAAATCAATTCAGAATTTGATCCTGATTCAAAATGCGTTTACTTTATGGGATCTCCGGTGTCTCCTTCTTGGCGTTACAAATGTAATGGGTAAGTGAATATACCTTTCTGTGGAGGGCATAACAAGCACCCCTACCGACGCAGGCCCCCTGTACAATTCATGCCCAAAACCGTATAGGAGTTAGTGCCCTACTCTGATTTTGTTGTCTTTTCGTTTCGTTGTATGTTGAACACGTACATTTCACCAGAATCGCAGAAAATCGATAAATACAACGCACCCGTATGCTAAAATCTCGATCTTTTAATTTATTAGCATGTAACCATACGAGCCTTAAAATTTGTCAGCATACCGAATTCAACATATCGTGTAATACGGCATCATAAGCCAGACGAACATATGCATAAATGCTTAAAAGTTAGAATCTGATAGTCAGCATACGAATGATGATTCAACATAACGTCTAATACCAGCTTCAGTAGGTAATGCAATTGAAATTTAAGTAGCACTGAACTAATGAAAGTGAAATTTCAGTAGCATTGAAATTTTCACTGCTAATGCAAACGAACTTTCAGTAGCATTGAAATTTTGAATGGTAGTGCAAATTCAATGCTAGTGCTTAAGTGCCCAGGTCTGCAGTATATCTATATGGACCTGTTGCGCCATCTGTATATTTAATTAATTTGGAACGTCACCTATATCTGAATAATTTTGTAAATATTGTGATTGTGAACCAAACATATTTTTAGCAGCATAATACATCGTTCTCATTGTCCACCCTATACCAATATTGTAAAGACGGTCCAAAATCATTTAAGCAATTTGCACCTCACTTCACCCTCTCACTCGTTTCTTTGACTTTATATTCTTAAGTCTTATATGGGGCATTGAAGGACAATTCCTCGAATTTCAACAATACATATTTTGAACTCCCATTTAGTTTTCAACTCTTGTCCATTAAGCAAATTCGTTTCTCTTTTTATGTACCTACATCTGTCTTATATTTTTCATTTCACGAACGAGAGGTTTTTATCAAAGGCCTTTTCTTAAAACTTATTAAAGACTAATAATATAGGAGGTATCCTTACTTGATTAGGGTGGCTATGTATTTGCATTTAGAATACATACAACCAAAAATTTATTTGACAATTTTTCCACTTTTTACATTTCAAAACGATTTTAAATAAAATCCATTTTATTGATAAACTTATCATTTTAATGGTTCGCCCATTGAAGTGGAAACGATTTGAAGATTTCCGCAATTTTCCTACCAACTCGAGCGTAATGCAAATACTTACTACACAGGAGATTTCATAGTCCTGCGACAAGAGGATTACCCTGGAAAATACCCTGCTACTACTGTTATTCAAATGTCATTGGTGACTCTTCAAATGGAAAATTAACTGTGCTCTGGTCAATATCACAAGGAGTAAACCGTATACCGTATAAAAGTGGAACTAAATTCCTACGTAGTCCGTAATTCCTTTAGCAGAAAATAAATATAAAATTAGACAATTAAATTTTGGCAAATGTTAATGCTTGGATAACAAAAAAAAATATATACGACTTTTGCTGTATCTCGCGAATTTATTACGCTTCTGGAACTTGAAGTGTTTTTTTATATGTTACTGTTGTTGCAATTATTTGGGGGCTCATCAAACTGACGTAAATGGAGCACCGCAAAATAAAGAAAAGTAATTACGATAAATCGACTGCCCACAAACGCCTTGGGCACAACATTCCGAGATTATTTTTACGTTACGTTGATTGTAAATATCTGATAGACCTGTCTAAAAAATATATATAAAATAAGGTCCTTTGACCAGTAAGCCGATTTGCTCACATTTCTGTTCATTAACCTTAGCAAGTCTGATAGTGTGAAGTAGCATCCACCATCATCGACATGAAACAATAAATTGCTCTATAAAATTTCCGGAAAAGAACCCAAATTTACAGTGGGGATGATACCAACGGCATACAAGAGCCTAATTTATGTGGAGAAAAAAGAGCCCTCGGTCGACATTTATTGTATTTATAGACAGCTCTTGGAAAAACATCAGCCAATTGTAAATAGAGAGTGTGCTTCCATAATGATGCGATATTTATATAGTGACCGTGGGTTTTAGAAGCTGATGATGATGAGAATATGGTTCTGTTCTCCTGGCGGTCGTTTTGTCAATTTGTAATTGAATAAAGCATTCTAAAGCCGACTACAATTTGCAGCAGTTTAAATGCAGAACTAATATACATCTTGGGCGCAGTAGCGCAGTGGTTAGTGTGCTGGACTACTGTGCGAGGGATCCCAGGTTCGATCCCCGGAAAAACACAAATTACATCTTAAAGTTTTTTCTACTGCGCCACCTCTCGCGATCGTCTGACAAACATCCGAGAGTATGACTGTCATGAAAAAGCTTCTCAATTCAGCCGTTCGGACTCGGCATAAAATTGTAGGTCCCTTCCATTCGTCCCAAAAATAGAAACTCACACAAAACGAATGGTTGCGAGAAGCTAGGCCTTGGGTGTCACCCGCCTGTTGCGCCACCTATTTATTTTTATTTATTTATTTAATATACATCTGCAAGGATCTCGGGGCGCTGATGAAGCGGTATAGGTTCGCCTTTACTGGGAGAAGTATTTAAAAAAAGAGTATCAAGATCACTCTATCTAAGATTGCTAAGTATTCGCACGGCCGCGTTGCTTACAATAGTCCAATTTTCGTCAGTATACAACATGTAATTCAAGATGTTCGATTGGGAGTGGGCTATTCCCTAAATAGATTCCATAAGACAATCCTCTCGGTTTCGTACCTTGGACAATAGAAAGAGATATGCTTTGTAACAGGCATGATCCATCAAAGACTGGGTCAGATAGAAAATTATTTCACCAAGAGTTCGCTTAATCCATGTAACAGACGATGTGTCCACCTTCCTTTTAACGATTCCTTCCATTGTTGTTGCCAGTTTGCGATACTTTGATTTCTTTAATACCTTCATTTATCGTCATATACCCGCGACCATTTTGGACTTGCTGGGTTCTTAGAATTTTCATTTCTTCAGCGAGTAAACCGATAGGTAGCATTAAAAATACGACGAGTATACCATCGTTTGTAACAGTTCTAAATGCACAGGCGACTATTGGTACGCTAAGGCGGTAGATTGATTTAAGACTTAACTTTTGTGGCAGTTGATCATATTTTTCAGAGTAGGTGAGTGTTAAACCGACGGCTCCTGCAAGAAGTAGACTCTTATTTTGTTTCGGACTTCTGATGTTACCTCGAAGCCTCGAAAAGTGCCACAACAGTTTTTGAATACATTTTGCATACATCCTCTAGATGGTATTTGAAGCTTAGACGATCATCAAAATCACTCCTAGGTACTTAATAAACGGTCGAGAAGCTACTTCATGCCTTCCCACGCTAAATGTGGGAACTTTCCTACTCGTAATAAGGTCGCCTTCTTTAAAGGGCTATAACTGTAAATTAGGTGAGAATAGACCCCCCCCTGCCATGCAATTTATGGTTCGCCGAAACTTCAGGAATCACTCTGTGACATCCTGTAGTTTACCAAACATTGGGTACAGTTCCAGTTCCTTATTGTTCGATCAAATGCACAATAACTCACTAATTAGCTGGTGGTAATCCCGTATCCTTTGTGCTTGCAATCATATTCGAATGCAGGTTTTGCTTATCATCCTTTGATAATGAATACACTATAGATTTGCAAGCAACCACCGTGCAGAGCAGTCGTGTCGTGATCAAAAGAACTTTTGCATTACAGTCCGCTAATTAATTACATAATCAAATTGTTAATAAATTGCAATAAATTAAATATTGGGTCATATGAATAAAAATGAGCATGTAGTTTATACTCGATAATTTGGAGCAAATACTCCATGTGATATCAATAAAAACCAGGAGCAGATACTCCCCTAGAGTAGGTACTCTTATTTACAATTTTTGTGAGTATATTCTCACTTTTGATATGAATAAAACATTGTTCATGTTCATGCTCTTCTAGGTGAGAATCTACTCAATAAATTTGGAGTTTGATAGGCAGTAGACTTCAGTTTGAACACTGGCTGAGTTCATTCTTAATTTGTCTTCCGAAAAATATTGCAAACCTAGAAGAAGAACATGTGGTCGGCCTTTAAATGATTGTATCGATTTACTTAAGAAAATGTCAAGTGGATGTCCAATCACTTTTTGGGTGTAGAATCTGAAGAAAGAAGAGGTGGTTGCTCTGATAAAAGTATTTTTTTGCGAGATATGTATGTGGGTGACCCGGGCTTTTCAAACAGGAGTAAGAAAAGATATTGGAATTCAACAAACTTCTGTGTTAGAAGTTTATGACGGAAGTTGCTGTTAAGTTTTTTTAGACGTATACAAATTCAATGCAAAATAAAAAAGTTAAAGCTAATGTTAAGGTAGATATATGATATTAGCTTTATTTAATAGATAATTACGCCATTATTGTTTAAAAATTACTTCGGGTATATGCGCGCCCCGGATAGTTCAAATGAACCGCAATCGTGAAGTTCAATTTTCGACAACTTTATCGAGCAACTGGAGCCGTATATCAGCAATAACACGGCGAATGTTGAATTCCAAATCGTCCAAGGTCTCATCGGCAGAGACTGGTGACTAAAGAAAGTAATCTAAATCACAGGATCCTGGAGGATCCATTACGCGCAATTATGCGCTCAGAAAATGCTTACCGCAATAAATTAATAGTGTTGCGCGAATCTGGCATGTTGCCGCATCTTCTTGAAACCAAAGCGTTAATCTATTCATTGTAAAATTGCAAAACGTATGTACTAACCTCAAATAGACTTTCAATTTCAACTGTCAAATTGACTATCTGTAGAAACAGTGTTGCCAGTTTAAAAACCAAACCTCTAAACAAAACATCCTTTAATAGAAGCGAAAGAATTGGGGCTCACAAAATTTACTTTTCCATGTGCATTTGGTGTGATCGATGGTGACGAATATATTTATCGAACGCATTAATGTTCAAGTCATACGTTAAATTCAGTTGGGTTTACAAGCGTAGACGCATAATGGCCAGTATCTGTTCACGATTCACGGATTTGTAACATCTCAGAATTTATAACATTGAAAGGAATGATTAATTTCAAAATTCAGCAATTCCATATCAATATGCCAATGACAAAATAGTCATGACAAATTTGTATTGTATGTATGTTGTATTTAACTGACAATTATTATGACCTGTCAATATTTTATGAAGTAAAAATTTGTCAGACAAGTGCGACAAATTTGTAGAATTGTCACTTGTCAGTGTTTACGAAATAGGGCGCTGGACTATTTTCAGCTTACAAAGTAATGGCTTTTGGGGTTGATGTCGCCGTACAAGAATTATTCTATACCTCGCTTATTGTTTGACAACTCCCTGAATTTCTACGGAAGGCTGTATTCACTGGCCATTTGGATCTAGGTCATTATAGATTGTTAAAGAGGTGCTGATCGTGTAATAGAAGCGCAATTTCATCCAATACGTTTCTTAAGCCGGAAACATCTAATAAATCTTAAATTAATAAAATATGTATAATTTTTAAACGAAATTATGCACACAATAACGCAGAATGTCGTCGAGTGGGTTTATTTATTTACTGATCTGATTTCGGAAATAAAATTCATACATTTGATTTTCCTCCGAAATTTATACAATGTAAGGAATTAATTCGAGTGAAGGTTTTCAAATTGAGGAATACTACCATTCCATCTAATATAATCTCCGAACTACCGTGAATGACATTCCTTGGTACTAATAATAAATTTTTAGTGTCCAGGCTAACTTTTACGAAGTCACAATGACGAAAATTTCCATAAAAATTAACCATTGTGAGCGTCAAAATATTTAAGTTGAAGATTAAAAATGATTATTGGTAAGGCCCACTGTATTCAGTGGACTCTAGCCCAGCATTTAAATCTCAAATCCCTCATTTCGTACATGCGTTATTATTTTATCCGAGTGACAATTTTTATTTTATTTATACCTAGCTGTAGTGTAAATAAATTTTACGTCGAAAAAAATTACCTACTTAGCTAAGCGCTTTAATTTTATACTCATTTCTATGGATTCTGCTTATAGGGTCTGGTATCTAACCCCTAAAGATGTTTAATTTTTGTGTCACATTTTTATGACTTACATCCAAAAAATAAAATTCGATTACAAGATCGAAAATTGCATCCGAAAATACAGTCTATTGTAATATTGCAATCAGCTAAAACTCCATAGAAAATTTAAATAAAAGTTCGTTGATGAGTCTTAATTGGCATACTCAGATATCTGCCGCCAATATTTCTGGCTGTCATTATTATAATTCGGACATTCACCCCATACCAACAGGTTTCTTAAATTTTCACGATTGTTTGGTTCAAACTAATCTCAATATATACACGCCAATCAATACAACTCAAGTTCATCCTTGAATAAATTATTGTTCTTCAGTTAATTATGTTTTGTTCACTTTAATGCAATTTTAGACTTTAATTAATGCAAATGCTTTCAAGTTGAGCAAGAGCAGCTAAATATTTGCTTTTGTCAAATATAAAAATGACACTGACCCGCTTTGTACTGGTTGGTAATACTGTCTAGTACAAAAGTATTTATGGGTATTTGCGATTCGTTTTTTAGGTACCTAAAGTCATTCTTATTGGGGAGAAATGTATGACCCATTCTGACGTGACATTTCTCTGTTTTTTTGAATGCTAAAAAAAAATTACCGAGAAAATATTTGGAGAATAATTTTTGGCAAACGAAGAGCGTTTTTTTTTAGATGACTGAAGTTTTAGAGCGACCAATTTATAGACTCGATCTCGAACACCGAAAGAAAAAACATTGGTTGAATCAAAAATGTTTCGTTGTTAGCTAACAATGTGCTTAAAATTGTCAAATCAAATACGTATGTGATTAAATCAAACAACGCTGCATGTTTGAAACAACTACTTTGGCGTTGTTGATTAAAATGCTCGTAAGTATCACAGATATATTTAGTTTGAACATGTTTGTAGTTGTTTCAAAAATGGTAACATTGTTAGCCTACAATTTAATTGTTGATTTCATTGTTAAACAACAATAAACAGGATGAAATTACAACTTAGGGACTTTACAATTAATTTGACCATACGTGTTTTTAATTAAACACAAACGTGGTCAATAAATTTAAAATCAACCATATTTCTTATAAATTAAACACATTCGTAGTTGGAGTACAACGATTACAGTACAATTAAACACAAACATGTTCAAGGCAAAATTTCATTGACTATTATTAAAGTATCATGAACATGTTAAAAGTATCTACGGACATGTTTTTATAAAAATATTTCTCATTATCACAACCTACATTCTTGCCAAGACGTGTTGTAAAGCGGTCACGTGTAACAATAAGAAACGTTGTTAAAGTATCACACTTCAGTTAAATGTATCTCGAAAATGTTGAAATAATAATGCAGCCAAGCATAAACATTGCTAAAGAAACACAAACATTGTAGAACTATCACGAATGTAGTTAATTTACATGTTTTCTTGTTAAACCAACCACAAACATCGCAGTCGCGACATGCTTAACGGAATTTGTCTTGTCAGTTTGCCTCGTTGGCGTCGGTCATCTTTTTTCTTGAAAAAATCTTCAGTATTCAGTCAGAAGTGCAAGTAGTAGGTGCATTACGTTACGAGCGAGTGTCAACAGTGTATTTTTCTTTGTAGTGTACAGTGACGTTTTGTTTTTAGTGCGCTTGTTGATTGAAGCCGTGGTCTACCCCGGATTGTGAGTGCCATCTAAAGTAAGTTTTTTTCTCGTAAACTTTTACCACTCATAATTTTGAAATTTTGCTTAGATTCGACACCCGGATTTCAATACCCTGAAGTCAACACAGCCAACGGTGCATAGGTACGGTACGAGACAACACTCAATATTTATGTAGGTAAATATAATTATTTATAAAATAATAATTGTACTTCGTTGGGCCACTGTTGTTGAGCCAACATATTAAAATATTAATTATTTATCACCATTTTGTTAACTAGCCTTAAGTCAAACTGTTATATGAAAGTTCAATAAATACTAATGTAAATAAATGTAATGTAATTTTGCGTAGATTACTATTAGTTTTCAGTTTTTAGTAGTATTTTCAGCTGGGTGCGAGTAGAAATAAAATGGTAAAGTAAGTATGGACGTTTTAAAAGAAGCACAAAAACATTACATTGTTTCCATTGCTGATAAACAATGGTCATGCTATGCATTATCAAACACTATCCAGTGCATGGACATTGTAAAAGAATCACGAAAAATGTACATGTACAATGTTTTCGTTGTTGATTAACAATGATCATGCTTGATCAATCGCTTCCCTGTGATAAAGTAAGCATGGACGTGTTAAAAGAAACACGACCATTGTACAATTTTGAATTTGTTAATCAACAATGATCGTGCTTAATCAATCGCTTACCGTGCTTGCTTTACTACGAATAACCTTATGCGTGGTTATTTAAACACGAAATTGACAATGGCGTGATAGATTTATGCAAAAATACCCGTTATGTTTTTTTATAAAAAATTGACAATGTCGCATTTGTTGAAATGACAATGCCCGTTGGTTGACGCAAAATCAAATAAGGTTCATGCTTGATTTTACCAACGTTTTTCTTTCGGTGAACCTTACTAACTTGTTGTATCTAAGGCACTAAAGCGGCCCATAGACACCACACTTGTGTCTGCACCGGTGTACTGACGCCGGTGTGGCATTCCGCCATACACACCACACTGATCGAGACACCGGCACCAAAAATCAAAAACTTTTGATTTTACTCGCTCCGTGTCTGACACCAAAATCGGTGTGCGCACCAGCCCACACACCAAGTGTGGTGTATATATGGGCCGCTTAATACGAATATCTAAAATGCAACGTACAAATACAGCGATGAGATTTAATGTAACACGTCTGCTGTCGCATCAGACCGTCGGAATCTTTGACGATAGCTTGTCCTTCAACCACTCGAGAAGCCCCCAAAAAGCCGAGAACCAGTGATGTAGATGCCAAGGATATCAGCGCAACTGATGTCCTAAATTTCACCCGATCACCTTGGTGTGTGGTTTCACCTCGAATGAAACCCTTGGTTTGATAAAAATTGTCGTCAAGCGCTTCAGAAAAGGCAAAAAGGTAGAAAGGGGCTCGTAAGCTCAACGAGCAAAAGAGGAGGGCGGCATTATAACAGCCTTTATAGAGACGAGTTATTATATAGAGCCATGTCTAGTTTTGGCATCTCTGCCAAACTAAAACTAGTCAGGTTGTGCAGAATGACGACGGATACACTCGAAGCATGGACAATAGCGAAGGGTAATGAATATCCCTTGGTTGTTTTGAACGCAAAATTCTTCGAGTGATTTGCGGTCCCATTTATACGTTGACGGGCTTTGTATGAATAAAGCTAGGTATATAGGTTTAGCGACATTGACTAAATAAACAAGTAAACGTGTTATGATTGGCCTGGCCGAAGCTTTAATACCTTCAACTGCATACAAGTCATGCAAAATGTTTGCCATGTGAGATAGACTAATATTGGTTTGGTATGGTAGACACCAGAACTACTGATGGACCGATATAGCCCATCTTAAATACCAATCTGACGACGCAGGGTAGAAAGAAGTAATTTCACAATTTCATGCGTCTATAGGTCAATTCGGTTGGGCTTAATCGTGCTTTCAATTGACAGACAGACAGACAGATTTACAAAGGTAAATCGATCCAGAATTTGATCCTGATGTATATATACTTTATAGGGTACCCAGTAAGTCCTTCCTGGCGTTTAAAATGTATAATAACAAAGTGAATACACCTTCCTCTGGAGGGTATATAAATTCCACATCAGTCGTCCAAGATGGCTAGAAGATGTAGAACGAATGGCCACTAGTGCACCGGCCGAAAGATTCTTCGATGTGCTCAAAAGGCAGGGAACCTCAACCAACTTCGATAGCGGTCACCATTGGTATGATGATGAAACGACGATGGGCGTACCACTAGGGGCACTAGCACTAGGTGCAAGCAAGTTAACCAGCTTCACTTTATGCAGAACGTAGCTTAATTGGTGTGAAGTGTTCCCGTTGCTATTGTTACTCTTGGTTTTAGGTACAGGAATTAAAAATAGCGTCAGTGTTGAACATACTTATGATGCTTCCAGCTGCCAAAGCCCTTGGTCTGGACAGCATCCGTGGCTTTTTGTTTTCTCTTTTTGGTGGCAGTGATAACATATATGTATAGGCTGCGGAAACTAAGACGTCCTTGAGAATGCACCCAACCTCATTTCATCTGTCACTGTCCGAGATTCTGTCAAAAGAGAAAGAGAAACTTGCAAGCGATTACATCCCTGGCCTTACATGAACTTCTGATGTCTCACTTTCTGATCTTTACAGGTTTTTGAGGATATCAGAATGGCTGGACGGCGCGCGTAATCACATCAGGAAGGTGGGACATAAAGTTATACCATCTTAACATTGACGGTTAAACCCTACAAAAGGGCATAACAATGGGTCCACCCTGCTCTACAAACCTGCAAACCTAGATATAACCTAACCTAACCTTGGTGACGGTCTTTGGAGCGCTTTTTTGTGCGATTTGGTGACAATTTTTTATATATTATTTTTTGCGTTTTTTTTAACTTTTTTGCCATTTTTGTGGCGTTTATGCAATACAACTACATCAGAGAAAGCCGGACGGATACAGGCAGAGGGTTATTCCTGCTGAGCTATAATACGACTTCGCAAATTTACAATTAGATTGAGAGTTTTAATTTTTGATTGGGTTTAATTTTTAAGTGTTTTGCAGCCCTTGGCAAGAATTAGTCATTTCCACCTTCGAGATACCAAAATGCAAGTTGTATCCATGTATCTATAAAATTAGTTCGCTGAAATTGCATTCCAAACAATTAGTCAGCATTTATTTCTGTTCAAGTTCCCAAGGCGTCTCATTTCGCCCTTGCAAATTTGAAGCAAAATCTATTATCAACTTTTCCGAACATAAAAACCATTTAATGCCGTTTAAAATATTTCCATTTGAATAGTTTACAAACTTGCTCAGAAGTGTATAATTGCCGTCGCAAGTTTCTTCTCCCCAACACGACTCCGACAAAATTCTAATTAAATAAAATTAAAAACACCCCGCAGATGATTTTCATTCACTAAAACTACTCGAAAGGTATCAAACCGAAAAATACTGTGTCGAGCGTTTACCGCAATAAAAATAAAAAAGCCCTCTTCCTCTACATAAATGCGTTCAGTTTAACTGTGGTGATGTTTTCAATTACTTTTGCTGCCTGCACGTGAAATATCACCACACTACTAACTCACTCACTGAATAATTTACGATCATTACGTGGATGCGATGGCAGCATGATTCTATGATTCCCGGCTCTCGTCCTCGGTGTATTTTTAAAATGAGAAAAAGGTCCACAAAAGATTTACCCCCTCTTGACCCACCACACCGCCAACCAAGTGTGCTGTATGTAATTAGTAGAAGTAGGAGGAGGGACGCGGCCTTATGCGAAATGTGGGCAATTTCAAATACCCCAGTTAATTGCAGTTTTTTTTTCTCCTTTCCCAGAACAAAAAGGATACTTGGTTTGCGGATGTCTCCCACATCTGCGAACTTAATTCTTTGCTCGAGTACTTCATTAAAAACGAATTCTGAAATGTGAAAGGTCCTTTGAAAAATGAACTTCATGTTATTAACTGCAAACGACCATAACCCGATTCCAAGCATAGTGTAGTTCCCTATTTTGTCCTTGTCCCAACTTGTTTGATCATCATACGAAATATACAATTCTGTTGCATGGTGTTTTTTTCCTGTTTACTTGCGAATAATAAAACGCCGAGTGACAATCGTTTCCGAGGAGCACAGCGAAGTGTAAACAAAGCCAAAAACAAGGAGACAAAGACAATACTGCGTTTCTCTGTTGCTTTGGTTAACTGAAGGGGAGGATGTTTTTTGGGGGATGGTGCTCTGGGTGTTTGCTTAAATGTCCCACTTCCGCATCTGTTCCGGGAAATTGCACAAAGGACGGTCTACGGTGAAAAAAAGGAAACAACTTTTTACGATTTACTAAGCATACATAAGGGGTTTACGGGAGGTTCTGTTTTTTTCTCTTGTTTAAGTGGATTTGCTGCTCTTATGGAGGGTAAGTCACAAAGGGTATCACCATTAAATTCAACGCTTGTGCGGATTCTTCTTGTCATTTTGCTAGCTAGGGTATTCGATCAATTTTTTCCTAACAAGGACGAAAGACCGTAAGTAGAAGCCATGGAAGAAGTGGAAATATTCTTAACCCCCACACACAAGTATGTCGAATTGGAAAGTTTTCTTTAACAATTTTGTCTGTCACAAGTTGTACCTGCTGCGGTGAGAGAAATGCATGCTTAGTTAAACTTTTTACGACTTTGGGCATATTTTAGGAACTATGTGTTGTGTATGTATGCATGCAAAATTTGTATTGGCGGTGGTGCCAAAACTGGGGCACAATATTAGGACCCAAGTACTTAGCTTCAACACATTTCTACACCTATTAAAGAGTTGGAAGTTCAATGTGTAGAATTTTGAATATCTTAGAAAGAAGGACAAGTTCAGTTACGAGCGTATTTTAGCAGTTCCTTTAAGGTAGGTAAGCGTGTTTTTATGATACTGCAAAGGCAGTATAAATCTGGCATATCAGCAGTTGATTAACCCCCAAGTTGCAGAGATGGGATATGCTACCTTTTGAGGTTCTTCAATTGACATGTACATATCTTTTAGCAGATGTCCTACCCAAATTAAAGTTGATATTCGTGTGGATGAGCAGCAAATAAAACTACCAAGTGAGCTATGTATGCATTCAATCGAAGACTTTACTCTTTACGTAATAGAAGAAGCAAATAATGGAATACCTTCAATTCACCCATCAGATTTTCTCCCTACCAACAACATTTTAAAATTGCGCAAGCAACTCTTATAAACGACCCTAAGTCATTAAAGGCTTTTTTTTACGAAGCCTTAAGTCTAGCAACAATTTCGAGGTAGTTAAGGAATTAACCTACCTCGGAGTAAACATAAACTCCACGAATGACACCCTAGTGGGGAAGAATTACCCTAGGAAACCGTTGCTACTTCGGCTTAGCAAAACAATTGGGTTCAAAACTCCTAACTTGACGAAATGTGTGCTCTACAAAACCTTATCCTGCTAGTCCAGTAAGTCTTGCAAGTCTTTTATTCCCCCCGTACTAACACGGCTTTGTACATATTCGCTTTAGGTCCGTCGTATCGGCTGTTTTCTTGGCTACATTTTGGTGTTACTTAAAGGCAGTCATCTAGGCCCCCTTCTCTTTGTCCTAACTATACCTCTCTATGCTGACGATACCAACCTTTTTCATAACCATTTCCCCACAACATGATTCCAAACTCATTCAAAAAGTTCTAGAAAGCTTTTTTCACCTAAAAAAATAAATAGCTGGCGTTCCGAATAGGCACACTGGACCCAGCTTCTCAAATCATTCGTTTCTGTGAGTTTTTATTTTTGAGACGAATGAAAGGACCTACAATAGTCCGAACGGCATATTAGTGTAGCACACTGACGACAGAGGCTTAATTTTTCCACCTGGTACCTCAAAGACCGTTCCTTATACTGGTGATAATTTATAAAGCAAAATAATCACCTTGCCTATTTAAAAGATGGTCCAAGGAATTTTGCAATACGTATAGGTGGGCCTGTAACACAACACGACAAGTAGTTAGTTGTAGGATAAATGAATTTCGACAACTTGTAATAAATTGTGTAACACAAAACGACAAGTTCGTGAACACTTCGACAATTGCCGCGATGAAAGATGACAAATAGGAAACAGAGCACGACAAGTGTCAAGAAACACTTGTTGAACTGTGGTTCAATGAGGACAGGTGATTTGGACATTGTCAGAAGCTGACAAGTGCATTTTTAATGTAATACCTAATCCCCAACATTTATTTTGTTTAACTATTAATTCTAACGTTACTTATTTAGTTAGTACTTAAAATTGGGCGTATTTTATCATTTTGCCAAAATAGACACTTGTGGAAGAATGCCGACAAGTCAGGGAAATTTAATTCTTTTGACAAGTGCAACGGTTTACGTTCTGTTACAGAATTAATTTTTACTTGTCGGACAAGAATAGTCAGACAAGTGAATTTTGACTTGTCGACTTGTCATGTTGTGTTATATGCCCCAGATCTCTACATTATTTTTGTTCGTGCCCTCCTCAAGTACGTTCGAGATAGAGCACCCATAGTTGCCATATATTCGACTTTCTTTTAGTGATCTATCTTGAACCGATCCTGTAATATTAGCCCCTATCAGCTATGTGAATACCCTTGATAAATGCAGGAACGCCAGCAGACATTCTCTTCACTCCTCACTGACTCCGTCGATTGTATATCTCTGTACTGTTCTATATTCCTCAACGCCAACTCTCGTAATCTACGTTGCCCTGTCATTTCTATTTGTCAATTAATCGTACTTCGTATGGCTCTAAAAGTGGAGACCGTCCTTCCACTGGTACCATGACGTAATGGCGACGCAGTATGGTGCACCAAAGAAAATTCAAAGAAACAAAGACGGCGAATCCGACTCGAAGGACCAAAAATGTTCGATTATGGAAGATGTGCCTTAATGCTAATGAAAAACGCAAGAAATTTTTGTATTTTTTAGTTTATTCTATTCGCGGGTGCAGCTTGCACTTACAATTTTCACTTTTGCCGACTGACTGACTAAATGTCATAACTATGATACCTTATAATATATAATATATGGATTTCTCGCACCAAGGGAAACGATCACAGACGGAACAACGAAACAGCTGCATATGAGTAGAACTTAATTCCCGCGCCACCCTCTAGACGCTGATAGTGTAACAGCAGATGCAATTGTTTCGTGAGTTCCACTTTAGGGTGGATACAGGCGCAATTTGGAAATGCACTTAAACACGCTACTTAGACGACAATCTTTCCCTTAAAATCGATCTCATTTACCATTTTTAACGTTATGCCACAGTTATGCGAGTACTACAAGGTGGCGCAAAAATAACCTTCCGATGTTTTTTGGCTGTAATTAAAAAAAAATGAAAAACTTTGATTCTTCTTGTGGATTATTTTTATTTGGTCTTTTAATTTTTTTTACATCAAGTCGAGAATATGATGTCATGTAAATGGCCGCCGCCACAGCTGATTGTCATTTGAGCCCTTTTTATGGCATTTTCCATCACTTTGGCCAAAACTTCCGGCGATAGGTCCTCACATTCTTGACGGAAATTGTCTTTAAGAGCTGCAAGAGTCTGAGGTTTGTTGACAAAAACCCGCGACTTCAAAAAGCCCCACAAAAAGAAGTCTGGAGCGGTCAAATCAGGCGATCTTGCTGGCCAGTGCAAATCGCCAAAATGGGAGATTAGGCGCCCGGGAAATGCATCCTTCGGCATATCGGTTGTGGCACGTGCAGTGTGTGCCATCTGACATCTTCGGCTACAGCAGCAATATTCTCTGCAGAACGGCTACTCCCGGGTCTGCCACGCCTGGCAGCATCTCGTGTTCTGCCAGTCTCTTCTAAGCGAGCGGCTAAACGTCCCAGTGTTTCACCAGTAGGCGTTGGACGGCTAGGAAATCTGGGACAAAATTCACGTTGTGCCAAAGTCACCGACCGATTATTGCTCAAATAAATAGTCACCAATATTCCGCGTTCTGGAGCAGTGTAGCGTAACATTGTTTATTAACGTGTATTTCGCATGTGTTTACTACACAAATGTCAAAACAGAACTGACATTAGGGGCCAATCGCAAAATTTATAGCATTTTCTGATAGGAGGATTACTTTTGCGCCACCTTGTATATTTAATTTTTGGTTTTGCACGAACTCTTACGTTTAGCTTAGCAATTTTGTTACACAATTAAACGTCTGAATTGCGACACTTATTAAAGGACCTACAAGTTTCGACACAAGCTACAATTTATTGGACATAATACCAGTAGCTGAGCTAAGTATTTGTGTATACAGACTTGTCACTTGAGAACTAATTGGAATGCCAAAAGTAAACACATTCAACAATTCTAATAAAATAAATTCACTGCAAGACAAGAAGTTAGCTGCTGCGAATTATTAGTAATCAAAACTTTTGGCAGACCATTATGTGTAAAGTAGGGACAAATACCTAATTATGTATATTCTAGGTCGGAACTTTTATTGAAATCGCGACTTCTCTGCTGTGGATTGCGTGTCAAATTGATTAACGTTGAATTACGAGTTACCTCCAATCAAACATCTGTCAATCAAACTTGGAAAAACTTCGCAACTCGTCGAAAGTTTGATAAACTCGAATGCATGTTGGAACGGAACACCAGTGCAAACTTGCAGCTAATAATAACTCACATTTCTCTGGTGCTATAATAAATTCAAACCTACATACATATCTGGAAGATATTAAAAGTTGAATAAAAGAAGAGCTATAAACATTATCGCAAACAAAGGAAAAAAATTATATTACCTTGGCCAGCAGACACTTTATTATAGGCGTAAAGCGTTTCTCAAATAACAGTACAAACTTTAAAAGAGGAACTCGAGTGCAATCCATTTATATGACATTGTAACGATAGCGGAGTTTCCCCTCATCCATATACTCTATCATATGAGCGGTTTTTATTATACTATCTAGCTATTTAGTTCATGGAGTACCTTCAGTACTCAAGAGGCCGAACAAGTTACGTTAGCTTAAGTATACTAAGGGCAATAACTGATTGTAAGTCAGAAATATACAATTTTGTAACGTTTTTAATCTTTATTAAAAAGTTACCCTCTTACATTAAGGTTAAGTTTGGTATTTATGTATCTTAGAGATAGTAATAATTTTGAGTGGGCTCGGCATTATACCACCGATTAGAAAACAAATTTCTTTAAAATACTCGTAGAATCGTATATTGAAAGTTATGAGATTAATATTCGTTGGAAATTAAAAAGTTTTTTTCTCTCTGCTAGCTCTTACTCTATTATTTCGTTATCAAACTTTTTACAGATTGTTAGTATCTTAGACCTGTTTCAATACTTTATAGAAAATTTAAAGAGCATTGCGGTGTTCACTTATTTCTGACGCTGACTGTGAATATTTCGTTTGCTCAAAAAATACGTCGATAGTGTATGCCTTGCCTATGCGATATAAATACATAAATTCTTTTGGTGGTCGTTATTATGGTCGAAAGTCTTATAAATTAGGACTGCATTTATAAAAAAAAACTGCATGGTGTACATGACTTACATCCTCCATTAGTCTTCACTGGATACCTTTTCACTTGATGATTATTTGGATTATTTAATTGGCATAAGCAGCTCTATTTTAAAGCATTCCTTAGCGCAAGCATTGGCTCTTTCTTGAGTTCGTTATGTAAATTCGGCAAAACATTGTAAATAAGAAAATGTCTTCTTATCTTCTTAAATAAGACACACACTTCTTTTCACACATCCTTAGGCAAATATCTCATTAGATGAGAAACAAAAACTCACCAAACGCTTAATCTGTGGGACTTTAGGTGACATAGGCGGGTGTCAACCATAATGACAGTAATTATGCGTTGCGGCCCAATTCTTATTCCATCTAAAAATATAGCTACATACCAAATTTTGGAGCAAATCATTCTTTAATGTTGAGCTCGTTCCTTGGGATTTGTTTCGTAGACGTAGAACCCCGCTCAAATTACCCAAAGAAAAAGGAGTATGTACACGTGTCTTTTGCTCATTCTCGGCTTCAAGGGCGAACGGAGGAGTTGCCAACCTCCTTTACAAATGTTACAGTTTTTTTTCTGCACCGAAGACGGTTCCTGCTCACTACTTGTCTAGGAGCAATTAATCAGGCTTTTCTTCGTATCTGGAGGGAAGTTTGCAACCACTTCTGGTAGTAATAATCGTTTGGTTCATAAGCTATAACCTAACATAGCGTATACAAAATCAGTATAAAGCAAAACACGTTCAAGTCCCAGCCCAGCTGTGATGATGTGTAGAACCTTTATTGTGAAACGAATACTTCCCTTTTCGTTGGTTTAATAATTAATTGCTTCTGTAAAATGTGCTGATGTGTAGCAAACGATAAGAGATTCCCTTAAACAGCATTTAAAGAGCTAATACAGTTAATAGGCAGTTGTAACGTAGGTACATTGGGGTATTTCGTATTTTGGAAATGAAATGTACCTACAGATAATCAGGCGGTAAATCGTTTTGTCAACACGTCACGTCAATTCAATTCGGCATTTGGTGTAATATTAAGCAATTTGCTTCCATGTGTTTAATGTGTATCTATAGATCTAGTGGAGCGACTTTGTATTAAGTGTTTGTCTATTATGTGCTTAGTAAAGTGGCCTTCCTTAATCGCATGCAATTAACTAATGTGTGCGGCTTTGTATTATTAATTGCTGGAGATTAGTATCGGTATTACTCCTCGTTTTCAACATTCCAATGAGTATAGCTCACTGTCATGCCTAGCACGAGACAATACTAGCAGGGAATTTTAAAAGCGTAGTTAAAGCGTTTTACTTTTGTAAGAAAAACTGGAAACATCTGTCAGATTAGTATCTACACTTTTTTGGAAACGATAAGCTTCCTTCTGCCTTAGATAAAACACTGTAACTATTACTATAACTATAACTGGTTGCTGCTTATTTTAAGAATCTAATGGCTCGATATCCTCCTATTCGTCGAAGTGTTCATCTCTATGGGCTGTCAAGGGGGTTTGTTAAGTGCATTTTTTGGGCCGAGCTCGATATCTGAGCAATATTCGGGCACCGGCCGGCCTAACCTCTGGTGCGGTAAAGGCTGCGAGAAAGCTGCTCTTAATACATTCGATATATCCTGCCATATTTTTTACGAATTGACTTTGACTCCAGATCTCCAAGAACGTGCATGCAAAATTATATTGTTTTGTATTCCTGTGGTCATTCGTTAAAAGCCCTGTTCTTTGTTGACCTGGCTTAAGTGTATTTTTCAGTTAACAAGTGCTTACTAGAAGGGTGCAGGGAAACAAGTTCTCACCTACTGGGAAATAAAACCACTTTCGTTAAAGTGGGAACCTTACATGGGAACTTATACCCTATTCACACCAAGTCGAAAACTGGGTTTTCGCGAAAACAGTCGAAAACTTCCTCGAAAATAGAAGTTTTCCCATACATATTGCAGTTTTCAAAACTAGTTGTTTGAGGTCGTTTTCCATGAAAACGCCATGAAAACGAGTACAATCGTTGGGTTGTTGAAGCAGACACACCTTTTGCAACATTCAGCGAGCTCAGCAAAACTGCAGACAGGATGTGAGAGACTGAGTAAGAGCCTCAGTGCTGTCGTTTCTTCTAGTTTTTTTTTTTTTGTTTACAAATGTGGAATCTCTTGTTATCTTTGCACCATAAAGAGCAAATTATTCAGTTTTTCTATAATTTTAGAATGGCAGCGTTACTTGCCACAACTAAATGGTATTTTCAGATGTTTTGATTTTGGTTGTTGCTTATGTTAATTATTTTATGCATTTAACCATACGTTAACGATTATCAAGTAGCTTAAATAATTTTGTTTGTATATTATGTCAATACGAGCCAAGTTTAAAGTTTAGTAACTAAAATAAAAGTCTAGTCGCCACAAACATTTCATAGCTAGTTTCACAGCTAATTGAAACGTCAAACCAAAACGAGTTGGTGTTCGGTGTGAATGCATCTAAACTTTTTTGACAAAAACTCGGTTTTTGGCTTGGTGTGAATAGGGTATAAGTCCACTTTCTTATGGAAACTACAAATTCAACAGTTTAATACGTATGTGGGGCATGCTGTCCCCCTCCCCTATAGTATAGAAAGGGAAATAAAACCACTCAGAGTTTTCGGAATTTATTTCCCGCCTTAAATGCGAGCTAAGTCTACTTCACGAAAGTAGTTTTATTTCCCACTAGGTGGACTTAGTGGACTTAGTTTCCGGGGACTTATTTCCCTGCACCTGATGCTAGAAGCTACTTTTTCGATAAATTTGATTGTCTTCAATATTTTAGCCTGTAATGCCTGTGTGAGTGGGCCAAATACAAGTTTCTTACATTTTGTTATGGCTTTATTAGAAAGAGCAAATATTTCCATTAATTATGGAACACAACGTCGTTCAAGTGGTTGCCTCGGTTGGCTTCCCCAGTAGCGCATTCTGTCACTTTAATTTTCCAAGTCCTTGTTGATGGTTTCGGGCTGTAGTTGACGGATTACTTGGATGATATTGGCCTTAAGTGCTTGAATTGTTTCCGGAATGTTGGCATAACATCAGTCCTTCATAGTTCCCCACAAAAAAAAATCCAAAGGGTTCAACTCGCAGCTCCGAGGCGGCCAATTGACTTCGCCAAGACGGCTGATAACACGATTTGGGAATTTGGTGCGCAAAAGATTGACTGTGGCATGGCGCGCTATCTTGCATGGACCAGAGGTCGTCAAAATCCATGTCTTCAATTTCAGTAAAAGAAATAGTCGGTTAACATGGCTAATTAACGCGTACCGTTGACTGAAACGTTGTTCCCAGCCTCATTTTCGAAGAAAAATGGTCCAATGATGCCACCACTCCACAAGCCGCAGCCATATTCTCACCTGTATGCATCATACGACGCGACGAAGGGGACCAGCAAGAGGGTTGTCCACTAGAATACCAGTCTCACAAACTTTTTGCACAAACTTGCGTACAGCAGGCGCCGTGGGTGTTTCATTTTGGCCAAAACTTATTTTCAAAAAAACGCTCTGTTTGGGCTACACAGCGACAGCACTCACTATAAGTTTATAAGTTTTCCATATTTCCCAACGTTGTTTAAGTGTAAAGTGACTCATTTCGTTCCGCGGATGTATGATACTGACTTTTTACCAAGATTTAGAGCGGGAAACATCTGTCGGTATCAAAAAAACCTACGATATAAAAAGAAACCACTAGATGGCCCACCCTGTGCATATTTCCTTATTTAATTTTGGTCAAGTGGATGGAAATCTTCGTTTTAATCATCCAGATTCAATGGTTTGAATTTAGTAGGTCTTAGCGGATTAAGATTCTGGAAACATACAAAAGATAAACATTCAATTTTATAGAGAAGACAGAGGAAGAGGGAGAAGATGGACAAAAAAGATGACTTCGAATTTGAGGTGAAGCCGGTTTTTGTTGGGTTGCCTGCATAACTTTCAACCTTCAATTCAAAATTCTATCTTATTGGGCTTGTAGTTCTTGTAAGCACTGCTTCCATCTTGTTTTACATGGATACTCTTCTTTGAAGTTAACTCTGACTTATATAGCTCATACAGCTCTCGCTGTATCTAAATGTATACTATCATACATGCTGTTCCAAAGACAAAGGACAAGCTCTAGAATGGAGCCATATGGAACCCCAGCGATTATAGTATATTCTTTGATCTCTTTACGACTTTTGTGTATTGTAAAGGGTGTTCCATAATTCACGCACAATTTTAATTTTGCATCATTTAATAGTACAGTGATGAAAACGGAAAAAAGACAACAATGTGACAGCTGACAGTTCGGGGTTAGTAAAAATGGAGCGAAAGAACAACGCATTTTTATTGTTGAGCAATATTTTCAAAATAATGAAGGCTTGTCACCTGCAGTCCGCAATTTTCAAACAAAATCATCTTCAGTGATGAAGCTCATTTTCATCTTGATGGCTTTATTAATCGCAAAATCGTCGCATTTGGGGTTCAGAAAACCCACAACGCGTGACTGTTTTGTTCGGGTTTTGGGCTGGAGGCATTATCGGACCATTCTTCTTCGAAAATGTGGCTGGTCAGGCTCAGGCAATATCAAATAATGGTGTTCGTTATCGTGATAATGATAACTCAGTTTTTACCTAAATTACAAGATATGGATGTGACCAACATGTGGTTTCAGCAAGACGCAAGGTGCAAGTGCCACATGCCGTATAGCCAGAGAATCGTGTAATCGGCCGTTTTTGCGATCTAAATTGGCCATCCAGATCTTGCGATTTTACCCCATTGGACTTTTTTCTTTGGGTTTTTTTTAAGTCAAAGGTCTATGTAAACAAGCCCACGACCACCACCAACACCTTGAACGAGTAAATTGGGAGGTGTATTAATGAAATTCGGCCAAACGGTCATAGAAATCTTCAATAAATTGCGTGAATTATGGGACACCCTTTACATTACTATTCTTTAGTAGCTCTGAATATAATTATCTCGTGTGATGTCTTATGAATTTTAATTTAAGTATTTTTTTCCACATTTGAAATCCCTTGTCGTTCTGTTTGCCTCTTCCCTTTTGACGACCTTTTTTACTTCTCGAAGTGGTTTATTTACAAGTTTAAACTATACACTTTTTTGCACATATTCTGGTCTTTAAAAAGATATTTGGACTTATAATTCTATGTAATTCCTAATTCGAAAACATTCGTTTAATATCTCAACTAATGTTGTTTCATATTTCTTCTGCACTTTAAATATTAAACTTTTTTAGTAGCTGTTTTCGATATCCTGGAAAGATATTTAACAACTTTTGATGGAATTAAAAATTTCGTCATTCTTAGTGTAAAAATAGATGTTTACCGAAAAGTGTAAAATGTTGTACACACAAGCATGTGTTTCAGTTGATCAACTGCAATTATTGACCTTTAAATTTCTATAAAGAAAAAAGTTCTGTATAGTTACATTCGTCCAGGTTTGCATTTGATATTGATTTTTTTGTATTCTTCTCTTTACATATCAATTCAGTTCTCAATTATTGAAAACCAGTTGTCGAAAATCGACAGAACTAGAAATTGAAAATTGCGGTGCATTCATTAATTACATCACCTGTGGTTCAGCAAGCACATTTTGCTTGATGAAACCAATTCAGGATGTGCAGTGCACGTTGTCCAGTCGTTATGTGATGGTATGGGATGGACGGATGATTAAAACAAAAGCAGTCTTCATGTGAAAGTAGTCCAAGGGAGCTATAACATGGTTTATGGTTCTATACTCCTCTCGCACTCTCTAAGAAGTTAAATTTGAGATATAGTACGTCACTAGTGGGGCTCTAGTGATGTGTGAATTAGAATAAAGTTACATCAGCAGATTTAGCATAATATCTGTTAGAAGAACTAAAAAAAACGCGCCATATTTACGACAGTAGCTTATTGGTTAGAATTTTCTGACAGAGAACCCGTGCAGAAAAAATCAATGAGGAAACCCTGCCAAAATGTTGAGCAAATTGCCGAACGAGTTGCTATATAAACAAATGTTATTTGTAAAAATTGCCATTTTAAGTCTAGTATAAGCTCACACACTGACGGAGGATGAAGACGAAAGTTATTTCATGAGCTCCTGGAGGAGACCTATGCGAAGGGTCCTAAATACCACATTCAAATAGTACTTACCGACTTCAATGCCAAAATGGGAAAAGGGATCAAATTTTACAATACTTTTAAAATATATAGCCTGACTGCATGACACGATATAGCTATACAGAAACAAAAGGTTTACTGCATTCGCGACTGGGCCAAACAACGAAGTGGGAAGATCGTGTTCCCAGCGTTCTCTAGATACACCAGCAAACGTGGCTGTCCCCCAATCAAAATATGTACTAACAAAAAGTGATCATTTATTGCAACAGATAGAAGCATCCCTTAATACTTATGGCGCCCTAACATTCACGGTGCCCAAGTCGTATGTAAACAGTATATACCTACTATCCGCAAGTGTGCTTGACTGGTAGGACTTACTTATACTTACTGAAGGTGGCTCAACAGCCCGGGGTGGACGTGGGCCTCAACAAACAAGCGTCTCCAGAGAGCACGTTCTTTGGCCAGCTATCTCCAGATTTGCACGCTGGAGTTGATTAAGGCCCCCTTCCACTGCGCCATTCCTAGGGTGTGGATTCGAAGATCTCTCGAGCCGGGGCATTCGCGTCCATTCGGTCTACATGACCCAGCCACCTCAGGTGTCATTGTCTGAGTTCATATAGCGGAGCCAAAGTAGACAAAGTCCTTAACTTCAAAGTAAAATCTGTCTAAAGTGACATTCTGTCCAAGACATCGGTGATGGGTGTCCTTTCTTGGTGACAGCATATAAGTTAATGCACCGCACATTAACCCCACCGCTTAATCAACACCAACACCACATCCGCACCCGAATCATCATTTTCATAATTTCACAATGCACCGAACATTAACCCCACAGCGCAACCAACACCACATCCGCACCCGAATCAACACTTTTATTTAATCGACCTAGTTTATCCGCACCCGAATCAGCATTTGTTTAATTAATTATTTGACCTAGTTTAAGTTCATAATGTTTAATTCAATTTTAAGGAATAAAAATAAAGTCAGTTGCATTCTAGCAGCGGAACAAATTGGTTCTTTTATTGGCGCCCAACAACATTTTTTTCTAAAGCAGCGCGAGTTCGGTTCCAAAAATTCCAGTAAAGGAATAATAGACCCGTGTCTACCGCAACTCATTGCCCTAAG
Source organism: Cheilosia soror (assembly GCA_949372485.1). NCBI lineage: Eukaryota > Metazoa > Arthropoda > Insecta > Diptera > Syrphidae > Cheilosia > Cheilosia soror. The sequence continues at coordinate 35,373,557 of OX443564.1, read as the reverse complement.
TTCTAAACCCGTGACCCTCGATATTTTTTCTAAGGCAACGCGAGTTCGGTTCAAAAAAAATTCCAGTAAAGGAATAATAGACCCGTGTCTACCGCAACGCATTGCCCTAAGTCCTAAACCGATACCCTAAAAAGAAGGAAACTCGTGCTAAAGACTATCCTAAGAAGATTAAAAAGGAATTAGTTTAAAATTTGAAACCAGTGTCCAAATTAGTTTAAGAAGAACTTTAAAATTGTGAGTGCAACAGAATGAGGATCATTTTCATGTAAGTGGAGTGCTCAGCCGTTTTGATTTATAAAGTATTTTAAAGTAAAAATTTAACTTCCCTAACAAAACGAATAAAGACTTAACAAAAAATGGACGCACAAACACTACAAACAGTAGTTACTGCTGCAGTACAGGCTGCCATAGAACATACTAGGAGGACGTTCGAAGGGCAAGTTACTGAACTAACGAACCGACTGCAGGCATTAGAAACTCCAATTACTGTAGAGGAATACAAACCTGTAATAATTGACCAGGACAAAATTTGCACTGAATCTCTGGATTTAGTGAAATCCCTACCTGATTTCGAAGGAAATCAAGCTCGTTATGTTTCATGGCGACAAGCTGCATTTGCTGCCTACAGGTTATTCGAGGACCATGTTGGTAGTTCCAAACATTACCAAGCAGTTGCAATAATAAGAAATAAAGTCATTGGTTCAGCGGATCTTGTCTTATCCTCGTTCAATACTGTTCTAAATTTTCACGCTATCATATCACGTCTAGATTTTACTTATGCCGACAAGCGGCCAATTCATCTCATTGAACAAGAGATGTCCACTCTCAGGCAAGGTAGAATGACTATAACCGATTTTTATGATCAGATTGAGCAGAAATTGGCTTTAATTCTTAATAAGACTATTATGTTCAATGAGGGAAACGCTGCACTCATCGAATCACTTAGTCAGAAATATAGGCAGGATGCTCTGAGAATTTTTATCTCTGGTTTAAATAAGCCAATGTGTGACATTCTATTTTCATCAAAACCCATTGATATGCCGAGTGCATTAGCACTTGCTCAGGAACTAGAAGCTAATCAAGCGCGTTACGCGTTTGCTAATTCTTTCTCTACCCGGAATGAATACCTGAACAACAAACAAAACTTGAATGCCCATTATAATTCTCCTCATTATAAACAAGTGCAAAATAATCAAATTCGTCCTGTACAGACGGCCATGGAAGTTGATCCATCAACTTCGCACTTTAGACAACAGACGAATTACCAGAATAGGCCGATCATTCAAAGTCCCCATTCAAGAACCCCGATGATAGATAACCAAAATAGATCACCCAAAAGGTATCGTGAATCAGACCGACAGCCAATAGCTAAGGTACAGAGAATTAATCATCTAAACCAACAACAACAACCAGTACTCCCTGAATATAACGGCGATATAGACGACCATTGCTACCAACAATACTATCATAAAGACGTCGGAAGATATGAAGAGCAGCGATATGAGCAATCGTACGACAACGCATGCAACAATGAGATATTGGATGAAGTAAATTTTTTAGGGGTAAATCCCTCCTACCATATGTAAGCCGAATAATAGGAGGGAGAGAAATAAAGTTATTAATAGACACCGGTGCTTCTAAAAATTATATTAAGTGGCTCGATAACTTAAAGGGAGTAAAGCCAATTGAGAAACAATTTTATATCAAATCTATACATGGTACAAACCAGATCACATCTAAATGCTTGATTAATGTTTTTGGCAGAAACGCTTGTTTTTTCATCTTACCTAATCTCGATACGTTCGATGGTATAATTGGATTTGACTTCCTAAGAGAAATCCATGCTCAAATGGATCTAAGAAAAGGTACTATATCTTACAATGGCGTGGAAGAGAAATTATTGTACTTTTATTGCAAACAGGTTAATTATATTTCGTACGACTGTACAACAGTACCCACAGATCTACGGGAACAATTTACATCTCTGCTGAAGTATTGGTCAAAAGTATTTGCAGACCCAAACGAATCCTTACCCTACAATACTAACATCGTCGCCTCTATAAGAACAAAGGATAGTGAGCCTGTCTATTCCAAATCGTATCCATACCCTATGGCTGCTGCCGAGTTTGTTAATAAAGAAATTTGCGATCTACTTACGGATGGCATTATAAGACCTTCACGGTCGCCATATAACAGTCCAATCTGGGTAGTCGATAAGAAGGGAACTGATGAAAAGGGACAGCGCAAGATGCGAATGGTTGTAGATTTCAGGAAATTAAATGAAAAGACCATTAGTGACAAGTATCCCATTCCCGACACATCCGTTATTCTTGCAAATTTAGGCAAATCCTCGTTTTTTACAACATTGGATCTTAAATCTGGGTTTCATCAGATTAAATTAGCAGAACAAGATAGGGAAAAAACAGCTTTCTCTATTAATAATGGGAAATACGAGTTTTGCAGACTTCCCTTTGGCCTCAAAAATGCCCCCAGCATTTTTCAAAGAGCAATAGATGATGTTTTAAGAAAAGAAATCGGGACAATTTGTCACGTTTACATCGACGATGTCATAATCTTTTCTCAAACAAAGGAACAACATATTCAAGACATTAACCATATTCTAACGAAACTTTACAAGGCTAATATGCGTGTTTCCTCCGAAAAGTCCAAGTTTTTCAGACAAGAAGTTGAGTTCTTAGGATTCTTAGTATCAAATAAGGGTATTAAGACCTGTCCGGATAAAGTGAACGATATTGTTAACTACGAAGTTCCTAAAACACTTCGTGGTCTACGGTCCTTTCTGGGACTCTCTGGTTATTATCGGAGATTCGTCAAAGATTATGCTCAGATTACAAAACCTCTTACGAAATATTTGCGGGGTGAAAACGGCAATATTGGTACCAATAAGTCGAAAAATTTAAGCATAGATCTAGATGAAGATGCTCTCATAGCATTTGATAAAATTAAACAAATCTTAGCCTCCGAGGACGTGCTTCTACTTTACCCAGATTTCAACAGACCGTTCGATCTAACTACTGACGCTTCTTCACACGCACTAGGAGCCGTGCTGTCACAAAACGGTAGGCCGATTACAATGATCTCGAGAACTTTATCCTCAACGGAAGAGCATTATGCTACTAATGAACGAGAGCTTTTGGCCATAGTCTGGTCCCTGCAGAAATTGCGTAACTATTTGTATGGCGTTAAACGGTTAAACATTTACACAGATCATCAACCGTTGACCTTCGCGGTATCTGACAAAAATCCAAATGCGAAAATCAAAAGGTGGAAGGCATTTGTAGAAGAGTTTTCTCCAAAATTCTTTTACAAACCAGGAAAGGAGAATTTTGTTGCAGATGCACTATCTAGACAACACATAAATGCCTTGGAGCAAACTGAATCATCCAGCTCCGTAACGGCACACAGCGAAGAATCTCTGTCCGCAACCATAGATACCGTCCCAAACCCAGTAAATTGCTTTAAGAATCAGTTAATCCTCAACGAAGATAAAAAAACATCAAAAGTAACCAAGATCATTTTTAGAGCAAAAATCAGACACACAATAACATTTTGCAATTTTAACGAGCTTTTTGAAATCCTTAAGGAAAGCATAAATCCTGATGTGGTCAACGCAATTTTTTGTGATCTACCTATCCTTGCACAAATCCAAAACAATTTGGTCAACGAATTTCCATCTGTGAAATTTCTGCACACTTCAAAATTCGTCACCGATATTTTTAACAAAAACGATCAAGAAGAAATTGTCATTACTGAGCATAACAGAGCTCATAGATCCGTACGTGAAAATATGAAACAAATACTGAACGATTACTATTTCCCAGATATTAGGAAAAAACTTAAAGAGATCTATTCCAATTGCAAGATCTGTCGCGAAGCGAAATATCAAAGACATCCCCTTAAAACCCGAATAGGCAGAACACCCATACCCACCCAACCCGGTGAACTCCTTCACATCGACATCTACTCAACAGACAAGAAACACTTCCTCACTTGTTTGGATAAGTTTTCTAAGTTTGCGATGGTAATACCAGTGAAATCTCGTGCAATAATCGATATTAAAGAACCGCTTTTGGAGATTATTAATGTTTTCAAAAACACCAAGACCGTAATTTGCGATAACGAAAGATCATTCAACTCTGAAACCATCAAGTCGCTACTCCAGAATCACTTTAACGTTAGCGTTTTTACAACACCCCCATTCCATAGCACAACAAACGGTCAAGTAGAAAGATTCCACAGCACACTATCAGAGATAGCCAGATGTATAAAGCTAGAACAAAATATAGAGGATACTTCTGAGCTAATCCTTATCGCAACTGCCAAATATAATAGGACGATTCATTCCGTTACAAACCGAAGACCTATCGACATAATACACTCAATGCCCCCTGAATTAGGAAACGAAGTTAAAAATCGAATTGAACAGACTCAACAATCAGACCTTTGTTACCACAATAGAAAAAAAAAGACACGAATTTTCAAACCTGGTGACAAGGTATTTGTTCGAACCAATAGACGAATAGGGAATAAGTTCACAAAACTTTTTATAGAAAAAACTATACAGAGAGACTTAGGAACTGTAGTACTCATTGACAATAGGCAAGTACATAAAGATAACCTGAGATAATATTTTTTTTTTTCTTCTTCTTCTTTCTAAGGGCTCTTCATTTGATTTTTTTACGAATCGCAAACACGAGACTTCTAAATTATTCACACGCCCATTATATTCCTGTCCCCAATGGAAGGGTTGCCATCTACACCAGTAGCGGTTACATTACGCATTGCACTAATTTAACGGCCTATGAAATTATGTCCTACCAAACCCTAAAGTTTATACCATTATTTAAAAAAATTGACGAAAGGAAGGCAATTCAGGTTGACGTCGAACAAATATTACACCTTCTAAATACTCTCCGAGTTCACCACCGACATGCTCGTGGTATAAACCTGATAGGCACAGCCTTAAAATATATAGCTGGTACACCTGACTTTGACGATTTTAATGAGGTTAAAACCAAAGAGGAAGCACTTATTGAAGCGAACGAACGCCAAATCGTGGTGAACACTGTGTTGCAGACGAAAATCAACCAACTAACAGAAACGGTGAATAAATTACTAGACGCTACAAAGGAAATTAAAACTGATACAGGGCATTTATTTGAGCTTATTCTGAGCAGAAATAAAGCAATGATTACTGACCTAGACAATATAATTTATTCCGTTATGTTGGGGAAGATGAACCTAATAAACCCAATAATACTAGACGACGCAGAAATTGAATCTGTAATAAGAGCAGAGCACTTTACAAATATTAGCATTACCGAAATTTTAAATAGCTCTAAGTTAAAGATAATGCAAAATAATGATTTGATACTGTTTTTAATAAAATACCCTATAATTCAGCTCACATGCAATAGAATAAGTTTATTCCCTGTAATACACGATAACAAAATAGTAGTTTTAGAAACATTTGAAATTGCGCAATGCGAAACCATCTATAAGCCTTTAAAAAACTGCAGGAAGGCAACGTCACTGACATTTTGCGAACTGGGCTCTGACTACACGTGCGTGCAGCACTTGATGAATAATAACACAGCGCTATGCAAAACAGCGACGGCTCATCAACTCGACCCTGTGAAGGTCATCGAAGATGGTCTCATAATTATTAACAACCAAATTGCCGAAGTCCAGGAAGGAGATAGTCAGCCAATTTTAATAAATGGTACCTACGTTTTGATATTCGATGAAAAAGCAAGGATCAACGGGACGATCTACACTAATGCCAAGCAGATCGCTCATTTAAGCCCGGAACCACCTAGGGTACAAGCAATCAATTTTTCGGAACACTTGACGATGCTCTCCTTACCATACCTAAACGAAGTCCATTTGAAGAATTTAGAACATATCGCAACCCTGAAACAGGAAGTAAAGTCACACAGTCTAATATGGCTTGCTTTGTTTTCCTTTAGTATTACAATGGTATTCCTAGGTGCCCTTATTTCAAAGTTAAGGAAGAAACGAAATGATCGCACCAGAGAGGGTCACAACAATGTCAGCTTAAAGGAACTAGATAGGGAGAAGTTCGTACAAGACCTCCTGAAAAGTCTGCAAACAGCTGCGGACAGCTCCGTTTAAAGGGGAGAGTAGTTAATGCACCGCACATTAACCCCACCGCTTAATCAACACCAACACCACATCCGCACCCGAATCATCATTTTCATAATTTCACAATGCACCGAACATTAACCCCACAGCGCAACCAACACCACATCCGCACCCGAATCAACACTTTTATTTAATCGACCTAGTTTATCCGCACCCGAATCAGCATTTGTTTAATTAATTATTTGACCTAGTTTAAGTTCATAATGTTTAATTCAATTTTAAGGAATAAAAATAAAGTCAGTTGCATTCTAGCAGCGGAACAAATTGGTTCTTTTATTTATACTTTGCCTTGCCCTCATTGATCGCCAAATCCATCTTCGCCGCCCAGGTCTCAATACTCAAGAACGCGCCAGTGGCATCACGCTGCATTCTGCCGGTTATGTCGATATCGTCGGTCGGCGTAGGCGAGTAAATGGACGGACTTTTGATAATAGTGCGTCTGGTGTTAGCTCGATGGAAGCGTTACTGATAGGGACCAATCAGTTGACGTACGGCAGATAAGATCTTGTAGGCGATGTTAAGAAGACTTTCTTCTGTAGTTGACGCAGTTCAGAGGGTCTCTTTTCTTGAGGATCGGGCAAACAATGCTGCGGTTCCATTCATCAGGCTTCCAGGCATACTCTCCTTCGACCATATTTTATTGATGAGTTGGTGCATGTTCTTAGCGAAGTCATCACCTGCCGCTTTAAATGGCTCAGCGGTAAGGCCATCTGCCCAGCGGCTTTATTGTTAGACTTAAGCTATCTTGTGGATATTTTGTCCGACATCGAAAGGATGCGATTGCAAGACACTGTCATAGACTTTGCCAACCGCGATTCATACAATATTTCAGAAGGGGCCCTGCTACCAGTATTAAATCCAGAAGAACAATAGCTGCTAGGAAGCCACCAAAGTACCGCTTCGTTTCAAATGTCTCGTATAATACCGCACTCAAGACACAATGGCCAAGGCTGAGAGAAAAGCTGCTTCTGACACCTTTGGGCTAAATATAAGAGAAGATCACAAACTTCTCCGTAGAAAAAATAAAATACGAGAAGTTCGTAGTTGAGTATAAATAGAGAGACTTCGCACCATCCTGTTGAAACGACCGATCTCGCGCTTCGTTGACGCACTGCACTGGAACTTCTTGATCAGCCAATAAACTACATTCTTTGAATTTCTTTATAGTTTCAAACTCAAATCTTAGATAGTAATTTATTTCACGATTACAATACGTAGTTTTAGACTATACCACTCCAGTCAGAATGACAAAAGATAATGACGCAGAGTGACATATATGTAATAACATTTCCAAATATGGCCGTATAGTTGGCTGTCAAAGTCAAAGTTCTATCATATCTGAATGACGTCCAAACAAAATATGCTTGACAACAGCTGCGACGAAGGAGCAGATGGTCGTAGGTATTTACCAAAATAATTAATGACATCATCCTAAAGTAGCCAGTTCATTAATTTCATACATTCCCACACAAAAAATCCTGTTCATTGACAATAGTCACTCGTAACAAAACAAAAATATTTGCCTTAACTTGAGACAAAAAATGTAACGCTACTGTGCTAATTAATTGCTATTCATAGTTCATACACCTGATGTACTGATGCGTAACAAGACTATTATTATGTGACCTTTGCGATACAAACTTATCGAAAACGTGACATCGCACAATTGAATTGCTTTGCAACAATTCTATTGACTGAACTTCACTTAGCGTTTGGCTGTCAACAGTTCAGTTATTAATTAATTTATGAATGTCAACAAATAACAAAAATGTTAAATGATTTTTAGACATGTCTATACGAAAATTGCGGTAAACCAGATACTCTCAAATGTATCTAATATACGAGTATATTAATGATTAAATTTGGTTGGAACGTGTATCTTTTTTGTTTCGAAAAATCTCACCTGAGCTAATCGACTAGGTATATCGGATTGTAGATAAGGGAAAAAAAAGTAATCTATGTTCGATTACAGACGTTTAATCTCTGATGGCATGCGTATGGGCTGCTATTTAAGATTACCTTGCAGATTAGTGAGAAAAGGTGTGTTTCGAAACGGACGTGAGTTATCGTCTTATAGAGGTAGTTTCTATTTCTATTTCAGTCGATCTAATCTATGGTATGTCATAAATACCTCGTAGAGTAGATATGTCAGACCAGGAAATGGGGGTGATAATTAAGAAATGATGATTCCTCATGATATGCCCTTAAGTCGGCTCTCACATTGAGGCAATAATCAATAAGCAACTGGCAATAGGAAACACGCAAAATTATCGCTCACAATTATTTTAGATTGAATTAGAGGTCTCACATCAAAGCAACTAAATATCACTCGAACGAAAAATGTTGCTGATTCCTTATTGGCAGTAGCTAAAGTAACTATAGTTGCTTATTGCTTGTTGCCTCAATCTGTGAGCCGCCTAAGAGCTATAGCTATACCTATACACGTTATGGGCTATTCTTGTTTTCCAATTTGATTCGGGGGTTTGTTTGAATCGCAGATCTATTGAATTTGAAGCAATTTCACTTGCTTCCTTGGTAAGATGATTTATAAGTCTTTTTGGAGCAAATTTTGTTTGCAATTTGGAAGATGAAACTTATTTGACTGCCAGTTGCAAGTCCCTAAAGTTACTATAAAAGTATTTGGTAACATTCAAACTGAACCTACATAGATTATCGCGCGAACTCTAAAGTCCAAGTTTGAATTTTATCTCATCATAAGGTTGTTGAACTAGCTGGGTATATCGACGTCATGCGATAACACTATCCTTCATTTAAATTGCTCTGATTTGCAATCAGTTAGCTTTTCACAATATCACGCCACCCTCATATTTTATCAAACAATATTGATTTATAAAAAAAAAATTGGTAGGCTTATTGCAAATAATTTCATTGATTGCTTCAATACCGTATTTTATAGCTTAGCTACTTGCTAAAACTGAATAATGATTCAACTTTATCTATCTGGTATGGAGTCATCGCGCAACTCATCCACAGCATAGCCATCCATGTCGTACAACTCAACTATTAGGCAACTGACCTTTAGGACAACTTATCCATTGCCGTTTAATCGAATTTTAATTATTGCATATGGAAAGGTTCTTAAGCAAAAAGTTGTGTCCTTATCGAAACCTGAAGTTCAGTTGCTTTTTAGATGCGCAAACCTATGCAAAGTTTGTTTGCCACAAGGACATTTTTGCCCGCGTTTTTACCAAACCCCTTGGCCTGGATTTGGACGTTTGGAGAGAGAACTGAATTGAAAAGCTTTCTCAGGACAATTAAATTCTCGGATGGTTGTTAAACATAAACGTTCGCGAGAGGTAACGCATGTGTAAAGAAGCTTAAGGTATAATTTCCGCCTTTCCGGTGGTTAAACCTGGGACCTCTTGTTAAGTCACTCGAGTGCGCTAACCACTAAGCCAATGCGCCGACAAATTGGATAGATATTTGTAGGTATGTACCTGCATATCTATGCTTCGTTTAACAGTTTTTAACTTTTTCTTATATATGTTTTCAAATGTCAGAATCGAAGGATTAATTGATTCTGATATTATCTGACCGAGAAACTTGAGATTGTGATTGCCGTTAATACATTTGCAGGCACAACTAAGCTGGAACTTTAAATTTTTAAATAATCTCTCAACATTCGGAAAGACTTAAACGGTTCACGAAGAAACTGCAAACTGTAGGTAGCTATACTAAATATTTTAACACATGGGAGTAAATCTATAGTCTTAAAGTACGATACATGAAAAAACCCGACTTACGCATGATTCTCTGACCCTGACGTTCGACGTCATAGATCAGGTTGCATGATATGTACTCGGCTAATTTGCTTCAAAGGCATGTATTGGCATGCGTATCTGAGCCATTTGTCAGACCTAAAATGGCATGTCAAAATGCTAAAATTGGCATCTCTTAAATTCGCCAAGTCGTTGCCCTTTTGGTACAATTATTTGGGTGGGTTTATTTATTTGCGCTGCGCGTGTGTTAGTAGAGTAAATATGTGCAATATGTATGCTAGATTGTGGACTCGTCGAACCTAATACCGCTCTGCTAGCGGCACGATATACAGTGGTGGGCATAAGTACTTTAACAAAACTAAAGTTAATTCTACTCATAATTTGAACTTAAGCTGCGATTACACGGTCAGTTTTTTCGAGTCATTTAAATGGCGCTCTGACGTAAAAATCGCGTCACAAAGCAGGTATTTAAATGTCGTTCTGTGTGATCACCATTTTTGGGATAACATTTTCGGAGCCATATAAGTGACTACCAAAATGTCGGACCAAATGACATGTATTTAGTGCCATTTAAATGGTGGAAAAAAATGGCCGTGTGATCGCTCTTCAAAGACGCCTAGGACAAATGACTAAACTTTTTGGCTGTGGCGTCATTTAAATGGCATTCCAACGGAAAATCCTTCGCAGTGTCCGTCATTTGATTTTGGGACACAAATGATGATGATAGTCATTTCGTGTGATCGCCATTTTTCCAATGACAAATCGTAGCTTAAATGTCGCTCTACTGCGACATTTTTTCCTGACGCCACAGCGCCATTTAAATGACTCAAAAAAATGGCCGTGTAATCGTAGCTTTACTTCATGTAATTTTGGCATCAATGGAAATGTCATTTAAATTCTAATACAACTTTTCTTAACCCATTAAGTACCCATTGAAAATTGAGAATTTTTGTGAAAGTCTACTTTTTTTTCCTCTCAAACAAAAAAGGTTTTGATCCAATCTTCAAACAATTCTAATAGTGACCGCAAACACTTTTTTCACAAATCTCTTCCCTAATATTTTTTATGATTTTTTGAAAATTGCTAAAAATGACTATTTTAGCCACCTTTTTGTCCTTTTCACATAAAATTTTTTGAGATCTACTTACTTATCGGGCTCCCGACCCGTGAAGAGTCTCTGCCTGAGACACTGCAGCCTTCCATCCTCTACGATCCCGGGCACGCTGCTTCCAATTATCCAGACCAAGCGCTCTGGCATCCGCGATGGCTTGGTCTTTGAAACGGAGGTTCGGTCTTCCTTGTCTTCTCGAACCTGGGGGCTGGGATTCGAAGACCCTCTTGGCTGGAGCATTATTGTCCATTCGCTCGATGTGGCCGAGCCAATGTAGTCGACGTGTTTTGGCTTTTTGGACTACATCCACATCTTGGTACAGCTCATAGAGTTCGCGGTTGTATCTTCTCCTCCATTCGCCCTCCTCGCACACAGGACCAAAAATCCGCCGAAGTATTTTTCTTTCGAAGGAGCCCAGTAGCATCTCTCCCTTCTTGCTTATCGTCCAGCACTCGGCGCCATAAAGCAGAACTGGCAGGATGAGGGTTTTGTAGAGCACACATTTCGTCCTTCGAGTTAGGAGTTTTGAACCCAGTTGTTTTGCCAAACCGAAGTAGCAGCGGTTTCCTAGGGTAATTCTTCGTCGGATCTCCACTAGGGTGTCATTCGTGGAGTTTACGTTTACTCCGAGGTAGGTGAACTCCTTAACTACCTCGAAATTATTGCTATCAATAGTGACGTTTTGTCCTAGGCGGTGGACAGATGCTTGTTTGTTTGTTGATAGCATGTACTTAGTCTTGTCCTCATTTACTACAAGTCCAACGGGTTTCGCCTGTTCTTCAATCGCCGTGAACGCTTCTATCACGGCACGCTGGGAGCGACCGATGATGTCAATATCGTCCGCATAGCCAAGCAGCTGGACGGACCTGTTGAAGATAGTGCCTTCCGTGTTGACACCTGCCCTGCGCACTATCTGCTCCAGTACGAGATTGAAGAAGTCGCATGATAGAGCGTCTCCTTGCCGAAATCCGGTGCATGTTTGAAATAGTTCGGAAGAGCTGCTTCCAAACTGCACGTTGCAGCGTGTGTTTTCCAGCGTCGCGCAACACAGCTGAATCAGTTTTGCCGGGATTCCGAATTCGGCCATCGCCATATAGAGCTCCTGACGATGTATGCTATCATACGCGGCTTTGAAGTCGATGAATAGGTGGTGAGTTTCGACTTGAAATTCGTTGGTCTTTTCCAAGATTTGCCTCAGTGTGAAAATTTGGTCTATAGTCGATCTGCCGGGCCGGAAGCCACACTGGTACGTGCCGATTAGTGTGTTGCAGAACGGTTTTAGACGTTCACACAGTACGTTGGATAGGATCTTGTATGCGACATTTAGCAGGGGTATGCCTCGATAGTTCTTGCAAGACATAGGATCGCCTTTTTTGTAGATGGGGCATATGGAGCTGATAGTCCAGTCATCGGGCATGTTTTCTTCCACCCATACTTGGTTGATGATTCGGTGCATGCTCCCTACCAAAACATCACCACCGTATTTAAAGAGCTCCGCTGGTAGACCATCAGACCCTGCGGCCTTGTTGTTCTTAAGCTTTTTTATAGCTAAGCCAACTTCTTCTATACTAGGTGGTGGAACTAGTTCTTCATTGACTGGACGTGGGTTCTCTTCTTGCCCTATCACTCTCTCTACATGATGCCCATTAAGCAGCTGCTGGAAATGCTGCTTAAACACATCTACTATTCCCTGCGCTTCGGTGACTAGGTTCCCTTCGCTATCTCGAAGAGCCTGCGTTCCGGTTTTGTAGCCAGCAGCCAGTTGCTTAGCTTTTTTATAAAACCTCCGGATGTTATTACGATCGCGCGACTCATCGATCTCCTTGAGCTGGGAAGCTGCGTAAGCCCTCTTCTTTCTACGCAGGATCTTCTTTTCCTCCCTTCTCCTGGCTCGATACTCTTCTCTCGCTGCCCTTGTTTTGCGCTGCAGCGCTTTCTTGTGTGCATCTTCTGTCACCTTTTTCCTGTACACGCATTCATCATCATACCACGGGCTCTTTCTCTGGGGTGGCTGGGACCCTACGGTGGTTTCGGCTACCTCCTTGATGATGTCGCGATACTGGCACCACTGATTGTTGGCGTTTGTGGTAGGTGAGTGCACAGAGGAGAGTATCGTACTCAGGCGCTCGCTGTAGGCTCTGGCTACTCCAGGTGTGCTAAGGCGTCCAACGTCGAATTTCTTCTTCTGGGAAGTTCGCAGCTTCTTTTCGTTGGACAGTCGAGCTCTGAATCTAGCCGCAACAAGAAAATGGTCAGAGTCGACGTTTGCCCCTCGGAATGTGTGCACGTCGAGGATGTTGGATGCGTGCCTCGCATCGATTAGCACATGGTCGATTTGGTTGGCGGTTCCACCGTCTGGAGAGCGCCAGGTTGCTGTGTGGATCCTTAGCCTTGGAAACCTAGTGCTACTTATCACCGTATTACGAGCTGCTGCAAAATCGATTAGTCGGTAGCCGTTGTCTGTTGTCGTTTCGTGGATTCTGTGCTTACCAACTAATCCGCCAAAGATGTTTTCCTTTCCGACTTTAGCATTGAAATCCCCGAGTACAACTTTTACATCATACTCCGGACAGGCTCCGTAGGCTCCATCCAGGAGGTCATAAAACTCCTCCTTGATAGGATCTTCTGCCTCGTCGGTAGGGGCGTGTGCACATATTAGGCTTATGTTTTGGAAGGTAGCTTTGATGCGGATCACAGAAAGGCGATCACTTATCGGCTTGAAGTCAATGACTTTTGTCCTAAGCCGATTTCCCACGACGAATCCGCATCCTAATACATGCAATCTTTTGTTGCAGCTGTAATAAATGTCGCAATCTTTTCTTTTCATCATACCTGATCCTATCCATCGTATCTCCTGGATCGCGGTTATATCTGCCTTGTACCGCGTGAGGACAGACTCAAGTTTTTGAGTAGCACCTGGGGTGTAGAGCGTTCGTACATTCCAGGTACATACTCTCAGATCGTAGTCCATTGACGTTCCGGGTCTGGTTGCCATTTGAGGAGTTCCATTATCCGAGGCTGGTTGTGTCTCTCTCATAACTACTGGTTTTTTCCATGGTCGGGAAGTTACCCCGACGGCACAACCCCCAACCTGGAGGACCAGGCCCTTGTTTTGACCCTAGGACAGCGGGCCGGAAAAACCGATGCCAGTAACCCATTTTGGGATATTCGCGCTGCCGTTGACCCATATTGAGGGCTCCTCCGCCACCAACTCTTTTCCAACACCCTGGCTCAGTATTGGAGATCCCCATAGACCTGGTATCCAAATATGTCGAAGCAGCTCATACAGGGATTACACTTTAGTTCGACCTGACCGGAACTGTAGACGCCACCGTTGATTCCATCTAGGGAATTCATCCGCTGCCGCCTGAAACAAGAGGAAGTGTCTTAGTGCGTAGACACTCCTCCCCCCCTCTCTCGTTCGCTGCCACCAACGACCTTCCACAGGGGTTGGTTACCCCATCTCCAGTCGAGGTACTAGGCACCCACCAGTCACCAACGTGGAGGTGAGAGTAGGAGTTGGTAGTGAGAGGCTAGAGTGGGAACGCTTGTGTTCTCATATAATCGCATCACTACCCTTAAACCGGCATCAGAGATCATCCCATTCAAAAATCATAAAAAATATTAGCGAAGAGATTTTTGAAAAAAATTGTTTGCAGTGATCGATAGGCCAAAAAAAAAATTCAAAACCGCCTGGCATTGCCCGTGCATTGGAATTGTATTGCTTAGGTCTTAGATAATAATGGTCTTTAGTAAAATGCCATCAATGTTATCAAAGGACACGATAGTGCCCAGCCAAGTTCTCTAGTAAGGGCACATACCCTTTTAATAAATAAACTCAGACTTTGGAGGGACATGCTGCCCTCTGAAACCCCCCTGCTTGGGTTTCTGTCAGATTTGAAGTATGTGTGAAATTGGATATATTGAAGTTTTTTTTTGCAGTACAAACTCCCATCTACTCCAAAATCCAACAGAAACGCCAAGCGGGGGGTTGCAGGGGGGCGACTAAGCCCCCCCCATACTTATTCCACTGTCTATGCATTTCCACTTACTATTTTGAGCTTTACTGCTTGTCAAAAAAACGAACCCTGGACAGGAAATAACACCCAAAATGACGAACAATTTTGCAACAACAAATTGTACGAGTTTTTTTTGGCGTTATTTCCAAATCGATTTGGGCACTATTTCCTTGGGCGTTATTGCCTAACGCCTGCTAGATCCTGTGGTGCCATACACTGGGGAAAACTCCACTTTTGAGCAACCTATACCCGCGACCCACTTAATGGACAAGCGGACCATTGAAAACGAATGAATGATTATCGAGCGTCTACTGTGTTTCAATAAAATGCAGTTTAGCATACCCGAAACCAACTACACTCTAGCTACTGCAGAACTGTACCACTGATGTATCAGTGATTTTCATGGAAAATAAATATGATTTCTAGCAAATAAACAAATTACTTAACTGCTGTCGCCTGTCTGAGACATTATCATATTATTTATCTCCTGATGCTGTAGCTGGCGGCGCGTTACCGTTGGACAATTTGAAAAAGGCTCCAAAAAAGGTCGTCAGAGCCAAAAAAAAATTCGTCCCACTCAATTTAACGAAAAAAAAAACTGCTTTCAGGTTTAAATTACAGTTTATTAATAAAAAAAATAAAAGATAATTTAGATGAATCTTCTTTTGTTTTGTTGGTCTTAAATCAGGGGTGGTTTAGAAAATTCGGAAATGAAAAGCCGAAAGCAAAATGAAAAGCCGAAAAATCGAAATTTCCATTGCAAAATCACCAAACCTATTGAACTTAAATTTTGGGAGAATCTTCGTTATTGACCAAAAGGAGTTTGTGTGAAGTTTGGTCCAAATTGGGCAAAGGGTAGTGGCACCTTTCATACAAAAAAAATCTTAAAAATCGTAGGTATATCTCGAACACCACAGAATATACATAATATCAAATTTTAAAAAAATTTTACGGCGTATATCTCAAAAACCACTGAAAAGATTGAGCTCAAATATTGAGAAAATCTTTGTTATTGGCTCGAAGGGGTTTCTGTGAGATTTAGTAAAAGCTGGATAAAGGGGCGTGGTATCTCCGATATAAAAAAAAATAATAATTTAAAAAGTTGTAAAATTGTTAACATTGATGGGCATTGTCCATACAAATTGGAATAGGGTGAGACTGGAAATCGGGGAATGGCACGACCGACCCATACAAGTTAATTAAAATAAATTTTGTAAAAAAATAAAATAAGAAACATTGAATTCATTTGAATTATACGAACGAGTTTCATTTAACTACCAAACGTTCTTTTCTTTTTTAAAAATGTTTGGGCGTTATTGAGAAATAAATTGAAGCTTTGAAATGGTGTCGCAATGTCGCCTGTATTTGTGAAAGGGATCCAAAAAACCCTTATTTCGAATTGTGGTCGCCACGCGTCAGTAGTCGCCATTTGGCGACTTATGTCGCCCATCAGTAACACTGGCTGGCGCTGGCATGCTCCGGAGAAGCCAATGCTCCTCTCTCCTCTAGCAATAGAGCAATACTGTTATAAAAAAAAATCTGAGTACCTATCACCTTTCTGAATTTATTTTTCTATCTACTCGTTTATTATGTTGGCTGGGATACAGTATCTACATTTTTTTTAAAAAAAGCAAACAAGTACGTTGTATTATAATATCAATCGCGGAGAAAATCCCCCAGTAAGCATGAATGTAAAAAAAGACAGTCTAAACCTACCGTGTTCTTTTCCTGAACTAAGTGCAAAGTGCAACCGGTAGGTATGCATTAATCTAGACTCAGGTTGGGTATTCCATCACCTCCCCTCTGCTACCATGAATATTCCGCAAAAATGATTTTTAGTAGCCAAAATGTCCAGGGCTATTGGTTATCAGCAAATATAATAATTCCAAAAACCTGTTTATTCCTATAGAATGATACGCATTTATAATCATTTCCTATTTGACTGGCTATAATCTGAATTAACATTAAAATCTTGTTGGCTATATACACATTCAAGTAAAACTGACAACTGCCTCTACGGGTATTGATAAATTGCGATTATCGCGTCAGTGTTAGACATTCCTAAACAATAGTCACACCATATCGCCTCAGACGCGGAACATTGCAAAACGTCAATTATCCACAAATTGACACATAAAAGTTTTGATTAAATACAAAGCACAGCTCGTCTCGCGTGGATGAATTTTTTCCCCCAAAAATATACCAATTAGTCTGCTATTGGAAGTGTAAATAACCCCTGTAGCTTGTAGGTACATTTTTGATGTGATTTTCCCTTCCCCCCCGTGATAACAGATATCAGCTATTCCGTCAGTCCGCGATCCAGATCCAACCATTGTGTTTACGTTTACAATATCAGTTTGCAATCAATTCACCTGTCGTCGCGTCGTCGTTGTCGCTTTTACAGCTGTTTCCCATTGAAGAGCTCTCGGTCTCGTCCGTCACTACCATCAGCTAATTAAAGTTCGTATTGTAGTCGGTGCGTCGTTATCGTTACAGTACAGGTGTAAATACGCACCTTGACCGTGAGAGCGAAAGTGTTTACTCAGTGTATAGTGTACAAACTGTTTACACTGAGACTGAGTGCTTAAAGTGTCGTTAAGCGGGTTTTAATTGTGATTATCTGTCTTAATTCCGCAAACATACATAAATCGCGTTAGAGTATCATCATCTGTCAACCGGTTAACGTGAATCGGTTGCCTAGCTGGAGCACAAACCCCCTCGCGTTGAAAAATTGCGTTGGCTAATTGAATTCGGTGCGAGCGCTATTTAATTTAATTCGTCCAGCAGTGCATCGGGTTCGGGATTCTAATCAAAATTGGCGAGGTTAATTTTTTAGTACCATGTGTAGTGTGCGCTGATTATTTTAATTAAAAAATTGATTTAGTGTGCTATTAGTCAGTTGATCGCGAGTGATAGAGAAGATTTTTTTTATTTGTTTTAATTCCGTTTCTGATTGCATTTGGAATTGGAAGAGACGAGACCAAAATTTCAATGCAGTAGCAGTTACTTTTATATTGAAAAGGTAAACGCGTGATATCACAGTACAGGGTAATGTGCTGGCATGTCAGTGGGTGGTGGTATGTTCAGCGGAGGCCATTTGTATTGGAAAATTCCCAGTCAATGAATGGAAAATTTCTGAAGTTTTTGTGGGGAAGGTGCATCATTGCAAAGCAATTAAAATAAAATTGGAATTTGTTTCCTTGAAAAGGGCATGCTCCATAGTGGGGCGCGGTCATGCTTGGTGGATCAAAGAATTTGGGATTTCAAAGCCAAAGTTTTTTTTTTAAGGTATTTGGTAAAACCTCTTTGGCAGTGTTGTAACTGAAGTTAACTGGTGAAGTTAGGCTGTAAGCTAGATAGTGATATAGCAGTGATATTTATTGTACTGAGGTTATCAACGATCTTATACATAGACGAAAAGTCAATGGACTTTTGCCAACTTTCTGTGAGTTGCACAATTCCTCGTTTATACCATCTGGACCTGCCTTTATCGCCGAAAAACTGAAAATCGTGCTAATTTACCGATTTGTAAATTTTTCCACGCAAGGAGTTTTAAAGGGAACGACACAGGTGGAAGTCTGGTGACGCAAAGTCAGGTGAGTGGGGCAAATCATCTCATCCAAACTTCAATAACTTTCGGTGGATGATCAAACTTGAGTGTCGTTATGGAACACAATTTCTTTACGATTGACGAACTCTGGACATATCTGGAAGATGGATCAACATCAGAATTGACTGTTTGATTCCTTGGTTGGACAAAACAGACAAAATACAATAAAAATCACACTAACAGCATTTCGATCTCATTTCTTGGGACCAAGACCGCAAAACCTTAGGCAATCAATTTCTCATAGGTAACCGGTTATTACTTACTTACTTAGGCGGCTCTACAGTTCGGAGTGAACCGAGGCCTCAGCTAACATGCCTCTCAAGTCAGCCCGCTCCTTAGCTAACTGCCTCCAGTTGCGCACTCCTATAGTCGGTTGAGGTCGCCTTCGACTTGCGCGCGCCACTTAAGGCGAGGTCTTCCTCTACTGCGTTGTCCCTCCGGGTTAGGTTCGAAGACTCTACGAGCCGGAGCATTTGTTTCTATCCGCTCTACATGTCCTAGCCATCTTAAACGGCTTACTCGCAGTTTTTTGACCAGGTCGATGTCGCTGTACAGCTCGTATAGTTCGTCGTTGAATCTCCTTCTCCACAGTCCATCAACGCAAACGGGACCGAAAATTCTACGAAGAATCTTTCTTTCGAAGCGACCGAGGATATCTTCATCCGCTTAGATAGAGTCCAAGCTTCAGCGCCGCATAAAGCAGGACTGGAATGATTAAGGTCTTATACAGAATCTCCTTATATAGTTGCTCGGAATAGGGCTCTACTACTCAATTGCCTTCTTAGCCCAAAGAAACAGCGGTTGGCAAGAGTTATTCTTCGTTTAATTTCTTCTGAGATGTTGTTGTCTGAATTTATAGCAGAGCCGATACTTGGTTTTGCCCTCGTTGACCGCTAGACCCATTTTAGCCACATCCGTTTTTATACTAGCAAACGTACTAGTGACAGCCGGTTATTAGTTACCTAAAAAATGATCGTTTTCCCCAAGTTCTATGAACATATCGGAGATGTTTAGTTTATACCCTACCGGTTACGGTCAAATAGGTCAAATTATAACCTCCTTGCTCCTTGAGTTAATGGGAAACCCAAATACATTATCGAGCTTGCTCCTATGTATCGCAGTTTCTTCAGGTTTGTGATGATGAATGAATGTGAATGAGGGCATTCAAAGTTCGTGCAATGTGGGGTTTGGGGTTTGGCTCAATCTTTGCCTTTTGCCTTTTATTTGTGGTCCTTCTGAAGAGTATCATCACCGTAAACTTTTCTAAAGCTTGACTTGGATTTTTCCCTTTCGGAAGTAAGGCCTCCGCACACGGCTCATATCGTCATCGTAGCGTATGTGGTGCGATGTACGAGAGGCATACGATTTGTTGTCGCACACTTGTATTTGAGTGTAGAACCGCATACGACTCGTCTACTATGCGTAAGGCTAGCAGCACATTGGATAGGATTTCGTACGAATTTCTCTTATGCGAACAAGCGTACAATCACGAACATACGCACGAACAATCCCGACCTTGCAAGTAGTATAGGAGCGTGCGTTGCGACGTCCGAATACTTGTTGGGATTTTTAGGCTAGCGATTTCGTACGAATTTCTCTCATGCGAACATGTACGCATACGCGTTCGTGCATTGAAACATTAAAATTAGACTTTTATAGAAACAAAAGGGGGTATGGGATACGGGGCACTGTCTATTTTACAGAGAAAATCGTATTCAGTGTGGGCACTCTCTTCGTACGACCATATTCATACGTTTACGTACGATTCTAATTCATATCCAATGTGCGGCTAGTCTATCGTCGCAGCATGCATGCTACATGATGACTATCGTCAAGCAGTGTCGGCCGCTTATCGTCTTTGTACGAGTACGCTTGGAGTTTGTTTACATTTTTCAATGCCTAGGTACCTACGTATTTTATTTTAAAACAAGTAAAAGTTTTATCATCGGCCTGGCCGATGCTTTGATACCCTCCACTGCATAAAAGTCATGCAAAATGTTTGCCGTGCGAGTTAGTATGTGTCTAATATTAGTTTTGTATGGTAGGTAGCATAACTACTTTACCGACATAGACAATTTTCAATACCAACCTGACGACGGTTAAAAAAAAGTCCTCTCACAAAATTTCATTCACCTAAGTCGATTCGTTTGGACGCTATCGTGCTTTCAACAGACAGACAGACGGACAAACAGACAGACAGACAGACAGACGGACATGGCTAAATCGATTCAGAATGTGATCCTGATTCAGAATATATATACTTTATAGGGTCTCCGGTGAATCCTTCTTGGCGTTACAAACGTAATGGCAAAGTGAATATACCTTCCTGTGGAGGGTATAAAAAATGTCATTCGACATCTTTACGCTTTGTATTTTGACGATTGGAAATTGCGTCGTGTGCGGTTTAATACTCGTATCGTTATCGTAGCTGTACGGCAAATTCATGATGTGACGATGACGATACGAACCGTGTGCGGAAGGCCTAAATGTCAAAATTTCACACTTTGCTCTTCCAGTCTTTAACCTGTTGCAAAAACTGCAACAAAATATTAATAATTATTTAATGGTATTCCAACAACATAGAAGCGCTTTGTATATTACTTTAAAAAAAGGCGACATGACTTTTCCGAACATCCATTAACACAATATAACACAGCCACTTTAAAATACTTACATTACTTACGATCCCGTGCACGTTGATTTCTGTTGTCTGAATCAAGCATTTTGACATCCATGATGGTTTGTCGTCTTGGGGGCTGAGATTTGATGATCCTCTTAACTGCAGCGTTATTGTCTATTTGATCGATGTGGCCTATGTGGATGTGGTTGACCTGTCTTAACTTTTTAGACTACTATTATGTACTATCACTTCTTTGTATAACTTCGCGATTATATTTTCTCCTACATTCTCGGATAGGACCGAAAATCCGTCAAATAATTATTAAGCATTCAAATGAGCCTATTGTCAGCTCACTTCTCGAGCTTATCTTCCTGCATTCTGATCCAGTATTTGGCGTTTTAAAGCTTCTTTTTAAAAATGCAATAAAATGAAGTTAAATGTTTTCCATTTATTATTGTTTTCTTAGTAAGAGCAAACATTCCCATCAATTATGGAACATAACGTCGTTCAAGTGGCTGCCTCGACTGGCTTCGCAGTAGCGCATTCTGTCACTTCAATTTTACAAGACCTTGTTGATGGTTTCGGGCTGTAGTTGACGGATTACTTGGATGATATTGGCCTTAAGTGCTTCAATCGTTTCGGATTGTTGGCATAATATCGGTTCTTCACGGTTCCCCACAAAAAAAAAAGTTCAAGGGGGTGAAAGCGCAGCTCCGAGGCGGCCAATTGACATCGCCAAGACGGCCGTTAGCACGATTTTGGAATTTGGTGCGCAAAAGATCGATTGTGGCATGCGCTGTGTGGCATGGCGAGTCATCCTGCATGAACCAGAGGTCATCCAAATCCATGTCTTCAATTTCAGTAAAAAAATTGTTAATATAGCTCTGTCCACCGCTGACCGAAACGTTGTTTTCAGCCTCATTTTCGAAGAAAAATGGTCCAATGATGCAACAATTCCACAATCCGCGCCAAACTGTCGCTCTCTGCATCTCATCTGCATCGCTCCGCACTGCATAAAACTCATGCAAAATGTTTGCCATGCGGGTTAGTATGTGTCTAATATTAGTTTTGTATGGTAGGTAGCAGAACTACTTTACCGACATAGACAATTTTTAATACCAACCTGACGACGGTTAAAAAAAGTCCCCTCACAAAATTTCATTCACCTATGTCGATGCGTTTGGACGCTATCGTGCTTTTAATAGACAGAGATATATGGGTCAAATATTGGCTTTGTATGGGAGGTAACAGAACTACTTGACCGACATGGACCATTTTTAATACAAACTTGAAGGCCACAAATATAAGACCTCTCATAAAATTTCAGTTGCCTAAGTCGATTCGTTCGGACGCTATCGTGATTTCAACAGACAGAGAGAGACATGGGTCTAATAGTGGTTTTGTATGGGAGGTACCAGAACTACTTTACCGACATAGCCCATTTTCAATACCAACCTGGCGACAGTAAAAAGAAGTCGTTTCACAAAATTTCATTCACCTAGGTCAATTCCTTTGGACGCTATCCTGCTTTCAACAGACAGACAGACAGACGGACATGGCTAAATCGATTCAGAATGTGATCCTGATTCAGAATATATATACTTTATAGGGTCTCCGGTGAATCCTTCTTGGCGTTACAAACGTAATGGCAAAGTGAATATACCTTCCTGTGGAGGGTATAAAAACGCATTGCTTGGGCTCCAAAGACCACGGCACACTATACACTTTGGAAATAAGTTTTCAAAATTTCCCAACGTTGTTCAAGCGTAAAGCGCCTCATATCGTTCCGCGGAGGTATGGTACTGACTTTCACTTCAGACTTAGAGCGGGAAACCGCTGTCAGTGTCAAAATAACCTATGATTAAAAACGAACCACAAGATGGCCGAACCTGTATATATCGTAAAATAGTCGCGGGATAGAAGTTTTGAACCTATTTATTTTGTGAAACAGAAGTCGTAAGGGGTAATTTTTCGCTTAGAGTTGATGTCTACTCCGAGATAGAACTCCCTAATTCTGTCGAAGTTGCTGCTAATATAATAAGGAAGTTTTTTGTCTTCGACGATGAACAGAATGTTGTTTGTCGTTGAATGCATTTATTTAGCTTATTATAAGCACATTTTTTATACCCTCCACAGGAAGGTATATTAACTTTGCCATTACGTTTGTAACGCCAAGAAGGATTCACCGGAGACCATATAAAGTATATATATTCTGAATCAGGATCACATTCTGAATCGATTTAGCCATGTCCGTCTGTCTGTCTGTCTGTCTGTCTGTCTGTCTGTCTGTCTGTCTGTCTGTCTGTCTGTCTGTCTGTCTGTCTGTCTGTCTGTCCGTCTGTCTGTCTGTCTGTTGAAAGCACGATAGCGTCCAAAGGAATTGACCTAGGCGAATGAAATTTTGTGAGATGACTTCTTTTTACCGTCGCCAGGTTGGTATTGAAAATGGGCTATGTCGGTCAAGTAGTTCTGTTACCTCCCATACAAAACCACTATTAGACCACGTCTCTCTCTATCTGTTGAAATCACGATAGCGTCCGAATGAATCGACTTAGGCAACTGAAATTTTATGAGAGGTCTTATATTTATGGCATTTAAGTTTGTATTAAAAATGGTCTATGTCGGTCAAGTAGTTCTGTTACCTCCCATACAAAGCCAATACTTGACCCATATATCTCCGTCTGTTGAAAGCACGATAGCGTCTAAACGAATCGACTTAGGTGAATGAAATTTTGTGAGAGGACTTTTTTTAACCGTCGTCAGGTTGGTATTGAAAATTGTCTATGTCGGTAAAGTAGTTCTGCTACCTACCATACAACACTAATATTAGACACATACTTACTCGCATGGCAAATATTTTGCATGAGTTTTATGCAGTGGAGGGTATCAAAGCATCGGCCAGGCCGATGATAACAATTTTACTTGTTATAATTTATAGCTAGCTCACTTTTACTTTTACACGCAAAACTTTTATACTCACTTTTGGCTTTGTTATACTCACTTCCCAAAAAAATACGCCAATTGTAGTCCTTGTTTACTTCAATTCCAATCAATCGCCGTAAAAGTCGCTTCTGACGACATGACTTGAAATGGAGGTGAGTCTCGAACTGAGAATCAGAATTGTTTCAGGGTGAAATTTTTGTCTTAATTTGCCTAAAGTCCACATGCATCCATGGTCATGTTTTATAGCCTTTTTATAGCTAAGATAATTTCTTCTATATTGGGTCATGGATAGGGTTTTTCTTTGACTAGAAGTGCATTCGCTTTATGTCATATGACATAATGCATGATGTTGATGTCCATTTAACAGATGCACAAAGAGAGATGAATTCTCTGTGCTCGGCTGAATAGGAGCAATAATTCTCGATCTCCTTGGGTTGAAAGACTGCCTGTCTTGTCTAGTCTATGCTTCCTTTCCTAGTCAGTATTTTTTATCATCAGAATATCAGTGTATAATCATCTTATTGCGCTGTACTTAGAGAGAACCTCAAAGACAAAGTCGATTCGATTGAATTGTGTCATTTTCGGGAAGATTTGGCGTACATTATAACAAGTCCATATGTTGCTACCGAAAGTAGACGATAAAGACGTTGTTCCTTCATCTCTGCAGATACCCAGCATTAACATAAACCAAAGGTTATTAAACAACCTTTATAAACCTTTTGGACTTTTCAGCTTTTCAATCTTGGGTACCTACTATAATGTCCGTACCTTTGCTTACCAGTAACTTTATTTAGCTACTTCATAGGTTTCATAAACAATTGGAAAACCAATTATGAGACTAATCGAATTGAACAAATATTCATACCACTGTAACAGTGTCAACACACTAACAAAAAAAAAATAATGTAAATGAGCACGTACCTACTAACACCCAACACATTGTATAAATAGCTTGCGGCCGTAATCTCATGTGCTCTGAAACAATTGCGAATAAATGAGAAAATCAAATCAACGCGAAACATGATGTCTTTCTGTTGATTTTACTGAAAGCCATATGTAGTATTGTAACATTGTATGTAGCTATTTTCATACAGTTCACAACATCGTTGAAAAGGATATAAACGATGTAGATATGCTTAAGTGGGATGTTGGTAATGGTTGTGTGGTTGGAAAGTTCAAAATTTGAAAAGTTTCTGCATATGACATTTGCAAACTACTTGCCGTGAAGGAGGATTATTATGTAAAGAGGTGCGACCGCATTTTTATCCTTATTCGATCTCATCTAAAATGAAAATTTTGCATTTTTGCGTTAGACTAGTTTTTTTTTAGAGAAAACTCTACAATAAAATAAGGCATATATAATCATCGAGAATATATTTTTATGCAATTACTGCAGAAGAAGAAGGCACATAGCGCAATCTGTAAATCAAATCTATACATAGATATAATAAAACTGTAGGAATTTTCTTTGTCCTTTAAAAACGTAAAAACTACCGGACATAATTTCGATGAAACTTTTTTAAAATGTTTCTTAAGACTGTGGCACTGCTATAGGCTATGTCGTTTATAGCCACGTCTTTTGGAACAGTTTTTAGCCAAAATGGATGACAAACAAAACGACAAACAAAAACAAAACCACAATTATTGTGTTGAATCTTTTAATGCAATATTATGTATTTAATGTTCATGTAACACTGAACCTAAAGTAAAATGAAAAAAAATTATCCAAAGGTGTGAATTAATTACAATAGACTAGGCGCCATTACCATAGCGGGACCATCGCCATCCCTGGGAACCTTTACTGTACAAAACATAAGCCAATTCGCCCAAGCACTTAATTTCTCCATACAGAACCTAAAAATGGTTTCAATTTTGTTTGATCAACCACCCACTTCCAAATTGTCGAAGAAGTACCTTCCAAGGTATGTACTTCCTTCTCTTCCGAGCAATAGATTGGCACTCACAGAGAAGATGAGTTATATCATCTGCAACTAATAGGCCCTCACAGTATCTGCACGTATTCATATTCTTTATAAACCGAATCTCTTAGCATGCTTCCTCAAAGGCAATGCCTAGAGACTATCGCTATTCGTAACATTGATCTACAATTTTAGGCTGGGGTTCAGGTGCAAGCGAATTTTACTCGCACGAACTTAGCGAATGTAAGTGAATAAAACTCGCGCGAACAGAGTGGTTCTGGTGCCAGCGAGTTTACTCAAGCGAAGTAAGCGAATTTAGTGGGAACGAAACATTTATCTGCAGGAAGTACTACTAAGTAGTGGTGTTTTGAGTGTTAATGATTTGAGAAAGTTTTATATCATGTCTCCCAACTCCCAAGTCTTTTTAGTCTGAAACTCTACTCAATGTCGGATTTTGTATTGTATAATTAAAAAATATAGGGATCATTTTTTCTACTATATTTTGACAAGTATAGAAAATCAGTACACAAGTAAGCGAAGCACAAATCCTACTTAACAATTTTGAATTCGCTTTGCTCGCGCGAGTAAAATAGAAATGAAACTATCGCACATTTTACTCGCTTAAGGTGCCTGTCCATTTGTGAGTAATAATTTCAAGATTTTAATCTCGGGAGTTCTTTGATAACATTTTGAGAGTAGATTCCCTGAGAGTACTCTCATAACCGTGTCCACTTGATATATTTCGTCTGCTAGTTACCAGTTAAAATGTATTTTTACAAGCAAAAGGTTACCGCTGCGCAGGACTGTTCTTAACTAAAATAATGATGCAAAAAAGAAGTGCTGGTATTGCTTGTGAGTGTGTACTGGTAATACTATGAGTTGATTTATTTTCTCCGATACCCATTGTTTTGACATGTCAAATCTCGACAGCTGCTCCCAAAATACGAACCATGTTGGAATTTTGCGAGCTAATCTCCGATAGTGACCAGAACATGTGTATGTGTCCACTTGCGAGTAACTTTCAAAAGGCTCGAATCTCGAGAGTAAAAAGTTAACTCTCCGCGAACTACTCTCAGGACTATGTCCACTTGCGAGTTTGCTCTCGAGAGCTGCTTGAGAGCTGCTCGCAGCATTTTTGAGAGCTGCTCGCAGCATAACTACAAACTACAAACTTGTAGTTATTTAATGCCACAACATAGGAAATGCGGACTTTTAAATGATTTCAGCGAACTTTGCGAATTCGCGCGAGTGATTAGCTATTCTCCAGATTTTTGCCGATCTAATTCAGGCCACAAGGACCATGTGCGCATGTGCCCTTCTATATATACGATCATCTTAGGTCTGCCCTATTTATGGTCTTTTCGAGAATAATTCGCTTCGCCACAGGTATTGGAAGTCTTAAGACTTAACTACATTCGGGAAAAAGTCAAAAAGTGAAAAATTGCAAGCTCTCACACAAACGCAGTTGCCCCCTTCTCGTAAGAAATTTATTTAAAAAGCTTGCTCTGACGCGAAGGTAAACCCAAACAAAACACGGCCATTTTGTGGAAATAGGTTCTTTTCCATGGCATTTTGTAGGTACGTTTCCATGGTAAAACGTAAACAAAAATGCGACATTCTTCAGAGCCCTTTATTTGGGAGATCAGTAATTGGCGCAAACTTTTTTGTGCATGTAGTAGTTTTTTTTACAGATACAGAATTGAAATGGTGTGGAAAGGGAAAAAACATTTTCGTGCAAGTACTTTACTTTGTGCTGAATGTAGTTTAGCCTTTATTCCCTGAATTATTTCATTGTACGTGGACGCTCTGCTCCGTTTTTTGTCAGAACGTCGGTCCTTTCGTTTTTCTATCACAGTGTCCATGGTGAGCCAATACAATTTATCATGATTCTGGCTTCTGAGAATAATTGTGCTGCAGCTCCTGATAAGTTCCGATTTGTTATGCTAAGACTATAGCGCCTTTAGCGCAGCCTGATTATATCAATGTAGATAAAGATATTCTTTTTGGATATTAATCCCATTTTAAGTAGTTCCGCATGTTTAAGTACAGGAAAGACTTCTGGCTACACTGCATGTGTGCGGAAGTGTCATGGGAATGTAAGTTCATTTATATCTTCGTACTCTCACAACATTTTTGGAACCATCCGTATAAACCCAAAATTTCATTTTCATTCGAAACTTTATTCCTTTATTTTGCCAAATCCTCTCTTTCAGGGTATTGTAGTTCGTACGGTATGTTGAAGTCAAGTGCATTAAGACTTTCATCCTCTTTGTCAGGGGTTTTGCAGAATGATGTATGGAGCTATATGTCCTACATATCCGGTTTTGCGCGGTGCCGAAGCGTAAGGATAATTATAAACTTTTTCATGGTATCTATTTCAAGTGATCAAAATAAAACTCAAAATTGGAATCACCCCAATTTGGAATTTTGGTGTGACGTACATCTTCATAAACCATTTACGTTGAATTATGGAATATTCTCAAGCATATGAGTAACAAACGGCCTAGCAGTGAACATTCCCCACTTCACCCGATGTGTCGGTAAATTTTGCCTTAGCGAAGCAATTGCTGGCTCGTTACAAAAAGTAGGTTAGGTTAGGTTAAAGTGTCTGTCATCATGCGCCAGCACACTTAGACCAGTATTAGGTCAATTGTGATACGATCTGTATCATATATTTCTTCACGCCTATTTGTTAGAACCAGCTTTTAATGAAGCGTAATAAACTCCTTACCGTTATTAATGAGGTTCCCAGTTTCTCGCTAAGCTCCTAAGTGGAGTTTTTTTTTCCTGAGAGAAAGCAAGGCAGGAGCAGACAAGGCGAGGGACCAGTTTCCTCCTCCTCCTCATCTCTACAGCTTCTACAAAAATCATTTAAGGGAACACCAAGCTTGGTTCCGTGCCTACCTATCAGTCAGTGTCCAGTAATGACACCTATTATACTTATACTCGTAGCGCTAATATGACGCCTATTTAGAGAGATCCAACAAGCGTTTCAGATCCAGCTTTGGCCAAATCTGCTTTGTCGCTAGATATGTTGTACCGTTTTCCCATCTAAGATTTGTTTTCTTAAAGGCGTCTAGCTTTAATCTAAGTTTACATGTAGCAATTGGTATACTTATGTTAGCTTTGTCAGGTAGCAAAAGTACAATTGTTCCACTTCTGGCGAGTTCATCGGCCTACAATTTCCTGGAAAATCTCTATGCGACAGCACTCAGAACAGGTCAATATTGAACTTCGTCTCTACCATATCTAGGAGAAACGAGCGGCAATCTTGGGCTACTTTCGGTTAGTTGTTGGAGAACGATTCCAAGGATTTGATAGTTGCTTGACAATCTGAAAAGTTACGGATATCCTTAGTATAGATATTATATAATACCTTCTTCTTGAGCCATCAGGATAGAGCCTCTTTAATCGTCATTATTTCACGCCTAGAAAACGCTACAATGATTAGGAAGACGGAAGGAGAGACTGCGATTGAGTCTATCAGAGAAAACACCACAACCAGGCACCGACCCCTTCGTCAGTTTTCGAACCGTGCGTCGGTATAGAAGTGAACTGAATTGTCCTCAAGAAAAGCCTCTCCCTTTCCTTCCAAGAAAAACCTGGGGAGATGGTGGACTAGAAGTTTTTGTCAAAGTTTAACTTGGGAGTAGAGTAGTCGTCTTTTCCGAATCCATTTCGAATTTATTCAGTATAGAAGCGTGTCCAAAATCTTTACTAGACCACTGCGATTCTGACTTTCAAAACGAACGGCTAAATTAGCAGCAATTTGTCAGCTAAAAATGTCAAGAGGTGGATGGAACAAGATGTCCATTGCTGTAGAAGGTATTGTGCGAAGTGATCCACTGATTCACATGCAGGCTGATCGTTGGACTTTGCATAAATAGCTATGGTCTTATCCAGTGTAGTCCACCAAACAACCACTCCGTACGTGAGTGTTGGTCTTATAACTGAAATATAGAGCCAATGAGTTACTCGAGATTGTAAATGAATTATACGAGATTGTAAGCCTCATGTGTTACCAATGACTTTTTTTTGCAAGAGAAAAGCGCGACAGTAGCTCTACTTTTTTTTATTACCAATACACTCATTCCGTTGATCTCTAAGAGCTGGCTATCACCTTTTCTTTTCGCAAAACAAAATTTATCAAATTGTCTCACATTTATTTTTGATTGATTGCGTTGTCTATTCTTAATATATTTATGCTTGCACTTAACAATCTTCTTTTTATATTTATTTCTAGCTATAGCATAGTCTGTCCAGTCTTCTACTATCGCTAAAAATTGCTTTTGATCTTTTAATCATTTTCTGTTTTGTTAAAGACAGTTGAACCAGACATTTGCACTTTATTTTCTTTTTTTGTTTTTTGTTGCACTATAAATTTTATAATTGTATTAGTAAGATAATCAACAAAGGAATTAGTTTCTGTTTTAATATTCGCTATCAATTCGACATCGTTATTTTTTGCAATTCACTTTGAAACACTGTTTTTCTATATTTAAGTGACCTAAAAGACTCAACATTGCGTTTTAGGTTATTTTTTATATTCATCTCAATGATTATCTACGTTTCATGGTAACTTATTTTAAGATTTTTGTCAACCGATACTTTCAGGCATTTGTCATTGGTAACAAGTAGTGGAGCGCTTATTTTTATTGCAAACAAGTGGCAGCAAACCCGGCCACTTGCATGAAAGTAATCCATTTGTGGATCATTCAGCAAACTGGTCACTCGTCCTTTCTAGATAAAATGGATACTGATTTCACACTCCCCCAGTTTCAATTCAACAAGACATTTGAAACCTGTATACCCTCTATAGAACTGACTGGATGAGTAATGTAGTGTCTTGCAGGGGACTCGTCTGCTTTTATACAGATGTAATGTAGCGTCTTCCAGTCGGAAATTATGGCGATTAAGGTGGTGCTGTCGTGGCTACAATACAAATAGTTGTGTTTTTATGAAACCCGCCCAGCCAGTGGTTGGCAGTTTTTGACAGTTAAGGCACATTTCACATGCTAATTAAAACAACAACCTGCTGGCAACTGCTGGCAACAACTCTTGATTTTTTCCCCAGTCGGAGAGCTGCTGGCTGGCAGCTGGCTAAATTCAATTCACACTGAACAAACAGGTAGCGCTGAAAGCAACAAGTGGCATATAATTTCCGTACAATTTGCTTAAATTCCAGTACCGGGCCATAGGGACATTCCAGGAAATTGCAAAGCCAACCAACTCGATAGGCATGGCACAACTATGTCGATTCTACCGGAAAAGGAGGATCTCTATGTGCCTCTCGTTACGTTTTAATTAAACAAAATGCGGTAAGCCCATCTCAAGCGCTACAACAGTCTTGTATCACTAAAAAGATCGATTATAAGCACATTAGTTTGTCGGAACACTGCCTCCAGCTCCAACCATTCTTAGCTCCTTTTGCTTCAACGAGTAGTTGTTAGGTCATTCGATCCACAATTGTGATACCACAACAGGCCTTCTCTGGCCTAAATGACGGTGCACTTATTGTACCCTGCACCCTATAACCTCGATTGGTAACAAACAAGATCTAGCACTTTTGGTGATGTTTTGTATATTCACTCTTTTCAATTGGTGGCAGACTGAGATTTTATTGCCAAAGTGAACTCTTGAAGCGATTTGGGAAAATTCGAACTCGAAAAGGGGGGAAATAGGGGATCAAATAGTTTGTATGGGGAAGTTTAACGAGTTAATTGAGATCGTTTTCCATGAAAACGCCACGAAAACGAGTAGAATCGTTGGGTTGTTGAAGCAGACACACCTTTTCAACATTCAGCGAGCTCAGCAAAACTGCTGACAGGATGTGAGAGACTGAGTGAGAGTTTTTTGTTATCTTTGCTTGCACCATAAAGAGCAAACTACCTGCCACAACTAAATGGTATTTTCAGATGTTTTGATTTTGAATGTTGCTTATGTTAATTATTTTATGCATTTAACCATTATCAAGTAGCTTAAATAATTTTGTTTTTATATTATGTCAATACGAGCGAAGTTTAGTAACTAAAATAAAAGTCTAGTCGCCACAAACATTTCATAGCTAGTTCCACAGCTAATTGAAACGTCAAACGAAAACGAGTTGGTGTTCGGTGTGAATGCATCCACGAGTTTTCTAAACTTTTTTGACGAAAACTCGGTTTTCGGCTTGGTGTGAATAGGGTATTAGAATACTCAATCAATTTCTATTTCACAAAGGAAATAATTCAAGACAATAATTTAACTTTTTTTGATTGATTTTTGAACAAAAAAAAATTTACAAGAATACCCAGGAGAAAAAAAAAACAATTGTCAATAAGTGACATACCGACAATTCAAGTTAATTTTCGCGTTAAGGTAAATTTGAATCCAGATAATTCAAGTCGACTTACGATGACTAGATTCTTGAATGAGGCCAAAGTCTATATTTCAAGATGGGAAATTTGCTAAGCGACTGTCAAAAATTGGCAAGAAATATATTTACAAAAACAGAAAACGATTTGAGTTAAATTTGTTAGGACGCACTGAATTTGACACCATACCTTCTTCATAACGTCTGCCCACATAACTAGCTCTTCGCACTTGCAAGTATAGGTGTGGTATTGCATTGAAAGACGGACTCCCAAATACTTTCTTTCTATCCTTCCCATCCTTATTTGGCTCGATGACAGCCTAAATATAGCGTTTTTTCAGTCATTTGACAACAAGTTGAAAGAAGGGAGTTGGGGAGGGGGGGGGGGGGGACAAAAAACATTAAAATGATTTCGCATCTCACTCTGAATGCATCCATTGCAAAGAAAGCGATCGAAATGCGATTGACGGCTGTCTAATGGATCCAGTCCGTTCAGGGATGTTTTGAGTAAAAAAGCCCTAAACAAACGGCTTTGCCTCTCTATAAAAGGGCTGGTTCTGAAATTTTGGAGGCAGTCGATTGTGAGATGTGAAGCTGATCACATCTATTTGGTGCGCTTTTTCGCTCGTTTTTTGACACATACTTTGGCGCAATTTTTTGACGCGCAGTATAATGGATCTTTTGGCGTCTATTTTGGCGCGTTTTTTCGCGAATTTTTTCTGCATTCTTGGCTCATATTTTGTTATTTTTTCATCGCATATTTTGACGAAATTTTAGCGCGTTTTTTTTTTGCAAAACTTTTTCCACATTTTTGGCGGGATTTTATGTCACTTTTTTGGCGCATATTTTATAATTTTTTTCACCGCGATTTTTGGCTCTATTTTGGCGCGCATTTTGGAGGGTTTTTGACGCGGATTTTGGGGCATTTTTTCGCGAAATTTTTCTACATTTTTGGCGGGATTTTTTTCATTTTTTTTTTTGGCGCGTATTTTGTTATTTTTTCATATTTGTTATTTTTTTTTGATATTTTTTCATCGCGATTTTTGGTGGGTATTTGGCGGGATTTGTTGCGCGTTTTTGCACAGTTTTTTTTCGCAAAATTTTTTTTGGGATTTTTTTTTTGTTGGTTTTGGCACATAGATATTTTGTTTTTCATCACAATTTTTTTACGCGTATTTTGACCGTATTTGTTGTGTTGTGTATATGTAAAGAAAAGCTTATTTGAAATACTATATTATAAAAATATTATGTACCTACATTAAGCCGATAAGAATAAGAAAATGTTTTAAGGTTCTTGAATCGTAACGAGGCGTGTTGTTATAACTGAGACAGTGGTCTTTGAGTGCAAAAAAATCGGGATAAAAACATCGATGCATCGATAATATCGAAAATAAATTATCGAGTGAAATAATCGATATTTTTTTACGACAATATCGATGAATCGAGTGATTCGATATATATCGCGCATCACTACCATATTGTTGAAGCTACATCTGTCAAATTGGCTGTCATTTATTTAGTCGGCTTTGTAAAATTAACATGAAGAGTTATAGCATTCAACAACATGTGCAAGTGATTAAATATTTTATGGAAGTGGGTCTTCTGTTCAAGTACCATTTCGCGAGCTTAGCCCATATTACGGTCGCCATCATTATCCTTCTGAGAGGAATATTCTAGATGAATGGGTTCGTCAACACCCATCGACTCTAAAAGTCTCCCTACCCTACCCAGCAAAATTTTGTTTCTTACAATAAGTTCAATCTAGTTGCTCGAACTAACAGACTTACAACAAAGGGGACCTAAACATGCTTGAATAAAAACCACTGTACTAAGCTTCTGTTAATGACCATCCCATTGGAACTTTTGAGTCATTGTCCCCTGAGAGTCATTATGCACATACGTTTGTCGTCTCTATCCCTACCTGAGGTTTCACTTTCTAAATATCTATGCTCTTTTTGCGTGATGGGTTAATATGACATAGACCCTCTTGCTTGGCCCTCTTGGTTAACACAGTAATAAAACTTGCTACCCAATATCATTATGGGTAACATCTCACACTTCTAACGAACCTCTAGCAAACCAACCCAGATGAACTCAAATATAGACATTTTTTTCACCGGCGGCGCACATAATCTTAAAATCCTTAGAGAAAATTCCCACATCCTCCCCGCCACAAACTTAATAACAACAATCTCTCACACTCTAGGCGTGATAACAAAATTATGCCCGATTTATATCTCAAAAGTCATACGATGAATAAATCATGAACTGGAAGGCGAAAAATTTGCATTTTTCAACCCTTGCGAGGAAAGTGTTTGCATCCTTGAAGTACACTCTTGACATGGACAGTGAAAAAATATTTCAGTCGCCGTCTGCATCTCTCTATAAACTTTTTTAAAAAGTGGACAGGGACAGGACATACCCTTCCGCAGCCATTGAGTGCTAAAATACCTATTTGACTTGAAAACCAAATGACTCGCTGCAGCTGCATTTTTTGCATGTCCTTCACAGAGTCCTTTAACTTGAAATCTATTCATAGAAACTTGCGGATAATCCACCTAGTGATATGGTAATCGGGGTTTAACTGCCTCTTCACCAGTTGACCTTCGACTGAGTGATTTTGACGCTTAATTGAATAAATTTCCATTTGACGGCACACTCGAGGGGAGAGTCACACATAGTATCTCGCCCTGTAGTAGTGCCTGATGCGATTATGAACAATTGAAATTAAGTGGATACTGGATACCTACCTACTTAGGGCCAAGTGGTGATTTATAGAAAAGTTTGAATTGTGCATGTCATGCAACATGCAAGTGTCGGGGGTAGGTATAGCTCTATAATTTGACTCCATCAATTGTGCAATCATTAAATTTGTTGCAAGATTGCATAAATGAATGTGATAGTGGAATGACAAAATTTTTTTTGCTGTTAGTAGGGCTCGACAACTTTAGAGTTTATCAGGCAAGGTTATGGTCTTAACTAAGCAGCGAGAATTGCCCTATAAATTGGCAGCTTTGCTAGTTGGAAGTGGGTACGACACCGGGTACATGTTTTTTAATGGGTTGTAATAAATTGTATACTTCATTCTCCTGATGCTATAAATAATTGTAAATTAGAGAGGCTGTCTCACGTTAAGTATAAAAACGAGTCCTTGCAAAAGCATTGAATATCTTATATATTTATGGTTAGTCTTCGCTTTATTACAATGTACGAGTATGTGGCCATAATTTACCTTGCAACATTAAGAAAAGCATTAAGGATAGCTATCTTATGTACAGAGACAACCTTCGTAGACGCGAGGCGATGAGAGATGATTGATGTCTGTCACCCTGTGAACAGACACTCAGGACACTTGAAATATTAATAGAGTAGTGGATCAGGCCACATTGTCTGATGACAGAGCCATTTCAAGTTTGCGCAAATACGTCCGAATTCGAAACAAAATGGAAAGAAGTGCTAGAGGAAAGACTGAATGACCGAAAACTACACGGAATGCGGAAGTAGGTACAGCAAAAGCATCTGCAATCAGAAGCTGAGGACTCAACTATCCAATATACATACTACACGTTGATTGTTTCGAGAAAGTGAAACGCTATACAGAACGATGTGAGAAAGTTCTTCTATTAAGGAAAGAACCTAATACATTGAAGAATACAAGACGAAAAAGTAAGACTATAAAAGCTACTCTGCAAAATGTAGTCGTGGATAAACTTTTGTATGAGGAGTACATTGATAGCCAAAGCCAGTAGTCTTCAAAGGATTGTCTCGACAGACCCAGTTACCAAGATCGAACTCATCTATCTATATAAAAAAAATTGAAATAATGTTTACTGTCCATCGCATCACTTGAAAACGGCTTGACCGATTTGGTCCATTCTTTTTTAACTTTCGTAATAGCCCGAATAAGGTTTGTACTCAAAACTCAAATTTTCAGTCAATCTTTGGTGTTAGCCCTGTGAAGACCGGTGAAAATTGGACAAAGGGGGCGTGGCACTTCTTATACAAAAAAAATTCTAAATAGTATGTCTCGAAAACCACCGAACAGATTGAGCTCTTATTTACAGAAAGTCTTAGGAATTGGCCCTGTGTTCCTGTGAAGATTGGTCGAAATTTGACATGTGGACGTGGTCCCTCACGTATCTCGCAAACAATCGAAGTAATTGAGCTAGAGCTATAATTTTCAGTCAAACTGATTCGTTTCCCCACAATTTTTGTGAATGTACATCATCGACGAAAGAACCCATCAGCAAAGTGTTCCCGAATATCGATCGCAATTATTTAAACCACGATTGGCTGAGTGAACGCTTGATAATAGCTGAGCAGAATAACTCGCAGGCACATTCCATTCATTCAAATCGGTGGATCGCGTAACAAATATGAAATAATGACGAAGTAACAATCTATCCAATCAAAATTTTGAAATCATTGGATAGGGCCAGTCTACCACCGCACAATTTGCTACTTAAAATCGGCTCATCACAGGTTAGGTAAGGTTAGGTAAGAGGAGCAGTTTGCAATTTATGCAATTTTCACCTAGAAGCCATTGATACATGATAACATGCAATTAACAAAACAATTCGGATCTGTTGATGAATCTTCTTAGATCTGATGGCGGTATCGTTGCTAGATCTTAAAGCCGCCGAAGAACCTTGCTCCCATACAAGAGTAGCGGCTTTCTTGGAGGGCTTCCATCTCTCTTCCTTCCTGCAACTTCTGCAGAAATCATTTGTAAAGATATCTAGTCTTTTGGCCATGTTTCCAATGATGCAATGTCCGGTTATTACACCGATGAACACTCGAATTTGGTTTCTATTAAAAGATGTTAGGATCTAGTGTCAATTGCAGGCCACCGGAAGTGTTGTTTCATTGTTCTTTAGCTAAGTTTAATGTGACATTGTCAATGACACCCTTAGCTGCGTTGAAAACTTGTAATCATACTTGTCTGTCAGCTAATAGTACGTCCATTTCAGAGCCGCATCTGGCCAGTTTATCTGCTGCCCTGTTCCATTCTACACCAACATGTTGAGGAAGCCATCATCGTAGGTAATGCCGTGTAATCTGAACCAACCGAAACTGTGCTATGGAACCATGTTGACGGTGAAAAAACGCATGAATAACGTGTCATCCAAGCTACCATAATCAAAGGCAAGTTCAAAGGCGGGGAAGTTCTTATTACAAGAAATTTTCTTAATAAAAAACTGAATTCAATTTAGTTATTAAGTTAACGCAATATTTTAATCGATTCTGAGGCGGTACGAAGTTCGCCAGCTCCTAATACACGAGTTCCTAACGGAAGTTCACTTTCAGGAAGGTATACGTCAGATCATTCCTGAACTTGAAAGAAACAATGAGCATACGCATAACGCATATGGATATGACGGAAGCAATACCTATTGTAACGCCCGAAGCTGTCAGGCTATAAATCATTTCTATTAAAGACAACGAAAAAGAATTGAGGTGGAATATTATGGAGAGTTACGGTGATTAAGATGTATCCTTCAAATAGTATAGTCAAAGTCAGCACGCCTACAGAGGAGAGGCATGTCTACAGAAACAGCCTTGAAGCAAGTTGTGATCGTTGCTGCGGATGAGGTTTATATATTCGGGCTATTAGATTGACCTAAATAATGGGCATTGGAGCTGCCTTCCATATGATGTACTTTGAAAGACCGTAACGCATAGGAAAAGTATACCGTTTAAAATGTGATGGGTAGACAATTTATTGAACAAAAATATTCAGACGGGAATCTCAAAACTTCGAGAAGTGTTAGCAAAGGTTACCACAAAGATGTGTACTTTCACCTATTGTGGACTCTTTCTTCTCGACAGCCTTAAGGAGACTAACATTCACACAGTCGGATAGGCCGATGACATAGCAATAATGGCAAGATGCAAATTTGTAGATTCCAGTGCAGAGATCATGAGGATTGCACTAAAAATGTTGGAGCGCTAATGCCAGGAACATCAAGGGCTTTCGGCTTTACATTAACTGTTGATAGGTTCCTTCCGTTATGATCCACACGTTTTAAAAAACGCATTTTTAACTTTTTGTCTTGTCGAGTGAAGCCATGCGTTTCAGCTTAGGTAGTGGTATAGTCTGGGATGAATGTCGGCTCTTGCTAACTGCCTCCAGTCGATAATGTTCTCCCAATTGATTGAGGTTATCTACTCTGACAAATCAAACCGGAGCATTTGTTCGCAATTCGTTCTACATGTCCAAGACATCTCTGATGAATGATTTGTACATTCACAGAACATTGTACGACACAGAAACGGGACTGTGATACATTCAATGGCACAAACCACATAATGGCGCTTCTTTGATTTTGTATAGCACTAATACATGAAAAATCGTGGGCCCGCAGCCTGTAGGCAAAGTCCGTTATGCTTTGTGGGAGGAGTCGACGGTCTAGTTCTACATGGTTTTTCAATAAGAGCACTACAAAAGTTTTTTTAAATAAAACAAAAACGGTTTTGGATATCAATGAAATTCTTTATTCCTATGAAAGTACGTTCGATGCCATTATGTATGGAACTCGATTTCTTTTGCATGGCCTCCACGGGCACGCTTGCAGAAGTCCAGACGCTGAACCTAATTTTCGACGGTTTTCAAGCATAAAACGGTCGATACTGCTGCAATTTCACGTTCGATATTCGTACGAAGTTCATCAATCGTCGCTGGCTTGTTGGCATAGACCATAGACTTGACGTAGCCCCACAGGAAATAGTCTAAAGGCCTCAAATCGCACGACCGAGGCGGCTAAGCGACTGGACCATTTCGTGAGATAACACGTTCTCCAAACTTGGTTTCCAATAAATTGATTGTGACATTCGCTGTGTGGCTTGTGGCGCCGTCCTGTTGGAACCACGTGTCCTCCAAGTCCATATCATCCAATTGGTGCCAAAAATATTCGGTAATCTTTGAACGGTAGCGATTCTCATTCACAGTAACGTGCCGGTCTTGATCATCACGGAAGAAGTACGGCTCAATGATGCCGCCGGTCCATAAACCACACCAAACCGTAATTTTTTCGGGATGCAATGATGACTCATTGAGTACGTGTGGATTGCTGCCTGACCAATACCGCATATTTTGTTTATTGACGAAGCCATTCAGCCAGAAATGAGCCTCATCATAAATTGGACGTAGCGCTCTTAACGTTGAGGCCACTGACTCCGATTTTCGGTAGTAAATTTTAATGATTTCGACTCGTTGTTGGCTCGTATATCTTTCCATCATGAAATGGCAAACCTTACTGAAGAGAAATGTCAAAAGAGCGGCAAGAAATTCGGCGTCATTTGCTGTACCTGTCGCTCTACTTTTGTAGCGTCCGTATTGAAAAACCCGTTATGTGGTTTGTGTTCAATGGTTTTGAACATAAAAGATGCAAAGCTATTAAGTGTAAAGTACTTATAATGGAGTTTCAGTGACTTCAGTCGGTCTCGTAAATATATTACCCTACTTATGAAAAAATAAAAATTCTAAAAAACACAACACTATGCACTCCGTGTCCTGTTCAACACCGATATAACAACCGTTGCAAGTATGTAACCTGTGACCCCTAACATTTGAATTAATTCAATTTATTTTGAAATTACTTCATTGTCACACTGATAATGGCCTCATGCGCCATTATTTCGACAACGATGGAGGTGTACGAGTATACTTTGTGTGTAAGTTTATATAGCACTTCCAGTGAACGTGAAGCATATTGTAATGTAATTCATAATTCATATTGAGTCTTTCCTATCAGAGACGTCAACTAAATTTACATCTGAATGACTTTAAGTGCACAATTGCGTGACATGATTGCAATTACCGTAGTATAAGTGAATTAGTGAAATATGGCTTCATGGCAAATGTTGATAGTATGTAATTCCTTGTAATAGAATTTTAGGTATTTGTTTAGTTTTCAACACCGCTATTTTCTATTAACGGTGAGTGTTCAGTTATTGCTTTCATTATTTCCTCACCGCAGTGCGTTGTAAGGTGAGCAGTCACACAGTTGTCAATTCAATTACCAATCACTGACTGAAAGAGGTAATAATTTTTGGTCAAATAATTCGATTAAAATTAAGCAATATAATATTGTAGAAAAAATCGAAAAAAGGACGAATTTTGTCTTTAAACAAATTTAGCAAAAGCAATAGTAGTAGGCTTTTGGTCTATTACTTTGCATGCCAATTCGCTTGTAAGAGATATATTTTTGCACTAAGCTTTAGACGAATTTAATCTTTTGTACAGTCGACGATTTTTTGCAAAAGAGCTATATCTTTTCTAGAACAGGAACCTAGGACCAGGTTTAGGTCGCATTTTTTTATTTATATTTCCTCGTTAGTTGGCATTCTTAAAACTAACAATAATTTTCAATTTATTATCTACCTTATTTGTTGTTCTATAATACATTTTGGGATCAATATCCATTTTTGCGGCTCCAGGACCACGGGGTAAAATTATATACTAATAATTTAAGAACACTTTGGTAAAGCGTCCTTTTTTTTAATGATTTCAAAGACATTTTAGTAAAAATATAAAAATTTAGTAAAATTTTCAATAAGTTCTTGGTAAGACATTCTTTATAATAACAATACTTAATTCCTTAGCGAAAGAATTCTTAGGAGCGATGTACTTTTGTTTTTGTTAACCAGGATCTCAGATTAAAATGCATAAATACCAAAATCTGCTCCTATTTCTAAAATAGTTTTCAAAATCTCTGTATATAAAACAAAGTGGAAAAAACTGTTTCCCTCTGTCGCCCGTAATTTTCAACAGATTTTGTTGATTTTTTTTTAAATGTCGGTAATTACGGTGATAGGCTAAACAAATTCAAAATCGGACAAAGGGGCGTGGCACCGCCCATACAAAAAAACATTCAAAAACATTCAAAAACATTTGCGAAAAATCTTCTTTCTGTCCACACACCTTAATATATTTTATGATGTATGTATATTATTTGGAAACAGGTCTTCCAAAAATGTTTATTTCAACATTTCATTATAAGGATGCATTGCATATGAATTAAAACAAACTCACGTTCAAGATATTGAAAGCTGCACTGATTCAAAAAATTATTTTCGTAAAGGATTACTTACTTTTTAGAAGGCACTCAGTCCAAGGTTGACCAAAGTTGTCCTTTTTTAAGGATTCAAACCATTTTTTTAGACCGATGAAAAAA
Organism: Cheilosia soror; assembly: GCA_949372485.1. Taxonomy (NCBI): domain Eukaryota; kingdom Metazoa; phylum Arthropoda; class Insecta; order Diptera; family Syrphidae; genus Cheilosia; species Cheilosia soror. The sequence goes on along the minus strand of OX443564.1, from coordinate 35,331,881 downwards.
GTCCAAAAAGTAGACTTTTACAAAAGTTCTAAATTTTCAATGGGTATGGGTTAAGGGAAGTTTTGTATCATTCAAACGGAGTTTAGATGACCTTTTCATTGACGCCAAAATTTACATGAAGTAGTAGTAGCTGATACGCATCAGAGAATACCCGGCTGTACTATTATGATGTACTACGATTTGGATGTCGGCGTTGGTACCTTTATCTTGCCAAAGCGAAGCGTTTCCATGGCAGAACCCGTTTACAAACACAATTTCCGCGTAATCATGTTTTGAATACATTTTGTGAAGATCAACTACAACTTATCAATGTTAAGCTTCTTTTTCATATTCGACAATTAACTGTTAACCATTGCTGATAGGTACATTAGTTAGTTAGTTACGTTATTATTCTCACATAATTTTGTTTGACCACTTTTGTGACAAAAATTGGCTTTTACTACAACTTCCGTTAATCGTACGTAAAAAAGTTGCTTAACATAATTTTTAATAAATTTCTTAAGGATAAAAATTTCATAAAAAAAATTAAAATTTATGAAGTCAACATTTTGAGAAAAGGGTATTTTAAATAAAAAAGTGTAACAACTAATTTTCAAAATTTTGAGGAGCCCTAACTTTTTTTTAAGGTGCCGAGATGTAACCGAAGTGCTTTAGACTTCTATGTGCTACTTAATTGTCTTTTCAAAATGCTCAAAACAATTTTTGTACCTATAATAGTTTAGAAGTTATAGCGTTTTAAGTGGTAACACCTCCAAATTAGAGGTCACATAGTTGATGGGCTATAACGGGAAATACGATCAAAATAGACCCCCCCCCCCCTTGCCATACAATTTTTTGTAACTTCAGGAATCTTTCCTTAAAGGATAAGATAATAAGAATAAGATATGTATGCAACCCTCTGCTGGGGGTCACTGTATGATTTGGAGTATGTGCGAAGTTTTTAGTATGTAAATTTCGGAACTTCACCTTTTTTGCAAGTGTAGACGCGCGCATCAAAGCTAAGGGGAGGCAACGTGGCAGATGGGGTGATGCAACTTTTGTCTTGAACATTTTTAATTTTCGATTGGCAAGCGCGTTGTGTCGACGTGAATTTATAGAGGCACATCGAATTGTAGTGGATGGTCACGACGTGGATTTTAGCATTGCAACTGCACATACATATATAGTAAAATGCATCCGTAAAAAAAAGAACAAAACTCAAAACCATTTAACCATAGTATAAATTAAAACTTATAACAAATTGTTCTTGGAGCAAGCTCCTCTTTTATTTGAATCTTACTTAAGACTAAAACGTTTACATTTCTTACTTATCTAAGTTCCTATGTTATGATGAGATATGATAACCAAATTGCATGCGGATGGAATGATGAGATGATCACACTATTTGCGGATGCCACGACATAATGCGATAACTTATATCATAGGAATTCAGTGGAAAATTTTTAAACAAATTTTCCGATTGCATTTTATGGATAGCTATCACCGACGCGACGCCTAAAACATGTTCATACCACTTCGCCGCCATTTCATCGTCACATTACTGCAATGCCACCTGACACTTGGTCACCACTGTCACGTTTCTTGCTCATCACTTCAGTGCGCGCCTTAGCTTACATCATTCTATTGACCATATTTTTCATTATTGATCGTCCCCTAGGAAGAAATTTCAAATTCGGCCTGCTCCCCCTTTACCTCTACCTCCGTTCTTAAGTATAGCATGTAGTGATCCCTTGGATGCGTCGCCATTACATTGTTGAAAGATCTTTTCAAATCGGCTGAGTAGTTCCAGAGACAGACCCTTTAAAACCCCAACCCAACCGTTTCATTTTATTTGTATCTAAAAGATTTGTTTACAAACGTATGATGATCTGAAACTTATTTTATGAACATTTCTGATTTCGGTGGTCAAACTTTTCAACGTGGGCTTAAAAGGAAAACTTTCCAATCCAGCTTTTAAACTGTTGATTAATTTTTGGGTCAATATTTACCTTTTTCGGTTCTTTTTCGCAACTAAACACGAAAACAGCTTATAGCCAGTAACACCTCGAAGCTCGAAATACTGTTTCAGCTATAAATCCATTCAACAGACTATACTCTATCCATATATGGCCACGGCGCAATAGAAAAGGGAATAAAAGTCGTCGTTAAAAACTGCTCACGGGTTTTTCACTTACACAATTTTAGTGCCAAGTTAAGTGGCAGAAAATTACGTTTACGTTGCATTGGCTTCGCTTCAAACCACTACGTGTATCTGATTTGACGTTGCCTTTATTGCCACAAAGGAACCACAGCAGTTTGCCATTTACGGGCTGGAGTATGATCCTTAAAAGCTTTTAACCTTTAGGAAAATTTAGTTATTTCTGTTATTGAATTCACTCGCGGTTGAGCGCGAGCATTTTTATAACACAATTTTAACCTTAGCTATATTGTAAGCAATGAATTTATTTAAATCAACGAATTTACAATTTTATTTCGATTTCTCCTTCCAGTGAAACACATGCGGATTGTGCAATAAATTTGAAACCCATGACGCTGGAGAGGAACACTTTTTAAGACTCATTCCAACAACATAGTCAACCTTTAAACTTTAAACAAAAACAAAATGGATCTTGGGAACACAACTGAGATGAGTGTATCAACAGATACATATATCCAAGGATGCAAATCTACAGACTTAATTCGGCCCAAAGATGCTGGCAAGTCTGATGGTGGTGAGTCTATTTATATAGTTTTGTAATAAAGCTCCTAAATTCAAAACGTGTACAAAAAGAGTTAAAATAATTAATGCAGCGTCTATGCTCAGCTCATGCATGACGTGGAATATCTGTTTTTTCCTGTGCTCACGTCATAATGCAATCAGATACGAATACAACATCCTCGATTATGGCGCATGGTATATGCATGAGTACACAGTCGTGATGAAGTGCATAATGTCCTTGAGAGGACTTACATGACACACCTACCTATACAGCTACATGAAATAGACACACAAAAAAGTAAAAATAAAATAAGGATTCATGTGAAAAGTTCCTAGTCCTTTGGTGGCCGGGGTCGAGGTGCGACTTGACCTAGACTTTGTTGGTTTCCTTTGTTGTATCTAGTATATTCAATGTATTCTTGTTGACCTTGCCAGGACTGGGTGATGGATGACTTTGAATTTCATTCAATGAAAGACGCTATACGAAAGTGACCTACCTACACCTCTATATACGTACTCGTATAGGCATGAAATCTAATTGCAAAAGTTAAGAGAGCTTGTGTGATGAGGCTTGAGGGAATTGGGGAGATTACAGTACAGTAACTGGGGTTGAACTTGCACAAAACAGGACTGTATTTGCAGTTTCAATTAAATTAAAAAAACACTCTGGCTCGTTTTAAATTTTATGCCTGAAACTCACAACTTTCAAGGACTAATACGGGGCGGGGCATTTAATATTTTCTAATGGCACTTTAGCTAAGCATGAAATTTATAGGTTTATCGATCATGCCAATTCTTATGAAGTATATTCAGGTAATTTTTGAAGCACCTACTTTCTGAATAATTCTAAGAAAATTCAGAACAATTTTTATTTTTAAGATTATGAAGGTCGTTGAAATCTTTGACTACTTTCCATATTGGGTCATACTTTTATGGCCCCTTGTAGTAGAGACAGGTAGAATGAGCCATCCTGGAATTGAGCTGGGATGGGAAAGGTATATACAAGAGTTGTAAAGACCTGTGTGATAGACCAAAGCGACTGCTTCATAGAGCAAATTCCTACAAGACTTTCTTAAATTGGCCAGGACAGAGCAACTACAAAGAAAGTGAGTGATAGACTACATCTTCCTCTTCATCTCTACAGCTTCTGCAGAAGTCATTGTATGGCAGACCGAGCCGTTGCGCGTGTCTACCTATGCAGCGCCCTGAGATGAGATTAATGACTTTCGTGATGCTGGATATTTTTAGCCGATGCCGAAGTCGTCTGCTGCACAATTCCATGGGATATCACAGTGACCAGGAACCCAGCAAAGGGTTAGGTTGTACTGTCCAGCTATCTCTTTAAGAGATACGCCGCAATCTTCCACCGCCTTAGATCTTATTTCGCTGGATATTAGGGTGTGTTTGGGAAGACAGCAGAAGAGGTCCGGATTCAGTTCTTCCCCAGTTCTACCCCGGCGCCAATTCCATTCAGTGTCTTGAAACAGTCTGTGAATATTGACAGTGATTTGTCACATTTGTGAATCCCATTGGTTACTGTCCGGTATTTCATGTGAATCCTTTCTCGAAGTTAATTTTCGTAGGCAAGTAATCGGTAGTAAAGGGAAAGGGGTTCGGTTGCCCTTCCCTTAACCTGATTGCCACGTTTGTAGCGTATTCTTTGCTGACGATGTCTAGTAGAAGTATAGTTAAGCATAGTTTGTGGTTTGTGTTTATCCTGAGTTTATCTTTGAATCGACAGTTAAGTGTAAAATCGGGTATTAGGCTTTCTTAATCTAATCTCTCGGCATTTTAAAAAAAAAATCACGGTGGTATCAACACTGACCAGACGAGAAAAATGACACAGCCAAGGAAGTGTTCTACGATCTTTTCGAGGAAACGTCTACGATAAGTTAGTGTAGTGATCGAAGTACGGCGACTTTAACGCCAGATTCCAAAAGGAGGGCTTGGGCTCTACAGTCAAAAAGAACATCCTGCACGATAATAATACCTCCGGAAATGGATTCAGGCTAATTGAATTTGATGTGAGGCGAAAAATATCATTGCCAGTACGCGATTGTCCCAACTTACTGAGCGGCCAACTTACCGAGCGGTCAACATAGATAGCATCACTACACCTGATGGTATGAGCTAAAGTTAAGGTATATATTTATCACGCAACAACACCCAGTGAAGGCTGTAGGATTTGACGTCTCCAGGTTAATTTATTGCTTCAGAGACTGCTACAATGGCAGATCCAGTCTCTAACTCCATCTTAGAACTGTGTATTTCAGAAAACTAATCGCCAACGGGAAGAGCTAGCGATACGTCAGTTAATTTGACCTTCACTCGTCGAACTTTCAGACTCCGTCAGAGGGGATAGGCTGGGACTGTTTCGGTCACCCTTCATCTATTTCTCCTGTCGCAGACAATCAGCAAAGCAGATTGCTCCAAATACTCTTCCTTGATCTGTACCAGCCACCCTTCTTAATAGCGGACTGTCGGAAGCCAGTTTCGGAATTCTAGCTTAATTTGGTAGTCTGTGCAAGATGACGATGGGGATATTTCACTCCATCGTCAGACCAGGAAACAACACAATCGAACCATTTGATGTTGAATTAAGACAAAACGCTGGCACAAAACTTCGTTTACATGACACAGCAAATGTATAATTGTACGAAACTCTTGAGCAAAATATCGCGATGGACAGGCTTATTTTATGAAGTCGTATATAAGAGACTTTGTCTACCATAGCTCTACAATTACCGCGCAAAATTACATCGCCTTAGAGATCAAGCAAAGAGTCACTATCCCAATCACTATTTCTTCGTGCTATAAAAGTAGCTAGGCAGTTAAGCACTATCTAGTACAACTAAGGATATATTGCACAAGCACAAGACTGACTTTGTCAAAAGTGTCTAGAACCCAATTTGGGATATCTCGGTAGAAAGAAATTTTCTGATGATATTCGGTCCAGTTTGTATCGAAGGCGTGTAGAGGAGAGGGTGGAAAGTTCATCAACGTATATCTAGTCAAAAAACGTATAGTACAATGGTAGAGATTGCTAAGTCACGTAGGGCACATGCACAACTAACGCACCAGTTTTGAGTACATCGCTGAGGACAAAGCAACAGAAAAGACCTCAAGATAGCGCCCACAGTTAGAAAGCATCATCAACATCAACTTAGTGTGTTTAAGTGAAGGCAGATGGCTATCGACCAAGCTAGCTATCGAGGGCTTTGGTGTTATGGTCCACCTCTCACTATTAGGCCCATCTAAAGTAAAAAAAATGAAAAGTAAAATATAAACCATTTGCTCTCTTCAAAATTAAGTACGTCCTTAAATTCTGCATATATCCTGGCTAGACTTCTTGTCTTCTAATGAATGTGCTAGGCCATTACCGTTGCATAGATTAATTGCGATTTAATTCGAATGTACTTCACGGGAATACACTCATCATAGACCGCACTTTCATTCTTAATCCATTTGCATCAATGCATCCATTGAAAGCCAACCTCTTTAAAAAAAAAACCCTCCGCTTTATTCGTCCTTGTGGAATGATTAATGAAGCTTCATTTCCCCTAGCCAAACAACTAGAACTACTTATCTAACATTTGTTTTTTTTTTCTCTCTCTCTCTCTTTCAGAATTCAAAGTCTACAAGAGACGATGGGCAATTTTAATCCTTTTCGCGTTCTACTCCGCCTCGAATGCCATGCAATGGATCCAGTATAGCATAATTAACAATATTGTGATAAAGTAAGTTTGCTTCGGCATTGTTTGATTTGCCTTATCCGCTCAACTCAGTGTTTGCTTCTCTTCCTCATTATGCACAGATACTATGGCGTTAGTGATAAATGGGTCGACTGGACATCCATGATATACATGTTTCTGTATATTCCGCTAATCTTTCCCGGAAGTTGGTTCCTCGATAAAATGGTAAAACCGATTCATCGAGAATTGATGGGCGAACTTAAATTATGCGGTTTGTTAATTACAGGGCCTGAGAATCACAGCCCTTGTTGGTGTCTTTGGAACGTGCATAGGGGCATGGATAAAAGTTTTCTCCGTAGATCCGGATCTGTTTTATGTCGGCTTCATTGGACAGTCAATTGTGGCATTGGCACAGGTAATTTATCTGACATTAGCTCTACTCATACACTGACCCTCAATTGGGTTTACCCCCAGTGGAGTGTTGAAAGTCCATTTTCACGCGATTAACTTGTTATCCAATTTATTCGTTGCAGGTTTGCATATTGTCACTTCCGGCCCGGGTGGCTGCCGTCTGGTTTGGTCCAGATCAAGTGTCATCAGCATGCAGTGTCGGTGTCTTTGGTAATCAGGTAAGAGTGACGTTTGTTGTTGCCTAGATAATTGGATGACAAGTCAGACCGCCGCACATGGAATTAATGTCTGAGTATCAATTTGCCACAGATTAAATCAGCTCAAGTGACAAAAGGGTGACATTTGTCTGCGTGACCGTGGCCTGATTAGAAGATTGTTGAAATATTTAAGTATGTATAGGTGCTTCTAAGTAAACTTCTGCAACACGTTCTCAAAATACATTTTGTATAAAGTGTTCAAAGTGCCGGTGTTAAGATAGATACTACTTATGTTTTTAAATGGAAAACCAAGCTGTCACTTAGCCACCTTGAGGTTATAAAGGGAAGTCTCTAATCCCACAGTTTTGTCGTCGAACAACTAAGTAAATTAAACGTCATTCTCAATCATTTATCTTTTATTTATTGCCTCAATCCGTTTCAATAATGATATCCATGTATCGCCTAGGACGATGTTAACAATAACAGGACCTGAAACTCAAAAACTCTTAAATTTTACCGCCAATGCTATAGCTTCTTCTGTCAGGACATGGTCATTGCATATTGCTTTCTTCTTCAAGTCCTCGTGAATCCAATTAATTATACTAGCTATAGTTTTTTTTTGTACACGAATAAGTTCCAAGCTCCGCCACGATTACGAGTATGAGTGGTTAGAGGGGGGGGGGGGGTGTTGAAAAAAAAATTGTTGCTCCGTCTAGGGCTTCTATAAATAGAACGTCCTTGGGTGGTGAAACTTCTTGAAAATGTTTAACACAAAACGACAAACGGGTCGACAAGTGAGTTGATGTTGGTTCTAGTTTTAGTTTTAGTTTTTGGTGACTGTGGTGGATATACATTTGAATGGAGCATGGAATATCAACATAGATATAATGCTAAGGCACCACTTGAATGGCGGGGTGACGGATACAGTTTGATGTTGGTGAATAGGAACGTGCCGCTGTATGTGTCTGTGGTGGAGCGTGCAATATGCGACAACTTGACTTTTGAAATTTACACATTCTGTAGCGCTTTGTGAAGAGTTTCACCAGAAAGTTCATGTGCAGTAGCATGTAGACTATTTATTATTCAAGGGCAGAGTTGAATTATTCGATGTTCTCAATGAAGTAGCTGGTGTTGAAATAGCGCAAATTGATTATTTTCATAAACCCCTAGAAGTTCTCTGTTCTTTTCTGTTGAAAGGTGGGGTTTTAGTACATAAGGAGGTTAAATTTGTTTGTAGGGGGCTACTGAACCGACTCCAAAACCTTATCTCATAAAGAGCTGTGTGCCCTGTCACGAACTGCTGCCCTCTGCATTTTGTATATATGTAGGTCTTTTATATAACACTTTGTGTCAGTAGTTGTGCCCAGGGACACATTATAGGAGGTAACGCGTCCAAGAATTACCTTGTACATCTAGCGGATTATGCGTAATTGCCATCGCCTTTTTTTGGGCAAAGAGATCATTCATAAATTTCGTTGTCCTTTCTTCAAAATTTCTTTTTCCTTTCTTCAACATTTCTTTTCAAGTCAAGAATGATGTCGAGATATTTAGCGGAGGCGATCCAATAACTCAGCTACAGAATTTTGTAGTTTAAAATCCTGCATCATTACTAATTTCCCCAATGCCGCCGCAGAATGACATTGAAACCCTCACCAAAGGGCACTCAAGCTGTTGTATTGTACTAAAATAACGCATAAACCAAAATTAATGTCTGATCGATCTAACCATTCAGTGTAATTCTACCTATCTGCCAAAGACGAGAGATGCGTGCGTCGTTGATCTCTTTCTTAAAAGTTATGCTGTGCTGAACTATATAAATCGCCGTATCAGAGGTCTTTCCAAAAAATACGACCTTTGGATAAGAGGGTACAATATTCATTCAGAGAGATCCAAACGGTACACCGATACACAAGGTAGTAGCTATAGGTACAATTTCAGTTGCTACTTTTTGTGACGTATTGATAAATACGTACCTATTCTGTGTATTTTATTTACAGACCTTGATTTTAACAGAAGTGGTAGTAGCTCCATGTCTATTAAGGTCTCTGGGTCCTCTTTTTTGGATGTTTCATTCTCCGCTTCAGAAATACTGCAATCACGGCTGCACGAACAGTGATAGCATAATGATCTCATTCCACATTGTATTTGTGTTGCCTTTCTACGGCCATTTTTCAAGCCCATTAAATCGGAATATATGTAGGTACTTCCTTGGCCGTATTTAATAAAAATTTACTATTTGTAAGCTGGCAACTGGACCATTGACAAATTTTGTCTTTCTTAAATAATTATGCAGCTTTGTAAAATTTTCGGAAATTCACCGACAATCATCATCATCATCATTTTCATTTTCGGGGACATGCGTTTAACATGACCAAACCACCGAAGCATGGACCGCTCCGTCCGGAGAAGTAGCTGCTCGACATTGAGTTCCTCACGTATTCTGGTATTTCTAATGCGATCTCTACGGGTTACACCAGCAATACCACGGAGAAATCTTATTTCGGCAGCTTGTATCCGCGATCTTATTCTTTCGGTCATTACCCAAACCTCATGACCATAGGTAAAAGTTGGAACAAACACCGAATTAAAGACTGACAACTTAGCTTTGACGCCTAGTTCAGTCCTCCTGATAACAGAATGACCAAGCTGTCTCAAAATCGATCCAGCCTGACCAATACTACAGGAAAACTCGGCATTGCTCCTTCCGTCACTCGTGAATAAGACCCCGAGATACTTAAACTTCTCCACCTGTTTCAATGGGACTCCACTAACGTGCAGAGTGCATTGAACAGGCGTTCTGGAGACGACCATCACTTCAGATTTGTTCACGTTTACCTTCATCTCAGCTTCAACACAAACGGCTACAAACCAATCGAGTGCGCGCTGAAGTTCAGTCTGAGAGGACCCAAGAATGACGAAGAGCAAATTGCTTGTCCTCAGATCTCCCAATTCGAAACGTTCTTCGCCAAGACTGCGCAGTAAAACCCAGTTCATATAATTAATGAAAAGGAGAGGAGGCAAGACGCACCCCTGATGAAGTCCACGGTGAAAGGTATTGATTTAACGCCGTTTACCCGAACACAGCTTTTACAGTTTGTGTAAAGAGATTGAATGGCTCTCAGGAGTGAACCGTCAATTCCATACTCTTGCAATACACTCCAGAGTTTACCTCGAGGGACTCGGTCATATGCTTTCTCCAAATCTATGAAGCATGCGTAAACTGGTGCAGCATACTCCCAAGCCTTCTCAAGTTCCATTCTGAGAGTGAAAGTGAATAACTGATCTTCATTACACAAAACCGCACTGCTCAGCTGTTAATCGTGACTCAACCACAGCTATGCAATGCGTTTTCCGGGAAGAGTTAAAAGCGATATACCCCTGTAATTGGAGCAATCCATTTTATCCCCTTTCTTGAAAAGGGACACGATCACCCCAATCGTTGGGAGTTTTGCCGCATTCCCAGGTCACTTTAATCACACGAGATAGCTATTTCTGACCGGATTTTATCCACACCGGTAGATTTGCCAGCTTTTAACGATTTAATCGTAAAAGTGTCTTCCTTTACCGTGGGACTATTTGTCGCCCTGTTTAAGGCGAAAGATCTGTCATCCTCAATGCCCTGGAATGGATCGAGCAATTCAGAAAAGTGCTCGCTCCATCTGCGTAAGATGTCCCCCTCATTAGATAGAAGTGTACCATCTTTTCTTCAATAATATTGCACTTTCTTCCTCTAAGACCAGAGGAAGTTGCCAGAACACCTTGCTTGCAGATCTGTGATCAGGGACTAATTTCTCACCGAACTCCTTCCAAAATTGTTCATTGGCTGCTTTAACAACCAATTTGCAAGTTCTTCGCTCCTCAATGTACCGGATTCGAGAAGGTGAATCCCCGATAAAGTGAATCCACACCTTAAAAGCCTTTTTCTTTTCTCTGATGGCTTCTTGAATCCCGGGTGTATTAAACCACGCTTTTAAGTGCTGTCGCGAAGAACTCAAGGCTCTTGGTACACAGCACAAGGTATCACTCTGCTGGGTTCCGAGACATGAAGGCATTCCGGGCAATGGGAAAGCAGACGAATTAGCAAGACAAGGTTCGACAGCTGTTTCAGAACAAGATGATCCCTCTGTGGACATCCCGCCTTGCACACTCAAGCTTGAAGCAGAGAGAAAAGCCACAAGAGAGGCGAATGCAAGATGGACCACCTTAAACACTTTTAATACCACAAGAATACTTTGGCCGTCCTTCAACGAATCCAAAACCGAGAACATAATGCGAATGGATAGGAAATCCCTACAGGGCACAACACCCTGCGGTACCATATGAAGAAAATGGGCTTAACGGAAGAAGAACTTTGCAGAGGCTGCGGTGATGAGGAAGCTCTTGAGGATACAACCCACTTCCTATGTAACTGCCCAAGTCTCCAACACACCAGATACAAATTTCTAGGGAGTCACTTCTTCAACGACCTAGACGAGCTTTTCAGCACATCAGTAGACAAGATAATGAACTTCGTCAAATCAACAAGATGGTGCAGCATAGTAAGTAATTTGAATACAGGGTTATAATGGGTAAGGGACGACCTCTTTCCCACTACGGGAATCACAATGGGTCAGCCCACCTAACTTAACCTAACCTAAACAACGCAATTCTTTTCTCTGCACACCGAGTTCTTTCAAGTTTTTATGTCATTGTCAAATGAAAATATGAGAACTATTTTTTTTTTTACATAATCTGACAATGACAAAAGTGACGATAAATTTATCGTTGTCAATTATGTCACCTGTCAATATTTTATAAAATAAACATTTCTCAGACAAGTAAAGATAAATGTGAAGATTTGTCAGCTGTCAATGTTTATGTAATAAGGCCCTAGTCCGGATCTAGTATAATGGCATTTCATCTCATAGGATCTACATTTACTCGTAATATGACCGTCAACATTTGTACAATTTTAGTTCGACATATAGCGACAAGGACAACAGATTAAATTACACAATTCTCAGGAATCTCTGCTTACTCATTGTCATTACATTATTATTTTAATTCCTTGCTCGAACGACGACGACAAACTGAATTTCCTTAGCGAATTTCCTTTACCGGATTTAAATTAAGGAAACTAAATGAATTCGCAGAGAAAACTGTCTGACATAACCGAACCGCACGAGTAAGCGATAATATCTCATTATCCTGTGTCCACTCGGTATACTTTGTAGTCCAGTTCTTCATTACACAAAATGCACTCTGCGACGCAATCATAAAATATCCCTCTCAGTGGTCGACTAGGAATGACATTCTCTGTGAAATATGCATTAAGAAGTTCCATCTACCACCCTGTGTGTCGTCGAGGGTAGCCCATAAAGCCCAACAAAACTTATTTAAACATCAACAGGAAATGTCCATCAAGCGCACATAAATCGCACTCCTTCGATGGAATAAATCTAGGAATCTGCCATTGCCAGAGGCAGAAGAATTCCTCGCAAATACATTTAAATCCAACCATCAACTGCCAAATAGATATTTTTCCCCCCTAAGCGAAGGCAAACAGATGGGCTCTTTTGAAGTTGCATGGTGATTTCTGATGGCGTGTAATACCCAGTAAAACAGCTTTTCCAGCATTTTGCGGCTGATGCACAGATGGACAGCAATATTTCGTCGAAAAGTGTTTTCAATGGAAATTGAATAAATCGCTGGAAACTTTTGACTAATTGCCGGATTTGTTCGAAACAATAAGAACACACTTTTTGTATGCGGGGAAATGCGCATTAATCTGGGGCACTGCCACATTCGCAATTCACAAAAGAACACATTTTCCAAGATAAGGGGATTAAAGTTTTGAAATAAGTCTGCACAGATGGAGCTACCGCATGACCATGCATAAGTTGCAAAAGCATATTATGCTCCTATATGGCTCTTGGTTATTGTTCGTGTTTTGTATTCAAGCTCATTCGGAGCGTATGCGTAAACAAAACTAATTAAAACGATTAAGCGTCATGCCTAGGTAAGTACATTTTGCTCCGCGCATTAATGGCTCTTATTTAAACTTTGTTGTTGTCTTATAAATTATACAATGCGTGTTGCTTATGATGGGCGAATAAAATGAGAAGTGGCGGATTTATTAACCATATTTTGCAAATGGACATCATATTTGGAATAATGCTGCTGTTGGTGAACATTAAATTTTGTTGGTGCCATCCAATTTTATATGATAAAAGAAAGTGTATGGCTTAAATGATTACATATAAGTTTTTAGGGATTTGTGAATGATATCAATGCAATAAAATGGCCGGCAAGGCATCTTTATCTGACATATGCATATAGGTTAGGTAAGGCTAGGTTAACGGGGTGGTAGAGATGGGTGAACTCTACTGTAGGTCCTCATAGATACATTGTGATGCCCTTTTAGAAGTGGGTTAGCCTTATGCGGCATGTCTCTTCTTCTAGTAATCACTCGACGCCATCCAGCCATCCTGATGTCCTCAAAAAGATGTAAACATCAGAAAGTGAGACATCAGAAAGTTCTTATAGGAAGTAATGACTTCCAAGAGTGTTATGTTCCATAAGAAGAAGAAGTGGGGTGTATCCTCCTCCTCATGGACCGCTTCGTCTCCTCAGCCTCTGCATACTATCGTCATCTTTGAGATTTAGTTCCATAGGTAGTTATGACCCGTTAGAGCTCCTACCAGCTTAGACAGCGATGACCTGTCAAACTGTTGAAGTTTGATGGTCCGGCCACTTTCATACTTTGGCTAAAGCTTTCGTGATACTTCACAGGCCGTTAGTTCTTTCTACCTGTTGTTGGTTTTCATACGAATCTTCTTCTCCGCTCGTTCTCTTAGATTACTGAGTGGAGCGGCTTGATAAACTCAAGTGCTTTATCATGATCCATTGCAGATCCCTCTCTTGCCAATTCGTCACCCCGCTGTTGTCGGCTTTGTCACTGAATCCATAGATTCGTGTTGAACTTTGAACACTTCGCGACAGCGGCAAACTAGTTTGGATTTTATTTCAATAGCAGAGACTATCGATACGTCGGTCGTATTGCCAACAATGACACCTTTCGGGCCGCTTCCGCCATTAGCAGAACTTCTCCTTGGAAGACACTGCTGCTATCAGGAACCCTGATTGAGCATTGGATATTTAATTCCTTCGAGAATATACAGGCAGCGGTTGCACAGTCCATCGTTGATTCATCTATGTAGATGGATATCGATTTCCTCCATAGTCCATTTATCCCGACTCGGAAAGAGCAAGAAAATTGTTTATCAAAGTTCAGATGGGGAGACATGTAGTCTGGAGTGATAATGTTTCCCTGGAAGCTGTGAGTGGCTAAAATTACCTGGGTTCCAAGATTACTTTGACTAATATGCATATAAGATTTAAAACAAGACGCCATGTCGAAGACGCGCTCCGTCCGGTTCGATACGATAGCAAATAAAAAACAATAACTGGGAGAACTTATCGCAAAAATCTAGAGAAACATTCATTAAATAAAAAACTGACATTATTCTCCCATTTTTTACAAGTAGCTGAAAGGGTATCAGGACTATACCGATCCCTTCTTGCCATACCCAATACAATCTAGAGTTAAACAAAAAAATAAATAGGTGGGGCAACAGGCGTGTAGACACCCTAGGCCTAGCTTCTCGCAACCATTCGTTTTGTGTGATTTTCTATTTTTGGGACGAATGGAAGGACCTACAATTTTATGCCGAGTCCGAACGGCTGAATTGAGAAGCTTTTTCATGACAGTCATACTCTCGGATGTTTGTCAGACGTTCGCGAGAGGTGGCGCAGTAGAAAAAAACCTTAAGATGTAATTTGTGTTTTTCCGGGGATCAAACCTGGGATCCCTCGCACAGTAGTCCAGCACACTAACCTTAACCACTGCGCTACTGCGCCCACAATCTAGAGTTAGGCAGATCTAAAAGAGCCTCTTGGCAAAGTTACTGTGAGAAACTTGAAGAGCTTTCTGCAGTTGCTCGCCTTTAAAAGGCACTATCGAAATATCAATCTAACTGCATGGCATTGCTTGTCAAATGGCACTATGCACCTTTCTTGAAATAGAGGGTGCTTTTGACAACACTGCTTTGCTTTGACTCATAAAGGCATGCCATGCTACTAAAGTGGATAAACGCGACGCTAAAAAGTCGGTCCATCGGCGCAGACCTCAATAACAGCTGTAATTGGCTGCCCTCAGGTAGGAGTACTCTCACGCCTACTATGGCCCCCGGTAATGGATTACCTACTTCAAGACCTAAGTACTTCAGGCTTCACTATATGTAGTTGGATATGCAAATGGCATTGTCATCATTAGGGTCAAAGAGGCAAATGATGTAAAGATAGACAGTCCTAGTCCTAGACTGGTGTAGAAGGATGTCATAGTTCCATCTACGAAGAGAAGACATTTAAACCTATTGAGTACTCCGACGAAGTCAAGTATATTGGAGTCATCCTAGATAGAAGACTATACCTAAGTCTTAACTCTTGTACAGACAACAAAATGTAAAATACAACAAATGCTCTATGGTAGAACCTGGAAGATGTCTCCAAAGATCACTCAATGTATTTACACAGTCATGGCTAGGCCCATTATAACAAACTCTATAGTATAATGGCATAAAAGCCACCCAAAAAACTGTCATCAATAAACTAAATAAAGTACAACCTCTCTCGCGTGGCGACTATAGAAATCTTAATAGAACTAACATGTAACACCTCTTCACACTTTTTTATCAGAAAAGTGACAATACGCAGCTCAGCAAGTTCGACACAAGGGAAATAATTAAAAATTAGTGAACACCAAGAACTAATGGAATTATTTGCGGAAATCCCAACTTTGACATGATCCACGTGGTCATAGACCGCTTCCCAAAGTCGCTATGATTCAACAAAACACGGAGATCACAACCAGTGAATCATAGGACGAATATGACCAGAAAAGCTATGGGATCTATATTTTCTGATGAGATGACCAAGAGTTTAGACCAGTGTCTATAATTTTCTGTGTGTTGGACAATTGCCCGTCCGTAACTTAATTTATTTACCAACAAAACAACAAGAAAATTAGTCAACTTTGAAGAGCTCCATGAATCGAATGAGTTATAAATATCATAAATATCATCTTTTTTTGTTCAATATTTGAAGCTCTGTTCATGTTCCATATTTCTATTCCTAAAAAAAAACGTCGAGTTTAATAATTTTGACACGGCTTTTGGTTTTATTTTAATTTTTAACCTCACGCTAACTTAACATGTTTTTTCACTTCCGAATCTAGAATATTGGGCAGAAATCACATTGATTCAACACCCGATATGGTCGACATTAGGCTTCGTTTTAATTAGTCAGTCGGATTTGTCCTCAAAACTGAAAGAGAAATCCCTTTCCATGGTGGGCAAGAGGACAACAAAACCTGACCAGAATATACATATAAATAACCCCACCCAACAAAAAGACATTGATCATATTTAAAACTGACCCTTTCTCCAAACAGGATTCAACATAGGTTGTTATCCTAAGTCCAAATGTCTTGAGGACATAGCAAAGAGCAAAAATTGTTTTCAATCAGAAATCATAAAGTCAACCAAAACATTATCACGGTTCACCAGCCTCAGCCAAAGGACACAACTGAAAGAAACGAAAGGATGCCATTGTTCTTTTATCATTTCAGAGATCCTCTTTTGAGACGAATTCTCTAACTAAACCGAACCACTTTCGCTATTATCCAATCAGGATGACTAAATAAAGTGACACACGCACATGCAATTATATCCATTTCGAATCCTTTTAGGAATAATATATTTATATCCGTACACCAACCGTGACAATGCTTTGTCTAAAAAAAGCATCCTCTTTCTTGGCATCCTTTGTGGATTTTGTGTGTGTTTTCAGCATGACTTGTATCATTGTTGTATGGCAAAATTTTAGCACGAAATGTGTGTGTCATTGGGACGATTTATAAAATGTGAGCGACAATTTATATTGTTTTGTGGTATTCTTCATTTTATTAGAGACGAATTTGAAGTGGTAGCAAAACGTAATGGGGTCGCACATTTTTTTTTTCGAACACGAGGACTTGAAATGGGCCAATAAATTTGAAATAATATGTTTTAAATGTTTATATTTGCCCATGTTTTGTATATACATACACAATTGTCAATTTGATTAAAAGAACTGAAAAACCCAAATAGATCTTTTAGTCTTCTTTCACTTCAAAGATGGTTGTTTTTATAAAACATGACTTCTAAGATATTCAACAATTAAGGACCATTCACATGAGAGCGAACAAACGAAAATTGCAAATTTTATTATTCCAAGAGGAGGAAATTTTATTATCCCATCAAAATGTATTAAGAAAATAAGTTCATAAACAGTTTAAATGAAAAAATTTCGAACTCCAAACTTTTTGTCGCGAATTGTCAAAGTTTATTCGCAATCCTCATCATTTAATTCGCTTTCCACAAACTAGCGAATAAAAACATTCGTTCGAATTTGACCTCAAACTAGACATTGCGGGTAGGAACTGATAGTTCTTTATGTCTACTTCGAGCCATTTTAAAGTTTGAGAGCAATAGCTGTTAAAAGTGATTTTTTAAAATTTTGGTTTTTAAAATTGAAAAAAAAAAAAAAAAAACGAAAATTTGCGCAAAATTGAGTGAAAATTTTATAAGGGTCGATAAATCAATTCTTACCATATACTTTTTGAATATTATTTTGAGTGAATGTTGCCCGCGACTACGCCTCAAGTGGTCCATCCAAAATGTCCAATTTTGGCATACTTCTTCCAACATATCTACTGGTATCTCACCAATAACATCTCAGTTGTATTGTCTTCCAAGGCGGCAATAGTTGATTTGATGGCTTATCCGTATAGATGAGGGACTTCACATATCCATACAAAAAATAGTCCAGCGGCGTCAAATCGGACGATCTACTCGGCCAATTCACAGGTCCAAAACGTGAGATGAATCGCTCACAAAATTCGCCTCGCAATATGTTCATGAATTCGCGTGTTGTGTGGCATGTCGCGCCGTTCTGTTGAAACCACATTTTGACCAAACCCAGCTCTTCCATTTTGGGCAAAAAAAATGCCGAAATCTTCGAACGATAGCGAGCACCATTGACCGTAGCGTTGTTGCCATCATCATCTTTGAGGAAATACGGGCCAATGAGGCTACCGGCCCATAAACGACACCAAACGCTACATTTTTAGGTATAGATGCATTGGCAGTTCTTCCAATGCTTGTGGTTGTTCCGCAGACCACATACGGCAATTTAGATATTGATTAGCCTGCTCAGTAGGATGATTACGGCGACCATAAAATGGACAAAGTGCTCTAATCTAAACACATTTTTTTACTGAGCACGACTTTTGGTAATAAAATTCAATAATTTGCAGTTGATCGGGCGTAAGTCCATCCATGGTGAAATGGCAATGCTAACTGAGCACTTTCATGTGTCACGAATCACGCGTAAAAAAAAAACAGGCCGAAAAATCAAACAGCAAAAAAATCACCCTTTATAAACCAAAAATGGGGAACGACAAACCTCGGACAAAGGTCTACCATTGCAATTAAATATGGTGCTAAAAATGCACCTCATACCGGGGCTAGCAACATGTCACAACAGAATCACCCAAATACGGCTAAATAAAATCACAGCCAAGACGACGAAACAAATAAAATTAGCCCCGGATATTGCCAAGCCAAGCCTGTCAAATTAGAGCGCTCTTTGGGGACAGGTTTGAAGAGTGACAGTTGCGAGCTTCAGTCGGTTACGCTTTCGAGCTTATGCGCTATGTACCAAATAGGAGCATAAGTGAACTTTCGTTTCTTGACAATAAGATCGGCTTAGGATAAAACCACTAGACATTTCCGGTCACAGTAAGAGAAGGCTAGTTGGGGTGACCGATGTATCGAAAATGTCAACCCCTCTCTCGGAGTAGAATAAAGTAAGTATACCTCGGGAGATATTTTTTCTGAAATCTAGAAGAGGTTGATTCCTTAAATAAAATTATGGTGACAACCGTTTTGTAGGGAAATTAAGCGTATGGGCAAATTATTTTAGGTTTCTGACCGTGAAGGTTTCTTAAAAATTGCAATGGACCCACTGGTGTGCCCAGTGTGACTTATAATTAACTCATAACCCCATAAAATATAACCTAGTTTTGAAGACTATTAAATATTGATTAAATATAGTTTGTGTCTTCACAACACACCAAAGTAGTCTCAAAACTGTACACCTTGCGGATGGCTGCAACTTTTCATGTTAGGAGTATCACTTTCAACATCTGTTCATTCGAAAGTGGTAATATTTAAAAGTCGCAGGCTGGCAGAAAGAGTATCGGAGCGGTTACCATTGTGAGGAAGAATTGAGAACTTAATGCTGCTACCTCGATTTCATCATTTATATATGAATCCATATCTGCTGCCTTTTCTACGGCTTCAGCAACTTGACTTAAAAAGCTGCCACTTCGATTTTAGATTATCGGTTCAAGCACCAGCTCTAGAGAAAACCTTAAGCTTCAACGGTCTATACTGTAGAGTTGGTACATGCTTCCGTTGATTAATTCGCTCCCAGTGTCTTTCCGTAAGTTAGGTGCTATGCTTTCTCTACAGCCTATTGAAAATACTTACCCCTTCGGATGTGACATTTTTGACGGTGCTCTTACTTGTGGAGTGATTTGCTGATTGCTTCCACTTCCTGCGATAAAAATTATCGGCGTTCGGAGGAGTTCTTTGTGGGCGCAGTAGCGCAGTGGTTAGTGTGCTGGACTACTGTGCGAGGGATCCCAGGTTCGACCCCGGAAAAACACAAATTACATCTTAAGGTTTTTTCTACTGCGCCCCCTCTCGCGAACGTCTGACAAACATCCGAGAGTATGACTGTCCTGAAAAAACTTCTCAATTCAGCAGTTCGGACTCGGCATTGGTTAAAACTTGATTGCATTTGAGTTGACACCCATCTGGCCTTTAAATCTAGTTCATTCTATTGTTTTTTGGTGGTATAAAAAAAACCTAAACTAAAAAATATCTTACAAGTCACTTGTCATAATGGAAAATTGTACCGCACGAAAGAGAGTTAGCTTGGAAAACGAACTTAAACAAAGGTTTATAGTACTAGAGTAGAGCAATAACAAGAAGATAAGAAAGGAGGAACATGGCATATGAAAATATGTAAGAGGCAATAAACAGAACTGTCGTTTTTTTGTGTCCATTGTGCGACACTGCAGTTATATAACTTTTGCGCTCTTCTAACTGCAGATGGGGAGCTAAAATGTCCATCAAAAATATTTAAGATGCTTATTTTTTTCTAATCTTTCGTTAAAGCCTCCACTTTATTTATTTGCTTTAAGGTGTCTCACTCCATTATGTTTTAAGTCACAAAGCTTTTTATATTTTTTAATACCAATCGATGCATCTGGGTGACTACATTTTATAGAGATACAGATTACAGAACCATTGCCAATTCACACGCTATACTTGTTCACGTACGATTGCATTCCCTTCGCAGACAATAAACAGAAAGGATTTCACAGAATAATGGACCTCATCAAACCATATATATCAGAAAAAGGAAAACCCCTGATTTGCATAACCCAACCTCATTTGGTTGTGGGATAAATTTATGTAAATCATTTTGTAAGCGCTGTATTAAACTTTAAACTGGACCAGTGATCCTTACCCTCCTCTCGACGAATAAACACTACTGGCCAATTGATTTTGCAATGCGATTACGAATTTCGATTATTTTAGCTGACTAAACAACAATTGAACAACAATCCATTGCAGAGCACATACACATAGATACACAATCCACAGCAATAGCTACTGCTGCTGTGGATTTTATTAGAAAAAGCATTCAGGATGTTGTCAAAGTCAACACATTCATTCGACGACGATGACGATGAGGACGACGACGACGACGACGACGAGGATGAGGAGGATGAGGATGCTGCTGAGAGAAGTGCACTTGTTAGACAGCTCGACCTTGCAGAGCATTATGGATTCAGCTTGCAAGGGGATCGCGGGGGGCAGCATGTAAGTGAGATGGGGGCAGGCAGAAATGTCAACCTCTTAGCCTCTGTAGTTAGGCCTTTCGCCTCACTTGCCGGTGTTTTTCATTTCAAGTGAATACCTCCCCCTTTATACCGCACCTGCCATAGTACTTTGTACTGTACTGTGATAGGGACACTCTAATGCTAATGCTGAGGAAATGAAATTAAAGCACGAAATTAATTCTGTAAAAAATTATTTTTCATTAAATTGAGCAATGTTGACTGAAGCAGGACACGGCTGCATTGTTGACCTGGACAAAATATTCATTTAAATGAATGTTTTTAAGCAAAAGTGAATTATTACTCGTTACTTGAGTGGAGCTAGCTTCTTATTTGTGTTTTGAGTTTTACCTGCGTTTATCCTAATTAGCTGAAGAAAAGTGTTCCAGAAGAATACTGATTAATTGAAAGGGAAACAAAAAAATATGTTTTATGTGACCTCATCTAGAAGGTAATTCATCATAAACTACACTAAGATGTCTTTCCATGCGTTTGCATAGATAATGGAGGAGAAACGTGTCTGTTAGCAGAGCTTTTTAGATTTAAGAATTTCAAATGAGACGAAATTAGAGGAAACGGATAAATGTGGAGTGGCGTTTGCTATTATAAAGGCACATAATGATGCAAACAAGGATTGTAAATGTGTCTTCAAGTCATTATACTGTTTTATGAATTTTTACTTTTATAGTGTATAATCAAGATGGCGTCGTCAAATCTCCAAAAGTGCATGCATTTCCGAACAATGCTTTATAAATAAACCGGTATACTTGTTCCATTTTTTACGACTAAGCATCAGTCGCGAGATAACTAGCCTAAGTTATCGTAATAGTGCCTTGCCTATTGCAACGCTGAACCGTCGCCCGCCAACCAGACCAGAAAAAAGCTTGGCATCTAAATTTCGAACTTGAGACGTTAATCTTGCACATAATAGCTTATTTATATTGAACTCATAACCAAGAGTTCAATATAAATAAGCTATTAGGCATTATTATAGAAGACCCATCGCGATCTCTAAGGAACCAAATCGCTCACACACCTAATTTCCCTATGTTAATAGGCATGTTTTTTTTAAACCTCTCCAGCCAGCCGTTCATTTGGACAGTTGCCAGCACAATTGCCAGCAAAATAAAGCCAGCCGAATGAATTTAGGCAATAAGCCTAAAAGCATACCAGCATTTCGTATAAAATTATGCATTTGGTAGAAATATTAGATAAATTCTGACATTTTTCTCTGGAATGTTGTGTGCATGAGATAAGAACGCAATTATAATTATTTAAGCAAATTGTACGGAAATTCTGAGCCACTTGTTGCTTTCAGCGCCACCTGTTTGTTCATTGTGAATTGAATTTATCCAGCTGCCAGCCAGCAGCTCTCCGGCTGGGGAGAAAATCAAGAGTTGTTGCCAGCAGGTTGTTGTTTTAATTAGCATGTGAAATGTGCCTCAACTGGCAACTACTGGCAACCACTGGCTGGGGGGGGAGGTTTCATAAAAACACAACTTATGTATCTATACATGTCGAAAATGTTGTTTAGGAAACTAAACTTTTCGAGGGGCCCCGATCATTTAAGTTTCAGTTGAAAATGCAAAAATTGGAGCGTTTATCTGAAACTGCAACTGATGGAATTCCCATCATAAGTTGTCAGTTTAGTTGTCAGTTTTAGTAGATATATCTTCAAACTTTCGGTTGCTCACAAGTAAAATAAAAGCTCAAATGAATACCGGACTGAAGTCTAAATGCACTGTCTTTTTTAACTGAACTGATAACTGGTCGTCTAAATGGGGCTTTATAACCTTCGGCTAATCACGGGTAAATTGAAACCTCAACTGAATACTAGACTGAACACTGTAGAAGTAGAACATCAGTTTAAAGGTGCCTGTCCATTTGAGAGTACTTTCGCTAGTAAACTCTCGAGAGTTACTCTCGGTTGGCTGTTCATTTGAGAGTAATAATTTCGAGATTTTAATCTCGCGAGTTCTTTGATAACATTTTGAGAGTAGATTCCCTGAGATTAAAAAGTTAACTTTCCGCGAACTACTCTCAAGACTATGTCCACTTGCGAGTTTTCTCTCGAGAGCTGCTTGACAGCTGCTCGCAGCCTTTTTACTCTCAAATGGACAGGCACCTTAACTGAAAACTTAACTGATAACTCAACTGAAACTGAAATGACCGTCTAAATGGGGCTTATAAATTCAAATCTATAAAAATAAGGAGAATATCCCGGTAGGTATACAGTATCCAAACGCTAGGTATGTAGCTAGGCTCTGCCATGTCAACTCTTGCAATTCGCAATTGCCTTGGTGTAGTAAGTGAAATTGCTAATTTCTTTCGCAAACATTCAAATGCATAATTATGTAAATGTCATTAAAAAACACGCACCAGAGAGCCGAAAAACTCGACTTCTACGCATTTATAAACAAGATTCATTGAAAGGTATAACAGTATTATTTCCTTTGTAGAACTCTTCAAATGCATCTCAATAAGTCTTGAAGAAATAATGAGCAGAACGTGGGCGATTTCTTCGAAAGCATCAACACTTTTGGCAGCGGTCCAAAAAAGTGATATCCTAGTAAGCCTCATTGTATGCCAAGAACTATTCAGTTTAACGCTGCGCTTATCAGTTTTCCTACAGAACAAATCCTTACATTTCGTTTCTGCAATCGACCGCACAAAAAAATTTCGGAATTCTCTTAAGAACATCAGAGAAAATGCCGAAGATTTTTTCGGAGAGGCTTTTCAATCCGAATCCTAGCTTGCCGAGGACTTGTTTGAAGAACGAAGTTTTGAAATTGCTTGATATATGTGACAAGACTTACTTTAGAGGTAAAAATTTCTTGCTTACGATTTTAGCAACGCTTCCAGTAACCACAGCTAGTGTTGAAAAAACCCTTTCATCTATAAAAAGGATTAAAACAATGTCCCAAAGCGTTATGGAGAATGCAAGGTTAAGCTCACTTGCTCAGATATCTGTTCATTCGGATATTATTGTTGGTCCAAATAAGGTGATTGATCTCATTCTCATGTCAGAAAAAAAATAAATAAATCTTCTGCTTTGAAAAAAATGTGTGTAAAAAATTATATTATTATTATTATTTATTATTAACAAAATAATTACAAAAATGATAAGGCTAATATAAATTAGAAAGCACTAGCTGCAGAGGCTATCGGCCCAAAAAATTATATAAGTATGTTCGTTTAGGTACATACGATTTTAAAACTAATAGGAATCAATGAATAGGAATATACAAAATCCTGGCTACGGCACTGTCAGCACATCAGCGCCAAAAAGCGGCTACCTGATCCGAGCATAGGCAGGACAATAGCAGAGGGAATGATACGAAGTACCGTCGGCCTTTCCACAATTGCAAACAGTGACAGGTATCACTTAATATGCTTAGCAAAAGCAAAGTGGGAAGTAGAGTATATTCATGACTTACCCCGTAAGAACGCCAATAAGTTTTTTGCAGTCATTTCTACTGAGAGGCAGTAGGCATGCCGCAGACTTCTTACTGACTTTCGGGAGAATGCGTTTAGTCTGCCCGCTTTATAGCCTTGCCATAAACAATTGTATTTTGTTTTAGACCCAATCGTCAGTGGAAACCGTGACCGAGGACGCAGGAAAACCCAGCACAGGTCATGGAATATCTCATTTCTAGCAATCCTAGTGTGACCTGTGACCCAGAAGAGTCAAAGAGTTCAGCCTTTTGAACGGGTAACAGGGTTGAGCAAGGCCTTAAGCGAAGCTTGACTGTCGCTACCAGACGCAGATACTCCGACCCCGCCACCTATTCTTAACAATATATTCGGCAGCCACTAGGATAGCATAGACCTCCGCTTGAAAAACAGAGGCATGCTTTCACAAAATACAAACGTATTCAACAAAAAAAATCAAATTCTTTTCACTTCTCAAAGAGTAAGATTTTATTTTACAAATATGGCAACAGATACATTACAGTCAAATTTTAATATAAATTGCACCATCTGCACTATTGACTGCTACATGTGCATTATACGCTAAAGCCGCTGGGGAACGAAAAATCGCATTCAAAAATGACACGGGAAAATTATGAACGAAAAATGTCGGTCTACATACTTTCCGTTTTGAAGTACGCTGCTGCGCTGCGAATTGAAACCAAAAAATAGGTAATTCAAGGCGTTAGTGGTCGCGGCGGGCTTGTTTGCATAGACCTTTTACTTCAAGAAAAACCCAAAGAAAAAATTCCAATAGCGTTAAATCGCAAGATCTGGATGGCGAATTCTGATCGCAAAAACGGCCGATTACACGATTAGGATAAATGATTCATGCAGTAATTGAATTGCTTCTCTGGCTGTATGGCATGTGGCACCATCTTGTTGAAACCACTGGGTTATTTGGCCCTAGCGAGGTATCCGTCGGAACGGAAAATATTCCGCAACGCATATTACGTCGGAGACTCAAATTACATTCGAGGTATCCGTCTTCGGAAACAATAATTAAAATGCGACGACGCATTGTTTTGACATGATGCCGTTTCGTGGTACATCGAGTTTTCCTATTTATTGCCCGTTTTTTTCATTTGTTTTTCCATTAACACAAATAATGGAAACAACAATTACTTTGCTAAAATGTTTTTTTTTTTTATTGTTTTCATTTATCAACACTTCTCTGCAAATCGTAAACAAATTCCGCAACAAATTCCTGTCGGAGCACATCGGAAGAAAATTCGTATGAAACTGTCAAAAATATCAGTATAAAAACGCACTTGATCGCACTGAAACGCAAAATGCCAGTGTGCGTTACATACTTGTCGGAACAAAGTTCCGAAAAGCTGTTCCGAAGTATACCTCTAAGCAAATTTTCCGTTCCGACGGATACCTGGCTAGGGACGATTATGTCACGATAACGAACACCATTAATTGGTGGCTGCCTGACCAGCCGCATTTTCAAAGAAGAATGGTCCGATAATGCCTCCAGCCCAAAATCCGCACCAAACAGTCACGCGTTGTGGATGCATTTGTTTCTCAACAATTACACGTGGGTTCTCTGAAGATGATTTTGATTTTGTTCGAAAATTGTGGACTGTAGCTGACAACGCTTCATTATTTTTAAAATATTGCTCAACAACGAATATGCGTTGTTCTTTCGTACAGCGCATGTGGACATGTCGCACGACATGTCTAGCGACAAAACAGATCTGGCCAAAGCTAGATCTCAAACGTTCTAAGAATTTGATATCTCTTGACAGGATGCATATCGGCGCCACAATAGGTTTCATTACGGGACACTGCTTTATAGGTAGGCATGCAACAACGCTTGGCGTATACTCTCAAACGATTTTTGTAGAAGTTGATTGGACGTAGAGGAGGAGGAAACTATTCAGAACTTCCTCTGCACTTGTCCAGCACTCTCCCGAAAACGGAAACTCCATTTGGGAGCCTCCTACTAAACGATGTAACAAACATAAACATTCGTAGTCTCTTTTGCTTCATCAAAAGCTCAAACTGGTTTAACGAGTAGGACGAAATTTTTAATAGATTCATGTGGTATCACAAGGAACCTAATTGGTCTAAGTGTGTCGGCCTTTAACCGCAGCCACTTCAACCTAACCTAACCTTCGTACAGCGCTCCATTTTTACTAACCCCGAACTGTCAGCTGTCACATTGTTACCTTTTTTCCGTTGGTATCACTGTACCATTAAATGGCGCAATTTTACGTAAATTATGGGATACCCTTTAATAAGCTGAATAAAAATAATTCGCAAGCGTTTAACTATTTCTTGTCACAACGATGACTATAATGTTAAACTCGAATTTTGTTCAATAAAATAACTTAACTCCCTTCCTATATAATAGGGACCAAGTTGAAATACATCTACAAATTCACACAACCATTCTATGTACCGTCTTAATCGAAAAACAGCACTCTGAATATTCAGGTAATAACTTCATTCTAATCTCGTCTAATATTCAAGGAAATTAAAAGAGATTTCCAAGAACAGAAACTTAATTACTTGAAAATGCCTTAAGCTGGAAAAGCCTTAAAACTCTTACCATAAATAGCTAGTTTAATGTTCGAATAAAGGAATTTCTCTGCGCCTTACCTTCAACTAACATGCTGTTGGTGGCATCAGAAACCTGTCTAGTGTTTTGTCTTACCATCGCATCCGCCTGCCACAAATTCTGATAAGCGATTATTAAAAGCTTCCGTATCGTGAATTACTGTAAAATGTATTTCAATTTCTTATCCTTTTTAAATTATTGAGAACCCTTTGACTTTAATTAAAGCAAATCTGTGCGGGTCTATATGAAACTCCCTTTAAAACCAATTGCCTACAAATCGTATCTTGGTCAAACTAAAACCTATCACCCTTTACACGCAGCAGGGGAAATTCAATATGGACCTTGAAAGCATAGAAAGGACAAATACTTTGGAGAAAATTGCTATTTCGTCGGTACTATAGTATGTGAGGTGTTCTGTTCCTATATGGCGAAGGGAATACAAGCGAATGAAATAGATATGTACCTACAATCGCATGGTGGTAACTGGCACTTCACCCACATACTCGTAGCCATCTTATTTCGAATAAATTACATCCGAGAAAGCATTCTGACTCGAGGATTACCGATACGAAAATGTGTAGATTCTGGGGTAATAAACGAGAGAGAAATGCAACTTCACGTATCCGAACCGCAGGGTAGATTTCTTAAATGGATGACAAAGATGCCATGTGGTCTTGGGTTTTGTGGCCTAATGGTGTATATTTATTTGCATAATGATTGAGAGCGCTTTGTTTGTATAATAATGAAGTTGTTTCAATGGTGGTAGCAAAACGACGAGTTAATTGATTTTCATGTGGTCCCCGTGTGGGAGATAAATTTTCATTTGAAATTTTATTTATAGCACGACCTTCATGCCAGATGCAATTCCCTATAAAATCGAGTTTGTGGTAAATTTAAATCAAAATGACGAACAGGTGTACGATTTCAATTTGTCAAACAAACGATTTTTCAATTTCTATTCGACCTTCGGTATTTACATAGCGATGATAAATCAAAAAAAATCAAATGACTGTATTAAAAATTGCAAATTAAAGAAAAAAAAAATTGTATCCTACAATTTACTAACAATTATGCGTATTTTTTCCAATCGATTGCTAAAACAAAAAGTATTTAATTCTTAATCATTAATTATCAAAATTAAGTTAAAATATAATGTTTTTGAAGAATCAGTGATAAACCGTTTCTATTGTAATGCTCTGTGGTACACAACATTTTTGTAAGTTTTTCCAGGATTCGTATTGCCTAGATAATACAAGGTGGGCCAAAAGAGATCACCCTATTGGTGCAAATGGCCGCCAATGCCAAGTCTGTTTTTACATTTGTGAATTAGACAGATGTATAATACAAGTGAAAAAGCCATGGAGCGATACACTCCTCAAGAGCGCCCGTTTGTGCCGAGAATATCGCCGCTGTTGCCGAGGATGTCGATCTGTCGCCGAAAACATCGACCAGACGCCGGCCGGCCGTGCCTCACAATTAGCCATCAGCCGGTCGTCCCTAAGGCGAATTTTGGTCAAAGACTTGCGCATGTTCCCGTACAAAGTCCAGTCCGTGCATCAGCTGCTGCCTGTCGACCGCCAAGCAGTCAATCTCGAGGACGAAGTGGACGATTTTTAGGCCAAAATCATAATGAGCGATGAGGCTCATTTCCACCTCAGCGGGTACGTGAACAAGCAAAACTATCGCTTCTGGGGCACCGAAAATCTAGGAGGAGCCATTACGCCCGCTCAAAGTTACTGCGCTGTTCACGCTGGAGGAGTCATCGGGCCATTTTTTTTTCGAGAACGCCGCTGGTCAAACGACAACAGTTGATGGTGCGCGCTATAGGACCATGTTAGCCAAGTTTTTTCTGCCGCAATTGGACGAATTAGGACTGGAGGACATGTGGTTCCAATAGGACGGAGCAACGGCACACACTGCGCGAGCCACAACCGATATTCTGAAGGTGGCGTTCCTGGGTCGCCTCATCTCTCGTTTTGGCGATTTGCGCTGGCCCGCAACATCGCCCGATTCAACCGTTCCAGACTTTTTTTTGGGATTTTTTGAAGGCCCGTGTTAACGTGAACAAGCCCGAGCCCCTAGAAACCCTCAAGGACAACATTCGACACGAGTGCGAGAATCTGTCGCCCGAAGTTCTCGCCGAAGAAACTTTCACAGTGAATTACACCCAACATGAAGTCATAACATTTAATGGCATAGTCCCTGTGCACACACCGAAATGGTATATACAATGTTACACGTCTACGTGACGAAGGTAGCTGTAGTGTCTCCGCTTTCAAAATAAACTTACTCATCTACCAACGGCTACGCACCCTTAGAGCATTTGTCCTCCAAACTCTAACGTCACTACATCTTAATGCCAAATCTTGCCCACCAAACAGAAAGTCATAAAACGAGCCCGTATGGCAATCAATTGTGACGGCGCCCATTTGGCCGATATCATCTTCTCGACCAATAAAATTCTAAAGGTTCAAATAAACATAATCAAAAAGCAGAATCAAAGTTTTTCATTTAGAAAAAAAATGAGAACCAAAAAAATGACTTCTTTTGGCCCACCTTGTATTTTTGTCCACAAACCAGTAAAAACTAGACCGCCGACTTCCCGTGCACCTACCCGATTCTCCCCGGAAAAAATTACCCTATCTGGAATACGTGTAAATATCAATTAATGGCGGCAATGATTTTCCATGCTATACCATAGGCCTAGGATTTTTCAAGTATGTGTGCGTTAATGGCGCTCCTTTGATTTTGTACAGCACCAATACATGAAAAATCCTGGACCCGCCAGCAGCTTGTAGGCAAAGTCCGTTATGTGGGAGGAGTCGACCGTCTATTCTTACTGGTTTGTGTTTTTGTCTATCAGGACAATGCACATCAATGTTACAAATTTTCCAAACTTTTAGCTCTTCTCCCATGGCTGTCCAAAAATAACTCCTTTATCTATTTTTGACCAATATTCACAATCGATTCAGTGGTTTTCGAAATATGTATTAGATGTCTTTTTTTTTTTTGTTTTGTATGGGCGGTGTCACGCCCCTTGTCCAATTTTGAACAATCTCCATAATAATACTCCTGGGCCAATCTCTAAGATTGTATGTAAATTTTAACTCAATCCATTCGGTGATTTTCGAGATATAAGATTTTGAATGCATTTTTTGTATTGGAGGTGCCACGCCCCTATAACTAATGAACCAATACACCTACAAAGAGCGTATATACTTACAAACCATGGCATTAACGTCACCTTTGAAATGGGTAATTTCCAGAATCAAAATCGGTTCACGCATTACAGAGAACATTAGCGACAAACACAATTGACCATGATTTTTATATATATAGATAAATCATTGGAATGGCAGTGGCGCCATCTGTCGAAAATTGGTCGTACCAACTCTAAAACCTTCGTGGGCTCATGCACAACAACTTTGCTAAAGATCATCACATGATAAAATGCATAGTTTACGATTCTATAAAGGACATACAGATAAACATTCATTTTTATAATAGATGTAACAGGTTTTGCTAGTACATAGAGATTACCTCACAGTCAGTTAAGTTTTATATTTATATAGCTGTACCCGCCCAGATTAACCCGTTCTCAGGAATTACATTGGACATCAATGTTTCAAGTTTTACAACTTTAGCTCTCGTAAGTGTTGAGAAATAGCGTTTGCAAATTTTGTTTCTGAATGGGAGGTGCAACTCCCCTTTGTCCAATTTTGACCGATCTTCACAGAAACCCTCTCGGACTAACACGCACGATTGTCTCAAATTTGAGGTTAATCGGTGCGGAATTTTTCGAGTTCTTAAAGCGTCCATAAAAACCAACTTAACATTTTTATATAAAGAGCCAGAGGTATATTTTATTTTTAAGCGATAACCTCTGGAACCACCGATCAGAATATCAATCAATGGCTTAGTTAGTTAATTTAAAGTGGTCTCGATGAGAGAAACACTTAGGCCGTTAGTCGGTCCATTAAGCATACCACTGGGATTTTGGGGAGTTATTCCCAGCTGTAATTCGGCTTCGAAACAGAAGGAGAGGCCCAGACTCAATGCTTCTGAAAAGACCTCGACGCCTACTCCTTCCTGTGTCTTGCAACCATCTATTCTTCGTTTCGTTCTGCGCACCTAATGGATAAGCTGGCCATCGAAAATGATTGAATGAATGAATGAAATGAATGCACATAACGTAATTGTTCAATTGCTTGTCATAAATCGGTTTTCATTAATCTGTTCAGTTAACATTGACTTTGTTACGACCGAAGAAAAATGTGCCAATAATACTGGCACTTTAAAAAAACACATCCTACGCATACATTTACTGATAGCACACAGGACGAACACGAGAATTATTTATCTTAGCAATTAGCACGTCAAGCTCATGTGCGTTTGAAGACTCGGTTGGTGAACTGTGGTTTATAACACAGTACCTACTCTCTAAGGAAATAAGTTTGCAATACTTCGAAACGTCGTTGCCTAACCGCAAAGCAATCCATTTCGTACCACGGGGATTTAATATTGTTTCCCTCAATTTTGAGCGCAAGAGAGCCGTCAAAATGAAATCGAATTTAGATAGAATCCAGCCTCCGCCTTATGAAGCTTTTATCAGGTGAAAACCCAACTTAATATTTGCAACGACTGATGCGTTCACTAAAAGGGCAACATAACATAATTTGTATACTAATAGGTACATTCCATTTAGACCCCGCTACAAATTGTGAACTTTAGCATTAAACGCCATAATCTAACAGAAATGTTGATTGTGCCCTATCCTCCTAAAGTGCTGGCAAACTTGAATTGAAAGCTGTTATAAATCAATCACACTCACACAAGATACAGCCATGCATCTACCATCCTCAGTGTATCTATCACTTTATAATTGATTGCATCACTAACATATTCCATTGACGATGCACAACATCGACGAATCCATCAATTGATTACGAAAATTAAAAGTTCCTGCCAACCAGATTACTTGCTTCATGGTTTATAGAGTGTACGTGACTACAGGAAATTGTTACCGTGATGCTACCAATAAAGATCCTTTTGCGTACTTCCCTAGTTCTAGTTTCGCAACTGGAAGAAGAAAAAAAAACACTAACTGCGTTGTATATCGTTGCGGTACATTGGATGTTAGACGAAATTACAAAAGTTTACTCTGTGCCACTAAAGCTCAAAACACTACATACACTACACACCCCCGCACCATCTATCACTGCCAATAATGGTTTGTGGGTTTTTCATTTTATTGGATACTTTTTTAGGGAATTATGCTCTACGAAGCATAAAACGTCGGGATTTTCTTTAAAGAAAAAAAAAATGCATTCACATACGCTACGCATAGTCGTATGTGTGGGTGTATAGAGTGGTTTTAAATCATATTCAGTCAAGCGAAAGGAAGGCCTTCCTATGATGGAAGGATATAAAAGATGAAAAGAAAAAAAAAACCTGCGAGAGAAGACGAGATAATATTTTCATCTTCCAATTTGTCTTACTACGGAAAGGAATTTTTGTGGAAAGAAAATTGTATTTCCTATTATCTAGTAGAAGGAACAACCATTTATGAACCAAAATTTGAAGTTTAGCCTTCAGCCCTTCAGGGATGATAAAGCGACAATATTCATAGAACTTTGTACGAAATTCGATTGACTGATGGATTTTCACATGATCAAGTAGAATCAAGCGGAATGTAACGTCTGGTCACAGGAAATAATAAGAACTTATAAGCAAACCATTTAGTTTTACAAGGTGGACTATAATGTTCGATCATAGTTTCCAGGACTCTTTGGAGCAAAATAAAATTTTTTTTTTTAAATAAAATGTTTTTAAAATGATATTGCTTAAATAGCCGCTGCTCTAGTTCTGATCACCACTTGGACTCCTTTATTGCATTTTGCATGGTTGTCTTCAGACCTTCGGGTGATGGGTAAGGTTACTCCACCCCTTAACGGACGGTTTGCTTGAGGGCTGCCAGAGTTTGTGTCTTGGCTGGTTTACATAATCTCCTAACTTTAAATAACCCGATAGAAAGAAGCACGAAGACGGTCGAAATCGTGTGATATTTGGGGTCCACGTGTCCTTAAATCCCAATTTATTTAACTCACCTTTTTTTTTTTCATTTTCAATGGCCCGCTTGTCCATTAAGTGGGTCGCGGGTGTAGGTTGCTGAAGTGGACCCGCTCCATAGCTCTCGATTCTCCGCCATCGACTCCAAATCATCAAGGGCAATCCCCGTACGGGTAGAGGAGAGATTATGAATTTGATCTAACCATCTCATCCTGGGCCTAGCTAGAGGACGCCTGCCTGATAGTACGGATTCCATCACGTCGTGGAATTCTGGTCGGGGACATGCGTTTAACATGACCAAACCACCGAAGCTCCGAAGAAGTAGCTGCAAGACATTGAGTTCCTCACATATTCTGGTATTTCTGATGCGATCTCTACGGGTCACACCAGCAATACTACGGAGAAATCTCATTTCGGCAGCTTGTATCCGCGATCGTATTCTTTCGGTCATTACTCAATCCTCATGACCATAGGTAAGAGTTGGAACAAACACCGAATTAAAGACTGACAACTTAACTTTGACACCATCCTGATAACAGAATGACCAAGCTGTCTTAAAATTGATTCAGCCTGACCAATCCTACAGGAAAACTCGGCATTGCTCCTTCCATCACTCGTGAATAAGACCCCGAGATACTTAAACTTCTCCACCTGTTTCAATGGGACTCCACTAACGTGCAGAGTGCATTGAACAGGCGTTCTAGAGACGACATCACTTCAGATTTGTTCGCATTTACCTTCATCTCAGCTTCAACACAAACAGCTACAAACCGATCGAGTGCGCGCTGAAGTTCAGTCTGAGAGGACCCAAGGATGACCAAGTCATCAGCGAAGAGCAAATGACTTACTTATCAGCGAAGAGCAAATGACTGATCCTCAGATCTCCCAATTCGAAACGTTCTTCGCCAAGACTGCGCTGTAACATCCAGTCCATATAAGTAATGAAAAGGAGATGAGACAAGACGCACCCCTGACGAAGTCCAACGCCCACGGTGAAAGGTATAGGATTTAACGCCGTTTACCCGAACACAGCTTTTACAGTTTGTGTAAAGAGTTTGAATGGCTCTCAAGAGAGAACCGTCAATTCCATACTCCTGCAATACACTGCAGAGTTTACGTCGAGGGTCTCGGTCGTATGCTTTCTCCAAATCTACGAAGAATGCATAAACAGGTGTAGCATACTCCCATGCCTTCTCAAGTACCATTTTGAGAGTGAATAACTGGTCGGTTGTGCTTCTGCCGGGACGAAAGCCGCACTGCTCATCTCCTAATCGTGCCTCGACCACAGATGCAACGCGTTTCCAGCACCTTGGCAAAAACTTTTCCGGGGAGACTTAAAATTAATATACCCCCTGTAATTGGAGCAATCCCTGAGGCACAATCACCCCAATCTGCCAATCGCTGGGAGTTTCGCCGCATTCCCAGGCCACTTTAATGACACGAGCGAGCCATTTGACTCCCTCTTCACCTAATTTTATTCCTTTATTTAATTAAGGAATAATTAATTCATGATTCTGTTACACTTATCATCTACAGGCACCTTTTAGCTAATGCTGTTTTAAACAAATATTAGCCCAATGACACATCATCAACAGTATGAGTATGCCTTTAAGTCGATTTAGTGACTCTTCGCACTTTACTAGCCAGTAGCCACACAACCAGATATTTTGTTCACTAGTTGGAGATGGACCTCGTACTTATGATTATTTTTGACGCAAAGTCTTCCACTTCGTTGTTGGATTTAAGGAGGATGTGAACTTAGGTTTGACGTAATTCACGGTATCAGCTAATGAGATAATCGTCTGCGATTTCAAGAAATATTAAGCCTTTTACCAAAAAGATTCAGATTCTTCAAGTAATCTCTGAATCTGTCGATTTTCTCTACTTTCTCTTTTTTTTGCCTCCAGGGAAGCCCTACTTCTCTTTTGCTTGTGAAGCTTAAGAGCCGCTCTCGTTGTTTTTTCAACGCCCATCACTTTGTAAGTAAGTTGCTATACTCGTACCTATGAAAAAATATTCACTATGTTACCAATAGCTTCAGAATTATTGCCCAAGTCGCTGTCCTTGCTCTCTATATCAGTCACCGTATAGTAAATGTCACAATTTTCCATCTCCTTTTGTCTGGTCAATCCTATTGTACATTATTTATGGCAGTTACCAAACTACCAAACTATTGTAGCGTGTTCCCTTGGATTCGATTGAAGCTGTATCCTATCGAGAGTGCAAATCTTATAGGTGGACAAGTAGCACTACTTGTCTAGCGACAAAACAAATTTAGTATAAGCTGGATTTAAAACGCTCTAAGAAATTGATTTCTTTCAACAGATGCCATTATTGGATTGGAAAGCATGCCGTCATGCCGTTAGGCTATGCCTTTTGGCAAACGACTTTTGCAGAGCTGTATGGATGAGGAAGAGGAGGAAACCTTCTTTGTTCTTGCGCAGCTCTCACCCGTAGATGGAAGCTTTACTTGGGAGCCCACTACAACGACTTGAGTGATCTGACAAACGCAGACATCAGAAGCGTCTTACGCTTTGGAAAGAGCTCAAAATGGTTCAGCTAGTATCGAGATCTTATATATGTTCCGTTTTTCGTCGTATCACAATAGACCTTTGCTGGTCTATGTGTGTTGGCGTTTCCCAGCTGGCAGCTACTTTCAACCAACCATGGCAGTTATGTCTCATTTGTGGCAGTCGAGAATCTCTGCCGCAATACTATTCAAGGCCGAACTATTCACGTGAAGATCATTTTTCTGTTTTCGGAGGCCGTCAACAGTAAAATCATCTTGTGATTATTTTGCGAAAGCCGTCATTAGCCTTAACCAAATACCACAGTAGCTCATATACTTGAGGCATGTGTTATCTAGACTATTGACGACACAGTTGATTCGTCCTCCTTTTAAGGGGCTATTTTGGACTTCTTTAACTCATTCAGCCAGTCTATTTTGCCAGGACAAGCCAACTCGCTACCTCTCTAGAGGACTACAATTTGCAACAATTTATGTACAGAAGTAATGACCGCGTTCAATATGCTTTTGCCCAACAGCCTCTGGTTGGTTGATTTGTCTGCAAATCTAGGCAAGTTTCCTTTGTAAGGCAAGATTTTCTGCCTAAGTTCTATGATTAACTGTCACCTGAATATTTAGATGGTTGATATTGAACGCAGCCAATGCCTTCGAATATCTGCAATTAAATATGGGTGCTGTTGAAGCCTTGCCCAAGAAAAGTTAAAAAATATATATACCTAGCAATCAGGAGGAAATTTAAAGGAAATCAGAACGGAAGGAAAAATTAATTGAATCTCCAATTATGAACTAGTACTATTTACCCTAATATGTTAAAGTATTTCCTACTACTCTTCTTTCCATTTATTACTATCTCTTTCTTACATGAATTATAATTATCTATTATCCACTTTTCTATTTTAGTCGCTTTTGTACTCTAAATGAATTAACATTAAATACCAATAGTTTCATAAAGTCTTGGCCTTTCTCATTTTTTGGAAGTGACCGCATTTTTTCCACATGGTGCCGAAACCCGGGAGAAAGGTGAACAGAGATTAGGAAGCTACAAATATAGTATTTCAATAAAGGTTAAGGTACAGAGCATATAAATCTAACGAGATGGCACTGGAGTTATCAGCACGATCAGCATATAGGGGACAGGTAACAAAAATCGTTAAAAGTGCAAATGATTTTCTTGACAGCGAAGCTTCTCAATTAAATTCGGCGACTGACTTGGACGCGGTTGAGGAAGACATCGTTGCATTCATCCAGCGGTTAACGGCCGCACATGAGAGTTTGAACACGACGGACAAAGAAGTGCAGAATAAAAGTCTTCTTAAGACAGAAGAGCTGGATAGAGAGTTTGAGAA
Source organism: Cheilosia soror (assembly GCA_949372485.1). Taxonomy (NCBI): domain Eukaryota; kingdom Metazoa; phylum Arthropoda; class Insecta; order Diptera; family Syrphidae; genus Cheilosia; species Cheilosia soror. The sequence goes on along the minus strand of OX443564.1, from coordinate 35,294,848 downwards.
AATCACCGAATATCAGGATGCAGCGATTGGTACGCTTTCCCGCTTAAATTCTCGCCTGCTGAAAATTCGGCGCAAACAGAATCCATCTCTGTCAAGTCAAGATAAATCACCTCTTAATGTGTCATCGGCAGTGAGTTGTTCTCTAAAACTTCCCAAATTACAGCTAAAAAGGTTTGACGGCAATTATCAAGATTGGTTACCGTTTTGGGAGCAATTTCGAACGACAATTCATGAAAACGACAACTTAACATCCTCAGACAAATTTAGTTATTTGGAATCAGTATTAGTAGGAAGCGCGAAAAAAATAATTGCCGGTTTTACTGCTTCAGGTTTGTGCTACGAAGCCGCTATCTCCCTCTTGAAGGAACAGTTTGGCGACACCGAACGTTTAGTCGACAAGAACATGCAGCATTTGATTTCCCTTCGCCCTGTGCAGTCAAGAACAGATGCTGTTGGTCTTCGCAATCTCTATAATTCAATCACATCTTGTTGTCGCACACTAACGGCTTTACAAATACCAACTCATCAGTATTACGTAATGCTAAAGTCCATACTGCTACGCTGCTTACCGCCAGAATTGCGAGTTGATTATTACCGATTAGCAGAAAGAGACGACAATGCTCTGGAAACATCTGAGGCAGATGAGGAAAGCTCTTCAACATCTTTGCAAATTGGCGACAAGCAGGTGAAAGACATAATGCGTTTTCTAAAAAGAGAAGTTGAATCTTTGGAAAGGAGTAGCGTGACCTCTTCTATTCCTTCTACCTCACGCGATAGTCTTTCTTCTTCAACTCGTACAACTGCAGCAAGTTTAGTGGGACTAAGCGAGAAGAGCATTTGTGTATTTTGTGAATCAGACAAGCATATAACCAAAGATTGTGACAGTAAACTGTCAATTACTGAGAAAAGAGACATTTTAAGAAAAAGTGGTCGATGTTTTCGCTGTGCCAACCGAGGGCATTCTTCTAGAAAATGTCGTAGTGCCAAATGGATGTCTTGTGCAAATTGTAAAGGTAAGCACTTGACCTCGTTGTGCGATCCTTCTTATACCGGCCAAAAAGTTTCTTCCACATTGGCAGTCATGCGGGATAATGATAGCGGTCAGAATGCAGCCAATTTTTGCGCTGGTAATTTTATTTCGATGCCAGAACAGCAAATTGATCCTGTTTTACAAAGCGCAACCAATCTATGCGCGTACAATTCATGCTCTGTTAATTCAAACGTCTTTTTGAAGACGGCTCGGGGAATAGCCGTAGTACCGAGTGAAAATAAATCTTTACTTTTACGATTTGTCATCGACGGCGGCAGTCAATACTCATATATTCGAGAGGATTTGGTGCAACAACTCAACCTGTCAGCAGTGGGTGAAGTAAACTTTTCATTAATACCATTTGGGTGTAAAGAACGATCTCCATTTAAGAAATTTAAGAAGGTTAATGTTCACATAAAAAGCCAATTTGATAATAGAAGCGTAAATTTGGAAGCCGTGGTTGTTCCGGAAATTTGCATAGATGTGCTGCACGCCCCTGACGCATCATGCGAATTAATTCAGAATCTACAGTTGGCGGACTCCTGCCATGCAGGCATCAAAGCAAAAGATGGATTAAGTATACTCATTGGTTCTGACCACTACTGGTCTGTGGTCACGGGCAAACAGCGACGTATTTCTCCAGGACTTAGAGCAGTCGACACTATATTTGGTTGGACGCTACAAGGAACGCACTCGGTCGGTAAGGATTTTACATCTAACGAAAATTCATGCTTTCCATCCATCCATAGCACAGCCCTACATCTACCAGCGCTAAACAGCAACGACCTCACGGCATTTTGGTCACTAGAGGCCATAGGAATTCGAGGTGAAGAAGAAGAAAATGAGCAACTGGCTGAGGAACTTATAACCAAATGCATCACCAGAAAGGATCAGCGATATGAGGCCTCACTTCCGTGGAAGAATCATAATGTTGAAATAAAAAGCAACAGAAAAAACGCACTAAAACGATTGGAGTCACTTTTTACGCGGTTGTCAAGATTTCCTGAACAACTTCAACAGTATGATGCTGGTATCCGAGAGCTTCTTGCAGACGGTATTGCTGAACCGATCCCACAACCCAACAATAGTGATTTACGCCGAGTGTTATACTTACCCCATCGACCGGTCTATAAAGCTGATAGTACAACAACAAAAATGCGCATCGTATTCGACGCCTCCTCACGCACCGAAGAAACTCCATCATTGAATGACCTTCTACACGTAGGAGCTAATCTTCTACCAGATGTCTTAAAAATACTGTTGAATTTCCGTCTTGGACGTTTTGGTATCGTGGCCGATGTGGAGAAGGCCTTTCTACAAATTCAACTTAATGAAGATGACCGCGACAGTCACAGATTCCTTTGGTATGCCTCACAACAAACGTCGCGTAACACCATACAAGAAATCGTTGATTATCGAATGACTAGGGTCACTTTCGGCGTAAATTGCAGTCCTTTTCTTTTGACAGCAACTTTGCGTTTGCATTTAAAGAACGAGAAAGACAAGTTCCAGTCCACATGCAAGATTTTATTGGATAGCTTCTACATGGACGATTTCGCAACAAGTGTTGATACGGAAGAAGAGGGTAAACAAATCGGCGAGGAAGCTGTGCTGGTAATGAGAAAAGCAAGTATGAACCTTAGAAAATGGAACTCCAATAGTGACCTTGTTCGTAAGGCTCTTTGCCCAGGTGAGTCTCCTATTAAGCAGAAAGTTTTGGGGTTATCATGGTTTGTTCGGAGCGATGAAATTGCAGTGCCTTTGGATTCAGTTGATAATTTACTCGCGTCAAATTTAGCAAAGGGAACAAAACGAAGTGTGCTTCAGACGATTGCTAGGATCTATGATCCCCTTGGAATGCTTGGCCCTGTCGTAATTAAACTTAAAATTCTTTTCCAAAGCATTTGGCGGAAAAACCTATCATGGGACGAGATGCTTACCCCAGAACTTATGATGCAGTGGGAAAATTGTACCAGTAGCCTGAAACAGTTGAACGATTTTGCTATTCCACGCTCAGCGCTTCCATATTCTTCTTCTAATCCAATACATATTCACATATTTGCAGATGCCAGCATGAAGGCGTACGGAACAGTGGCTTTCATCAAACAGTTCAATAGTGATGGCGATAGTAATGTTGCTTTTCTATGTGCAAAAAGCAGAGTGGCCCCGCTAAAGATAGACGGTATGAAAGAGCTTTCCCTTCCGAAGCTAGAACTGACGGCATCATTGTTGGCAGCGCGGTTGTGCTCGTACTTAAAGCAATCGCTAAAGGCGTGTGTTCACAAATTTTTTCTGTGGACAGATTCTAAGATTTCGCATGGATGGATCCAGGGGGACGCTCATCGTTGGAAACCGTACGTTCAAAGCCGAGTAACGGAAATTCGTCGACTTACATCAATAGAGGACTGGAGACATTGCAGAGGAAAAGAGAATCCGGCAGATCTTCTAACCCGAGGAGTCACCGCCAATGAATTACGAAATTCTTTGCTATGGGCTCATGGGCCTACGTGGCTCAAAAGCGATACAACTTTTGACGATGATGAGAATGATCCTGTTCCAGAAAGCGTAGCACCAGTGGCGTTACTAGCACCGATCGGCGTTCCTGATCAAGCAGCACGAGAACCTGTATTATCCTACACTGAATTCAGTTCTTGGAACCGTTTGTTGCGGCGCACAGCTTTCATTTTGCGTTTTATAAAACTGTGCAGAAGGGAGATGAAAATCGATTTTGCTCAACCTTCCACTACTGAACTAAACGCAGCGGAAGCCTATTGGCTCAGGTACATACAAACAAATGCATTTGCTAACGAAATTTTTCTTTTACAGAAAGGAAATTCTGTACACTAAACATCTAAGATAGCTCCATTATGTCCTTTTCTCGACAAGGATGGGTTTATGCGATTAGGAGGGCGCCTTCAATCGTTAAAGGGATCTATGGACTCAAAACATCCTATAATACTTCCATCAGATTCATATCTTGTCAAGCTGATTATCGATGACTATCATCAGAAAACCCTACATGGCGGTACCAACGTTGTCTTGTGTCAGCTGCGTGAGCGTTTTTGGATTCGCAAAGGACGTCCATTGATCAAAGGTAGAATTAAGAGATGCGTAATTTGCCAGAAACTGTTCGGTAAGCCCGTTTCGCAACCATTTGGTCCTCTGCCTATCGAACGGATTACTTTGTCAAAGCCCTTTGACTGTGTCGGCATAGACTTCGCTGGGCCTCTTTATTATTGCGAGAATTCCACAAACCAGATGAACAAAAGCTACTTGATGGTTTTTACTTGTGCTGCCATTCGATCTGTGCATCTAGAAACTGTTACGAATTTGAGCACCGAAAGCTGCATAATGGGACTCAGGCGTTTTATAGCACGACGAGGTGCTCCATCAACAATTTACTCCGACAACGCTAAAAGTTTTCGAAGAGCTGCTCTAGAGCTCGATGACAGAAATCAAGCGCCAGACGACGAAGCTGTACAAGGATTCCTATCCAACAAACGTATACGTTGGAAGTTTATTGTCGAGCGTGCCCCATGGTGGGGAGGTTTCTGGGAGCGGCTAATAAGAACGATTAAAAATGTTTTAAAAGTAGTCATCGGGAGGACGAAACTTACGTTTGAGCAATTACGGACCGTGATTGCAGAAGCGGAGTCGATGGTGAACCTTCGACCCCTTACTTACGTAAGCAGTGATCCATTGGATGCTTCACCGCTCACACCTTCACATTTCATGCATGGACATGGTGGTCCTGTTGATACGCAAAAACCTCCGACTTCATCAAGTGACATACAGCAACTTTGGAAGCAGCGACTGAAGCAAATTAAGATGCTTTGGATTCGCTGGCGCACGGAATACTTACAACAACTACGATCATTTCACCACAGCCAAGGCTTTTCTTCAGCCCAACTTAAGCCAAACGATGTCGTCCTTGTATTCGACTCCGCGAAACCACGTATTGCTTGGAGGTTAGCAATTATTGAAAATTCTTTTACTGGACGTGATGGCAAAATTCGAGCTTGTGAGATTCGCTACGCTGATGGTTCGAGAACTCGAAGACCTGTACAATTGCTTTACCCACTGGAGCTCACTACAATTTCCCGGGCCGAGGATGTAAAAAATTAATTGAATCTCCAATTATGAACTAGTACTATTTACCCTAATATGTTAAAGTATTTCCTACTACTCTTCTTTCCATTTATTACTATCTCTTTCTTACATGAATTATAATTATCTATTATCCACTTTTCTATTTTAGTCGCTTTTGTACTCTAAATGAATTAACATTAAATACCAATAGTTTCATAAAGTCTTGGCCTTTCTCATTTTTTGGAAGTGACCGCATTTTTTCCACAGACCACTCTGGTTAACACACCTCCATAAATCTTTATCCCTAATGCTAGTCTTAAGAATCCATTTCGTGTTAAATGTCAAGAGACATTAGGAAATTTGTCTGAAAACCGTAACCTATCTTCCATTGTCTATGCAAATAAAAGGTACAATGCCACCCTTGTTTACAAATTCAATTCGTTTCCGCATCTGATAATATTCTCACCCCACTAGTTCTTACAAATTCATTCTAATCATTGGTTTTTTTTCAGCTTGGAGTTGCTATCGGTTTTGTTTTACCACCAATGCTCGTGCGGAATTCAGATGACCTTAGCGAAATTGGCTCTGATCTGCAACTAATGTTCTACATGGTCGCAGGACTAACATCAGTGCTCGTTATCTTAATGGTTTTGTGTAAGTAGATTGTACCACAATCGTAGTCTCTAAACGAACAAAGTGCTAATATGAAGTCTCCTTTCATGCTCCTTTTGTGTGTGCTGAAAATAATTAGTTTTCCAAGACAAACCACCGACACCACCATCAGCGGCACAGGAGGCCACCCAACCAAACGCAGATGGGGAATCTACATTCCTGCAATCGCTAAAGAATCTTGTACTGAATAAAAATTATATTCTCTTGCTGCTGTCGTATGGTATGAATGTGGGAGTGTTCTATGCAATATCTACGCTACTCAATCCTGTAATTAGTTTGACAATCATAATTAGTCCTTTGTGTCAAATTGTTTGTCTTTTGTTCTCTTCAAAATGTAGGTGGTGCTGAAGTACTATCCCGGACATGAAGTCGACACCGGACGCATTGGATTGTGCATTGTGTTGGCTGGAATGATGGGTTCGGTCGTATCTGGAATAGTTTTAGATAAAACCCATCGGTTTAAGTGAGTATAACTTTTGGCTTAATTGTAAACAGATTGCTTTCCGCTCAGATGTCACAACAAAGCGAACATAACTCGGGTTAAAAGTTTTCCACCTGCGCGGGTGGGTATTCAGCTGACTTCGAAAATAGTTAAAAACAAGTGCGGGATAATAAATCGAAGATACTTTAGGTCTTTGCGAGGAAAGTTTGTCATTTTGCAAAGACTTGCGATATTTTTCTTTGTGAGCTGAAAAACACTTATACTGTGTCCTTGCGTTCAATTCATTACTTAATGCGCACATGAAAGACACTCACAGACAATTGCAGATACGTGCTTACATCGATTTTACTTGCATTACAGACTTTTGTGCAGAAGAATTAGAAATAAATTTCACTAAACGTGAATAACATCCTTTGAAAAATTGTGCACTTCGACCATTTTGACATCAATTTTGAAATAACCGTTCATCTTTTATTGCAGGGAAACAACTCTGGCTGTTTACGCCTTTTCCATGGTGGGGATGTGGGTCTTTTCGTTCACATTGGATACGGGACACATTGCTGTTGTCTATGTGACGGCATCGTTATTGGGGTAAGTGGTATTTATAGTTCTGCCTAGTGATAATAGGTGGCCTCTATACGTAATGCAATGTGATAGCTTGTGTGTACTGAGAAAGCTCTTTCGGAATATCGGGAACTGAATCATCAATCGTAATGTGGAAGGTATACAAAATATACGGGCTCTTTACATAATGAAGGGTTCCGTGTTCTTTTCTTTTGTCGGAGGTTGTTACTATCCGATGGAGCACTCAGACACAACTACTGGTCCATTGTACTGCCAAACAGACACCTTACATTGCTGTACTTAGTTTTCCCGTCTTTCGAAGAAAGATGAGAAGGAGCTTCAGTGATGAAGAGCTTAGATGTTCGGCACTCACCACGTCAGCCCCAAAGATCCGCCACCTGATGCGAGCAAAGGCAGGACAACTACAGAGGAAGTGCTCCGCTGTATCGTCATCCTCTCCACAAGCAGGACAGATGGTGGTGTTGCTCAAGCCTAGCACATTTAAATGTTTGGCAAAAGCTTGGTGGCCCGAAAGAACGCCCACAAGAAGTCTGCAGTCGATTCTCCTGAGAGACAGAAGGAAAGACGAGGACCTCTTGCAGATGTCCGGACGCAGTCGTTTGGTCTGTCTACACCCAGCACAGTCACGCCAACGACGCTCGTGTTCACGAGAAACCCAAGTATCAATGGATGACCTAACCACAGATGCAGGCAAACCCAACGCAGGTTCAGGTCCTAAGAAATCTTCTTCTGAACCCAACCTGGCCAGCTCATCAGCGATCTCGTTTCCCTGGATACCAGTGTGACCTGGGACCCAAACAAGTTTGACCGTGTTTAGCCTACCGACCAAGTTCAGAGAAAGCTTGAGTTCGAGCACTAACTTGGACGAGGTAAGAGGGTTGAGCAGCGCTTTTAAAGCAGCTTGGCTATCACTGCAAACGCATATGCTTCTAGCCCTCCACCTGTTTGTCACAATATAGCGCATAGCCATAAGGATAGCGAAAATCTCCGCCTGGAAGACAGTCGCATGGTTACCCAAGGGGTAGTGTAGTCTAATGTTCTCGCTTTCCACGAAGACTCCAGAACCAGACCCCTGTCCGGTTTTTGAGCCATCCGTGAAAACACGATGGCATTCCTTCCCTGGCTCTGAGTCTGGCAAAAGCCATTCAGTTGCCTGAGGAAAGTTGACGTGGTAGTTTTGTCGCAGTAGGATTTCTGGTGTCATTGCGTCAGACGGCATATCCATAAGACAGGGGTCAAAGGATAATTCTCGCACAAGTTCATCAAAACTCCAATGCGCGTGGTACCAAAAGCCACCTCTCTTTAACCGGGAGATGGTTTTCAGCGTACACCCCATGATAAAAATATCAAGGGGGGGGAGGTTCATCATAGCATCTAGAGCAGAGCCCGGAGTGCTGGGGAAGGCCCCTGTGCAGCCAAGGCAAACCGTTCTTTGGAGTTTGGCGAAAGAGGCCATAACACGTTTCCGCGAAAGCCTGTTCCACCACACAACCGATGCATATGAGAGAAGTGGTCTTACCATTGCCGTATAGATCCATAGGACCCTTTTAGGAGATAAGCCCCATGTCTTCCCAAAAGCGCCTTTGCACTGCCAGAAAGTCGACAGCGCTTTATCGGTTTTTGATTCAACATGCTTGGACCAAAGAAGTTTTCTATCGAGGATTACTCCCAGATATTTGACTTCATCAGAAATCGGAATAGTGACACCTTTTAGCACAAGTTGAGACAGACCAGTGATATTCCTCCTTCTCGTGAAGAGAACAACCGTAGTTTTAAGAGGGTTCACTGCAAGCCCATTCATTGTGCACCAATCATCGATCAAACCCAAGGATCTCTGCGCCAGAGAGCAGACAGTCCCAAGGTCTGAACCGACAGACAGAACGGCGACATCGTCCGCGTATGCTTGTGTATAGGTTCCAGGAAGATTGAGAGTCGTCAGCAGAGAGTCTACTACCATGCACCATAAGAGGGGAGACAAAACACCACCTTGAGGGCAGCCCCTGTTTACCCCTGTCATGACGCATTTGCCACAATCCGCTTCGGCAATCAACGTTCTGTGCATTAGCATTGCTTTAATCCACAACACCAACGTTTCATCTATACCGTGATGTCTGGCTGCATTACACATGCTATCAAAGGTCGCATTATCAAAAGCACCCTCAATATCGACGAAAATACCCAACGCGTACTCCTTCCGATCTAGAGCCCTTTCGATCCTACCAACGAGGTTCTGAAGCGCAGTTTCACAGGATTTTCCGCGTTGATAAGCATGTTGCGTCTCAGAAAGAGGATGCAATCGAAGAGCAACATTGCGCATGTGCAGCTCAACCAGTCTCTCCAAGCTTTTCAGCAAGAAGGAAGACAGACTTATGGGTCTGAAACTTTTGGCGAGAGTATAGTCAGTCTTACCGATTTTTGGTATGAACACGACTTTAACCATACGCCAAAGGGAAGGTATGTAGGCCAAGGCCAAGCTAGCGGTGAAAATTCTTTTCAACGTCGGCATCAGCTGACTAAAACCTTGTTTCAGCATAGCCGGGTAAATTCCATCCGGACCAGGTGACTTGAAACTGTCAAACGATGCAATTGCATATTTGATAGCGTCATCAGTCACCACTCTGGATGCAATATACCAGCTACGCCGCGTGGAGTTTGTCAGTTCCGTAGTGGCCACCGTTGCCGGTACCACTGAAGAACGCGTAGTGATCTGATTTCCCGGGAAGTGAGTCTCCAGCAGAAGACTAAAAGTCTCCGCCTTTGTCTCAGTGTAGGTGCCATCAGATTTTTGGAGCGATTCCAGTTTGCTTGGTCCGTCCCTTTTGAGGACTTTAACAAGCCTACTGGTTGCACTTAGTGATTCGACCTCCTCACAAAATTTCCTATAAGAGTCATTTTTCGATTTTCGAATAAGTCTCTTAAATTCTTTTTGCTTCGATCGATAGAGATTCCAGTCTTCCTCCAAGTTGGTTTTTAAAGACCGATTTAGAAGCTTCCTGGTTTCTCTACGAATACACTGTAGTTCGGTATTCCACCAAGGTACCGGTTTTCTACAGGAGTTTTTTGTAACCGGACACGCTTGTTCAAAACAACGGATAAGGACGCTGTTCAGCTCCTGAGCAGACCTCTCTACCCTTTGTATTGATCTTAATTTAAGTGGAACTTTAACAGAGTTGCCAAGTTCCTCCCTAAACCGTGCCCAGTTCGTTTTTCTCGGATTTCTCCTCTCTTGCGAAGGCGAAACTTCACAGTAGATTTGAAATTCGATGTATCGATGATCTGACAAAGTGCTATCTGGCGATACCCTCCAATTTTTGATAGACTTGGAGTGCCTGTTGGACAGAGTAATATCAATTACTTGCTGTCTCCTGGCTGTAACAAATGTAGGTCGACAACCCACATTGTTGATGGTGATGTCAGACGAGAGGATGAAGTCCAGAAGACGATCCCCACGTATATTACATTTGCTGCTGCCCCAAACAGTGTTTTGGGCATTAGCGTCGCAACATAGGATAAGACCAATCTTTTCCGTGTTGGTGGGTGAAATATTTGGCTTTTAAGTAAATGTGCCAAAGGCGGTCATGGACGAACGAACTTAGTCAGCAGAGTTTATACATTGCTTTAACTAATATGTACTTTTAAATCATCATGGGCATTCTGTTTCTGCGATTAGCATTAGACACAAATGTTTTAAGGACGAATTGATAAAATGTGAAAAAATCACTTTTTAGCTATTCACTTAAAAATATAAAATTCTCCATTTTACTATGTATTTCAAGAGTAGGATGAGTAAAGTGTATTCAGAAAACAATTTCATAAACAGTTTAAACAACGAAATTTCAAATTTCAAACTCTTTGCCGCGAGCGAAAACTCGCTTGTCGTGAATTGTCAAAATTTATTCGCAATCCACATCATTAAACCGCGTTCCACAAACTGTCGAATAAAACATTCGTTCGAACTTAACCTCTCATTAGAAATACTAGCTGCTAGAAACTCGCGAACTTCCACGACCAAGAAATGTGTTCATGTGAACGGAATGTCAAAACGTGCTGATATTAGGGAGTTTTTCGGTCTCATGTGAATAGTCCTTTAGACTTTAGACACATATTCGTTAACACGAATTATAAATGTTGTACACATTTCCTGAAATATCCTTAAATATTCAGCCGAATTAACAGTAATATGTATTATTAAAATGAAAATCTTCGAAGAAGTAACCACCAATTTCGCTTTAAGATGACTGGCTAATACCGTCGTTTTTAAGGTTCCGTTCCCATATGCTTTCGCTACGATATCTGTCGGAACAAACTAAGCCAATTTTGTACCTAGGTCTATCTCAAGAACTGATTGACGTAGAAGGCTGAAATTTGCACACAACATCCGGTATAACCTCTAGTTAAACGACAAATACCAATGATAGCGACATATCGATTATGTTTAGTTTTGGAGTAATAAGTAATTTAGCGAAAAAAATATTTTCATTTGCACAAAAAACAGTTTTTTTCTTGATTTACAGCAAAAAACGAGATATTTACAAAAATATGTCCAATATGTCATTCATAAGCGTGTTATCTTAGGCCCTAGTTATAGCTATCATTGAAATGCATCATTGAAAATTTTGTTTTTCGATTTTAAGACGATTAATCAAACAAAATTGTCTTTAATTGGTATCAAAATAAAGCTAATCAATTATGGAATTTTTTTTCTAAAAGAAATTACTTAATTCTGATTAAAACTTTTCTTTAAATCCAATTTTATTATTTCACTTATTGAAGTCGATTTCAATGAACAGCTGATTTTCGTTTCTCTAATTTGGAACCCAATCGTTTCACTGATGAGTGTTCGATTCTCTTCCTATTCTCAGCAGTCAGTTTTGCTTTCAATGATCAACTCTAACTTCAAGGCCTAGACTCGTTTGTTGAAAAGTCACTGACAGGTTCTTTCACTGACAGGAATTTTTCAATGATTGCTATAACCCACTTGTCAAAAAAATGAAACCACCATTCCACTGATTTGTTCCAATGATGCATTTCAATGATAGCTATAACTAGGGCCTTAAACGTTTCCTTTCCAATTGAACTCCAAGAAATACTCATTTTCATTCACACACATACATAATATTGTTTCTTCTTTCGGTCTCGGGTCTCGGCCTTGGCTCACTCGGTGTCAGTACAGTGTGTGTCGGTCGGGGGCGGGGCGGGGCGTCTTCGTGGCATCGGCGATCGGCACTTTTGCTGTTCTCTTAAACGTTAAACTTAATCCTTTCCAATTGGAATTGGAGCTTCAATATATACTCATTCTCTTGTACACACACTTTTGTTTCTTCTCTCACGCTCGGCCATCTCCATTCATTTATGCGCTTTTTTTTAATTTCGCTACTGTTTATTTCTTGATTTACAAAAAATACATATACTAATTTTATGTAGATCAAGTTCGTAGATAGTATGTGCTGAGGCCCTTTTAATATTTTAGAAGATTTACAAAAATTGGTCAATTGCCATAATGCCATAAAATACGCTCTAATTGGAACTTCCATGTTTCACTTCCTTTGCATATCCATTACCCATTCTCCATTCAGCATCATCATTATTGGTTGATGAATGATGGCGCGCTCGGATCGGCCGCGGTCCTCATTTTTTTTCTCATTCATGGGTGCTCTTTGTATTTGTATTATTATTATTTCTGGTTGGGTGGAGCCGAGTCGGTGGTTTTAACTGACGAGTGACGATGACGGCGTTCATATCAAGCATGTACAGTACCTATATATATGAACTAAAAGATTATGTAAATGTAATTCACTAGTACTACGCACGTACGTAACTTCGGTGCGCGAGTGACTCGCACTTGGCCGGTTTTTTTTATGACTCAAATAGTTTTCCCGTATTGACAGTGTTTCTATTTACTGACCAACACCTGTCCATTGAGGTGTAGGTGCTTATCTAAGTTAGTGAATAGCTCGAACATTGTCGAAGCAAAGAACTTGCGTTCTTGCGCCAAAAAAAAATCTTGTGTGTAACCTTAAAACTTATAATGGAAAACTGGTAAAGACAGCAAGCAAGGATTTCTACCTTTGTATCATAACTTTTGGTAAAAGATGGGCCTGCAACCAAAGCTGTGAATGTATACAGCCTTGTTGCAATCAAACCTCATTTATGGGTCACTAGTACGGCTTTCTTTAAGAGAAGGTTAACTAATCTCAACAAAGTTTAAAGAACACCATGCATAGGCACCACAGGCGCACTCACAGTCCTAATGCATCTTTTACCTCTAGACTTTTATCGTACATTAACATTACAAATATAACATCATAAGAGCGATCAGACTCAGACTCGGGGTGCTGATTTTCGAGAACCTATGGCCATAGTAATTTCCTCCTGCCACTATCAAGAGAACACGTACCACCCTCAACGGACTACATGTCACTCCTAAAATGCTCTTCTCAAAACATTTTAAAGTGTTATTCCCAGTCATCGTCTGGCTCTCGTAGCGTTAACATCTCGTTGTTTCCTGCTGTGTTCTTGCTCGACACTTAGTTCTCTTTGAACAATCCCTTTCTCAGTTCCCCTTGCCGGCTTAAAAGCCTTTTCTCTTTTGACAACCTCGTGGTTAATTAATTTATTTTTTATTTTTTTTTCTTTATTGGTGTTTAAAGACATGGGCCCGCCGGGGCCGAGAGTGAAGCCAGGGAATCAGTTTGACATTCTATCTGATTTGTCATCTGATCAACCCAGGGCAAAGAAAAATAAACGTGTAAGCTCACCGGTTGATTTCCCAGAGTTGCCCGTCTTACGAAACGTAAAAAACCCTAAATTCGTTGTGATTTCAGCCAAAAATGATGACCAACCAATTTCATCTGTAAGTATTTTCTTATTAAGAAAATCTATAGATGCTATTAGTAAGGACTATGAGAATATATCATTATTAAGAGATGGTAGCATTCTATTATTAGCTAAAAACCAACAATCTGCTGATAAATTCTTAAATACTAGCACTCTAGCCAATCAAATCCCTGTGACAGTTTCGTTACACAAGCACCTTAACTCCTCTAAGGGTATAGTATATGCGCCATGGTTGAAAAATGTACATGAATCCGAAATTGTTTCGGAAATGAAATCCCAGGGAGTAACCGAGGTATATAAATTCACAAAGAAAATAGACGATAAAATCCAACCCACTGGCCTTGTAGTTTTCACCTTCGATCTTTACCAAATTCCCCAAACAGTCGAAATAGGTTGGTACAAGGCAAAGGTTAAGGAATATATTCCATCTCCAATGAGATGCCGCAACTGTCAATTACTCGGACATACAACAAAAAGGTGTACTAGAACCAAGATTTGCGTCAATTGCAGTCTTCCCCCCCATGACCCTGAAATCTGTTCAAGATTAATGTGCGCTAATTGCCTCGATAAGCATTCTTCTTCTTCTAAAGACTGCCCCAAATTTATACAAAACAAAGAAATCTTAACAATAAAAACCAAAAACAAGTGCAGCATGGCTGAGGCTAGACGCACCTATAACTCACAAAATCAAGTTCATACCTCAAACTCTTTATCTTTCTCTGAGCGAATTAAAAAATCAATAAATAATAATAACCAACAACCTCAAGACTCGCCTCTAACCCCACCCTCCCACCAAAACAAAACCTCCGAAAACAAAGTTGCTTTGCAACTTCCAACTTCACCTACACAGCAAACCAGCCAGCCTCCGAATTCTACCTCTTTCTCACTCTCTTCGCCACCCACATCTCAAACAACAAAAACATTAAATGAGCAAGAAATGCTCCCATCTTCATCTTCAACCATCCAAAAAAAACTTTCAACACAATCCAACTCAACCTCTCTTAATTTTGATAACCAATCACCCTCCACAATATCCAACCATCTCTCCACGCAGTCACTCTCTAACTCAAATAATCTACCATTTTCTCAAACCAAACCTCTTTCTAATCCTAACACTAAATCATCAAACTACAACCCATACTCACCTAACTCTCTTAATAAACATGAAACCACATAATAAATCATTCTCAGCAACCTCAACGTCGATGGTCACACTTGCGGCGGGGAACGCAAATCTACCAACTGAGTGTGGTGGGAATTGCGGACTCCTCGGCAGGGGTGACCATCGACACTCAATTGAACGCCTTAAAAACAGACAACCACAAAAATTTAACTCTCTCGACATTTTACAATGGAACCTTAATGGTTTCATAAATAATTACGATCAACTAAATTTAATAATAAAAGAACATAGGTACGATATAATTTCTCTTCAAGAAACTCACCTGCCATACAAAGCCGACACAATTAAGCCTAAAGGTTATCTCGGATACTTTGTTAATCAACCATATAACCTAACATCTGTTCAAGGTGTCGGTATACTTCTTAAAGATAACATCCCTCATGAGCCCAAAGTAATAAACTCAAGCATTCTATCTACTGCTATACAAATTAATATGGGTACCAAAATTACCATTATTTGTATTTACATCCACCCTAAGCAAAATTTCAGTCAATCTGACTTGGAGAACATTATTCGACAAGTGGAACCGCCATACATATTCACAGGTGACATAAACTCCTGGGGTCAGCAATGGGGCTCTCCAAAAACGAATAATAGAGGTTTCATTATTGAAGAATTCATCTCGAAATCAGACTTAATAATACTCAATGACGGCTCTCCTACTCACCTCTCAACACATAGTACTCTAACTCACGTTGATTTGTCATGCTGTTCTTCTAGTCTCTACCCAACCACAATTTGGAGCATATCCGATGATTTGCATGATAGTGACCACTTCCCTATTACGATCTCCCTGCGTCTGTCACCTAAACAAGATACCGGTAAACACATCCCTAGATATAAAACAGATTTGGCCAATTGGGACTTATTTAAAGAGAAGCTTGAACTATATATTTTGAAGCTACCCACAACCCAATGCATAAACAAAGAAGCTGCTATCCTACTTAAGTCCATCCGCCACGCTGCTAACGATTCCATCCCGCAAACACTACCAATAACACTCCATCGAACTGTGCCTTGGTGGAACAATGATCTCTCTAGGCTTAGAACGGACAAATTTAAAACTTGGAGAGCTTTCGTGAAAAACCCTACTCAAGTTAAGCTCTTGGCCTACAAAAAAGCTAATGCCATTTTTAGAAGGACTCTAAAAATAAGCAAACTAAAAAGCTTTATGGATTTCACTGAGGCAATCAACCCCAACACACCGACGCGTATAGTGTGGCAACGAATTAGATCCCTTTCAGGCAACTCCACCCCTAAAAATATTTTGTCCATTAACACAGCAACAGGGTCTATAACTAACCCTAAGGAAATCTCTAATCTTTTTGCAGACACATGGTCAACCATGTCTGGTAACTCCAACTTCTCACAGGCTTTCAACAGAGAAAAACGGGCTAGTCTTAACCTAACTCCACCACCACACGCAATGAACGCAGCAGCTACCCGCATTGAGACTGACATCACTACACTTGAATTCGAAAGTTGCTTAAGTAGATTACAAGGCAAAACACCGGGACGGGATAGGATATCCTATCCTATGATTAAGAATCTCCCTGATTCAGCTAAACAAAGACTTATATCACTTTTTAACAATATATTCACTAAAGGTATCATACCCCAAAACTGGAAAACAGCTACCATTATCCCCATCCATAAGCCCAACAAAGATATAGCCAATGTCAATGGCTATCGTCCCATCTCTCTAATCCCTTGCTTATCAAAAGTGCTAGAAAAGATAATTGCAAATAGATTGTTGTGGTACACTGAATTTAGAAAAGCTTTAAGTCCTAACCAAGTCGCTTTCAAGCCGAGAAGAGGATGCTTAGACGCCCTCCTCCACATTGACTTTACAGTAACAAATGCCCTAACGGCTCATAATCATATCACAATACTGGCTCTGGATTTTGAAAAGGCCTTTGACCGGATAGGTATCCACCTTATCCTTAATAAGTTGAGAGACTGGGGTCTTGGACCCAAAATCTTCCAATTTATCAAGGCCTTCTTAACAAATAGAAAATGCTACGTAAAAGTGCGTAACACTTTTTCTAAAATTAAGCCACTCGACAATGGTATTCCGCAAGGGTCTCCTCTATCGGTTATTTGTTTTGCTATCGCTTTTAATGAAATAAGTAATTTGATTTTAAAACACAAAGATCTAGATCACTGTATCTATGCAGACGATGTATATATACTATGTAAATACAATGACCTAGAGAAAACTAAAACTGTACTCTCTCATTTGTTAAATGAAATCAATCACTGGTCTCACACCTCTGGTTCTAGTCTTGCTTTGGAAAAATGTAAATTAATTCATGTCTGCAGAAAACAAAATTGTAAAAACCTAGAACTAATAATTAACAATACAAAGATAGAAGTTGTTACTAACCTTAATGTATTAGGGCTACTTATAAATAATAAATACAATTGGAAACCCCACTGCACTAATCTTAAGACAGCATTAGCAGCAAGGCTTAACATCATAAAATATCTTTCATCAAATAGAAGTTATGTTCACGTCAATTCATTATGTAACTTATCGAAAATGCTTGTTTTAAGTAAAATTGATTACGCTTTGTCCATCTACGGTTCTTGCCCAAAATCAACTAAGAATATTGTCGCACCAACATACCACCAAGCAGCAAGGAAAAGCCTCGGTGCTTTTCCAACCACACCGATAAAAAACATCCTTGCTGAAGCCGGACTCCCAACAATAGAAGAGACGTATCAGGAGATAATTACCAAGCTCAACGTGAAGTTTTTCTTTCAAACTGGCTCAGTGATTGACAGTGATATTCGCAAAGCTTTGTCACACAAACGTACTAGAAGGATCCCATCTGCAATACATAATATTCTTGATTCACGTGATAAACTGGAATTACCCCTAACCAGAACCTCCAAATACACACCATCACTACCACCATGGTCACTTCCTAAGGAGTCGGTTATTCTCCATCTGCAAGAACTCCGAAAGAACAATACCTGCAATGACATTTTTAAAGCACGGTTTTCGGAAATCATGTGCAGTTTGAAAACAAAAGGATTTAACTTTATCTACACAGACGGCTCAAAAACTGAACACAACAATGCATTTGCAGTTGTAGCCCAAGACGGCTCTACTATCAAGCAAGGCATCGTTTCAAATATCGCCTCCATCTACACAACGGAAGCATTAGCCATACTTGAAGCTGCTAAGATCAGTTCCTTAAGAAAAGGGAAATGGGCCATTTGCTCTGATAGCTTATCAGTACTACAAGCCATTGTTAATCCAAGAAACGACACAGACACTGTAGTCAAGATTCGTGACATCCTAGCAAAGGCGAAAACAAAAATTAAGTTAATCTGGACTCCAGGCCATGTAGGAATCAAGGGCAACGAATTTGCAGACGCTGCTGCGAACGCGGCACTAAATGCTCCTACCTACACCATCAACTCCTTTTCCCGACTTGATTTGCAACGACATATAAATCAAAAGTGTCACAAAGAAAGATTAATTGACTGGGAACACTACAAACACCACTACAGCTTAATTAACCCGACAAAAACGCAGCCTAAATTCCCAACAGATGTAACGAAATCCGAGCTAAAAACATTCATCCGCCTACGGCTTGGTCCTACCGCCTACACCCACCAACACCTACTTAAAAGGGAACCTCCACCCACCTGCCCCAACTGTTCCAGCTCCATAACCATGACGCACATACTAACCTCCTGTTTTTTATCGAGTCACCACCACCAAATCATCCACAACCCTAACCTCATCGAACTCTTGAGAGAACCTGTAAGAACCAATATCTTAAAAGTAAACAAAATATTCAAAAAACTTCCTAATTTTTTTATATAATTAATAATTATCATCCAAGAGCTCGAAAGCCTTTGCTGCTAATTGCTCTTATTCATATTAGTAACAATTTATAATTGTATATTGATATTTATAAAATAAATAAAATAAAATAAAGTGTTATTCCATGCTAGATTAGATGGACAAACGCGACAGTGAACAAGAACTTTTTCGTCACTATATCCCCTCCAGAGCAATCTGAGACACTAATCGCTACTTGCAAACAAAAATTGAAGCTGAATGCTATCGAGAGTACAAATCTTAGGTGTCACCACTTGTCTAGTGACAAAGCAAATTTGGCCTAAGCTGGATTTAAAACGCTCTAAGAAATTGATTTCTCTCAACAGATCGGTACTACAATAGGTGTCATTACTGGACACTGCCTGATAGGTAAACATGCCGCAAGGCTAAGTCTTTTCGGAAACGACTTTTGCAGAAGCTGCATGGATGAGGAATAGGAGGAAACTATCCCTCACCTTCTTTGTTCCTGCCCAACTCTCTCCCGTAGAAGGAAGCTACACCTAGGAGCCTTCCATTACAACGACTTGGGCGATCTGACAAACACAGATATCAGAATCCTCTTACGCTTTATAAAGAGCTCAAATTGGTTTAACTAGTAGGGAGATCTTATATGATCCTTTTTCGTGGTATCATAATGGACCTATGGTGGTTTAAGTATGGTGGCGTATCCCAGCTGGCAGCCACTTTCAACCAACCAACCTACACTGAGCTTGAATTATTTGTGTAAGGTTAGAAAAATGAAGATAACGCGCCATTTTCAATTTTTGCGTGCCACCGTGCCACAAATAAATTTGCGTGTCCAAAAAGCACGATCGTGCCACTTCGGCAAGGCTGCGTTCGACTGCCTTGCAAAAGACTCGAAGAATTGTGTTTTAGAATTACTAACTTTCTCGATTTCCACAGACTGTATCCAGCAGACAAATTTCAACAACCAGGTCAAATGAGCACGGTCCACAGTGCTCATGACAGATGGTCGACGTAATGCCTACCATCAATTTCGACACTGACGGCAAATATGCAAAGTCTCAAATTAAGCAAATTCGCCAGACCACAACGCCGCGCCGGGATAACAAAATATGAGTTCACTATAGAATAGAGACCGAGATAAGAAGAAAATAATCCAATTTCATGCCTGCACAGCAAAAACGTTTAAGAATTATCTATCTCACATCACATCAATCAATTACATTAAAATGTGTACTTTCCTTTTCAAAAAACCTCTCCAAGCGCAGAGGGTAGAAGGCGTGAATTTGTGTGTGTCACCAGCAAGGTGACAATGATAGTCCTAATCGTCTAGTTCCACTTCGTTACACTTATGTAGGAGCATGGCCATACAAAGAGTTTGTAGTACATTCTCACATTAACCCGTTTCCCAAAAATAGCAAAAAAAAAGTTACGTATACGCCACCCTCTATGAACTTGCAGATTTCACAAAAAAAAATTCTCATACACAATGAGTCTAAATAAATAACGCCGCCCTTATAAATTGCATGACTTTACATAACTTTTATGTAATTTTCATTTTTCATTTTCAATTCGAATCCTTTTGAGGATGACATCTTTTTACTGCTTTTAATAACCGCGCACCCCTTTGTGTCGTTTCAGCTTCTTTATGACAGGATACCTACCAGTCGGCTTTGAATTTGGTGCTGAACTAACTTACCCCGAGCCGGAGGGTACATCTGCCGGTCTTCTGAATGCAGCTGCTCAAATATTTGGCATTGTCTTCACTATGATCTACTCAGAAGTGTTGGGCTCCTATGGTGATATACCAGCGAATGTTTTAATGGCCATTATGCTATGCGTTGGCACGGTTATAACAGCAATCATTGGATCAGATTTAAAGAGACAAGCTGCACAGGGCCCTGGCGCCACCGGAAATCCTTAGGATAGAGTAGATTTTGTTTAAAAAACAACAAAGCTTTTGTGCTCAGCTTCTTTGCTATTTTTTAAACAAAATCGTTTGCTGGAATTAAAATTATTTTTTTTATCTTACTTCGCCAAAGGGAAAAAATCATTTTAAATGCATTAACTTTTTTGTTATAAAAATTTAAATATTTATTTAGTTTACTAGGTAGGTTTAAAAATGTGTTTACAATTTTTTTGGTTGTGTTATGTTTTATCAGTCATTTTATTTTGTTTTACTAGTTTTAAGTTATTTTTTTTTATTTAATAAGTTTTAATGAATTTCATTTTTAATTTGAGATTATTATGTAAATGTGTTGTTAGTGTTAGTCATCACAAGATGGCGGTATTATAATTTAGAATTGTTTTTGATTTCTTTATTAGGGTGGTTGTATATTTTATTGTCAGCACTGCCAAATGTATTATCACAAAATTAACGCCAGAAAATATGCCAAAATTATGTAAAAGTAGTTTGATTTATTTTATTATTTTGTATGAACGGTTTGTTTTTTTTTTAAATTTCCTTTTCTAAAATATGTGATAGAATACAATTTAGGTGTTCATAGCGTGGCTACAGTATAGATAGTTTTAACATTTATATTTGCCTAGTTATTTATTAAAAAAATATTTAAAATGTTAACACAATAGTGTAGATTAACTTTAATTACATTTTAATATCGCTTAATCGTGGGTTGCTAGTGTTTTTCGAACCATACGCAGGATAGGCGACAGTAGTCTATAAAAGGAAACTACAAGTGCTTGGAGTACAAGAAAATTTCTAAATATATGGCGCAGGTATGAAACAGGGTTTTATAAAATAGTTTGACCAATTCGAAACGCACATGTAAGAATTGTGCATTTGTAGTGCAGGCCTTGAACTTATACATATTTAGTGGTGAGAATCTGTGATAGACCAGGTAGTCCAATGGAATCCGCAGCTAATTTTGAGAAGCGAATAAACAATAATTCTTACCTACTTTGTTAGGTGGCGCTACAATCTCGGCTGGGACTGGACTTACACCAGTATGCTCAACTCGTTAGCTTGTTCTTATACAGAGTTGAGTTCTTATACATACAGCTCCGAGCTCATATAGTTCATGTAGAATGTAGATGAATCTCCTCCTCGTAAGTGGACCAACGCAAATGGGTCCGAATATTTTACGAAAAATCGTTCTCTTAAACCTACCGAGGATATCTCTAAACAGAGTACAAGCTTCAGCGCCATAAGACAGGACTAGGATGATCAATCATCAATGATGCACAGAATCTCCTTAGATGTTCGGTATATTACTATTACTGAATTATTTTCTCAGCCCAAGAAACTGCGAGTTATAGACAAGAGTTGTTCTTAGTCTTACTTCTGATGAGTTTTATAGTTTGATAAGTATAAAAATTCGATTGCCTGTGGACTTCGCTGGCCTAAAACCAAACGAATAGAGGCTATAATCAGACTATTTTCTATCGCAGATAGGATCTTGCGATATTAAGGAGAATAACAGTTCGCACTTCCTGTGGCTTCCGACTGTAGAGCCGAATTGGCTTTCCATTCCGATTCTGGCGCGTTAAAGCCGCCGAGAATAACCTTGACGTTATACTCTGGGCTGGGCATTTATAGTAAGGTCCCTGGATAAGTTCGTCACCGTTCTCGTCTATACGGGCGGGCGTAGGCCACGGGCCTACATTTCTTGCCTAAGCCATCCTCTAAACATAAATTCGCTTATAAATAGACGCTGGCCTTGCTTCATGCACCAGTCGTCGTGGTAGATTACACAGTTCTTCACTTTTTACAGGTTTTGTACCTGTCCAATAACATTACAAGATTGCACGAAGTCTGTTTAAGGTCAGACAAATTAGCAAAGAACTCGTTTACCAGTAGAGAGTTCCATTTTAGTGCCAATGGAAACAGTAAGATACAACATCTTCACAGTAGCACAGAACAGGCTAACGAGAGATGATGGGATATTGACACCTGTAACCATACAAAACAGACCTGGCCACGGATAAGTCGGCGCAAGACAAAGATCCTGTTAAGCGTCAGTAGAACACACATCGGAACTTTTGTCGGAGTACTAACAGGCCACTGTGTCCTAGGAAGACAGTTGCATATAGATGAGGAGAAGAAGGAGAAAACCCTTCCACCTACTATGTAACTGCACAGCGCTATCCTCGATCAGAAAGCAAACTCTAGGAGAGTACTTCTTCGGGGAGCTTGCTGATATGGCTGAAACGTATATCAGCAAAAAATGGAAATTTTTCCAAAATTCGAAATGGTTCCAAGAGTAGCGGAAATAACCGTCTCTGCTTGTGGTATCACAATGGACCTTATTTGGTCTAAGTGAATTACTCCCTATTAATTGATAATTGCCACCTAACCTAGCCTAAACTTGTTAAAGGTCCGTACAGTCCACACGTGCAGTGTCGAAGCTCGTTGCCCTTATTTCGTTTGCTGAGGTTGTCATCCATATCCTAGGTTTGTCATTGCTGCGTAACATGGGGCTGGTCGGAAGGCTACTATACTGACTGACAAAATATGTCGAAGTAGCTCAAGTAGGGTATTTGCAATGTTGACTGTTGACGCCATAGTTTTTTAATTCATACTAGTAAATCCATCCGTCGTACTATTTCTGATTGGCTCATATTAGACATATTGAAACACATTCAGGCAGTCAGACAGAGCATTATACACGGTTTTCGTACGAGTCCATATGTACAAGACCAGGTACCCATTTAAACAACAACCAACGTGAGGGCTTAGCTTAGTTGGAATATTTGCTACTGCTTCTTGGTAGTTTTTCTATGGGAGTATTTGGTGGATGGCTTAAGCCCAATTTTGCGCCTACTAACGGACAGGCTCATACGAAACTTTCGTCCATAGATTTGGCAATTTTGCAAACCAGAAAATCGATAGTCGGTGGTAAATTAGTTTGGCTCCTACTTAAAATGGCAATAATATAGCAGCGAGCTAGTTTTTCTAAGTTTTTCTAATGGCCCGCTTATACATTTAGTGGGTTGCGGGCAGGGGCGTAGCGAGGGGGGGTTTTTAAGAGTCGGCAAATCAAGGAAGTAACATTTTAACTTGAGCAGCTAAAAAAAAAAATCTAAAAATTTCAAAAAAAATTTCGGAACAAAATGTTAAAAAATAAGAAGTGAGTTTGGATTTTCATTAGGTATATGTTTTCAAACTCGTAAATGTATACAAGACGGCATTTTCAAACGTTCCACCTTTCGGAAATGCGAATTTATATTTTTTTGACTGTATGTACCTTCTCCGAGTTTCGATTTAAAAAAAGATTGTCGGCATCGGTGAATTTGCCGACTGAAAACATTAAAATTTAGCGAGTTTCTATTCGATTTAAAAAAAGATTGTCGGCATCACTGAATTTGCCGACTGAACATATTAAAATTTAGCTAGTTTCTGTTCGATTTAAAACAAGAATGCCGGCATCGCTGAATTTGCCGACTGAAAACATTAAAATTTAGCGAGTTTCGATTCGATTTTAAAAAAGACTGTCGGCATCGGTGAATTTGCTGAAAACCACTGAACTGATTGGTCTCAAATTTTGAGGCAATTTTAGGCATTGGCCAGGGATTGTTCCTGTGAAAATTGGTCAAAATAGGACAAAGGGGCGTGGCACCTCCCATACAAAAAACATCTTCCATGAGGTGAAACTCGATGACGTTATAACTCGATAACCGCTGGCCCGATACAGTCGGCAAGTTCCTGAAATAAGTCGGCATTTCAATGAAAGTCACCCCCCACGGCTCGAACCCTCGCTACGCCCCTGGTTGCGGGTGTATGTTGCTCAAGTGGACCCTCCATAGCTCTCGATTCTCCGCTATTGACTCTAAATCAACAAGGGCAATCCCCATACGCGTAGAGGAGAGATCTAACCATTTCATCCTAGGTCTACCTAAACGACATTGCGTAAACCCATCACGCAGTGATTTTAAGTTTTCCTAAAAAATTCAAAAGTTTTTCTTAGATAGGTCCGAGTACGTTTACAAATTTTATTTAACGTCAGGTGGTAACTTTTGTGACGCGGATGCGAATGTGAATGTCCCTTTTCCTATTTATATTTTGTATACTAAATTTAAAACATTTTTCATTATTATAATTTAAAACCTAATCAATTCTATTGCATATTTTGGATTTGAAAAATACAACGAAAATATAAAATTCATTTCCTTAAAACATAATTATCTTGCCAAAATGTATTATAAATAGTTTTCGCTGCATTTAATAGAAACAACTGAAATGTTGAAATATTTTAGCATTCTTGTAGAAAATGCATATTTCCATAAATAAAAAAAAAATATCTCTTTAACACGCATGTGAACTAAATGTATTAGAAATGAAAATTAGACAATATCATATCAAAACAATTTAAGAATGTAGAATAAATTAACCATGATGTGAGTAGAAAAATGCTTTAAAATGTGTCTATTAAATGGTACCTGCATTAAATAAAAAAAATATATAATATAAAAAAGTATTTCAATGTGATTTTGTCAAGATAAAAAGACAAAAAAAATGTATAACCAAAACGCCAATTGTTTGTAAATAATGAAATAAAAAAAAACAATATTTCAAAACACCTGTTGCCAACCTCACATAGTATACAATTTATTTATACAATACACAATTCAACAAAAACAAGATGATTTATATAGTAAAAAAAAGTCACCATAAAAACAAAGACAATTCAAACACAAAAAAAAGAGCATGTATGTATTTAATGTTATATAGTAAAAGTGCGATTGAATCGTAAAATATATTTATAATCGTTAAGACCGCTGTATATTTTGGATAACTCATTTCAAAGGCTATGCCAATACAATACACCAAGAAATAAATAATATCTAAAAAACACACACACACACACAAATTCTGTAACAACAACAAAAACGTGACAATAATTTAAGCGTAAGTAAGTGAGCAGCCAAATAATAATAATTTGTTGCTAAGCGAAAAGTATTATTAAAATATTGTATGAAAGCAAGGAAACGAATCATCACAGATGACGGAAACATTCCACAAAGACGTTATGTTTTTACAAGAAACACCATATAAACGATAACAAAAAATTGTAATTTAATTATTAATAATTGGTTAAGTATTTATTTTTTAGGTTATACTTATAATATACATTTATATAAGTATTATTAAGCGCAGCATAATATTAGAAAATGTGAGGGAAAATAATGCTTTATTCGTGTGCTTTTTGTAGGAAACAATGAAAAAGTAGAAATGAATTATTTAGTTGTAGTCAAATTTAGCCAAATAAAATTATTGTAAACAAAATATGGTGGTTTGTCTTTTTTTATGTTTATTATGCGTAATATGTTCCACTAATGCAAGGGTATGCTCTCTCGGCGGGCCCAGGATTTTTCATGTATTGGTGCTGTACAAAATCAAAGGAGCGCCATTAACGCACGCATACTTGAAAAATCCTAGACGCGTGGTATAGCATGGAAAATCATTGCCGCCATTAATTTTGACATTTACACGTATTCACAGACAGGGTAATTTTTTTCCGGGGAGAATCGGGTAGGTGCACGGGAAGTCGGCGGTCTAGTTCTTACTGGTTTGGTTTGTGATACTGGAGAAAAAAAAAATAGCGAGCTTTGTAAAATTAAATTCTTCCTGTGCTCATCCAGTGTTCCCAGGTTGAGGGGAAAATCGCCATTTTTGCCGATTTTTTAAGACGAAGGGGAAAAAAGGGGACAGGGATAAAAACGAAAAAAAAAAAAAATCCTAAAACATATTAAAAAACAGTTTGTAAGAAATTCTTTTAGAATGAATAAATGTTAACAACCTACAAAAAAAAACAACTATGCTCAAGAAATGTGCCCATGCAACATCTCAATTTTTTTGTTTGGTTTCTGAATGCATTTATTCTTTTGACATTTACAAATTACCATGCCTTGGCCATACACTGCTTACCATGAACGTCGTGTCCAGAGAAACAGGTAGATTTTGAGTAAGTAGAAAAGAGAAAGGTAGATGGTACAGAAAATAGACCAAAAATGAATGTCCACTTTCAGAAATAATTCTCGCACGGAAATGGCATGACGTATGATCATGAAGGTTATTTTTCGAAACCATAGCTCTTTCGATACTAATCTTCATTTGGTATTTGCGTTGGTAGAGTTAGGACGTAAAAAGCTGGCGTCCGCTTCGGTTTTACCATACAATTTATGTAATTTCGATTTCATTATTCCTCTACCCGCCAAATTTTATTTCATTGCAATGAGGCCTTGTTTTTGTGTGTATCCAAGTCGTTCATATGAATGAAAGTCATGCCCGTGTACTGGGCCACACAAACCTTCCTATGAAAGTCGTTTCGGGCGAGACAGGTCGATTTTAAGTCAGTAGAAAAGAGAGAAGCGCTTTTCAGTGTGATAGACGCTTCTTTTCTTAACTAACATAAAAATCTACCCGTCTCGCCCGACACCGACACGACTTTCATGGGAAGGCATGTGTGGCCCAGCACATAGTGCGTCCTTGTACTATGTCTAAATTTAAAATATTACGCGAATTTCTAGCACAACTTAATGGGTAAGTGAAAATAATTTTCATTTTATTTTGGATTTTGAAATAATGAAGGAAGAATCAACAAAAAAAAATACAAATATCTCAAGCAATTGGAATCATTGCCCGAGTTTAAAAGCTGGTTATGCTAAGATTTTTTTTTCGGGGACAAAAGAGGGTTTTTTGTTTTTTTAGGGGGAAAAATAATTTTGGTGTTAAGAAAAGGGGCTTTTTTTCTTAAAACCTGGGAACCCTGTTTCATACAGGGTGCCATCAAAAGAGCTTGGCCCTCCGGGTTGGAGTTGCGTGCGTGCGTCCTGGTGACTTCCCTACTATGGAAAAAAAAAGTTGGAACGAAGCGATGATTGGTATTGGATATGGTATTATGGTATATGGATGATCCAAATGTAGACGACCCTAGCAAACGAAATAAGAACAACGAGTTTCTGATCTTTATGTTCGGTCATTAAACAGATCGCGTGTATAGAGACGAGCAACTAGTAGAGATCCTGGAAACCGATGAAATAGACATCCAGGAAGTGAGATGGGATAGGGAAGTGAAAGAATAAGAAAGTGAAGAATTGTAGTCCTACCCTATATTTCGTACTTAAGGCCAATCCTATTCTGGTTTTCGTTCCGTTTTTTAATTGGTATCTAGGAGGGTTATTCCCAAATGCGCGGCGGATCGTATTGAAATTTCGATAATTGGATTTCGACCGTCTTCGCTTTTGCTTATTCTCAAATGCGAACTATGCTTTCCAGTTTTTTCCAATTTTCCATTTATTTTCCCAAAAGTTTGACAGCTTTTTCACGTCACAAGAATATACTGCTAGGTTCCACATTTCACTTTCACTCGAAATGAAATCGGAAATGAATTTTTGTGTTCTGCATTTCACTGTATTCGATTTCGATTTCAAAATTTTCGGAATTAAGACAAAGTGAAATTGTTATTTCGAAAAAATTTCGGAGTTTCCGAATCGCTCGAAATGCAGAACATTGAAAACGAATTCACTCGATTTGCAATTTCGATTTCACTCGATTTCTGGAACCTAGCTGATAGTTTATTTTTTTTCGCAAACAATCCGTCACCTATATACATCTATCGCTTTTGATTGGATCAAATCGCTTTTGGAAATACAAAAATACAAATCCGCCATTAAAAGCGATCCGCCGCGGATTTGGGAATAAGCCCCTAGATTGTCCGTATTTCAATGCTTTAACCAATTGGAGATTGGCATACTGCTTTTGAAATAGAGTGCACCTACAAAATCTTTGCTTTCGGAAAACTTCTCTTTCGAAACGAAATAGAAAGTAGGATCCCAGAATCGAGTGCTCCATCCACAAGAAAGAAGATACTTTGAACTACAGAGGTACCTATATGTCTTCTGAATGTAACGTAGCGCCAGCGTAAGTTAGGTATACTGTGCGAACACATATCAGTGCGAT
Source organism: Cheilosia soror (assembly GCA_949372485.1). Classification (NCBI taxonomy): domain Eukaryota; kingdom Metazoa; phylum Arthropoda; class Insecta; order Diptera; family Syrphidae; genus Cheilosia; species Cheilosia soror. The sequence goes on along the minus strand of OX443564.1, from coordinate 35,266,268 downwards.
TTTATGCCAGGAATGTCAAACATCGACAAAATCTTCAATCTCTGGCAAATTTTATTGTAGGAATTCTAGGTCAATGCACTTCACCACCTTATCGACTTCAAGCTCGCCTACTATCATAGGGTATGTATAGGTACGTTATCTACAAAGCATTGTCAAGATTATCAGTGGTCCGTTTCTATTGGTATAGAAGCTGAATCGGCTAGAATGTACATATTTAGCGATTAATTGGCGCAAAACTTAGAATGTAAACAAAATAGTTCAACCCATGTACATAGACAAATCGGGCGGTGCGTCAAAACAGACAGCTATGTATGTTTGAGGTATTTATTAACTTTTTCCATCGGCTCCGGATATGTCGACCATTAGTTCATGGTGCTGAAGAAAATCTGCTTCAACAACAGCGCGCGACGTTGTTGTAGACCAAGGTGAGCTTGTGGGACCTGTTCCTGTATACTTTAATAGGCCAGTCGTTCACGGCTGCAAAGTGATTCTTTGTGGAATTAAGATGATGGATTAACTGAGATTAACAATTTTGATAGTTCTATTTCATTCTAGCCAAATAACAGTCACCGGCTACAAAACAATCACTAATAAAGTAATTTGTTGAGCGCTTGCGAGCTAGCTCACCGGTCTTTCGTTGCCTCCAAGGCGCTGATGAACGGAAACCCAGAAGAGTGTGACTTTGTTGTGGGCAGCAGATGCTTGGAAGTGTTCTTTTCAGACAGACACTTTAAACGCTGGTTGACTGTCTTGTCTGAGAATACTGCATTGATTGAATATTGAAAAAACAACATTGTTGTTACGGTTCATCTAGCCTGTGGCCCCAATCTCCTATGCAGATCAGTCTTCAGTATAGAACTCCAATTAAATTTCCCTACATACTCACAAGTTGAGGCTTTTTGAATTCAATGTTAAATTTGTGCTGCTGGATGCATCGAAACCTGGAAAAGCTATACCGCCATCTCGAGAAGGCTACAGGCATATGAAAGTCGCTACCGACATGTCACTATAGCAATCACGCGGTATGCGCACATCTTAATACTTACTTATGAGGTTATAGGCCTGCCTTCGGGTCAACAATTGACCATATTGCCCAACGCTAGCACGCCTACAATATTCTGGATGTTCATATCTTCCGACGTAGAGAGTTCAACATTGAATACCCTGTAGGCCTTCGGATATCCAACAACCCTTTTTTTTTTTTTGTTTTCTCTTCTTCTCTTTTTTTTTGCTCTACCCTCTGGGCATTCGGGACAGAAAGGAGAGCTATCGTGACCAAATCTGTGAAGATATTTCCGATAGCCCCCGTGCCCCGATAAGAGCTGCGTAAGGTGGTAGTTTGTTCTTTTTGTCCCGACCTCGATGGTCTGGTCCGAGATCGTTCGAAATCGCCTTATTGTTCGAATTGCGCAGAGCCTGTCCAACAAGCCTCAAGAAAGAAATATGTACTGTGAAAAAGTATGACTCCTACAATATTCGTCGATGGAATCTCAGCATCGTTGTGGATGGTCCACAAGAAAGCGATTGCTTCTGCTCTTTCTAGTATCGCGTACAAAATCCTATTTGCCACATTGTGTAAATTCCTAAAACACATCGCACAAATCTTTATTGGCCCCTATAAGTGTGATTTTAGACCAGGACTGTCCATCGTCGATAATATTTTTACGTTTAGATAGATCCTGGAAAAAACCTCTTATAACAGCATACATCACAAACCAGTAAGAATAGACCGTCGACTCCTCCCACATAACGGACTTTGCCTACAAGCTGCCGGCGAGACCAGGATTTTTCATGTATTGGTGCTGTACAAAATCAAAGGGGAGCCATTAACGCACGCATACTTGAAAAATCCTGGTCGCATGGTATTGCATAGAAAAACATTGCCGCCGTTAATTTTGACATTTACACGTATTCACAGACAGGGAAATTCTTTCCGGGGGGAATCGGGTAGGTGTACGGGAAGTCGGCGGTCTATTCTTACTGGTTTGTGGCATACATATAGACGAGGTATACAGTTCTATCTCTGGTTTTGGCATCCCTGCAAAACTCATCCTTATCTATAGGGTGATGATGAAGAAAGCTTGCTGCTGTAAAAAAAATCTAGACGCGCTGCCATGCGATTTTGTGAACATCAAACTTCAAAGAATTATACGAAATTCAGAGGCCAGCACACGAGGCACCATCGTGGGTAGTATAGGTAGGAAGGTCTCGCTTTATGTAGGGCACTAAAGTAGAAAATGTTCTCAACTAACTTGAAATTCTGCTCTTGGAGGCTAACTGGAAAGCCTTTTTGATGGAGACCCTGATTCAATCCAAACTACATCGCTAGCGGTGCTTCCCTCTTTTATACAAAAGAAAATATTAAAATTGTTTCTTATGGTCTAGTCATTTATTAAAAATCTTTTTTATTCAGGTATTTAACAACAAAATCTTAAAAATTAAGTGAAAAATATTGACACAAAGTAACTAAAGTCTAAAACACTGAAACTAAAATAATTTATACATAAAATCTTTCAAAAAACAAATGTACACAAAAGATAGCTTAATTATAAATTCTTAAAGTAAAATATTTTGTTAGGACGCGAGAAAAGACAATTAATAAAAAAAAATTAGACATTGAATATAAGCAAATAAATAAGTAGTAGTAAATTTAATTTACAAATGGTGACGACTCATTTCCATAAGTATTATTTACAGGACTAAATACAACACCGTATTGTCGCGTTTAAAATATTAGTGCATTTAAAATTACCTCTGCCTTATAGTAAATTTTTAATAAGCGTCAATTCACGGATGCAAACTTAAAAGCTAAATATTTGGATTTACACACTTAGAGGAAGAAAATAATAAACTAAGTTTACCCTGTTTTCTTGTATGCATAGGATATGTGTCCTTTAAATAGGTATAAAAAAATGTCTTTTTTTTAAAGATAGTTTCGAGCTCATTAGTAGTATGATGTATTGACTTTGGAATATTAACACGAAATAAAGGAATATTATTGTCACTTTCGTGCAAAAAAACAACAGAAACATACAAGAGCTAGACTTGGATTTAGATCTGCGAATCGACGAGTACAAATTAAAGTTGTTTAGGAAGTAGTGTTGTGCACATTAGAAATAACGATTGATGTCGGAGTTGTTAGCAGCCTATTATATTTAGGTTGTGAGAGATATGGCCCCATAAGGTCTTCCATAAAATTGCTCAGAGATGACACAGTCATTTAGTTTAGATTATTGAGGGTAAGTAGCGCACTTTAGCGCAAAGATCGCAGACAACCTATGAAATATTTAATAATTTCTGGAGTAGAGGGTATGTACACAGAATTTAAAAAAAACGTGGACGAAATAATACATATAACAGACTCTCAAAAGGTAAAAACATGATGCCAGCATTGTCGTTCCAAAAAATTCATACCAATACAATGTTTGATGATGATCACAGGACTTTCTTTAACCATAACACCAAAGTCAGGTGGTTATTCCCAAATTCGCGGCGGATCGTACTGAAAGCCATACTTCGATTTCGACCGTCTTCGCTTTTGCTTATTCTCAAATGCGAACTATGCTTTCCATTTTTTTCCAATTAGACTTCCAATTTTCCATTTATTTTTCCAAAAGTTTGACAGCTTTTCCCGTCACAAGAATTTAGCTTATTTTTATCCGCCAGCAATCCGTCACCTAAATAGCTATCGCTATTCGAAAAGCAATCCGCCGCGCATTTGGGAATAAGCCCCCAGCTTCTCCACAGATGTAGTTGGATTCATTAAAGAATTAGCATCAATCTCGATCATGTGGGTCTCATTCCAGCAAGGATTTGAATTTCTGTTCACATTGAAAATACTAATATCTAGACAGCATTAAATGAAATCCACTAGCATTTTGTTCTTTACATGTTCTTCCTTCAAGGATGGCGATAGGCCCAATGTGGTGCCTAGTCTTGTATGATGAACTCACACCCAATTCAACCTAGCCTAACCTACATGTAAGTTCCTAATCCAAATGATTTTACTATAAAACATTGTAGACCTGTGCTCCAAATATGTCGAAGAAGCTCGTACAATGAATTATTCGGATTGGATTATTTTTTGTAGCGACCTTATGGGCTGAGAGAAGAACGGCTTCTGCAGAAATATTTTAAATTTCTTGGTTACAATTAACTGCCACGGTTATAAGTTAAAAGCATGCATTCAATAGAGATACTGTGATGTGACTAATCTACCAAAATGCTAATGCTGTAGGATCATTTTAAAGACTTTAGCTAAGCAAACAAAAATCGAACACCAGAAAGAGCGAGCGAAACCCGCTAATCACTTTTAGTCTCCCGGCTAAATTGTACTAACTTTGAACTGCAAAATGTTTAAGGTGAAGGTTATCAAGGTCCATTACCATTTCTAGATTCATGGCGGTTCTAAATATTTGCCAATAAAAACTAAGAAAAAAACACACTCATCCTGACTCGACATGCCAGACCAAACGCGAGCGACGATTTATTGCGGATAAAAAATAAACTAAATTCTTGTGACAGGAAAAAACTGTCAAACTTTTGGGAAAATAAATGGAAAATTGGAAGTCTAATTGGAAAAAACTGGGAAGCACAGTTCGCATTTGAGAATAAGCAAAGGCGAAGACGGTCGAAATCGAAATATAGCTTTTAATACGATTCCAGTTTGTCAGAAGAATCTATGGATTATATTACTCCAGATGGTATTCACAAATCCATCCGTGGTCTTTTCGACTGCGGTCGGGGTAAGGGGGCAAGGATTCTTGAGGCCCCAAACAACATACTAACAACGAGCTTCGTCTCTTCAGGCGATGACACAGGTCCGGGCCCAGGGCTCGCTTCTGAAGATTCCTGCGGTTCATTATCCGACTCGTTCGGAAGAATGGACTGGAAGAAGAGAGAAATTGGCGGAAAGGTTTTACCCAGTATACTAAATCTTTTTAAACATAGTCGGGTGTTGGTCGTAGTGCTGCCGATGATGGTTTGATTTGAAAAGCCTCTGCTGAACGAGCACCGAAAGCTGAGCTTCCGACTAAGAGCCAAAGGAAAAGGATAAGGAAGAAGGCTTTGCTCGAGCGGTGCATAAGTTCTCAATCTGCTGAAGGCGCAAGCGCTGAGCTTTGTTCGCTTCAGGTGGTGAAGGGGAAAAGTATGAGGTCGACGGAATTCAATACTAGAGACTGGAAACTAAGTACGAAAGCAACTGTTTATTTACGGAAACGAGGGTCTATTTAAAAAGCTACATCCCCTATTTGTTTGTATTGTGGTTTTCTTTCCGCAGATGTGAGCATTTTGATAACAAGTCTTAAGGTTTGACTGCAAACAATTGAAAGCCCAATAATTGAACACGAGGAAGTCTTCTTAATTTTGTATTGGAATATAAAGTACAGCAAGACAAAAAATATGAATTTAAGTAAATAACCGGCCGTATTAGTAAAAATCTAAGTTTATACGAACCGAATGCAGGTGTCGGGAAACTTGATTGTTTCAAGCAAGTAAAACCCATACCTGAGCTCTAGGCTATTCATTATAGAAAGTGATAATATGTCGTGTGAATTTTTGAACTGAATTCGGTATTAAGCTAAGAACTGATTCGCCTTAAATCTAAATGTGCAGTATTGGTGTATAAACGGCCCTTTCATAGGTAGACCAGTAATATGTTTATAATTCTGTATCTCTGTAGCTCGATACATTTCGAAAACTAAATTCAAGTTAATTTATATGTATATGCAGTACCAACTCAAGTACCAATGAAGAAAAACCGCTTAAAAACTCATGTAATCAACGCTCTACTGTGCATGCAGTTATAATGATTTTTTTTTTCAATTAATCGGTTTATATTGAAAGGAACTATTAGTAAATCGGCAATCATTCATGTCGGTATAGTTACTTACTGCTTTGTTATTGAGTTAATTGTTAACTTGTTTGTTTAGGTAGTTGCAATAAGGCACTATTTTTGTTAAATTCCATGTTTATCAATATAAAAACAAGCACTATTCTATGGCAATTTATCTACGCGTATTGACAGCACTTAAAAGCCTAAAACTATTTACAGAATAAAACAAAAAAAAATCCTTCGCATAAGGAACTGCACTTTGACTCTGCTTACTCTAGAAACGATATGCTTCTCTAATTGTACAGCTTTACTATAACTAACTTAGGTAATTCAACATTTTGGACACTGGGGGCGGGGGACTATGAACACTTTCATCTTTTTTTACACGTCTTGCGAGGGCGGTTTCCCATGCACCCGAAATCTATACAAACACGTGTACTGTGGATTGCCATGGTTCGATTCTATCCTCATCTCGACGATATCGAACAAACGATCAATGTTCTCATTTTGTACTGGGAAATACTGTAATGGTACGTTATTGTCCACATACTCATACTCACCGAAAAGCACAGGTTCGTGATCATTCTCGTGTTCGAGTCCCTGAAAGAAATTCAATTTGTATCACAGCATAAGAAGAAAGTATGAATTTACTTACCCAAACGGTGAAGTTTCTTGGCGCTGAATCGATTTTTCCATTCGGAGTAAGGGTTTTTGGGATATGTTCCAGCGTGAAGCCACTCACGTTGATCAGCGTGTTTAAGCGAAGGACTGGTGAAAGAAAAAATTGTAAAACTCTGTTTACTGTGAGTGAAATAACTTACCTAAGAAGCCGGGAAACCCCTGAAATGCCCAACACTCGCCCGGCTGGACATTCGGCGAGATGGCTATTCGAGGCGTATTGTTGGGATACCACAGGGGGATGCCAAAAATAGAGATCTGTGCTGTCTTGATCTGATAGTTCTCTGTACACCGAGTGGAGAGGATCTGTCCGCCAGCTGATTCCAAAGCAAAGTCCACTAAGCCTGTCTTATCGGCATCGTACACCGCCAGAACCCCCTTCACGATCTTTTTAATCTCATTTTCAGACAGAGCCAATTTGATTTCGCCACTAATTGCCGCAGCACTTTGCCTTTGCTTCACATCCACAGTCTTGAGAATCTCGATCTTCAGTTTTTCACTGATCTGTTTCATGAGTATCATGCCAGAACGGTCAATCTCCTTCTTAAGATCACTACTAGACTGCGCAGACAGTTCAATTAGTTTCTGTTCGAGGAACTCTTTGGCAACAAATGTATTACGTATCCAGTTCTTCAGATCGATGTTATCAACCTCGCCCGAGTCCTTATACCCCAAAATATCAATCAGCGATAGCTTAACCTGCCTGTTGATCAAAGTGAATTGATCGTTTCTCAGCAGAGACAACTTTTGTTCAATTTCCGCCAGAAGTCCACTGAAGCGATCGTTGAACAGCGACTCTTGACTGTCGACACGTTTCATCAAATCATCTTGACTCAGCTTCAGGCTGTTTATCGAGTAGTGGAGATCTTCATTCTCTGTTAGTTTGTCGGACAATGTCGTCTTTATAAACTCAACCTCCTTATTCAACTCATTGATGATCAATTGCTGACGTGCTATGATCTCATTTTCTCCATCGCCAGATGCGCGGTTGACTTCCAAAATCCTCGAATCAATAAAAGCAGCCAGCTTTGGAGACTGCAAGATCCTCAGCAACAATCCATCAATGTCGATCTTCTCAATCAGGTTGTAATGATGGTTGTTGATCTCGATATTTTCATGAATTAAATTCTTGATGTGCTTCAGATTATCCTCGGAAAACGTCAGTGGCGCCGCAGGTGTCCAATTACTTTTTTCCAGATCCAATCGGACATTTTCAGCAATTCTCTGCATTATATTGTCGCCAAGGAGATCACTTTGGGTTTTTTTCACCAAGATCGGTTCGAGTCTTTGAATATTTTCTCGGACGGTATTAGCGATAATTAAAAGCATTTCACTCGACACTGCTGACTGGTGGTGGTTCAGTGAAGCTGTGTGCAGCTCTTCTTGGTGTACTATTTTGGCATCGACTAATTTTTGTACATAGGCATTCACATGGTTGAGTATATTTTCGTATTCCTCGGGGCTAAGGGATTTTTGTAAATTGCTGGTGATATCGCCAGTAAGAACTGGGCTATGTTGACTAGATTTTAAATTTGGGAGGGTAAAGAGGCCTTTGAGATCTAGAGCTGAAAAACTGTTACGTAGACCAGCCAAAGTGAATGGCAAGAAATTATAGGCTCGAAGGATAAGGGTATGCCTTTCATTGTCATCGAGAAGAGCCCAAGCTGGAATATAAGTGAAAGATGGGTTGTAAACAAATTTTTTTCACAAATACAGGTACACCTAATGTAAACAAATTTCAATAATTAATGGTGGAAAATATGTATCTTAAGTCTTATAAAAATGGCGCCCAATGTGAGGCCTCGACCCTCGCGATAACCAAATGCGGATGACCGTTTTCCATTAAACTGGTACTCAAACTGGTACTTATCCTAATATTTGAGAACACACACGTCTTTAGATCCTATCAACTCCTAGTCGCATTTCTGAGTCGGTGACTCCTCTGTCCCTAGTACCTCGACCGAAGACTGGCTAGCTACTCATATGGAAAGTCATTTGTGTCAGCAGATGAAATGGGGGAGAAGCAAAATTGCTTAACTAAGGTACCTACTCTCTCTTGATTTAAGGGGCAGTAAACGAATGTCCTAGATGATATCAACGGAAGCATCTACAATCCCAGCCATACCTTCTCGAGAAGAATAATGGCAAGATCCCCAAGTCAAGATTGTGAAAATAAGAAAGACAGCAACTTTGTTTCTATATTCGGAAAGTTTATGTATGACAATACTTTTGGAAACGTTCCATCTTTCCAATCGTTTGTGTGAGAATTCAGGGGGGAATCGTTACTGTGATGTCGGCCTGGTTTAGTTCAAGGGAGGACCCTTTTCTTGCCAGCTCATCAAGTTTTTCACTTCCAGACACATCTCTGTGCCCGGGAACCCAGCATAGTCTTACGTTGTGCAGCGCGCCAAAAACCGCCAGATCTTCGCGATTTTAGCTCAACGCCAGAGATCACTTTTATTGCCGTTTGACTGTCAATGAAAAAGGTAATATCTGCGCATGAGGTATTGGCATCATTGCAATCTGTTAAGCAGCTGTTTTCACTGCCAGTACCTATGCTTGGAATACGCATCTGTAATCAGGGAGCCTGATTGAACTGGATAGTCCAAGACGTTCCGCGTAGAAACCCGCGACAACTCCAATTTCCATCTTTGATCCATCCGTGCATATAGGTATGGTTGATCCAATTAATGTTGGTTGATCTTCATGCCATTCGTCCCTGCTGGGAAAACACGTGCCAAATGGTCTTGTAAAATCTAGTCGGGGAGTAGTGTAGTCCTTGCATACATTATTGCCCGTTTATATGTTCAGAATTTGTGCATGTCCTGTCAGGCTTTTTCCAGTTTTTGGTCTGACTTAACCGAAGGGCACTATTTGCAGCAGATTCCTGTAGGTCTAGGAGGTCTAGGGGTTTAATGTGGTGCCAATTCAGGCCATTCTTTGAATTTTTGTCATGGTTCTAAGCCACATGACTATTTTTGGAATAGGACCCCAAGTTCATCCGAATATTCTAGTACAGGCGTAAAATGCTATCATTGCCTTTTTGGTTCTTTCTTTAATGTTGAGATTCGATTTGGGATAACTCCCAGGTTTTTGGCATTATCAGACATTTATTAGCGGAATCCCTTCAATTGTTGGCAGGCTAAATTCCGGAATTGTTATTTTGTGGCAAAGAGAACTAATTCCGTTTTATGCGGGTTTACTGCCAGTCCACATTTCTTTGTCCAGGTATTGACAATAAATAGAGCTCTGTTTAGTTGTTCACTGATAGGGGGTACGAATTTTTCTGTCGCGAGCAGTGCTATATAAGTTGTCGGCAATCGGTCAAAGTAGTTCTGGTACCTCCCATACAGAACCAATATTAGACGTGTACGGGTCATAGTAACTCACATGGCAAACATTTCGCAAGCTGCATTTTATGCAATGCAAGGTATCAAAGCCAGGCTGATGATAACACTTTTACTTGTTCGTCTTTCATTTTGTTTCTTCCAAACGCAACGACATCGAAAGACCGCAAGCTGAAGATTTATCGATTCATCAACGACAAACCGACAACATTATGATTAAAATCGTTAGTTTTATGTTTCTATATTAGTTGACCAAAATCATATACATTACCAAGTCCTATTTATTTGTTCATTTAGATTACCAAAAAATTCGACAATCCATTTGCAGAACGTACAAGGCAATAAAAGATGAGTGGGCGAAAGAAGACTTTTTCGACTTGGCTTATGGAAAATGTAGGGCTTTGGCAAAATCCTCAACTTGTTGTTCCTTCCCGCGGGCGCCTGCCTGAAAATGGCGCCGTGATCCATTAGTTTGAGGTGGGAGTAAAGGTAAAATCGTACCTAATGCCCGAGGTGGAAAAACCGGTGGTAGTAAAACCGGCTGTTAACGAGCTCCCTCAGACGCCTTGGCGAGGGTCTGTTGTATTTAGCCTTAAGGTTTCGTCAAACAGAAACAGACTCTCACCGCTCCGCGTCAGAGAAATAATCTGTAATTTTTCACAAGAGCCCGTTTCACCGCCGCATTTGAACGCCGCGGTGAGTTCAACGCTACGTTGAAAACGCGCTCTGTGTGACAGGGGTTATGTATTGCGGTATATTACAACGCGGCCGGCGGTGAAACGCGGCGTTAAAACGCGCTCTGTTTGACGGAGCCTTTACACAGGTATGGCGGCACTGCCTGGGCTGACCTTGTGTTTCAGGACTTACTCGTGGGAACTTAATGGAAAGACTTAAGGTAAACAAAAACGAAAATAAAAATGAAAAGAGGATTTGATATCCCAAAAAAACAATAAGGAAACCGACTCTAACCCAGCCGGCGATGGAAATAGGCGACGATTCTAACGATTCTAAATTCTTTGCTTCCACAAAATGAAACTATTGAGGGCATAGGACCACCAATAGCCGTGGCGAAGAGAATTATTCTCGAGAAAATTAAAAATAGGGCAGATCAAAGATGGTCGGATATAGTAGGGCACAGGGTCTCAAAGGTTCTGTGGCCTATTAAAGCTCAGCAGATCAAAGCTACAAATGGCAACAGGGCTACTCTCCGGACACTGTCTTCTAAGGAAGCACGCTATGAGTTTAGGTTTAACACGGACACATGCAGGTATTGCGAAGACTTACATTTCGCAGAAGATATAACTCATCTCCTCTGTGAATGTCAAGCTATTGCTCGGTACAGAGTAGAAAATACCTTGTAAGGTACTTCTTCCAAAATAAAAACAATTTCCGGTTTTGTAGTGGAATTGACTGTTTGGGCAAAGTGGTTAAGGTTTTTGGACCGTCAGGGATGGCGATGGGCCCAATATGGTGTCTAGTCCAATGTGATGAACTCACACCCTATTCAACTTAACCTAACCTCATGGAAAATGTGTTACATATTCAAGTATTCGTTTAAGACTGTCTTTATTCAATGTAATTCAATTATACAAAGTTAGCTTAAGCCTAGGTACTAAAAATAAGTTCTAAAAAGTGTATAGTATAATAAGATATATAATAGTGTTGTGGTGGGATGTACAGGGTGGTTACAGATTTATAAAATTGCAATAAGTAGGTATGTTACATGTCCCTTTTTTTTTTTTTTTTTTTTTTTTTTTTTTATATATATATATATATATATATATACGTAAAATAGTAAGTCTTAAATTCAAAAAATTCAAAATTCAAAATTAAACATTAAACTGTTTAAGTGCGTGAAATCTTTAATTTTCCCGATCTTAGTTTCATGTAGTCAGGACTTTTATTGGATTCGTCATGTTCGTTATTTGATACTTCTTTATAGGCGTTTGTGAAAATGTAGTTTTTTCTATAAATTAATTGTCGCCTATTTCTTCTGTAAATATGACCATTTAAAGATTTTACTAAGTACGAGCGTGGCTCTGTACATAGCTCAACAATAGTACCATTAGTCCATACAACTTCATTCGGATTTATTTTAAAAAGAACTCTATCCCCTACATTTAAGTCTCGTAGTAAATTTGCAGTTCGATCATACCTCCTCTTTGCAGTATCCTGTTTCTTTTTTAGTTTATTCCTGTATACGTCACTATCTATAGCGAATGGTTTAAGTTGTGTTATTTGTAGCGGTATTTTGGATCTTAAAGTTCTCCCCATTAGTAATTGGGCCGGTGTCAATCCTGTACTGTTAGGTGTATTTCGTAGGTTCAATAAAGCGATATAGGGATCAGTATTCGAATTCTTACATTTCATGAGCATTTTTTTTTAATTGTTTGGATTGAACGTTCTGTTAGCCCATTAGACTGCGGAAAATGGGGACTACTTGTCCTGTGACTGATATCCCAGGTCTTAAAAAATAATTTGGTTTCCGAAGAAATAAAAGAGGTTCCATTATCTGAAATGATAATTCTTGGAATACCAAATTTCGAAAATATTTCTTTTAACTTTTTTATAATAGCCGAACTTATGCATGTTTTGAGCTTAGAGTACTCGATAAATTTCGAATAGTAATCTACAATTAAAATGTAAAATTCATTTTCAAATTGGAAAATATCCATTCCTATTGTATCCCAGGGCAATTTTGGAATCTCATGTGGCCGAAGTGGTTCTTTTGGGTTATTGTTTTGAAATTGTTTGCAGACCTCACAACAGTCAACAAATTTCATGATATCTTGGGAGATTCCCGGCCAATAAATAGTTGCTCTTGCACGACGTTTCATATTTTCTATGCCAGCATGTCCTTCATGAATTAGAAAAAGAAACTTGCTTCGAAGCTCTTGGGGAATAATTACGTTGTTACCCTTGAAACATAACTCTTCATTAAAATATATTTCATGCCGAAGAGGCCAAAATGATAGGACTAACTTATTAACATTTCTTTTATGCTCTGGCCATTTATTTATAGTATACCTATTTATAATTTGTAAGGTTTTATCTTTGCTAGTACTTTCCTGAATTTCCTTAAGTCTCTCATCCGAAATGGAAAGCGATGCTGAAACAATGCCTACATGGATGTTTATGTCTTTTTCACCATCTAGAATTCCCATTTCTGATAGTGGAGCCCGTGACAGAGTATCTGCAATCTGCATCAATTTGCCCGGTTTATAATTAACTTTCAAATCATATACTTGAATACTTAGCATCATTCTTTGGAGACGTGGGGGTACTTTGGCTAGAGGTTTCTTAAAAAGGGATATTAAAGGCTTATGATCAGTCTCCACCAAGACTACCTGACCATATATGTACTCGTGAAACTTTGTGCATCCAAAAACAATAGCGTACAGTTCCTTTTCTATCTGCGCATATCTCTGCTGGCACTCTGTCAACGTTTTGGATGCATAAGCTATCGGTTTTTTATTTTGCTGTAATACAGCTCCTACCGCAAATTGAGAAGCATCTACCGACAAAACAATTTCGCATTCTGGATCAAAATATGACAGAACTGGTGGAGACGATATGGCTTTTTTAAGCTTAAGATAGCACTTCGCGTAATTTTCATCCCACTCCCATGAAACATTGTTTTTTAGTAGGTTTCTTAAAATTTTCGAGTTCTCGGACAGATTTGGAATAAACGGATTAAGGTAGGTAAGCATCCCAAGAAACCTTTGCACATCTTTCTTGCATTTTGGAGCTGGCATGTCTTGAATAGCTTTAATTTTCGACATATCTGGAGAGACACCTTGCGCATTAAAAATATGACCAAAATACTTTACCTCGCTAACACCTAGTTGACTTTTTTCTTGATTGAACTTTACCCCAGCCTTTTCTGCTCTATCTAGGACAGCAAAAAGACGAGCATCATGCTCAGCTTTATTTTGTCCATATATTAAGATGTCGTCTAAATAAATAGATACATCAAGGTCGCCAAAAATATCGATCATAGCACTGTGAAATATTTCAGGGGCTGACTTTATGCCAAATGGAAGCCTTTTAAATGAATATCTACCGTATGGGGTATTAAATGTGCAAATTTTGCTGCTATTTTCATCTAGAGGAATCATCCAAAAACCCTTGTTTGCATCTAGTACTGAAAATACAGTAGCTCCTTTTAGACGGTTTTTTATTAACTCTAGTGTTGGAAAGGGATAATGAGCACGTTTAATTGAAACGTTTAATTTTCGAGGATCTAAACATACGCGAATAGTTTTATTTTTCTTTTCTACAAGCACTAATGAACTTACCCAATCTGTAGGACCTTCAGTTTTTCTAATGACACCTAGCGCTTCCATTTTATCTAGTTCTATCTTTAATAGTTTTCGTAATTTGAATGGAATAATACGTGGCGGATCAATACTAGGAGAGGCATTGTCCATTAATTCCAAATGACATTCCTTTTTAACACAACCTAAACCATTAAATAACATTTTATATTTCTGAAAAACATGAAAATACTCAGAGGAAACATGATCAAGATGCAAATTATCCACATGCGAAATAGTGTTTTTTAATACGACATTTAAGCTTTTATTATAATTGACAAATCCGAGACGAACACTATCCGATAGCCCTATTATTGTATTGGCTTCCAATTTCGTAACTACAAACTCTAAATTAAAATGTCGGTTCGACTTCATGCACTTAACTTCCAGATTACATTTTCCAATAACAGGTATCTTATCACCACTAAATGAAGTTAATTTAACTTTACAGTTTTCAATTTTTTGATTATTTTTAGCGAATTGTTTAAACATATTATAAGAAATTAGATTGACTTGTGCCCCTGTATCTATTTGACACGTTAATATGTTATCTAAAACTTTAAATTTTTCAGTCCATACATTTTTATCATTTCCAAATTTAACTTTTCTTATTATAGCTCCCAAAAAAAATTGTTCATTATCATCTTCAATTGTGGATGAACTATCACTTCCCTCTCGCGTTTTAGATTGTAATATGTTAACTTTTTTTTTTAAATTACACATGTTGGCAAAATGATTGAGTTTACCGCATTTATTACAAGTTTTTCCTAAAGCTGGACAGGTTTTAAAACGGTGAATATACCCGCACTTACGACAAGTACTTTTTGATGACGTCGCAAATGTTAGATGCTGTCTGCAATCTCTGCACTGCTGCTGTGATGAAGCTGGTGTTTCCCCCTCGGTGTTAGTCCTATTATATGACGTCGACTTGTATACATTTTTGTGTCCCGTGGATTCTTTATGTTGCTGTTGCTGCTGGACCATTAGTAATTCTTTATGTTGGTGAGTTTCGAGAGTCATTTCTGAGATTTGTTGTTTGCTGGCCTCGTATGCTTTGACAAGCTCTTCCAATTTTGTGAGCGTAAGGTTTTCTTGTGATATGAGTTTCTCTTTTAGTACCTCGTCTGCTATACCGATTACAAACACATCTCTGAGCATATCAGACTCGTTTGCATATTCGCACTGTGACACTAATACTTTTAATTCAATTAAAAAATTGTCAAAGTTTTGGTGTGGCTTTTGTCTACTTGTCAACAATTTGTAACGGTTGTAGACTAAATTTTTTTTTGGTTCGAAATGGGTCTTAAACTGTTTCATCACATCACTAAATTTTGCATTGTTAGCTAATTTTAAAGTGTTGTATAACTTAATTCCTTCGTCTCCTATGCTGTTAAGTACAATAGCAATTTTTCTGGCATCATTGCCCTCTTCCTCCAAACCAATTGCTAACAGATATAACTTAATTTTCTGCTCCCAGAATGTCCATTCTTCAAACAAATTTGGAGCTTGGAAATTTAATTCCTTAGGAACTTTAACAGAATCCATTTTGAATTGTATTATTTGAGAGTTTATCACTACCGGCTTGACTTCAGTTAATCGGATTTCTTCTTCTGAGGCACTTTCTGAATCACTCATAATCTGACACCATGTTACATATTCAACTATTCGTTTAAGACTGTCTTTATTCAATGTAATTCAATTATACAAAGTTAGCTTAAGCCTAGGTACTAAAAATAAGTTCTAAAAAGTGTATAGTATAATAAGATATATAATAGTGTTGTGGTGGGATGTACAGGGTGGTTACAGATTTATAAAATTGCAATAAGTAGGTATGTTACAAAATGTATATCTAAAAAAAATTTCTATTCCCAACACTGATCTATGGATTACGATATGTGGTAGCATCGACCAAAGGTTTCTCCAAAACTCCGCAACGCAGTTTTTTATTTATATTGGATGCTTTTCTTATGACTTTCAAAATTTTTCAGTCACAGCCATTCCCCTCTAAATTGCAACTATCTCTTTGAGACTCGTTACTAACAAAAAATTGAACAGCTTTCTGAACAAAAATTAAGTTTACCATTCAATACAAATATTTTCCACCATTAACACCATCACCACATAAAATGGAATCCTTCTTCATTTGGAGAAAATACGTTGTCCAAAAATAAATAATTTTAAAAAAAGCAAAAAAAATATTAAACAAAATACAAATTTTCATAATCAAAAAAAAACAAGCAACCAATCAAACTACGCGAAACACTGCACCTTTTTTGTTGGTAAAATAAATTTGCACAAATGAAGAAGGATAGAGTTGTAGAACAAAAAAAAAATTATAACCGCCGTTCAGCGAATACTTACCCCATCGTTAAGACATCCTGAGACTCTTAAAGAAGGACAACATATTCGCAGGAAGCAGCAAATGAATTATTTTCTTTTTTTTTTTTTAATAAAAACGCGACTTTGTCGTTGTAACAGAAAAAACATACATTTTATTCTGAACTCTAAAAAAATACATTTTATCTCTGATTATTATATTTTGTGTGTGTGTGTGTGTCGTTGTTTCACAACATTTAATGCAACGATTTTATATAGTTAACATAGTATACAAGTTTAAACAAGATTTATGTGTTTTTTTTTTAAATATTTCTCTCTTAAGTATATTATATATTGAATTTGTTTTTATAAAACAATTGCAGCTCTCTGTCTCTATCCTTCTCCTCTGCGTAAAATTATTCTCATTACACTGTATTCTCGTTTAAAGGATAAGGGATGGGATGGGATTGTTGTTAGTGGGTTGATTGGTGGGATGGGGAAGAGATTAATAAAAAGCGAAAATTGAATTCCCTTTTTCTTTATATTTTGTACGAATCATTGCAACCGAAAAGTGCAAATTTAAAGATCAATAATAATTCTTATGTGTAACGTTGAGACACAAAAAAATAAATATTAGTACATAATTGATTCTTAGATCTACTGTTAGTGGACTGAGCGGTTTTAGAAATGCAAAAGGTCGGCTTTCAGGATCACTAATCAAAGAAATTCACTGACAACCATGATGATTCGCCAGATGGGCAACCTTTTCGATGGCACATTTTCAAATAACTAAAAACCTCTCCGATTCTTAAGTATGTGTGATGATCACGAACATTTTAAATAAAACAAAAGGAGATACAAATAAAATGTAATAAAGGAAAACAACTTAAAAATTAAAATAATAATAATATCGAATGTTCGATGAAGCACAAGATTGCGGGGGAAAAAAATTAGACCCTCTCGTAGTGGATATTCTCTTGGAATAGCTTTTTGCCTTCCTCGAAAATATTATTCGAAACGGTTTTCAGGTACGAGAAATACTCATGAGTATAGTCTCGTAAATCATCAAATCGGTTGTAAGCACCGGTTTTCAATGCTTCGTACTTTTCTTGATTGTAGAACTCAGAGAGATCAACTTTTGGGAGTGTAAATGTTATTTCGGATAGGGATCGGGGTGGGAAGGGTTCAGTGGGATTCAAATAATAATATAGACCTGCAAAAAATAATGAAAAACAGCAAATCAATATCAGAAGATGTGATGAATGTGTTCGCGAGTATGAAATGGAATGCGTTACAAAGTCATACGATTTAGGTGGTAACTTTACAGACAGAGTCTGCGGTCTTAAATTAGGTCAATTCGTACGTGTTATTGATTTAGTTCCACACAATGTATCAAAGAAATGCGAGTCATAAAGTAATAACTGGTAAAAGTGCTGAGAGATGTAGGACATATGCTGCAACAGACAAAAACCGCCCCAGATCGCGAGATAGAATGACAAGGTTGGTGCAACGTACTACCAAACTTACAAAACATACACATACGTTGACGTAGGCTAAAAAAACGTCCACAAAACAATACAAACTGCCGTTCAAGGACTCGTACCTGCAGGCAGAATACCCAAAATACGCCGCAATTTCCCAGTTGCAGAAGAACGCGACAACATCAGGACAATAGACCCTTCCAACCTCAGAATTGAACAACTCAACAACAACAACATTAAACGCCGTGTATATGAATAGCTTGGAGAAAAGTAGACTAAACACTTCGAAAACTGCAACCTCGGCACGGGAGGTAAAACAACTCTGGTCCACCATAAAAGACCTGTCTAATCCAAAGAAAACCAATAACAACATGGACATACACATTTCAATGGAGAACCCGAGAACAACCCGATAAAGTGTGCTAAGCTGTTTAAATGAGAGTTCAATGAACAGTGGAACAACCAACAACCGAGATAAGAGAGCAACCCAACAGAAGCTTCAAAACTTACACTTAGAAGAAGGCAGTGACTATTACACCCCGGACCAAGTAGCAGCAACAATTCAGAAGGCGAAACCATTCAAAGCACTCTGACTTGATGGGATATCAATACTAATGCTAAAACATCTGGGAGACTTAAGCATAAAATACCTAACATGAATCCCCAACCTCTCAATACAAAGCTTATTAAACCCAGGGTCCTGAAAAGTCGCCAGAGTGATCCCACTGCTCAAATCGAGAAAACCAGCAGATCAAAGCAACTCATACCAATTTCTTTACTCTCTCCAGTCGCGATGGTTCTTCTTCAAGAACACTGGACATCCATCAATGCGTACCTAGGAACCGTAGAGAGTTCTTCTCGACACACGCTATCAACGTCAAAAATCGCCTTAGATCCAGAAATAACATTATCAAGTCACTTACCGAAAGCTCATGGGAAAAAGATCAAGAAACCCTCCTCGCCCCGTCCTCATCTATGCTGCACCTATCTGGACCCCACAATTAAGCGACATCAACTGGAAGCATCTTCAAACATGCCACAACACAGTCATGCGAACAATCACAGGATGTCACCTCATTGCAAACGAAGATCATTTACCTACCGAAAAAAATTATGCTCCCCATAAAAAAACACACCAATTTCTACTAGCCAGTCATCTACCGGAACACCCTAATCAAAATTTCATCTCGGTTCCCAAGCAATAGGAAATGGACCACATCGCACAACAATTCAACTTCAACACAGAACAATAGACAGAAGACATAAGGCTAGTCGCACATTGGATACGATTTCGTACGAATTTCTCTAATGCGAACATGTACGCATACGCACGAACAATCCCGACCTTCCAAGTAGTATGGGAGCGCGCACATTGGATGCGAGTTCGTCGTACATAATCGTACGTATAGTTCCGACGTCCGAATACAATCCCAAATTGTTGGATGTGTCTATTTTACAGAGAAAATCTTATTCAGTGTGTGCACCCTCTTCGTACGACCAAATTCATTCGTTTACGTACGATATAAATTCGTATCCAATGTGCGGCTAGCCAAAAGCACATCCGCCAGATCTCTTTAACCAACGCGATCGCTAGCTACAAAGCAAATGTAGTGCCACCCGGCGGCAGACCGCAACCAGTTGCCACCGAAGAGAAACTACTGCCCAACCAGACCAATTCTATCCCAACAGATGCCCAGACTGCAAGGGTGACCCGCACAATGTACAGCACCTATTCAACTGCCCGGTGAAGCCAACTTCATTAACCACAGAAATGCTGTCGACTTACCCAACTGAAGTGGCACATTTTTCTCGGACTTAGAACCAAAGACGAACTGACGAATGACGAGTGAAGCAGCTACAACAACAACAACAACAACTGTGCGATAGGGTACCATGCCCAAAAGTTGAGTATTCCATACAACGATTTATGCAGAAGCTGCACAGATGAGGCAGAGGAGGGGACAATCTCAATGGTGCAATTCTTATGTACTTGCTAGAGCAGCTACCCAGCATCCGGAAGACCGCATTGGGTCATTATCTTAGGTATGCCAGTATGGCGAACATTAAAAGATTCATTAAAAAATGTATTGTTCCGATCAGTGTGAACAACCTATCCTTTACAGTGACAGTACAATAGACATAATTTGGGTTAAGTGCCTCTCATCGCGGACCACCCAAAGCCAACCAATCTGGCATACATCAGCATTTATAAAGACAAGCTAAAGACGATGGAGAATGCTCTCAGCTCCATTAAGGGCAGGAACAATCTCTCGATATTAAAAAGAAAAAATATTTAGACAAAATAATGTGTGGTCATAACAAAACTTCTTCAAGATTATACTTGAAAAAATGGCGCGAAACCCCCAAGCCAGCGCCAGAGTCATTAATTCTAAAAAAAAGCTTGTGCAATTACTTGCAAACGCTGATGACAGTGTTATCATAGCAAATACCAAGGGGCACATAACATCGACAAATCGGATGCAACAACATGATAGATGGCTACAACTTTGAGGTAAAACTATAAAAATATCATCATCATCACTCTTACATTATGTGCTCAAGCGAATCGCTCTTGCAAATCGCTGTTCCTTTGGCCTTAGAAGGCATCCGAGTAGTAAGGCCTGGGAAAGTAACATCTAAGAAACCCTATACAACCCCTTAATGATCACAGTCTTGTTAAATGGTGCAGACTCATGGACATTAGCGAAGCCGGATGAAGATATTCACGTACGTTCTGAACGTGAGGTACTTCGAGAGATTTTGGATCTCATTTACTTTCACGGGCCTTGGAGAAATACATCTAACAACCAACTACAAGAGTAAAAAAGTAAGATAAGTGATTTAGCCAAAACTTTAAACCCAAATTTCTAATCAATCAATAAATGCATGGATATATAGGTGCATTCATTGCGAATTCCCCCCGCAAAGAAAATAAACCTCATAAATATTGTCACGTCCTTAATTTGAAAGCTATAACTCAACTCAGTTCCGACATATTTCACAGTAGGCCACCCATAAAGATGGCATCTCTGCAATTCCACTCAATTTCCTTTCGCCATACTGCCTGATACTATCTCGTTTCGATTTTTAAAGGCACGGTCGCCAAAGTTGTGACAACAACACGTCCACGATACAAGCATTTGTTTATGTTGTTGTGAACCTATTTTTAAAATTACCTCCCCATTGCCATTTCCTGTTCTTTTCACTTTTATGGGAAACATGAATGTTTCAATACACAACAAGGTCAGGGGTGATTTTTGCACCGTTCTCAGCAGACGGCGTGCGATTGATTTAACGTACGATGACGACTTTCGATTGCAGTGACTATAAATAGACACGCATTGAACTTTGTTTTCTAGTCGGATTATTCATTCTATGACTTTGCAAGGCATTCATGTTTTTTTTTTTTTTTTGTTGGAGTGGGAAATGAGAACTCAATGTACGTGTATGTAGTATGATGTTGGTGCATTTACTTACCGGTCAACAGTAACAGGGGCAGTAGAAGCAACAGCAGGAGAAAGAATCTTTTCTTGGTCTTGTTTTCTGCGTTTGACGACTTCAACAGCCACGTATCAAAGCTTAATACTGATGATATTGCCAGATAGAGATACCGGAATAGACCGATAAAGACGGACGATATGGCGTGACCAATGCGACCAAAGAAACCTACAATAAATGATATTTATCACAATGAGAATCAATTCATCGTTAAGTTGGCTTACCTCTCTCCTCGTGAGCAATCCTTGTCTTATAGAGGTCACTTTCGGAGCTCAAGCCAGCGACTGCACTCCACAAACTGTAAACAGTTGTTACCACAGTGGTTAGAATGCGCGTAAACCACGACTCACTGTGCACTGTGGACTTTGTTGTCGACGACAAATACCGCTTGCTCTTTCGGTAACTCTCGAACTGTGCCAAATCGACTTCATCCTGCGAGTCGTATATCAGACTTTCTGCGGCCTTGCGATTGTACGAATTGTCTGAATTTGTACATTGATATGCGTACCGGCGACGAATGAACTCCTCTCGCGCTGGTTCCCGCTGAATCATTTCAGTCACGCGATCGTGATGATTCTCCAGACTACGACGAGACATGTTCGGCATCGCAACAACACCGGGAGCTATCTCTCGACGATGGGGTGAACGCTTTGAATATGTGTAATCTGTTTTCGGGTATTTGCTGAAAGAGGGGACGGTTATATTAAAATTCACATCACACCAAAGTGCAGTCCTATACTTACTTCCAATACTCGCCGGCATCTTTGTACTCCTTGTAGGCGATATGATCGACCAAACTTCCATTGGTCTGTTCGGTGTACGAGATTTTCGACGAGGAATTATTGCTGCCGCTGAATTGAGCGCTACGTTCAAAATCAGAATTTATTGCATTTTGTGTGATTTCTTTGTTGCCACTGAATACAGATCTGAAACTTTGTTGCTGTGCGCCTTTGGGTGTTGATGTCATGGCTGTTAAATTGAGGTTCTTGACGGCTTTGTTGCCATGTAATCTCTGTGCGGATGTTGTTATTACCGTAGTTGTTTTTGAACTGGAACTGGTAAAAGATGTCGACGCTGCTGCGGATTCTGCAATTGCGGATTTATTGATTGCATTTGAACGAGTCATTCTTTCGACTGTTTCTGGGCTGGCATCTTCGCTGGAGTAGTCTGATGTTGTTGTTGTTATTTTGCCACCTTCCACCGATTTGGAGGCAGATGATGAAGCTGTTACGGTTGTTATTGTTTTGCTTGAAGTTTTCTTAGCTGGACTGGTGGTGACTTGGATAGATTCTTCAATTATGGTTCTGTGGAGGAAATGAAAAGAGATGAAAGCCAGAAGTAATGCCAGCAATAGTTGATGCTGAGAAGTAATTAAAATTCAAACCTAGGAAGGATTTAAGCTGCTGAATTATGATGCATTATTTTGCGAATGACTACTTCCGGCTATTTTATCCGGAATGAAATTGGTGTCTGGAATGTGATGGCCCTTCTCCCCTTTTTGGATCGAATAACTCTTCCAATTCGTTACATACATCTTAGGACTAAATGAAATCAGATCCCAAAGGTCAAAAATGACGGGACTATACCTGGGTGATCACAGAATCCGTCGTATTCGGAATTTTGCTACGAACCCCGAAAGAACTATCGCAGATAGTCTGGACTATAGATAATATAGTCCAGATTCGGAACAAAGCATGATGCGGACCGAACAAAGCACAAAACCCAAAGAAGATACATATTGCTATTGTAATATGGGACATAAATTCGTAGGCAAGGATGGGCTCGGCGACCGCAATGAGAATGTTTGTAGATTTTCGCAACGCGAATGACTTCGTCATAGAAGGCATCATGTTTAACCATAAATTCAGATCATTCTCATGCATGTTTTAGATAAAAGCGAGCAGAAAAGATGAAAGAAGCCTTTGACTTCAGATTTAAACAGTTAATTTGGTGGTGATTGCTCCCAAGATAGTCTAAACTTTCCGAAGTAACCGATGACCGAATGCTAGTAACTATAAGCGCACTATCGCAAGGCGATAGAATTGGACAGGAGGGGGAAGCACTGTTAACCTCAGAAGGGGCTTTTATATCAACTTTTATAAGAGTTTATTGAAAAATCAGGCAGAGAAATGTCTACGTTTAGTTTGTTGCCTAGGACTCAAATGCTTCAGCTGTTTCTGAATGGTTTGCAAAGCTTTAAAGAGCGGTGCGGCTCGGGTTCTTTAGGGCCTTTCCTAATATACCAAAGACTGTGTTCGTATTAAAAGCGAGTGACTTTGCACAACTCCTACTGAAGGTATCAATCGTAATGCACGTTATTTATTCTGATTTGAAGATCAAAATGTATGCTCTACAGAAACCCTTTTCTGTCAGATTTGACAGGATACCGTAGTACCTACTTCGTATAGTGAAAGACTACCTAAACGAACGAAAACTAATTTACGCAACGTGTTAAGCAAATTATAGCAGGAGCAGCGCTGGACTCAACCTCTGGAACATCTTTAATGGGATCCTTCACGTTAAAAGAACCTAACGACATCTACTTGATAGGGTACGCAGACTACATTAGCGCAGTGATAACTGCAAGGGATACTAAGGAAGCAAAAGGGAAGTTAAACCAAGTTATGAAACGTATCTACGTCTGGATGGAAACCGATGGTCTTAGTCTTGAATCAGAAAAGACCGGGATTGTTCCTCTGCCCAAGAAACATATTCCGACGCAAGTTGAATTCCATATAGGCCCAGAAGTAATCACCAGCGGTAAGGTATCCATATTACATCAGCCTTCGAGAGAGCGGCTAATGTGACAACATCATCTAGCAGACTCATGTCAAACATTGGAGGACCAAGAGACCATCCTTCTGTATCGATACGAAATATGGGTAATTAAACTTAAAGTACAGAAGAAGTACAGGAAACAAATGGCAGCAGTACAGACACGCGAAGCTATGCGTATCGCAAGGTCTTACCGCACTGTATCGGAACCAGCCGCTTTCGTCCTTGCAGGAGTGAGAATGACACCAATTGACCTTCTAGCCGCAGAGAGAAAGGAGTTGAAGCGGCAATCTATGGCAACTAAGATGAAACACTGAAACAAGAATTATATGGAACGCAAGGCTGATAGAGACGTTGCTGAATGGACAGAACGAAAACACGAAGAGTATTGTTACACCAAACAGTTTTTAACCAGACACGGATATTTTAATGCACACCTACATAGGATGGGGAAAGTAGATTATGCGACGTGCCAGTAAGGCGACTCACTGGTAGAAGACGCTTTTCATACTTTCTTCTCGTGCAGTAGGTGGATTGCTGAAAGACTGCACCTGGAATCGGAGATAAGTTATATCTCCCCTGAAAATATTATAGGGAAGAAGATCGAGAGTGTGAATACGATTAGAATCGAGTATCATACTTCATCAAAACCCTGCTGAAAACCAAGAAGATAGATGAAAGACCAGAAGAACAGGAAATATGTATGAGGTAGAAGAAAAAAACGGCTCCCGAAGGAATACGAATAGTGTATACCTTAGTTCCGGGGCTATTGAAGACAACCAAAGGGAAAGAGGAGTTTAGACAGTAGGAGTCTGACACGCGGAGAAAATTTAAATATTTTAAAGGTGCATGATATTTTTACTTTCGCTTCCCTACAGGAAAAAACGAAAAAAAGTGGATTTTGAGAATTATTTATTGCAGAGCCCGTAAAGAACCACTCTTTCTTTTTATTGCTTCTCATGTCGAACCTCTTTATAAATTAATATCAGTTTGTTGGCTCACAGTGGTAGCACTCAGTATCTTCAATGAAGTCCACAAAATGTGAGAGTGCCGCTAAATTATTATTGAATATTGTGCTTGGGATAGCCTTCAAAATATTTTAAATTGAATCAATTTAAAAATTGCCTAATTAATTTTTGCGCACGAATGCAAGCCTAACAAAAATTCACAACACTTTAGACTTGCAGAAGCATCTGTACTGTAGATTTAAATTAGAAAATAAGCTTTTACTAAAACTGGCGGCATAAATATAGAACCAATCATTGTTGCAATGCTCTTAGTGCTGCAAGTGTTGTTCTAATTTTATATTTTACGCTATGCTTGCACCATTTCTATAAGCAACACAAGTGGATCCAAACGCTGACCTATATCACTGAATACTCATAAGTTTGTGGCGTACAAATCTTTTGAACCAGTGCCAGTGCCAAGAAATATGTTGAGCAATTCGAGATATTTATGCATATTCAATTTTCAAGAATACATATTGGCTTGTTATGACCACCAATTAACATACATAATTGTTGTGTAAACACAGAAGGAAAGGGGCGCCAGCACTTTCCATCGACCCATCGCCATTTCAGCGAACACTGCGTTGACCTATTTCATTATTCTGTTATGCATTTCGGCTTCATGCGTATATGCCTTGGATTGGAAGCAACGATGGTAGCACAAGCAATTTTATTGTATAAATAGAATTAAGTTTGCAGAACTAAACCAGAATATTATGCCCCCGCTGCCCCACCCGAGGTAAGGTTCTATTCAAGAGCCAATCAATTGTAAAATGAGCTTTCAATCGCTGATATGCTTTACCGTAGAGCAACTGTGTACCTATTTCTAGTTTGAAAACATTTTTAAAGCTAGCAATTAGAACCGAAGCGATCTTAATACCTATCAACATTTAAAAACAAATTTTCCTGTATCAAACCTGATAAATAAGAGAAAAAATAATAATAACCTAAATTTATCGTTATCTACAGATAACAAATAGGTAAGGCTAAAAAATGCGATGATATAAGAATACGAAATATAATTCCACCATCGAGCATATTTTGGCCAATCAAAAATCAAACAAGTCATTCCTCAAACATATGTAAACAACGCAAAGCTCTGATCTTCATGATGAAACGAAAGCTTTCCGTATGACGCCGTTTAATTTGCGAACCGAACAGCGAGCGTTAAAATTTGAATTACAAATTATTTGCTTCTATGCGTCTGTCTCTGCAACCCCCGCCCACAACGCTCTTTCGATTATTCAACTTGTGAATCGAATAGTGTGCGTTAGAATTTAAATACAATTTTGTTTGCTTCCGTGCAGACAGCTTCTATGCTACGAGTATTTTCCTCTACATAGACATCCGCCGTCGTCCACTCCTCCCCTGGTTACCAAAGTAAAGCTGAAGGTTAATCGATTTATATTTGGACTGTATAAACATTGCCCGAGAACCCCAGTGACGACAGAATTGATATAATTCGCCAACAACAGTGTGTTGTCAAGAATACGAGTTTTCCACTTAGTTATGGGGATCGGTTAACGATTATGCATGTTTCAATGTCATTTTATGAGAGAGGGGTCGTTCTTTTTAATTTACGAGACAAGCTACGTCGCGTCATGTGGAAGGTGAACACGCTATTCCAAAAAAAAAATCCATACATTTTCAAATATGTACTTACTGAACGTTTGGAGTTTTCTTCTTTTTCTCATGATGATGTGAGTGCCCTTCTTCTCCCGCATGTGCACATGACTCACTATCGCATTGTGATCTGAGAAATGGGGTTTTAGATCTGGAACGATTCCTCGTCTCTCTTATTATGTCTCCCATAGTTGTTGTGCAACACCAATGGATGGGTTATTCTGTAAAGAGAAATCATAAAAAGGTAAACAACACTTTTTTTTTCAAACCCAACCCTAAATATATATGTACGTTATATTTCAAAACTATTTTTATACGTTTAATACAAACAAAACAGAACAGTTCAGTGGGACCTGTCGGATGTAAAAAAAAAACAACACATGATTTGCACTGAGGCCACTAGCGTGAGTTGAAATTTAAGAATGCGCGGAAGATGCCACACGTCTAGTACAATTAATAGAAGTAATACCCAAGTCAGTCAAGGAGTGAGAAATAATTAACATTCCTCCGACAATGACAAGGTGAGGGACTAGCTGCATGCAGCGTTGCATTTTTTTTTTTTGCAGAACGCGATCAAGTAAACTAAAATATGTGGGAAACTGTTTTGTTTCCAGCAACACCTCTATAATCTTTTGATGGCAACGAAATTATGGAATTACATGCAATAAGGCGTGAAGTCACAATGCTTGAAGTTTTCTTTGCGATTAGTACACATTTCTGATAAATTGCTTCAAAAAAGTTGCGAATGAAACTGATCGGTTGGTAGTAATTTATTTGGCTGAATGTTTGTAGTGTTAGCGTTAATAGCTCCTATGTCTGCCCTTCATTCAGAAGTTGTTAAATACATTTTGCTCTCCTAGTCAAAGAAAGTAACATGTTAGCCCTTTAAAATTGAAATGTCTCTTCTCCGGTGCATCGCGTCACCCTATTCACTCATGATATTCCTAAAATGCTTCTATATGTCAAACTTATTATCACAAATGACTTCAAACACCACTTTCACATCGAATCTACAACCGTTGGTGCACAGAAGACAAGTCGCTAACCTTTGCTTGTTCTATAGGTACTTCCATGGCAGATGTTCCGAGGAACTCAAAGACATTATGCAACCTCGAAATGCAACTTTTGGTCGCCCCACAACACAGGCAGCTAATGCTCATTCATGACCATACAGTATACTTGACAACCGCGAGGACATCAATTTTCCAAAACTCCTTCTGTTACAGATAAGCCAAACTTTGGAACTCGCTTCCTACGGATATATTTCTAGAAGACTACTGCTCCTATTATGTAAGACAACTACAACTACAGTTGAGTTGTCTCTCGGTTTTATGTCATTCAAAATTCGGTATTGTCCGTATTGTTATACACAACCTTGACAGAAAAGTTGTCTGTCAAAACACAACAAATATGACGGTGGTTGTCTTCTATAAGTTGTTAGTTAATTTGGGTTATGTGAAAGTTGGGTTGAATTGAAGACAAATCAACTCAACTAAGTTGAGTTGTGTTCTATAATAGGGGCATACAATTTGCAGCAAATTAAAGTGCAGAACTAACATACATTTGCAAGCATCTCGGAAGTATTTAAAAAAAAAAACTTTAGCGACTCACTCAGTCAACGAATCTAATCAAGTCAGGGGCCAGTACCGCGAAACAACAAGTATTGTTAAACTGTAGCAATTTATCGGAGCAATATCTTAAAATGCTCCCATTCCACAATACTTGTTGTTTCGTTGTACAGGCCCCAGGTTATCAAACGAAAGAGAATTCCCTGGAGTACCGACAAATTGCACTTCGAAGTAAAGTCAGAAAGAAATACAATTTGTTCAAAAACGGTCCCAAAAATTTACGCGTCGCATGCAGGCAAGTCTGCTGTAATCTAAAAATCTACTAATTTGAAAAACCTAGTCATCCTACAGTGGATTCCAGCTCCAGAATGTCCGGCTCTCTTTTGTCTTAGAAAGAATGTCTTTGGCGAATAAATCGTTACTTCAGCAAATCTTGTTAATATACCCCCAGAGAAGATACTTTTCTTATTGACTGTCTCCGGAGGAAAACGATGGATCTAAAACCTCACCATGGGAGGCACATTCACAATAGAATCCTTTAGAGAGGCCGCAGTGCCAGAGCCCAATCTATCTATATACCATTATGTACTATTAGTCACTTTCAACTGGTAATTGATGTGTGATCAGTGCACCGCAGTCCGGCGCGCATTCACCGAATAAACTTTACTTTAGCTGGATATTTCAGGTTTCGGAGTGGGGAAGCGAGGAGTAACAACGATTCTCGCTGGTTGGGATTGACCCTGACAATTTCTATTGGGAAATTTTGTCGAATTTCAGTAGACACAGTCACTTTGGTAGGAATGATAGCTATTTCGAACTACACCACTAATTTATCATCAGATTTCTTTTAAGTGATTGTTTGAATAGTTTGAATTCTGACAGTCAATTCTCCGTATATAATCCACTTGGGAAGACATTTCTGCTTTCCCCTGTCAGGAAGTGAACCTGAACTTCGATTTTTGTCAATTGACCAAGTGACTACCACTTGCGCCAACTGAGCGATGAGTACAAGCCCGCCAACTGGTGATTGGCGTTGTTGTTGCTACGAGATGTTTTTTCGAAATAGCTATCATTCCTACCAAAACTGACTCGTGTCTACGAGTTGTTGTTAATGTAATTCTCTCAAACAATAATTCAAATTCCAGGTTTCGTCTGAGCAACATTGTTGTCAGGTTTTCACTATGAAATGAATTAAGTAGTAGTAGGTTCGTTCGACGTGGTTAGACCTAGGGCGAACTCAGTGCACACTGAGAAGTGTCAGTGAATTTGCATGGCTATCAAAAAACACAAGGAAACCCCAGAAATTTAGTTTCATGTCGAACACGAAATGTAACCCTGAGACTACCAGCACCAGCAATAACAATACATTTTTTTAATTAATGATTTTAATGTTGAAAACGCATTTCTTTTAACATTTACTAGTGCAGCACAAGTCAATAATTTACAAAAATATGATTTCACCCAAATGACAGCAAAATTCAGCACTGAACTCTTGCCCTGACTGAATACCTAGGGTCAGCTCAGTGCTCAACTAGGGTGCCCCAGTGCTCACCTCGAATATAGGTTTTCATTGTCAGTGCGAACTGAGTGATATATCGAACGTGACAGGGTTTACCCAGTAAGCACTAGTGCGCCATAAGATCGACGTCAAACAAACATAATGTACAGTACATAATAAGCCTGTTTTAAATTAAATGATAAAAACGCACTATAAAAGAAGTGCAGAAAGATGCCTGCATCCTGTTAAGTTATTAGATAGCATGTGGTTGCAGAGAATTCGCATCTGTATTCATAGCTATTTGTGGATATGCATAAATCGTAGATTGTCTTTTGCCTTTTTAAATTAAATAAGGAAGCAACTGAAAATTGAATATCGCATCAAATAATTATTAAAGTAGAGGTATGCGTCTCTTTGAAACAGATAGTTTTGTGCATTAAAGGTAGTCCTACAAATGACAATTTGGGTATTAGCAACGTCCTATCTAACGTCGCTAGCCATTTTCAATTTTTATTCTCAAGTTAACCGGTAAATTATGCAAATTTTTAAAATTATTATTCACGATCAGTCCCCCAATAGGCACCTCTGTTTGATCACCACATTGTCCCAAAGAATACCTACAACACAACATGATATATGAACACTAATCTTGGTCGCAGCGAATAACTTTTTTGGCGCGTTCCACTTCAGTGAGTAATATTTGCGATTAGAAAGGAATTTCAGATGAAAAAGTTTGTACATTCACCTCGACTCTGAAAACTGAGAAGAAACAACAAAAAAAAAGGATCACGATTCGCGATAGCTCGTATGCAGCAGCCACCAAGACATTCGCCCCAAGCATCTTTTCCTGCGAATTGTTGTGTTTGTCTAATTTCTAATGGGAGCCACCTCCTTACCGCACTCAATGTAGATTTCTTTTTTACACATTTACAAGTTCCTTTTTGCTTTACAAAACATCTATTGGTTTAGTAACGTAAAAATAGAATTTATTTTGTTTTTGCAATTTTGTACTGTGAGGGAAAACTCACGGAAAATACTATTTTTAACATAAAATCACGTAGGCCCAGCGAGCGGTTAAATAAATTCGCACATTCATCGGACTGTTCTACATAAAATTATCTATTTTAACAAGCTAGGTGCGCCCTATTTGTTAATATAATTTTTTTCCACAGAATTTCCGTCGCAACAATTAATTTACCCGCAGCGGCGGAAGGAATTTAATGGACAGGAAACATATTTACCTCAAAATTGAGTGAAATACTATTGATTTAACGAACTTGGACGCGCACTTTTGAAGCACATTTATTTAAACAATCAATTGATATTATTTTTTCTTGTGGTTAACGCAGTTTTTAAACACTTTATTAATAAATTTTATTCTTTTGCATTTCACAAGCACTTTCTGCACGTTGACACTTTTATAACAAATTCATTAATGAAATGAACTGAACGAATAAAATTGGTTATCGGTTTATTTGAAAAATCCAACGATTGTATTGTACTAAAGTGTTGTTCTCTTCTGGTGCACATTTGTATTTGAAAATTTCGAAATGATTCTGTTTCGTTTTGGGCCAAATGCCATGTGTGCGAACAGTGTTTCGTATGTGTGAGTTTATGTGCTTCGGCGAGGTCATGTATATGAATAGGAGAGAATTTAGAAATGACGTCATTGTGAATTGTCCATGGGGTGGATTTGTTTGTGTTTGTTTTGTTACGCATCGGTCGGATGAACTTTTTTAACGATAGAAAGGAATGTTTCGTCATAAGTGTTGCTGAGGTAGTGCATTTTTTTTTGTTCCGAAATTGAGAAAAAAATTTAAATATTTTTATTTTAAATGGATACTATTGACTGATGATAACAATTTCAAGGGATAAAGTAATTCCTTACAAAATTGATAAGAAATTATTTGCCATGTTGATTATCACAAATGTGACAGTCACTTTGGGCGTATTTTTTTGAGAATCTATAGCTAGCTCACTTTTACTTTTACATGCAAAACTTGTATATACTCACTTTTGGTTTTGTTATACTCACTTTTGGTTTTACATGCTAAATTGTTATACTCACTTTTGGTTTTGTTATACCCACTTCCCAAAAAAATACGCCATTTGTAATCAAATAACATTTTCCATCTGCGTGAGGTGATCACCAAAAATTGTTTAAAATTTGGCATCACTTGACACTGACATGCATTAACATATATTTACTATACATGGACTGCTAGCAGCCAATTGTTCGTTGAAGCAAACAGTAAATAATATCATTTGGCCCATTTCATCATATAGTAACCTCATTTTCTCTCAATTTAAAATGTTGTCTGTGGCTGAAAGACTGAACATGTCCCAGCTTTCAATTTTTACAAAGTTCTTATAACCAATAAAATTAAAAAAAATCGTTACGGACTTTCCGCCAGATCACATTCAAATTAACAAGTAAAAGCTCTTAGATTTATTAGTTCAGAATTTAGATTCTACTCATAGATGTTTTGTAAACAGTCATGTGTGTTTTCGATAAAAAAAAAAAGCAATCAAAAGCTATGAGCTTTATTAAGGTGGGTTTCCACATGTCGGTTGATTGACAAAGTTTGACAGCCCTCGGGTTTATGTTATTGAACGACATGAACGTCAGTTCATTTCCACTTATGCCAATTATTGGCAAAAAATCGTTTGTCAGTTAATTGACCAACTTATGAACTCGATGCCAATTAAATTTTCTCTGTCAATTATAGACAAAGTGACATTTTGTTTGACAATTCAGCTATTTCCACTTGTCCAGTGGTTTCTTTGTCAGTTATTGGCAAACGCTGTTAGTCAATTCATTGACAAGCAATTTTTCGCTATTTCCACTTGCCAATTGTTTAATTGGCATAAAAATACGTCAATTGTCAATATCACATCGACAAGTGGAAACCCAGCATTAGTTCAGATTTTATTCATAGATGTCACGTAAATATGCGTGTGTTTTCACTTTTTTGTACTTTTCTTCACTTTTGTTTTGATGTACTTCAGGCGGTAGAACGCACCTCTTGATCTATAATGCCCAAAACACACGTGCAGAATTCACTGTGAAGCAAGATTAGAATACACGTGTTCTTATTTGGTGATACAAATGTAAATTCTGCCCCCATCGCAGCACTGTCTCTATTTCTAAATCCACTGCATAGCAACGCAGTGCATGAAATTAAATAGACTTGGCAGCATCGAATTTTTAAATTCAGCTACCTAATGATGCATACGAGGAAAAGGAAGAGGGGAATTATTTGCCGCCTGTATTGCACTCTCGTATTTTTCCCCGCATTGGCGGCAACCGATGCAAATTGAATTCTGCACATCTGTTTCACCTGCAGTACTGCTTGCAGTGAAGCGTTCAGAATTTCTGCAAATGTGTTTTGTTTTGGGCATAAGAGTTAGACCAAAAAAGTAATAGTTTCAATCAAAAAACTATAAATCTTGTTTCGATACACATGCCATTAATTGTTGTCTTTGTTTGTTTCGTGTTTTTTAATATTTTTTGAGTTTGTTAGGGAATGCCAAATAAATAAAGACCATAAATGGTAAAGTAACGGAAGAAAAAATTGAAGCAACAAAATCCAAAAAGAATTCTAACAGAGGAACTGGAGCAGGTATCTAGATACTCCGTTTGCGGCTGAGCTACCAAGTCCCAACCAAGCTGACTATCAATTTCGCCAAAAATGGTTTATTGGACAAGATAGAACTCAGCCGGCGATAGGAAATAGAGAGAAGGGTTATTTGTGGTTAGGAGTAGGAGAAGAAGTGTGGGGGGGAGAGGCTTATCGAGCACGAGCACTCTAATTAAGAGTTTTTGAGCAGTTCTTAGTTCGTTGTTTATCTAAGTAGCCTGTATATCATTGGTGACCATACTGGCGACTAAAGACGCCAACAGCATAGCTTGTTGAATCATTACAACTTAATCCTCCATGCCAACAACGTACAGAAAACGCCGCAACGGCAAAGTGACCGCCCCTTCGTGTTAGCAAGGTTATGGAGAAATGTGAATAAACGTGAATAAAACAAATCAAATTTCAAATCTTCTGCCAATTTTCAGGCGACTGACAGTTGTTTCAATCAATTCTTACGCAAAGAAATTTGTTGAGTAAAAACTAGTAAGATTCTCAGTGGGGGTAATATCTTGCTCTCTCGAAGCCGCTGTCTTTTACGAATTTTTCGAGTTGAGGAACGACATTGATTAAAATGCGTAAAAATTCGTAAAAGTTCGTAAGATTTACGCCCGAAACACACATGCGGTTTCAATCGTGCGACTTTATGTGCGCGCATTCGTATTGAAATGTGTGTGTTTCATTTTTTGCGACTAAACAGTAGCGCGATTCAAATCGCAAGCGTGTTTCGGGCCTTAAAAGTAAAGGAACAGACCTTATATTTTATCCAGTCCCTTCAAATAAATACTTTGTTTATCTTCCGGATAAAGGATTTAACAGCCACTTGAACCGACTGAGACTATCCGATACCTGTCACTTGTCAGATATCACTATCGCAAGCCTTTGAAACCAAAAGTTGAAGTTGAGCTGACAAATAAGTTCCGGCTTCCGGATAGTCTCTCCGAGACTTTATCATCAGCTAGTCTTAAAACTGGTCCTCAGTATGGTTAATTATTAGGAAATTATTTGCGTTTACCAGATCACTCCGATCAAAAAATTTTCTGTGATCGGTTTGAAAATGATCATGTAAACGCAAATTGAAAGATTGAGTTTGTAATGTGTGTTCTTTTATTTCGTTCTCTCTTCATTTCCTTGTGTATTTTTGCAACTGATGGATTTATATTTATGTGGAGTGAAGAAATCAAATAAATTGCTATAATATGGCGACAAGAAATGTGTGGACGCATTCTGTACAACTCAATTCTATTTCAATTTAATTTCTCTATTTAATGAGACCGAAACACTGACCAGTGACCAACTTTCGATTTAGTTTGAATTCAATCTTTCAATTCGCTCATGTAAACGTACCTAGGTAGTAGATGCAAACCTTGAGTCATTACGGATTCGGTTCAGCATGCGGTCTATCTGCCATAAAGTCACTTCGAGCAACGTTTTTGAAAAGGCCTTAATGGAGATGGCGTGTCATTTTTATGAGGGATAAGTAAGTAAGTAAGTATAAGCGGCTGTAGATGGACAAAATTGATACTGAACACAAGTTCACCGAGTTTTAGTAGCCCATTGTAAGTGGATGA
Source organism: Cheilosia soror (assembly GCA_949372485.1). NCBI lineage: Eukaryota > Metazoa > Arthropoda > Insecta > Diptera > Syrphidae > Cheilosia > Cheilosia soror. The sequence goes on along the minus strand of OX443564.1, from coordinate 35,231,116 downwards.
AAGGCTGTTTAGCCCCATCGGTTTTGCTTCTATTTTGGCGCGAAACCATCGACGCAGACAAGTTGTAACGATTTTCAACATTCTCCCCCAACAAACGAACTAAATAGACCCCGAATTTTCTAGTAATGGCAACACTATAGTATTCCAAATCTGATAATAAATTCTTTTCTTCTTATTCTTACGAAAAGATGGCACTGCACATTCTATCCGGTTCCGCAACCACAAAATGCCAATGTCACACCCAAAATGATAGTCACAATTTTGTAGGGGCTCGCTCGATCGACCTTGTAATTTAAAAAAAAAGCAATCCTAATCCATTATGCCACTTCTTATACCACAGAGTGCAGAAATTCAAAACAAATAAAATACACCCTGCTCATCGGTTTACAATACAATTTTTATTATTTTTTTTAGAATGCATTACATTATTTGTAATAGTGTCGCCTTATCGGTCCGTAAAACATAGAATAAATTACAACCGCTGGAAATTTGTAAAGAGGTTGAGGTGGAGACAAACTAAGTACAGCGCAGAAAACTTAGAAACATACAATAGAAAACAATTGAGAAGCGGTCTCGTCCTGGTTGGACTGTTTGAACGAACTATCACACTGCCTGCAACAACTTCTCTGGCGGGTCCGACGGGTTTACTTTCGCTCTTTACTTGTGCAAAGCGGCGGTCTCCAGAGTAGGGGCTGGTTTCGAAGCCAAACCACCCAACAATTTCTTAATTTCGGCAATAGCACGTCCAGGATTCAATCCCTTGGGACAGGTGCGAGTGCAATTCATGATTGTGTGGCACCGGTACACACTGAAGGGATCCCTCAACTGGTTTAAACGTTCGGTGGTGTTCTCATCACGGGAATCGATGATCCAACGATAGGCTTGCATAAGAACAGCTGGTCCAAGATACTTGTCAGCGTTCCACCAGTACGATGGGCAAGCAGTCGAGCAGCATGCGCACAAGATGCACTCGTACAGACCATCCAATTTGGAACGATCATCCAGAGATTGCAAGTATTGTGCCTTTCCCTTGGATTCGGTGGCTTCGTTTCTGAAATGATAGAATGATTAGCTTAAATGTATGAGAATATGTAGAGTGAGATAAGTTGGAGGGAATGATAAGGATGCGATTGATAGAGAGAGAAAGAGATAGGAATGGAATAAGGAAAGATGAGAATGAGAATTGAAATGAGACAGTTACGAAGGGATAAATGGAGGATGGCGACTAAGACTCACTTGCGCTGCAACCAAGGCTGAATGGAATTGTACTGCTTGTAGAAGTTGTTCAAGTCTGGGACCAAATCTCTCAGCACATACATATGGGGCAATGGGTAAACCTTTAGTGGCTTCGAGAGGTTTGTATCGATCTCGCTGTAAAATGAAAACCAAGGACTCTTAGAAAAACCAACTAATGCCAACTATTTCAACTCCTAACCAAATACAAGCCAAAGTGTTGACTCCACCAATGTTCATTGAACATGATCCGCAAATACCCTCGCGGCATGACCTACGGAAGGTCAGGGTTGGGTCGACTTCGTTTTTGATTTTAATCAAGGCATCCAGCACCATGGGACCGCATTCCCTCAGGTCGACCTCATAGGTTTGCATATGAGGCTTCTTATCGGCCGCATCCGGGGTAAACCTATAGATTTGGAAAGTTTTTATTTGTGGCTCCTTCTTCTTTTCGGGTGCAGGAGCTGAAAGAGCGGTCGTTGTGCTCGAAATTGCGCGCATCTGTGGATAGAAAGTTTGATAGCATGATAGAAGTGGCATTAGAATCCTAAATGTACAAAGGTAGAGTCAGTTAATCAGAAGAACTAAAATACATATATTGCTACAGCTATTTGTAATCGCTTGACGTTGAATTCCTGGAAATGTCCGGCTTTTGTGAACTACTTTCTTCATCTTTCTACTTTGTTCTAGAAGCTAACTCAAGTCAGGGGCAGGGCAGCGCATCGATGAACGGACGGAATTTTGTCAATTTTGCATAGAAAGCAACGCCCGTCAAGTTAGGAGTCTGCTGGAAGTTTTGAACAGTGAGAGGCACAACTTCTGGGACTTCTCAGATTTATTCTTATCTCACTATTTAATTGCACCACATTTAGGTGCAATGTGGTTCTCGGACCAGAGGAGATATGAGAGTTGTACCCAAGTTTGGGGCGAATAATAATTTTTGCGCCGATTAAGAACATTCGACGTTTCGCAGCGTTCTTGGCGACTTCGACACACATACCCAGAAAGGAAAGTCTTTCAGTTTCAGTGATGCAATTGCCTCTAATGATGATGGCTGAAGGTTCCAGTTTCGCGTTAGACAGCATACAGCATTGTGTTTTGGAAAAAACAAAATTTCACTCCATTGGCTGAACCCTATTTGATAATAGAAGGAATTCCACGGCCGAAAAGCACGGACGCGAGTCACTAAGCTAAGGCTACTATCATCGGCGAAGGAGTGAATTAATTTGAAACTGCAGACAGATCAGTCGTGTAGAGACTGCTGATCGGTGATTTGACTCGGGAAGAGTCGAGACGATTAGGACTGATGAAAAGCCTACGCAATGGATTAACGTGAAAGAACAAAACACCGAAAGTGTTTACTATCACTGGGAGAGTGTAATATTCTCTGACAATACTTTTGTTCATATGAGAGTTTGAAACTCTTAATAAGGGTACTGAGTCGATTCAGATCACCCTCCACTTGCGTACGCTATTGAACGTTATCTCACAGAAGGCAAGAAAAAATCACATTGAACGACCTTAGTGATACCGAAATAAACTTTAAAAGGGACACAATGCAATAAGTTAATCTCATTTATCTGGTGGCCTAATCTAACCTCATGTGGCGAATGGAAAAGTGAAAATTCTCATCTCATCGTAGTAGAGTAGAGCTACCAGAAAATACCGAAACAATCACTGTTGAAACAATGTAGGGATGCGTAGGATGTGGCGAGTTGTTTCGCCGCGGTACCTTTGCCTCTATAGCTTCTTCGGAAACACACAAACTTTTTTTAAGTTCTGAGATTTCAGACAGAGCTGTTGGGATTTCTGTAAACATTTGGCAAATCAATACAAATTTATTAGAGCGTCTGGCAACGCCTTGTGTGAATCATTTCGTTAAAAAAAATCCGTAAAATACTATGGAACTTATTGTTGACGCTTTCAATGATATCTGGAGAGGCACAGTCTGTATCCGACTCAAGTATACAACTACATAATCTGTTTTGTCTGCTATTTTGGCTAACTATGTCAAACGCGGCTTTTGACAACTAATTTGTCAAAGATTCCCAATGTAGTAGATAAAGAAGTGTTTGAAGTGAATCTGTGGTCAGATCTAATCACCGTTGAATACCTCCAAACGGAAATAATCAAAAATGCATTGCCATAGTCGAACAAAAACTTAATGAGCATTCCACTCGCTTCTCGTCGGTCGCTAGGGATATTCTGAGAAACAGCAAAGTGGGTGAGACCTCAAGTCATAGTGCAACTCTCGCCGACAATTTTAAAATAGAAATATGCAAAATGTATATCAACACGACAAATTGGGTGGGGCAGCGGCAGCTTTTCTCGCTAAAGCGCAATATCAATCAACTTTTGCTGAAGAGAGTGTACATCAGTAAAATTGTTGATAAGACTTTGCACATTCAATAACAAATGCAATCAGGATTACCTACAACAGAAGGTATAGAAGGAGACCCATCTTCCATTTCTTGTACACACGTCTAGTCGTCTTGTAGGCAATAAGTCAATAGATATCTCAAAACGAGCATCGTACTATATCGTAATGCATACAAACCCAAATCGGAAAGAAGTAGACTACCAGGGCAATCGGTAGAATTCCCCATCGACCTTCATGTTATCTTATCTATGCCCTTGTAGTAATATCGTGGTTCCTATTCCCATCAAAGCACCATAGGCTAGGCCTATACCACCACTGCTTTGACCACATGCAGTCAGTTTCACTTTGTGGGGGTCCAACAACAAGCCTAGTCTATGCCACTACGCTTCAAATTAAGTTGAACATCTTTCTGCCGTCGTCACACTAATCGCTTGTCACGCAATCAAAACCATATTACTTAAGAGGCCCGGTCTATTAATTGCCAAATCATTACTTCCTTCCTACAAATCCTTTACATCTTTTGAACATCTTCCAAGAAAATGTCACATGTGCCTGACCCGACCGTGGAAGAACGAAACTTTTTTCGATTTCTGGTGAAATGCAATAATTAACTGCAATTAGCGTTTTACATAACAAGTTTTTCAGCACCAAAAAAAATGTATAGGGAGCGTCGTAAAACATTGTTAGCACTTATGTCGTCTTATCGCGTAGATTCTTTGCCGAATTTTAATCCAAAAAATAGAATATAGAAAAAATATTTATTATGTAACTGGCCAGTGCGATAAACACTTGGGCATGCAAAAAATTCCATTTCTTACCTGCCGTGCAAAGGCACCAGAACGGCAAAGAATTAACCTAGCTTCATTGACCAAAGCCATTGTCACTGTCACAATAATTTAGAAGTGTCTTTTAATTAAAAATTGAAACGGCACTGCGTTTGCAATTTACACTTTTGAATAGAAAAACCAAAATACAAAAATAATTCTACTGCCAAAAGTGATTTTTCGCTGGCGTTTATCTTGTCCACGGATTCTTCCGTCAACTGAAAGTGGGGGTGAAGAAATCTAAAGTGTCAAAAATAATTTCCCCCAATCAGTTTTTAGATGTAAACGAAGAAGATTCATGGTTGGTGTATGGGATAGGATGTGTTGAGAGACATCTATTGGTGGTCTGCGCGGAAAATATGTTCGCCTTTCGTACAGTTCGAATTAAAAGTTTTTGAATTATTTCGGTTTTGCTAGAAAAATAGCAATATGAACGTACACTCACAATCACTAGGATGAAGCCACAATTTTTGGCAACCATATTCCCTCTGTGTGACTGATGGTTAGGGCCAATTATCGGGTTTGCAGACGACATCTCCGTGGAGATTGTTACAAAAACGACAGAAGATAACGTCGAACTACAGTGCAATGAGACAGTTGCGACTGTGCGTAGTATCTAAGCGTAAGCGAAGAATTGCTGGCGGATTGTTTGCGAATACAAAATAAACTAAATTATTGTGACGGGAAAAATCTGTACAATTTTTGGAGGTCAGAATGGAAAAAAAAACAGCACTGAAAAAATGGGTTCGCTTTTAAGAATAAATGGCCGTCGTCCAGTACCTACGTACAACGCATAAATATTGAATTCATCACATTCAACTCTAATGTACAGTGCTTTCAATTCTATGCAACCAAAGCGTTTGATCCGGTTGAAGACCGTTGCTCAACGCGTTGCTTAACAAGTTCGAGTAATGTGCGAGCTCTTGTTGCTCGTTGATCATGCTTGTGCAACGATATTGAGATAATTTGAACATTATCTGTTCATCCCGTTGCTCAACTTCTCACTTTTTTGTTTACTCTAGTTTTGTTGGGTGCGACGAAATTTGTGTGGCTGCGCTAGTTGATCCATTGAATTCAATCTAATGACATTGGAAACATCGGTGACACACGTTCAAGAAGCAGATTAAAATCTCAGTCGCGTAAAGTTTTTGAAAATTCGTCTTTAAATTCGAGGTCATAACATAGGCACAGTAGAATCAACCGAATAACATTTCTCAGTAGGTATTTCAATAAAAAAACAAGTAGTGTCATCGCGACTCAAAAAATATACATTCACACAGAATCCACAATCGTCCTTTCTTTTTTTTCACTGTAGTTTTGGCGTTTACTATACAACTGACACTGTCTAGTCAAGTGTCTATAATTTTCACGGAAAATCAAAAATTTTTAAATAAGTATTATTATAAAACAATATGTGCAAAGTTTAAACTTGTTATCTTGACTGTAGCTATTTAAATTTAATTTTTAGCATAAAATAGCTATATATTTTGTATGGGACGTAGTAGTAGTTTTCATCCGATCTTTATCGTCTTCGAACTTAGCCGCAGTTTGGTGGATAAAAGCAAATTTCAAGCCATTTAAATTTTTTCGAGTCATTTAAATGGCGCTCTGACGTAAAAATCCCGTCACAAAGCAGTCATTTAAATGTCGCTCTGTGTGATCGCGTCATTTAAATGACTAGGAAAATGGCGCACCAAATAACATGAATTAAGTGCCAATTAAATGGCGAAAAAAATGGCCGTGTGATCGCTCTTCAATGACATCTAGGACAATGGCATCCCAACGGAAAATTCTAAATGGATTTTGGAACACAAATGACGATGATAGTCATTTTGTGTGATCGCCATTTTTTCAATGACGAATCGTAGCTTAAATGTCGCTCTAATGTGACATTTTTTCCCGACGTCAAAGCGCCATTTAAATGACTCAAAAAAATGGCCGTGTAATCGTAGCTTAAGAAAGTGACTCTGATCAATAATGTATATAGTTTGTCATACCTACAACGCCTCCTTATGTGCGTTACAAATGGAATGTCAAAGTGAATGTACCGGGTATAAAAAGTGTTCTGTAGCCTAGGCAAATATCTACCAACCTGAGGCCGAAATATTTCATGAAGTAGCTGTCAGCTACCAAGTGTGTTTAATGCTTGCCCAACAAGTGATGGTTCGTTAAAATGTACGAGGTTATTAACGCGTCCATCAACTCTTTGAGCAACCACAACGTAAAGGCTGACCTGTTGATCAGCTAAAGGTTTCGTCAAACAGAACGCGTTAATAACTCTGCGGTGAGATTATTTTACGGGGCGGTAAGATTATTTTGGACGTTCTCAACAGCGCGTTAGACGACGTCAATGATTTGACACTACAAAAATTACTCTCACTGATCCACGTCAGAACTGAGTGAAGAAATAATCTGTAATTTTTCACAAGAACGTGTTTCACTGCCGAGTTTGAACGCCGCGGTGAATTTAACGGGGCGCGGCGTTAAAAAGCGCTCTATGTGACGGATTGATGAGTTGATCAACTATGTATACAGCACTTGAAACGCGTTCGACACAAAAATGTTCAGTATTAATGGGAACAACATGAGTTTGTGCAGCAGTGTGTTACACATGCTTAAACATGTATCTGTTCAACTGAAGAGCCGAATAAGCGTAGTTCATTACATGAGTTGCGCATCTAATGGACGACAGGCTTAAGCAATAGCGAAGACGAACTAAAGTATCGCCCAGCGCTTTCAATACAATCAGCACCGCATTTGGGAATAACCGTCCTATTACGACTTACGAGTGGGGAAGTTCGGGAAACGATAATTATACGTACCGTGCGTCAGAGGGGATGAAGTAATTTTTCAACCGTTTATTAAGTACCAAACCAAGGAATAATTTGATGCTTGTCTTAGTTTCAAATACCATCTTCTAGAGCGTGTATACAAAGAGTCGTTATTGAACTGTTAGTGCACTTTCAAGGCTGATGACGATGAGCCATATCGGAGGCCAGAAGCAAAATAAGTGGCTACTTCTTGCTTCTGTTACAGAGAATATCTATTTAAACGTGGACATGAAACCATCCCAAACTGTCTATATTGCTAAACCGTTTCGGAAAACTATATGAAACCGAGAAGATTGCCTCGCCGGACGAATTTGGTAAATGGCCCACTCCCAATAACATAATAAATTACATGTTGTAAAAAGGCCGAAATTGGACTATTGTAAGCAACATGGCCGTGCGCATACTCATCGATATTAGGCGTTTAAAGCCCCCAACAGAAGTGAATAGTTCAAATAATAAGAACTGACTTTAAATGACAACCCCCGCGAAGTAATGGCTTAAGGTTGTTTCGCGGGAAAAAAAAATCGATCTGTTCTGAAAGGTTGGTAGTTTTAGCCAGTAAGAATCGCCGGCAATATCACTGAACGTCTGGTCATTGGTGGTGCCTCATGCAAGGTTTCCGTTTCGACCTTCCATCGAAAAAAAAAAAAAAAAATGGTTTTCTGGTCTTGGACAAAATGTCATTCAGCAAACACTTTGAGACTGAACCCTTAGTGACCACACTGATTTGAGTAAAATTTTGTATGCTTCATTGGGCCAAAGACAGAATGTTCTTACTTAAACGTCATGCTTTCTAGAACTATTTATATAGACTTACTTGCGCCGTAGCCACGGTCTTATTGAACGATACTGACGATAGAAGTGATCCATATCTGGCACCAGGTCCTTTAACACGTACATGTGGGGCAATGGGTATATCTTCAGTGGCTTCGATAGATTATCGTCAACTCTACTGCAATGATATAAGAAATGCCAATAAATACCCTACCCTATTTTCATTGTTGCTCGTTTTACCAAATGCAGGCCAATGTGTTGATTCCACCTATGTTCATGCCACATGACCCGCAAATACCTTCACCGCAGGATCGTCGAAACGCCAAAGATCCGTCGAATTGGGCCTTTATCATGTTCAGAGCAGTTAACACCATTGGGGGCGATCCAATTAACTTGTTGAGATCGAATTTAAAGGCCTGCATGCATGGCCGGATCTCAGGTTTACTTGGATCCCATCTGTAGATTTGTATAGTTTTGATCCTTGGTGTTCGGATTGGGGTAGTTTCTGTTGTTAAAAACTGCGGAAAGGAATTTATAGAAGAATAGTCACTCGCGAAGGAGAACTCGCTATACCTTCTGACCACAGCACTTGAAAAGGGATGGTCGAGCAATTTTTATCAACGCCATAGCTTTATTCAATTTGACACAATTTGGAATCGATTTTGAAGTGAAAAACACCGCAAAGTTGATTAGTAGTATGACCCGTTTTTGCACAACTAGAACAAACGGAAAGTAGCTTTAGAAACGAAACCAAGCCATTTTGAAAAACCATATCAGCTACAGCTATACTTGTTTGCAATTAAATTTTCGTCCTCATTCGCAATTTTCTTAGAACGATACGGCGTGTCCTCTTTAATACGCATCACAGAGAAAGCAAACATCATGATTGTAGGACTCTACCCACTCGGCTGACGAACATGACCCAATTCGTCATGCTTGGCACGTATTTCCTGAATAACTAAACAACACACTGCAGAACTTTGTCCGCCCCCACACTGCCGCCCCCAAGACGATGACACAGAAGAGCTGTTCCTTAATTCGAAATTGAGTTCTTAAAAATGCATGAACCTTGCAATTAAGAAGGAAACTTCTCTTCCATCCATCATCATCATCATATAGGATATAGGACCATCGGCCCCCTACTGCTCTGTCACATCAGAAAAGGACTCATTTCAGGGTGTTTTTTTTCTAATCAGCGCACCACGCCTGTCGGTGTCGGAACTATTTAACTGGAAGCTTTGTTGAAATACACCGCAACGGCATTTGCCCCAGCCATCTTCTCTTCGAGCGGCTCCACCACACCTGGTCTCAGTGGCACCATCCTGGGGAGGTATGGCCATGGTTGGGTGGTGTTCCGGTATTTTAATTTGCGTGTCGTTTGTGTTTGCAGTTATGCGGGTTCAGGTTGGTTGTGCAGTTTGCAACGTGGAACGGATGTCTCCAGGGAACAGAATGACAGACACAATGGCTCAAATTGCATGTCATTCTGTGTGCTGAATTGAAAAGTTTTTCTCGTTTACCATTCAGAGTTGTCGTCGTTATGCTGTTCACTTTACATTCTTTGTAATGTCGTCCTGTGTGCATGCGAATAGTCGTGCAGCAAGAAAAAAGAAATCCTCCTACTATTGGAAAATATTATTGTTAATTCGGATGAGTCCACGAAAATATGCAGTGTCCTTCTTTGTTTGGTTTTAGGTACAATGACAGGTGCTGCGCATTTGCTTGCGCTGCAGTTTATGCATTTTGCTTTAGTTTGGTTGTTTTAAGTCGAAAATGTCCTTAAGGCGAACTCGGTCTCATTGTGAGCGCTGATAAGTCGCCTTGAGCGCTGCTGTTGAATGAATGGAAAAACGTTGAATCGATTTCTTTTGTGTCAGTCTCAGTGGGAGGACAGTGTTCATCTCTTTTTTTTATTTTGTACAGCCAGGGTGTGTTTGGGGGTGGTAGATATTATTTATAGGGGTACCTACGTCGTGCGTTTGATATTAAAGTAGACTGTTATAGATACGGCATATAAATATTAAATTCCTTTAAACGACCAACAGCTAAGTCGAAATTATTTAAAAGTTTACAAAACTAGTGGCCTTACTTTTGTGGTGGGGTGGACCATGACCTCAACCAACAAAGACCCTTTAGCCAGTTGGTCCCTAGCTATATCACCTCCAGTTATGCACTGCACCAAGTTGGTTGAGGTTACTCTCCGATTTTGCGCGCCACCTGCGGTGGGCTTCCTTCTGCTTCGCTATCCCTCAGAGTGGTTGACTCAATGACTCGTTGGGCTGTTGCGTTGTTGAAACCTCAGTCCCTGTATTTTGAGCTGTTTGACCTATAGTCAACGTCGCTATATAGCCCGTAAAGTTCGTCGGTGAAACTCTTCCTTCACAGTACATTGCTACAAACTGGACCGAGAATCACTCGAAGAATTTTTCTCTCAAAGGTCCATCCTTCTGCATTCTACAGCAGGACCGGGATGAAAGAAGTCTTGTACAACATTTCCTTAGTTCTCTGAGAGAGCAGAGATGGCCTTACTTCTTAGATACCTTCTCAGATGCCTTCTTAGCCCGAAGAAGCAGCAATTGGAAAGAGTGATTCTTCACTTAATTTCTACACCGATGTCGTTTTGCGAGGTAATTGTAGAGCCTATAGGTAGACAAAGTCTTCGAAGTTTTATCTGTCAACTGTGATGATTTGCCTAAATCGCTGATGTTGAGGGTCCTTTCTCGATGACAGTGTATACCACAAACCAGTAAGAACTAGACTGCCGACTTCCCGTGCACCTTTCTCCCGATTCTCCCCGGAAAAAATACCCTGTCTGTGAATGTCAAAATTAATGGCGACAATGATTTTCCATTCTATACCATGGGCCTAGGATTTTTCAAGTATGCGTGCGTTAGTGGCGCTCCTTTGATTTTGTACATCACCAATACATGAAAAATCCTGGGACCGCCGGCAGCTTGTAGGCAGCGTGACCGTTGTGCGACTAAAGTTGCAATTTGGCACTTTTTTTACCACCTTGGCACAATGATACCACTTTTCTAAAATTTAATGATTTTGGGCCTTTTTCACAATTTGGAACAACAAAAATATTAAATTTTCAAACTTTTAAGAAAATTCATTGCTCTGAAGTGGCTCAACTGATACACATCACACCAAAATCAAACAAAAACCAGTAAGACAATTATCTTCGACTATGCCGAAGCTCAAATACCCGGTACTATATTATTGTAAAAATAAAAAAAAGTATTTAAGTATTAAAAAAATTATATATTTGTATGGGAGGTATGGGTAGTTTTAATTCGAACAAGCTCATTTTTTGTCAAAAAATTTTAAATATTATTAAAACAATATGTGCAAAGTTTAAACTTGCTATTTTTATTGTAGCTATTTAAATTTAATTTTTAACATCAAAAAGCTATATAAATCCGATATTTTTGTATGGGAGGTATTAGTAGTTTTCATTCGATATTGCTCATCTTCGAACTTAGCCTCAGTTTGGTGGATAAAAGCTTGCGTACCAAATTTCAAGTCGATAGCTCTTAAATTACGGCCGTAATCGTGCGGACGGACAGACGGACAGACGGACAGACGGACAGACGGACAGACAGACGGACATCGCTAGATCGACTAAGAAAGTGATGCTGATCAATAATATATATAGTTTGTCATACCTACAACGCCTCCTTATGTGCGTTACAAATGGAATGCCAAAGTGAATATACCCTCACCACAGTGTGGTACCGGGTATAAACAGCCAAGCTCTGTTATCTATATAAAAAAAAGTGTGTAACTAGTTAGCCACGAAAGGTATTGAGATCTAAATGTCCGCCAAGTTCTTAGTTTATGAGGTTAATGTTAAAAAATGGAATGAAGGGAAAATCTCAACTTTTGGACTTTCCCCAGTGTACATATGCACCACAGGATCTAGCATTCTGCCAAATTTCACGATTCTAGGATGGCTGGAAGTGTTTCATAATTTTGATGATCATTATCTAAGTGAGTGAGTAAGTCAGTCAGTTACGGTTTTTGCGATTTTTGCTTTCCTGTATGTTCAAAACCACTAATGCTATAGAGATGAAATTTGGTGAGGTGGATCTTTTTAATGAGCTTGGTAAATATTTCAAGTTTGAAGTTTTTTGGTTAGTTGGTTCCGAAGTCAGAGGGAGGTCAAAAACAGCCTGAGTTTGTTTCTGTAAGAAGGGTAAGTGCCTTTAGTAGAGAACTTGAAAGGGGCACTACCGTGACCTTTGATCTGGCGAAGTTGATTCCTTCAACGAGCAATGCCTCCAATTTCAGAATCTAGGTCAGAGCGGTCGGAGAATGATTCAGAAGATTTTGGATTAGAACCTGCACCACTTAATGAATTGATTTGTTATGTTATTGAATTGATTTTACGTTTAATGTTTTCTTTACTGTATATTTTATTCGACAGAATTGTTATAGTTTTAAAAATAGAATATTACCAGTACAATATCTTGTTTGTTTGTTATGTTTACTTTTGTTTTGAAGTTATTACTTTAAATGGCCCTTTTTTTTCTCCGTGGCCCTTTTTCTTGCGACTTTTCTAAATTTATCAACGGTAACGCTGCTTGTAGGCAAAGTCCGTTATGTGCGAGGAGTCGACGGTCTATTCTTACTGGTTTGTGGTGTATACTTCGCTTTCTCCTCATTAACAGCCACCTCCTCTTCGCCCCCTCCATTTCAATATTTGCAAACGCGCCACTGGCAGCTCACAGAGTTTTCCCAATGTTGGCTTGGGAGTTCCTTGTTAAATGATAGCGCGTCACCTTGTCATAAACCGAGTGGACTGGGGCCGTCAAAAATATGGTTTTCCAGTAAGCGCGGTCTTTGGCTAACTGGCAAGTTGGTTGAGCTCATTGAGGTCCTCTACTAGGGGTCCCTTTGGGTTGGAATCGTAGACTTGATTGATTCGCACTTTTCTGACCAGGTTAATGTGGCTGTATCCAGCCCGTAGACAAATCCCGTCAAGGCAAACGGGACTGAAAATCACTGAAAATCAAAAAATCAAAACGACAAACGATATCCTCATCCGCCTTCGCTAATGTCCATGTTTCTGCGCCATATTTATATTTAGATGGCGCTACAGTCCGGGGTGGACCTGGGCCTCAACCAACACGCCTCTCCAGTTAGCACGATCTTTGGCTAACTGCCTCCAGTTGCGCACTCCAAGTTGGTTGAGGTCCCCTTCCACTTGTGTGCGCCACCTAAGGCGAGGTCTTCCTCTACTGCGTTGTCCCTCCGGGTTGGAATCGAAGACTCTTCGGGCCGGAGCGTTGGTGTTCATTCGCTCTACATGTCCTAGCCATCTTAGTCGACTGATACGTACTTTTCTGACAAGGTCGATGTCGCTGTACAGCTCGTAGAGTTCGCTGTTAAATCTCCTCCTCCAAAGCCCGTCAACGCAAACGGGACCGAAAATCACTCGAAGAATTTTGCGTTCGAAGCGACCAAGGAGATCTTCATCCGCTTTTGACAACGTCCATGATTCTGCGCCATAAAGCAGGACTGGGATGATGAGGGTCTTATATAGAGTCTCCTTAGTGTTTCTCGACAGGGCCTTACTAATCAATTGCCTTCTTAGGCCAAAGTAACAGCGGTTGGCAAGCGTAATTCTTCGCTTGATTTCTGATGTGATGTCATTTTCAGAATTAATAGCGGAGCCGAGATAGACAAAGTCCCGAACTACCTCAAAGTTATAGCTGTCTATCGTGACGTTCTGTCCGATTCGTCGATGTTGTGTGTCCCTTCTAGTTGACAGCATATATTTTGTTTTGCCCTCATTCACCACCAAACCCATTTTTGCCGCCTCTGTACTGATACTTGCAAACGCACCAGTGACAGCTCGCTGTGTCCTGCCAATGATGTCGATGTCGTCAGCGTATGCAAGTAGTTGCACAGACTTTTGGAAAATTGTGCCCCTGGTGTTGGCTTGCGAGTTTCGCACAATTTTCTCAAGAATGATGTTGAAAAAGTCACATGACAGCGCATCACCTTGTCTAAATCCTTTTTTGACATCAAAGGTCTCGGTGAGACTGTTTCCGACCTTTACGGAGCAGCGAGCGTTCTCCATCGTCATTCTGCACAATCTGACAAGTTTGGCAGGGATGCCAAAACTAGACATGGCTCTGTATAGCTCGTCTCTATAAATGCTGTCATATGCGGCTTTAAAATCGATAAATAGGTGATGAGTATCGATTTGGACTTCTTGGGTTTTCTCCAGGATCTGCCGTAGTGTGAATATTTGGTCGGTTGTGGACTTACCGGGCCTAAAACCGCACTGATAGGGTCCAATCAGTTCGTTGACAAATGGTTTCAGGCGTTCACACAGTACGGAAGACAGGATTTTGTAAGCGATGTTAAGGAGACTGATGCCTCTATAGTTGGCGCAGTTTAGAGGGTCTCCTTTCTTATGGATCGGGCAAACAATGCTGAGGCTCCATTCTTCAGGCATACTTTCCTCTGACCAAATTTTAGAAACGAGTTGGTGTATGCTCTCTACCAAGTCATCCCCCGCTGCCTTAAAAAGCTCGGCCGATAAACCGTCCGGTCCTGCAGCTTTGTTGGACTTCAGCTTGGATATTGCTATCCTTACCTCATTTTGGTCAGGTGGACCGAAGTCTTGGCTTTCATCGCCCAGGTTGAATGGTTCATTCTGCCTGACAGCGGAATTTGTGTCGTCTTCGCCGTTTAGCAGTCTGCAGAAATGGTTTTTCCATGTCCTCAGCACCGACTGTGACTCTACTACAAGGTTTCCTTGTTCGTCTCTACAGGTCTCTGTTCGGGCCTTGTTCCCCTGACACGTTCTTTTTACCTTTTGGTAAAACTTCCGAACATTGTTCCTGGAGTAACACCTCTCTATTTCCTCGATCGCGCGCTTCTCATGCTCTTTCTTTTTCCTCCGGAGAAGCCGGTGTTCTTCCCTCCGTTTTTGCTCGTAGAGCTCACGAGCTGCTCTCGTCCTTCTCTGCAGCGCCGCTTTGTAGGCCAGTTGCTTTGCTGCATGTGCTTGCCGGCACTCTTCGTCAAACCAGGGGTTTCGCGGTGGTGGTCGGGTGAAACCTAGCACATCAGTTGCGGCTTTTCTGATGGCTTCTTGGCATCGATGCCACTGGTCTTCAGCACTTGATGCTGGCTGCACAGGACTTCTCGAGAGGTTGAGGGAGACGCGATCGGCAAAAGTTCTGGCGGTTTGTTGCGTTTGTAGCCGTTCAACGTTGAATCTTCTCACAGTATTTCCTCGTTGTTGTGGTGCCTGGGATATCCGCATACGTACCTTGGCTACAACAAGGTAGTGATCCGAGTCTATGTTGGCCGCTCGGAAAGTTCGGACATCTAGAATACTGGAGGAGTGCCTTGCGTCGATCGCAACATGGTCAATTTGATTGACCGTTTGATGGTCTGGTGACCGCCATGTTCCTTTGTGAATGTTGAGGTGTGGAAACCGTGTGCTTGCTATAGTAACATTACGTCCCGCAGCAAAGTCAATTAGCCTAAGTCCGTTTCCAGACGTGGTGTCGTGTAGGCTGTGCTTTCCGATTGTGCTACCAAAGATGTCCTCCTTTCCTATTTTGGCGTTAAAATCACCTAAGACAATTTTAACGTCGTATTTAGGACATTGCTCATATGTTTTGTCGAGGAGCTCATAGAAACATTCTTTGGTAGCGTCGTCTTTATCTTCTGTGGGGGCGTGAGCGCATATCAGGCTGATGTTGGCGAGTTTAGCCTTGATGCGGATAGTTGCAAGGCGCTCACTTACGTGTCGAAAGCTCAAGACTTCTTGCCTAAGTCTGCCGCTTACAACGAATCCGCATCCAAATAGACGCTGCTTCTGCTCTCTGTAGCAATCACCGTAGTAGATGTCACAGGTTTTCATCCTTCTTTTGCCTGGCCCATCCCACCGCACCTCCTGAATGGCGGTGATATCTGCCTTGTAGCAGTCTAGGGCCTCCGCTAATTGTTCGGCTGCACGCGGTCTGTTCAGGGTTCGAACATTCCACGTGCAGATCCGAAAGTCATTGTCCTTTTTTCGTTTTGCAGGGTCGTCAACAGTGAATCCATCCGTATCCGAGGCTCTTGGTTGCTTCGTAACCATTATTTTTTTTCCGTGGTTGGGTAGTTAGCCCCACGCACAACCCCCAACCTGGAGGACCAGGCCCTAAGATAACCCTAGGACAGCGGGTCGGATACTCCGTTGTCAGTAACCCACTTCGGGGATATGAGTGCTGCCGTTGGCCCATAAAGGGTTCATCCGCCACCATCTCTATTTCAGCACCCTGACTAGTGCTGAAAATCCTTACAGACCTTTGCTCCAAATATGTCAGAGAAGCTCACGCAAGGTATCTGCCATCTCGACTGTTGACAACACCGTTGATTCAATCTTGTGTATTCATCCGCTGTATGTCCTCTTTCTGAGGGGCTCATGTAAGACCTCTGAGACTCGTTCAGTCAGTCATTCCGACAGAGAATTATAGTGTTGCTATTTTCTTCGTGTTCAACACTCGCGCTTATAAGTTTAGCAAGCCAAGCCCGGTTGAGCGAGACCAGTACCCGGTGGTTACCACGCGGAGGTAAAATAAGCACAATTGATGTGTATGAAAAAGTTACAACAGCTGGACACCGCCAAGTTGATGCCAATCAGCGCCTACCCGATTCATACACACCCAACCACCATATAGTGGACGGTTTTATATAGAGTTTCCATAAGGATTTCTTGAGAAGTCCTCACTACTTAATTGCCTTTTTAAACCAAGGAAGCAGCTATTGGCAAGCTTAATCCTTCGTTTGATTTCTATAAGGTGATATTATTTTCAGAGATCATATTGGAGGCGAGGTAGATGAAGTCCCTAAATACCTCAAAGTTATAGTTTTTTTTTTATGTTATGAGGTTCCGCCCGTGTGTCGCTTCCTGCTGACAACAATACCTATATCTTATTGGCCCATGTTTGTCGCTTCTGCCTCAATAAACGCGCCATTCGCTGAGTTTTGCAAATGATGTCAATATCCTCAGCGAAGCAATTTAAGCCATGGGATAGCCTTTTGAAAATGTACGTCCTTGGGCGCGTATATTGCTTCAAAACGTCCCCTCAGCTGTGACGAACTCGATAAGCATTTAAGGCCCCTCATACATTTCAGTTCGGTAAGATTTTAATGGAGCAGCGAGTGTTCTCCATCGTCATTCTGCACAACCTGACGATTTTGGCAGGGATGCCAAACCTAGACATGGCTCTACTACATAGATCGTCTCTAAAAAATGCTGTCATATATGCGGCCTTAAAATCGATAAACAGATGGTGGGTATCAATCCGAACTTCCTAGGTTTTCTTAGGGATCTTTGAATATTTTGTCAGCTGTGGCCTTAAAAGGCCTTTAACCACCTTGGGTTAGGTCAATCAGTGTGTTGACAAAAGGCTTTAGGCGTCAGTATACGATGTCCGTAGAACTCTATGGTTATCGCATTTGACAGGGGGTCTCCTTCATTGTGGATACCTACGATCAAATCTTGGTATAGTGGGTTTGTTACATTCTGTACACTAAGTCAACTTTCGCCGCCTTTAATAGTTCAATCAGTAGATCATCTGCGTTCAGTTGTAGCTTTATTGGACTTGAGTTTAGATACTGCTATACTCACATTAGTTAGACATTAGAAGGTCCAACGACTGCGGTGGCTGGGTCATATAGAGTGAATGGACGTGAATACTCCGGCCCGGAAGATCTTCGAATCCGCATGCGCACCCGAGTGACGACGCAGTAGAGGAAGACCGCGACTCAGGTGGCGCACCAACTTAGCGCGCGAAACTGGAGACAGCTGGCCAAAGATCGTGCTGGCTGGAGACGCTTGTTGGTTGAGGCCCAGGTCCACTCCGGACTGTAGAGCCACCTTAAGTAAGTAAGTAAGTATACTCGCATTAGTTTGGTACTGGGCCATATCTGGTCTTGGTGGACGAAAGTCTTGTCCTTCTTTCTTTCTTTCTTTCAGGTTGAATGTCTGATCTGAGCGTATCTATATCGGGTTAATGTAAACGAGTTTAGCCTTGATGCGGAGTATTACAAGACATTCAGTCACTTCCTGAAAACAACTCCTCATCTACTACTATACTACCATTGAATTTATCTGCCGTACGTCATTCTTATGAGGGGCTCATAGAGACTTCTGAGACTCATCTCACGAGTCAATCCTGACACTTGGTCTTATATGTCTAGCAAGTTGAGTCCAGAGGGACAACATCGGTACCATCAGATGGCTATCTAAGGAAGGTAACACAATTGATGTTTACCAGGATCAGATTTTGGCCCGAAAACCTGCATTCGCGCATTTCATGACTAAAAATACCTTATTGTATCAAACGCTCTCAGTTAAACTAATCCTGAAGTATCATCATTGTTTTGCTTTAAGTTTTTTGCTCCAACTTATGTGTAGTTAAATACAGCAGCAATATTTACAATGTTTTCCAGTAGCTCCTCTTTAATAAAACACTCAGTTAACAATGTCAGGAAAGCTTTGTCATTAAAAAAGCATTAAAATGATTTACTTACCCGAATGACTGCCATAAAGCTGCGTCCATTATAATGCAGGTGGTCATTGTAATTGCAGGACACTGCAACGACTCCACTTCAGGCTTTAATTGTATACAGAGACATCACATCACAACAATATTCATTACTGGTGTGTAGGTGTTTGTTTGTTTTCATAGCAACCTCTACCCCATTGTTCGAATTTAATTCATTAATGTTGGGGGTGGGATTTTTGAGCACTTTGTTATTCTCATTTGTAAATTCCCACGAGGACAATATTTTTTTTTTTGTTGTAGGTATATTTTCTGTATGCGCAACGCGCAAGTGAAAAATTAACTGCAATTATTCTGCAGTCGATTTAAAGTGACATGTAGGTAAATAACCATGAAATGGTTTCTGGTATTCTGCATAGGGGAGAGCGGGGCTAAAAGTAACAGGGTATAAGAAGCAACAGCTAAAAAACAAGGTTCCTTTTAAGATTAAAAATCGCGTTAAAAAGAAAAATGTTCGTCTTTTCCATAGCTACCTACCGTATATGAACTCCGTATGAACCCACTTCAGCTTCAGATTGGACCTCAGCGAAGGAAGTTATGCGGAGGGTGCCAAAACAAGGAGTTTTGTAATTTTTTTATTTTTTTTTTTGCATTTTTTTTTATTCACGCAGAAGAAAAAACATGCGTTTTTGTCATGCATTTTGTGGTAGATTTTATACCAGTGCAAAATGTAAGAACTTCTAATTTATAATTGTGTTCTTAATGATCATCACATCTCTTGAAAACGGCTGAACCGATTTGGGTTTTTAAATGTTTTACTCGGATTACTTATGTCTGGGTAAGGGGAAAAAGGGACACTCCCATACAAAAAAATATTCAAAATCGTATCTCGAAAATCACCCCACCGATTTTCAGAAAATCTTAGGTATTGGTCCGAGAGTGTTCTTGTAAAGATTGCTTGAAATTGGCAAAAGGGGCGTGGCATGATCCATACAAAAGGAAAAACATTGCAAACGCTATTCTTCGATAGTTACGGGAGCCAAATTTTGTAACATTTGGATATGTATTCTCCTGATAGACAACATATTACCTAATATATTTTTAGAAATAGCATTTATGTTATTGAATTATAAAAGTTATGTTTCCAATTTTGTTTATTAAGCTTTGTACGCTGCTCGAGCTAAATTTTAGCTCCCATACAAAATTCTCTCCAAAACTTAGCTGGGCTAAATTTAAGCGAATCAATTTAGCCGAGCGGTACGCTGCTTCAGCTAAAAAATAAAAATCAAACTTTCATTTCAGACGGTACTGGATGTATCTGTCACAATTTAGCGCCCCCATTAATGGTTCGGCACATTTTTTCAAGCTAAATTTTGACAGATATGTTGGTTTTTTTTCTGTTGTGATTTTGCGTTGCCCAAAAGTAAATAAGGATGAGTTTTTTCAATAAATACCTCGATTAGAAATCCTTTGAAAGTGAACATTTTGAGATGAAAGAATAGCAGACAAGGAAAAAAGAAAGTGCAACGAAAATAAAACGTTTTTCGTGATCTATCGTATCCATTATTATATTAAACACTTTTTTATTTAAATCACTTTTAAAACAACTTTTTATAAATGCCTCCGACGAATGCAGCTACATAGATCTGTATTGACAAATTATCGATATCGTATCGTATCGATAAGGAAACTTTTCCAGCGGATTCCACAATAGCAGTAGAAGTGGAAGGGAATCGAGTAGGTGAAGTGAAACTCAATTCCGACGGATTTCACGATAGGGGTGACCAACTGGGTTTCGTTTGACGTTTCAATTAACTGTGAAACTATAGCTATGAAATAATTGTGGCGACAAAACTCTGCTCGTATTGACATGATATACAAACAAAATTAATTAAGCTACTTGATAATCGTTAACTTATGGTTAAATGCATAAAATAATTAACATAATCAACAATCAAAATCAAAACATCTGAAAATACGTCCCAATTAGTTGTGGCAGAAAAATTGAATAATTTGCTGTTTATGGTGCAAAGATAACAACAGATTCCACATTTGTAAACAAAAAAAAACTAAAAGAAACGACAACCCTGAGTGAATGCTATGCTGTTAGCAGTTTTGCTGAACTCGCTGAATGCTGCTTTGTCTGCTTCAACAATGATTGGAAGTCGTTTTCAAAACTGCAATATGTATGAATAAACTTCTGTTTTCAAAGAAGTTTTCGAGTGTTTTCGCGAAAACTGAGTTTTCGACTCGGTGTAAATAGGGTATTAAGCTATATCTGGACATATTCAGAACAAACTCAGGTCAATACTGACACATTGTGATGCCCATAGGGCAGTGACATAGGAAGTGGGTTCTGTCCTTAAGAGCTCCATCAGCACCACAGCTTCTAAAACAGTTCGCAGAGTATTGTGACTTTTTATGATTCCTAAGAGGGTGGACAGGGATTTCCTATCCTCCCGTATCATATTCTCCGTTCTGGTTTCGTTAAAGGACGGTGAAATTTTTGGTATTACAAGTATTTTAGGCGGCCGATCGCGATCAAGCATTCACCTCTCTTGTGACTTTTCCCTCTACTGCAAGCTTGAGTGTGCCAGGCGGGATGTTTACAGAGGGATCAGCTTGTTCTGAAACAGCTGTCGAACCTTGTCTTGCTAATTCGTCTGCTTTCTCATTGCTTGGAATGCCTTCACGTTCCGGAACCCAGCAGAGCGATACCTTGTGCTGTGTACCAAGAGCCTTAGTTCTTCGCGACAATACTTCACAAGCTTCGATTTTATTTCTGGTGCAGACATGACTGTTATTGCTGCCTGGCAGCCGACTCATGGACTGCCAGGACCTCTGCTTGGAAGACTTTACCACGGTCGGGGTGGCGTATGGATTTTGATATGCCCCAGCGATTCGGAGAAGACACCTAACCCTACCCAAGTGTCCATTTCAGATCCGTCTGTAAATATGGCTATGGTTTGTATGCTAGGTATGAGTCGGTCTCTTCATTATTCACAGCTGGGAAATGCGCTCGAAAAAGGTCTTGTAAGCTCTATGTAAAGCGTGAGCGTGATGTTGTCCGTGATAGGTACACGGCCGAAGTATTTTTGTATGATCATCGAATGACCCGTTTCGTCCAGTTTCCAGTTTACGAATTGGCTAATTCTCATGGCACTAATTGCGGTCTATAGTTGTATACGAATTTTTAACGGAAGCAGGTTTGAGATAGCCTTAAGTCCTGCGGTTGTAGTTGTCCTAATCGCACTAGTGGTACCGATGCACGCTAATCTTTGAACCTTCGTTAAGACCTCTAGGTAAGTCGCCTTCTGTTGATTTTGTAGTTAAAACATGGATCTTTAAATAAAAAAATGTTTGGCTGACTTATTTCCAAAGTTGTAGAAGGAGCATCGGTTTTAGTAAAAAGTGTTACTTTTAACCCCGCTCTCTCCTACATTATGTACCTATATTATTACTGTATTTTGTAAAATACGGGGTGGTCAAAAAACACAAAGGGGGTTTAAAATCCTTTACGGAAATTCACCTTTCAATTGATCCATTTTCCATAAAATTCGGTTTTGAAATAACGTCGTACTCGGTACGACAAAAATACGGAGCCTATTAAATAATGATATACTATAGTTATATATATGTATCTGTAAAGAAAATGTAATTCGTATAATATGTATTGAAATGGTTATTATAGTACTGGGTATAATATTTAGTATATATTCCAGCACGATGGTATAGTTACAGCTCTCATATAATTAAATTACTAAATTTACTGCACTTTGGTAGAAAATTTCCTTTAATAATTCAGTCAAGTCAACTAAGATCCCATCATTGCCCTTTATTACGTTTCCTTTAGCAGTCAATATATGAATCATTAAACCGTGTTAAAGCATGTCACCACATCGTCATGTGTAATAACCATAAACTCTGCGAAAACGCTTCCGCGAATTATTGCATTTCTCGAAAATATTAAAATATCAGCACGAAGTAGGTACCTACCCTTCGTCCTCCTTGCCATGAATAAAACCATAACACACTATAGGTACGTGCCACTTGGTCCATTAGGTATCTGCTACAGATGAGGGATACCTTCCTCCTGATGCCATCCATCAGTTCTTGCTTCATGCTTCATGCATTCCTAGGCGTAACGCAGAGTTTGTCTTCATACTCCTCCATCGCCCATGGGCATGGGGCACCAGTGTATGGAGGACATGTTAATATTAAATTTTATGAGGAGGTACGAATAGGAGTAGTAGTCTGTATCTGTATCTGTACTCGCTATTTAATCGATATGCTCTTGCTGTTTCTTTTCGATACGTGTCGGGTCGGTCGTCATCTTTACGACCCAAACATGACGGAAAAAGTTTTGCAGAACTTTATTTCTCTTTTTGTGTTATCAGTTTTGCTTGCTTTAACTTTAAGGACAGTTGTTGCTTCATTTGCTTTACTGCTGCACTTTCGTTGTACACGTCAAGACTAGGGATATTTTTTATGCTTGTGAACGAGTGCAACTCGAGATAACGTTATTTTACTATTGTTAAGAGAGGAATTGAAAACAAGGAACCAGAGCCATTGGAACGTGCCAATGCCAACAATGGAATTCGGGGAGAAGAATGTACCTACGTGCGGATGTAAGACTTGTGAGTCCCGGTGGAAGTTACTCTTTCTTTATTTAGTTTCAACTTTTTGGTAGTTTTTCTTCTTTTTTGCGTGCAGTTTATTTTTATATAGTAGTTTGTATTAAATAATAAAATCCTTTGTACTTATCTTGAAGGAACACTATACCAACTGTAGGTGCCATATTTATGCAACATAAATATCATTTAGTTTTTAGGAAAAGTGATTTTTTGTTGGTTAGGTTATGTTAGAGATGTATGGTGCACTAACTCTCACTGGCATCATTCCACAAGGAGGCCTTTGTATTTGTAAAAAAACAAAACAAAAACAATCTAGAGCAGGCGTTCCCAATCTTTTCCATACAGCGACTCCCTATACAGGTCATAATATTTTTGCGACGCCCCTCATATAAGCACACAACGGAACAAAGCACAGATTTGTGAATAGAAGCTGATCCTACTGAAGATTCACTAAAGGGTTTTTCAATGGAGGGTTTTTCAATCCTTTTTTATTATCTGAAAGGCCCATGTATGCCATTATTGTAAGGAATATAACACCATGTCCAAAGCAGATTTGGCCAAGGCTGATGGATCTGAAACGCTCTAAGTGTTTGATATCTCTAGAAAGAGGTCATAGCGCTATGATAGGTGTCATCACAGGACACTGTCTGATAGGTAGACACGCAACCAGACTTGGTGTTCCCTCAAATGATTTTTGCAGAAGCTGCGATGATGATGAGGAGGAGGAAACTGTACCCCACCTTCTCTGCTCCTGCCCGGCTCTTTCTCGGAATAGGAGAATTCACTTAGGAGCTTCATTCTTTAACGATCCTGGAGATCTCATCACTAATGATATCAGGAGTGTATTACGCGGTGGCACTAATCCCAGTGCTCCAATCTCCCGCATAGATCCTGCTGAATTTGAGCAATGGCATTGGTTATGTCGGGTTTAAGGGCATCGGTCGATTGCGGTTTATTCGCATTAACCTGCGACTTCAGACAACCTCACAAGAAATAGTCTAGCGGGGTTAATTCGCACGATCTTGGTGCCCAATTCACGTCACGTCGAACAGACAACCTATAGACAACCATACCCTCAAATCGTTCATGCACCGCGGCTTCTGCTGGGTGAGCCGTAGCGACGTCTTGCTGGAACCACATGTAGTGTACCTTCCTATCGTTCAATTTGGGCAAAAAAAAAATTAACTTTGAGCTCCTGGGTAAGTTGGATCTTGAACGGGTATAGTCCCAACGCCAAGTTGATGTCTGCAAAAAGCCGACTTCTTCTGCACTGCAAGGAATTGTAGTACTGATTGCTTACCGAACCGGTTGTCTCGAATTTGCCCACTAAACGTTGGAGATTCGACTTTGAAGAGCCACCGGACTGACCAACATTCATTTTAAATCGTTTATCTTGCCATAGAGGTTTGGCGTCAGTGACTGGACAGTTAGACCCCAAATGAGACAGGCGCCACCAAAACACAATACCCGCCACAATCTGCTAACATCGGCCCGCGATATTTTTTTCAAATCCAGCTCAAAGCTAATGGAACGCCGTGTGCGTACCGTCTTGCGAAGCCCCTAGGATCCCCACGACGCCCCAGGGCATCGCGACGCACAGTTAGAGAACCCCTGATCTAGAGGACTCATGACATCGTCCATACCACTGACTCTATTGTGGCACCGCCCATACAAACAAAAACATTCAAAATCTTATATCTCGAAAACCACCGAATCAATTCAGTTCGAATTTGCAGACAATCAAAGGTATTGGCCCAGGAGTGGTCATTGGACAAATTTGGACAAAGGGGCATGGCGCGACCAAATTGGATACTTTCTTTTACAGGTTTGTTCGTAATTGCTACCCGAAGGTTTAGAAAAAAACTTAAGAGTAATCGATTTGTTTTGTTTCTCAAATTTATTTCCTGAATTTCAATTGTATCTTTTTCGTTCGTTAACTTTCTTCACTGGCTATTTCAAAGGTAAATAATTATTGAAAGTAATAAATTTATGTGCGATTTATACAAAGTGATGATCATTTACAGTTCGATATTTGTTACGATGAATACGATATATTATATAAAAACGTTGGTGCGTATGTAAGTCCGATAATGGCCGCGCTGCACCACTGAAGCTATCCGCCTTCATTCCTATCAAACAAAATTATTAAACAAATACATCAAAATAAATCTTAAACTATGTAAAATAATTATTTTAGGCAGAACAACGGGTGCCGGGTCAGCTAGTCTTCTATACAAATAAATTACTAAAGTTCCCTTGTATGTCACGAACTTAATACTCAGTAACGCGGGCATGTAGTTCGAGCTGAATGGGGACTTTAACTTACAAGGTTAAGTTGCGCACTTCAAGTCAGCTGAGGCCCCTTCAAATTGTAGGGGAGAAGGGGTGCAAGAAGGACAACTTAAGCTTTTTATAATCATAACTTTTTTAGCATTCATAAAAAATGATCAAAACTCTTTACAAATAAAATCATAATCCTTGAACGTTATAATAGCAAAGGATCAAAATAGTTTTAAAAGGATGTATTGAGCTACAGCCGAAAATACAACACAACCTCAAAAGTCCATTTTGCCATACTAGCGGGGGCGAAAAGAGATGCTCGTCAAATACTTGTGTCAAAAGCTCAAAGTAAGCTGAAACGACTGGCTTATTAAAAGCTTGTGCTCTGGTTTTAGATGTCTGTTCCGGGTTTCTAAGAACAATTGCAGGATGCCTTTTTTGAAAATGATACAGCCAGTCTTTTCCAGCCATTTTTTTTTCTTTGTTAAAGGAATGTGACAACTTATTTGTTTCAGCCAGCTCATAAGCTAATGAGTCATTTTTTACTCTTCGAATGAGGGTAGTTTTTGGAATCTTAAATATCTTGCTAGCTTTAAGGTAACCCATTTCATTACTTCTTATAGCATCGATTGCTTTGCGCATATTATCCTTTGTCTATGTGGCAGCTCTTAAAGTTTTTCGAACGTATGTTCGGACCATCTTTAAAGAAAACAAAATCAACTGATAACTGCATTAAAAATAGAACATCATGGGCCAAAACGGACTACCAGTCCTGACGTTCTGTTCCCATTTGCTCCGCAAGGGGTTTTTAAAGAAAAGTCAATGTTTTTGTGAAAATAAGATTGTTTTCCCTTTTTTCTTTATAAATCCAATTAATACAAATAATAGCAAGCAATATAATTAAAACTAATTTCCCCGAGGAATTAAGGCTGCTGGGTGGATGACTTTCACAAACTGTGGGTTTTTTTTAAGATGTTTGTTTTCATGATTTTTCGATTTAAACTGATACCAACTTCACTCTGTATATGAAACAAAGGGAAGCGTATGGAAATAAGGCTTTTAATTAGTTGTGACTATTCAAAATGAGATGGAGCTAAAAACTAAGCCAGAAATTGGTTTGGTGTGGTCCTTTTTGCCCCCCTCTTCCCTACGCGCACCTAAGTCGAGTTATTTCTTTGCTTTGAAGACTAGTCGGGCCTGAGCATTTGTTACCATCCGCTCTACATGTCGTAGCAATCTTCGTCTTTGAATCTGCTCCTACTACTACCTACCTACTACCTACTCCAACGGGACTTACAATTTCCTCAAAGCGATCGAGAATATCTGCATCCGCTTTAGACAGCGTCCAAACTTCAAAGTCATAAAGAAGGACTGGGCAGATCAAGGTATTATACCGAATCTCATTAGTTGTTTGGGATAGGGTTCTACTACTTTAATTTCCTTCTGAGTCTAAAGAAACAGCAGTTGTCAAGAGTTATTCTTCGTTTAATTTCCTCAGAGCCGAAGTAGACAAAGTCCCTTACTACCTCACAGTCACAGTTAGCTATATAGCTGTCGATTGTGACGTTTTGTCCAATTCGTCAATGTTGGACGTACTTTATTGACTGACAGCATATACTGCCCTCGTTGACCGCTAAATCTATTTTAGCCACATCTGTTTTTATACTAGCAAATGCATCCAGTGACAGCTATTAAAGTGATTCGAATTTTTGAAAAATCGTAACTTGTTTTTAAGCCTATTTTCGACCTCATGTCGGTAAGGTCTCTACCGACATTGATGCTGCAGCGAGCTGTCTACATCGTGAATCTACATGGACGAATTAGGTTTTGAGAAATGCCAAAACTGAACGTGGCTCTGTATAGCTCGTCTCTATAGATGATGTCAAAGTCGGCTTCGTTATCGATTTGGACTATTTGGTTTCTTTTTTTCAAAATCTGGAAAAGTGTGAAAATTTGATCGACTGTAGACTTTTCTGCTCTAATAGGGGTTAATACGGCAATTTGCAAAGACTTTTAGGTTCACAGAATATGGCAGATAGGTAACTCTCTGAGAGTTTCCTTTTTAGTGGATCGGGCATTCGATGATGGGGTTTTATTCATCAGGCATGCCTTGGTCCGAACCGAAATGGGAGATAGGTCCATGTTCGTGTAACAAATCCAGCAGACTTATTGGACTTGCGTTTAGATATTATATTATATGTTGAATAGTTCGATCTGCCTGACAATTCGTTGTCTTTACTTTCTTTACTTTACTATCACCAACCAAGGTGAAGGTAGAAGTTCTTAAATCGCATCACTACCTTTTGGCAGTGTCAAGTGACTTTCGCTACTAAATTGGTTTAGCCGTACTTTTTTCTCCAAGTTTCCATCGTTTTCGTTATGTCATTTGTGGGTGGCAGTTATTTGACTTATAGTGCTGCAGCTGCAGGATCTACATGAAAATCATCCATATAGCCTCAGCGTATACTTGCAATTACCAGCATTGCCATTGTTCCTATAAACAAGATATTTCTCCACAAACAAAATCATTTCTCAGTAAAGACACATTTACACTCCTAACTCACTCAATGCAATCGAGTCCTTATCAATTTTTTATTATAATGGTTTTCCTCACGATTGGTCGTGCCTGACAGCGACACGTACTGTTGTCTCCTTTGTCAGCATCGGATTTATCCAGCACCATCAGCAGTGGCATCGACATCAAGTGAATATTAAACCGTATCTATAGCAGTAATCCGCCACTTATCTTCACCTTTTATCGAAAGCGAATAGAACCGCTTTGCTGGCAGTGTCCTCAAGGTAATATTATAGTAATCTTGCTATCGTCCCTTTCAAAGACATTAGCCGAACGATAACGACTTTCCAAGTTCTCTCCCTAAGAGTCCTGATGGCGGTGACTCAATAGTCAATAGTGATGACTCCTAGGGTGGTGACTGGCAGAGAACAACAATTACACAATGCGGTCTTTTTCAGAGATATTCACTCGATAGGAGTCCATTATATACCTATAGTAACAAGGGCGGTAGTAGAGAAAGTTTGTGCTTCAATCTAAACCCATTTGGAGTCCAATAATCATAATTGGACTGCGTAAGAAATTTTATGGATTCCCAGGGTTTCTGTTATTTTATGTCGTTCTATATGGTGTTTAATTGCTGTCTATCGGTTCTGGGGAAACGTCGCGTCGGTGGTGGCGTTTCCGCCAATAGGAAATCTATTAACCTACCCTGCAGGTCTTTGGCACAATCATTTGTGGCTCTGCGTGTCCTATTCGCATACTAATTGAACCTGGCGGCTGTTTTTGTTACCAAAACGTTCTGTATATAGATCTCGTTAATTAAATTCCAGTCGCGATGAAATTTCAATAATAAATTTAAATTCAAAGTTGGTGCCGCAGCTTGTGCCAGGATTCGTTAGTTTAAGTCTTCATAAGACTATTTGCCAATGACAGATTAAATATTTTAACGATTTCCAACCCTTATTTCATTCGATTTGGGAATCTTTTTGGATTTATAAGTGGAAATGATAAGAACCAACGTGACGTGTTGGTCGACGGTTGTGACTGGTAGTCTTAAAGTCACGTTTAGTTTGGAATTGAATTACATTTCTCATTCCTTTTTAGCAGCTTTCTGGGTTGTCCTTGTCTGTATAATTTTTACATCAATGTAACCTGCAAAGTGATGTTTTTTTTTGCAAATTATCAGTCGTTCACTTTTACTTGAAGAACTATAAAAGTGAGTAAAAAGCGGGTAAGAAGAAAAAGAAGACGTTTAAATGAAAAAATAAATAGGTTGCGCAACAGGAGGGTAGACACCGCAACCATTCGTTTGTGTGAGTTTCTAATTTTTGGGACGAATGGGAGGGACCTACAATTTGATGCCGAGTCCGAACGGCTGAATTGAGAAGCTTTTTCAGGACAGTCATACACTCGGATGTTTGTCAGACGTTCGCGAGAGGTGGCGCAGTAGAAAAAACCTTAAGATGTCATTTGTGTTTTTCCGGGGATCGAACCACTCCAGCACACTAACCACTGCGCTACTGCGCCCACGTTTTAAGGTTTTAAAATGTGTTACCCTTGGGATTTTATGATATGAACTAGAGTCCTCTCTCTGAGAAGTGGACGATAAAGAAAACATTTTTACTAGCGGAACAAAGTCCGCATGTTTTAACAAAGAGTGAAGAGAAAGATTCAATACAGGAAAGCCGGAATACAGACTTGATGGGATGAACAAACAAATGTTGTAGTAGATTTAAGGTCGGTGGTAAGGATATGGGAAATTGGAACTATTCAACATGCGGGTGATAAAACGCGATATTCCGCACTAATTCAACATCAAAACGCAAGTCCAATAAGCCCACTGGACAAGAATGCCTGCCAAACGAACTTATTAATGCATCGGGATATGACTTGGACTTAACCCAAACTTTTGGTCGAAAGAAAGACTGTTTAATGAATGGAATCGTGTGTCCGATCCCTAAGAATGAAAACTCGTTCGAATTCATAGTTGTTGACAGTTGGCCTTATTACACTTTTGCTTAGCGAAATAAGGCCAATTTTCAAAAGTTGGCCTTATTTCACTTGGCGTTATTTCACGACACCGACATAGCATAGTTTCCTCAGTATAGCATCCGTACTATGTGACCGCCTTAAATCATTTGTCATACATACAGGACACTGCTTCAAATGCGGTGGCAAGGTAAAGAACTGTACGTCTGAGCGTGTATGCATGCATTGCAAGGGAAGCGATTGAAATGCCAATCATAGTACGGGACACGCTTAATGTCCAGCCTTCCAAATAGCGCTGAAGAATGCACAGAAACGAATATGAGGATTATCCAGCTCAGACTCAACCATTGTAAAGCAGCGCAAGACGTCCTAGCACAGATGGTCCGAGAGCATGACGTAGATATCGTAATACTCAGCGACCCTTACAAAAAACTGGACAAGGGCGTCTGGACAACGGATAGTACAAGCAAAGCTGCGATTTGGATATCTGGATAAAGACTATTCGAGAAGATACATCCAATACAGAAACCAGGTTTCGTGTGGACCAAAATAAACGGTTTTTAATACTTTTCCAGCTGTTATGCACTCCCCGACTCCCCGTATGACAATGGGAGAGTATGAAATTATGATTGACGGCAGTGCAACCACTGCCAGAAAAAGAAACCCTGTTGCCATATCGGGCGACTTTAATGCATGGGCGTTAGAATGGGGATCACGCACCACAAACGAAAGAGGATGGATCCTCCTTGAGTCGTTTGCATCGTTAGACGTCGTTTTGATAAACTTTGGAACGACCACATCTTCAGTATGAACGAAAGACGATCGGTTAGGTTAGGTTAGGTTGAAGTGGCTGCTAGCATACGCCAGCACACTTAGACCAATTTAGGTTCACTGTGACACCATGCGGATCATGTATTACTCTACGCCTGTATGGGAAACACTGTGATCGATAAGGCAGGAGGTCTATCGATGGTCAATATGGATTCCGAAAAATCCGCTGACAATGAAGTGGTTGCCACTTCATTACCTCGGGATTATTATAGACGCGAGACTAGCGTTTAAAAACAGCTGAAAAGGCAGCAACGGTAACAGCTGCACTATCAACGATTATGCCCAATAGTGGAGGTGCCAAAATACAGAAGAAAACTGCTTGTTCTAACGCGAGTTTAAGCCGCTGTAAGTCAACTGATCGCAAAAAGAGAAACATACTCAGAACATGGACGAATAGGTCAGAAGGTAGGTAATAAAGGCTCATTCAGAGGCTATGATTCAACTTTGACAGCTGTCTGGGAAAACATTTGAAAATATTTTGCCGCAATGAAACACGCGATCGATCGAAAATATGGTTGCAGTTGAAAAGAGTGTACGCAAAACCAAATCGTAATAATTTCACGTTGTTTGAAAAACTCGACCATAGAGAGCAGTGCCTAGCCTTGGACATGATATCCGAGTTTGTTTGGCTGGAAATTGAATGTTTGCATGTTTCGGAGAAAGGCAAGAATGCATTTCAGCGAAGAGATGCTTACAATATCAGCACTCACCACATCAGCACCAAAGATCTACCACCTGATCCGATCAAAAGCAAAACAGTAAAAGAGATATAATAGTAGTTGATACTAGATTTGATAGTAGAGCTTATTATAAAGGTATCAAGTGAAGCGAAGCATCTAGAGCAGACCCAGGCATATGCTGGGGAAAGCTACCGATGAGTACATCATTGCCGTATATGATCTTTTTCGGAGATTAGCCTCACTTCTTACAAAAACCGTCCTTACACTGCTAGAAAACTAAAAATGCCTAGGATGATTTAGACTTGACATGCTTTGCCCAAGAAAGGTTCCGTTTATTGAATTTGAAGAAGTTGATGTAAAAAATGTTAAAAACAGCAACACGCCTCGGGAAAGGACGGATTTACTGTTGACGACCCTGGAAAACGAAATAAGGACAATGACCTTCGGATCTGCACCATGGAATGTTCGCACACTAAACAGACCACGTGCAGCCGAACAACTAGCAGAGGCCCTAGACTGCCACAGGGCAGACATAACTGCCATCCAGGAAGTGCGATGGGATGGGCCAGGCAAAAAACGGATGAAAAACTGTGATGTATACCACGGCACACGGCGATTGCTATAGAGAGCAGCGACAACGTTTATTTGGATGTGGATTTGTCATACGCGGCAGACTTAGGCAAAAAGTCTTGAGCTATCGGCACGTTAGTGAACGACTTATGACAATCCCCAACAAGGCAAAATTCTCAAACATCAGCCTCATATGCGCTCTTGTCAACCGCTGTTTCTTTGAGCTAAGAAGGCAATTGAGTAGCAGAGACCTATCCCGAACAACTAAGGAGATTCTGTATAAGACCTTGGTCATCCCAGTTATGTTTTATGGCGCTGAAGCTTTGACTCTATCTAAAGCGGATAAAGATATCCTCAGCCGCTTCGAGCGAAAGATTCTTCGTAAAATTTTTGGTCCCATTTGCGTTGACGGGTTTTGGAGAAGGAGATTTAACCACGATTTATACGAGCTGTACAGCGACATCGACCTGGTCAAAAAACTGCGAGTAAGTCGTTTAAGATAGCTAGGACATGTAGAGCGGATGGAAACAAATGCTCCGGCTCGTAGAGTCTACGAGTCTAACCCGGAGGGACAACGCAGTAGAGGAAGACCTCGCCTTAAGTGGCGCGCGCAAGTCAAAGGCGACCTCAATCGAATAGGAGCGCGCAACTGGAGGCAGTTAGTTAATGACCGGGTTAACTGGAGAGGCTTGTTAGCTGAGGCCTCGGTTCACCCCGAACTGTAGAGCCGCCTAAGTAAGTAAGTGATGTAAAAAATAAATATAGGTGCGTAGGTAAAGCCATTCTCGCCCTAGCTCCTCAACCACTCATTTCCTGAATTTTAATTTTTTTTGGGACGAATTGAAATGGCCTACAATTTTATGCAAAGTCCAAGCGTATGAAGGATGCTATACTCTCGGATGTTTGTCAGACGTAAGCTCATCAGTAGACAAACCACCTCACCAGCCGCCTAAAATTCAATGAAGTTTAGTTACGTTTAGTTTAGCCAATTCGAAGATTCTATTTTTAAATGAAGCAAGTATTACCCTATAACCAACTCCTAGCGACTCTAATGAATTGACGGACATTTGATGACTGCCTCCATTGTCTATGATGTCTCGTAATCCGAATTATGTACTTTAGCTTTACCCGGAAGCTTTGCCTGAATGCGAATAAACCTTCTTATATTTTAAAGGGCATTGCCAAGTTTTAGGTTAGGTTAGGTTAACGGGTTGGTGAAGCTGAGTAGCCTCCTCTTCACCCCACTTAGGTCCTTGTGGACCCATTGTGATACCCTTCGAAGGGGTTAGCCGTGTTGTACTGGCTTTATATCATCCTTCCCGTGGTTACTCGACTTTGTCCAACCATCTCGCTGCCCTCAGAAACCTGTAAAGATTGGATATTGAGACGTTAGAGAGTTCTTGGATATCCTGGAAGCAGTAGCTTCCAAGTGTTCTATTCCTCAAGTGACAGAGACTCGGGCAGTGACAGAGAAAGTGAGGGGTGTCCTCGTGGGCCTCCTCATCACCGCAGCCTCTACAAATGTCGTCGTTCTTGAGATTTAGTTTCATCGCGTGGTTTCTTAAAAGGTTGTGACCAGTGAGGGCGCCAACAATCCTAGACAGCGATACTCTATCGTATCGCAGAAGTTCGTTGGTCCTGCTTTTGTTGTATTCTGGCCACATCTTCCGTGATATGTCACAGGTGGTTAGTGTTTTCCACCTGATGTTGGCTTTCATTCGGATCTTGTATTCCACTCGTTCTCTGAGACTGCAGATTGGTGGTTTGATCGACTGAAGTGCCTGGTCTAGGTCCATTGCAGAACCTTTTCTTGCCAGTTCGTCAGCCCTCTCATTGCCGGTTATGTCCTTGTGTCCAGGAACCCAGCAGAGATTCGTATTATGCTGCGAGCCAAGAGCCTTGAGCTCTTCGCGACAACGGCGAACTAGTTTGGATTTTATCTCATTATTAGAGATTGCCTTGATAGCCGCCTGGCTGTCAATAAATATGGTAATATCATTCCGCGGTACTGCCATTATTGACACCATGCTTGCCACTTCCGCGACCGCCAGTACCTCAGCTTGGAAAACACTGCAGTAGTCCGGAAGCCTGATTGAACAATGTATGCTGAGTTCCTCTGAGAATAGTCCGGCGCCAGTTCCACATTCCATCTTTGATCCATCAGTGTAGATGGCTATCGATGTCGTTTCCGTGGGTTTGTTGCTGTCCCATTCTTCCCTGCTCGAAAACTGGCAAGAGAATGGTTTATCGAAATCTAAGTAGGGTGACATGTAATCAGAGTCGACGTCACTCCCTACGTGTTCCTTGAGGATTCGCGCGTGTCCACATATACTGGGGATCCAGCATTTTGTCTGGCTTATCCTCAACGCACTTTTGGCAGCCGATTCTTGCACGTATAGATCCATAGGTAGCAGGTTAAGAAGCGTTTCCAACCCAGCAGTCGGTGTTGTTCTCAACGCACTAGTTGTTCCTATACATGCCAGTCTTTGTATTTTTGTCATTGCCTTTAGATTGGTTGCCTTGTTTGTGGCTTGCCACCAAACTATATTGCCATATGTAAGTATAGGGCGGACGATTGCCGTATACATCCACAGAATTATCTTCGGGTTAGGTCCCCAATTTCTGCCGAAGATACGGTTGCATGCATAAAATGCATTCGCCGCCTTCTTAACTCGTTC
Source organism: Cheilosia soror (assembly GCA_949372485.1). Lineage (NCBI taxonomy): Eukaryota > Metazoa > Arthropoda > Insecta > Diptera > Syrphidae > Cheilosia > Cheilosia soror. The sequence continues at coordinate 35,196,374 of OX443564.1, read as the reverse complement.
ATTGACATTTAGTTTCCAATTAAGTTTTCTATCGAGAATTATTCCCAGATATTTCGCGCTCTCTGCCACCTGCAGGGGTATTCCCTCAATGGCTGGTGGTTCAAAGTGCGGTATGCTTCTTCTGTTTGTAAACAGCATAAGTTCGGTCTTCTGGGGGTTCACCCCAAGGCCACAATGTTTTGCCCACAAGTTAAGTGTTCGCAGTGAACTTCCTAACAGTTCATTTATAGTTGGTAGAAATTTTCCCGTTGCAAGCAGTACTACATCATCCGCATAAGCAACGGCTTTTACCCCACTGTTTTTGAGTTTCATTAGTACTTCATTGATGACGAGAACCCAAAGTAGGGGAGAGATGACTCCTCCCTGTGGTGTGCCTCTGGAGGCAGTTACTTGTAGGTCAATGTCACCTAATCTCGCATTGATATTCCGTTCATTGAGCAGACTCATGATCACCTTAGTGAGAGATTGATCAACGTTGGAATTCTGCAGCGCCCTCTTTACTGCACATGTTTTGACATTGTTGAACGCCCCTTCAATGTCTAAAAACGCAGCTAGTGTGTATTCTTTATCTTTTAGTGATTTTTCTATAGTGCTGACGACGTCATGCAGCGCTGTTTCGACTCCTCTGCCCTTAGTGTAGGCATGTTGAGCAGTGGAAATCACGTTGTCATTTAGCCGACCGCGAATAAGTATGTTCACCAGTTTTTCAAAGGTTTTCAAAATGAATGATGTTAGACTTATGGGTCTGAAATCCTTGGCAGTGGTGTGGCTAGGTTTTTCCGCCTTAGGGATGAAGACTACCTTCACTTCCCGCCAGGCTTTTGGGATGTAGCCATATTCCAGGCTGCTTATGAAAAGCCGTTTGAGGACCGGTATGATAATGGTCTTTGTCTTCTGTAGCATAATTGGGAATATCCCATCACCTCCAGGGGATTTGAAGGGAGAGAATGTGTCAATTGCCCAGTGTATTTTGTCGTCAGTTATGACTCCTTCTGGAACTGTCGAAACTGTTGCCGGAACATTATACATAACCTGTGTGTCACTCTGTTTCGGGATACAACCCGGGAAATGAGTTTTCAGTAAGAGACTGAGGGTCTCTGTACAGGATTGTGTCCAGTTTCCGTCGCTGTCCTTGAGATATCCAGGGACTGCAGGTTCTTTGGATAGGATTTTTCTAAGCCTGGCTGATTCGGTAGTGTTTTCTAAGTCATCACAGAACGAACGCCAGCTCATGCGTTTAGCACTTGTGACGGCCTTTTTGAAATTCCGCTGACTGGTTTTGTTGCCAAGTTTTAGTATTAATATTGTTCCTTCTTGGAGCCTTTATCTATAGAGGTTTTGCGAACTGCAAAAGTTAGCGACACGTTCGTTTCAACGCAATTTTCAAGGAGCTGGAGCCATGAATCGTATAAGTCTACTCATGATTAAGTGGCAAATCAAATCATCTTCAAAATCGTTATCGCTGGAAGTAATGTTGCCATTTCTAAAAACAAACCTCTAAACAAATTAACACCGACAAAGTAGGTCAGTCCAGTACACTATAAAGCGGGAGGAAACCCCATTTCTGATACTAGAATTCAAATCTCCCTTACGTCAAAGTGGTAAATAATAATTCATAATAATGGTGAATAAATACTACAACAACTCAACTGTCAATAAAATCGAGAACTACATACAAAAAACAATTTCGATCAGAATTGTCTGTATATACTTTTCATTTTTTTAGAGATATCTTCAACTCAACCTCGGAGAACAGTTGATAAATCGTACTCCGTCTTGGTTGCGTTACTTAGTTTATTTGTGGCAAGGACGACGAATATTAAATCTCCGACAAAATTATGAATTCATAACAAGATACGCACACATTCACATTCAATCTGCTTCTGTCACTCAATTGAATTTGCTTGCCGTTCTTAATGAGATTGGAAAATGCCGAAATTGGAATCCTATTTCCCTTTTTGAAAAGTCGTCCGTTCCATGTAATGCACAAGATGTGAAATGGTTGCTCAAGCAAATTGCTAGGATAGCGGAACAGGATTACGATAGATTACGATAAAAAAAGGTCAGAAACGGAATAAGTTGAGGGAAATTTTTGGGGTTGTCTTAGTCAGAGCTCCTAACTACTGGCAGAGGTTTCAAATTACTATGGAGTTTAGATCTCTCTCAATCTTCTTTACATTCTCCCTCAATGGCATGCGTCACACTTCATAGTGATTTGAAACGGGATCTACTGGCGTTTGCGTCGCACTCAATTAGTTGTAAGTTACCTGAAACGGAAGACATTTCCATTTAGCTTGGCCTTCCCTTTGAGTGAGGTATGGCTCCTAAATGTAATCAGTCACTTGGAAATCTATCTACAACGATCCCTTATTGAGGGGTGAGGACAACAAATCACCCACCTTGGCTAGGAGCAGCTTCACCATCATATACCTACCTTCCTGCCACCTACAGTCACATCTGCAAATCGCTTTTCAGTTAAATGAGCTGTGAAAACCATTCGGCTGGATAATCAGTTGGCTGGCAGCCCTGCGGTAACAACTAACAACATACAAATATACAATCAGACATATGAGTGGGAATAAGATTGATTAGGGCAAAAAGTTCAATTCAGGTCAGAGTGTGAGAACGAAGAGCGACACAATGTCACCTGCAAACGCAAAGGTTGATTTAAATTTTATATACGTAAACGTAAAGTTGTTGTGTGTTTGATTGAGATGCTCAAATTCAAAGTAATGAAATAATTGAGAAATGTGGATGACGGAAATCGTGGCAAATGTTATTGCAAATTACAAACTCAATCAGTCTGTTGAATGACGTTCAGTGGTGGAGTGCTTTCCAAGGACTTGAGAAAGAATTTTAACTTTTTATTGATTGAAGTTAAGTTTGATTTCATGGACTCGTTAGGAGAAGAAAAAATATCTATTTAAACTTTTGAGCCTTGTAAAAGTTTTAGGTTAGAAGAGATGTAATTTGACGCAGGTATTTACCAGAGTGTGGGGATGTATGTAATGAGTGTAGACGACTCTGCGAATGAGGCTGAATGACACGTCAAGGAGATGCTCTATGGATTCCTTGGCGGCTTCTAAAGAGGTTCTTTGCGGTATGCAGCGATTAATATTGTACAATTTATCCACACCAACAACCACATATTTGAAAATGTAGGAGAAACAATTTGGCTATATGGCAAATGCAGGACCAAAGCGACTTATAGCTAGTCAACAAAAAGTCACTTCTCACGATCCGATCGATCAGACGTATGGAGAAACTTCAACATTTGCATACAGACCACCGAATTCACACAAGTCCGGCTTTTAAGACTTTAAATCGCATGCAATTTGTATTGAATAAAAAAACGACAGAAAAAGAGACACCAACCAAAAAAAGGTCGAAAACTATAGGACCGTTTGTTGTGGTTAGGGCCTAGTAGAATTTAACACTCTAAGCCCCGGTGCACACATGCGTCATTTTAACGCGCGGTGCCGCAATAATTCAATGCAAACATGTGGGTTTTTCTCGCAGGACTCAATCTTCAGTACAGTCTCGCGGAAACCTGCGAGTCTTTTTACCCGCAAGAATGACGCGCGATGCCGCAGCGTCATCGCACGTTTGTGTGCACCACTCTATTTATTTGTCAGTACTGCAAGACTAAAATGCGGTGACGCTGCGGCACCGCGCGTTAAAAAATCGCAAGTGTGCACCGGGGCCAATCGTCACTTCCGTGAAAGGGCTCTTAGCTTTGTTGTCTCCTGGTCTCCCAATCAGTAAAGTAAATATTTTATTTTAATGCGAGATTTTTAAAACCTCGAGGCAAATAGGACGATAAGACGAGGGAAATCCTCTGGGAAGACCAACAACGCAGTGGTCTAACAATAGCTCAGAATTCAAAACTATTCAAACAATCACTTAAAGGAGCTGATGATAAATTAGTGGTGTAGTTCGAAATAGCTGTCATTCCTACCAAAGTGACTGTGTCTACGAGTTGTTGTCAATGTTATTCTCTCAAACAATAATTCAGCGACTGAAATTCGACACAATTTCCCAACAGAAATTGTCAGGGTCAATCCCAAACAAGCGAGAATCGTTGTTACTCCTCGCTTCCCCACTCAGCAATAGCACCCTTCATTAGGTAGCTCTGTATTACCTTTTATAAAGATTGATATTTTTAAAGCTAATTGTTGTTTTCAGTGCTGTATTTGGGATTCTGTCTGGGTCTGGTGTTTTTTGCCGCCAATCCTTTTACACGCTAACAGCAATTTCTCTTTTGTACCTAGATGGTGGGATATCGGCATTGATAGTTTTTTACTGGGGGAATAGGTCGGTGACCCGCTCTGAAGACAATGTTCCTCAGCATGTTCGGACTTATAAGTTCGGGTGGGGTGATCTGTGACCTTTCAATTTCGTCAAGTCGATCCTGTTTCCCAGGGACTGATATCTGTTTCGTTCAAGAGCTTCTTGAAATTCCTATCTTATCTGTCTTTGATGACAGTTTTCACCGATTTTTTAGCATTCTTCAACCTTCCGCCTTGCTCTCAATTTGATTTCATACTGCACTGCACTGCGAGCCGCATGAGCTCGACTTTCTTCTTGGTATAGAAGCGTCATCGCATGCAGAGATCACCAATTCTGTCAGTTGTAAAGCTGCAGTATAAATTACTTCCTCTAACATGTCCTTTTCGAAAGTACTGTCATTTTATCTTCGTCATTCCATTTTTCTTTGTGAAACTCAAAAATAACAGTCTGATGGTGCCTGTGGTGATGTGATTGTAATCTTGAGGTAGCTGCTTACAAAATGATATCGATAATAGATAGAAGAACCCACTTCCGCTTTCCGGAAAGTATTCTTTGTGCCATTGTTAAGTAGAACGAAGTCCAACGCTGCAAATGTTTGACAAGTACTCGGTCTATAAATTTCTTCAGTTTCCCTAGAAGGTTAATATAGGCCAGTGTCTTTTTTGCAGGGCATATTTATATTCACGGTACCCAAATTCATATAGGCCAAAAGAAACTTCATTCTTCGCTATCTCCGAAAAATTGCTTCCAATTATCCTGACTAAGCGTTCCAAATGTGTTCATTGGACTACCTCCACATCTTTGTAAAGATCATAGAATTCGCGGGTGCAACTTCTGCTGCATTCGCCTTCTTCATGTCCAAAAATCCGTAGAAGGAGCCAAATATAAGCTCATCCTTCCTATACTTATTGTCCAGCACTTTACGTCATAAAGCAGAACTGACATCAGAACAAGGATTCATGGCGTATTGGTATTTTTGTATTTCTAAAAGCTGTCAAAAGCGATAGCTATTCAGGTGACGGATTGCTGGCGGATTTATTGCCAGCAATCCTCACAATAGCTATCGCTTTTGAATGGATCGAATCGCTTTTGGAAATATAAAAATACCAATCCGCCATGAAAAGCGATCCGCCGCGCATTTGGGAATAAGTCCCCTGTATAGAGTGTAGAGTGTACATTTCGTCGTGTTAACAAGAAGAAACACTAAACATCGACTAATAGGATGGAATGTCGCACTTTAGCTCAGACGCATCGACCCAGAAACCAAGCGAAGAATTCCACTTGCCAATGGATATATATTTGGCTTAAAAACACACTGTCAAGATACTATAAGAAGACTATGTAAGACCCTCATCAGTCCTGCTCTATACCGCAGAAGCATATATTAATTAGCTAAATCGGATGAATATACATTGTCGTTAAGAACTCAAGTTCTTCGAATGATTTTCGGTTACAATTCTGTTCACGAAATTCGGAGATCAAAAGGTTTAATAGTGAAATTCACAGACCTTACAGCGAAATGACGTGGGCGAAAAAAGTGCGCATCAGTCATTTAAGATGGCTGGGATATATACCCCAAACTCCGGCTCGAAGAGAATTCGATTCCAGCCTACGGGAGCAAAGCAGCAGAGGCAGCCCTCGACTTAATAATATGTGGTACGCAAAACAAGTGAAAAGGGCCCTTAATCAACTTCAAGTGCGAAACAGGTCAAAGGCGGTTTGCTTGGACCCAAATCAACTCCAGAATGTGGCGTCAAATATGTAAGTAGGTAAGTCTCCGCGATATTGATGCCGGTAAGGTAGTCTGACCGTTTGCTTCACATCCCATTAGTTGCAGCATGCGGACGTAATTCATTGTAACCCAGTACTCAGGTGGGTTGTTCGAAAATGCGCCGCGGTTCGTATTGAAAGCGATACTTCGATTTCGACCGTCTTCGCTTTTGCTTATTGTCAAATGCGAACTGTGCTTTTCAGTTCTTTCTAATTAGACTTCCAATTTTCCATTTATTTTCTTGACAGTTTTTTCCCGTCACAAGAATTTAGTTTATTTTTTATCCGCAATAAATCCGGCAGCAATCCTTCACCTAAATAGCTATCGCTTTTGAATGAATCGAATCGCTTTTGGAAATACATAAATAAAAAGCGATCCGCCGCGCATTTTGGAATGAGCCCCCAGATGATATCATAGGATCATCTCCTGAACAGTACACCGCGGCGATTATTATGGTTCAATGATCTCTCGAACTATTATTAGACTGTATACTCTGGGTTTTTCAACTCGAATTACATCTGCATCATTACTAAGCAATCACTGGCTTTGCTTTTCTAAACCCATGCCTGTTGATTGAGGACCAGCCACCGGTCTTTAGCTTTTTAGCAGCTGTATCCCCTATAGCACGATAAATCTGACGCTCTAATTCGTTTTACTAATTTCATCAGAGCTTCTATTAGCGCATATCCGAAAGGAGCGCTCCTGTCTCAAGTGTCGACGGCTTACGCGAATTCAACAAAAAAATGCAGCAGTAAGTACGAATGCACCTAAAAAGGTAGTAAAGGAAACTCCCATTACGTGTACATGGTTCAAGGATGACTTTCTCCAAATCGCCATCAGCGTCTTATTCAGAAATCGCGTTTATGTCCACATTGACTGTGCGCACACAATGCGTGTAACCGTGTGGGTATACATTAGCATAGCTGGTAATTGACCTACTTTCACTCCAACAAAGCAAGGATAATCATCCGCTCATTTGAATTGAGTTGGCTGTCCTGAATGTGGAATTTTATTTAAACATGCGAAGCTACTTTCGCTACTTCCCTCAATCCACCCACACACACATACGTTGGAAATAATGACTTAATGTTCGTCATAGATTTTACAGGATGTCGCCACAGAGGTTTTCCATTTGTTTTTCTTTCAGTTTTGTATAGTCTTTCGTGCAGAGGATTTTACAAACAACACGAATAAAAAAACACTTCAAGGACAAAAATCTGTCGCGACTAAGTTTAACATTCTTTTTGAAAACAATGATACAACCGAAAAATAATTCTTTTAACCAGTTGATCTGTTGCTATACACAGTTTGTCATGATATCGTGCTCAAGGATATTGTCATGAAGGTAAACCAAATTGATATTGGGGAAGAAATATGTGTAACTGCGTTAAGGGCGACCCCATTTTGTTCATTAAATGAAATAAGGAATCCACTCAATTTGCGGAAATGACAATGGCAACAGCTGCTGATGCTGAGGTATGTGTGTGTCCGCGTTCACTCTGGGACTGGGACATTGTCGATATAGTTTTTTTTTTTTTTTTTTTTTTCTGTGGTATCTGCTACTCACCAGATTGTCTTTCTGTGTGTGTGTGTGTGTGTGTGTGTGAAAAGATTCATTTTCATTAGCCTGTCAAGGGATATAAGTAAAAAAATAAAAGGATTTGTGAAATTAATTTAATCTTTTTGTGCAAAGGGTTTTTACGTATAGCATCATATAGGGATGGTTTTTTCGGTGGCTGCTCATCCTTTTTAGTCTGAATGGTCTTTCTTGTGGTGTGCAATATTAAAGGTTATGGATATGATAATGGATTTTGTAGAAAATTGGGTAGCTAGCTGTCATCATTTTTCAAAGCATTTTCGATTTGAGAGATGTGATGTGAGAAGGGTGGATATGTTAGGGACTTGTCGACTGGACCTAATGTATATTAATATGATCTCGGCTATTTTGGTAAAGTACGAACAGGGGCAGGGGATGAAATCGCTTATTGTTATATGAGGAGATTATTGTAACTTTTGGTATGTATACTCCACACTATTATTAACTTTTCATATTAACTTTTCTCGGGAAACTGAAGAAACGCTTACATGCAATATTTTTATAATCTTAATTTATTTATTGGAGGTTACAATATTTTCAATTTTTAAGCAAAATATCGCAATTGTGAATTTATAAAATTTAATGTGCTTATTAAGGACGGCTATTAGTATAGCGCGTATACCTTTTCTGTAAACGGTATGAAGATTGCCCATATCAAGCTGAATCATTATGGGGCATCATTGGACCTGTTGGTCAAGGTGAGCAAAGAGAGATAAGTTGACGTCGCCCTGAACAGTGAACATGACAAAGCTCTAAGTTGATGTAACTGTGACTGGATAAATGACAAAACAGCGCGTGAGGAAATTGTGCCTTTCAGAGAATCTGCGAACCCGCCGAGGGCTTTGGTCAGCGCAAAAATAAATAAAAACAAGTAAAAGAGTTATCATCGGCCTTTCCGAATCTTTGATACCCTCCACTACTTCAAAGTCATGCAAAAAGTTTGCCATGCGATTTAGTAGTATATAATGTACATACTGTATACGCATGGGTCTAATATTAGTTTTTTATGGGAGGTATACCAATACCAACCTGACGACGGTAATCAGAAGTCTTCCCACAAAATTTCATTCGCCTAGGTCAATTCATTTGAACGCTATCGTGTTTTTAACAGACAGACAAACATGGCTAAATCGATTCAGATTTTGATCCTGATGCAGAATATTAAGGGTGGTTAAATTTTAAGGGCCGAGCAAACCGGGTCTGTAGGAGATGTGAAAACACCAGTGCATGCTTGTACAGCTCGTACTGCAGAAAATAATGCTGCTGTTCGCGATAGTGTGGCTGAAGAGCCGTCCACCTCAACTCAACAGTTACTGTGAATGGTGTTCGCTATCGTGAGATGATAACGAACTTTTTATGGCCCGAATTGGAAGATATGAATGTAGACGATATGTGGTTTCAACAGGACGGTGCCACTTGCCACACAGCTAATGAAACAATGGCTCTTTTACGGGAGAAATTCAATGGCCGTGTTATCTAACGTCGTGGCGATCTTAATTGGCCGCCACGATCATGCGATTTGACACCGTTGGACTTCTTTCTTTGGGGTTATTTGAAAGAAAAGGTGTACGTTGATATGCCAGCAACAATTCAAGAGCTAAAGAATGAGATAATTCGGTACATTAACGGCATAGAACCTCAATTATGCCTCAGCGTCATCGAAAATTTGGACCATCGGATGAAGGTGTGCCGCCGAGGTGGCGGCGGCCATTTGGCCGATATTTTGTTCCATACATAATTGAACCATACCAATATTATCATAATAAAAAGAAATGACAATAATTTCCTAAATAATTTGTGTTTTATTCAAAATCAACATCGGCCCTTAAAACTTAACCACCCTTTACGTAAAGTTTATAGGGTCTCCTGTGACTCCTTCTTGGTTACAAATGTGACAAAGTGAATATACATATACCCTACGGAGAGTATAATAAATGACATTTCTACAGATGTTACGTAGCTGCTGAGTGTCGTAACCGATCAAGAGAAAAACACCCAATAGCCATTAAAGGAGACGTTAACGCGTGAGTCATATAATGGGCGCTAGTAGGACAAGGACAACCCATGCAATTGGTCGACCACTTCTTCAAATACATTTGCAAATTCACAATGAATACTTTACATAAAGCGGGTGTAGGCTGTACTATCGATGTCACTTTTATGAGCAGCTCCCTGAAGATTACACTTCCATCGTCCATCAAAAAAACTCCGAGAAGGTAGCAAAATCACAGCCCAAATTTTCAAAAAGGACATGTTCGAGGGAGTAATTAGTTTAGTCCAGCTTCAGAACTGACATACATGTATCGTGACCTCTGCATGCGATGACGCTTCTATGCCAAAAAGAAAGGCGAGCTGACAACGTTCGTCTTGCTATTAGTGCAGTCGTGAACTGAAATATCTGCTTTCGATCAATTTATTTGGGTGCGAGGCAAAAAGTTCAACGATCAAGAGGGCGATCGGTATCGGATTTCTGCCAGAAACCCGTAAAAATCATTAAAAAAAACTGCCATTAAAGACAACAAAAGCAGGTATTTCAAGAACCTACTGGACGAAACAGACATATCAATCCCTTGAATCGTTATGATAAAACTGAAAGATAATACCAACTCACGGACTCGGATAAGGAACATCGTTACTACTCTTTTTACGAAGTGGTCACCCGGTCACAGACCAATTCTTCCTTGGATATTGCCAAAGTCATATCGCCCCATTTGCATCTTGGACACTATAGCCAAAATCACTGATAAGGTCATCTTCTTACAACAGAATAACAGCCGGAAAGAGCGCAATATCAGATTACCGAATTTCGAAAAACTTGCTCTTCAGTAGATCCCACATCCCACTAAAGTAGTTGTTGATAGAGATGCTGCAGCCATTGAAGCGATTCAGAAAGATAGAGTACTGTGCCGTTGTCACCCTGGAAATCAAGAATGTTTTCAATTTCTCGGACTGGTGACCACCTACAGTGAGCGTCGAAACTGAGTCAACAGTAACACCGATGCTCTTTTAAGTTTTCTTTAGGGTGTTGAAACATGTCTAAAAAACTAACAATCCAAAAGTCTGATTTTTAGGGTGGTGTAGTCAGCGTTTTCGGTTGAGATCTCGAAGTTCTTCAGAATAGAGGCGTGGTCAAAGTCTTTCCTTGACCACTGTGAGGTGGCTTTAAGGCGAATGGCAGCACTCGCTGCACCGCTTATACTCATGCAAGCTGTGCGTTAGACCTTGCTTAGATAGTCGCGATTTTTGCCTTTCTCTAAGGCTGTCCACCAGAGAATTATCCCATAGGTGAGTATCGGTCTTATAACTGAAATATAGAGCCAGTGGGTTATTCGAGGTTGTAGACCCCATTTATTATCACTACCTTTTTTGCAAGAGAAGAGTGCTACTGTAGCTTTCTTTACTTTGATTTGACTCTATCGTATGTTTCGTTGGGCGTTTAATTTTATTGCCACTGTTACAGCCTGCGTTTTACGGTCCGCTAGACCAAGACCTGTTGGGTGGTTCTATATCTTTATATATTTGAAGGTGTCGTTGTAATGCTAAGTCTCCTCGTCTAGAGTTGTTGACACTACAACCACCGAAATCCATGGCAGAACTTAATGACTCCTGTGGGTCATAACCAACAATTTTGTGTCTTTTTTTGGATGCGCCCAGCACTTTTTGCCCTCCTACCTCATATCCACCAAAATTGTGGAAAAGGATGACTGATATTATTGATATGTGGTCTTTAGCGTTTATTTTACTCCTTGGCTTGGTGTCGGGTAACCGAAATGTTTTTTCTGTTTCCTCTGTCTGGTGGGTGACCTAAACTTTTAAGAAAGGGGTTACGATTCCCCAGTGATGACGATAGGCCCAATATGATGCCTAGTACACTGTGGCGAACTCACACCCTATTTCACCTAACCTAACCTAACCTAAGAAAGGGGTTCTCCTCGGACGTGTTCATATATATAAAAGTGTCCTTTGTGGCTTCTTATTTAGTGATGATCATTTCTACAGAGTTCGTCTCCACTCAAAGGCGGGTGGGAGTTGAAATAGGTCTTTTAAGTGATGTTATGCTAGATCGAGCCATTTGGACATACACGCAGCCAACTTATAATCGGCGACGAACGTCTTAAGCTTTTTTATTTGGATCACAACTTGTCGAGCACTCAGGCATCTACCACCCTTTGCCTATCATACGTAGCAATATTACCTGTCTATGTACCTATGACTTTCACTAAAATTCCAATAAATCTTCAACCATGCAAAGTTGAAAATTCCCACAATATGACATCCATAATAAATTATTTCCATAGTTCATCAAGGACCTCTCCCCTTCAAATGTGAACAAATTCACCTGCCATCTCACCATCCCAAATGATTTATCACAACCGCTAGCAATTACCCATAAAGCGCTTCACATCGTATACCCAAGGTAAGTATACAAAAGTATGCACCTACAACCATCACTCGAAATAAATAATCCAAAAGGATAAGCCATTAACCCACATGCCAACACCAGGTGTTACCTTATTCGCAATAAAACAATACTCCCAGCCGCGCTTCGACCGAAAGAAAATCTAATTAAACCGCCTGCAAGAACACCATCGACAAAAAAAAAACCACACATATTTATCACAGTATCCACGTATCTCAAAAGTCCACCGCAAGGAGAAATAATTTATTTTTATAACATCATGCCATGTGGTCTCGGTCGCTTTCGGCTCTAATAAAATTCCAAACAAAACACATTTTCACGCACCTAAAAGCGCTAAAATTATTATTGTGTCCCGAATCCATTTCAATTGTTTTTTGCGCGCGCAAAAAACCGCCTCGGTCCATCGTTTAAGACAAAATAATCCACCATTAGACGATTGTGTTCTGGTCGCTATCTTTCTCACGGCATTATTGTGTGTAAGCGCAAAAAACACCGCTTTGGTCATAGTAACGAAACGAACCAAACAACCACAAACCATCCACCCACCCTGACCGCCCGATAGGGAAGACGTAAACAAAGTCTCGTGCTAAAAGTTTTCTCCTCGACTACTTTACCTATACCTTGGGGGGAAACCTCTGTTGCTTTTATGTCTGTTGCTTCCCCCAGAGAGGTTTATTCTAATCCTGCGGATAGGGGTAGCAGAAAGCCAAAGTTGTATCCTGGAAAATGGAACTCCACTCATCCCTTGAATTATTTAGCAGGGGCAAAGTAACTGCAGTAACTTTTCACTTTTCTAAGTCCCCAGCTGTGGCGAGGTGGAGCGCATGCTTGTACTTTCATTACCCTGTTGCTGTTCCGCTAGATACCCCGTCTTCACCGTTCACCCCCTGAGGCGGAGAAGAGCTTTTTTTTCCAGGATTTTCACAATGTAGTACTACACCGACGGTGTTCAACCGACCAAAAGGTACGTTTACCTGGCTGGAAGTATTCAGTTGTTCACCAGCTGTCGATCGGTTCGGTATTGAGACGCTCTCGCGGTAACTATCTTAAGCGCCGGGTTTGTCTGTTCACTTCGGTTACTAGCATCCACCTACAACTGGGGATAGAGTTTTGAATTTTTTATGATTTTATTTTTTCATTTCCTGTTTGCCAATGACGAAAGATACTTAGATAGTCCAAAGATATTTGGGATGGGTGCAAATCTATAACCAGTGCAAGTGGTGTGTGAAGTATCTACCACCATTCAGTTTCAGTCTTAATTTTGATTCGGTGTGAGTAAGACGTGTATAATAACTACGCTGATCCAACGTGCATCCTTCAAAAGAATTCCCCGAGCAATGCCATTTAACGCGGATAAATAGGTCTCTTGTGGAATCTCATTCGTTTGGATACACATTGAGATACAAAGGAAACGTTGGCGCCAAGTGATGATTTTTATGCGAATTCTTCGCTCCATTGTGTACATCTATTAAAAAATAAGATTCGTTGTGTTCGGAGTGGATTTTTAAATAATTTTCACGCAAAGATACTTCGTTTCGTACGGTGTCGGTCGTAAGAAGTACGTGGGCTTTAAAACTCGTTCGAGTTCGAAAAACTGCAAGGGTTTCGGTTACTTACATTGATTTTGTTTTTAATCTTTGTTTTGTATTTCACTGTGCAAACAAAAATTGTGTGGGCCAAAGCGAGTCTTTTAAAAGAAAATCCACAAAGATAAAGCGTATCTGTTACTTGTAAAAATGTATCTACAGTGTCTCGCTATATGAGTGTGAAATCATTTAATTTGCATATGACGTGCAGTTTGTGTATACATTTGATCAGTGTGTTGAGGCTGATTATTTTATGAATTTAAAGAGCGTTAAATTGTTTCAATTATCGGCTGAACGGAAATAAAAAAAAATTAAAAAATAAAAATAAAACAAGAGATAAACCTACGTACGGATTACTGTTTTGGTGGAGCGTAATGGATTTTGCGGCTTAGATATTTTTGCGTTGTTGGTACATGGTGGAGAAATTTAAATACAAACGGATACAATTAATTTCCGCAGTGGGCAGTGGATGTGACTATTTGCGGTTTTTGTTGCGCTGGAACGGTGAGTTGGGTTTTTGTCTGTGCGGTTTTTATTGAGATAAATAATAATTTGTTGGCTTGTTTTGGGCTTTCTATTGGGAAACTGTGTATGTAGGTACCAGTGTAAAATTTTGTTCATTATTTTGAACTAAAATTTGCGAGCACTTAATAAAGATTTTATCATCTTTAATAAATATGCATAGGTTTGTCAATGTCTGTTGGATGAATGGGATTCATTAGTTTGACAGCCAAATTAAAGTTGCTTTCTAAATGCAATGGTTATCTGTGGGATCACTTTAGCCATCTGACCTGGAGACAAAAGATTACAATTTTAGAAATACATTACAAAAGACAGCAATCGGTAACCTACTTTACTGGTGCTGTAGTTATGCTTTAACTCGAGGATACTTTCAAAGGGTTTTTTAAGGTTCGTGCCTCACCAGATTAAAGCGTTAGGTATCTACAGATATAAAGAGGATCTAGTGGAGTGTCTTATTGGTCTCATAAAAACGACTTATGATGGCTTTGTGTTGTCGGACCAACATGTTCATATTTGTGAGCCGCCATGTCTGTGCGACAAACATTCGTTTTGTGTGCATCTTATTTTTGGAAGGAATGTAGGTGATCTGTAGTATGATTGGGGAAATTTCTTAGGACAGTTTAGATGTTTATAAAGCGTTTGAATTTTTTTTTATTTTTCCATGCATTGAAACTAGAGCCCTTCGCTTATTAGTCCAACACTTACCTACTTTAGTTTACCTCAAACTGACGAGCTAGATAGGAATGACAAAACTACACATGGCTTTATATAGCTCATCACTTTAAAAGACGTCATGTGCCGCCTTAAAAGCAATAAACAGATAATGTTATATGTCCAGACATCTTGGGTTTTCTCCAGGATCTACTGCAGTCTGAATATTTGGTCGGACTTACCGGGCCTAAAACTGCACTGGGACCAATCAGTTCGTTGAAAAATTACTTCAAGAGTTCACACAGTACGGCAGACAAGTTCTTGTATGCGATGTTAAGGAAACTGATGCCTCTATGGCGAAGTTTAGAGGATCTCTTTTTTGTGGACCGAAAAAACAATGCTGAAGTTCATATAAAGGGTCCGCCATCTAAGGTTTTTTTTTCAACTAGTGCTTATTTCGCTAATGGTAACACTTAGCTCATGTCTGATTTGACAGATAATTAGTTTTATCCTTCCGCTGAACGAATATGGTTGTGTATACGCTTGAACAACGCTGGAAAATATTGCGACATTATTTTGAAAATCATGGTAATGTTGCGAAAATTGCGTACGGAAGAAGAGGTCGTTATCTGGTTGAACGAATTTTTGTTCACAAAAATTGAAGAGGAGGATATTGGCAACATTTGGTTTCAACAGGACGGCCGGCGCTACGTGCCACACAGCCGAAGCTACATTCGATGTTTTGCGCCCTGTGTTTGAAGATCGCATTATCAGCCGCAGAGCTGATGTCGTTTAGCCACCGCGGAGCTGCGATTTGACACCGTTGGACTATTATTTGTGGGGTGCCGTAAAAGATAACTGTTATGCCGACATGCCAGAGACAATTGACGCTTTAAAGGACAATATTCGTGAAGCCATTGGTGAAATACAGCTGCACACAATCGATAATGTGCTAAAAAATTGGACCGATCGTGTAGGATACTGCATGGCCAGCTGAGGCAGCCATTTGAATGAAATTATTTTCCATTATTAACCGGAAGGATTGTACTTTCCAATAAAAAAAGAAATTTGAGAAAATATTCAGCAGTTTTTTTTTTATAGCATTTTCAAAAAAAAAAAGTTATTTGGCGGACCCTTTACTTTCATCAGGCATATACGTTCTTTAGACCAAATCTTAGAGATGAGTTTGAGTATGTGTAGAGACCCAATATTCAATAAACGATTGATCTACAGTTTTCTATCAATTGACTTGTATTTTCGGTATTATCATTTTATATAGTGCGACTTTATTTTCATTGTTTTACATTTTATATAGACAAGTGTTGGCATCGCACAGTGCCGATACTACAGTATGCACTCCGTCAAGTCGTCTTTAGCTGTCTTAAATAGTTCACCTGGTAGGACGTCTGATCCAGCAGGCTTGTTGGATTTGAGTTCAGATATTGCTATCCTCGCTTAATGTTGGTCGGGTGGACAGAAATCTTGGGTTTTATTGTCCAGATTAAATGGTTCTCTGTCTGACAGCGGAATTTCGGTCATCTGCGCTATTTAACAATTTGCAGAAGTAGTTTTTCCATATCCTCAAACCTCAGCACCGGCCGTGACTCTACTACATGGTTGTCTTGTTGATCACTATAATTCATTCATTCATTTTCAATGGTCCGCTTGCCCATTAAGTGGGTCGCGGGTGTAGGTTGCTCAAGTGGAACCTCCATAGCTCTCGATTCTCCGCGCTCCGCCATCGACTCTGAGTTATCAAGGGCAATCCCCATACGGGTAGAGAAGAGATTATAAACTTGATTAACATGACCAAACCGCCGCTCCGTCCGGAGAAGTAACTGCTCGGCATTGAGTTCTTTACGTATTCTGGTAATACGAATTTACAGTATATACTAATAAAATTTAGCTTTAAAACGTTATCCATGTTGAGAAAACGTTTTTATAATATGCGAATTTTGAGTTTTGTAAACTTGTTTTTTATTTCGTTTGTTTAAAATTTACTGAAACAAATTGTTCATTTTATATGACGTGTTTTAAGTACTGAAATACACTTTAAGTGCATGGCCATACACGTCTTCCAATGTCCAGCGAGGCAGGTAGATTTTGAGGAGAAAGGTAGATAGCATAGAAAATGATTCCGGCATGGCCTGGGAATGGCATAAAGGTTCTTTTTCGTACCATTGTGCTTTCGATATTTGCATTGATAGAGTAAGGATTGGATATTTGCATTGATAGAGTAAGGGCGTCAAAAACGGCCGTCGGCTTCGGCTTTACTATTAAATTTGTTTGTGTTTCCTATTTCAATATTCTTTTACCTGTCAAATTTTATTTCATTGCAATGACGTCTCGTTTTTGTTTGTAGCCAAGTCGTTAATGGAAATGAAAGTTATGGGAAGACGTGTATGGCTAAATAATTATTTTTGGATAATTTTTTGACACTTGAAAAGAGTAGTTCACCAAACTCTAATGTGAGATATGTCGAATTTCACACTTTTAATTGAAATGCATTGTTTAATTTCCTCTTTAACATTCTACCAAAAGAAAACGTCCAAAAATTAGCCTATAAGATAATTTATTATCCTGCTCCCGAAGGAGAATTCCATGTATTATGTTGCAAACGTCCCAATATTCGCAGTAAATTGGTTTCTGTTTGAACTTAGGAGCGTGTTCGTAATGTATGACAAAGTTTTATTCAAATTACCCATAGAAATCTATCCTTATTTATAGTCAGTAGAACAATTTTATTTTTCCAGTCAAAAAAGCGTTTTCCGGTTAAAAACATGTTTCGTTCCGGTCAGAAAACGGTTAGACCGGATTTCCAAATTTTCTCCGGACAGAATAAATAGATTTCGGTCAGATTTGACCGGAATCCGGTCAGAATGGCATCACTGCTCAGGACTTTATGCTGATGTGTCTAGTCGAGAACAGTCTTTGGTAGCATCGTGTCCGCACATCAGTCTGAGGTTGGTCTAGCTTTAAATGAAAAGAAATACAAAAAAAACACAAATTTACCAGACAATTGCGCGATTCGTGTTTTGAAATATAAGTCGCTTTACCATCAAGGTCACGGTAACACCCGAAAATAATGCACTGGCTGTATACAGCAGTAGTCAGCCCGATACTCATGTACGGAATCATCGTCTGGTGGCCAGCACTAGATAAAATAAGCATCGTTTAAGCTATCTCTCTCTCTCTACTTAATAGAGTCCAAAGAGTGGCATGTGTTTGTGTGACCTGTGCCCTGCGGACAACTCCAAACGCAGCACTGGAAACCATGCTTCACATTCAGCCCTTGGACATACACGGTAAAGAGATGGCGGCAAAATCGGCATTGTGTCTGAGAAAATCACTGCAATGGAAAAGCAGTGACACAGAGGGTGTGTAAATATTCGAAAAACTAATAATGTTAAAAAAGAAGTTACAGACTACGTAACCACGGTCCTGGACTTCAATATTAAATACAAAACCAATATCCCCGACCGACAGCAACGGGAAGAGAATACGGTACGAAAATACGCTAAAAGTATACACAAATGGGCCTAAGACGGAGGACGGAGTAGGAGCCGGGATTTTCTCAGTTCCATTCTGCCTAAACTAGACTACCAAATAACTGTAGTGCATTCCAAGCAGAAGTTATGGCTATTCGCGAAGCCGCTGAACGCTGAAGGTGAGATCGTTATCGAATTCAGACATCGTCATTTACACCGGCAGTCAAGCAGCTATTAAAGCTGCCCTGGTCATAGAGATATACCAGGTAACCGTAAAGCAGACTAACTAGCAAGGAACGGCACGAAAATGAAACTCTTTACTGGCACAGTAGAGCCCCATGTGCCAATTGAAACGGTCACTGTGTACTACGAAGACATACAGCAAGGCTTGGAGTTATCGCTAATGACTTCTGCCGCAGTTGCATAGACGAGCAGAAGGAGAAAACTCCGTTCTACCTACTGTGTAACTGCCCGGCGCTATCCTCGATTAGAAAGCAAACTCTAGGAGAGAACTTCTTGAGGGCGCTTGCTGAAATTGCCGAAACGGATATCAGCATAATACGAAAATTTCTCCAAAATTCGAAATGGTTCCAAGAGTAGCGGAAATAACCGACTCTGTTTTGTGGTATCACAATGTTCCATCTAATCTTATATGGTCTAAGTGAATTACTCCGTACTAATAGATAATTACCACCTAACCTAACCTAACCTCACCTACCATCAAGGTCGTTAAAGAACTCACCGAGACTTTCGATGTAAAAAAATGGTTTAGACAATGTGATGCGCTGTCATGTGAATTCTTCAACATCGTTCTTGAAAGAATAGTCCAAAACTCAAATGCCAACACTAGAGGCACTATCTTTTAAAAGTCCGTCCATCTTCTCGACTACGCCGACAACATCGGCATAATCGGCACAACTCAACGGTATGTCACTGGCGCGTTCGTGAGTATTGAGACGGAGGCGGCAAAGATGGGTTTGACGGCCAATGAGGGCAGGACAAAGTATCTGCTGTCATCAACACCCAACATCGACGTCTCGGACAGAATGTCACTATAGACAGATAAAACTTTGAGGTGGTTAAGGAATTTGTCTACATAGGGTCCGCTATGAACTCAGGCAATGACACCAGCGCTGAAATTAAACGAAGAATAACTCTTGCCAACGCGGAAGTGGCAAGCATGGTGTCAATAATGGCAGTACCACGGAATGATATTACCATATTTATTGACAGCCAGGCGGCTATCAAGGCAATCTCCAATAATGAGATAAAATCCAAACTAGTTCGCCGCTGTCGCGAAGAGCTCAAGGTACTTGGCTCGCAGCATAGTACGAATCTCTGCTGGGTTCCTGGACACAGGGACATAACCGACAATGAGAGGGCTGATGAACTGACAAGAACAGGTTCTGCAATGGACCTAGACCAGGCACTTCAGTCGATCAAACCACCAGTCTGCAGTCTCAGAGAACGAGCGGAATACAAGATCCGAATGAAAGCCAACATCAGGTGGAAAACACTAACCACCTGTGACATATCACGGAAGAATACGATAGAGTATCGCTGTCAAAGATTGTTGGCGCCCTCACTGGTCACAACCTGCTAAGAAGCCACACAATGAAACTAAATCTAAATCTGAAACTAGAGGCTGCGGTGATGAAGAGGCCCACGAGGACACCCCTCACTTTCTCTGTCACTACCCGAGTCTCTGTCACACTTGGAACACTTGGAGGTTACTGCTTCCACGATATCCAAGAACTCTTTAACGTCTCAATATCCAATCTTTACAGGTTTCTAAGGGCAGCGAGATGGTTGGACAAAGTCGAGTAACCACGGGAAGGATGAAATAAAGCCAATACAATACGGCTAACCCCTTGGAAGGGTACTCAGCTTCACCAATCCGTTAACCTAACCTAACCTAACTCTTGCCAATCGCTGTTTCTTTGGGCTAAGAAAGCAACTGAGTATCAAAGTTCTCTCTCGAACAACTAAAGTGACCCTTTATAAGACCCTAATACTCCCAGTCCTTCTCTATGGATAGAGGTATGGACTCTATCAAAAGCGGATGAAGTTCCCTTTGGTTGTTTTGAGAGGAAAATTCTTCGAGTAATCTTCGGTCCCGTCTGCCCAGACAGTGAATGGAGGAGGAGATAAAACGACGAACTGTACGGGCTCTACAGCGACATCGACCTTCTCAGAAGAGTGAAGGTCCAACGACCGAGGTGGCTGGGTCATGTAGAGCGAATGGACGCGAATGCTCCGACCTGAAAGATCTTCGAATCCACACTCGACGGACGGCGTAGTAGAAAAAGACCGCGACTCAGGTGGCGCACGCAAGTGGAAGGTGACCTTAACCAACTTAGCGTGTGTGACTGGAGACAGCTGGCCAACGATCGTGCTGGCAGGAGACGCTTGTTGGTTGATACCCAGGTCCTCCCCGGACTGTAGCGCCACCTTAAGTAAGTAAGCAAGTAACCAAAGTACATTTTGGCTAAAAACGGTTCCAAGAAACGTGACAATAACCGTCATGAGCTAAAACTATCTCACAGTCTTAAGAAACATTCAAAAAAAAAGTTTCATTGAAAAAATTTCTTTATTTTAAATATTTTTTTTTGAACAGTGAAATTAATTAAAGCAGCCGCAACCTTTATCTTGTAAGATTAAATGTAACTTTCTCTACTTCCAACTGATAAAAGTAGCATAAAAAGGATATCAAGTGGACATCGCTATGAGAGATTCTTAGGAAATAATAATTCTCATAATTCTTTCAAACAATTCGTTGCATTTATAACTGGAAAATATAACTCGCAAATGGATGGCCATCAGAAAATAACTTTCAATAGTTTACCGAAATTACTGCCAATTGGACAGGCCATCTGTAGTATCTTGAAATACTGTATAAATTGTCAGAATTTTAGTGTATGCTCACACTGTATAAAATGTCAGATTTAATAAAATAAAACTCATTTTATACGAGACTACAGAACCAGACAGATGTCATTTATTAAGGATACTACACCATCGACAAAAAGTCTACAATTGTTGTCACCATTAATAAATAAATGTACGTAAATGACAACCCTTACAATTGGCAAGTAAATACAGATCTAATTAACTGCTTTTAATTGCTTTAAATTGGCTTACAATGAACTCAGAGAAGAACTTCTGACATTGACTTGAGACAAAACTTTTCCCAACTTTGCTTGTGCAGATCTTTACTTTACTCAGGCTTTATTTGGTATTCACTCAGCAAAGTCCTGACAAATTGCAACCTTCCCATCTCTATTTCTTTTCTATGGTCAACTTTTGCTAAACTTTCCACAAAACTGAGCCAAAACGAAATAAGAAAAAAAAACATCACAAAACTAATTTCGTCTCTTGCAATAATCCAGTTTAATCCATTTTCAACTTCAGCCAACGAATATCCTTTTCGTCGGTGCCATGTGCCTGGTCCAGTTTTGACTTGCAAATTTCTTCGATAAAACTTCCCCTCGACCAAAAGAGCACAAGAAAAAAACGAAAGATCCAGTCCTCCTTCGTAGTATGAATTCGCAAACAAATTTACTCGACGAAAATTTGTCCAGAAGACACTTCTGCCCGTTTGGCATTTCCTTAATGATTGATCTGTTAAACTATTTACATTTTCCCCAATTGCTTTCGATTTTCCAATCAATTGTGTGGAATTTTAATTTCACGCAAAAAAATGTGTACACACAAATCGAGGGCGTATACGTAACATTTTGCAGTTCAATGAAAATTCAACTAAAAATAGCCTGTTTCTTCAGCTTCTTTATAGTTAGGCCTTGGAGTTTAATCATACTTAAACAAAAGTATCTATAGGATACAATTTCATTAAAACAAGCTATTCACCTCATTATACACCATCGAGCGAGCAGCAGGAATATTCTCCGGTATTGATTTTCTCACATAAAACATCTGCGAAATAATTCACAACAGTCCGCGTATCTACGATATATAGCTAGCGTATAAATCACTAAGTGAGAATAGCCAGATACATTCCGCTGCGAGACATTATCAGCCAACAGCCATGATAATGAAAGTAAAGGCGCAAATGTGCTCTGCCGCTGTTAGGACTGATTTTATGTGCTTCATGAGTGGGTATTCATTACTCGATTGTCGGGTGCAAATGTGGGTCAAATAATGGGGAGTACCTATCTAGAACTCAAATGGACATCCATTTTGTACTTTCATATAACATGCGGAAGGAAATAACTCTGAGATATTTGTTGGCAGATTTTAGTTTGATAGAGTTTTTGGGAAAGAATTTAATGAAGTTTGGAATGCGGCGGCATTCTGTAATGAGTTTTGAAATTATTTGCCTTCTTTAAGAGGCGTTTATCTAAATTCCAAGAGCTCCTGCCGATTTTTGTAATGGCACGTGTTTTCGTTTCACTGACACAATTGAAATTAAATAAAAGAAAAACCAGGGAAATTCGATTAGAAGTAAGTTTAGAAATCATTCCGACTTCTGACATTTACATAAACAAATATGAATGTTCAACGTTGTCAGGAACCATTAAGAGAATTTTCAAACCCCAAATATTTATGAAGTCAAGCATCCACTTTCTTTCATTTGTGTAAGTAATCGCTGTGCATAACAAGGTATTTGTGTATTCATAAGGCGGACCTTGGCCCAATGG
The DNA here is from genome assembly GCA_949372485.1 of Cheilosia soror. Lineage (NCBI taxonomy): Eukaryota > Metazoa > Arthropoda > Insecta > Diptera > Syrphidae > Cheilosia > Cheilosia soror. The sequence goes on along the minus strand of OX443564.1, from coordinate 35,173,391 downwards.
GAAATAACATAATTTGCGTTTTGGGCAAAGAGACTTGAAGAATGCCAGTCGACACAATTTATGTTTGCTCATTCCTTTGTTTATACTGTCGAAAAAAGAACTACGTGGCATTCAAAGAAAAAATAAAGTGCACGACTGGATCGCACGAAACTCTCTCGTTTGGTTGTTTTCTTTTTTAAGTTTTTATGTACGTAGATATTACATTTCATTACGAATATAATAAAACGTATACACAAAATATAATGTACTTTCACTTCGAGTGAATGTTATTGTATTCAGTGAAATAAATTGCTGATGATAAGATTGGGTGCTTTTGATTGGAAATAAGGTTCGAGATATTATCCTGATAGATAGATATTACTCATTTTCTCTGTATAAATGTCAAGCTATTGCCGTGGACAGAAAGAAACCCTTGGAATTTACTGCTTTGACAGTTTAGAAAATGGTTTCTCAAACAAAATTTAAAACATTTTTCGGTTCTGTAGGGAAATTAAATAGTTACTTACTTTTACTTATCGGGCTTCTGAACTGTGAAGAATCTCTGCCTGAGATACTGCAGCCTTCCATTCTCCGCGATCACGGGAATGCTGCTTTTAGTTGTCCGGAGTTTCCCTACAGAACCTGAAAATTGCTTCAATTTTGTTTGCGAGGCCAACCTCATCCAAATTGTCGAAGAAGTACCTTCCATGGTATTTCCTATCCCTGTACCGAGCAATAGCTTAACATTCACAGAGGAGATGAGTTATATCCTCTGTGATCTGTAAGTCTTCGCAATACTTGCATATCTCTGTATCCGTTAGACCTAATCTTATAGCGTGCTTCATTAGAAGACTATGCCCGGAGAGTATTCCTATTGCCATTCTTAGGCTGGATCTGCTGAGCTTTAATAATTCTACAGATTTTTTCGGATCTAGCTTAGGCCACAGAGCCTTTGAGACCCTGTGCCCTACTATATTCAACCATCTCTGATCTGATCTATTTTTGATATCTTCGAAAATAATTGTCTTGGCCACGGCTATTGGTGGTCTTATGCCCTCAATTGTTTCATTAGGTGGAAGCTCAGCTCCGGTTTTCGCCAGAACATCAGCCCGTTCGTTACCCTCAATATCGCAGTGTCCGGGTACACAAACAACACAATCTGACCTGGTTCTGCGCGCATATCAATGTAGATAGCGATATTCTTGTTGGATATTGATCCCATATCGAGTAGATCCGCAGCTTTGAACACGGCAAGAACCTCTGCCTGGAATACACTGCATGTATCTGGAAGTCTTAATGACACGTGTAGGTCGTCTATATCCTTAGAGTAAATACCTGATCCTGTACCCTCCTTAGTTTTGGAGCCATCTGTATAAATCGAGATTTCATTATCATACGAAACATCATTCTTTTGCCAGTCCTCCCTGTATGTGGGTATTGTACTTCGTACGGTGTGTCGAAGTCAATTTCCCCAAAACTTTCATCCGTTTCCCTTCTAGTCTAAGAGCCCGAAGTAATTTTTCGGTCTAAGAGGTAACCGAAAGATATTGCATTACTGTGTAGCCTTAGTAGAGGGTATACAGAAAAAAAAAGTCTGGCAGAAAAACGTGGCAGTCGAAGCGAGTGACAGCGCGTTGAATATGCATAATTTACCACAATCTATTATAATATTAAAAGCCGACCCGATTTCGCTTCAGAGTCATTTACCCTACTTAAAGTATACCAAATCTATTTTTCTTTTTACCAAATTGAAGCTTACCACTCATAGATGTGTTAAGAAGAATAATTATTTGGAAAAAGTATTTGCAAAATAGGTAAATTAGTGTTTTTAAATTAAATTGGTTACAACAACAACATTCTTCGCTGCGCATACAAAGAAAATTAATATTTCCCCTTCGCTCAATCGAAGTTCTGTCTCTGTGTGAAGCAGATATTAAAAAAGAGAATCATACACAGAGAACGTTTCTATTATGTATAACTCCGTCTCTTCTTATGAGTCATCATAACTCATGACTTTGCCTTCAGCTGGATTGGATACCAGTATACCACAGCACACATAATTATATAGATATACTTTTTGCGATCGTGCGACAGGACAAAAAAAACCAAACGATCATATGAGTACCTCATTCGAAAAGGGTTGATTTGTTTTCTCAGTGAGTGCTATGGACAATGGTCAGCAGCTGTATGTACATTACATATTATGATTTATGATCGCCCATAGCATGGGGTTGGGGTATATTGATAATCTTCATAAGAGAAAAGACATACAGCTACCAGGGAAGGTTGGGTTGGGCCGTTGGGGTAGTTATTTTTTTGGATTTCATAGGAAGAGGGAAACAAAGGAAAGGAGATGCACTTCATTATAGAGTGCTTATGTATGTAGTTGAGGCACATACTAATTTTTTGCATGTTGCGTTTCTCTGTGTTTATGTATGGTGGGCGAATTTCAAATATCGGGCGAGCCTAGTGGTAATAATAAGTATAACCATTTGATTATAGCCCTAAGCAACAGAGTAGATGAGCTTAAACATGAAAATATAAGTGAAAGACGTTTTGCGCGCAGCCAAGTCCTTGCCAGAGGCGACCAAAATAGCGGATTAAACCCATTTTGTAATATTTGACATAACCGAATGTCATTTTGCATATATGTACATAGAACATGCCCTCTTGAACATGAAAACATGAGTCCAAGACGTTTTGCACGGAGCGAAGTCACGGATGCCATGTTTACTCCGAGGTAGGTGAACTAACTAACTACCTCGAAATTGTTGCTATCAAAAGTGACGTTTTGTCCTAGGTGGGTGATATATGCTTGTTTGTTTGTTCATAGCATGTACTTCGTCTTGTCCTCATTTACTTCAAGGCCAACGGATTTCGCCTGTTCTTTAATCGCCGTGGACGATTCTATCACAGCACGCTGGGATCGACCGATGATGTCAATATCGTCCGCATACCCCAGCTTCTGAACGGACCTGTTGAAGATATTGCCTTCCGTGTTGACACCTGCCCTGCGCGTCTCCTTGCCGAAATCCAGTGCAAGTTTGAAATAGATCGGAGGAGCTGCTTCCAAACTGCACGTTGCAGCGTCACGCGACACAGCTGAATCAGTTTTGCCGGGATTTCGAGTTCGGACATCGCTATATAGAGCTCCTGACAATGTATGATATAGTAATATGCTGCTTTAAAGTCGATGAATAGGTGGTGAGTTTCGACTTCGTTGGTCTTTTCCAGGATTTGTCTCACTATGAAAATGCGTTCTAAAGTCGATCTGCCGGCCGGGCCGAAAGTCACACTGGTACGTGCCGATTAGTGAGTTGCAGAACGGTTAAAGACGTTCTCACAGTACGTTGGAAAGGATCTTATATGCGACATTAAGCAGGGATATGCCTCGATAGTTCTTGCAAGACATAGGATCGCCTTTTTTGTAGATGGTGCATATGGAGTCGTCGGGCATGTTTTCTTTCACCCATACTTGGTTGATGATTCGGTGCATGCTCACTACCAACTAATCACCACCGTATTTAAAGAGCTCCACTGGTAAACCAACAGAGCCTGCCGCGTTGTTGTTCTTAACCTTTTTTATAGCTAGGTCAACTTCTTCTATAGCTATACTAGGTGGTGGGACTAGTTCTTCATTGACTGGACGTGGGTTCTCTTCTTGCTCTATCACTTTCTCTACTATTCTCCTGGAATAATACGCCCAAACCAAGGAAAAAGCCGGACAAATACGGCTTACGATATCCTCCGGAAATAAGAGAATTGGTCAACCAAAAAAGGAAAGCGCGTAAAAAATGGCAACAGAATCGTTCTCCGCAACATAAAGCACATTTTAACTTTTTGTGCAACTTGTTGAAGGCAACTATTAAGGATTTCAAGAATCGTGCGATAGGCTCTTACCTCGAAAGCTTAACTGCGAAAAAAGATTCCAATTATTCACTTTGGAAAGCTGTAAAAGGCACCAAAAAGCCTAAAATCCCCGCGCCGCCAATTAAAATAAATCAAAATGAATGGGCAAGGGAAGATAAAGATAAAGCGGATGTTTTTGCAGCCCATCTGAAAGAAACGTTTAAACCGTACGTTGGGCAAGTGCTTAACGATAACAACGATGGGACTGAACTAATATCTGACGATTCAACACTCACAAGTGCAACGCTAAGAGAACTAAAAGATGAGATCGAGGATCTTAAACCTAAGAAAGCCCCGGGCTATGATTTGATCACGGGAGAAGTCCTAAAAGCTCTTCCTAGAAAAGCACTAATCAAGCTTCTCCATATTCTAAATGCTGCGCTCAGATTAAGACACGTGCCGAGCCAATGGAAAGTTGCGGAAGTCATAATGGTTCTAAAACCAGGAAAACCGCCAAATGAGATAAAATCATACAGACCAATTTCGCTTCTTCCAATCATATCCAAAGTTTTCGAGAGGATACTACTAAGGCGTCTACAACCAGTTCTAGAAGTCAATAATCTTATCCCTGACCATCAGTTTGGGTTTAGAAGTAAGCATTCGACGATTGACCAGGTTCATAGAATTACTGACGTAATCGAAAAAGCACTAGAAGAACGAAAAATATGTTCCAGCATATTCCTTGATGTCTCACAAGCCTTTGATAAGGTGTGGCACGAAGGCTTAAAACTAAAATTACGACAAGTTCTTCCCGTACGTCTATACGATATTCTCGTATCATATCTCGGCAATAGACTTTTCCGTGTAAGACATGGAAGTGAATATTCGGATCTAAAAGAAATATCGGCTGGTGTACCGCAAGGAAGCGTTCTTGGGCCGCTTCTCTACCTGTTATATACTCGTGATATACCAAAGGAAGATGACACTATTCTTGCTACGTTTGCCGACGACACAGCTATTCTAGCAGTAGGTAAAACAGTTGAAGAAACGACTGCAAAACTGCAAACCGCGTTAAATAAAGTAAATGAATGGACGAGGGTCTGGCGAATGGCCCTCAATGAAAATAAATCTGTTCACGTGAACTTCACATATAAAAAAACGAATGACTTGCCAATTTTTCTAAACTCGGCCAGAATACCTTTTGCGAACGAAGCCAAATACCTGGGAATGACACTCGACGCAAAGCTGAAATGGAATTCACACGTGAAAATGAAACGCAAAGAGCTTGAACTCAAATATAGAGAAATGTACTGGTTACTTGGAAAACATTCCCAGCTCAGTACCGAGAACAAACTGCTTTTATACAAGCAAGTGCTAAAGCCGGTGTGGACCTACGGTATACAACTTTGGGGTTGCACCAAGAAAACAAATGCCAATATTATACAATCTTTTCAAAATAAAGTGCTTCGAGAAATTGTAAAAGCACCGTGGTATATTAGAAACGACGATATCCACAGGGATCTCGGAACACCTACAATCGAAGCTGAAACGAGAAGCTTTGCGCGAAAGCATAGAAACCGACTAATCGGACACACCAACAATACAGTCCTACAAATTTTGGATGATAGCAATTTATTGCGCCGACTACAAAGAACAAAACCTTTTGACTTGGCGATATAGGGATTAACCGCGTCTAAATTGCGGAACATGCAGGATCTTTCATTGGAGAGTAACCTGCCAAAAGTTTTCATTTCGTGATAGAAAAATTGCTTGATAAGTTATATCTTAGTTGCAGTATCTACAATTTATATCGAAGGGTGGTGTTTTTAGTCAGTAAGAATCTGACACTACTATGAGCACGCGTTGTTCTCATAGTGTCTATGCAAGATTTTCACCTACCCTCGGAAAAAAAAAAAAAAAAAAAAACTTTCTCTACATGATGGCCATTAAGCAGATGCTGAAAATGCGGTTTAAATACATCTACTACATTTCCAGCGCTTCGGTGACTCGTTTTCCTTCGCTACGATGATGCATTTAGTGGTGTAGTTCGAAATACCTCTCAGTCCTACCAAAGTGACTGTGTCTACGAGACGAGTTGTTGTTGTTAATGTTATTCTCTTAAACAATAGTTCATAGACACTCTTTATATTAAATTGTTTGGCATCACTCAGCCGCAAAAATCCTTTTAGTCTGACGTGAATTAACGCACAAGTGCCGCCTTTGACTCATTAAACTTTCAATTGACACCAACAATTCCGTGTATTATAATGTAAAGTGGAGCTCTCTTGACATGGGGCTACATTTGACTTTGCCAGTTTAAATGTGATTACGGCCTAAGAGAAAAAAGAATTCAAATGCTGAAAAAAGCGTAGTTTTATTTAAAGAAATGTCATGAACTTGACAGTCATACTCCTGCGCCCTTAGTAAAACGTGCTTTTGTGCGTTCGAGATTCTAGTCATAATTTTGGAACTCTCACGCCTGAAGATATACGGCGCATATTGCGACTTTATACAAATCAAAACCTTTAGAAGTGAAGCTTTGCGAATTCTGACAAACTTAACATAAAAAGGGGAGAGTAGAAAAATAAAAAAAAGTAGAAGGCGCTAAACTGACATTTAAGCGTGCATTTGAAGGTGGAATAAAACAGAAAAGCAAGGTTTATAAAACGATGCGCCGATTTACATAGATTAGATTTATCGGATTAAGCGATCAGAGCATTTGGCACGAGTACGATAACTTAAGGCGCAAAACAAGGGCAGCGAGAGAAGAGTATCGAGCCAGGAGAAGGGAGGAAAAGAAGATCCTGCGTAGAAAGAAGAGGGCTTACGCAGCTTCCCAGCTCAAGGAGATCGAAGAGTCGCGCGATCGTAATAACATCCGGAGGTTTTATAAAAAAGCTAAGCAACTGGCTGCTGGCTACAAAACCGGAACGCAGGCTCTTCGAGATACCGAAGGAAACCTAGTCACCGAAGCGCAGGGAATAGTAGATGTATTTAAGCAGCATTTCCAGCAGCTGCTTAATGGGCATCATGTAGAGAGAGTGATAGGGCAAGAAGAGAACCCACGTCCAGTCAATGAGGAACTAGTCCCACCACCAAGTATAGAAGAAGTTGGCTTAGCTATAAAAAAGCTTAAGAACAACAAGGCCGCAGGCTCTGATGGTCTACCAGCGGAGCTCTTTAAATAAGGTGGTGATGTTTTGGTAGGGACCATGCACCGAATCATCAACCAAGTATGGGTGGAAGAAAACATGCCCGATGACTGGACTATCAGCTCCATATGCCCCATCTTCAAAAAAGGCGATCCTATGTCTTGCAAGAACTATCGAGGCATATCCCTGCTAAATGTCGCATACAAGATCCTATCCAACGTACTGTGTGAACGTCTAAAACCGTTCTGCAACACACTAATCGGTATGTACCAGTGTGGCTTCCGGCCCGGCAGATCGACTATAGACCAAATTTTTACACTGAGGCAAATCTTGGAAAAGACCAACGAATTTCAAGTCGAAACTCACCACCTATTCATCGACTTCAAAGCCGCGTATGATACCATACATCGTCAGGAGCTCTATATGGCGATGGCCGAATTCGGAATCCCGGCAAAACTGATTCAGCTGTGTCGCGCGACGCTGGAAAACACACGCTGCAACGTGCAGTTTGGAAGCAGCTCTTCCGAACTATTTCAAACATGCACCGGATTTCGGCAAGGAGACGCTCTATCATGCGACTTCTTCAATCTCGTACTGGAGCAGATAGTGCGCAGGGCAGGTGTCAACACGGAAGGCACTATCTTCAACAGGTCCGTCCAGCTGCTTGGCTATACGGACGATATTGACATCATCGGTCGCTCCCAGCGTGCCGTGATAGAAGCGTTCACGGCGATTGAAGAACAGGCGAAATCCGTTGGACTTGTAGTAAATGAGGACAAGACTAAGTACATGCTATCAACAAACAAACAAGCATCTGTCCACCACCTAGGACAAAACGTCACTATTGATAGCAATAATTTCGAGGTAGTTAAGGAGTTCACCTACCTCGGAGTAAAGGTAAACTCCACGAATGACACCCTAGTGGAGATCCGACGAAGAATTACCCTAGGAAATCGTTGCTACTTCGGTTTGGCAAAACAACTGGGTTCAAAACTCCTAACTCGAAGGACGAAATGTGTGCTCTACAAAACCCTTATCCTGCCAGTTCTGCTTTATGGCGCCGAGTGCTGGACGATAAGCAAGAAGGGAGAGCTGATACTGGGCTCCTTCGAAAGAAAAATACTTCGGCGGATTTTTGGTCCTGTGTGCGAGGAGGGCGAATGGAGGAGAAGATACAACCGCGAACTCTATGAGCTGTACCAAGATGTGGATGTAGTCCAAAAAGCCAAAACACGTCGACTACATTGGCTCGGCCACATCGAGCGAATGGACAATATTGCTCCAGCCAAGAGGATCTTCGAATCCCAGCCCCCAGGTTCGAGAAGACAAGGAAGACCGAACCTCCGTTTCAAAGACCAAGCCATCGCGGATGCCAGAGCGCTTGGTCTGGACAATTGGAAGCAGCGTGCCCGGGATCGTAGAGGATGGAAGGCTGCAGTGTCTCAGGCAGAGACTCTTCACGGGTCGGGAGCCCGATAAGTAAGTAAGTAACGATAACTTAAGTAAAAAAATGCTTGTATTTAACCCCTCTACAAAATACCGTTATCAATTTTCAGCGCTTAAGTTATCGTACTTTCCCCAAGCATTTTTTATGCTGAATCACGAAACTATAAAGGGTTCAATTATAATACAAGCGACGCGACGCGACGCGACGGTTAAATTAGCTGAGGCATCGGTTCACCCAGAACTGTAGAGCCGCCTAAGTAAGTAAGACGGTTGAATTAAAACGATCGAAAGACATCGTTTCGCTTTCGATAATAGCAGTCTCTGTTTATTGCCACAGATATGAGAGAGACAGCATGCGTGAAAACGATCTCGTTCAATCGTTTTTATTTTATGTGACCTGACCCCTGTATTGTCAAATGCTCCTTCCATATCGAGGAAACAACCGACCGCTACCTCTTTGTCTCTGAGAGATTTTTCAATTCTAGAGGTAAGGTTTTGCAAGGCGTATGTGGTCGCTTTCCCAAGTTGGTAGGCATATTGATATTTGTGAAGGGGGTTTCTTTAAAGTGCCCCCCTTCTCTGATATGTCTATCCAGGATTTTTTCCATGATTTTGTGGAAAAAAGAAGTGAGATGATTGGTCTACCCGCAGCCTTTAAAATCTCGGCCGATAAACCGTCCGGCCCAGCAGCTTTGTTGGATAGCTTAGGTATCGCTATCCTTACCTCATTTTGATCAGGTGGACGGAAGTCTTGGTTCATTTTGCCTGACAGCGGAATTTTTATCATCTTCGCCATTTAGCAGTCTGCAGAAATGGTTTTTCCATGTCCTGATTAAATTACTTAGCCTAATAAAAGGCAGAGCACTCGTCAAATATATCATCCATAAAGTCGAATGTGTTTTTCGGCAAAATTACTTTTATCGGAAAAGTTTAAAAAAAGGGTTGAAGGAATTTTTTGAATACGATAACTTTTACTACGTTTGAACTCAAACATTCGAAGTATTAAAAACAATAAGAAATGTTTAAATTTATCAAAAATGTTCAGAAATATAGGTCTTTGAAAATTATGTGTTTATTTGATTTTTGTGAAAGGCTGATGTATGTGCGTTACATCCAGTATTATCCCCAAAGGTAAAGGTGCCGATAACCACTTGAATTCGAATACAAATTCTTATTTGAGTTTAGAGACTGTGAAAAGTACGTAGAACCAGTAACCACATAACTTAAACTAGCTCGATTGAATAGGTGTTGGGCGCCATTAACTTTTTATAAAACAATAAATACAAGCATGTGTTTGTCTAGCGAGATAAAGATTTAAAATATCAAAGACTTTGAATAAATTCCCTCTATATCCTTAAAAAATAAAAACAAATACAGAATACCAAAGACAAAAATGTTGGTGGGTTTACCTGCATTACTTATGTTTGCCAGTCGAATCGCAAAAATATACAAAAATGTAACACTCAGCAAACTTTGTCATTTTCTTTCATAAATTTCCATCTCATTACGTCTGCCCTAGACTAATCCGGCTGCCTTTAACCCGTGGGTAAAATACACAAAAGATACAAAAAAAAAATCAATATCTCCGGGATATATTCGGGTGCGCCGTTCCCTTTCTTCTTGATTTTCACACCAAAATAAATCCGTCAGATTCGCTTTTATCGCATGGAATCACTAAATCTGATTTTTTTTTTCTTTGCAAATCAAACCTCTGTCAGTGCAAACAGCAACACAAAGTGGATCCAAGACAGTGAGTGAATGGAATTTCAAAGGATGACACAATTTTGTGCTCAAGCTCTAAATTCAACATTAAATAATCTACCTGCTTAGGGAAATTTATTTCCATTCATAGTCATAAGAGAAGCCAACTCTAAAGATACACATGCAATATATCTCAGATGGTGGGTGGGAGTTAACCAAGGCTTCCGCTCCAACGATACAGATGTAAATGAGCTTTGGGAATAGTATGGTACCAACATAGAATCTCCTATATAAACAAGGAGGATAACACAAGAAATACAGTATACAGGTGTGGCAGCTTCAACTAACCCAGTTTAGTCTGGCGGAAAAGTTTCATTCTCCTTTTCTGCACTTTGTGTTCGCCTGTCGAGCGCCAACAAGTTAAACAGCTGCTTTAATGTTGGCTGTCCTTTGTACGTATAGCACTCAACTCGTCGAGAACCTTTGTAGGTTTTTTTCTTTCACTAAATTAATTGGATAATTTATTCGTCCCTTTTCGGTTGTCTGTGTGCTTTGCGTAGCCTCAATATAGCACTGACCTGACCAGTTGTTCGAGGAGGAATGCAATAAATTTCTTCTTTGAAATTTGCCTCTTCGGTATAATTAAGAAGCTGAAGATCTTTTCGTGTAGCCAGGAATTGTTTTCATTAAAACGTCTTCTTCGTGAGGAACTTTAACGTTAAATGTTATCCTTCTTGTTGAAGAAAGAAAATCATCCAACGATTATCCCCGGACTGTCGTTGGGCGCCATTTTTGTATTCTAATGTGGTTTTCATCTTTCTGTGAATGGAATATTTTATGTGTGCGAGAAGGTATTCACCGGCTAAACCAATAGTAGCAATCATTGGCAATTTTCTTACGAAATCAAGTTGTTCCAATAATGGAATGATAAATAATAAATTCGAATGTGGAAACGTCATTTCGTTATCCCTAAAATAATGGACACAGAACCATTACTTTCGATTTATCTGTCTGCAACTGTGGAGTCTACAAAATGGAGTTTCAATCGATTGAAATGTGATACAACGAGGGAACACCCAATTTTTTTTTGGTGTATCTTTCAGTGAATATAGGGTATTGCTGTTTGAACAGCGATTAGTGTTGACATGACATTAAGTCATGATGATAAATGAAATCAAGATTGGTGCTGGTGACAGGGTGCTGCTGAGTTGCAGTTTTGCACGTTCGGTGAGTTGAAGTAGGTAAGAAACAGTGTAAAAGGTTCATAATATTTTACAAAGTGATTGATTTGATTTTAGGTCGTCTAAACAATAGGTACCTACACGATACACCTATTAGAGTACTGTACATTAATATTTATTTGTGACAAGAGCATATTAGGTTGATTGGTAGACATGAGTCATACGGGACAGATTTAGGCTAAAAGTTTTGAGTTTTTGGCACGTTAGTGAACGTCTTAAATCCGCATCCAGGCTAAACTCGCCAATATTAGCCTGATATGTCCCCCTGGGGACATATTTCCGGAGACTACAACTTAGAACAATAAAAGTGCAGAACTAGAAGGTATATCTGCAAGCATCTCGGAGCGCTGTTGAAGCAGTATAGTTTCGCTTTTCCCGAGAGAAGTATATATAGAGGAAAAATGTAATTCTACCAAGGTTTTATCTTACTAATAGGGCTCCCGACCCATAAAGAGTCTGTGCCTGAGACACTGCAGCCTTCCATCCTCTACGATCCTGGGCACGCTGCTTCTAGTTGTCGAGACCAAGCTCTAGTGTATCTGTCGACCCGTGAAGAGTCTCTGCCTCAGACACTGCAGCCTTACATCCTCTACGATCCAGGGCACGCTGCTTAAGGTTGTCCAGATCATCAAGCGCTCTGGCATCCACGATGGTTTTAAAGATCTACTTAGCTGGAGTATTATTGTCCATTCGGTCGATGTGCCCGGGCCAATGCCGATGTGTTTTCGCTCTTTGGACTACATCCACATCTTGGTACAGCTCATAGAGTTCGCTGTTGTATATGTCACAAAAGACAGCTATAACTTCGAGTTAGTATAAGGGACTACCCTTCTGGGCGCAGTAGCGCAGTGGTTAGTGTGCTGGACTACTGTGCGAGGGATCCCAGGTTCGATCCCCGGAAAAACACAAATTACATCTTAAGGTTTTTTCTACTGCGCCACCTCTCGCGAACGTCTGACAAACATCCGAGAGTATGACTGTCCTGAAAAAGCTTCTCAATTCAGCCGTATGGACTCGGCATAAAATTGTAGGTCCCTTCCATTCGTCTCAAAAATAGAAACTCACACAAACGAATGTTTGCGAGAAGCTAGGCCTAGGGTGTCTACCGCCTGTTGCGCCACCTATTTATTTATATATTAGTATAAGGGACTTTGCCTACACCTCGGCTCTGCTTTAAACTCTGATAAAAATGTCAGTAGTAATTAAGAAATGTATAGATTTGCCAACCGGTGTTTCGGCAGGCTGCGAATGCAATTGAGTAGAGTCCTATCCCAGAAGCCCTCTAGTGGTGAGAACATTATAACGGCAGCGTATAAACGCAATTTGCTACAATCTTGCCATTCGAATGACGTTTCAGTTGAGGTGTTTAATGTTTTTATTTCTGTCAGTCATTTGTCATAAAATGTTTTGTTTGTATGAGCTTCACTGTCCCGAGCTGTGTTTGACATCGTTGCATTCGTAAATGTCAACTACAACCGAAGACCCGAACCATCGATGGTTCGATGGGATTATGAATATTCGAATGTACGTCATTAAGGAAAGGTTAAAATAAAGATTTTCACTCAATAGCGGCTATATCGGATGATGGAGGGAACAGCACTTTTGTGAGCAGCAACGAGCGTTTCAATTCGAAAAGAAACGTTGACTAGGCAACAAGTCTTGAACGCGTGTGATAAAATAGAATATTTAATTAACATAAGAGTTTAGTATAGTTTGCTTGAAGGATATCACACATGATCTCTTATAAGTATTTATAAAATAAAGTTTGAGTGCATTATGGTGGCCACTGATTGCATCTATACATTAGCAGTAGTGGTCACCATCAGAAAAAAGTGCAGAGTGGAGTTAAGCTGCCGATGTCCAGGCCATAAAATTGTATTCTTTTCGAACCAGCGGAGCCCATATCTATGCCGCTAGAAGAATACATCCATATATATTTTGCCTATCGACACACTCCAACACATTAGATACTATTGTTGTGGAAGTTTACAGGAAAAAAAAATAACACGTCTGATACAACACCAGAACAACGAAATAAGAAAAAACATAGAAAAGTTACAAAAGCCAAGCTCTAGTAAACGGCAAACTTTAGATAAAGCTATATCCTTAGAGTTAGTATTTGTGTATACACATTTTTATATCCGTAAGAGATAGTATATAACTTTATATACACCGCGAACGAAATCGGGATATATATTACTCCTGGCGCCTAAAATTATGCCAGTATAAGGGAAATTTAGTCGTCTAATTTTGTTGTTATATTTATCGTTTTTTTTTTTGCGGCGTGACATATTATTTAATTATTTTCAGTATTGTTTAGTGCATGTATTTAAGTGTAAGGTACGATCCAAGTGTAATAGATTCTGTTTTCGATTTATTTAAATTTTTTTTGTCTGAAAGGTCCTCAATTAGCCATAACCTAAATCGAGCTCCATATAGGTAGGCATCGCTAAGAATCGCACCTAAGAGTATGTTTTTTTTTTTTGAAAACCGAATTTATGTTGTTGTTTTTTTTTATATTGTTTTTGTTAGTTAAGTATTCATTCATTGTTGATACACCATAGTTAGTTTTAGATTTTTTGTAAATTATTCATGAATAGGTGTATGCATTACTTATATTTTTTAGTTGACTTATTTATTCCATATATCAATTATTTATTTATTTAATTATCCAGTAATAAATTGTGAGTCACGCCCTAAGATGAAAGAAATGGTTTCATTCAAATAAATGAGCGTTTGATGGGGTTGTAGGTATTATGCCTTTTAGGGGGTGCAAAGGGTGAGCCGACACCAATCTGCTGGTGAAATGGTCTAACCTATTGACAACTTCCGCATATTTGGGGAAATCCAAAAATATGGCCACCGGATTTCCAGGTGGGGAGGGAAATGGCCAGCGCTAAATTCCATCAACAGCGCCCCTCGATGTGGTGAAGTTCCGTCCGCTTTGGTGAAGGTAAGATGTATGTACCTTGTCTTGGCATGATATATGTTTTTGTGGTAGGTTAGGTCGAGTTGTGGGGACAAGAACCACCCCATTCCGGCGAGCAGAGCCGTGCTAAACAAGCATGCCGCGCTCCTCACACTCGGCACTCTTTCCCTTTCTTTTCCAATCCCATCCTAAGGTCCCGTCCACATCATTGCTTCCTGTCATCTTTTCACTCCTAGCTCCCTCTATATCCTCCAATTAGGCCTATTACAACATACTGAACTGTGTGAATTGAACACTCAAATTTACCAACATTTCAAACACGCATGACACTGAGGTTTGAGGATCCATATAGGTGAGTACACAGACTGAAAGTGGTTAGAGGATTAACGAAGCTAAAAACGACTGCTACTAGTCTTAATTAGATTCAACAGAAAGAACATAATGTACATTTTTGAACTAGATTTTAATTTACACTCAGCGCCGGATTTACATTTTTTGGGCCCTCAGCTTTTACAACAAATGGTGACCTATTTTATATTTACTTTTATTTGTTATCTGGTAAATATTCACCTCTATCGTGGAATCCGCCGGGGAAAAGAATATTTTGGTATCGTCGCATCCGCAATTGAACTGTTCCCCGAGTGGGTACTGTGAATAAGTTTCACTGTATCGTTAAAAACGTTCAAATCGAATTTTTCCCGAACGGGGAACTATTCACTTTGCGGATTCGACGATACCAAAATATTCTTTTTCGTGAATAATTCCCCCCGGCCGGCGGATTCGACGATAGGGGTGATTGTCTATTGACAATGGACCTTACGAATAATCAGTTTTAATCATCAACTTAAATTTTTTGACGGCCACAATAGATAATTTTAAATTAAAATATTCACCATTGTGAATGCCTGGACACTAAAAATGATTTTATCGCGTAATGGTAAAGGCGCACGAAATGATGTCAGGCTTCGCTACGTTCCACTAAATTTGGGTGTCGACTTTAAACCAAAACAAGTAAAAGTGTTATCATCGGCCTGGCCGATGCTTTGATACCCTCCACTGCATAAAAGTCATGCAAAATGTTTGCCATGCGAGTTAGTATGTGTCTAATATTAGTTTTGTATGGTAGGTAGCAAAACTACTTTACCGACATAGACAATTTTCAATATCAACCTGAAGACGGTTAAAAAAAGTCCTCTCACAAAATTTCATTCACCTAAGTCGAATCGTTTGGACGCTATCGTGCTTTGAAGACAGAGATATATGGGTCAAATAGTGGCTTTGTATGGGAGGTAACAGAACTATTTGACCGACATGGACCATTTTTAGTACAAACTTGAGGGCCATAAATATAAGACCTCTCATAAAATTTCAGTTGCCTAAGTCGATTTGTTCGGACGCTATCGTGATTTCAACAGACAGAGGGAGACGTGGGTCTAATAGTGGTTTTGTATGGGAGGTACCAGAACTACTTCACCGACATAGCTCATTTTCAATACCAACCTGACGACGGTAAAAAGAAGTCGTCTTACAAAATTTCATTCGCCTAGGTCAATTCCTTTGGACGCTATCGTACTTTCAACAGACAGACAGACAGACGGACAGACAGACAGACAGACAGACAGACAGACGGACATGGCTAAATCGATTCAGAATGTGATCCTGATTCAGAATATATATACTTTATATGGTCTCCGGTGAATCCTTCTTGGCGTTACAAACGTAATGGCAAAGTGAATACATATACCTTCCTGTGGAGGGTATAAAAACAGTGACTGGGACACGTCAAATGTAACGCTTGGCGAGTTTGTTGTGCAAGTGTTTTTATTTAGGATTTAAAAAATGTGTCGGTCAGCGGTTGATTTAAAAATTTGTTGGTAGAATATAAGTTTGTCTGCATTGGTGTTTCGAAGTTCAATCTCAATACTTTGGGAAATGATTCGTGGGTATAATATAAGAAAAATAGTTCTACAGTTAGCGCCTATCTCCAATGTGAATATGATTTGCTAAGAATTTAAGAAAAGGATTACTTTGGTGTAGTCACCTTGACCTAAGATAACACAAAGAGTTCAGCAGTGTATAAACTAGTGACGAATATCTCACATATGGATCCCCGTACATTTGCAAACCGTTTTCGAATTCACATAAACTTTCTATAGATATTCGCATTTTCGTCTTATTTTATTCCCTGACGATTCCTAGATTGACATTCGCACCTAAGCCAAGCATTTCACACGATATGTTCATATATATGAGGTGTCGCTTGGGATTCTCAGATGAACTCGCCGGCGAACACAATCTTCTTCCGGAGAATTCGAAGCAAACGAAATGCGAACTGTAGCATTTTTGGGGTACAGTGATAGATATTAAAAAATATATTCAGAAATTGCGGTAGATCCAGCACATTCCGGCAGAAGTTACACACATAGGCGCATAGTCGCATATTTTATGTCTATTTATAAAAAAAACCAAACCAAACGAAAACTGCAAGCAAGGAACAGTAAACTATGTAAAAATGTATAGGTATTACTTTGAATGCCAAAGACATTAATCTGTGTTCAAATATTTAGAAGAATTTGGTGAAGTTTTGTTTTAACCCTTCTGTCAGCTATAGTTTTTTATACCTTCCCGTTAACCATAAGGTCTGGCCAGACCTACACACATTTTGCATAAAAATAAAAGTGACAAAACAGAAAATATAAGAGAACTTATTTCCTTTTTAAAACCCTCGATTTTTATAACCCACGGATTCCTCATTCGCTCTTCTATCTGCAGTGTTACCAACGACATGACCTACGGATTACCAAACCACAGAACATTCGTGTTGACTATCATGGAATTTCAAGAAGCTGTGGCCATTGTTTCTTAGAGAAAACTCGGTTCAAAAGTCGGAATGGTCTGGCCAGCCGAGTACATTAAAAAAAAAATGATCAAATTACAGAAAATATTTTCGTTAACCCTGTCCTGAACTTTCAAGTAGCTATTGGCATTATGTTTTAAAGAAAACTCCCATCAAAAGTCAGAAAGGTCTGGCTAGACCTCATAGTTGACAGAAGGTTTAAGTGATGAAGAATAGTAAGAATTGGAAGGATCGTCATGTAAATTCAATTTCAATTGTTGCGTTTGTTTTGCAGTTTTCGTGGTGATGCCCTAGGCCTGGGCCTAGTTGGCCTAAGGGTAAATCCAAGGCTGTTACACTGCATGAATTCGCCAAGCGCCCTTGAAAGTCAGATACAAACTGCGAACCTATACCTACACCTCTTTTGCACGGTAAAAATCGTCTATAAAGAAATCTATTTCGAACATGAAATTCCGAAATGCAAAAACCACGGATTGTTATTTATTTTTCAGAACTGCTTATGTATAGGTCTTATTTGGCCTATTCGTTAGGTTCTGGGACATTTTTTGTACAAGCATTTTCCCATCATCCGGTCTATGATGTGAAAATGCTTGTTTGAAAATTACGCAATAAATCCAACACCCAAGACAGCTTTATCAATTTTCATGTTGAGATAAGCGGTACATGACATTTGACCTAATAAAGTTTTCATGTCGCCTCCAATATTGGTAAAACAATAGAAAGCTATAGATCGTTCTATTTATTCCGGCAAGATTTGAATTTCATTAGATGCGATGATTTACGAGAGAAATGCGAACTTTTGTGGCAAATAAATCTTCGTCCCTTTGGATGTACTGTATAGATACGAAAATATCTATTATTACAATCGAAAATATATTCTTTGTTCGTCTTTCGCGTTTATTACTTAGAACCGCAGGAGCACAATCATCTTTAAAATAATTCTGAATAATGTGCGCCTTCCTGGCTAGACTAATATGTCAAAGAGCTACGCTCTTGGCGTTGCTGTTCGTTTTGGAGTGATTTATAGATACGCAATAGACTCTATAACCAGCAGTCGAGCAAATACGAAATAAAATAAATATTTTTTCTTAGAAAACGAAAACCACCTGTCATTGAGAAAATTTGT
This sequence comes from Cheilosia soror, assembly GCA_949372485.1. Taxonomy (NCBI): domain Eukaryota; kingdom Metazoa; phylum Arthropoda; class Insecta; order Diptera; family Syrphidae; genus Cheilosia; species Cheilosia soror. The sequence continues at coordinate 35,155,111 of OX443564.1, read as the reverse complement.
GTCGATGTTGGGCTTGTAAGAAGGTTTTTCTTTTTTTTACTGTACAAAATGCAGCTTATTATTTTTTTACTTGGTTCAAGTATCTACTGCCTGCGGCATGCCAAATACTCTATCTAAATGGCATCAACATTTACTGGATACAATTTTATGATAGTCGCAAGCCAGCATGTGTGCAAAAAAAGGGTCAATTTTATGCGCCATCATAAATAATTCCATTCCATCAAACGTACGTTTGCCTTTTATGTTATTGCCATCCACTTGGAACGTGCGCGTAATACGCTTTCATGTAATTGCATGTGTAAAATATTCGATACAATCGAATTTATGTCTGACAAATATCCAAAAAGATTAGGCCCAGAAATTGGTCTCTTCCATCTTGTTCACTGAATTTTAAATCGCAAGCTTACATGAGCGACTGCCGGCAGGCTATGCCTATTAAATCAAAATCCTCTGAAATATGCTGGAACCAGGGACCCACATTTATTGCCATGCGACCAGGCAATAACCCTTGCGCTCTCCCGCTCTAGTATATTATATATGGCAATTGTACTGAGCTGATGTATTATTAAATCCAATTTCCATATCTTATCCGTGGGTAGGTTTGATACTTTCGATCGGTTTAACAACCTCCATTGGAGAAATTGGAAAAATTTCTTTCATCTTATGCAAAATCAATATTATGGCGGTGCAATTGTTATTCATGACAAATGGTATGTGAAGATTTAAAAAAAAATAAAATGTTTTTCAGAATAAAGTCACTTTGGGGAATATTTTAATGAAGACATCTCCGAGCGGAGGATGAAGCAAAAAAGGAGGTGCTTCATTTTAATTTGCAGCGATTATCGGGGGAAAGTAACTTTGGAAAGAGGAATTAAATTCCATTTAGCGGAATGCCATATTCAGGGGAATTCCTGTTACTTATTCGTGGAAGAAAAAGTCTTCTAAGAAAGTATTTCATTTGAGGATAAGCAGTCTCAACAGAAACCAAATTTGTTCATAAGGATTCAACTTCAGAAATGTGATGTTTAATATCTCTTCCTGAGTTTACTTCCATACAAATTCAATAAGTCTGTTTGTCTTGTAAAGGTTTAAAGAACTTCTATCCGATCTGATATAGACCATTCCCACCACTAATATGAAGGGTTTTGGATTTGGGCTACCACCCAAGCTGGTGATACTTCTGTTTGTTAAGAGCCCTGGCTATCCCACAGTTCTTAAAGCGCTTAAAGTAATTATTATAATATTTGTGACCAATGTTTCGTGTATTCCTGTTTACCACCAGAACCAAATCGTTCGCTTAAGCTTTCACTAGATGTTTGCATTTTGTTCATTCGCGTGCGTTTTTGGGGAATCGCCAGCGAATCTTCCTATAACATGTGTATCGCCTGGGATTTCTAAATAAATTCGCCGTCGAACGAAATTATTTCTTCAATAAAACTTGAAATGCTAACGAAATGCTAATTGCCTGGTTTGAGTTATTAAAAATTTTAAGTTTTGACGGACACATATAATTTTCTTGATTCTATCTAGGTATTAGCTCGATCCTAATCGTACAGGATGGCGCATTAAAATTAGATATATATCTTGGAGCTTACAACCCTTGCCGCGAGCGAAGCGAGCCACACTCTTTTGTTTTTCGATGTTATATTTTCTGGCCCGTTTGTAACCTAAGCGGTGTCGCTTTGTATAGTGAAATCTATTCTACTACTGAGCAATGGGTATAAGGTTCAAACCCCGGCAAACACAAATTGCAATTTTTTAACATTACGCCAGCTATCGTGAAAGTCTGACAAACATCTGAGGATGCAAATTACGGTGCAGGGAAATAAGTCCCCGGGAAAAATAAAACCACTTTCGTGAAGTAGACTTAGTTTCCATGTAAAGTGAGAACTAGGTCCACTTTCTTATGGGAACTTTTGTTTTTTTTTTAATGGGATTCCAAATCCTGGAGCACTCAGACGAATCTTAGTCCATTGTACTACCAAGCAGAAACTCCTTTTTTGGTTAAGTGGTGGAGAAACTCTGATATTATTCGTTTCTCTTTATGGTCGGTGGCAGAGTATTGCTGCCCCCCGCCGGGGCTCGAACCAACGACGCTCGGGTCACAAGCAATGACTCTAACCAATGCACCATGGCCAGGGCCACCGCCAAACTTAGTACACATTCAACAGTTTAATACGTATGCGGAGGCATGCTGCCTCCTGCCTTCTAAGGTCTTCTAAGGGAGTCCTAGTGCACTTGCCCCAAGTTATTATGTTCTTCGCATATTTTAAGAACTATCGCATTTTTTTTAAACTTCTGAAGTTTGACTCGCTAGAGCGATATGATGCAGAATTATATTTAGGATAGTTGCGTTTCAACTTTTCTAATGTAGCTGATGATGCATTTTGCCTGAAAAATAATTTCCTTCTCAGACCACAAATTGACGTGTATTCACATATTACATGGTCTTGGTCAGTTGTTTCATTTTCCTCAAGACGTGCGTCGGTGAGTCAAGTAAATGTATACTATTAAGTCATATCGTAACCGTAGTGTCCTGGTAGGTAGCCTACTACCTACGAATTACCTACTAGTTACATACTACTTTTTGGCATCTTGCCTGCGTAATAAAAAGCTGAAAAGCTTTCTTTACCTGTCTAAGACCAGTGATGTTCTGATGCCAATATGAAATACACTTGCGTAGGTAGGTAAAAGTGGCAGTTCATGAATTTGAACCCAATTAGCACTAATATGTGCGTTTTGCTACCACACCTCGTGTGACCTACTTTGTAATGATTGTTTAGGATGTGGTCCGGTCGGTGCCTATAAAAACGGAGATGTCGCTAAGGTCGTCAAAGAATTGTTAGTTCAATGCGCGTAGTCTAGCTCTTGCTAGAGCTGGACATTTGCAGAGGTAATTAGAGAGAGTTTTTTTCTCGTTTGTATTTCTGCAACTGCGGCAGTGAGGATTGTATGGGGTACCCAGTTTGGCCGCATGGTCTCCAATTGGCTAGTGCCCTGTGATTATTGTCGTGATTCTGGCGATATCTGGGGCGGGTTCTGATTAGTAGGTTCTTTGTTTTATTTCGTAGGTAGGCCATATCTTCCTTGATATGATGCAGTTAGTCAATCCCGACTATCGGAGATTGGCTTTCATTAGAAAGTGTGAATGTATTTGTCCCTTAACCGCTCCTAGCGAAATGTGAACCCTCGTTGAGAGCGAGGTGTATAGTGCTGAGCTCTTCCTGGCCAGCTAATCCGCGCGCTCATTGCAATGCTTTGTTTATGCGTTGTGTCACGCTCTAGTTGCGTGCAGGCTTCTCGGATGGCCAGTAATTCAGCCTGGAAAACGCTGGAAAAATCCGGTAAGCGGACTGAAATTGATATTTGCAGTGATTCCGAGTAAACATCAGCCCCCACACCACAGCTCATCTTAGATCCATCGGTGTATATGACCGTGTCGAAGCCCTTCACTACTTCGTCCCTCTTCCACTGACCCCTAGTTGGGAAACAGACGTGGAAGCCTTTCGTGAAGTTTAATTTTGGTGTGATGTGGTTTGGAGACGTGACCATGACGTTTGGTTACGAATCCAGAATGTTACTTTGGCCATACGGCCTTGCAGTCCAGCATGAAGCAGTGCAGTACTGACTTGGAATCAATAGGTAATGGGTGAGCAGAGCTAAGAGCTATTGTAGCTGATTGACTGTCCGTGAATATATGGATGTTAGCGCCTGATATGTAAATAAGGGTGCCGTGAAATAAAGTCTTATGCAAAAAGGTCCAAACTCGTTTTGGATTTTATTGCAATTCCAAAAGCGCAATAAAGTCCAAAATTACGTTTAAGACCTTTTGGCGTACGATTTTATTTCATGGCACCGTAGATAAGGCTTGCGCATAAGGCTAAGGGGTTATTACAAAATGCGCGGCGACATCTCCGCTTTTGCTTTTTCTCAAATGCGAACTGTGCTTTCCAGTTTTTTTCAATTAGACTTCCAATTTTCAATTTATTTTCCCAAAAGTTCGACAGGTTTTTCCCGTCACAAGAATTTAGTTTATTTTTTATCCGCAATAAATCCGCCAGCAATCCGTCAACTAAATAGCTGTCATTTTGATTGCATCATATCGCTTTTGGAAATACAAAAATAGAAATCCGCCGTGAAAAGCGATCCGCCGCGCATTTATGGGAATAAGCCCCCTTTCTGAGATACACCGTGGCTCTTTTCCATAGGTATATTGAGTTATTTCGGTTTGGTTAATGAATAGCAGCTTCATGAATATCAGCTTCCATAACCCATCTTGGCTGTTAGGTGGGTTAACCGTGCTAAACCACGTTTTTCTCTTTGCGATCCTGGTGAGAAATTTTTTGTTGAAGCATGGTGTCTTTGGTAGGCGGTCTGTGACCGCACATATCATATTAAGTTCGAAAAGTTCTAAAAGCAGTTCCATTAGTTCTGGATGTTCGCTAATATTTAACTCGTTCCCATCTGTCAAACTTGCAATGCCATAGCCAGTGCACTTACTTCTACTACAGATGGAAGCACCTAAATTGTCAGTTTTATGCGTGAATGCACTTTTTACTCATCTAAAAGCATGTCGGCTATCTTAGATGTTAGGACAGAGCAATCTCCCGCTATTTTCAAATGCAAGTAACAAGTTTATCGGACATTTTTTCCTCTTTCTATACATATAATAAAACTGTAGGAATTTTGTTGGCCGTTAAAAACTCAAAAACTACTGGACAGATTTCGATGTAACTTTTTTTAAAATCTTCCTTAGGACTGTGAGACTGCTATAGGCTATTTATAGCCACGTCCTTAGGAACAGTTTTTAGGCAAAATGTATTTTTTGCTACAAATGGATGTTTATACAAAATAACACTAGCATACGTATACCTCTCATTCATTGATATGTTTTCGCAGTGGTGGTGCTATGGTTAGTTGTATAATATGTATGTTTGTATATTATGATCGTACGTCCGATGCAGGATGGGGATGGGGTGCGTGCTGCAGTATGGCATGGGGTATATTAATAATCTTCATCTTAAACAGGTTTCATTTCATAATTTCATTCGATATGTGGTATGGTAACAGTGTAGGGTTGGGGTAGGTAGTTGTTTGGATTCCATAGGAAGAGGGAAACAAAGGAAAGGAAATGGAGTATTATAATCAAGTAGCAAGATCGTGGAGAGGAAGGGCGATACCGAGGGTGCACATTAAATTGATATCTATACTTATAATAAAACTGTAGGAATTTGCTTTGTCTCTTAAAAGCGCGAAACCTATACTGGACAGATTTCAATGAAATCACTCAAAGTGTAATCTTAAATGGACCAAATATAAGTTTGTTTGTTTGCTAAAAGCGAGCAAGGGTCAGCTAGTTTATTCTATGAGCTAAGCATTGTGCAACGCCCAGGTTCTATTTTGCCCACATTTTGTAAACAGTTTGGTGTTAAATATGCATTTATGCATCGCTAACGTTAGCTGCCTTATATCACAAAGTTGTCCAATACCGCTCATATTTCGCAAAATGATTCCAAGCAAGCATACCAAGATTTACCATGCCCCTCTTCCGAAACTTCCGTATAATGTTAAGAACACGCTCAGAATCTCCGCGAATGTTCAATGGTCCACGGATATAAGATCGGAGAGAGATTCAGAAGACGGTCAAAGAACAAACATACCTGTTTCGTATAGAAGACTTGTTCCACACATTCCCTGCGGAATTTTACTTCTACCTGTATTTCTGAAACATCCTGTTTTTTGATTTCTTAGACAATCAATAGAGAGAGGTGTTCAAAGTAGACCACCATTTCTCCGGACAATTTTCGTCTCTGTCGATGTAGTGGTGGAAAATCGATGATACAATTTGTTTCTCTTTATTATCGGTGGCAGTGCTTATCGCTGTCTTCCGTCGGGGTACAAAAATACGCCGCTCGGCTCCTATTGTCAGCTATAGCCACTACCATGTGACGGGAGTTAAAGTATTCCTTCTCTGAATTAACTTTACTTCTGAAACACTACAGTCCAAGCATCAGCAATTCTGCTAATCTGCACTTTGGGAGCAGATTTCAGAGATAACAGGAAAGCCGCGCTAAAGTTTTCTAATGTGTATTAGATTCTGTTGAGATGGTAATACAGAAAAGGATCAGGGGTCCAATTTTATTCCATGAACTTCATTACACTCCACTTCCTGGTATTAATGATTTAGATCTTCTGCCTCTGCCACTCCGTAATAAAAATCAAATTGATTGCGGTGACAACATGCACATAAAAACGAATCCTATAGTGATTACATCAGTAATGCAGGAAGAGTCAAGATAACAATCATCACTGTGTTCGCCTCTCTGTCCAAGGTTAGTTATGCGGGTACTGCGCATTTCTCATTTAAGACTAATTCCTTTAGAATTAGAATTAGGTACTCTCCGGAGGAACATTTTAATTAAGCCAATGTCTGCCACTCGCTGGAGAGGCTAAGCAAATTACTAGCATCCTATCGTCTCCTCAAGCAATGTGTACCGAGGTACATCCTTTCGAGTTGCAAAGGTACTCAAAAATTTAGCACACACACACATAGACTCTTGGAAAAGTTAATTAAGTGGTGTCACTCGCTTGTGAAACGTGTAAATCTGAGAATATCATCAGAGACGCAAAAGATGGTGTCCTTGCCTTTCGTATACACCTATTCAAGTAGAGCACACACCCAAATTCACTCGAATTTCATTGATTTTACCTCAGCCAAGGTCGTCCGACACCGACAACATGAAATTCTCAATCTAACACCTCGTTGTGGGGTTGTGTACGCTAGCAGAGCAATACACTCGGAGGATTCCTCTCCTTTTCAAGTCATCCGGCTGAGTAATTAAAAATAATGACATTTTGTTTTCCTTTTTTTTCTTTTCTCTCCTACAGGACATCCGAGACGATTCCCGCCCAGGCTGTGTGGAACACAGTAGCCATTAGAATTTCTCGCAAAATGGTCTGATAGTCATCACGAGTTTGCTTGTTCCTGATGATAGCCGTCGACAATAGATGAGTGGTTAGAGGAGGGACGACAACGACGCCAACCATATCTGAAGTGGATATCAATGGTGGTATACAGTGAAACAGAAGGATAAGGAGAGTGGCATGCTCGAGTTTTGTATGGCGTTGCGCATTTCTCTGGAGAGCGTTTTATTTTAACGTTTTGAATAAACAACACATCGACCAAAGTGGCATAAGGCTCGGTGCTTGATGAGGGAGGAGTTGGTCACTTAATTTCCTCCAGAGCTGTATACAACACTGATAAACATCGGGGAGTGCTTCCTTTTGCTGGAGCAGCTATATTTGCACGTGCGAGTGATACATTATTGGGCGAAGGATACCCTTGCGGGGGTTCGACTTTAGTCGTTGTTGCCAAAAAGTTGGCAAACGCACTCTCAACCGCACTTCAGTCAACACACAAATATGGCGATGGAATGGATTACGGCTATAGACAAAAGGTAATGTAAACATTAGAGGGTGTATGTATTATTTGCACGGGTGTGATGTTTTATTTACAGAATTGCGGTAAAAGGATCGGTGCGGGAAGCGGGCCTACTGACTGAATTATTATAACGATAGCTTGGGGGTTTTTGTTTGTTTTGGGCTGACATGTGTTTCTGTTAGTTTCTCTAACCGCCGACGGCTGCTATTGTTGGGTGTTTGTTTGCACTGGCAATCAAACTATAAATGTAAGTGTAAACATGGTTACTATGGAATTTAATAACGACCAGGCACGCAATGAAGCCATTCATGGCAAGTATAATTCTAATAAAAGCGTATGAGTGTTGGCATAGTAAAGTGTTGGGCTAATTGCCTTCTAGGTCTATTAGAGGCGGACACTATTTACTGGAGTTGGATCATTGGAGTCATTCAATCGCTGCATAGACAGTTGAGTAGAAAAGCCAAAAAGGTTGGACCTTTTATTATAGGACTCATCGTGTTTTGCCATATGGCACGGAAGGGATCTCTAAGTTATCCCCTTTTCTAAAATCCCTTATTGGACATAATCTCTCATTTTTTTCTTCTCTTTTTCCAAAATCTCCCGGGACGAAATCCCCTATGCCAAAATTTCCGACAAGCAAACTAAGCTTTGCATATACCTAACCTTGCCAAATCCTACAGTGACCGCAAGCAGGGGGGTTGCAGGGGGGCAGCATGACCCCCATGCGTATTTTACTTTTTAACACCATTTTTACGTGTCGCGGCGACAGAATTAATAACACCAAATATAAAAATGGGGGATTTTGTTTCTGGGGATTTTTTCTTAGGGTTTTTGGAGTAAGGGATTTCAGAGCAGGGGATTTTGGAAAGGGGATTTTGGTTTGGAAAAGGGATTTTGGAAAAGGAGATTTCATAAATAACCCGGCACGGAAACAATGCCATATTGGTTGTCTTTAGTTTCAGATCTAAGAAACAGTTGGTATCGAATAGGAAGTTATGGAATTAAGGCCTACCGTCCACGTAGCTGCGCAAACGAAGCTGCAAATTCGCATTTGCAAATGCCAGGGCAGATCTATTAGTCTTCAAACAAATGCTTACTACTGACAGCTCGCCGAGAATTTCCAATAAATATGTCAGTGTCATCAGCGTACCCGAGTAATTGTACAGACTTTGGAAAAATTTGACCTACCATTCCCAAGTTGCCATGTGGTTTTCGTACAACCCTTTCTGTCTACGAAATGTACAGTACTTGGCTCTGATGTGTACAGCTCGTCTATCAAAGGTAACCTTAAAATCGATGGGAGTCGGTTTGAAGTGTTTGGGTGGAAGGTGAATTTTTGTAGCGTAAAACCACACCCATAAGGAATATCTTAATCTAGCTTTTCATATTTTGATGTATGAAACGCGTGCCTGCTACCACGATACAACATTACGCTCTTTGCCTATCGCCAAGAACGATTTTTACGTCGACGTAATTTTAAGACACTTCACAAAAATATTGATTAGCACTGTCGTCTTCCTGCTTCATCGACACGTTAGGACATTATTCTAAGGATAAGTACATTGGCGAATTTAAAATTGATTCGCTTGTACATTATGTCTAATAGTCCAGTCATTTTAGAGATAATAAGCTGAATTTTTGTATATACCTTAATTTTGCCGTTCTAAATGTTCTCTCAAAAGTCTTATAAAATCTCGTGTCTGCGTCGTAAGTTATTCAACGTCAAAGGTCAACAAAATCTGTTTTTCGCGATTATCTCAGTTTCTATTGCTCCGATGATGTTGACATCTACTACAAAATTGTAGAGCATACAATTTGCAACGAATTTTATTATAACCATTTTTTTCATGCGCTCAACCGTTTTTGAGATAGAGGGCGGTGAGTGTGCAACGCTCAGCCATACGTGGTAGATTTTACGTTTCATGTCCATGCAAAAAAAAAAATACTTTTTTTTTATTTAATCCGATTGATTTTAATGCACTGAGCTCAAATCTGCAAAAAAAATGTGGCGCTCTCTTATCGTTTGGGCGTGGCACACCCCCCAATGTTCCATAATGCGTCAAGCGCAACAGGACAAGTGGAAAAGCTTAGGTACGCAGTGGTTTTGCCAGCGTTGAAGAACGCCTCTTCAGAATTATGGGGGATATACCATCTGGACCAGCGGATATGTGAATGTTAAGATCTTTTAATACTCTTGCTACTGTGCGAGTGCGAAAATGTATTTGTCCCATGAAATATTCGACGCTCTCGAGCACAGGTGGAGACATGATGCAATATGGAATGTTGGAGCTTGCGGCGAATTGCGCAGCCAGCAGATTTGCTTTGTCCAAAGAGCTGATGGCTGGAGTGTCATTATAAACGAGTGTGGTAATTGATGACGTGGTGAAGTTCTTAATATTTTTCACGAAAGACCAAAATTGTTTACTACCGCAGTGAAGTATTTTTTGTCGTAGGTTTTGGTCATGAGAAAATTTTGCACGTCGTATCACGGAGTTGCAGTCATTTCGGACTCGTCGAAATTTTTTCGGTTTTTCCTCGGTTGGGTTTGCTTTGTAAGCCCGAAAACTCAACTCTCTCTACCTGATAGCCTCTTTACAGCTCGAGTCGCACCAAGCATTCTCCTTCGGTATAATACTCTTTCTTCTGTTGGGAATAAAAGATCTCATACCCAGGAGAATGGTGTTTGTTATCATTTCAGCATAGTGACCAGTTAAAGCTCCCAAAAAAGAAGTTAAGGCCGTTCCAATTGGCTTTCTCATAATGCCATACCGTTTTTTGGGGAACTTGTTCTTTAACTGTGTGGTTTGTGTATGAGAATTTAGCTGAAATGACGCAATAGTCCGACGAAGCTAGAGGCGACGTTACGTCAATAGAGTATTTATTTGGACGAGAGGTGAGGAACAAGTCCAATGTATTAGCGGCATGATTCGTTTGGACGCTATCGTGATTTTAACAGACAGAGTGACACAGTGAATATACTTTCCTGTGGAGGGTATAAAAACGAATCTTAATATTGTAATAGGTACATATTGACATTTGGTAGGTATGACATTTTCTTAATGGATGCTTATTCAGAGGTACATATTTCAAATTTTTCACTTTCAAAGGATCACTCTTGTAGCTTTAAATGAGTGTTCCAAACATATATTCTCACTTGCATACTTTCGGGCTAGCTTCAGCTTCACTTCAAAATCATATTCTTGTCAGCGGTATCTGTAGAGTATCAGGTACTCCATAATGACGAGATTGAATTGTGCGAGCATTGCTTTTCATTAAGATTCCGTAATACCTACCGAAAGATAAAAATCTGAACGTTATTAGCTTGGCTACGATACCCGTCTGTCTGTCTGTCTGTCGGAACCCACTAAGACTTGTTTTGTTCCTAGTAAAACGCTGAAAATAATTTTCGAAGGACTACCACGAGCAAGGCCATTCTTTTGTGGCTGGAAGTAGACTAACTCAATTGCTCTTCCCCTCTCAACCACACGATCGCTGGCCACTCTCTCTTCATCTGAGAGGATAGTTTTTCCATTTCAATGGCTGTTGTTAACTGAGAAAAGAAATCATTTTTATTCCTCGGGCAATGTCATACAACACTAGGTCTATTTCAAAAACTAATTGACGTAGAAGGCTAACATTTCCAACCAACTTTAGGCATAACCCCTAATTAAACGACAAATATGTACCAATGGTAGCGATACATTGACACGAAAGACACACCAGTCAGTGATTTGGAATTCGCATTCAACTTCCACTTATCGATTGCCCTACTGTTCCCTGTTTGAGATAGCTTTTGAACAACAAATCTGAATATTAAGCAAAAATGTCGTTCACACAATAATCACTCCCCAAGTCGAAAAAGCAATTAATTACACGTCAAACAAAGCATTGGTATATTAAATTCAGACATTTTCAATGTAGAAACGAAAGGATATCCCACAGTCACATCCTCTATCATTATTGCTGGCATTTTCATTTACTCCTTCTGTTGAACTGCGGGACATTCTTACCGTGTTCGCTTTCATTAATTTCCGCTGACTGTTAAGTTAAAAAAAAAAAAAAATGGTAGAAAGGATGCCCCAACCCCCAACCACCGAGCACCAAGAGGAAATCATTTCCATTTTCATTTTCTCCCATTAAATTGTTTGCACAATTAAAATTCCACTGTCTTTCCGCCGTAATGCTTTGGCACGGTTACAGCAAAAAACCACACTTAAGACCGAACTCTCGAAGGGCGCACATCTTACCCCACACCGCAATCTTACCATGCATAAAATTGTATGAATTATTCATTAGATATTAGACAACCACAGCGACTCATCCATCCATCTATTCTCCTGCACCGGCTACAACCATCATCGCATCAGAAAACAACACCGCAATTGTGTGGTGCGGTGCGGTGTATAAGTAGAACAAAAACGAATCCTTGAATCAGCAATTTACCGCATGTAAGGATGATGAAGCTACTTATCGGCACCAGGCATCGCCACGCGATAGTAACGCACCTTTTGTTTTCCAGACCGCCTGGGATACGTTTAACCACACTTTGAGAATAGTCTGTTGGCGGCGGCTTCTTTCCTATTAAAGTGTCCTGTTTGATATGAGGATGATAGCACAATTATACCATGAAGCCATTCTATTGATATAAAATTCCATTTCACATCATCCTCCACTCAACTGGTTTCCTTACATGATATGATTTGCTAAAAATAATCCTCTTACTGAGTACCTCCTCGCATTCTCTTAAAGGGATGTCACTTGACATCCTTTCATACTCTGTAAAATGCACCCACGAATATTTCCTGAAGTTGATGGAACACTTTGTATAAGCAAACCTTGGATTTGCTGTGGCCAGGTTAATTCTGTTACAAAATCAAAGGATATGTGAGAAATTTAATATTTTAACGAGCACCCGGCTTGGGTGACTGTCTATTCTGTGTGAAACGGATCACGTGACATTAGCAGGATTTTCAACGAGAAACCGCAATCATAGAGCGTATATTTTGGGTCAGAGATTTATGGTTTATGATTCTCTTAATATATGGGTGGGTATTTGTGTTGAAAAAGTTTTCCCATTAAAACAGGATCACCAAGCGTAGGTGGAAGATAAGTTCAACAATACTTAGAGGTGAACGAGTACACTTTCGAATGAAATGCTGCGATAAATTTTGTCCTGCGGTCAATTGGAAAAGTTTGCTAATACATTGGGTTACAGTGCGTTTCAAATCATAGGGAGTGCGACTCTCTCTAAGCCCAAGGAAGGAACTTTGTTTGTGATTTCTTAACGAAAATCATAAATTGTGATAAATGGCGGGCCAAATACAAGTTTCTTTTTAAAAATGCAATAAAATGAACAAAACTAAATTTTTTTCCATATATTACGGCTTTATTAGTAAGAGCAAACATTCGCATTAATTATGGAATACAACCTTGTTCAAGTGGATGGCTCGCCTGGCTTCGCCGTAGCGCATTCGGTCACTCCAATTTTCCAAGACCTTGTTGATGGTTTCGGGCTGTAGCTCATAGATTGCTTAGATGATTTAAGCCTTAAGTGCTTGAATCATTTCCGGATTGTTGGCATAACATTGGTCCTTCACGGTTCCTCAGAAAAAAAAGTCCAAAGGGGTCAAATCGCAGCTCCGAGGCGTCCAATTGAAATCGCCAAGACGGCTGATAACACAATTTGGGAATTTGGTGCGCAAAAGATCGATTGTGACATGGCGCGCCATCCTGCATGAATCAGAGGTGTCGTCTAAGTCCATGACTTCAATTTTAGTAAAAAAAAAGTCGGTTAACATGGCTTTGTAACGCCTACTGTTGACCGAAACGTTGTTCCCAGCCTCATTTTCAAAGAAAAATGCTCCAATGACGATACCACTCCACAATCCGCACCAAACTGTCACTCTCCGTGGATGCATTGGCTTCTCGACAATAACGTGCGGGTTTTCCGAGCCACAGATGTGGCAATACCAGTCTCACGAACTTTTTGCACAAACTTGCGAAGGAACAGCAGGCGCGGTGGATGCTTCACTTCGGTCAAAACTTCTTTTCAAAAAATCGCACTGTTTGGGCTACACAGCACTCAGCACTTCCAACGTTGTATAAGCATAAAGCGACTGACTTTCTGTCAAGACTTCGAGCGGGAAACAGCAGTCAGTGTCAAAATAACCTATGATTTAAAAAGAAACCACTAGATATGGTCCACCCTGTATACTTCATTGCAAATTTGAATTTTTCTAGCTTCTCACTCCCACCGGCTTGGCATATAACAATATTTTAGGTTCTTTCCATTCGTTCCACAAGTAAAAACTCGCTCAAACGAATATTTGTTAGAAGCTAGGCCTAAGGTCCTATATATACCTTTTGCGCCAAACATTTTATAGCCTCGGTAAGGCTGTCAATACTGCCAGCTGTGTTGTGGATCTAGTCAACTAAGATTAGGGAAAAGGAGGAAATGTTAAAATAAATAAAAAATTGGCGAAACATGACATGTAGACACTCTAGGCCTAGCTACTCACAACCATTGGGACGAATCGAAGCGACCTACAGCTACAATTTTAAGCCGATTCCAAACGGCTTAATTGAAAAGCCTTTTCAGGACAATTACACTCGCGGATGTTTGACAGACCTTCGCGAAAGATACCGCAGTGGAAAACACCTTAAGATGAAATTTGAGTTTTTCCGGGGATCGAACCCGGGACCCCTCGCACAGTAGTCTAGCGTCTAGCACACTAACCACTGAGCCTATATTTGATCGCATGACAAATTATTTGAATAAAAGCGTTAGTGGCTTATTTATGTATGTCTGAACCACTATACTGAAGCTATCCACCTCTTTCTTTGTTAGATCTCCCTAGGTGGCTCTGGTATCGTTTTACGAAACCGGGGAGTAGACCGATTTTAAAAATTCTGTCAGCATTATTATACTGGTGATACTATAGGTTAGTTAAATTGGTGAGGAGAAGACTGAAGGTGACAAAGGGGCGTGGCACCTTACATTTAAAAAAATATTCATAATCCTATGTCTCGAAAACCGGCTTACTGATTGAGCTCAAATTTTCAGACAGCTATTGGAGTGTTCCTGTTCATGTTAAGTTTGGTCAAAATTCGACAAAGGTAGTGTAGCACCTGCCATACAAAGAAATCATTGCAATCGCCTTTTTCCGACAAGTCTGTCAATTGAGTTGAAACGTACAATATATTTGCTATGAAGTGTAAAATCCACACAGCTCTAAAATTTTAGACGTTTCCCCATAGATGGCTCGGAATACCTCAAAATATTACTCTATATCTTGTAATATTTAGAGGAGATCTAATATGCCTGAAATTATGGGAGGGATCAGCTAAGAGACTTGACACTTCCCATTAAAAAAAACACAAATTTCTCGACACTCGTGGCAAATAAAGTTGTAAAATTTGGAACATTGATATGCAATACAATTCCTGGACTTGCGCCAAGCTAGGCATTTACAGCTACTATACGCTGTTTTATACTTTTGTGTCGAGTTCTGTGGACTATGGTCGAAGAGATCTTTGAATTGGGAATCTTATTTACTGCTAGGTTCCACATTTCACTTTCACTCGAAATGAAATCGGAATTGAATTTTTGTGTACTACATTTCACTGTATTCGATTTCAAATTCAAAATTTTCGGAATTGAGACAAAGTGATATTGTGATTTCGAAAAATTTCGGAGTTTCCGAATCTCTCGAAATGCAGAACACTGAAAACGAATTCACTCGATTTGAAATTTTGATTTCACTTGATTTCTGGAACCTAGCTGTTAGTTTTGATTTAATAACTCGGCTAGTCAATTTTGCTCGGATTTCTAAACGGTTTTCGGGTCTCGATCAGTCAATGTTTTTTTTTTCTTTGGAAGAACCTTCAGACTTCAGACCTACTTCAGATTAATCTCTACGAATTTCAGTTTCAGTGCTGTGGTTTATTTGCTTTGGTTCGTCAAGGGGATGTTGTCGATAGAAAGAGAAACATGCAGTCGATCTTTTTCATCAGGTGAGCGCTATCTTCGATCGTCAGCACCAATAAGCATCGATACCATAGGGTGTTGGTACGGGGTTCCCCGAATTTGATGTCTTTTCAGTCAGTCATGGGTACCATATGGTTCAGATAATATAAAGTTAATATTATCAATAGCCATTTTCTCGAAATCTGTTTGGATCTAGGATCACTTTGAGTCTCAAATAGTTTCACGGTTCACGAATCTTGTGAACGTAGATATCTTGGTAAAGACATCCTCGTATTCGATGAGTTATTGCAATAAAACGAGGCTGCACTGCTTGTGAGGAAGATGGTTATTGACCATCTCGGGGAGCTATGTTCGATAGCACTCCATGAACTTACCATATTGCTGTACTTCAGCTGCCAGTGCGATTTTCAGTTGATCTTTGACTACCAAACTACCAGGGGCCTGTACCACAAAACTACAAGTCTTGTACAACAGGCGAATTTTAACAATTAACAATAGTTTCTGTACCACAAAACTACATGTCAATTTAACAATTAACAATTGTACAAGCAAACCTTAACAATTGGGAATTACTAAATTTCCCCACTTTCTGTACCACAAAGGTACAAGTGTAGAAAAAGTTGTTCAATATTCTGAAGAACATCGAATGGCGATAAGCAGTCCGCATACATGTGCGGACAAAATATATGTCGAAGCGAGGAAGTGTCTGCGCGCACAAATGCACGTCGATTGGTGTATAGGCGATCGAGTGTGCTGTACACGATCCTTCTATCCTGTGCTGTGTGCACTCATGGGACGAGAAAAAGGAACTTACAATTCAACCACCGAAGACGTCGGACGTGTTTGGTCCAGCACAGTATATTCAATTAGCGTTTTAATAAAGTTAAAGTGCTCGTTAGAAACAGTTGTTGTTTTATTACTAATATTTGGATACATACCTACATAATAGCTACAGTCCATTAATTTTACCAAATATTATTCATGGTCCTACGAGCCGAACATTGAACTGGCCCTATTAAAAGATTTAAAAAAAATAAAAAAAATAATTTGTGTTTGAGTGCAATTGTGTAGTGCAATTTGTAAAAGTGCTCCCAACGCGCAGTGTGGTCGAGCAGAACAATTAGAACCAGCTGGAGCAGTATAAAAGTGCGGAATTTTCCCCCTGTGAATTGGTTCGAGCTTGAGGCTGGTACTTTAATAATCTCCCAGCGTGCTGTTTGGTCGAGAATTAGCAAATCACGGCAAAATAAGTGTAAGTACATAATTAATAAAATAGCTTTTGGGCGAACTTAGATAGGGACTAGCAAATTCGTTTGGCGTGTGGTCCAGTTTTTTCGTGGCATTCCACTATTTAGTCCTATCTCTTCTTTGTGTGCGTCTACATTAAATTTTTTTAAAATTCGTACCAATAAGTTTTCATCGCGAAAGCAACTAAACAGCTATTGTTATGCTGTGCAATTAACATGCAAAAAAAAAGGCGTAGGTAGCAAGTAGATTTGTACCTTGATGAGTGAGAGGAAGTACCTCTTTGAAATTGAATTTCTCACACCAATAAGAGTTGTTCGCTGAAACAAGCAAACGGCTGCGCATCGTCGCCGCCTGACACGATAACGTTGATCTTTTTGAGTGTTTGCATATCAGTGGTTTATTAGTGCAATAAACTGAAAAGAATAAATATGCGCGAGCCTGAAGAATCGTTGTCCTTTCTTTATTTGGAACGGATGTTTTGCTTGAGGAAGTACCTTTTTGACGAAAGGGTACCTACTTGAGATTGAATTTCTCGCACCAATAAGTGTTGGTCGCTAAAGCAAACAAACGGCTGTAGGTTTTATTGTTTTTAAGAGCGCAGCGTCAGCGTGCCGATAAGGTTGCTTTTCTTTTGAGTGGCTTACATATCGGTAGTTCATCAGTGCAATAAAATGTAAACAATGAATATGCGCGAGCCTGAAGAGGTAGCAAATGAATCTTTATCCTGTGGAAAGGATGTTTCGGTGGCTTATCTGTCTACCAGCCGATGTACCTACGGCTTAAGTTTTTATTGTTTTGTTTGCTTCTCCGCCTGGCTCGAAACAATGATCTTTTTTTTTTTTTTAAATGTTTGCATATCAGTGTGGTTCATCTGTGCATTTGACTGTGAGCCATAAATATGCGCGAGCATGAGTTGGGTAGGATAGGTAGCCAATATACGTCTTTATCGTGGGATTGATATTTTGTTTAAGCAAGCAGCTCTTTGATAAAAGAATATTTTCACAAAAAGGATTTCTGGCACTGATTGGTTTCGTTTGCTAATGCGTAGGACGTAGGACCTATGGCGGCAACGGCCCTGTTCATTGCTTACGTACTCTTATCAGTAGTTAACGCGATGCAATAAACATTATTCAAGCCTTTACAGGCACCATATGAATCTATATCCTATGACGGATGATTAGCTTGAGCAAGTGGCTCTATGAAGAAAAGATCTTTAAATACACAATTTCTCGCAACAAATAGTTTTTTTTTTTTTTTTTGTTATTATGAATTATTATTATTTTACAATACGTAGTATAACGTATGACACCCTGGACACATGCATACAGGCTCTATCACACAGATGTGGTTTAGAGGCAGCTAGATATAGTAGATGCATTCAACAGTAATGCATGCTTTTAGGATCGTTTTGATACTGTAAGCGACCCTTTGTCGCAGCGGATTGTTTGGTTGCATACGTCGTAAAGATTTCGTTCCGGTTAACCGTCTAAGGGTGGAGGACAGAGAGAGCGAGTGTAAAGGTAGATATAGGCACAATAGTAGATCATGCAGGTTTAGATGTCAACTGAAGAGTGCTTGTTCAGAATGTTCTAGTGACAATTTTTATTTAGACAATTTGGTATCACCAGTATAGTAGCGGGGATGGAACTCCTAATGACACACAAGTTAAGCGTTCTTTGGTGATGTTCTTGTTACCCTACTGTATTGTTTTCAACTTATGTAATGGTGGAGATGGAGCAGCTGATGCCACGCGAGTTAAGCGTTCATTGGTGGTACTCTTACTTCTACACCATATTATCTTTTATCTTATCGCTAAGTAAGTTTAAGTTATTATTCTAAAAGAGTTTACGTAAAGTTATTGAACAAGACGCATTTTTAAGAACGACTCATTCGGTCTAGACTGAAGGGTCCTAGGCAGTCAATAGAAGTAGGGAAAACCTGTTATTATAACAGATTAGATTCACATAGCTATTCGACTCTCTCAACGCAACTTCTCCCACAGCTCCTGACAGGCACGCAGTTCGGTCAGTTTAGTTGAGATGGGTAGGAATCTTACAAATTCCTTTCATAGCCGGGCGAGGTCGATGCGGCTTTCCCAAAAACGCACACGCAGTTGCGTTCATGGCCATGTTTTACAATCAGACGAACCTGCATGGTCGTTCTGAAACCACAAAACATTCAGACGAACCTATGCGGTCGTTCTGAAACTACAAAACAGACGAACCTGCATGGTCGTTCTGAAACTACAAAACATTCAGACGAACCTGTATGGTCGTTCTGAAACCTGTTCGTTCAAGAGCAGAAGGGGATGCAACTGATGGTTCCCAGGTGCATGCTACGCAGTCCTAGACATACGGTAGGCATCTGAGCGCATCTGATGCGATCAACAGTATCGGTACAGAACAGCAAAAACAAATAACACAGATCAACTCGGTCATAGGGTAGGCTGCAGATAGCAGAATAGGTAGACAGGATACAAATATTGTCTTAGAGCGAGGAGCACAATATTTGACCACCGTACGTTCGCAGGATGAAGCATTTGCATATCTGCAATGTTAAGTCCAAACGCACGGCTACATTTTAGGGTAGGTACGCCGTACATTCGCAGGAAGAAGCATTTGCCACGGCAGCAATGTTAAGTCGAAACGTGCGACTGCATTTTAGGGTAGGTACGCCGTACGTTCGCAGGGTGAAGCATTTGCCACAGCAGCAATGTCGAGTCCAAACGTGCGTTTGCAGTTATGAGTAGGTAGGCCGTACGTTTCCAGGATGGAACATTCTTTGCCACAGTAGCAATGTCCAGTCCGAACGTTCGATCGTAGTCTTGGGTTAGGGCATTCGCCATATAGGTAGGCATTAAATATAAAAAAAAAGAAAAACGAGAAAATATTCGCCGAAAACAAGGCAATATTCGATACATTCAAGTATCTGCGAGCATTCCTCGTTCTCGTTCTAAAACACATTACAATAGATTGAGCAAGAAAGCAATTGTGGCTCTCGCTAATATTTTTCTTTTCTTTATTTTTCTTTGCGAGAATCACCGATTAAGAGTAATGGCAGACAACGCCATTAGAGATCGACTATCGAACGCAACCCGAGATAAAGATGTCGCGATGTCGCAAACAACGAAATGAATATCACCTTGCGTCGAAGCGGAGTGCTCAGCGCTTATTTCATTGTTTTGACTCTAACGAATCAAAGTGGGCAGGGAAATGCCGTTATGCAGGACTTACAGGCTTTCCACTTTATTATCAATAAATCGATCCCTATATCAGCATAAGATCAACAATTTGTTCGTTTATGATACGTCGTTATTTTCACATGCATCAAGAAAAAGGCGGAACTATGAAGCAGAGGAACAAAGGGACAGATTTAGAGTTAACTGAAGAGCAGAGACTTCTGAAGGATCTTATAAACGTTGTGCCAGAGTCAACACATGTGACATTTACTTGCGTTATCTATGTCTTCCTGGATACAATACACTCAGACAACATGCAAGCTAACCCACTTTCGAACGGCAGCAAGCTGCTGTCATTCAAACCGTTAATGGACAGCTGGGACGAGTTTCATTAAATCAAAGATAACGTTCGGACTGCAGACATAGGATTCGAAGTGAACTAAAATTGCACGAGGAGGACCGCCACCCACTACATCTTTGGAAGCGTGCGCTTAGGCGTATTCCATCAAACACAAGTTCGCTGCATGCACGGTCACTGCACGACCTCTCATCAAAAAACTGAAATCGCTCCACCATGTATGTGCAAACATCAGAAGCGCACAAAGCAATCGGCCAGCGAAGAGGCTCCTGTCGATAAGCAGCTACCACCATAATACCTGAATTGAATTGGTTTTCCATGGACATTATGCAGGGGCGTCCATGGTTTTCCCAATCACCACGAGCAAATGCTATTCAGATGAAAGCCCCAATGCATGATCATAATCAAGAAATCTGCTGATAAACAAATCATCAACATTTTTAAGCCTGCAGCTTCAAAGTGGGCAGGATGTTCAATATTCTGAAGAACATCGAATGGCGATAAGCAGTCCGCATACATGTGCGGACAAAATATATGTCGAAGCGAGGAAGTGTCTGCGCGCACAAATGCACGTCGATTGGTGTATAGGCGATCGAGTGTGCTGTACACGATCCTTCTATCCTGTGCTGTGTGCACTCATGGGACGAGAAAAAGGAACTTACAATTCAACCACCGAAGACGTCGGACGTGTTTGGTCCAGCACAGTATATTCAATTAGCGTTTTAATAAAGTTAAAGTGCTCGTTAGAAACAGTTGTTGTTTTATTACTAATATTTGGATACATACCTACATAATAGCTACAGTCCATTAATTTTACCAAATATTATTCATGGTCCTACGAGCCGAACATTGAACTGGCCCTATTAAAAGATTTAAAAAAAATAAAAAAAATAATTTGTGTTTGAGTGCAATTGTGTAGTGCAATTTGTAAAAGTGCTCCCAACGCGCAGTGTGGTCGAGCAGAACAATTAGAACCAGCTGGAGCAGTATAAAAGTGCGGAATTTTCCCCCTGTGAATTGGTTCGAGCTTGAGGCTGGTACTTTAATAATCTCCCAGCGTGCTGTTTGGTCGAGAATTAGCAAATCACGGCAAAATAAGTGTAAGTACATAATTAATAAAATAGCTTTTGGGCGAACTTAGATAGGGACTAGCAAATTCGTTTGGCGTGTGGTCCAGTTTTTTCGTGGCATTCCACTATTTAGTCCTATCTCTTCTTTGTGTGCGTCTACATTAAATTTTTTTAAAATTCGTACCAATAAGTTTTCATCGCGAAAGCAACTAAACAGCTATTGTTATGCTGTGCAATTAACATGCAAAAAAAAAGGCGTAGGTAGCAAGTAGATTTGTACCTTGATGAGTGAGAGGAAGTACCTCTTTGAAATTGAATTTCTCACACCAATAAGAGTTGTTCGCTGAAACAAGCAAACGGCTGCGCATCGTCGCCGCCTGACACGATAACGTTGATCTTTTTGAGTGTTTGCATATCAGTGGTTTATTAGTGCAATAAACTGAAAAGAATAAATATGCGCGAGCCTGAAGAATCGTTGTCCTTTCTTTATTTGGAACGGATGTTTTGCTTGAGGAAGTACCTTTTTGACGAAAGGGTACCTACTTGAGATTGAATTTCTCGCACCAATAAGTGTTGGTCGCTAAAGCAAACAAACGGCTGTAGGTTTTATTGTTTTTAAGAGCGCAGCGTCAGCGTGCCGATAAGGTTGCTTTTCTTTTGAGTGGCTTACATATCGGTAGTTCATCAGTGCAATAAAATGTAAACAATGAATATGCGCGAGCCTGAAGAGGTAGCAAATGAATCTTTATCCTGTGGAAAGGATGTTTCGGTGGCTTATCTGTCTACCAGCCGATGTACCTACGGCTTAAGTTTTTATTGTTTTGTTTGCTTCTCCGCCTGGCTCGAAACAATGATCTTTTTTTTTTTTTTAAATGTTTGCATATCAGTGTGGTTCATCTGTGCATTTGACTGTGAGCCATAAATATGCGCGAGCATGAGTTGGGTAGGATAGGTAGCCAATATACGTCTTTATCGTGGGATTGATATTTTGTTTAAGCAAGCAGCTCTTTGATAAAAGAATATTTTCACAAAAAGGATTTCTGGCACTGATTGGTTTCGTTTGCTAATGCGTAGGACGTAGGACCTATGGCGGCAACGGCCCTGTTCATTGCTTACGTACTCTTATCAGTAGTTAACGCGATGCAATAAACATTATTCAAGCCTTTACAGGCACCATATGAATCTATATCCTATGACGGATGATTAGCTTGAGCAAGTGGCTCTATGAAGAAAAGATCTTTAAATACACAATTTCTCGCAACAAATAGTTTTTTTTTTTTTTTTTGTTATTATGAATTATTATTATTTTACAATACGTAGTATAACGTATGACACCCTGGACACATGCATACAGGCTCTATCACACAGATGTGGTTTAGAGGCAGCTAGATATAGTAGATGCATTCAACAGTAATGCATGCTTTTAGGATCGTTTTGATACTGTAAGCGACCCTTTGTCGCAGCGGATTGTTTGGTTGCATACGTCGTAAAGATTTCGTTCCGGTTAACCGTCTAAGGGTGGAGGACAGAGAGAGCGAGTGTAAAGGTAGATATAGGCACAATAGTAGATCATGCAGGTTTAGATGTCAACTGAAGAGTGCTTGTTCAGAATGTTCTAGTGACAATTTTTATTTAGACAATTTGGTATCACCAGTATAGTAGCGGGGATGGAACTCCTAATGACACACAAGTTAAGCGTTCTTTGGTGATGTTCTTGTTACCCTACTGTATTGTTTTCAACTTATGTAATGGTGGAGATGGAGCAGCTGATGCCACGCGAGTTAAGCGTTCATTGGTGGTACTCTTACTTCTACACCATATTATCTTTTATCTTATCGCTAAGTAAGTTTAAGTTATTATTCTAAAAGAGTTTACGTAAAGTTATTGAACAAGACGCATTTTTAAGAACGACTCATTCGGTCTAGACTGAAGGGTCCTAGGCAGTCAATAGAAGTAGGGAAAACCTGTTATTATAACAGATTAGATTCACATAGCTATTCGACTCTCTCAACGCAACTTCTCCCACAGCTCCTGACAGGCACGCAGTTCGGTCAGTTTAGTTGAGATGGGTAGGAATCTTACAAATTCCTTTCATAGCCGGGCGAGGTCGATGCGGCTTTCCCAAAAACGCACACGCAGTTGCGTTCATGGCCATGTTTTACAATCAGACGAACCTGCATGGTCGTTCTGAAACCACAAAACATTCAGACGAACCTATGCGGTCGTTCTGAAACTACAAAACAGACGAACCTGCATGGTCGTTCTGAAACTACAAAACATTCAGACGAACCTGTATGGTCGTTCTGAAACCTGTTCGTTCAAGAGCAGAAGGGGATGCAACTGATGGTTCCCAGGTGCATGCTACGCAGTCCTAGACATACGGTAGGCATCTGAGCGCATCTGATGCGATCAACAGTATCGGTACAGAACAGCAAAAACAAATAACACAGATCAACTCGGTCATAGGGTAGGCTGCAGATAGCAGAATAGGTAGACAGGATACAAATATTGTCTTAGAGCGAGGAGCACAATATTTGACCACCGTACGTTCGCAGGATGAAGCATTTGCATATCTGCAATGTTAAGTCCAAACGCACGGCTACATTTTAGGGTAGGTACGCCGTACATTCGCAGGAAGAAGCATTTGCCACGGCAGCAATGTTAAGTCGAAACGTGCGACTGCATTTTAGGGTAGGTACGCCGTACGTTCGCAGGGTGAAGCATTTGCCACAGCAGCAATGTCGAGTCCAAACGTGCGTTTGCAGTTATGAGTAGGTAGGCCGTACGTTTCCAGGATGGAACATTCTTTGCCACAGTAGCAATGTCCAGTCCGAACGTTCGATCGTAGTCTTGGGTTAGGGCATTCGCCATATAGGTAGGCATTAAATATAAAAAAAAAGAAAAACGAGAAAATATTCGCCGAAAACAAGGCAATATTCGATACATTCAAGTATCTGCGAGCATTCCTCGTTCTCGTTCTAAAACACATTACAATAGATTGAGCAAGAAAGCAATTGTGGCTCTCGCTAATATTTTTCTTTTCTTTATTTTTCTTTGCGAGAATCACCGATTAAGAGTAATGGCAGACAACGCCATTAGAGATCGACTATCGAACGCAACCCGAGATAAAGATGTCGCGATGTCGCAAACAACGAAATGAATATCACCTTGCGTCGAAGCGGAGTGCTCAGCGCTTATTTCATTGTTTTGACTCTAACGAATCAAAGTGGGCAGGGAAATGCCGTTATGCAGGACTTACAGGCTTTCCACTTTATTATCAATAAATCGATCCCTATATCAGCATAAGATCAACAATTTGTTCGTTTATGATACGTCGTTATTTTCACATGCATCAAGAAAAAGGCGGAACTATGAAGCAGAGGAACAAAGGGACAGATTTAGAGTTAACTGAAGAGCAGAGACTTCTGAAGGATCTTATAAACGTTGTGCCAGAGTCAACACATGTGACATTTACTTGCGTTATCTATGTCTTCCTGGATACAATACACTCAGACAACATGCAAGCTAACCCACTTTCGAACGGCAGCAAGCTGCTGTCATTCAAACCGTTAATGGACAGCTGGGACGAGTTTCATTAAATCAAAGATAACGTTCGGACTGCAGACATAGGATTCGAAGTGAACTAAAATTGCACGAGGAGGACCGCCACCCACTACATCTTTGGAAGCGTGCGCTTAGGCGTATTCCATCAAACACAAGTTCGCTGCATGCACGGTCACTGCACGACCTCTCATCAAAAAACTGAAATCGCTCCACCATGTATGTGCAAACATCAGAAGCGCACAAAGCAATCGGCCAGCGAAGAGGCTCCTGTCGATAAGCAGCTACCACCATAATACCTGAATTGAATTGGTTTTCCATGGACATTATGCAGGGGCGTCCATGGTTTTCCCAATCACCACGAGCAAATGCTATTCAGATGAAAGCCCCAATGCATGATCATAATCAAGAAATCTGCTGATAAACAAATCATCAACATTTTTAAGCCTGCAGCTTCAAAGTGGGCAGGATGTTCAATATTCTGAAGAACATCGAATGGCGATAAGCAGTCCGCATACATGTGCGGACAAAATATATGTCGAAGCGAGGAAGTGTCTGCGCGCACAAATGCACGTCGATTGGTGTATAGGCGATCGAGTGTGCTGTACACGATCCTTCTATCCTGTGCTGTGTGCACTCATGGGACGAGAAAAAGGAACTTACAATTCAACCACCGAAGACGTCGGACGTGTTTGGTCCAGCACAGTATATTCAATTAGCGTTTTAATAAAGTTAAAGTGCTCGTTAGAAACAGTTGTTGTTTTATTACTAATATTTGGATACATACCTACATAATAGCTACAGTCCATTAATTTAACAGATATTATTCAAAAGTTTTGCAAAGGATTGTTATAAACTTGCGAAAATTTAACGTATGAGTTGAAATTTGTTAAGCCGTTACAAGTCAGGTTTTATGTGGTTGTAAGTAGAAATGCGAAGCATTTGTCTTCATAAAATATTAACTATATTCATCCAGTCCTATTATAGCATACATTTTGAAAGGAAAACTTTATTTCCACGAGTTAATCGAGAAAGGGGAAACATATTGCTTTTAATGCACATTATAGTGTGCCCAGCTCAGTGACTATAATTTAAACATTTTTCTTTTTTATTTCGATCGGATAGAATTGATAAAAATGATTAAGTTTATAGATATAGATATCGTATACCTCGCATAAAAAATAATAAATACAAATATAAAATTATTTTTGAAACTAGCGAAACTGGCAAAAATTGTTTGTCTAAATCCTTTTCGTTTCCAAGCGTGTGGTTGAGTATTTTGTAAATTTATGTCACCAACAATAACAACAAATTTTATTTATGATTATGATTTCAGCTAAGATTATTTGCCTGCGTATAGTCTATCCGTTACGGAAGCACTTGTACAAATGACTTGTACAAAGAAGGGAAATTTTGATATTTAACAAGTGAAGCGTTTTTCTTTTGTGGTACAGAAATTATAGTTACTTGTTAAATCGGCATTGTTAACAAGTGCCTGTAAAATTGTTAAATTGTTGTTTTGTGGTACAGGCCCACCCTTGTTTGTACAAGTCATTTGTACAAGTGCTTCCGCGACGGACAGACTATGCGCAGGCAAATCGTCTTAGCTGAAATCATATTAAATAAAATATGTTGTTAATATTTGATGGTGCCATCAATTCACAACGACACGATTTCCAGTTTCGCCAGTTTTAAAAAAAAATTTATATTAAATATGTGTTTATTATTTTGTATGCGCCACCGTATACGATATCTTTATCTATAAACTTAATCAGTTTATCAATTCTATCCGATCGAAACAAAAAATGTTTAAATTATAGTCACTGAGCTGGGCATACGAATGTGCATTAAAAGCAAAAAGTTCGCAGAAAAATGTTCCCCCTTTTCCGATTAACTTGTGGAAATAAGGATTTCCTTTAAAAATTTGTCCTATACTAAGACTAGTTTAATATGGTTAATATTTTATCAAGACAAATGCTTCAAATTTCTTCTTAAAACCACATAAGATATGACTTGTAACGACTTAACAAATTTCAACTCACACGTTAAATTTTTTCAAGTTTATAACTATCGTTTGCAAAATGTTGTCTACACTTGTAGCTTTGTGGTACAGAAAGTGGGGAAATTTAGTATTTCCCAATTGTTAAGGTTTGCTTGTACAATTGTTAATTGTTAAATTGACATGTAGTTTTGTGGTACAGAAACCATTGTTAATTGTTTAAATTCGCCTGTTGTACAAGACTTGTAGTTTTGTGGTACAGGCCCCTGGTTGTCATACTTTGTACAAGTCGATGTATTCATCAGCAATCCGCTGATAATTCGGTTTATCACTCAGCCATGTCCCGCGTAAAATCATACCAGTCAGATTGGTACAGATAATCAACCCCAGTATAAAGTTCGCTCTCTAGTGGTACCCGCTTTTCCTACGACTGCTGGTCGATTTGCAAGTGTTAACCTCACTCCCTACTTTTTGGGCACTAGTTCGAGTGCTTTGCGTAGTGGGTGCAGCAGATGTTACTGATTTGCGTAGCGCCAGTAATGCGTGAGTGGAACTTCCTCTAGAGTCTTCGCTTTGCACCAATGTCTCCCAAGTTGCAGTTATTGGGGGTAGCATTTCATCTTCAGATGAACAGTTTTGAGCAGTAAGTTGTTTGATTTCTTTGATACATAATTTGTTTTGTTTAAATGTTGCTGCCACGTGTACTATGGGAAACAGATCCGTTTCGGAAGAGCTGCTATATAGAAGCCTGTTAATGTCCTTTCCTTTCTTTGCTGTGCAGACTTCCGTGTGCAAAAAGTGCCCAAAAAAACAGCTCTGAAATCAGCTACATATATTCTAGTGTCAGGAAGTATAATGTAAAGAATTCAACTATAAAGAAGTTAATAATCCAATACAAAGCTCTTACGTTTATTTCTAAAAATTTAATCCAAAATTTCCATCAAAATTCAAAGTGCTACCACCCGCATTGTCCAAATAATTGTATTCATCTCAATTACCAAGATATTATACCCAGATGTACCTACCCCTAGTATCAGGTTTCCAAGGAGATCTTCGATACCGATAGTGTATAGATCCATTGTGTCAATAAACGTCATTCCCATTTGTCTACCACTTCATTCAAGTATCATATCCAGTCCATAGAATAATTTTCAAGTTGAATCCTCTTCAGAAAGATGTGTCATTCATTGGTATATTGCCCACTTGTAGATATATAGGGAAAATATTTTGATATCCTTTCCAAAGAATATTTGTTCTGCTTTTAAAGTGAACATCATGACTTCAAAGAGTGCCACAACCTCTTTGATGGGGACACCATCCCGAATTATGTATTCGTAAGCCCAAACGCTACAATGACATGCCACGACAACGACCTCAGTCCAATCACACATTCAAAACATTCACAAGGACTCATGCTAGTGGCAATTTCAATTTCAAACGGAGTTGACTTGTTGTGGTGCCACAAAATATTTGAGACTTAAATTTCAACCGAACAACAAAAGTAATTCCATTCTAGAATAGATAAAGGATTTTGCACGCACGCCAGGATATGATGCGTGTACGTACATAGTTGTGTATGGCAATGGGAATGGGGGAAGAGATGCTTTTGCTAAAAGCCCAATAACAGTTAAGGAACAAGCAGAACAAAGTGGAAAAGCGAATCAAAGGATTTCTCTTCACAGATTTCCCATCTTCTCTATACTTTCGTAGAAAGGAAGCCTTTTTCACTCGAAATGTTTTTAACTGTCTTTGTTGGCTTTTTATTGAGTTTCTTGACAGCGATTCCTTTTCATATAATGTCTGTTCTTGTATTGTTGCTGCTCGGTTGAATTCAGAGAATTACATTATTTTAGGGTGTAGTAGAGTTGCCTTTTTTTTTTGTAGGCAGGAGCCATAAAGGAAATCAATCAATTTAATGTCCTTATCAGGAAAAGCAACTGGCAACGAATAAGAAAAAGTGGCTTATACAATTTGGAAATATTTCACTCTGGAGAGCATTGCCAACAAAGTGTGTATTAAATTAAATGCGCGTTTGTGTGGGAGGCGACGCGACGTATATATAGAGGACTGTAGCTAACCCAAGGTAAGTGGTAAAGGTTGTAAATTTCATGAAATATTTTATTCCTTTTCGTATTAAATGTGTTAAGCCGATTTATGTAGTTAGATACATAAATTCAGTACAGAAGCCCGGATCCGGAACTGAAATAATGAGTCCATTTTTCTAATGTTGAGACGAGTCATTGATTTCAGCAATGACCAAGGAAAAAAATTGTCTGAGATTACTTAAGGAAAATTAAATAATGTAGGCGACATTATGTAGATTGTCCTTGTTGTCAGCGGTTGGTATTGGTATTTCATTCGTAGATTATGTTTCTGGCCTATAAGGTTATGTTTCTCCGTGCCACACTCAGGTCAATACTGATCCATTGTGTTTCCCGTAGGGGGAAAGATGTTGTCCCTGACCCATTATAACCCTGTATACAAATTACTTACTATGCTGCTACATACAAACCATCTTGTTGATTTGACAAAGTTCATTATCTTGTCTATTGATGTGCTGGAAAGCTCGTCTAGGTCGTTGAAGAAGTTAATTCCCAGGAATTTATACCTGGTATGTTGGAGACCTGGGCAGTGACATAGGAAGAGCTTCCTCATCACCGCAGCCTCTGCAAAGTTCTTTTTCCGTTAAGCCCATTTTCTTCATTATGGTACCGCAGAGTGTTGTGTTCCCTGTCATGATACCTACGAGGGTGCACAAGGATTTCCTATCCTTCCGCAATATCATCTCGGTTTTGGATTTGTTGAAGGATGGCCATAGCATTCGTGTGGTATTACAAGAGTTTAAGGTGACCCATCTTGCATTCGCCTCTCTTGTGGCTTTTCTCCCTGCTTCAAGCTTGAGTGTGCAAGGCTGGACGTCCACAGAGGGATCAGCTTGTTCTGAAACAGCTGTCGAACCTATAGGTTTTACTTCTACTACCCGCAACCGGGAACATTGTTTCAATTTTTATATTCCTTCAATTTCGGGTTTAGAATAGAGTTGGAGGATGCCTCAAATATAGCTCCGGTTTGGAGTTGTTATTGGGAATCATTATTCGCTATTCATATGTGTCTATGTGCATTGATTTAGTAGGTGCTGCCTTCCTTCTGAGAAAGAAAGGCCATGCATTCTAAATGGCCATGCATCTGTGCCATGGATCAGGACCGGCCTTATGAGAACCTTGTATTGGGTTCTCTAGAATCTAGATTTCAATAAAAATAAGTTGTGTTTGAGATATCAATACATTTGAAAGGCCCATCATTGACATTATGTGTGGTATATGACATCGTTCAAATGGGCTTTGCTGTGGTGGGGGTGGGGCGCATCTGACAGGTCCAATTCGATTATTCTAGTGCTGAATTTGAGCGATGACAGAAGTTATATTGACTTTGATTCCATCGTCCATTTGTGGCTTATTGGCATAGATCTGCGACTTAAGGAAAACCGATGGTATGCCCTCAATTAGGTCGTGCAGAATGTTCATTGTGGCATCACCATGAACCACATGGCGTTCATATACCTTATCATCCAATTTGGGTCTAAAAAAATTGGTTATCATCGATCGGTTGCACTCTCCGTTGATGGCAA
This sequence comes from Cheilosia soror, assembly GCA_949372485.1. Taxonomy (NCBI): domain Eukaryota; kingdom Metazoa; phylum Arthropoda; class Insecta; order Diptera; family Syrphidae; genus Cheilosia; species Cheilosia soror. Next base: position 35,124,641 of record OX443564.1, on the reverse strand, counting down.
TGCTATCGTCCTTTTCGAGGAAGTACGGACAATCCACATCCATGGTAATTGCTATATAGTCTCTGAAATAAAAACAGATGGAACAAAATGGCCGTCATATCTTAGAACTTCTTGACCATACTACTTAAACAACACCGATCGGGAGGTGTATACATAGGTTCGAGGTACGAGTACCTCTTCGCTTGAGTTGTAAGTCGATGTCGTTTGTCAGGATTTATTTAAACTCCCGAACTATAAACTTGTAAATACAAAAAAGTTACTTCATTTTGCTCTCATTTACAAATTAAACTATTTCTGATGCTTCTGGACATGAGAACTTAAGAACTCTGGCAGGGACGCCAACATTATAGGCATGACTTTGAAAAAAAACCTCTGGTTTTCTGCAGCATCTCCCCTAACCCCAAGTATGAATATTTGGTCGTTTGTAGACTAACAGGGCTAAAATCCTAAGCCGCTCTGCTAGAGGGTAATCAGTTCATTGACAAATTTTGTTCAGGGGTTAACACAGGACCTTTTTTGCGATGCTTAGGAAACGGATGCCTCTATAGTTAGTGCAGCTTATTAGATCTCCTTTCTTGCGGACCGCAAACACGATGCTGAACCTCCAGGCTCCAGCATACTTTCTTTCCACCAAATCTTTTAAATGAGTTGGTACATGCTCTTCACTCAAGTTGTCTCCCACTGCTTTAAATAGCTCGGATGGTAGGGCGTCTGGTTCAGTAGCCTTGTTGGACTTGAGTTTAGAAAAAGCTTTCTTTGCTTCATTTTGGGCGGACATTTTATCTTTCACCGTCAAGATTGAATGGTTCGTTCTGCCTGGCAGCGGAAATAAAGTCGCCTTCGTCATTCAACAGTTTGGAGAAGTTGTCTTTCAATGACTTCAATTCTGGGGTCTCTGTTCGGGTGCTGTTGCTTTTACATGTTCTTTTTACCTTTTGGTAAAACTTCCGAGTCCTCGAGAGCTCGCTTCACGTGTTCTCTCTTTTCCTTCCTGATAAGCCGATCATACAGAGCTTACGAGCCACTTTCGCTCTTATGTGCAGGACTGCTTTGTATAGGCGAAAGGCGAGTTGTTTTGTTGCTTACTCTTCAAGAAACCAAGGTTTTCGTGTGAGTGGCCGGGTGAATACGGGATCTGGCAGTTTATTGTCTATTAAACCTCCTCACATCAGTATATTCCTCCGTTGTTGGGGCGTTTGAGATGTCTGCATTCGTATACCTTCGAAACAACAAGTCGAGTCTATGTTGGCCACTCGGAAAGTTCGGACGTCTATAATACTGAAGGAGTGCCTTACGTCAATCGCGACATGATGAATTTGGCTGACGGTTTTATGATCTTGTTAATGATATGCTACTTTATAAATATTAATGTCAGCATCTCTGTCACTGACGCTCTAAAATCTTTTTGAATGGCTTTAAGTGCACTTATTCTTAGATGTGCGTTAAATGCATGCATCTTAACGCTAGTTAACAACATGTAGTTATCAACATTGGAATTGTGAATTTTGACAGGCCATAAAGAAGAGGCATTTATGTATACATGAATTTTTTATGCGAGTAGTAAAAATATAGAACTTTTAGCGGTTTCGAAATCTTTCACTGGACTACCAAACTTATACAACGCTGTTCGAAATGCATTAAAAAGACAAATGATGCTATGACATTTATGTAAGATAATTTACTGCAAATATCCTTAACTAATACTTACTCCCGAAAAATTATTATTTGCAACATTCACTAATTAGAGTAACAAATATATTTTAAAATTTAAATATGAGGGACGAGGGTGGTATGCATATCGTCCCAAGTTGTTGTTAATAGGGCCTGCCTATAGTGGTATCACAATGGACCTATGCTAGTCTACGTGTGTCAGCGTTTCCTAGCTGGCAGCAACTTTCAACCTAGGGGATGTCTGATAAATTGACTTCTGAAATTCTTTAGTGCTTCTCTTCGGGACTTCCTCAAAATAGTCGAAGAAAGGTTTTCGTGGAATTCGCTAGTATTGCCGGAGATTCATATACCTATAAGTCAATCGGATTTGTTTTCTTGGTTGCATCATTATAACACAAGAACAGGAGCAGAGTGTATTTTGGGATACCCAGTGTCAAAGTCTGACTGCTACTGCGTGGTATCCTATAGTCCAAAGACCTTTGATGATCGCTGTTCTTTTTTGCCTTTGGAGGTTGACTTTTTTTTTCTTTCCTGTAGTTTCGTCACATCTTTCTAGATTACGATACAGTTTGTAAGTCTTTTCCAACTGAAGTTGCCCTCCATTAGGGAATCTAAGGTGATCCCAATAGTATTGCTGAATGCTCTTCTGCAGGCATATAGTGCCACGTATGCTTTTTTCATTCGATTCTCTATATTTTCCTTGATCATACCCAAATATTCTTCGATATGTTTGGGGCCACCCCACCATTCTCAGCGAGGGCTGAAAGGCATTATTTTCCGTTCTTCTTGTAAATAGCAAAATTTTTGTTTTTGATAGGCCCATACCACTGCCCGCAGCCCCAGTTATTGACAAGAAGAAATACGTAACTGAGTCCTTCACTGAGGACTGAAGCGAATTTAGCTGTTACAGGAATTACGCCATCGCCTGGGTAAGGCTCACAATTGAGTCTTCTATTGTATTTTTAACAGTTTATCAATTATGAGGAGTCATATGAGTAACGAGAGGACGCCACCTTGTCGTGCACCTCTGCTAACTTTCGTTTATTGTTTACGTCCCCTATATATAGCAAGGCGTGTGTCTTGTTGTTTGTCCAATCCTCACGAAAGGAGACCCTCGCCAACTACAGAGGTATTAGTCTTATTAACATTGCCTACAAGATCTTATCTGCCGTGTTGTGTGAACGCCTGAAGCCTTTCGTCAACAACCTGATCAGTGTGGCTTCAGGCCAGAAAAGTCTACCATCGACCAAATATTAACTACTGTGGCAGATCTTGGAGAAAACTCATGAAGTCCAAATCGATACCCACCACCTTTTCATCGATTTTAAGGCCGCCTATGACAACATTTATAGAGACGAGCTATACAGTGCAATGTCTAGTTTTGGCATCCCTGCCAAACTCGTCCGTTTGTGCAGGATGACAATGGAGAATGCACGCTGCTCCATCGTGGTCGGTAAAGAACAGAATGTCACTATAGACAGACATAACTTTGAAGTAGTAAAGGACTTTGTCTACCTAGGCTCCTCTATGAACTCAGACAATAACACCAGCGCTGAGATTAAGCGAAGAATAACTCTTGCCAATCGCTGTTTCTTTGGGCTAAGAAAGCAACTGAGTAGCAAGTGGAAAGAGACGCTTGTTGGTTGAGGCCCAGGTCCACCCCGGACTGTAGCGCCACCTTAAGTAAGTAAGTGTGTCTTGCATGAGTCCAATCAAGTTAAGCTGCCATCTGCATAAGCGTTGAATTATTGAAAACCCCCTCGATGCCTAGAAACGCGTTCTTTGTGTTCTTCTCATGCTGTAAGGAGTCTTCACTAGTAATCTATGATATGTAAGCAGATCTACCTTTCGTGTATGGTGTATGCGTGCTGTGATTTTTATAGATAGTTATACCGCCAAGGACTTTCCTAATTTTCAGGTCAATGAGCAGTTTCAGTATTTTTTTTTTTTAGCATAAACGACAACGGACTTATTATGGTCTATAGTCCTTGGCTGTGATGTGACTGGCCTTTCATGCTTTCGGGATTAATATCATTCGCATCTGTAAATGCACGTGTAAATGCGTCTTAGCCATGGAACTATAGTTTCTTTTTGAGTCCTGAAACATGTCGGTCGAATTTAAAGTTTCAAACGATTTGATTGCAAAGGCTCTCCTCTCGTCGATTATTTCGCTGACTGTATCTAACTTCAAATCCTACCTTGTGTGCTAGTGATACTACCTCGGTGAAACATCGGTGCTTCCTATGAGTTAGTTTTTGCCAGTATGTCCAGCGTCTCCCCGTGTGACTCAGCGTTGGTGCTTTCGACAGGACTTTCCAGAGCTCAAATCCTTCGATAGTAGATTCAATTGATTCGCAGAAACTTTCTAGGAATTAAAGTATAAAAACTACTTTACTCTCGGTCATCGTGTTAGAATAGTCTATAATAAAAGCATTTATCCCACAAACTCACAAAGAGTTGTTACATATTCTGAAAGATACAAAATTTCCATCGCCATAAGAGTGTTTTCCCAACCACATACCCAAATTATTCCGTGATTATAGCCCCATCATAAACAACTGTAAAATCAATTATGCAACCCATTAAAATCCCCCCTCCGGATTCACCAATACCATACTGGATGGCGCCTTCAGTCTAAAAAGTAGGTACCTAGCTTCCTGCAGATGCTTATATTCAAACACACCCAAACACACACAGATTTCCTTTGCTTGCTTCTTCTAATTTATAACTCAACCTAATTGTGTTCCTTTCCTTTCTTGTTCTTATTGCAGACCTTGTGACAGAAACCTACGAGATGCGGAATTAATATCCTGCCGGTTGAGAAGAGTGGAGCCACTCTGCCGTCTCCCGGGTTCGGCTTTGCAACAACTTGCAATGTGTGGATTCTACGAGGATCTAGAGAAAGGAGTTACCCGTAAGTAGATATTATATAATCTTGGAAAACTTTTCTTTCCCAACCCCCAAAAAAAGGCAAGATGCCAACTTCTGGTTTCATCGTATCCCCCGCATCCGAATGAGACATTTCGGTTCGCCCTAATAACATTATTTATGGTCTATCCTTTTGGTTTACCCTTTCACTTATTTCCTGCGTACATTGTGCAATTTCAAGGTATCCTCCGATTGCCATTTATGTTAGCGTCTTACATAAACTTTAAACTGTATATCCATTTCGCTTTTATTTCAGTGTTTCGTGCCGGCGAACAAGGACGATTTTGGTATGCTGTACTAGGTGGCTCATTAGAGGTCAGATATCATGCTCCCGATACTGATGGCAAGGTAAAGTTTGTGTAAATTTAATTTTACTTTCAGTCGTAAATTTGTTATGTAGGTATGCACAATTCCGTCGAGAATTTCGGGACGAAATTCCAAATGTGCGTATTTGATGGCCCAGAAGTTAGGAGTTAATTACTTTTATAGGAATTCTTCGAACTTCGATGGTACACATGTAACCACAATCGATAAGCGAATTGGAATAAGATTATCGAGCACGAAAGTTGTAACAAAGGGGGTGAGGAATTTTGAAATGTTAATTTATGGGAAATTGCTGGGAAAAGTTGTCAGAGTTTGTAACTACTTTGGGAGCATCATGGTATGTTTCAGACCAATGTTGTCACTTCTATACCACATGCTAGATCTTGATCTACCACAGAAATTCGACCACGTTTTATTATTCTATACATACTATTAAATATTACTATTGTTCTCTGTGCATTTACATCTCAATTAGAAAATTAAAGCGAGGCGCACTTTGATATGTTTATTCCTCAGTTTCATATCCCAGCAAAAGAGCCAATTTGAATTTCGTTCGCTTCAAGCTCCCCGAAGAAGATTTTGTTCGCCTGCAAGGTCATTTGAGAAATCCAAATGATACGACGCCGGCGTGCTTAATAATTTGTAGGGAATCGACAAAAAAAGGGACAGAAAATGCGAATTTGTAAAAGATGCGAAAATTTACGGCGGTGGCATTTTAAATTTACTTTTGCAGAAACATTTTATTTTTTTGATAAAAAATTCTGTCTACTTTCTTTCCTTTTTTTTCGAGGGTAGGTGAAAATCTTGCATAGACACTATGATAGCAACGCGTGTTCAGATTCTTACTGACTAAAAACACCACCCTTCGATATAAATTGTAGATAATGCAACTAAGATATAACTAATCAAGAAATTTTTCTATCACGAAATGAAAACTTTTGACAGGTTACTCTCCAATGAAAGATCCTGCATGTTCCGAAATTTAGACGCGGTTAATCGGTTTCAGCTTCGATTGTAGGTATTCCGAGATCCCTGTGGATATCGTCGTTTCTAATATACCACGGTGATTTTGCAATTTCTCGAAGCACTTTATTTTAAAAAGATTGTATAATATTGGCATTTGTTTTCTTGGTGCAACCCCAAAAATGTATACCGTAGGTCCACACCGGCTTTAGCACTTGCTTGTATAAAAGCAATTTCTTCTCGGTATACTGAGCTGGGAATGTTTTCCAAGTAACCAGTACATTTCTCTATATTTGAGTTCCAGCTCTTTGCGTTTCATTTTCATGTGTGAATTCAATTTTAGCTTTGCGTATGTATGTTAAATTAAAAAAAAGGGAGATTCTAAATCCTGGAGCACTCAGACGAATCTCGGTCTATTGTACTACCAATCAGAAACCCCTTTTTTGGTGTAGTGGTAGAGAAACTCTGATATTATTGGTTTCTCTTTATGGTCGGTGGCAGAGTATTGCTGTCCCTCGCCGGGGCTCGAACCAACGCCGCTCGGGTCACAAGCAATAACTCTAACCACTACACCATGGCCACCTGACTTGCGACCTTACTTACACCTTGAAAAGATACGTTCCCAAATAAGAGTAGAGCCATTTTGTTGCAGGACCGATGTTTGCCTTTGGGTTGTTGCTGGCATGCAAGTTAGCTCGTCGGGTGGTGTGGGATTTGACCCTTGGTCCGTGCAACAAAAAAAACCATGCTAGTCTTCTACGTCGAGGTGATGTTGACGCTGCGATAAATTTTTCTTACCCTACCTGCCTTGGCTAGTGTACTCGCCTAAGTAGCCCCTTTTGCTTGCCAACTCCCACTTCTAACTCCCTGTCATTATATTTTTTTCGGAATCATTGTTGAGGACGTTCTAATTTGACTACGCCTTGGCCGGAGAAGCTTACCCTATATGTAGTAGTTTCCTTTAACAAGCTGAGGATAAGTGCTGGCTCCAGTAAGGATATTTTTTCACTTGCCCGAATATTTCTCTCTTTGCGGATCAATCTCCCCACATGTTTTGGGATTTCATTTGACTCCTCCCAAAATCTGCAGAGACCATGTTCAGATATTTTCAGTTTCCCGAGGTGTTCTTCTTGAGTCTATATAAAATATATTAACCAGTCTACCGCTCTATTAGAATACGGATGCTGTTTTTGCTCATTCCGATGCTTGGTACATTTTCCAGTAACTTGAGTGATGTTCCAAGTTTAAGCCTTGGTTTCTTTCTGTTTTCCTGATTTTTAGTGTGTCTATATTACTAGGGTGTCCGACATTTTATCTCTTTCCCCGCATGGCCATGTAGCCAACCTCGTTCTGTTCATTAAGTTTTTGAAGGCATTCATTTCACAGGTTTAGTTTAGACCTAATGATATTGGAATCAAGTACATTATACATTTATAGTTAGCGTAGTTTCTGACGATGTTGATTTGGACACATCAATCTATGGCATTGATTTAAGCCTGAAGATGCTCGTACTTTTACCTTTAGATTCGAAATATTTGGTTCTAAGTCCAAATACTTCCGCTCAATATTCCTCATCAGTTCTTGACCCATCTGTGCGTCACTTTGTTGTGTATAATTGCTCAGGTTGGTGGATTGTGAATTCATTCCTGTAACCCTTCCTGTTTCTGAACTTCCTAACAAAATTCTTTTGAAAATTAAGTCTTCTGATAATGTCGGCTCTATAGGAAAGGCCTGGTGTGGTTATAGAGTGTATCAAATTGCTTCGATGTAATACACTTAGAATCGTTTTACTTGAAAATCGTGCACAAGGTCAAAAGCAGCACCTCCATTTCTGCAGTTATGGCTCCTGTAATACATGTTCATGCTAGCGCCTATGCTGTATTGAGTGCCTTCCTCATGGTGGCTACATTGGACCACTTATCTTACAATAGCAGTGTTCAATACATCCGTATGACGCCGAGCCGGGCTACATCTTCAGAATTTGCTCACTCTATCCCTTTTAAAAAAAATTAGAGCCATCGTGGTTATACTAGCTTCTGCTTTTTTTAGGTTTAGATAAAGATATTTAACTTTTGCATCTAGGCAGATGTAGTGGTTCGTCTACTGATGAGCCCACCCACCACATCGGGCGTAAAGCATTCTGAATGTATGCCACTCATTATCAATATGATATTTAACATCTTTAACTGGTGTCAGTACTGTACGCGATAGTCTTATCGTCCTCAGCCCTTTCAAGTTGTTTTCCCTGTACTTTTATTTTTTTGTTGTAGTCTTTGTAAATCCCCTGTGCTGTGATAACCTTTAATGGCGTGGTAATTTAATTACTCCTTTTCTTTCTTTGTATCAGATATACAATTGCTCCAATCGATGCTCCTTCGATGTCCAAGAAGGAATTCACGACCGCTTTGTAGATCAAAAACAAGGTTCGCTTTAAACCCAAGCTCTGAGGTACGCCATGATTTAATTGAAGTTGCTGTCCATTCGCTGTACACGTCCTAGGCATTTTAGACCATTAATTCGTACTTCTGATCAGGATACTACAAAGCACCCGAAGTTCTTACGTAGGGATACGCCACAAGGTGGTGTGATCTCACCTCTTCTGTGGAACCTAGTGGTGAACGAGCTACTACTAATACTGGAAGGGGAAGGGTGCAAGGTAATTGCCTATGCAGACGACGTTGCTATCGCTGTCTCGGGGAAACATCTCAATACGCTTAGGGATCTCATGCAGAACGCCCTCTCTAGGATCTCTAAATGGACCAAAACATGTGGGCTTGGCGTCAATCCTCAGAAAACTGAAATGGTCCTCTTTACAAGGAAGTACAAAACACCCGTCTTTGTCCCTCCAAAACTAAATGGCACTCCGCTTGTGCTCTCTAACACGGCTAAATACTTAGGCCTCACTTTAGACAGCAAACTGAGCTGGAAACCCAATATACTGCAGAGGGTTCAGAAAGCCACCACGGCATTATACTGCTGCAAGAAAGCTATTGGTAGCAAATGGGGACTTCAGCCTCGAATCACTTACTGGCTCTATGTATCCGTCATTAGACCTATACTCACGTATGGTGTCGTCGTCTGGTGGACTGCGCTGGAAAAGGCTATTCACTGTAAGCAACTTAGTCGTGTGCAAAGAACGGCATGTGTGTGCATCAGTGGAGCGCTTAGGACCACTCCAACAGCGGCGATGGACATACTATTTCACCTGATACAGCTAGACCTCTACTGCAAACAAGTGGCAGCAAGTGCAGCCATCCGTATGAAAGCAATCCGTTTGTGGACTAGTCGACAAACTGGTCACTCGTCTATTCTAGATAAAATAGAATGCATCCCTAAAGATACTGATTACACCCTCCCCCAGTTTCAATTCAGTAAGAATTTTGTTACATGCATACCCTCCAGAACTGACTGGGAGAGCGCTGCAGTGACTCACAGGAAATCCGTCTGCCTGTATACAGATGGGTCAAAAACGGAAACAGGAGTGGGGGGTGGTGTTTTCTCCCAAGATTTAAACTGTGCGATCTCATTCCGTCTTCCCAATCATTGTAGCGTGTTCCAGGCGGAAATCATGGCGATCAAGGAGGCCCTATCGTGGCTACGGTATAATGTAATATCTGCAAAGGATATCGTGATTTTTACCGATAGTCAAGCCGCGATTAAATCCCTGGACTCTGTCATCTTTAAGTCCAAAACCGCCCTCAACTGTCGCTTGTCTCTTAACGAGATGGCGGAGCAGTTCAAAATTCACCTTATATGGGTGCCGGGCCACAGGGACATTCCAGGGAATTGCAAGGCCGATGAACTCGCTAGGCACGGTACAACGCTGTCGATTCTACCGGAAAAGGAGAATCTCTATATGCCTCTCGCTACGTGTAGACTTTTAATTCAACAAAATGCGATAAGCGCCACTAATCGCAGGTGGTCAAACTGCACCACGTGCTCCATAACGAAACAGATCTGGCCCATGCTGGATCTTAAGCGCTCCAACAATCTTGTAAAACAAAAAAGATCCAACATAAGCATATTAGTAGGTGTCATCACGGGGCACTGCATTATTGGGAGACATGCTCTCAGGCTGGGCCTCCCTTCCAATGATTTCTGTAGAAGCTGCATGGACGAGGAGGAGGAAGAGACAATTCTTCACCTCCTATGCACGTGCCCTGCCCTTTCAACTCGTAGAAAGCTATATCTCGGAGAATACTTCTTCGACAATCTCGGCGAGCTCGCTAATGCAAGCATAAGTTGCCTCCAACGCTTTATTTTCAGCTCCTCTTGGTTCAACGGGTAGTTGTGAGATCTTCAGATCCTGTGGTATCACAATGGGCCTCCTCTGGCCTACGTGAGGCTGCACTTGTCGCGGCCTGCCACTCTAACCTAACCTAACCTAACCTAACCCGAAGTTCTTTATAAGTTTCCTTCTCTAAATTTCGTCAATCCAAAGGGAAATTGAAATCACTCGAAGAATATTGCGTTCAAAGCTTCATCCGCATTGGATTTCTTCACTCATACTTCGAGCAGGACTGATCATGAAAGTCTTACAAAAAGTCTACATAGTGTATACTGTTTCTTGCCAAAATCTTACTAAGCAATTCCCTTATAGGCAATAGAAACAGCTATCTGATGCATGTAGAACTTTTCGCTTCAGCTCTAAGCTGATGTCAACGTTTTTATTGGTGCCGAGTTGGACAAAGTCACTAACAATATCGAATATAAAATTTTCTATTACCACATGCTGTGCGTTTTGGTGTGTGCAGTGTGCCTTCTTGTAGGATTGGGTTTACCCTCATTCACAACTAAGCCCATTTTCGAATTTCATTGTCGAGGTTCTTTTTATCTGACATTGAAATTTGAGTGGCATATGTTATTCCGCAGTTACCAGTTTGCAGAAGTACTTTTTCCATTTGTCTAAGGTGACTCTACCACGAGGTTTCCATTCTAATCTCTACAGATATCTGTTCGGGTCTTGACACGTACCTACTTTTTACCTTTTGATAAAACTTCCTTGCATAGATACTGAAGTACCTATCTATGAAGTATATTCTTTCTTCTTTTTCCTCCGAAAAAGCCATTGTTCTTTCCTACTCTTTTGCCAATCTCACAAACTTGAATACAGCATCCACTTTGGAAAAAATTATTTCGAAGAGTTCTTCAAACGTAAACATTATTGTATTTGGTATACTGGGTTTCTGCCAGCGTAAAAAAAACCTGTGATTTTAAAAGAAACCAGCAGATAGCTGTCTGATTATTATTTCTATATTTCAAGCAGTTGCTATATATGACACCGCGCAATGTATCGTGGGCCCAACATGGCATTTTTCATTTTTGAGATATAAGAAAATTAACTTCGAAAAAGTTACCCTACGCATTTGTCAAAAATGTGCTCCCGACTTCTGTCATATCTTATCTACAAATCTTGCTCACACTTTTGAATAATCAACTTGTCATCCTTCTACTCACAAATCAGTTGTACCTACTGTCATATTCTTTCTGTATACATATTTATAACAAAAGTAAAACTGTCCAACTTTTCAGACAGTGCAAAGGATTGCTGTCTGGGACCCAGGAGTAAAGTTGTTGTCTGTAATAAATTGCTCCTTCCAAAAATAATAAACACAATTTATTGCCGGCCGAAAATAGCATTTATCCTGACCATCCGAAGGTTTTAATACGAATCGACTCCGCACGCAATGCTGACCTCAATAAACCGACATCGATGTATCGTATTCGTTACAAAGTATCTTTTATCGTTCATCACTGAGATTACACATTTACGAAGAGCGGGATAAAAATAACTACTTATCTTATTTATCCACCCGTACAGGTCTGGCGTGCGGGTTGCCCGAAACAGATACATCACGTTTGATAAGTCTGGGAGGCAGGTGATATCCTCATCTTCCCTTATTCATTCAGCAGAGTCGGCTGGAAAAAATTTATCATGGAATATTTTTAGTCTCGGAATCGGTGGTAAAACTCGTTGACCTTTTCGCTTTCAATCAAATGGCCATTTAATGTCGTGTGTGACAGAGCGCCGCCGTCATCCAAATTTGGTAATGTCACGAAAGTCGTCGTCCTTAAAGGTTACGTATGGCCTATCAATCAGAGTGACTGCACCAAAAACAAATGACTGCAGAAACGTAAACAAAGCTCTTTTTATTTGCACAACTCGGCATTAATAGGTAAGCTGGCGAACAATGACCGAGTAAGTGTGGTTCAGGTGATGACAATCTCAACGACCAATGCAATCTATTGTTTTTATGCTGAGTGACTATGCTTTTGTCTACCAATGACCACTCAGACCACAATGTATGTATTTAAATTGACTACATCCGAGTGGAACACTCATAACATCACCTTTTCTGTGCTGCATTATGATCGTGAGGTTCCATTGTTGTAGCAGTGAACTATGCTTTTGTTGTGCGCTCGTTGAGTGATTATGCAAGTTGCACACTCTGTCAACTCTGATGGCTCTGGCTCTGACATCTGACTTTAGTGGGATAACTATTGACAAATGGTTGACACAGTTGTTGCTTTTGGAAATCGTTTCGTATATTTGCACGAATGCATGTTATATGCACGTTTGCTGTGACTTATTTTCGGCGTAATAAAGTTCAAGGATACTCATTTCTACAGGTAGAAAGTTATTGGAAATGTCATTGGCAGACGTTGAAAAAATAGCTGCCACAATAGATCCGTATATGTACCTTTAGGGCAAGCTTCTCATACCCATTCCTTTGCGTGAGTTTAAAATTTTTAGAGGAGTGGAAGCGACCTACAATTTTTATGCCGAGTACGAAGAGTACGGTTTGACTGTCGGATATTTTTTAGAGGTTCACGAGAGGTGGCGCAGTGGAAAAACAGTGAAACCCCTCGATCTGTAGTCCATCACACTAACCACTACAGCCACTATTGGGGCATATGCATATAGTGCATTTCAAAAAGCTATAATTTATATTATTTCTAGCGAACTATTGCTTCAAAAATATGTAGCTTTCGAAATGACAAGGTGCACCCATTTATGGCTTACAAAGCACCACACCCAAGGTGACAAGACGAATGCAGCGAGATTCGGATATTGTCAAGCCTGTAAAATTAGGTTGCCCTTTGGGGTAAGGATTGAAGCGTGGCGGTTTGTGAGAGTCTGGCGTTCGGCTTGTATATCTCGGTAACCTGACAGGCATTTTGGAATTTTGGAATTATGCAAATTGTGATGGTTTTTATTCATTTTTTTATATCCATATATATGTATGTACACGCTGCAGTATTTAGCCTGTAAAACGCCAATAGTTCTAGAACCCACATGAGGGACGATAAAGTTTTTTAATGTATTGGCTTACTTATGGACATAGCTTATCGAAACCGGTATCAGAAGGTGCAATTTGTAAGTTAAAGTATCCAAGAGTATCGAAGGAGTTCGCCAAAAGTAGATGAAGGGGGAGGGCCGTGAGTCTCTAGAATAATTAATGTGGCCCGGAAATGTTGAGGAGCACATGTCGATTGGCAATCTGGGGCACAGTAGTGCCACAGCCAACTTCTCTAGTAAAGGTACTTACCCTTTTTGCAGGAACCAACCTCTAACTTCGGAAACAATTAAGCCAATACTTGAAACACTTACCAAGCTTATTAAAATGGTATACCTCACCAAATTTCATCTTTGTAGCATTAGAGGTTCTCAACATATAGGACTTCAAAAACCGCAAAAACCATAACTGACTGACTGACTCACTCACTCACTTGGATGATGATCATCAAAATTATGAAGCACTTTCGGCCATCCTAGAATCATGAAGTTTGGCAGAATGCTACATCCTGTGGTGCATATACTCTGAAAAGTCCAAAACTTGAGATTTTCCTTTCAGGGGTCGTGGTATAAGCCCACGTTTGAAAATTGGTTATTATTTATTTGGGCCACTTCCCATTGCCATAGAATGCTATAATTTGGTAGAGCGGTAGGAATTGCAATATATACAAAAAGGAAAAAAAAATCAAAAGTTTTATATTCTCCATTTAGGAGGCGTGGTATCAGCCCACTTTTGAAAATTGGTTATTATTTATTTGGGCCATAGGTAAGAGTTGGAACAAATACCGAATTAAAGACTGACAACTTAGCTTTGACACCAAGTTCAGTCCTCCTAATAACAGAATGACCAAGCTGTCTCAAAATTGACCCAGCCTGACCAATCCTACAGGAAAACTCGGCATTGCTCCTTCCATCACTCGTGAATAAGACCCCGAGATACTTAAACTTCTCCACCTGTTTCAACGGGACTCCACTAACATGCAGAGTGCATTGAACAGGCGTTCTAAAGACGACCATCACTTCAGATTTGTTCACGTTTACTTTCATCTCTTCTTCAACACAAACGGTTACAAACCGATCGAGGAACTACGTGAGGAATTTAATGTCGAGCAGCTACTTCTCCGGACGGAGCGATCCATGCTTCGGTGGTTTGGTCATGTTATACGCATGTCCCCAACCAGGATTCCATGATGTGCTATGGAATCCGTACCAGGCAGGCGTTCTCTAGGTAGACCAAGGATGAGATGGTTAGATCAAGTCCATAATCTCTCCGTATGGGGATTGCCCTTGATGATTAATAGTCGATGGAGGAGAATCGAGAGCTATGGAGGGTCCACTTAAGCAACCTACACCCACGACCCACTTAATGGACAAGCGGACCATTGAAAATGATGATGATGATGATTTATTTGGGCCACTTCCCATTACCGTAGAATGTTAAAATTTGGCAGAGCTACGAACTGAGTATCCCAACTGGAACTAACTCCGACTAACCAAATGAACTAAGTCCCACCAAATATGCAATGGGAAGCTAAGATGTTTCAACTTAGTTTGTGAAATCTAAAAAAATACTTCGCAAAATAGTGAAATCATACCAAAAAAAACGCACCCGCTAACTTCGTCAGTATAGAAGCTTCCTCGGAGGAAGTTATAGAAAGTTATAGCTTCACCATTGAGAGCGGGAGGGCCGACTATCGGAATCTTACATTTCCTGGTGAAGGGAACCAGATCAGTTTTGTGGGGTTTTGTTCACACACAAACCGCACCGACTCGCCCAGATAACTTGCTTGTTTGAAACATTTTGTAGGAGACAGCTATACCAACATTATCTGCATAAGCGATTACCGTGCATCCTTCACCTTTCAGGATTATCAGTAGTTCGTTGACCACCAACTTCCAAAGAATTAGGGATAGAACACCTCGCTGAGGAGTGCCTTCACGAACAGATCTTCTTGCGGACACCTCACCGCTTGCAGTTGATAAAATCCGACCATTAAGCAGTAGATTAATCAGTTCGCAAAATGAGCTGCCGACATTCTTGTCTGATAACGCATCTTGTATTGCTGATGTATGTCAAGGGAGGCAACCATCGTATATTCCTGTAAGCACGATAGCTATTTTCACAGATGCCTCAAAGACAGAGAAGGAAACGGGAGCAATATACTCCTTAAAAGAACTGAGTATCAACTAGTCACATCTACGATCCACGGGCAGTTTACTATAAGGCGGGTTCAGATTTACGCGGTTAAAAAACCGCCCTAAGCGCATCTAAGGAAGGAATCGGAAATTGCAGAAGAGGATATAGAATATAGATATAGAATATGCTCTGCGATACCGAGCGCAATAGGGAGGAGGTACTAGATATTACCCTTGTCTCCAACACAGATAAGTTGGCAGTTGGGAATTGGAGGGTTGTGGAAGAAGCGTCCATGTCAGATCATCGATGGATACGCTTCAAAATCAGCTTCCATAGTAGGGCATGTAGTTTTCACAGGAATCCTAAAAAAGCAGATTGGGCTAAATATGCGGTAGTGGTAAATCAGCATCTTGACACCCAGCTCGGTCCTGGCAATACTGCCAAGGACTTGGATAGGGCGGTTGAGCTGATAAACAAAACACTGACAACGGCTTTTGAAAAGGTGTGCCCGGAAAACAAGACACCAAAAAGGGTACAGCCGAAATGGTGGAATAGGGAGATAGGGCTGAAACAAAAAGAAGTAAGGAAACTCTACAATAGGGCAAAGTTGGTCAGGGATGATACCACATGGAATGAGTATGCCGAAAGCAAAAGGCAATTCAAATACTTAATCAGGAAATCCAAACGAGTTTCGTGGAAACTTTTCTGCGAATCAATCTCGGATACAGATAAGGCTTCGAGACTACGCAAAATACTCTCAAAAGAGGCAAGTGTGCCTAGCTACCTCAAAAAGAAAGACGGTAACTGGGCCGAAAGCAGTCAGGAGGTTCTGGTAACCCTGGTGGAATCTCATTTTCCCGGGGCTACTATCCCAGAGGATTCTGAGCTGCAAGGTCGTACGGATATCAACTGTGACCCTCTTACGAGGGGGGAGATAGTTGATCTCATAAACAGGAAAAAAGTGCGGTGGGCTCTACAGTCCTTCAAACCGTATAAATCCTCTGGCCCAATTTTGCCGATCATGCTGCAAAAAGCACCTGAGAGGGCGATACAAAAAATTACGGAGATTCTAAGACAAAGTCTTAAATTAGGGTACATACCAGTAGCATGGCGGGAAGTGAAGGTGGTTTTCATTCCCAAAGCTGGCAGGCAGGGACATACAGCAGCCAAGGATTTCAGACCAATCAGTCTGTCATCTTTTATGCTAAAAACCCTAGAGCGGCTATTAGAAGTTCATATCAGGAGCAAATGTATTAAAGGATTCTTAAGCGAATCGCAACATGCATACATGAAGGGAAAGTCAGTAGAAACAGCTCTGCATAATGTAGTAGGGAAGATAGAAAGAAGCTTGCACTTGGGTGAGTTTGCTCTTGCAGCTTTTCTGGACATTGAGGGTGCTTTTAATAACGTAGAGGGCAAGGCTATAAAGCGTGCCATGTCAAATATGAACATTGAGCACAGCATAGTTTTTTGGGTCTGCAACATGCTTGCGAGTAGGAAAATAAACTGCTCCCTGGGACAAAGTTCCATTAGAATGTCGGTGACCAGGGGAACACCACAGGGGGGAGTCCTTTCACCTCTCCTTTGGGTGCTTGTTATGGATGACATTTTAAAGAAACTGAGCTCCGGGGGAATAAGTGCCACAGCATATGCTGATGACCTAGTTATTATCATTCAGGGAAAGTTTTTAAACACTCTAAGTGAGATTATGGACAGTGCCTTAAGAAAAGTCAATTTATGGGCAAAGGGCTGTGGACTTAACGTCAACCCCTCCAAAACGGAACTGGTACTCTTCACCAGAAAGCACAAGATACCACACTTTAACCTCCCTAAACTGGAAGGAGTAGAATTGCCTCTGTCTGACAAGGCAAAGTATCTTGGGGTTATTCTGGACAGGAAACTGAACTGGAATGCAAATGTAGAGGAAAGAATTAGAAGGGCGTACAACGCTCTTTTCATTTGTAAGAAAATAGTAGGCAGGACTTGGGGCCTAAAACCAGCTATGGTGCACTGGCTATATACAGTAGTGGTTAGACCCATACTTACATATGGCGCACTAGTATGGTGGACGGCGACAAAGAAGAAAACAACAATCGGCAAACTAGCGTCGGTGCAGAGGGCGTCCAGCGTAGCAATAACGGGTGCACTTCGCAGCACCCCTACGGCAGCGCTGGACACCTTTCTACACCTTACGCCACTTGAGTTGCACATAAAGCAACTTGCGGGAAATAGTGCGCTACGGCTCACAACCTTGGGCTACTTTAGAGAGGGCAGTTTTGGACACTGTACAATACTAGCGGAGTTACTCCCGGGTGTACAGGTGCAAACTGATGAAATACACCCTTTGGTCGACTTCGACACTCCGTACGAAGTGTCATACCCGGAAAGATATGAATGGCAAAGGGATAAAGTAATTAAGCACTGCGAAATAGCGGTATACACGGACGGCTCAAAAACAGCGGAAGGAACGGGTGCTGGAATCTATTGCCTAGATCCAGATCTAAAAGTGTCTATACGACTACCGGATACAAGCAGTGTCTTCCAATCAGAAGTTCTGGCTGTTCTGAAAGCGGCAGAGCTAATGCGGATGAGATCTATATCTGGAAAGGATATAGCCATCTACATCGATAGCCAGGCTGCACTCAAGGCACTGGAATCTACTAACATCAATTCTGAATTAGTCAGGACCTGTCGCACAATGCTTAAGGCATTATGCAGTCAGAACCGAGTGAGACTGTGCTGGGTACCAGGACACTGCGGTATAGCTGGAAATGAGCAAGCGGATGAGCTTGCGAGGATAGGCGGGGAATTGCAAGACGGAGGAGATGTGGATATTAAACCACCTCCTTGTATCATAAAAAGCGATATTAGGAATAAAATAAATAAGGAAGCCGACCGGAGGTGGGAGGTACTCACTGGCCACGCAGTATCTAAGGCACTTTGGCCGCAATACGACCGTAAAAGATCTAGGGAAATCCTCAAACTAGGCAGGGAACAGCTTAGGACACTGATCGGCATACTATCAGGGCACTGTCTTCTTAGAAAGCATGCTAAAAGACTAGGGCTAGCAGACTCGGACACTTGCAGATTCTGCAATGACCTGCAAGCCGTAGAGGACATAACACATATACTGTGCGAATGTGAGGCAATATGTCGCAGTAGAAGAAAATTTTTGGGCAGGTACTTCTTCCAACATTTAGGGGAGATAGACAATACCAACTTCAAGGGACTACTTAGTTTTTGCAGGGAAATTGGGGCTTTCTCAAGGGCAAGTGTTTAGGTGTTTTTCCATTGTAGGTCACTGCAATTGGTTCCCCCTAGGGATCGCGATGGGCCCTTATGGTGCCTAGTGTTGTATGAGACATCTCATACCCCTTTTTAACCTAACCTAACCTAACCTACCGAGCGCAATGCTTCCAGTTGTCCACAAATTCACTATTTGTATATAATATGCTATATGATTTTGACATCCCATTATGTTATTTCAATGCCGTTAATAGGAAAAAATGCTGATTTATGGGTCATCATTGATTGTTTCCTTACCCTTGCCATTTAACACTTAATGCACTTGTATCTCCGGTCATGCTTCAGTGTTCATTTTCATATAGTTTGGCATTTTCTCTTTTTTTAAGTATTCTGCATTCATTATCTTCCTCAATTGTAAGGTATTTGCAACTTGTAGTTTGACATTTGTATCTTGCAGCTTTGTCTCGTGCTCCATTGCATGCTGATAATTGACATTCGTATATAGTTACACCCACCCATGGTTTAAGAAATTTCCAGATAGATCGACTCGAAGCACGCTTTCTCACAACGAAGCACATATTGATGGGATAGTGGAAAAAAATAAAATACCAACCGTATTGCCATCACCAAAATATTACTTCGACTCACCCATTAAGCCAAGGCTTTCTCAACACCAACTGATCCTAAATTCGGCTCGAAAATAAATCACTTTCCCCCTGTCCGTATACGAACACGATCATTAACTCTGTTCACAAGGAATTTGCTTCCCTCTGAAGACGTAAATCATTCTAGCACTCTCTTCCAAGGTACAACTTTCCATTAAAACGAAATCCCTCGCCGATATAGATTTCTGAAACTAACGACAACAAAAATCTAAAGAAACGTGATTTCCGAGCATTTTCCGCTTCAAAGTTTCACTTAATGATGAACATCGAAAAAAAAAATCATTCACGTGCCCAATCTAAAAATAAAGAACAAACCAGCATCCCCCAACCTTTTGTGAGAAATTCAAAAAAATAAAAAAAAAATACTCTACGCGACACAATTATTAGTGCAGACGAAGAAAATCATTCCCATCCAACTTTCAGTATCTAAGCACTTATTAGGTCGGCAATGTCACTTGAAAACATACTTCATACAAGAAATTCCAATCAAAACTTCAGACATCGAAAGAAGACGTCCCGCAGATACCAACAGATACTACTCGTACTCCCTTCTCCCGCTCATGTTTGTTTACTTTTTGCTGCTACTGTGCACAGCACCTTTGCGTTCGTGACACACCGGCTAATCTAGCACACAGCGTGCTGCTAACTTTATGCTATACAATGTGGTTCCCTAGCGATAGATGCTTCAATGCTTCATCTCTGCTATTCACGCTCTCTGTGTATTTTATAATTCGACTGTATACAGTTCGAGCGTGTATCTCGACAGTATCTACGAGTATCTCGCATGTCGGTTGGGATTGGGATTGGTCGGTTGCATGGTATTACAGAATGTATCTTTCAATTAATTCACGTTGAGTGCTCCAGCACGTCGGTCTGCCGATACTTTGTATCTTAACTGTGTCGCCCTTCCTTCTCTAACTGAACGAGCAGTGTTATTCACCGGTTGTATCTCAAAGATTTATCATCTTAATCGCCGTGGAAATTGTTTTTCCGTTCGTTCGGAGTGCCTGTCGTTTCGTATTTGTTTGCTGATCGGGACTCGGGAGTCAGCACGGAGTTGTTTGTTTTTTCTGAGTTTCCGCATTTCCGGGTGCCTGTTCCTTTAAGGGCTGCAGTGGGTGGTGAAGAGGTGATCTGTGTGGTGTTTTTTTTTTTGTTTTTGTTATCCTCTTCATTGTGGATAGTGCCAATCTGTTCGTATGTGTGTTTTTCCAATCGCAGATAACGTATTTGTGTTTACCTTTCCCACACACAAACGGACACTATATCGGTTCGCTGATGGTGTTTCCGATAACAGTGGGTGGTATAGTGTTCATAAATCTATATAGATACCCCAGCGACCTGTTGTGATTTTTGTCGCTCCCTGAACTTCGTGGAATTTCTATCGATATTTCGGATGATTCATCGCCTTAGCCATAAACAAATTGAATAATATAATTCGAATAAATAAAAATATCCCACACAGATAGATGACAGGATTTGTGGCGAGCGCCAACTGATTAATTGTGAACTTTATTAGGTAAGTCGATGGTGGCGTATCTATACAAGTAATAAAGATGGCAAAGTGAAATATGACGGGTTAGGCAGACAACCTAATGTCCATTTAGCTAGCGAAGTGATGGCTTATTTAGGAGGGAGAACAATTTCGTTTGTTTATTTCATTTTGATGTTTACATTCTCGTAAAACTTTTGCAAAATGATTGCCATTTAAACGTGTCGACAGGTGGCATTTATTATTGCATCTGATGCCACCTACATGTAGGCATTGTTTAGACTTGCCTGCGAGTTTATGAAATTTTAATATCTATCGTGCCAAACGAACTTGGAAAGTGCCATTCATGGTATGTATCTCTCAGGTTGACTGTTGTTACTTATTTGAATATTTCACAGCGAAATTGGATTTTCCTAACGCCTCGCCGCCGCAGCCATCTGAGGAAGGTCAATGTTGATGGCTGAATAATATAGACTTGTATTTGCATTATAAGGTTAACATGTGCTTCTGGACAGATGAAATTTAATGTGAGATGACACACTGAAAAGTAAACATGCTCATTGTCTTAACAGTGTAATTTGGTAATCCATTTGATGAAATGCGACAGCAGAGGGTTCAGGCTTGATAAGTATCTAATAATTATACAAACATGATCACTGTCATTCTCATGAATGGGTCGCTGTACCATTTCCCACACGAGGCGCTGGTAATCACATTTTACACAACGACATGCAAATAGACCAGCGCCTTTCTCAATTGATGACAACATGGAATGAATATTTATACTTCCGATACAAATAGTCTTATGACGTCTTGATAAGGAAACCATAAGATAATATAATATGCAGCTTAAAAGTTTTCTCGAGTAGTGGGAACAAATCTGTTTCCACCGGTATCATGTAATTTGGAGTGTTGGGTTGGTTGTTGAAAGTTCTCTTTAATAATAGTATCGTATAGTATCCTTTTTCCTTGCTCCCCAAACTTGCGCTTATATTTGCTGCTGTGAGTATTGCATTTGTTGCTGAGATATTTCTTCCATTGGTCATTTTAAACTTCGCTATAGCTTATCCTGTAGGATTGGTCAGGCTGGAATGGAATCCGTACCAACAGGCAGAGGCGTCCTCTAGGTAGGCCAAGGATGAGATGGTTAGATCGAGTCCATAATCTCTCCTATACCCGTATGGGGATTGCTCTTGATGATTTAAAGTCGATGGCGGAGAATCGAGAGCAATAGAGGGTCCACTTGAGCAACCTACACCCGCGATCCACTTAATGGACAAGCGGGCCATTAAAAATGAATGAATGAAGGGATGAATAGCTTATCCTTAAGATGTCCTTTCATATCTAAATTTTTTGATAAGTACACTCCAAGGTATTTGTGTTCCTTAACAATTAGTACATCTCGCGACATCCATTTGTTTCTAGTGCTACTCCAAATATAGACGTGAGGTCCAGTAGTTCTAGCGGTGAACCAAGGAATCGCCATTAACCCCAAAATGTCACTGTGGATGTTTATGGCAATAACGAGACATATCATCACGTATGCAAAACCCCGTTTGGTGGTATAAACCAACGAAGAATTCATCATAGGCTAAACTCAACAAAATACAGGGACTAGCTTGTGTCTGTGCAAATAGTGCAATGAAAGCTGCTTCAAAAGCTGCACTTGAAGTTATCCTAAATATTCCATCACTTCATCCGTAAGTCAGGATAGAAGCAATAGTTTTAATATGATCATTACAAAAGATGAATCAAATTCCATCCTAGACCACACTGCAATCCTACAGCAATTCAGAAAAAAATAACTACCTACTCCGAATACACAGACGAATGTCTACCATGATATAACTTCGGGCATAAATTTAAAGTTACATTCCCAGACGGTCTAAACTGGGAACAGAACAAACCAATGTTTTTGCCAAGTATTCACATATGATTCGCGTTTTTCTGAAACCTCGCCAGCCAGTAGTTCATTTGGCAAGTTGAAGCCAGCCGAAGCCAGCCGAACTTTTATATCGCCATGTTGGTACACATGATTTCCTTTGTGCATGGACATACGATCATGACCATGACTTTCATTCCCAATTGCGTTGATAGAGTGAGGACGTCAAAAACTGGCATCCGCTTTGGCTTTACAATAAAATTTGTTTGTGTTTTCAATTTCAATATTTTATATTACTTTATCTGCCAAATTTTATTTCATTGCTATAGAGATTGCTCGCAAAAACGTCGGTGCTTGCGATTATTGGTTCGATCGTAGGTAGGTATGTAGTTGGTCGCTCTCATGTGAATGGTCCTTCATTTAGGGTGCCTGTCAATTCGCGGTTTTCATTTCGCAAACTATTATCTAGCGACGGTTTAAATATTTTTCAAGTATTTCGTAGAAGTCATGTGGCAAACTGCCATTTCGTCTTGAATTCATCTAGCTGTAAGATTGACTTGCATTTTTTCTTTAGCATTTATTTGTTTTGTATTTTGCGCCATGATATTTATATCGGCATGCATTTTTTTGTCACTTTCAAGAGGAAGTACCTACTCCAAATACTACAGTGAATACAAGCATGAGGGTTGCAGCACAAGCAGATTGCACATATTATGTGACTGCAACTGCTTCTTTAAAGCAGACGACAGAGCTGCCAGCTCCCCCAGGGAGCTAGCCGGTTTTCTAACAAACTGAGCCATCATCGATGAGCATTAAATAGAGGATATAACAATAGGCCCACCTCCGTTTACCACCTACGCCTTTACAATCTACAATCTACAAGGAAACATACTTTCGCAACTACATTTGGACTACTGATCTCTGCATGCTACCTTGAAAAGTTTCCATTCAATTTTCCGACAAAAATCTTTCCAAATGGCATCGATGCTGGGCTTTGGCTACAAAGTTTTTGCTATTTCTGTTCCTTGCAAATGAAATTCCGTGCATTAGTTCTACGATAAGTCATTTACTCTTCGCTGATGACTTGGTCATCCTTGGGTCCTCTCAGACTTGAACTTCAGCGCGCACTCGATCGGTTTGCAGCCGTTTGTGTTGAAGCTGAGATGAAAAAAAACGTGAACAAATCTCCAGAACGCCTGTTCAATGCACTCTGCATGTTAGTGGAGTCCCATTGAAACAGGTGGAGAAGTTTAAGTATCTCGGGGTCTTATTCACGAGTGATGGAAGGAGCAATGCCGAGTTTTCCTGTAGGATTGGTCAGGCTGGATCGATTTTGAGACAGCTTGGTCATTCTGTTATCAGGAGGACTGAACTTGGTGTCAAAGCTAAGTTGTCAGTCTTTAATTCGGTGTTTGTTCCAACTCTTTCCTATGGTCATGAGGTTTGGGTAATGCCCGAAATAATAAGATCGCGGTTACATGCTGCCGAAATGAGATTTCTCCGTAGTATTGCTGGTGTGACCCGTAGAAATCGCATTAGAAATACCAGAATACGTGAGGAACTCAATGTCGAGCAGCTACTTCTCCGAACGGAGCTGTCCATGCTTCGGTGGTTTGGTCATGTTAAACGCATGTCTCCGACCAGGATTCCACGACGTGCTATGGAATCCCTACCATCAGGCAGGCGTTCTCTAGGTAGACCAAGGATGAGATGGTTAGATCAAGTCCATAATCTCACCTATATCCGTATAGGGATTACCCTTGATGATTTTCAGTCGATGGCGGAAAATCGAGAGCTTGAGCAACCTACAGCCGCGACCCACTTAATGGACAAGTGTACCATTGAAAATGAATGAATGAATGAATGAAATGAGTTCTACGATATACGCAATTGCTTTTAGTGTAAATTGTTTCTTACTTTCTCCCCCTTCAACATCCACTTTTCTTTGACTCCTTAAAACCAACTTCCAACTTACTTACATTCACCTTCTTCACCAGTCATTTTGCAATACCATTCTAACTGGGTTTAACACTTTTTGTAGAATCTTGATGTTAAGATCATCTAAGCCCTCCTCCCAGGATCATCATGAAGGTCATTGCGATACACTAAAGCAAAGACACTCAGTACTAAGGCAACTTATTTCCGGTCCAGAAAAAGCTAACTACCTATTTTTGAAAATATGCCTTAATTCTTAGTTCTCGCAGAATTTCAATAATGATCTGCCTTTAGTATTTCTTGCTGGGTCTTTTGATTTTCTTGTTTCGTATTTTAAATGTTCTGTTGCTACTGTCCGATGGCAAACAGCAAGACACCATGTAAGCATTTACACAGCCCTTACATGACGTTGATAAAATTATCTCTTCCAACGTGGTTGGTCCATACATAAATACAGACACGTCTATGACTTTATTTATTAACCGCTTATGTTGATTTTTCATTAAACCCCTTTCAAAACGGTTGGTTTCATTCAGCAAATTTACAAGCGAAGTTAGTGACCCTAAAGGCCTTCTTCTACTCTTTTTCACTACCATATCAACCCCTATACACAGCTTAGCTACACAAGCGTCGCGTCGGTCGCCTGAGGAACCAATGACTGCAGTTTAAAACAACCGACCACGCCATTCTATCTCTATATTCAGTGCAAACCTTTCAGATACCTGCCTTGCGAATTCCTCCCGTAACTCATCGTTCTGCTAAAGTTCACCCTATTTGCATTTATCCTAATAGCTATTAGATGTCAAATCCAAAGATTTCTTCAATTAATCCGACTATTATTCAGATCTCTTACCATTTGACACCCATTGGCATTGCTATAGGCTAGCGGTAATTAATACTTAATTGGTTTGTCATTATCCTTGAGCTATACATATATGGGGTGGTTCTAATTGAAGCTATTCCTATATTTTTGAAACAGCAATATTAATAACACAGTCAAATAGCTCGCCGAATGATTTGATATAAATATGTCAAAGGCATATAGTCATATGAACAACTAAAACTTGGTCTGCAGTTCGAACTCATTCATCATATTTACGGAATAGCACCGTGCACTGACACAACTGACAGATAGATTTATGACAAAAGCAATCTATCAAACAGATGATGGAAACCTTTTTTTTCTGTCAACGAATGAAACAGTATACATCAGCAGGTCTCACACTGAGATTTATATCCGAGTTCGGGTGCCATGGCGATTTGATTGAGGATGTCGGATGGTGAAATAAATATCGAACTATTTTTATGCGCAGCCTTTTATTCTAATTAAAGAAGGACTCATAAAATAGCCCAGACAGAAAATATATGAATGAACATAGTATCTAGAGTCATGTAGCTCCTTTGCCTATAGTTGGAGTTTGGAGAGTGAACTCGAACACTGTCCTCTGAACGAACCTTCCGTTTCTGAGAAACGACGTTCGTATGGTTGCCATTTTAGTAGAAACCTTGTCAGGAAAGCATTACCTCCAAGTTCAACCACAAAACATACAAGTGAGTCATAAAAATTTCCCGGTAAATATCAAGAAAATCATTTCTTCCACATTGATGCAAACATACGTAGACGCACTCATTCCTTACACAGTCCAAAAATATGATTTCCTTTCTTCGTCGAATTCGAAATGCTTAATGTTTAGCTGCTCCATCAATATTAATGTTCACAAGAGTTCTTCGAACAGAACAATCCAAATAGTAAAACTTTCCATGTATACCTACCCCATACCCGAACTCGGAAGGAAGCCGCTTATTGAAGCAGTACCTACTTCAAATGGAAATAATAAAACGAATAGCTTTTCATGCTTGTGAATCAATTGTTTTCCTGTTCTATGAATGACGTACGCCAAGCACCACTTTCTGTGGAAATTTATTCTGGAAGCTTAAATTTACATAAACCTCACGCCAAGGGAATCGTCAGGGTCTATATTAGGAACCGACGGATTTCTGTTCTCGCTGTAATTACAATAGGCAAACCGAACCATGTCACGGATATCGAGTGGATTAAGAGTTGAGAATCTCTTTTAGGGGGCTCTAATTCGGCTGAACACTTTCGAAGTGTTAGCCCATAAAATGCGATGCTCTGCGGGAATACAATTGAAAAGGGCGATAGAAGAATATTCAGACAATTGCCATAAAAAAATTGAGTTTATTGAAGAAATTTATTTGCTTACAGATCGTCCTTGAGGCATGGCATGGAGAATAGAATACCGCATAATGATATCGATTTTCAATCGCATATTTATTAGGTTCTCTTCGTATCTTTTTATGGGGTTCAATCTGAGGAATTTATGATGGAATTCTTGTTAGTACGTACCACTGGTTGTGTGTGGTTTGCGTGCAGTGAATTGTGGTTAAGGAGTTATTCAATGATTGGGATTGGGATTTGTTGGGAGATAGTCATGGAAACCATTAGCTGTGGAATCACTCAAATAAATTGCTGATCGAGAGGCATGCATTCACAAGCATCCCTGGGGTGACAGTTAAGCGTTATAGGTTCGAACAACCACGAAGCATCAGTATCAAATACATATTTATTAAGAAGGGGTATATGATTTTGTTTGTGCTAAATTGATTCGTCAAAACATAGCTGATTCCTACGTGAATTCCGACAGTTTTATGTGGTTCTTTCTAACCTTACCCTAACCTAACCTTCCATGACATTGCAGCGTTAACGCCCCCAAAGTGGATTATTGACAAAAGAAAATCCGATCTTCTATCTTTGGGTTGAAAACACCTATCAGTAGTGCCAGAATATATAGGGTGCTGTCGCCATTTATTCATTTTTATTATGTGATACGTTGTCCCTCAGCGGTGGACTCAAAGACTCGTCGTCCTGGCGCGTTGCTGTACATGCGCTCCACGTGCCCCAGCCATCTCAGCCGTTGTATCTTCAACTTTTTGACCAGGTCAACGTCGCTGTAATTCCCATAAAACTAGTCATTCAATCTTCTCTTCCACACTCCATCAATACAAACTGGACCGAATATCGTCCGAAGAATCTTTCTCTCAAAACATCCCAGGAGGTTTTCATCAGATTATGAAAGAGTCCATGCTTCTGCGTCATACAGCAGGACCGGGATTATTAGGGTGTTATATAGTATCTCCTAGGTTCTTTAAGAGAGGGCTTTACTTCTTAGATGCACCTTCTTAGCCCGAAGAAATAGTGATTCTTCGTTTAATCTCTGCGCTGATGTCATTTTGCGAGGCGATAGTGGAGCCTAGGTAGACAAAATCTTCGAAGTTGTATCTGTCAATCGAGACGTTTTGTCCGAGTCCTTGTTGTGAGACGTGGCTCGCTTCAATTCGACGTAGAAAGTATATTGCCATATCTTATTGCCTGTCAAAATCGCTTCTTACGACAGGTTTTTCTGTCTCTTAGCGAAATCCCAACCTTTTGCCAATATCGATGAATGAGACTTGCAAAACAGAAACCGTATATGACTTTCCTTTATGTGTATGTGTTTTCTTGACCATATGCGCGAAGTTGCCAAGAACGTTTTGAAATGTCTGATTCACACTTATACAAAGGACTTAAAACTATTTTTGTAGACTATAAGCCTGTAAAGCTGTTGTTAGCATCCATTTGAAGGATGCCTGGTTAAAAAACTGCAAGGCATTTAATCAAAGCTGCTTTATGGGCATCTTGTAGAGAGAACAAGTAAAAGTGTTATCATCGGCCTGGCCGATGCTTTGATACCCTCCACTGCATAAAAGTCATGCAAAATGTTTGCCATGCGAGTTAGTATGTGTCTAATATTAATTTTGTATGGTAGGTAGCAGAACTACTTTACCGACATAGACAATTTTCAATACCAACCTGACGACGGTTAAAAAAAGTCCTCTCACAAAATTTCATTCACCTAAGTCGATTCGTTTGGACGCTATCGTGTTTTCAACAGACACAGATATATGGGTCAAATATTGGCTTTGTATGGGAGGTAACAGAACTACTTGACCGACATGGATCATTTTTTATACAAACTTGGAGGCCATAAATATAATACCTCTCATAAAATTTCAGTTGCCTAAGTCAATTCGTTAGGGCGTTATCGTGATTTCAACAGGGGTTGGGGTTGAAATACTGTATGGTCAAAATTCTGTTTTCAAAATACTGTATTTCAAAATACTGTATTTCAAAATTCTGTATGAACATAATTCTGTATGAACAAAACTCTGTATTTCAAAATTCTGTATGCACAAAATTCTGTAAGAACAAAACTCTGTATTTCAAAATTCTGTATATCAAAATTCTGTATTTAAAAAAAATGGTTTTGATAATGTAAAAAAGTGCGCACTTTTTAACATTATCAAAACCATTTTTTTTAAATACAGAATTCTAACATACCACTTCTTTTATTTTTATATTTTACTGTCTCCTTGCATATCTACATAGATTTATAAAACATAAACCGATGTTTTGGTCTGTTTTTGAAAGTTCAAAAACAAGAACAGAAGTGTTTCCGAGGACCCAAAACAGCGTTGAGGCATGGCATCGCCGATTAAAAGTCTTGGTTGGGAGGAAAAAGCCGGGCCTGTATAAACTTATCAGCGACCTGAAAAAGGAGCTAATTTTTACTAAAGCACAGGTGGAAAGGGTTAGGAATGGGGAGCACATTAAAAAAAACAAAAAAAGCAATACTTAAAAACAAGAGAATTCGACGTATTATGCGAAAGAGGCCCGATTTAAGCAACGTTGCTTATTTAAGGCGAATAGCAAAAAGTTTGCTTTTGTTTTAAATAATTCTGTTATGCTAATTTGTTATTTTTATGTTTATTGTTTATTAAATTTCTTTGAAGTATTAAGTTTACTGTTATGTTTTTGTTAAATTATGTTCCTAAATGATTTCCAATTTTTGTTTTTTTTCCAATAAATTTATATTACAGCTTGCTTTTTCTTATGCAAACACTTTTTCAAAAAATAGAATTGGGTATAAGCAGCTATTCGAAAAACAGAATTTTGCACATACAGTATTTTGAATATACAGCATTTTGGATATACAGCATTTTGGATACACAGCATTTTGGATATACAGCATTTTGAAATACAGAATTCTGAAATACAGAATTTTGTTCATACAGTATTTTCAAAAAAAAAAAATACAGAATTTTGTCGATACAGTATTTTGAAATCCAGAATTATGGCCCATTCCCTTTCAACAGACAAAGAGAGACGTGGGTCTAATAGTGGTTTTGTATGGGAGGTACCAGAACTACTTGACCGACATAGCCCATTTTCAATACCAACCTGGCGACGGTAAAAAGAAGTCGTCTCACAAAATTTCATTCGCCTAGGTCAATTCCTTTGCACGCTATCGTGCTTTCAACAGACAGACAGACAGACAGACAGACAGACAGACAGACAGACAGACAGACATGGCTAAATCGATTCAGAATGTGATCCTGATTCAGAATATATATACTTTTTAGGGTCTCCGGTGAATCCTTCTTGGCGTTACAAACGTAATGGCAAAGTGAATATACCTTCCTGTGGAGGGTATAAAAATAGGACGAGGAGAGAACTTGAATAATCAGTTCCCCTACCCAATATAGAAAGGTGTTGACTCACCTCTAAAAAAATCTTAAAAACAGCAGCTCTGATGGTTTTCAAGCCGAGCTCTTTAATTAGGCGGATAATGTTGGGTTAGGCAAATGCACCAAATTGTCAATCAGGTATGAACGGAACAAATTATGCCCGAAGACTGCACAAAAGCTTAATATAAGCTCCTTCTAAATAAAATGCGATCCTATGTCTTAAAAAAAACTATGGACATGTGATCATCCTATCCATCGTACTGTGTGATTGTCTTAAACCGATTTGCGACACGGGAATCTTTACGTCACAGTTGGCTTACACACAGGCATTTGGACATTGACCAAATATTCACAGATGGCAAGTTCTGCAAAAGACGAGACTCAGTATACCTTTTCAATGCCTTCAAAGTCACATAATATGATGGTGATAGCACTAAGTGTCAGAAGCTCTATAAATGCGAAGGCCGAATGCAGTTTGCCAAACGAATTATACAGCTATGTCGCCTGATGATGTAAAGTAAATGATAATGATGAAAAGTAAAACGGTACCATGTGCAATTTGGAAGTATCTCCTAACTATTTCAAATATGCACAGTATTTCGGCAAGGATATGGGCTATCATGCGACTTCTTTGATCTAGTTATGAAGCAGATAGTGCGCAGGGTAAGTGGCAATATAGAAGGCACTTCTATTTCAGAATATCCGTTTAGCTATTAGTAGGTATTGCGACGATTGGTCCTGGGAATTCTGTGCTAGAAAGAGACAGAAAATGTGCGAGAGAGATAGAGACTTAGGTATTCAACTCACATCACGGGCCGCTGCGATTTCTGACTTTTCTGATTTCTGATTAAATAATCCGCAAAAATGGCTGCTTTTGAAGTAAATACGAAAATGGCTATCTAAGTATAACAAACTAACAATCCGAAAACCCCCGACTAAACGCTTATAGCAGCAACTTCAAGATATTAAAGGTTCTCTAGTCAGAGCGTGTTTTAAGTCTTAATACCAAACAAATGGAGAAGTGGAATTTTTATCTGCACCATAGAACTACATTTGCAAATTTCAAGTGGCTTGCAACGTGAAGCAGGAGACCTCTTAAAGCGTCTTTAGGAAGTTACCCTGCAAGCGGACAATGTAGTGGAAAGGCACCAACCGCTACACAAATTTCGTTTTAAGCAAGCCGCACGGACTGCAGAGGAGAATAGTGCATTCACATTCTATCTTCTACAGCTTATAGTACTACATATTTATTCCAGCTCAATTTCCTACTGAAATTGCACATTATATATTTATGTGCCTCAAATCAAAATACATATATCAAAGTATCGCCCCCACAGAGGATACTTCCGAATGAACCAAATGAACCAAACACATTAAAAGTTCAAGTATACTATACTCATATGCACCCACAAACAAATAGGCCCACTTATGTCTAAACAAAAAACGTCTACGGCTCATCAAACTTTGCCCTTGGAAATTCCCCCCAATCAATACGAGTTCAAGTGCACATGCTATATCAACATTAACGAAAACACAAACCCGCTCATCATTTTCATCGAGTACAGCTACAGACTACAGATACGTAAATCTTTCGCTCGTATATCTGATCACCTCCACTCCACTATTGAAAAATCAATAAACATTTTTATCTGCCACAATATATATTATTATACCATCACGTACAACATACGACGGATTCATCCTCGTATCTAATCCGAAACCTTTATCAATTCTCGAATAACAATCGAGATACTCGTACATTTGACCCTCATATTTTGTGAGTTTGTGGTTCAGATACATTCTCTCTCATTTTCGAAATGAGACTGGGTACAGTCAAATGTCTGTACGGTATTCTCGTATATCACACACAAAAAGGGGAACTTTGGAGGGTGTTTCCTGCTTTTCCATGGGATTCCCTTGAAACTACACAAGGTATAGAAAATTTATTTATATTATTCAAGACACATCCGTGCATGGAAACGGTACCACAGTCGACATTCGAATTGAAGTGCACAGGAAACCTGGAGAAGATCCAACAACGAGCGCCTCTATCTTCGTCCCGGTGACAGAAATCGGTCCGGAAGAATTTGTTCATATTTTAGCAGCCCTCGCTAGAATTCATCAGAAAAAAGGGGAGAAAGAAAATCCAACAGAATCAGTCTGGAATTGATGACTGAGCCGGCTGTATAAATCGAAAGGACTTACTTCCGCTTCTTTTCCTTTATTTTGTTTTTGAAGCTCGTAAAGTTTTCATGTAGCTATCGACAGAGGGATGAAAAAGTGGGGCTACCAGGTGTTGTTGACATTCGCACCGCATCACCCTCATTCGTTGGGCATATACATATCTTCGCCTGGTATACCTTGCGTTGGCGGCAATGTTGTCATTCACTTTAAACTTGATTATTCTTCCTCTTGCTGCGCGAAGGCAATCTGGGAAATAAATTCGATTTGCTACAACGACACAGGGAATTAAATTGAATGTTTGCCAAGCATCGAATTTCGTTTGGTGTATAATTAGCTACTTTTGGGGATTTTCTTGTCTGGTTAGAGGTTAGGGCGGTGTGGCGGGAGAACATTGTAATTGTGATCTTAGGAAGACAGTTTTCGTGTCACACTGACAATTTATTTTGTTTTCGATGTTTGGTTGTGTTGTTGTTGATGCGAGAGGTGTAACGTAACGTGTAAGTCGTTGGAAAGGAGGTTAATAGGCTTTGGCAAACTAATTGCAACCCAATTAGCTTGGGTGTGTAGGTAATGAAGTTTAGGATGATTGTATAGGCAAATATCTGTGGCTATTTTGGTAAAGTACTAATTGGGTGATAGCTATTCGCATTGAACTATTGTTGCTGATGGTAGCGGTAGAAAAAGTCAACAAAGTAGTATTTAAGCTCCTTATCAGAGACATACATTTCAGTTGATATTTTTCTGGATATTAAGGCAGGTTTTTTTTCTCAAGCATTCTATCTTCTACATAATATTAGCATTAACATTTGGTGAATTAATAGGTAACTTAAACATTTTTATGAGTGAATCTGAACACTGATGTAACTCATCCTTTGAAAACCTTCTGTTTAACTGTCAATACGCTTATCTAAAGAATTTCCCTATGGCAGTATTTTATGGTAGATATATCCCTTTTATAGGTATATTGAAGGTTCTTCAAAAATGTCAAAACAGGTGCCATTAAGAATGCACTCCACAAGCTGAAAGTTTGAACAGCAGGCTAATTATCCGACCTATGGTAGGTAGGTAGGTAGAGTAGTGGCAGTTGAGATGATACCCAAGTAGCACTAAGTGCTGTTTTGTTACCACATACTCATCTGACCTGGTTGTTGTACGTATGTCGAAGGGTGGTTTAGATCCAGCCTGTGAAATTCAAAAAGGTTATGAAATCTTTGATGCTACTCTTCGCGATTTCCTCGAGGGATGCGAAAAAGGGTTTGCCCAGAGCTCGCTGTCTAGTCCTAGTTAGTGCCCAATCTGACTGAATGGTCCCCTATAGGCCAGTGGCCCGTGGTAATCGCTGCTATTATGGCTATATCTTTACGTGTTCTACTCAGGAGGTAGGTTGTTTTTTCCCTGCTATAATATGGCCACATCGACATCCTTCTGGATATAACGCAATTTGTTAGCCTCCTCCATCTGAGATTGGCTTTTGATAGGAATTCTTATATTGACTGAGGCGATAGCCTTGATCGCAGCTTGAATATCAATGAAAATGTCTATCTTTTGACTCGGAACTATGTCCGTGTGTAGTTTGATTAGGCGGCAGGCTTTACGGGTAGCAAGTATTTCAGCCTAAAATACACTGGCTGTATCCGGGAGCCTGAAGGATTAAGAAATGCTCCGAGACTCCGAAAATACACCCGCGCCTACTCCGCAGTCCATTTTTGAACCGTCCGTGTATACTGCTAGGTCCGAGTCCCTGTTCACTCGTCCTGCCAATCTAATCTTGAAGGGAATTTTACTTTGAAGTATTGTTTAAAAATTAATCTGGGGTTAATGTAGTCCATTAAGGGTAGTACAAACTATAGGGAGTTAAAAACCCAAGCGGTCAGTGTACAGGGCAAAATGAAGAGTACTCTCGCGACTTTTTGGGATCTAAGTAGTAAACGAATCACTACCCATCCTGAACAATGAGGGATGCAAGGTTTTAGCCTATGCGAATGACACTAGTGACTGGCGTTGGAATCTGCTCTGAACAAGATAGTAAAACTCTCCCGGTTGGACTTGGTGTCAATCCAACAAAGATATAAAAAGCTCCCGCAACATTACTAAAATTACAAAGAATAAGCTCAAATTAACAAAAATAGCTAAATAGGTATAAGCGATAGTCAGACCCATTCTGGTCACGGTCTAGCGTTGGAGAAAAAGTGTAATATAAATTCTATTGACCCGACAGATCAGCAAGTATGCATATGAAATACAGCGGCCCTTAGGCCCATCCCGATGGTCGCATTAGGCGATATGTTACACCTCTTTTCTGTTGTATTCTTTAGCAAATTAGTTGAATGAGCACCTTTAAGACTCAAAGAATCTCAGAAATTGACCAACTCTAGGGGCGGCCTAATGAGCGTGCTATACATAGTACAATTCTAAAAAGTGATCTCAAATCGTTCCGAATGACTGACTGCATTTTTTTTAAATAGGGAACCTATAACGCTTCATCAGCGCTCCAGGAGAAAATAAAAACCAATTCTCAATAAGTGACATACCGACAATTCAAGTTAATTTTCGCGTTAAGGTAAATTTGAATCCAGATAATACAAGTCGACTTACGATGACTAGATTCTTGAGTGAGGCCAAAGTCTATATTTCAAGATGGGAAATTTGCTAAGCGACTGTCAAAAATTGGCAAGAAATATATTTACAAAAACAGAAAACGATTTGAGTTCAATTTGTTAGGACGCACTGAATCTGACACCATACCTTCTTCATAACGTCTGCCCACATAACTAGCTCTTCGCACTTGCAAGTAGGTGTGGTATTGCATTGAAAGACGGACTCGCAAATACATTCTTTCTTTTCTTCCCATCGTGGTAGGTAAGCCTTACCTGATGGTGTATTTTAAATTCCAAATATTTGGCTCGATGACAGCATAAATATAGCGTTTTTTCAGTCATTTGACAACAAGTGTGGAGAAGGGGGTGGGGAGGGGGAGGGGACAAAAAACATTAAAATGATTTCGCATCTCACTCTGAATGCATCCATTGCAAAGAAAGCGATCGAAATACGATTGATGGCTGTCTAATGGATCCAGTCCGTTCAGGGATGTTTTGAGTAAAAAAAAAAACCATAAACAAACGGCTTTGCCTCTCTATAAAAGGGTTGTTCTGAAATTTTGGAGGCAGTCGATTGTGAGATGTGAAGCTGATCACATCTATTTGGTGCGCTTTTTTGCTCGTTTTTTGACACATACTTTGGCGCAATTTTTTGACGCGCAGTATGGTGGATTTTTTTGGCGCGTATTTTGACGTCTATTTTGGCGTGTTTTTTCGCGGATTTTTTTCTGCATTTTTGGCGGGATTTTTTGGCGCATATTTTGTTATTTTTTCATCGCGTATTTGGCGCGATTTGATGGGCGTTTTTGGAGGCAGTATTTTTTTGCATAGTTTTGGCGCGTATTTTGAGATGTTTTTTGCGCTTTTTTTCGCGAAATTTTTCCACATTTTTGGCGGGATTTTTTGTCACTTTTTTGGCGCATATTTTGTTATTTTTTCTCGGCGATTTTTGGCGCGTATTTTGCCGAGATTTGTCGTGCGTTTTTGGCGCATTTTTTGCATAGTTTTGGCGCGTAATTTGGCGCGTTTTTTGGGAAATTTTTCCACATTTTTGGTGGGATTTTTTGGCACTTTTTTGGTACATGTTTTGTTATTTTTTCAACGCGATTTTTGATGCGTATTTTGGCGCCATTTGACTGGCGGTTTTCGCGCATTTTTTTGAATAGTTTTGGCACATATTTTGAGATGGATTTTGGCGCGTTTTTTCGCGAAATTTTTTTCACATTTTTGGAGGGATTTTTTGGCACCTTTTTGGCGCATATTTTGTTATTTTTTCATTGCGTATTTTGGCGCGATTTGATTATTTTTTCAGCGCCATTTTTGACGCATATTTTGTTATTTTTTCTCCGCAATTTTTGGCGCGTATTTTGCCGAGATATGTCGGGCGTTTTTGGCGCATTTTTTTTGCATAGTTTTGGCGCGTACTTTGGAGATGTATTTTGGCGCGTTTTTTTGCGAAATTTTTCCACATCTTTGGCGGGATTTTTTGTCACTTTTTTGGCGCATATTTTATTATTTTTTTCACCGCGATTTTTGGCGGGATTTGTCAGGCGTTTGTGGCGCATATTTTTGGCTCTATTTTGTCCTCATTTTGGAGAGTTTTTGACGCGGATTTTGGAGCATTTTTTTGCGAAATTTTTCTACATTTTTGGTGGGATTTTTTTTTTATTTTTTTTTTTTTTGCGCGTAGTTCGTTATTTTTTCATCTCGCTTTTTTGGCGCGTATTTTGTTATTTTTTCATCGCGGTTTTTCACGCGTATTTTGGCGGTAATTGTTGGGCGTTTTTGGCGAAATTTTTCCACAGTTTTTGGCGCGTTTTTTCGCGAAAATTTTCATTTTCTTTTGGCGCGTATTTTGTTATTTTTTCATCTCGCTTTTTTGCCGCCTCTTTTTTTATTTTTTCATCGCGTTTTTTCACGCGCGTTTTGGCGCATATTTTGTTATTTTTTCATCGCGATCTTTGATGGGTATTTAGCGGGATTTGTTGCGCGTTTTTGCACAGTTTTTTTCGCTAAATTTGTTTGGGATTTTTTTTGTTGGTTTTGGCACATATTTTGTTTTTCATCACGATTTTTCACGCGTATTTTGGCCGTATTTGTTGTGCATTTTTGGTGCATTTTTTGCACAGTTTTTGGCACGTATTTTGATGTGTATTATGGTGCGTTTTTTCGCATCCACCTTTTTGCTTGGATTTTTCGTTTTGAAATGACGGGAAATAAACAAGTTGACGTCAATCTACCAGTACCTCCAAGAAAATTATCAAAAGTAGTATAATAAAAGAAGCGATGGGCCCACTAAGGTGCCTTGTGATCTTTCTCCTCACAACCTAACCTAACCTAACTTTGTGCTGATAGGCTTTAGTGAAATGTAAGTTGA
This sequence comes from Cheilosia soror, assembly GCA_949372485.1. Taxonomy (NCBI): domain Eukaryota; kingdom Metazoa; phylum Arthropoda; class Insecta; order Diptera; family Syrphidae; genus Cheilosia; species Cheilosia soror. The sequence goes on along the minus strand of OX443564.1, from coordinate 35,087,357 downwards.
AAGTTTTGAAGAAGCGCATGCTATGGGGCCCAATTTTGGGCTACTGTATCCAGCATTTTATGCTTCATCTTGCGTCAGTATTGACATCGAATTAGCCGATAAGAATAAAAAAATGTTTTAAGGTTCTTGAGTCGTAACGAGGCGTGTTGTTATAACTGAGACAGTGGTCTTTGAGTGCAAACAAATCGGGATAAAAACATCGATGCATCGATAATATCGAAAATAAATTATCGAGTGAAATAATCGATATTTTTTTACGACAATATCGATGAATCGAGTGATTCGATATATATCGCGCATCACTAATATGAATGGGATTGGGCACGGGCAAAGCCGGGAGGGTACAGATAATTATTAAATACATTTATTTTTATTTTTTTATATACAAAATTGACTTTTGGCCCACGCGATAGTACTTCACTAAGGTGAAAGATATAAATCTGTAAAATGTAATCCAATTTGAAAGGTTTCGCTTACGACTTTACTTAGTAAGGTTTTTATATTTCGTGCTCTCTCAATATGTAATTACAAGTCTCTATTAAAATTCTAATTTCAACTTCATTTTAAACTGTCTGGCTAAAGTCTTGCCCAACCCCTTTTTTGTATCCATGTAATTTCTGGCATTCTGACTTTTGAAATTAATTTTGTATCTTTCGGATTGGAATGTTATTTATTACTTTCGCACTTACAAGGTTGACAGTATCTCACATTCGTACCTATTTTTATCTTTATTTTTATTTGCAAGCCTTGCATATACCTATAGAAACTGAATATCAACTTTTTTGTAGGTTAATGGCTTAAATGACAAGACAATCATTTTAAAATCTAGACCAAGCTCACTGTTCAATCTCAATGCTGCTTGGGAAAATGTTACTCATCCACACATTACACAGCTTTGGCCTGCAAAAATCATGATATACATTCATACATAACCAAAAGTATGTAATAAAAGACATGAAGGCATTTCACATTCACTTCACACTGTTTTATGTCACTGGATAGAAATAAAATCCAGACAATGTTGCCTGACACAGCTTGTGTCATATCGGCTTAGGGTATTTTTATTTTTTTTACGACTTCTTTGTGCGAAAAGTGTATGTCTTCAAGTCTATTGCTATTCATCATGAGAGTGGTAGGTAGGTATTAAGTGCTGCCATTCGCAGAATATTCAACAAGTTCCAAAACTTTTACGCTAATAATAAAGTTTTCCTTTCGATTAAAGTATGGTTAAGTTTCACACTTGAGTAGGTACCTACTCAAACTCAAGTCTCAATATAGTGCAGTAGAAGTATGCTTGAAACCAAATTAGGCCAAAATGCTGTGGTGTTAATATAGTCAGAGAAACTTTATGAATACAAAAAAAAAATCTTACCAAACGTATTTCCGTATTCATTAAAGAAGTTTGACTGAGAAGACTGAAGAGAGTTTATTTAACCAAACAGTGTTAACCAGCGGATAAATGTCTCGCCCATCCATTACTACTGACTTACGACATGCTAAACTTAGAAGCGCGAGTGTTGAATAGAAAGACAATATTAAACAGTTTAAAGCTTCTTTTACATATGTCAAAAATCGTGTACATTTTTCACATGCTGACGTCAATATGACGTTATATTCTGATGTCTTAAAGCTGTAGAAAACGTCTGATGACATATTGACGTCAGAATGTCTAATGTTGAAAATGATTGGCAAAATGAATTGTAGAATAAAATGCCAGAATAGCAGACGCTTTGATATACAAGGTCGAAATGACCAATTCCGAGGCTGCCACGCCTGCGATAAGTACGAGGCCTTCCATCTCCAGGGATTGGTCAGTCCCGAAAGCCTGTACTGAACGATCGTTCATCGTGACAAATACCTAATATAGTTCTTATTTGGTTATTCCCATAAATTCGAATTCTGTTTGCTTCACAAATGTCAAAACACAATTGACATCTATGATACATTCCTATGGGGTATACGACCGTATACAGTTTTTAGGAGCTTGAAGGCCCCGTACTGATCACTGCCGTGGCAGTTTTGCAATTGGCCATTTCACACACGTCTTTGAGACACTTCGTCAAAGTTTCACTTCCATAAACCAGCCCTGGTTTTATAAAGAATTCCTTATTTATTCAGGATAGGGATAAACTACTCAATTGCCTTCTCAGCTCAAAGAAACAGCCGTTGTGGCAAGAGATACCAGCAACTACTTTGTTGCTATCAGAGTTCACAGCAGAGCCACGGTAGACAAAGACCCTCGCAAACTATCTCAGAGTATCTGCCGATTATGGCGTTCTATCTGATTCGTCGATTTTGGGTCTTCCTCCTTTTGAAATAATAAATAGAACAACAGCAAGTATTTGCTGTCAACTTGCTGTTGTTTTATTTATTATTTTAGTATCATGTGATTTTCGAACAATTCTTTCAAGTATTATGTTGAGAAAATTAAAAGACACAGCGCGCACATCGTGTCTAAATCCTTTCTTAACGTCAAAGGCCTCGGTGATATTTTGTCCGCCCTTAATAGAGCAATGAGTATTCCCCATCGTTCTTCTGCATAATCTGACAAGTTTGACTGCAGGGATGCCAAAACTAGACATGAGGCTCTGTCTAGCTCGTCTCCATAAATAATGTCATATGCGGCCCTAATATTGATGAACAGAATGCTGGGTATCGAACTGAACTTCTTGGGTTTTCTCCAGGATCGGGATAGTGTGACTATTTGGTCGTTTGTGGACTTACCGGACCTAAAACCGCACTGATATGCGCAATCAGTTCATTGACAAATGTTGAGGGGACTGATGCGTCTGTACTGTAGTCTTTTCTTGTGGACAGGACAAACGATTATGAGGTTCCATTATTATCGGTCATATACTTACTTCGGACCAAGTCTTGGAGATGAGATAATGTATGCTCTCCACCAAGCCGTCTCCCGCTTCCTTATAAATAGCTCTGTGGGCTGGCATGTCTTGAGTTAAAATATTGCTATATCCATATTTGGTTTTGGTCGAGTGGACGGAAATCTTGGCTTTCATTAGATATATTGTATAATTCGTTCGCTTTCAACCCTTCCACGTTCTTTTCTGCGGCTCCGAGTTATAGGAGCAAGAGACGGCCAGAATCTTCGCCGATCACGTATCCCGATGCCTCTCGATCAGTCCTATCGCAGCAACAGCTAGTGCAGAAGAGCAGTGGCAACACTGCCAGAAAGCCATCATCATGGCCGTGACTGATGTGCTGGGTTTCACATGACTACCACAACGAAACTCCTGGTTTGATGAACAATGTCGACTAGCAAACGCAGAAAAACAAGAAGCGTATAAAGCGGCATTGCGAGAAAGGACTAGAGCTGCTCGCGAGCTCTACGAGCAAAAGAGATGGGAGGAACATCGGTTCCTCAGAAAGAAAAAGAAAGAGCACGAGAAGCGTATGATCGAAGAAATTGAGAGATGCTAGTCCAGGAACAATGTACGGAAGTTTTACCAAAAGGTAAAAAGAACGTGCCAGGGCAGAAAATCGCATGTAGAGATAATGAGGGAAACATTGTGGTAATCACAGTCGCTGCTGAGAATGTGGAAAAATTACTTCTGCAGACTCTATAATGGCGACGAAGACCAGAATCCCCCTGTTAGGCAGAACGTACCACTCAATATAGACGATGATAGACAAAACATCCGTCCACCTGACCAAAGCGAAGTAGGTACGGGTAGCAATATCCAAGCTAAAGAACAACAACGCTGTAGGGCCTGATGGTCTACATGTCGAGCTTTTTAGAGCAGCTGGAGATGACTTTGTAGAGAGCATGCACCAACTTATCTCTAAATTTTGGTCAGACGAATGCATGCCTGATGAATGGAATCTCAGCATCGTTTGCCCGGTCAACTGCGCCAACTAGAGAGGTATCAGTCTCCTAAACATCGCATACCAGATCCTGTCTGCCATATTGTGTGAATGCCTTAAACCCTTTGTAAATAACCTGATTGGCCCCTATCAGTGCGGTTTTAGACCAGGAAAGTCCACCGTCGATCAAATTTTCACACTTAGGCAGATCCTGGAAAAAACCCAAGAAGTCCAAATCTATACCCACCATCTTTTCATCGATTTCAAAGCCGCGTATGACAGTATCTATAGAGACGAGCTATACAGAGCCATGTCTAGCTTTGGCATCCCTGCAAAACTCGTTCGATTGTGTAGGAAGACGATGGAGAAAGCTCGCTGCTGTATCAAGGTCGGTAGCGACCTCACCAAAACCTTTGATGTGAAACGAGGATTTAGACAAGGTGATGCGCTATCGTACGACTTTTTCAACATCATATACTTGAAAGAATCGTCGGAAACTCACACGCCAACACACAAGGCATGATCTTTCAAAAGTCCGATGATATTGACATAATTGGTAGAACACCCAACATCGTAGAATTATACAAAACGTCACGATCGATAGCTAAAACTTTGAGGTAGCGAGGGACTTTGTCCACCTCGGCTCTGCTACAAATTCTGACAACAACATCTCAGGCGAAATTAACCGAAGAATAACTCTTGGCAACCGCTGGCTGTTTCTTTGGGCTAAGAAGGCAATTGAATAATAGAGCCCTATCCCGAGCAACTAAGGAGATTCTGTATAACCCCTTGATCATTCCAGTCCTGCTTTATGGCGCTGAAGCTTGGACTCTACCTAAAGGGGATGAAGATATCCTCGGTCGATTCGAGAGAAAGATTCTTCGTAGAATTTTCGCTCCCGTTTGCGTTGACGGACTGTGGAGAAGGAGATTCAACGACGAACTATACGAGCTGTACAGCGACATCGACCTGGGCAAAAAACTGCGAGTAAAGGTGCTAGTACACGATATGTAGCACGCCTCATATATATGTAGCACTGACGTCATTTTTACGTCAGCGAATGGTCCCAATGGGTACATGCCGTGTACAAGCTCTATTTGTGCACTCTCTGTTGACGTCAGAGCCACATATATATGAGGCGTGCTACATATCGTATACTGGCACCTTAAGTCGTTTAAGATGGTAAGGCCATGTAGAGCTGTTGGAAACAAATGCTCCGGCCCGTAGAGTCTTCGAATCTAACCCGGCGGGACAACGCAGTAGAGGAAGACCTCGGCTTAAATGGCGCGCGCAAGTCGAAGGCGACCATAACCGACTAGAAGTGCGCAACTGGAGGCAGTTAGCTAACGACCGGGCTAACTGGAGATGCTTGTTAGCTGAGGCCTCGGTTCACCATGAACTGTAGAGCCGCCTAAGTAAAGTAAGTATTAAATAAGTAAAAATATAGGCCCAAGGTCCCTATAGAACCCTAGTCCCTAGCCCTAGCTGAATTGAGAAGCTTTTCTATGATATATACTCTCGGATGTTCAATGTTCATCAGACGTTTGCGAGAGGTGGAAAGAAAACCTTCAGATGTTATTTGTGTTTTTTTCGGACATCAAACTTGAAACCCCTCCAACGCACTAACCACTGATCCAATGCGCCCACTTAAACTTCTTTATCTGTTTCAATAGGACTCCACTATAAGGTATACAATATCCGACTTCTTAGATGATACTGTACTCCGTCGCTCTTCCTTTATTTTAAACAAAATTTATAGAGTTGGAATTGATTATAGACAAAACAAAAAACAGCTACCCCCATACTGCCATACTCCCCTACAGATTCAGCAATGCAGAAACCTATCCTAAACTATAACCTCCAACTTAACATGGCGTGGAATAAATTTAACAAATTTTGACAGCCCATCCTTCCACCCACAACAGCAGTTACATCAGTCTGTTTGGAATAAATTTGCAAATTTTTAGAGGCGCTAATTAATCTGTCATCGCGTCCATCACACGTCAGCATACATCCGCACATGACTTGTTTGCATGGTGTTAAAATTCGGTTATGCAAGTACCATTCAACGAAGTGCAATGAATTTAATGTCATCACTGCTATCGTCAGTCTGTCACTGGCCAAACAAAAATCCACTAACCAGATTTTGTTTGGCAGCACATTATATTTCACATCTGTCAACATTTTTTGTGCCTATAGATAGGTACAATCTGTTTGCGAGCGTTTTTCTTACGGTTACGGTACAAGTTGCTTTAAATCAAGGCAGAAATGTTGACTTCCAAACTTCGTTCGTGTTTAGGATATGTCAAGATTCCGAAGACGCACACGCACACATGAGTCATGAGCTTGGCGTGGGCTTTCGCCTCGAATCAATGCCTCTTGAGTTGATATCTTCATCTGGGCTTTCTTTGTGGGTTAAGAGCTCTCGCCGACCTCGCACACACATTCAATTGGCGCCACTCGTCGCCACTTGATTATGCCGGTTTGCAATTTGGACTCGAATTGGAAATCCAAACCCAAAAAAAAAAACACGCATAAGTGGACACGGTCCGCTCTTTACATTGGGAGAGTACTCGTACTCGTATTTTTTTCTGTCATTTTTGCCCTTTTCTTGCCGTCTCTCAGGTAATTTGACAGCATAAGTCCCAAGGTATCAAAATCGTTATTCATCTCCAATGACGAAAGTCAGACCCATTCAAGAATCAAACGGAATGTACTCAAAGAGGAAACCCAGATAAAAGTGGTAACCGAATAATTGATCCAAATAACCCTCAAGGTTCAATGGCTTTCGCCTGAGTGGGTTCATTGTTTCCAAATCGGGTACGGTGCGGAATTGTTGCTTTTGGCCTCTTGTCTGCCTTAAAAATGTTTGGTAGTAGATATGTTGGTTGGAACTGGATAACCTGGTCACTAGTGCGTTACACCTATGGAATGAATATATGGTACTATATGTACGACAAGTGTGACAATGCTTGTGGTGTGGGTGGGCTGCTGTTTGGCAATGGGGGGATGCATTGGTTTTATTTTGGTGGCGGAAGTGCGGGCTATTTCGAGGTGAATGAAATTCCTTTAGTACGCTTCGATGTTTACAATTTATTGGCAGTGGTTCGGACCAAATGCTGTTGGCGGGTGGGTGGCCTGGTCAATGCTGCGCCTGTCGTTTCGGAGAATGGAGATGTGGGCTTGGGAATGTAATAAAATGTCTCTTTACAAATGCTGTAAATGGAAAAGCATGCAAACGGGAGTGTTGTTTGTTTTTTTTATGGAATAGGTAGTTTAATCGTGTCAATTTAAATTAAAGGGAACTGAACTGATGAAAAGAAGAATTTTGTTGTTGATAGCAGACGAGTGTGGTTCAGGGTTGTGGATTTTAATGGAATTCAATCCCGAGCAAACGGTTGAGCACAAAAATAGATTTCCATAGTACACCCCTGTTACAAAGAATTTTGTTTAGTGACGTCGCGTCGGTGTCAAATAAAATGTTATATTGTTCAAGTCTCTTATCTACTTTTTGGCCTAGAAATTGTGTAGGTAGATACTTGTCAAAGGTACATTACATACGCGTGAGTTGCGTTTACGTGCGTCATTACAATTTTGTTCTATTTCCGTGGATGCGGATGTTTTTGTTGATTTTTTTCCCAATGATGTTATAAATTCTATTTTACTTCAGATGCATGTAAGGATTTATGTCAGCAGGTATACAGATTGTTGGAATGACACACGGTGCTAATATATCCAGGAATTTTATTCAATATTTATTTCTTGTTATGTGCCTGTATATGTATAGCCTTAACACTTTGGAGCGTTCTTAGTTTTCTGAAAGGTAAATATGTTTAGATAGTTTTGGCGTTTTGCTTCTACTCATTAAGGGAGGTTACTTGAACATTTTGAGTAGTGACTCATTGCATAATGTCCACGTCCGTTTGCTGGATGAATAAGCGGAAAGGTAAATCTAGGTACCATGAAACTAAACCTACACTGAGTCAAATTTGGTAGTGGAACTGAAACAGCCAACTCAATTGGTTAAAAATGTTTAAATTTTGAATCTCCTGGTGGCGGTGGCCCAGGGCTGACTTTATGCGACTAAAGTTGCATTTTGCCCCTTTTTTTCTTTCTATCCCCAATGAGACGACTTTTCCAAAATTGTCCATATTTGCCCCTTTTCTGTATTTCGTTGATAGTTCTTCCCATTTTGGAAAAAAAAAAACACCCTTTTGTATGAAATACCAAATGTGACATAATAAATGCTTCACGAAACTACTTCACAATTAATTGGGATCTGAATGCGTCCCTTTTCTATCAGCCAGAGGTATCAGCTATTAGCTATTTATGTCCTATTGTCATAAGTTTAGGCATTAACAATTTAGCTATAACCATGTTCAATGCAACAATAAGATAGAACGAGATGAAAATATACGTAAGCCACTTAACTTTAGTGAACTCCCTCGTTTTTTTTCTGACATTTGTGGGCAAATTAGTATTGCCCCTTTTTCTACGCAAATCCCCTTTTTTTTGCGACTTTTTCAAAATCTTTGAAGTCAGCACTCGTAACCGTCCTTACCCTCTGTCATTTGCCTCTGACAGTCCATCACCTAAAGAGGGAGACTGGTGCTTGGCAGAAATGGGTGGTTGAATCAATACGTTCTTCTGCTTGACCAAAAGTATGGAAGCCATAACCGCTGCAGCAGTCTGCCCCCCGTTTACTTCTTTTGACAAGATTTTCTTTTTCTTCTTTTAAATATAGACGGGTTAATATTATTGTCAGTTATAAGAGAAGGGAGAATGGAAAATCGAGGAGAAAGAGTTCGCAGGAAAGTTTTACGCGAAAAAGCCAACATTTTGGATCTTCCAGAACCAGTGTAAGTGTATTAATGCAACACGATTGTGGGGAATCGTAAGTTAACTTGAGTAATTGCAGTTTCAAAAGCAGCTTTAGACCGAGCAAAGAAGCATTTGTGTACATACATCTTGAGAGAAATAGACACTGTGATAAAGTCATCTTCAATTCCTTTAACACTTAAATTAGCTGCAACACTTCGCTTTCTAGCTGAAGGAAGTTATCAGAGGTCAGTTGGAAAGGATTTTGATATAGGCTTAGGCAAATCTACCGTCAGTAAAGTGCTTTCTGAGGTGCTAGATGCTTTACAATTTAAGATATGTTCCAAATGGATAAAACTTCAAAGTACGCCAGAAGAAGAGCAAGAAGCGGAGTTGTTTTTTTTTTAGAAAAATATGGAATCCCAGGGGTTTGGACGGAACGCATGTTAAAATTCTTAAACCCCGCCGAGAGTGCAACCTTTTTTATAATAGAAAAGTATATTTTACCATTATTGCATTATAGTTGTAAGTAGATTTTACATACAAAATTAGTGATGTATAAAATTAAGTGTTAATTTCAGATTTGTGACCATAAAATGAAGTTGAAAGCTATTGATGCAACTCGCCCTGGTTCGAGCCATGATGCTTTGATATGGCAAATTAGTGACGCCAGGAATCATTTCGTTCAAAAACATGAAAGTGGTCGACGCGGCTCTTGGTTACTTGGTGATGCTGGTTTTGGTCTTGAACCATTTGTATTAACACCGTACAAATTCGCCCAACCACAAACAAAACAATCAAATTTTAACAAAAAGCACGCATCAACTAGAAATATTGTTGAAAGGACAATTGGTAACTTAACAAGTAAAAGTGTTATCATCGGCCTGGCCGATGCTTTGATACCCTCCACTGCATAAAAGTCATACAAAATGTTTGCCATGCGAGTTACTATGTGTCTAATATTAGTTTTGTATGGTAGGTAGCAGAACTACTTTACCGACATAGACAATTTTCAATACCAACCTGACGACGGTTAAAAAAAGTCCTTTAACAAAATTTCATTCACCTAAGTCGATTCGTTTGGACGCTTTTCGTGTTCTCAACAGACAGAGAGAGACGTGGGTCTAATAGTGGTTTTGTATGGGAGGTACCAGAACTACTTGACCGACATAGCCCATTTTCAATACCAACCTGGCGACGGTAAAAAGAAGTCGTCTCACAAAATTTCATTCGCCTAGGTCAATTCCTTTGAACGCTATCGTGCTTTCAACAGACAGACAGACAGACAGACAGACAGACAGACAGACAGACAGACAGACAGACAGACAGACAGACAGACAGACAGACAGAACTAGAACTAGAAGAAGGAGTGGAAGTTGTAGACCAAATAGAAGAGCCCATAGGAGCCGATCTCGAAAATGAAGGGTTTGGTGAGAATTAGGTGAAGCAAGGAGAATTCGAGATTGCATAGCTCAAAGTCTCTGGGAATAAAAACAATATTTAAAAAAAGGACGTATATTTCATTTCATAACAAAAACAACTCAACAAATTTAACAAAAACTATTCAATTCATTTAACAAAAAAATAACATATTCGAAAATCTATTTATGCACATTAATTTTCGGAGCTTTGGTCTATCTGCAATTTCAACTCCTCAATTTCCAGTCGCCGTTTTTTGATTTGATTTTTTTCTTGATTTATTATCTCTGTTTTTAAATTATGGCGCATTGCTTCCGCCGTCTGCTGCTTTATAGTGTTGGAAATTTCCTCCAACGAACGATTTGTTTCTTCTCTCTGTGCTTTTAAAATGTTAGGAAGTTTCTCCAAAGATCGATAGATTCTTTTCAGACTACTATTATTTTCCTTTGCAACGACTGTAGATGCTGAAATGTCTTTGGCGATTTTCATCAAGGTGACCTCCTGCGCATCCATGTAGTTTTGGAGCTGTTTTTCTACCCTTCCAACATTAGATCTAGGGGTTGATGTTGGTAGACGTGCGACCCGTGGACTTTGAGGTGTGGGGTAGGGGCTGAAGGTACCTTCTGTCGTATCAATTGTATTTTCAGCTGGTACTTGGTCATCACCAAACGCAGATGTGCCCTCAATTCCATCGACGACGCTATAAATACCGGTTATTTTCGCAATAGCGTCTTCGGTCGCCGAAATTGGTTGAATATTGTTAGGCCCATTAAATTTTAAAATTAAATTATTTTGTGGCCTGTGCCCTTTGCTTTTAAAAGCGGCAATAGGATTCAAAGGAAAAATGATTTAACTGGTTTACTGTAGGTATACTAATCCAAATAAAATCGTATCCTCCCATTGCGGATTTTCTTATTGTGTTGTCTGCTTTACAGTCATTGTGTCCAATCGTATGAAGCTTCATCCCTTTACTCATAAGAAGACAGCAAGCAGCAACCAGCATTATTGAAAAAGGTCACCTTATGGTTAGAAAGAACTTTCTTAAAGATTAATATCGTATCCGGTTGTTTGTGACAGGAGCAAGGGACTTAAGGATGTTGCAATTATGTAAAGAAGATTGTTTTCTTTTCGGCATTTGGATTAAGAAATTTCAAGAGCTGAGGTTATGATATGATAGAAGGACGAATATATTGGGACGAATCTATTTTTATTCGTAAGATATTATGAGACATTTTCAAATTAAAATTAAAAAGTTAAGAAGGAAATCTTCATCCATCGGTCGGTCGGTGGGTGACCTTCATACAAATTAAATCTGAGTAAATTCATTGAAGGAAAATGTTATTCATTAATATTCATCCTATCCTGGTACCCGGGGCGTCCGAAAATGTCCACTTTATCTGCCAAGTGATTTGTAACAAAATATTCCACGTTTTGCGGAGGAAGCGCGTCCTCGATTATCGACATCCGGTATAGGTGGGAAGTCAGCCGTCAGCGACTACTATAATTGAGAAATATTTTTGGAAAAACCAACAAATAAGGCTAACAAGTGGACACTTTCAATGCAGAGGCATTTACATACACACATCTTCAACTGATGCTTAGTACTGAGAAGACCCGCGGGAAGCAAAGTGAAACCAGTATATAGGCCATACCTAAATGAAATGACAAGAATTTGGCACACGCTTAATGATAAAAATAAGGATCGTAAAAAGTTATGCTACAGCATTATTTTAGGACGATAATACGTTCCAGGTACCATGAAGCAAGAAGGTTGTATACGCGTTCTAGGCCGAGTGCTGTTTCGGGTGAATTACAAGCAGGGGCGTAGCGAGGGTTCGAGCCGTGGGGGGTGACTTTCATTGAAATGCCGACTTATTTCAGGAACTTGCCGACTGTATCGGGCCAGCGGTTATCGAGTTATAACGTCATCGAGTTTCACCCCATAGAAGATGCTTTTTGTATGGGAGGTGCCGATGCCGACAGTCTTTTTTTAAATCGCTAAATTTTAATATGTTCAGTCGGCAAATTCAGCGATGCCGACAATCTTTTTTAAAACCGAATCGAAAATCGATAAATTTTAATGTGTTCAGTCGGCAAATTTACCGTCATTTTTAAAATCGAAACTCGGAAAAGGTACATACAGTCCAAAAAATATAAATTCTCATTTCCGAAAGGTGAAACTCACTTCTTATTTTTTAACATTTTGTTCCGAGTCAAATTTTAAAATTTTTTTAATTTTTTTTGAAATTTTTTGATTTTTTTTTTTGAAATTTTTAGAATTTTTTTTTTAGCTGCTCAAGTTAAAATGTTACTTCCTTGATTTGCCGACTCTTAAAAACGATGGGGGGGTGTCGCAGCCCCCCACACCCCCCCTCGCTACGCCCCTGATTACAAGAGTAGTTACAGAAAGGCAAGAAAAGAGCTACATGAACCCGTAAGTATTCCGATAACAGAATTGATTTGCCGAAATCTCTAAAATAATTGGGGTAGATCTTACCAAAAGCAACACATACCCAGAGTTTCTAAAAAAAATATTGCTGAGATTATTGCTCTACCAAGAAGCCACCTCATACTCGAGTCATCCCATCGAGGAAATACCGACTATCGAAGACCTTTACAGGAGGAGGAGATTAAAAATCAGGTGGACCCAAAGGTATCCGAAATATAACACTCATCATCTTCATCGCTGCCCAATCTATCGCTAGATAAGGCTAAAAATATCCTGGAACGTATAATATGCAATAGCCTCGACACCAGCATTCGAACAACCGTCAGGCATGCTCAACAACTCCGGCGGTAGTTACAACAGTACAAGTGGTCATATAAGGAAAAAGTTGAAGTGGCAATGCCAAAACATAGTGCCTTATCATAACCCTCGATATAAAAAAATATCGCTGAATTCGTCAAGTCGGAGTCAATTCCTCCGACTGCTCAGAGAGATGCGAGTACTTATACTATACTCAAAAAAAAGGTTGTCAATACCGACAACGGAGCTAACCTAATGAACACAAGATCACTGGGGGCGTATCTCGGGCTCCGTTCTTAAAGGCCCCTACCCATAGAATCCGTCGCATCCGTTGCGGCAACGTATTCGACTGACAGGTTGATACAATACACAGCAGCTTATGAAAGGTGATAGGAGACCCATAAGCAACGTACGTGCCGGATGCGACGGATAAAGTAGATTTACTTTCTACTTTTCTGTCCGTCGCATCCGTTGACAGTTGGCAGAGCGTGAGAGGAAGCACTTTCATTTGTGGAAATATAAGAAAGTAAGAGAAACTATCTCTCATATGTCATCGGCTATCAACTTATGCGTAGGATTCTATGGGACTGTTCGTTCCGACGTAGGTATACGTCAATCCGTCGACGTAACGGATGCGATGGATTCTATGGGTCGGGGCCTTAATACTCTGCTCTGGAATGTGGAATTTGCTGATGATATTGTCATTTTTGCGGGACGGATAGGCAATGCGACAATATGAGCAGCGCGAATTTTGTTTACCATCGGCCTAACAATGGCGGATCATAAAACTGCACTGAACCAAATTTGGTAGTGATATTGACAAAAATGCAGGTATGTAGACTTGAAGAAATGGTGATCAATATAAGGTCAACACCTCCTGTCCGTTGTTTTGACAAATATTTTGTTATATTTAGGAAATATTGTCACTTTGAAGAAAGTTTCATCAAAATGAGTATTCTTCATTTTAAAAAAAACTATTCTTCAAATTGAAAGAACATTCTTCAATTCGACGCATCGTGCATAATGAATCAACGAAATTTTCTTCATTTTTACGTATTCTCTTCTTTAAATTGAAAATCATTTCTTCATTTCAACAGCTCACTTTATTCATATTAAATAAAATATTCTTTAATTTTATGCATCCGTTTTCTTCAAAATAACTACTTATTCATCAATTTGACACATCTACTGCTCCAAAATGATGCGTCAAACTGATAACAAAACAGAAAAGAGACATTTTTTAAGGCTAAAAACATTTTTTTTTATTTTTTAGCATTAGGTAAATATACAATTGAACGTTTTATTTTAACTTACATATTTATGAGCGAATTCACTTGAAATTGATTTTTGCCATACCTAATTGGATTTAATTTGATTGCAGGTTTATGGGTAAAGGTCCTAGCTAAACTTGGAACAAGTAAACAAATTGATTAACGTTTGTTTATACTTTATGGCATTGAAAATACAACGACTTACTTACCGTCCAGTTATGATGATAATTGGCTGGAGGTTGTTTTTCTTGATGCATTTCCTAAGCACATACCCCACGGTTTATCGAACTAGGAGAAAGCTAGCCTAGAAAAACATGATAGCTTTGGGGAACGAATTATAATAAGAAGTAAACGTTTATAATTTGAAAAATATTTATATTAGGTACTTACGTTTTTCTTTTACAAGTGTGTCTGTTAAGTTTGCTCCGTTGCTTCACTTAAATTTCTAATTTCTTTGACACGACTTTACTTATTCATCACTTCACTTTCAAAAACAAAAGTTATAATATCAGAAACTTCTTCAATTTGAAGAAAATACGATGAAAAATCCATTTGGATTTATGAAAAATTGTTGATTTGAATAACTGATTCTTCAAAAATGAATAAAATATTTTCTTCAGTCTCACCTACGGGATTTAGTTCAGTCAACGATTTCAGTTTGTCAATATGACGAAATTTCATTCGTTTGAATAAAATGCTAAATCGGAACACAGTTGAAGAAATTTTATTGATTTTGAATATTACATTTTCAATAAAACGAAAAATGTCATGAAAAATTGTCGATTCGAATAATAAATTCTTCAAAGATTGACAAAATATTTTCGTCAATATGACCTACGCGATTTGGTTCATTGATGAAGCTGCCTTTGGAAGTAAAGGGTGAACGCACCCCCTTAAACTGATTACCGAACTGTCAATATCAAAATATTCAGTAAAATCAAAATTCTCATCATGGTGAAGTACATGTACACACGGAGGAACAACGTAACGCAACGCAACTTTAAGGGCGTTAACTCCAATTTTTAGCCATAATTCTCGTCCCAATAGGCAAGCAATTCATAGTCTAGTGAAAATTTTGAGTTAGAATATTCCTTACTGGACAAGTGAGAACCCTCATGTACTTCATGAAACAGCACTTCACTCCCAAAAAGTCAATCTTTGTTGTGTCGGTTTTTTATGCCAGTCAATGGCGTCATTGGGCCATTTTTTTTCGTCGATGAAAATGACCGTCACGTTACGGTGAATGGTATTCGCTACAGATGCATGTTGGAACTTCGTTTCTTTGAGCAATTGCATAAATTGGATATCAATGATATGTGGTTCCAACAAGACGGTGCCACAAGCCACACAGTGGGTGCAACAATCGAGTTATTAAGGTCTCAGTTCGGGGAACGTGTTATCTCGAGAAACGGACCCGTCTATTGGCCGCTCAGATCGTGTGGTTTAACGCCTCTAGACTTTTTTTAAGGGGGTAAATTAAATCATTGGTATATGCCAACATGCCGGCGACATTAGAGAACTTCAGAGCCAATATTGAACGAGAAATAGCGGGAAAAGGTGGAAGGTTAAGTTAGGTTAGGTTTGTGGGCTGGCGAGGATTTCTCCGTGCCACACTCTGGTCAATACTGACCCATTGTGAAAGAGGTTGTCCCTTACACATTATAACCCTGTATTCAAATTACTTACTGTGCTGCTACATACAAACCATCTCGTTGATTTGACGAAGTTCATTATCTTGTCTATTGATGTGCTTGAAAGCCCGTCTAGGTCGTTGAAGAAGTCACTCCCTAGGATTTTATACCTGGTGCGTTGGAGACTTGAGCAGTGACATAGGAAGTG
This sequence comes from Cheilosia soror, assembly GCA_949372485.1. Classification (NCBI taxonomy): domain Eukaryota; kingdom Metazoa; phylum Arthropoda; class Insecta; order Diptera; family Syrphidae; genus Cheilosia; species Cheilosia soror. The sequence continues at coordinate 35,071,442 of OX443564.1, read as the reverse complement.
GGTTGTATTGTTCCTCATCACCGCAGCCTCTGCAAAGTTATTCTTCCGTTAAGCCCATTTTCTTCATATGGTACCGCAGAGTGTTGTGTCCTGTTATGATACCTACGAGGGTGAACAAGGATTTCCTATCCTTTCGCAATATCTTCTCGGTTTTAGATTCGTTGAAGGACGGCCAAAGTATTCTTGTGGTATTACAAGTGTTTAAGGTGATCCATCTTGCATTCGCCTCTCTTGTGGCTTTTCTCTCTGCTTCAAGCTTGAGTGTGCAAGGCGGGATGTCCACAGAGGGATCATCTTGTTCTGAAACAGCTGTCGAACCTTGTCTTGCTAATTCGTCTGCTTTCCAATTGCCTGGAATGCCTTCATGTCCCGGAACCCAGCAGAGTGATACCTTGTGCTGTGTACCAAGAGCCTTGAGTTCTTCGCGACAGCACCTCACAAGCTTCGATTTTATTTCTGGTGCAGTTATGGCTTTTATTGCTGCCTGGCTGTCGAAAATACCACGTTAAGTGTGTAAGTCAGAAAGGTTCAAAATAAAGTACTGGTGCGAATCAAAGTTGGCGAGCCAAGACATATCAACATTTCACAGTTTCACTTTTGCTGAGAAAAGTTATAACATTACTACCCGCGTTGTACGGACCAAGTAGAAAAGCTAAACCTGTGTTTTTCCTGTCTCCAAGGTTATTTTTGTTTGCTTACTTAAGTGGCTTCTGGGATGGACCTCTTCAGTTAGCTTGGTCTTTGGTCGACTGCCTTCAGCTTTTCTAGTTCTATTGTTTTTATCCTTGTGGATTAGAGTCGAAGACTTCTTAGATGAACTTAGTCCTATCCATCTAAAACTCCGGACGACTAAACTTCGTCATACTCCACCCAAACGAAGAAAGGTACCTACGAAGAATTTTCTGTCCTTATCGCATTTTTAACACGCAGCTCCGTTGAAGAACCAATAGACAGAACAATCTAACATAGGAATTGTCACGGTTCGGGCATTCTAGCTACGCGATATAATCGAACCTGCTTGTTTCAACCAGCAGGTATTTCATATACTTAGTCAAAGTCCTTGCCAATAGTGCATAATTGAGTAACAAATCAACTCGATAGGTGTCACTAATTATGGCTAGTCACGTGAGATTTCCCTCACTCATCGCTATAAATATAATCGCCAGCCATTCTATAGCTAAGAATAATACATTATCTACGCGTGTTTACAATCTCCTTAAAAGCTATTAAATTTAACCTTAAATGCAAATCCCCTCCAAGCTGTTTGAAAAGGCCGCTTAGATGAAAAAAAAATAATTCACGCCTCCTAGACTAAGCGGCTATAAAGACCATTTACATAATTCACGCTGTAATTTCATGGCAAGTAAGCCATTATGCAAAGTATCAGCCCACACCCTGCCAGTTGCTACCACCACTATTCCCACCATATCGACCCATCATCAGGGCATCCTTTCAGTTGAACTCTACTGCATAGGAATTCACTTTCGCTATAGGATGAGTATCTATGTATATTAACACAATCGTAGGCAATCTAAGGGTTGTCTTGTTCGCGACTAACGATGGGCTAATTGACCATCTATAGTCCTAGATGCCTTCAAGGAGCAGCAGAGGAAAATAAATATCCGTACACCCGCAAAGTGGATTCACTTTCAATCACAATTTCCATTATGAATGTAAATGCCAACAGCACACTGACGTTCAATCCCGCCGCCGATATAGGTATAGGGTTGGATTGAAATGACGAATATTTATCCCACCCCACAGGATGTACAGGAAGAAATCAATTTGCATATTAACCTTCCGCCCATACATGTCAATTACAGCGACTTCCTGTGGATGCATCTATTTGGATATTAACAAAGGCCTGACATATTGCCTGCTATTGCCCATCAAAGCCATTCCATCAGCGTGCACATCCTATCTCTCCCTCCCACTGATATAACAGCAATTGGGCATATCACTCACTTCCAGGGTAGATTAATGTAAAGTCTCTTGGGTTCCATTGTGTGCAATGCACTGCAATGCACAGACAGAGCTATAATCGTGCCTTTAATGGATTCCACTGTGCCGGCGACACAATGTGGGCTTTGAGCGTATGTACCTGTATGGAATCAAGGCAACGACGACGGTGAGTACATCGCCATCCATCTGGAGTCTGGGGAGTCCGGATCTGTGTCACTCAGAGTGTGCATCCATCTGCATCGCTATATAGGCACAGTTGAACAAACGTAATCCTCTCTGAGTATCTGTTGCGTCTGACATGGTTGTGCTGATGCGTTTGTCTTTGCGCACGTTTGTTTACATAATTTCTGCTCATTGCTTTCTTTTGTGATTTTTGTAGAACCAAGGGGGCCGAGAGCCCCATGCAAATAGGTTCCATTTACCACAAATGGGAGATACTTAGTGCACACAAAAGTCATTGGCATTCAATGGCGCACAAGAAGATGCAAATGCTAAAGTGTGTAATGGAATACATGGTGGAGATAATAACGGCGCATTCAATTTAGAAGATGAAATAACGCACGCTATCATGTAACATGGAGGTTGTGGCCGCGAGCATGTTCAAGGTGAATGCGTGTATGAGATTTCTAGGTTGCAAATGAGTCGGATTCAATTTACATACACTCTAGTCGGTGTCGAAAGTAATGCACGTTTCCATGTGAAATCAGTGAACTCTGGAGTTGTGTGCTTGAGCCTGATCGGTGATAATTAGGTCTAGCCAAGTCATACGGAGGTTCGATATCTGAAAATATTTATTTTTCCAGTGACTCTACCAAATTGGACTTCCGATTTGCCAAGACGAATCGCTGTCTTCATATGTCATATGATTGGCAACGGGTGGATCTTTTAGGTATTGGCCGTCAACACCCCTAACTTTGACCGCGTCCCTAACATTACCTACCAAGTTTTTCAGTGCCTCGCCAGTGCCCAAATGAATCGAACATACCAATTTTTCTCCACCCGTGCCATCTGTTGATAGGGAAACAATTTTCTGAAGAGAAAAATGGGTTTGTTCGATTCATTTGGGCACTGGAGGCGCTGAAAAACTTGGTCAATGTTAGGGACCCGGTCAAAGTTAGGGGTGTTGACGTACCTCCAAAGTTCGCGTGTAATCTTTCAAAGATACCAACAGGTATATTATTTTCCCAACAGTAGGTAAGTCATAAAATTAAAGGGTAAATAAAAAACGACGGCTGGAATTTCCCAAGATCAAACAATGAACTACCTAAGAAAGCATATAAAAAGATGCGCCATTATGATGAGCCCACATAACCACTCTCCTCAAAGGACTATCGCTATAGGTACTTGGTCTGGAGCCGGGTATCTCATCCAATTCATCCTCCCCTTGCTAATGGTTCAAAAGTGCATTGAAAACGTTTGATATTCGACTTGCACTGATATATACGTTGCCCAAATTCCGTCAGCAATATTGCTGCAACCTGTTTCACTGCTTCGTCACACCTGCGCTGTAGATAGAAATTTGAACATTGCACAAGGTAGGTAGGTACATCTTCTGTCATGATCTTTCTACAATTTTAAACCAATAGCAGATTTATCGTATAGTCTAACCTGTTTAAAGAGGTATTTTTAATTGCTTAGAGCAGAGTCACGATGCTTCACTGTTTAACATGCCAATTTTGATGTACTTTACGGAACTCGGGGTGACTTAACTTTGAAATGATATTTCGTCTGAAGTGATGTAACTAATCACCCCTATTCCCGTTGGCGTTTGTCGTAAACGCCTCGTATTCCACTTCGTTTTTTAGTCGATTTTTGTAACATTTTTTAAACAAATGAATTGAAATAATGGTGAACACATAGAAAACGAAACAAAACTGTTAACAAAAGTTAAAACAAAAATCTGCACATCATTTTACAACGATACGAAACATGAGTCGTATACGACAAACGCCAACGGGAATAGGGGTGAATATATTTTCTGGTCAAAGAGTTCTTTGACAGCAAGGCTTAAAGCGCTGCCTGTACCAGTCTTAGGTGGACAAGCGGCTCCACTTGTCTAGCGACAAAAAAAATTTGGCCTAAGTTGGATTTGAAACGCTCTAAGAAATTGATCTCTCTCAACAGATTGCACATCTGCACTACAATAGGTGTCATTACTGGACACTGCCTGATAGGAAAGCATGCCGCAAGGTTAAGCCTTTTCGCAAACGACTTTTGCAGAAGCTATATAGATGAGGAAGAGGAGGAAACTGTCCCTAACCTTCTTTGTTCCTGCCCAGCTCTCCCCCGTAGAAGGAAGCTTCACTTAGGAGCCTTCCATTACGACGACTTGGGCGACCAGACATAAGAAGCCTCTTACGCTTTATAAAGAGCTCAAAATCAAAAAATTACATGATCCTTTTCGTGGTATCACAATGGACCAATGCTGGTCTAAGTGGTTTGGCGGTTTAAGCTGACAGCCACTTTCAACCAACCAACCAACCCACCAACCAAAGCGCAGCCTGACTGTTGCAGACAGATACTCCGACAAATAAATTTGGCAGCCATTACCATAGCATACGTACATCAGTGCTTGAAAAAGAAAGGCATACTTGCCTAATAAGTTGTCAAGTCTTTATTGCTGTCGATTTTTGTGAAGATACTATCACCGGAACCTTGACTAGTGAAGGTTCGACTACATGTCAATATTGGCTGATGCCATAGTAAGAAGAGTTGACTCTGATTTTTGAACAGTCGAAGTTTATGTGTCGTTTTTTGGAGTTTAGTGTAGAAAGCTCTCTCCACCAAACAACTGACGCATAGGCTGAGACAGGGCTTATCATACATAGCTGTATAGATTTAACGGACCGTTTTCGGAAATCGGTAGATATGTCTTCGACTTGGCATGCTCTGGTTAAAGAATTTTCCTATTATCTTAGATTAGTTCCATTAAGTATTTCGCTTCGGCGGCTTAGACAGACTGGTAAAAATCTGCTGTTATATAGACAACAATTTCTGGTTTAAAAGGATTGCTTGAAACCCCATTCCTACAATAGTGCACCACACATGTTTACGGCTAAGTCCTTCTTATAGTGTAAAAGTGTAGACACCTTTTTTCGAAAAAGTTGGTTTAGGGCTACATATTTCTTTTAAACCAACGCACGTCAGCATCATTTTTGTAGCCCAAAATAATTGTAGCACCATTTTTTTTTTTGAGCCTTCACTCTACAACAAAGTATTACAGCTTAAAGAGCTGGCTCATTCCGTCTAGGAGATGGAGTGAAGGCGAAAACAAAATGGTGCCAAATAAGCTGGACTTATTTAAGCCAGCTCAACATTTTTCAAAAATCTTTCAAAAAACATCAGAGCATTGATATCAGTGAAGTGGGAAAAGATTCTTTGTCCAGCTTTGCTACGGTATACAAAATTTAGAGACCTATATCACTCGTGATACAAAAATACTAAACTCATATGAAAAAGCCTGAAAAGCTTTCGCAAAAAGATTTAGACCGTACAAGAAAGAAGCAACTCAAACACTTGATGGTTGAGTAAGGCCTTCAAATGGTGGCCATGGTGTAGTGGTTAGAGTAATTGCTTGTGACCCGAGCGGCGTTGGTTCGAGCCCCGGCGGAAGACAGTAATACCCTGCCACCGACCATAAGAGAAACGAATAATATCAGAGTTTCTCAACCACTACACCAAAAAAGGGGTTTCTGCTTGGTAGTACAATGGACCGAGAGTGCTCCAGGATTTGTAATCCCCTTTTCTAAAAATAAAAATAAAAAAAAAGGCCTTCAAGTGGAATAGGGCTGTCTATATATAAAACGATTTCTGTATATTTGTATGTACCACCTAAGACTTACATATTATGTTAAAAAAATTACTTAATAATTATTTTTCTTTTATTTTTTCAGGTAAGACTTTAAAATCGTATACTAAATACTCTTAGTATAGAAAAGGTAAATACGGCTTGGCACATTGTTTAAGGGCGGTGCTCATAAAAATCCAAAAAAATATATGGTTTTTTTTTGGAAGAAAATACAAGCCAGTCTCGGAAAACTGTCCTTTACAGTGTGCATTATGGATGCTGCCAATAATTTCTTATTAAAGTTAGAACCTTACTTAAATCAACCTTTTTTTGAGCTACAATAATGATGGGCATATGGTTGTAGCGTTAACGCGTGAGCTTCAGTAAAGAGTGCTTTATCTTTGGTTCATCATTTAGGTCAATAGTTTATGACGGATTCAAACAGGAGAGCATTCGAGAAAAGATACGAATCTGAATTGGAAAAATAAATAAATCTAAATATTTGAATAAAAAAGGAGATTCGTCTTTTACAATCAATATCCTATTAAGGATTACCTACGACAAAACAACATTGAATTTCGGTTGGTATTGATATTATGCAGTCAGGTTTTGATGACTTGAAAACTAGAGCCATGTTTAGTTTAGCCTAGAAAACTTTGTTGGTCGTGATGAACAACTCAAAGTTTCTACAATTCACGTGTAAAATGTAGCTAATTGGAGCCCAATGGTCCATTCTTGCACTAACTAGCTGGAAGTAGGGGGTGAGTGATACGAATTTCCGGAGCCTAGAAGCAGAGGTGCCTTCTGTGGCTCTGCAAAACGATCTGCAAGATGCTTATTGATTTTTTCTTTAGGGGTTTGTTTTGAAACTGCCAGAAAAATGTCTAAGCATCCAAATCGGAATTTTTGGAAGCTTTGTCATTGCTAAAGCATTTTCTTCTTAGGGCGGAAAATGATAAATTCTACCTTACGGTGGTTTTATCCTACCAATAATTGAGTCAAAATTAGCAAATAGCAGGAAGTGCATATTTCGAGGTGCGTTTGCACAGACCCCGATTTGTTTTTTTAGTAGGTTTCCTAATCCCTAAGACTGTTTTTGGTTTTTAAGGGTGGGCATCGACTCTTGCCTTTTTTTCTCTGCATGAATATCAATCAATCCTGGCAAAATTTGGCCGAAATTTTGGCGGTCTTCCAGGTCATACTAAGATACCACCATGGACTTCACCTTACCGTGTCATGAATACAGTCTTCAGAGGACATTTTTTAGAAATCCTTTAACGATAATATTTATCATCAATATAATGTCTAGAATTTAGTCTAGGCCAGGTAGGTACACAGAAATTATTTCGGCAACAAATTTACAACAATTTGACTGCAATCTTTTATTTTTTTTGGGCCAAATTCAAATTTAATCAAAGTATTCTTAAATAACTTGTCACCAGGAGAATGATGGAAGATGGCTGAAAGCATAGGTGAAAGTTCAAGCCTTTCTCTCTTCATTATTTAAATATAACTCAATTAGCTATCTGATTTTATCATCTGTCAATATTTACTCCCTGTAGCTGTAATATAATTAAATTATCCTACTGAAGGGAGAATTCGCCTGCAGTCATTTCAATTGGATTTCGTCCTTTTCGTCGTAATAACAACATCACGCTGGAAAAATGAACGCCAAAGACTGGAAGTAATATTAAATGTTCTGTAAATTATTATTTCAGAGAAAACACCCCCTCACTATAGGAAAATGTTAAAGGTTGTTTTTTAAATGGTATTAATTAGTAGCTACTACTAATTGCATTGAATGACCAACTATTTACATTTAATTAGTCAATTCTGCTAACTAAATTTCCCACTAATCATCTGGCACTTAGAGCAATTAAATTGTATAGAAGAGTAGATAATTTTGATTTTTAAATTGACTCACCAAAACGGTCTGTCTGGCTGAAGGACATAAACTTGGACCTTTAAAATATTTTTTTGTTATGATTCTTATTTAGTAGAGTGAGATAAAAGTGAGAAGCTGTCAAACAACATCTGGTGTTAAATGGTTTCCATATAGTTTCGTGGTAGTCTTTATACTTACTGATGTCAGGAATAACATCCATGGTCTTCCTGCCGACCCTTACTGTATCGTGACCCTTTCTGAAGAGTCATTTGTAAGAAATATTTTAATGATAACGTTTACCATCAATATAATATATCTTGACCATGAAAAGAGTCATAGGCTGTGTTTGTTTTCAAACTTTATCTACAGTAGAGAAACACAACTTATTTAAGAGCTCTTTCGGCGTTCTTATAAAATTATCCCTAATCCCTTTAGAGGGATACTCACAATTATGTTCAGCACAAAATCCTATACATAACATCTGTTTCGGGGCCCAATATTCTTAAGCTACAATTACACGGCCATTTTTTGGAGTCATTTAAATTGCGCTGTGACGTCAGGAAAAAATGTCGCATTAGACCGACATTTAAGCTACGATTCGTCATTGGAAAAATGGCGATCACACGAAATGACTATCATTGTCATTTGTGTCCCAAAATCAAATGACGGACAGTGCGAGTCATTTAGAATTTTCCGTTGGGATGCCATTTAAATGACGAGCGAAAAAATGGCGATCACACGGCAATGACTTGCCTCATCAAAATGGCAAATGTCACCTTTCCTTTTATTTCGATTTCCTGTCATTTATCTGTTTTGCGATCAGACGGTAACGTCCTATGAGAAAAACATAGCTACTTTCATTTTGTGTTTTTCTTTCGGCGAAGACGCATACGTGAAAAAAGTGAAAGGAAAAAAAATGATTATCTATATATATAAAAATTGAGCCTTAAAATGTTTGTCGCCGATTCACGCTTTAACGCATTTACCGTTCTTAACCAAACTTTCGCACATCTTTGGTATTGGTCCATACATGAATCCTGTGAAGTTTGGTCAAAAATGGACAAAGGGGTGTGGCACCCCCCATACAAAAAAAACATTCAAAATCGTATATATCGAAAACCACCAAATCGATTGAGCTCAAACTTACAGATGATCTTAGTTATTGGCCCTGGAGTTGTCCTGTGAAGTTTGGTCAAAATTGGACAAAGGGGCGTGGTACCGCCCATACAAAAAACATTCAAAATCGTATATCTCGAAAACCACCAAATCGATTGAGCTCGAACTTACGGAAGATCTTAGTGATTGGATCTGGAGTGATCCTGTGAAGTTTGGTCAAAATTGGGCAAAGGGGCGTGGCACCGCCCATACAAAAAACTTTCACAATCGTATATCTCGAAAACCACCAAATCGATTAAGCTCAAACTTACAGATGATCTTAGTTATTGGCCCTAGAGTGCTCCTGTGAAGATTTGTCAAATTTGGTCAAAGGGGAGCGGCACTTCACATACAAAAAAATATTCAAAATCTTATACCTCCTATACAAAAAACATCTTCTATGGAGTGAAACTCGATGACGTTATATCTCCATAACCGCTGCTGGTCCGATTTTCATTATTCTTTTTTTTGTTTTGTTCGTATTGCTGTGTTTCAAGTTTAGGCAGAAAGAAAATTCCACCAAGTCGATTTATTATCATTTCTCGCATTTTACGAAAGAACATTATTACCTAAGCAATACAATTTCTGTGCACGGGAAAAGCCGGGCGGGTACAGCTTTTCGATAGTCTTGGAATTGGAATCCAAAGTTTTTAAAATTTGTAACATCGATATAAATGATGAAAGTCAATAATATTAGGTCTGTTTTTTTGCACATCGATCTCAGTGAAGTAAAGTGAAGTAGGATTTTCAGCACGCAATTACAACAACTGCACTCAATTTGACACCACTGAGATTCACACAAGCTGTTCATTTCCAGCAAGGCCAACTTTGGAGCATTCTCCAATTCTGAACACTAGGGGAACACATTTTTGTGTAATTTGGATATGTTCACAGAGTGTCTCCTTTTATGATACCTACCATTTTGTTGGCTGTGGTTGGTGTAAATGTATAAGGAATTGCATATTTTAAACAACTTTAAAAATGACAACAGAATATTACGGAAAGTAATAAAATACTAAATATTTTCCGTTTTTATTTAACTTGCATTTTGTTTACAATTGAATAATTCAAAACTATCTTTGATATGTCACTATCGGATACATTTTTTGTATATAATAAATAGCAAATCCTCCCATTTTGTATTCCCTGTTGATTTTTTAACTGAAGTTTGTAATAAATGTTAAGTATTATTTACACTATTTATTTACGCTACTCTACTACTACTACTTTTTTTTAAGTGATTTCGATGGAGATTTTTTTTGTTAATTTCTCCGCACATTCTCATTTTCGATTGCATTGAGCAAAATGTTATGAGTTTTTTCGACTGAAAATTTGTTGTCTAAGTCTTTATTTAAAAAATGTTTATAGTGAAATTAAACATAAAACATAAAACATATAAAATTGGAAGCAGCATTTGTTCGTCTTATGGAGAAAAAATTTCAAATGTAAATAGTCGCATGTCACAATCAAAATGAACAAACCAAAACGATTTGAAATGCTCATTTATTTAATTTTTATTGCATTTTTTCGTTTCTTCCTCCAAGATTGTGTAAATAAACCCATCCTTTCTCAAATTAAAGTCAAAACCAACGCAATCGACAGTGAAATATTTATACAGCTGATTTCGAAAATAAAATGCATACAATTAAATCGTTTGGTAATGAACTTCTTTCCTTCAAAACTTAGATTGTGAGAAGTTCATGCGAGTGAAAGTTTTAAATTCAAGAATACTCGATTCGATCGAATCTCAGAATTAGCACGAATACTCTTACTTTAGGACTCACCTAATAAACACACCCACGCATGTTTTTGTTTTTTTTTTTCTTTGGCAATTAATTTGTGATTTTATTTTGACCATACAAGACGCCAGGAAGAGAAAAAAAGTAAACAGAAAAAGTAAATATTCTGTAGAAATCAATAATCATTATTTTTTTTGCGCTAAAAGGTTAATTATTCATTTTTCTAGAAGGATTTTGATTTTGAAATTGAATTTTTCATTGATGGCCATTTTGACAGCAATGACAGCTGTTAACTTTTCAGGGGTAAGACCGACTGTTCAGAAAAGTGGTTGGGGACTGTTTTTTTGCACATTTTCTTACTTTACTTTACTTCACTGAGATGGGTGAGGAAAAAAACAGACTTATTGTCTAGGCAATACAATTTCTGAAAAAAAAAAAAAAAAAAAAAAATGTTTTGTAAGAACTATAGAGCATTACAATAAAAACAGTTCTTCTATTTAACTATATTTTGCACTACGAAGTGTGCACGGGCTACGCTAGTAATAAATAAAAAATGTGAAAAATAACTTTTGCGGTGATGGTGGAAATTGCAGAGACGGCGTATTTAGCGGTGTGTGTGCTGGAAGAAGACGACTGGATTACGAGGCAACGCGACGAGCGGAATATTTGGCAAAAGAAGTGGTTGAGCCGTGCGTCGCGAGAAGAGTGGGTTTTGTGCTGGATTACTACTCGAATTGCGCGAAGAAGAACCTGAACTATATCGCAATGTCCTCCTTCGTATGTCAGCCAATCAATTCGATTATTTTATTTCTTTGGACGGGTCCAAGATGGGTACAGGGACTGGATCTAGCATTTATGGAGAATTGCCTCAATCGAACTTTTCAGTCAGCGTAAGCAAATACTCGTCCATATTTCCCACATGTAGACTATGTCTGGAGAGCGACGAAACCTCTCTTCACATTCTCACGGAATGTCCGGCACTTTTTCGCCTTAGAAATAATGTCCTTGGCGAAGAAATCGTTAACTCAGCAAATCTTGCTGAAATACCCCCAGAAAAGATACACATACTTGTCTTCGTGACTGTCTCCGGAGTTAAAAGATTGCTCTAGGAACCACAATAGGCCCCTTTAGAGAGACCGCAGTGTCAGAGCCCAATGAAGGCTCTCCCGACTTAATATCTAATCTAATATAATCTAGCACGTCCTTTCGCCACGAGACAAGACTCAAAATGAAAGCACAGATATCGTATTAAATGCTTCGTCATTTGCGTAGAAAAATGGCATGGCAAGTATTTCGAACCTTGCCATTTTTTGGAGGCTGCCATTTAAATGGCGCAACAGCCGAAAAGTTTAGTCATTTGAAGGGCGATCACACGGCCATTTTTTTCCGCCATTTAAATGGCACTTAATACATGTCATTTGGTCCGAATTTTTTTTGGTCATTTAAATGACGCCGAAAATGTTATCCCAAAAATGGCGATCACACAGAACGACATTTAAATGACTGCTTTGTGACGCGATTTTTACGTCAGAGCGCCATTTAAATGACTCGAAAAAATGGCCGTGTAATCGTAGCTTTAGAGTGAATATGACTGTATGCACGAAGGTTAGAGACATTTCAGGAGATCGTAGGGCTGATGACCAGATTAGATATCGCTCCTCACAATTTTAGAATCCATTTGCATCACAAAATCCACAATGCATCATCCTCCCAAAATAAAATGATAGTAAAGGCTACATAAAGGTTTCTTTTTCAAAATTTTAGCTGGGGTCAATGTTTTTTTTAAGGCTTCTAAGGCATTCAAAAATATCTGTGTGGCTAACTATTTTACTGATTTAATGTGATATTCATTAGGCAGACGTTTGCTTGCCAAAGATGTCCATTGGTGTCAGATTATATCTAGTATAGTTCCGCCCTATCTCTTTTGATGATATGTACCAAATTTTCTGAACTCAATTCCTTGCTTACAACATGACTACAGCCCCCTCAAAAGGATCTACATGGTCCTACCGGGATACCTACATGATACATACACAAGTGCAAAATCCCCACCTTCTGAAAAATACCCGAACTGACTATGCCCAAACATAAAATTCCCAAATTTAAAATCCACCAAATAAAAAAATCCCCAAAATGTTAATTGAAAATATTTAAAGAGATTTTCGAATACCTAACCTTGCGCCTACTCCAAATCCAACAGTGACCCCAAGCAGGGGGTTACAGGGGGCAGCATGTCTCCCCATACCAATTTTACTGTTAATGCATTGTGAATACACTCGAAATCTATTTGGGTATTTTGGGTTTGGGGATTTCAGTTTGAGGATATTAATTTTGGACTTTTCGTACCCAACCCGGTCCTTCCACCTTGTGCCAAAAGCATCTTAGATGTCAACTGCACGAACTGCCATCTTCTTCTTCTGATTGTGAAAAGCTATTGGTTGACGATTACATAAAAAAAAACGTTGCCCTACCTCTTTTCTGTCTAGACCATGGCATAAAAGCCATTTAAAACAACAAACCAATTTGAAATTTTTGTTTCCAAAATTGAATTATGCACTAAGCAAAAAAAAATACTCTGTCTGAGTTAAGGTAGGTCTTCAAGTTCAAGCACCAACAGTCTGGTTATTGAAAATGCTTATTATATAAGTGAAAAAAGTCTGAACAATTGCCACACAGACAATCCTTGGAAAAATATTAAGACTTGAGAAATTTTCCAAAGTTATTATAACCACTCTCAGACACTGAAGGGAACCTGAAAACATCCCATACACACCGTTATTATAGCCCCCAACCGATTCCTTCTTAAACTCATTTAATATGCAAACCACCAATTTTTAAATTGCTAACAAAATTGAATCAAACGTGAAAATCCACCAGCAGAAAGGTCCGACAAATTCTTCCTCCTGAATAATCCAAATCTGAAACGAAAAGCATTCCGATTTATGACGCTATACCGTTGGAGCTTTGACCTTCCAAGGTGCATAATGATCCTGCTACAAGAGAGAATGAAGAAAACTCCACATCCATATCTTGCTTCAATTTCAATATAGGTACATACATACATATATAATATTTTGTTTTGAAAAGAAACGCGCCACCCTAAAAGCCGCAACCTTCTTTAAAGAAGGAATCATAACAACCGGGATCCTACGTAATGGCTTATATAAATAACCGTTTAAATTGGACCTGACAGGGAAACACGTCTATAAGCATAAATAAGTGACGGCCGTCATCGTCTGACGTCTTACTCATCTTCGTCGATACCTATAGCTGAGAATTACTAAGACAAATCCCTCTTTTCCTCCCACACATACCAGCAGTATCCTGATAATGAGCTTCAGCAGCCTCAAGCTGCAAAATGAAATATAAAAAGGCAGTAAGTAGCAGCTATCTCCCTACCGAGAAGGGTTCCTGTTTTCTTTTTTTTATTTAGATTTGCTTCCCTCTAACGCAATGGGGAGATTATCACGATATTTTAGACACGAAGGGTTTTCGGAGATTGAAGATACAAGATTATGACTAATTAAATTTTATGAAGATGAAAAAGTGTAGGATAAAAATATTGAATAAGATACGCCATCGATTTTGTGTAAACTAAATGAATTTTAACATTTACACTGCGGGGGCTGTAAAGAGATGATGAGGGCGTCGGCGACGGTGACTAGAAGGAATAAAAAGGAAATCTGGAGAGAGAAACAATGAAGGACATTTGGTATCGTATTTTTGAAAACATAAAACGGGACTTTCTGGAAGATTTTATCTCTGTCTCTGTCACTGGCAAGGGGAGAATGTTTAATGGAAAATATGGGCTCTTCGATACATAATCAGGTGGATGAAGTTGCATGGATATCTTGAGCTTGAGCACCTTAGCAAAATTAGATATTTTTCATTGTAAATCATTTTTGAATCTTTTTTTTTTATGATGCTGTGGAGTAATTGTTGATGGTGTATACAGGTATAACTCAGCAGCTGAGGTCAGTGAGATAATTTTATAGTTTATCCATACGCATAATAAAACTGCAGGAATTTTCTTTGGCCGTTAAAAACTCGAAAACTACTGGACAGATTTCGATGAAGCTTTTTTTAAAACGTTCCTTAAGACTGTGAGACTGCTATAGGCTATGTCATGTCGTATAATATAATTGCGTGCAAGGCGAGCACGGGTCCAGCTAGTATTATATACGACACGAGGGGATATTGTTCTTTAAACCAATTTCTTCTTAGTCACGCTTTTGGTTACTGGGGAAAAAGTATTTGTACTGCATCGGGAATGTAGGCGAATGCTTTTGAGGACCCTACAACATAGGCTTCGCCTAAAAGATTCTGGTTCTGGTTAGCATCCCTAAATTGTTACTTTTCTTCTTCCTACTAAATAGAAAATATCGACTAAAGCAGCTTAGTTCTTAAGCCTTCAGATTATTATTGTCTTCAAGGTATTTCTAGATTTTTAGGTAGCGTAACCTTGCATTTTCTCTCCGCTTTTATGGTGCATGGGCGCATGGCAGTTGACATCTATGCTCAGGGCTATGTGAAAGTTTTTTTCTCACCGGACAATTTGTGCAAAAGCGAAGGACAATTTGGAAGTGATCGATGAATGGTGCATTAGAAATGTGGATAATCCTCTCAAAATAAAAGTCGTGCTTTTTACAAAGATAAGGAAGCTGACAGGTCCGAGTTCGATACAGTCAATTCTAATGGATATTACCAGCGGGATACAATTTTTCGGAGTAGGCCTTGATAGCAAGCTGCTTTGGTGAAAAATGATAGAATTTTAAATGTAACCGAATTTTTGCAGATGACTTCAGAACTAACCAGGGGCTCTGGTGATGGGTTTTTCGTGAAAACGAAAAATGTCATTCAACAAAGTTTTTAGAGGTGTATATTGAGTCTACAACTACAAGTCATACGAATAAGAAAGCTACAATTCAGCAGAACATTTGATCTACTATTGTGTCGCTTTCTATCTTTCGCATCTTTGATGACGTGGTTAATGATCGTTATTCCTTAGGCTCATCTCTGAAGACCATTTCACAGTTTTTTCGACAAAAAAGAGAGATTAGTAGGCGGCAGGTGGTAATATGTACAATATATCCGTATTTAGTATGTATGATTACTCCAGTTGGATAGCAGAGGCCTATATGAGAAAAAATAAATGCTAGTGCTAGTCTAAAAAGATGGGCAATAGAAGTTAAACCTCATGAAGCTCGATAAAAAGTTAAAGTGAGGATACTCATCTTAGACATGAAGTGCTTAAAAATACTCAACCACTAGCGTCTCACCTCGTGCGTTACGGCCTCTCTTTACTTACTCTGAGTCTGTGGGTTTTTTGTTCCTCCTTCCATATTTCATTCTGTCTGACGTGCTCTTTCTCCGACGCTACCGTAGATATATAGTTATAGGGTCCTTTTTTTGAAGTTCGGAATTACTGCCAACCATGCAGAATAAATTTCAATTCATCTTACCCTCTTAGTTCATGTCGCTTTTTCGTTTCAATGGAGTTCATGATTGCCATCCAACGATTCACAAAAATGTCTACTTGACAAAATATTTATGACAGAAGTCACAGTGGGTTTCCTATAACTGAACAACATTTTTATCGTTTTGGTGGACAGTGTTCCCGTTCAGTGGAGGGCACCATGCGTTGTTGCCTTTCAAATACCACAAAAATAAAAAATAAAAGCCAATAACACAGAAGCCCGTAAATGAACATTACGTAGGGGGTTGCAGGTTTTTAATACAAACCTGAAGGCCATAAATATAAAACCTCTCATAAAATTTCAGTTGCCTAATTCGATTCGTTACTGGGCTACTTTACAGAGGACAGTTTTGGCCACTGTACAATACTAGCGGAGCTACTCCCGGGCGTACAGGTGCAAACTGATGACATTCACCCTCTGGTCGACTTCGACACTCCGTACGAGGTATCATACCCGGAAAAATATGAATGGCAAAGGGATAAAGTAATTAAACATTGCGAAATAGCAGTCTACACAGACGGAAGGTACGGGTGCTGGAATCTATCCCGTAGATCCAGATCTAAAAGTGTCTATACGAGTGTATCCAATCAGAAGTTCTGGCTGATCTGAAAGCGGCAGAGCTAATGCGGATGAGATCTACATCTAAAAAGGATATAGCTATCTACATCGATAGCCAGGCCGCACTCAAGGCACTGGAATCTATGAACATCAATTCTGAATTAGTCAGGACCTGTCGCACAATGCTTAAGGCATTATGCAGTCAGAACCGAGTGAAACTGTGCTGGGTACCAGGACACATCTGGAAATGAGCAAGCTGATGAGCTTGCGAGGATAGGCGAGGAATTGCAAGACGTAAGAGATGTGGATATTTAACCACCTCCTTGCATCATAAAAAGCGATATTAGGAACAAAATAACTAAGGACCTCACCGGTCACGCGGTATCTAAGGCACTTTGGCCGCAATACGACCGTAAAAGATCTAGGGAAATCCTCAAACTAGGCAGGGAACAGCTCAGGATACTGATCGGTATATGGCACTGTCTTCTTAGAAAACATGCCAAAAGGCTCGGGCTGGCAGACTCGAACACTTGCAGATTCAGCAATGACCTGCAAGTGGAATGTGCGCTGTGACTGTGCGAATGTGAGGCAATATGTCGCAGTAGTAGGAAATTTCTGGGCAATTACTTCTTCCAACATCTAGGGGAGATAGACAATACCAACTGAGATAGACAATACCAACTATAAGTGGCTACTTGGTTTTTGCAGTGAAATTGGGTCTTTCTCAAGGGCAAGTGTTTAGGTGTTTTTCCATTGTAGGTCACTGCAATTTGGTTCCTTCTAGGGATCGCGATGGGCCTTTATGATGCCTATACTGCCGTATGTGACATCTCATACCCCTTTTTAACCTAACCTAACCTAAAGTCGATTCGTTCGGACGGTATCGTGATTTCAACAGACATAGAGAGACGTGGGTCTAATAGTGATTTTGTATGGGAGGTACCAGAACTACACATAGACCATTTTTTTAAAAATAAGTCGTCTCATAAAATTGCATTCGCCTAGGTCAATTCGTTTGGACGCTATCGTGCTTTCAACAGACAGACAGACAGATGGACAGACATACATATAGACAGATAGACAGACAGACAGACAGACAGACGGACATGGCTAAATCGATTCAAAATGTGATCCTGCTTCAGAATATATATACTTTATAGGGTCTCCGGTGAATCCTTCTTGGCGTTACAAAAATAAATATTCATTTTTGATAAATGGACAATGGACCGATGAAGATCATACTAAATAGCTCACTTTTTTGGGGGTGTATAACTAAATCTCAGTGGGAAACGGTCTGTTTTGAAATTCTGTATAGGTTGATCAAATTGTCCACGGACAACATCGAATTTTTTCCAAGAGTTATTTTTTTACCAACGAAATTCCCATGAAAATGTTATATTTCCCACGACTTATGAAAACTGCTGAAGTGCTGATATGGCTTGTTTGCATAGTTATGAAATATTTTAAGATGTATTAAAACGAATGACCTCATTGTTGGAATAAACAGACTGCTTTTATTTTTCATAGTAAAATTGTGACTGTCACTGTCAGCTGTCAGATTAACTTTCATTGAAAACAGTGTTGCCAATTTATAAACGAAACGTCAAAAAAAAAAAAAAAAAAAAAAACAAACATGCGATACGGTGATCCTAAGCTGAAAGCATTGCTCTATGGTGCAAAAATGGGTTGGGTATCTTATCTCCAAAACCAAAATACCCAAAGCCAAAATGCCCAAAAATACCCAAATGGATTTCGAATCTGCATAATTATTCACAATGCATTAACAGTAAAACAGTTACAGTAACCCCCCTGCTTTGTGTCACTGTTGTATTTCGAGAAGGCGCAAGTTTTTTTTTTTAAATATTTAGAATTTAAACTTTGGGGATTTTGATTTGGTGGATTTTGAATTTGGGGATTTTGTGCTTGGGGATTATAATCAATTTGAGGATTTTTCAAACAGTGGCGATTTTGGGATTATGCGCTTGTGTATTATGTGGGTATCCCTGCAAAAATGTCTCAAAAAGAACTCGATTCAGTAGTTTTCTTTAACTCAATCAGATCTTGAGTCAAGGTAGGTAGGTAGGTAATTGGGTGCTCTAGTGGCGGTTGCCACAGCTTCACGTAGACCATCAGTTGGGTCCATTGTGTCCAGTCACGGGAACCTTCCATTTAATACCTGTTGGAGACAAAGAATATACCGCTTTTTATTGAGTCACCTAGATTTGGTATTAATCACAGGCATTCACAAGCTCTTGTATCCAGATTTCCAGCCTGTCCTAAGAGTAACCGAAGGATGTAGAGTTTGTTGAACTACTGGAACCACCCCGACTTGAGTATGAATCTCAGGAGTTCCTTAAGATCAACATTCTCCAGATCCTCTAGCTCATCGAAGAAGACGCTGTTGAGAATCTTTTGTCTGCTGTTTATAAGGGCTGGGCATTCGCAAAGCAGATGACGAACAGATTCTATTTCTTCAACGTCTCTGCAGCTTCTGCAAAAGTCTTTATGCAGTATGCCCAGCCTTCCCGCGTGTACGCCTATCGCACAGTGTCCAGTAATGACCCCCGTGAGTATGCGAGTCAAAAACCATTTCAACCAAATCTTAAATGAATGAATGACACTTGCGGAGGCTATAAAATTGAATCCTTGCACACACTCTGTATATACCCACTTATTCTTCTAAGATCTAAGTCATTCCTTAATACCCGACCAACACATACCCAGAGCTCACGTCCTCGACTGAAATATAAAAATGGAAATTACATATACCTCTTACCGTTCATTACAAAAAAAATTACATTCGACCAAATACTTCGATCGAAATTCCTGAAGCCCCCATAAGAATGGTTCAACCTTGTTATAATCCCATCTCCAGCCATATCATAGGTGGATATGCTTTCCAAGTATAAATACACAATCTCCTCGTATTGCATCAATAAAAAGGAATTCGAATATGAAATTCCTTGCATCCTGCTCGTCAAAGATAACTGCAAGCTGCTTTTCTTTGATTAAATTGGAAAACTCAAGTGTGCTTTCGTTGAGAAAATCACTATGTTAAGAAATGCATTTTCGCAGTTATCCTTGAGCAAAGGAAATCCTTTCGAAAATATTTATCTTACTCTTACAAACGAGTGGAATGAAAGTCTATTTTTAAGCAGTAGTTGCAGTAGGTACGTGTTTTTCTTTTTCAAGTTGATTGCACTTCGATGAAGATGTGGTATTATTGAAAACGAGTTGGTTTTGATTTCGTCATCCTTGTAGTCCCTGCTACACTATGCTGTTTTTGATAATTGTGTACAATAGAAATGCTTAGTGTGTTTCAAATTCAATTAAGACGTGTTGACGTTGTGAAGTATGGTAACGAGTGATGATGATAGACCAACGAGTGATGAAATGACCAACGGAACTGTATTATAGTCCTTTTTATAGTATGTTCATCAGGACTCAGTTCATTCAGAAACGTTAATATGGACAGTTTACGTCAGGAGGACTTTATACGAATTTTTAAAAGAGAAGTTTTCAAAGAAGAGATAGCCAAGGGACAGTCTCTGCCTCTAAATACGTTGAACGACATCGCATGCGAGCTTTGCGATAGTGTGGGACTTGCGGTTAGCTCACCCACTAAAAAACACCCGAGGGAAGCATGGTGTTGCCATCCTTCCAATAATCGCACCTAGTCGTTAAACTAATCAGCAATTTGTTTCTAATACTTATAATAAATATTATGCTATAAGGTACTAACGTTAGTCTGTTACCTTTTGTTTTTTAATTCTTTTGTTAGTGTGATTGAGTTGTGAAATTGTCTTTATTTTCTTTATTCCTAGTTAACTAGTTCGAATGGTTTTACTCTTCGTAATCTTCTAACTAAATTGTTGTTATTAAGTAGTTCGACTACTTCTAAATTAGCATGGTTGCGAAGCCTACCTTCATGTCGTCTTGCGACTTTCCTGACCTCGTCCTCTACCGTTTCAATTTTTAGATCTCTATGTAGATCAGCGTTACGTATGTACCATGGCGCATTAACAATATTGCGTAGTACTTTATTTTGGAAGCATTGAATGCTTTGTAGGTTTGCCTTACTTGTGCACCCCCAGAGTTGGAGGCCATAAGTCCATATTGGTTTTAGGACTTGCTTATATAGAAGCAGTTTATTATATATTGAGAGACATGAATGCCTCCCTATGAGCCAATACATTTTATTGTATCGTATATTTAGTTCGTCATGTTTTTTCTTGACATGAGTTTTCCCGCGCAACTTCGCATCTAGAGTCATGCCTAAATACTTAGCTGAGTTCGAATGAAGAACTTCTTTGTTATTAATGTACACAGGTATGTGTTGTACGTTTTTATTGGTGAAGTGAACATGGATTGACTTCAGTTCATTTGATTTTAACTGCCATTTTTTGGTCCAATCAGATATATCACTAACTGTCCTTTGCAGTTTTTCTGTGGTTTTTTTCCTGCATGGTTTTTCCGACAGCATGTACAGCAGTATCGTCTGCAAATGTGGCTACAGTAGTTTCGTCATTTTGTGGTAGGTCGTTCGTGTATATAAGGAAAAGTACAGGTCCTAACACACTACCTTGCGGTACTCCCGCTTTTATATATTTTAATTCAGAGTACTCATCTTCGTGTTAAATTCTAAATGATCGCTGGATTATATATGACTCTAGTATTTCTGAGTATTGTTTGGAAAGATATTTTTGTAGCTTATGGACCAATCCCTCATGCCAGACTTTGTCAAAAGCCTGAGTTATATCAAGGAAGATGGTAGAGCATATTTGTTTTTCTTCTAAGGCCTTTTCTATTTTATCAGTTATTCTGTGAACCTGATCTATAGTTGAGTACCTATTTCTAAATCCAAATTGATGGTTTGGTATCAGTGTTTTTTCTTCTATGATCGGATTATGTCGTTTCGGAAGAATTTTTTCGAAGAGCTTTGATAGAATTGGAAACAATGAAATCGGACGATATGAGGTAACTTCACTGGGCAATTTGACCGGCTTTAGTACCATCATAACTTCCGCGACTTTCCACATGCGTGGAACATACCTTAGTCTAAACGCTGCATTTATTATCTGTGCTATTTTTTTCAAACCTTTTTTAGGCAGTTTCTTTAGAACTTCACTCGTAATTAAATCAAACCCCGGAGCTTTTTTCGGGTTAATTTTTTCTCTTATTTCAGTGGATATTTCCTCAGAGTTTACTGCTGGAATCAATCTCTCGTCTTCGCACATTTCTTCCGTTTGATGTAAATAATCAATGTCTTCGTATGGCTGGAAGACGTTTTCAAGATGTTTCGCAAATAGATCCGCCTTTTGTTTATTTGTTTTCGCCCAGCTTCCACGGCTGTTTTTAACTGGTGAAATGTATGCTGTTGGTCTGTTATCGATCAATCGTTTTCCTTTTACGTGATCTGACCCCAGGTTATCCAAATTGTACATCTCCTATTGGAAACTATGGCAATAATCGATTTTAGGGCGTAGTGTGTAGAATAAAACTAGAAGAGGAAGGAAGCAAGCGCAAGGCCTATAATGCTATGCAGAAGGCATTGCAAAGGCTATTTGAGGAAACACTTCAACACGCCTAGGAACTTTTAGCAGAATGCCCTCCCTAATAGAGTAAGAGCTAGCAAAGTTTTTTCTCAATTTAGTTCGTGGTGACTATTGAACACGAAAATTTAAGTCTGGCAGTGCTGTGCTGGTTTGTATAGCTGTGGCATAACCTCAAAAGTGCAAAAAATTTAAGAAATTTAACTCATTTTATAAAACTTAAGATTTTGGTATATATATTAATTTAGGACCGATATATAGCCATCCAATCCAATTGACAGAACAGTTTGCCGGTTTTAATGTTGTCACAAAGATTTGAAGAATATTCTGTATTTCCAAGACTGGCATTGCTGCAATGAGAAGCAACTTCACAACTTTGGGCGTTGGAGCTGGTTTCGACTCCAAAAGTCTTAGACTATCCATTTTAATCAGACTTCCTGACTACATCAGCGTGTTCCAAGCTTAAGTACTGCCAGTATAACAAAAGCTGCTAAACAGGTTGAAATTGTATGTATATAACTTTTTTTATTTACAGCCAAAGCGGCTATAAAAGAGATCTCTGCCGTAGAAATAAAATCGAAACTGCAAAGTCACTGTCGCAATGAGCTACGGATTCTTGACGCGCAGCTTATGTGAGACATTCTTACATTTCTCACAACATACTAACTGTCAAAGGCAAAAGACGAGGGTATACTGTTAGGGTTACCCTAAGCCCCGGTGCACAAAGCGTCATTTTGACGCGGTAACGCAGCGTCACCGCTCTTGCGTCTTACAGTACTGGGCGCAGTAGCGCAGTGGTTAGTGTTAGGATCCCAGGTTCGATCCCCGGAAAAACACAAATTACATCTTAAAGTTTTTTCTACTGCGCCACCTCTCGCGAACGTCTGACAAACATCCGAGAGTAAAAAAGCTTCTCAATTCAGCCGTTCGAACTCGGCATAAAATCAAAAATCGCAAGTGTGCACCGGGACAAAATCTTTTTCCCGAAGACAAATGGACCCTTACCGACGTTAAATAGCAGAGCAGATTTGCTCTCCGTTCCGTACCAGCCACACCTCTTGAAAGCGAACGGTCAGAGGCTACCAGCGGGGGGTTAGACTGCTCCGGTCACCCCTTTGCTCTCCCCGAAGACTAACCGCCAACTGGAGGACCTGACTTCATCAATCAACCTCATATCGACAATTCGAGGACACTGTCGAAGGCAACAGATGGGGAGTTGGATTGCTACGGTCACCCCTCACCGAAGACAAATCGCGACATCTCTTTTCGGTACAAAGCAGTAGGTTGGAGTGCTTCAATCAAGCTTTTCTGCTCAGCACCAGTCTCTGTCATGTGGACTGATCTTTTTCCACCGACTTTTTTTTTTTTGTCAAGCACCAAATCGGAATGGTTTCAAGCACACACTTCTGCCACGCACCTGTCCTTAGTGATGGTCTGTCAGGGGGTAGACTGTTACGGTCAACCTCCACCCTGATCCGAAGGGCGAAGACTAAGCCGCAACCAGGAGGTGTAAACTCATTTAGGATTTGACTGCCTCGGTCAAAGCTAATGAATTGAAAATTAAAGGATAATCCCTTGAGCTAAACTAGACTGATACTAGAGTAATGACTTCACGCTGTGGCTGTAAATGCTTGTATCGACAAATAATATATCAAGTACGCCCTGTCCTTTCTCACAGGATATAGAAAATGTCCCCTCTCGCGGGTGTAATCTTCAGACACAATATTCCACTAACTTGTGGCTCGAAAGTCTCAAGTCTCTCCAGTTAGCCCGATCTTAAGCTAACTGCCCCCTATTCGGTTCAAGTCCCCCTCTACTGCATTGTTCCACAAGTAAGTTTTGGTCGCTCTACGGGCCGGAGCAATTGTACTCATCCGCTCAACATGCAACTTAGACGACTTTTGCGCAATCTTTTTGACTGATCTCTTATCTGTATAGACCTCGTATATTTCGCCGTTGAATTGCGTCCTCCAAGGCCCGTCATTGCAAACGGAAAATCCTTCTCTTGAAACCACCAAGAATATCTTTCATCCACTTCTGATGAAGGTACAAAAAAAAAAACAAGTTAAATTTGTAAATGCCTTGGTATGTCTTGCCAATCCGTAGGTTTTCATATCTACCCACTGACGGGACAGTTCGACATACTAAACATATCATCTCACAAATTGGACCCGTCAATTAACCCCAAGATCCTTCAACATTTTACAGATCGCTGGTTCATGCCTCCAAATGGTAATTAACGCCTCTACGCCAACATCTCCCATGTCATTCTCAATAGACACCAAAAATTGTTTGGTTTGAAAAATTGTACCACCCTACGACAATTTGGCTCAAGATTAGCATTAATTTCAACCAAACCTTACCTATTTCTAATCGTCTATTAGATATCTACACTTTGGAGACCACTTATACCCAATTCATACTTAAGACTTCCTCGCAACTTTCCTACTTATCTGGTAAGCTCTTATCTCCCTCTGGGCATATGTTAAAAAAAAAACACACTTCCCAAACAGTTCCCACTCAATTATTATTATAGGTGAATAGAAATCCATTTAGCAAAGTTTTATATAACTTTTCTTGTAGCCTCATTAGCCGCTCTTTGAATGCAGCGACAGCGGCTCAAAAACCCATTTTCATGCAACCAAATCTGATAGCATACCGACGACGGTGTATGCACGCAAAACTTTGTTCCACACAGTAATGGCATCGTGACATCAAAGTAGGAACTTCCTTGTCTGATGCCTGACAATGTTTTCTCGGCTCAAACAGACAGACATATTGTGAGTTGAGTGTATAATTAAACTAATTACACGAAACATGCCTGCAAAAGAGTTCACATTTCGTGCTACTTGAATGCGAAATCTCCTCTGTTAGCTGCCACTGCCACCCACAAACGCAAATGACTGCAATGAACCAATTTTTTAACACACACGATCACACGCTAACGTTGCTGTATCCTCACGCTTAGAATGGGCGCGAACAATGAACCTCCCTCTCATAAATTAATCTAAACAAGTTCTGGCCAAGTTTTTGGACCGTTTATCGGTGTGACATTCACATTGGCCGCCATAATTGAATATGAATTGACGTGTCATTAAAATTGATTGAAAGTCAATGAAATGACTGTCAATGCGCGTTTGTTAGATGTGTGTGGTATATGGCAGAAGGCAAACCCATTACATGCAGTATGATTGCGCGGGGGGTGTACTAACTAACCCCTAGTGTGGAAAATGGGTCTGTGAAAAGTAACGTTCATGCGGTTGAGGAAGCACATTGTGCGTGGATGTGCATTAATTTGACAGCGACAAATGATTCTTACTGTCAAATAGTTGATGCAAGCACCACACCACAACGTGGAAGGGCAATGGGGCAAAGTGTATCTGTATAATTAGCAAGCAATCGTCGTTTTTGAATGGTGAATCTAAATTTTCCGCTTCGACAACAATTAAACTTTGCTTTAGCAGGGGATAGTATTGAAAGGCTTTCGGGTTAGTTGGGATAGGTTAAAACTGCGCATAGTTTGACTGTTTATAATTTAAGCACTTGTGACTTGTACTTGCTTTTTATTAGTATAGTTAGGTTGGGTTAGTGGTTTGGCAAGACAGGGAAAACCTGTTCGTGCCACATCTAGATCAATGTAGATCCGTTGTGATGTCCTAGAGGTGTATGACTCCCACACACTGGAAACCTATGAAAAACCTACCGATTGGTAAGCCAACCCGTTTTATTTACAAATTTAAGTAGGTCGTTAATGGACCTGTCTGAAAGTTCTTCTAAATCCTCGAAGAACTATCAAGGATTCTATTTCGTATGAGGCAGAGAACTGGGCAGTGACAAAAAAAAGTGTGGGGTGTCTTTATGCACCTCCTCTTCTGCACAGGTCATCTGTACTGACTCCCATTTCCTTGGTAAGGTATTTCAGCATAATTGTGTCCTGTGATAATACCCACGATTGGAGACAATGATTTCTTGTTCAATTGTAAGATTTTTACAGTTTTCTGTTTGTTATAGGTTGGTCACATTTAGCTGGTTATGCCACAGGAGTCGAGCTTGCTCCATTTTTCATTTGTCGCCATTAGTAGTTTGTTCCCAATCATCTGTCTGAGATTTCAGGAGGGAATCATTACTGTGGTGTCGACATGGTTTAGTTCAAGGGAGGACCCTTTTCTTGCCAGCTCATCAGCTTTTTTTTTTCCAGACATACCTCTGTAGCCGAACCCGTAGCTCTTTGCGACAGAGACTTACAAGCTTTGATTTTAACTAAACGGATCGCTTTCATTGCCGCTTGACTGTCAATGAAAAAGGTAATATCTGCATGAGATATTGCCATCATTCCAGCCTGTTTAGCAGCTGTTGTCACTGCCAGTACCTCAGCTTGGAATACGCTGCTGTCAGGCACGTAGCCAGGGGGGGGGGGGCTTCAGCTTGAACAAAAGACAAAAACTAAAATTTTCTAACTGATAGCTCAACTTTTTTTTTAAATATTTCTCCCGTGAAAGGCGAACCTATAACGCTTCAACAGCGCCCCGAGATGCTTGCAGTTGTCTGTTAGTTCTGCACTTAAATTGCTGCAAATTGTAGTCTTCTGGAAATATATCCCCAGGAAGCGAGTTCCAAATTTTGCTTGTACTGCAAGAAGGAGTTTCGGAAAGTTGATGTCCTCGCGGTTGTCAAGTGTATGGTCATGAGCATTAGCAGCCTGTCTTGTGGGGCGCCCAAAAGTTGCATTCCGAGGGACAATGTCTTTAAGTTCCTCGGAACATCTATACCATGGAAGTACCTCTACCAATAGAACAAGCAGAGGTCAGCGACTTGTCTTCAGTGCACCAACGGCTGTAGATTCGATGTGAGTAAAGGGTCTCCAATAAGTCGAACTGCTCGTCTCTGTATGCTGTCAAGTAGGTTAAGTGAATGTTTTGGGGCCGAGCTCCATATATGGGAGCAATATACCCGGCCTGGTCTAACCTGTGCTTTGTACAGTAGGAGAAGTTGCTTGGGGCTAAAGTACCTTTTTGTTCTAAATAGGTAGCTTAACTTAGCAGACGCCGATCGTGCAATATAGGATTGTGATCCTGCCATGTGATTCCTGAATTGACTGTGACTCCTAAAATGTGCATTGAGTCCTTGGGATGGATTGAATGGTCATCCATTTGGATCTGAGGAACTGTTGAAGCATTTTTCCTGGAAAATGTTGTGAGCTGTGCCTTGTTTGCAACTGAAACTGAAATGACCGTAATGGGGCTTAATATAAATTCAAATCTATAAAAATAAGGAGACTATCCCGGTAAAGGTGTACAGAAGATATTCAAACGCTAGGTATGTACACTGTGCAAGCCATAGCTTTAACCTGGCTCTGCCATGTCAACTCCTACAATTCGCAATTGCCTCGGACAGATTCATGGTCAACGAAGACGTTCTACCATCGTTTGAACAAAATGGAAAAAGCTAACACGTTACTTTCATAATGCAATTTCGTTGTCAGCTGTGAGTAAATTCTTTAGTGCGAAAAAAAATCGGAGAGTGATCCTTTTACCGAAGTTTTGAAATTGCTTGATATAATGTGACAAGACTTACTTTAGAGGTATAAATTTCTTGCTTACGGTTTTAGCAACGATTCCAGTGACCACAACGCAGCTAGTGTTGAAAGAACCCTTTCATCTATGAAAAAGATTAAAACAATGTCCCGAAGCGTTATGGAGAATGCAAGGTTATAAGTTCACTTTCTATGATATCTGTTTATTCGGAATCAATGAATTAGAATATAAGTACAATTAGAATTAAAATTAGAATCAAAGTGCCAGCTGTCGATTGTGACATTCTGTCGAATTTGTCAATGGTGTGTCCCTTCTTATTGACTACATAGGACTGTGCTTTGCCATTATTTTTGGCAGCTTCCATTAAACCAAGACAAATGATATCGCATCACTTTGCCTAAGTTAAGTATACTTTTCTGACATCGAAGGTATCGGTGAGGAGCATCGAGCGTTCTCTATCGTCATTCTTCATAGGCGAATGAATTTGGCGGCGATGTAAAAGTTAGCAATGTCTCGGTATAGCTCGTCCCTTTAAAATGCTGTCATGTGCGGCCTTCAATCGATGAAAAGGTATGTGTTCCAGGATCTGTCGAATTTGATCGACTAAATGGACAAATTCTTACCAGTTGGTGGGTGTATATCCTCTACCAAGACATTTCCTAATGCTTTGAAATCCTCGGCCTGTATGCCATTGGCATCAGGTCCAACAGCCTTGTTGGACGTAAGCTTGGATATTGTTAAGGACGCAGTTTCTCAGTGGACTACTGATACTGAATGAGAGGTTTAATTCCTGGAAATATACAAATTACATTTTTCACTGTAATTGTTCTAAGGAAGCTTCCGAATTCAGCCGTTCGGATCGGACTCAGAATTTTAAGTCCCTACTTCGTTCTACAAATAAAAACTCACACAAACGAAAGGTATAGTGAGAAGCTAGGCTTAGAGCCCCTACAAGGTAAAACGTTCATACATACATTGTTCCTGGAGTTTTCATACCCTCTTAGTCTTCTACTTCTTGTCTTTTTTAGCTCGGCGAGAGCTCATGAGCCGCTCTTCTCCTTCTTTGCAGCGGATCTTTGTAGGTGATTTTACTTGCCGGCATTCTTTGTCAAATCATAGATCGAGCAAAACTTAGGATAGCAGTTGTGCCAGTTTCTGATGGCCAGGCCATGGCATATTGGCAGAGTTGCCATTGGGCGTCGGCATTTAATGGTGGTATCTACACCTTACATCGATCGCAATATGAACAATTTGGCTGACCGTTTGATTATAAGGTATGTCCCCCTGTGAACATTGAGATGAGGTAACCGTGTACTTGCTATTGTGACATTTCCCCGGCAAGTCCGTTTCTGGAAGTGGAGTGTTGAAGGCTTACAAGTACATTTTTAGGTTTATTTAGAATATTGCTCGAAAGTTTTGGCGAGGAGCTCGTCGAAATATTCTTTGGTAGCGTGCGTCGCGTCGTTCTTGTCCTCGGTGGAGGCGTGAGCCCATACAAAGCTCGATACTTTTCGGCGTCAGTAACCGGGTATATGTGCGCTGCAGTTGGCCAATTAATGGGTTATCTGCCTAACGCCCAAGACGAGAACAGCAGCGAAGCAGAAGTGAAGCTGAATCTTCGTGCGAAGATGTATAACATCTACTTAAATGTCATTGAACCATTTTTTACGTTGCTAATGTTTGCACTAACTCGTCCACTTAAGGCCATCAATAGATAATTATTCTAATAATGTTTTTGGTAGTTAAAGAAACCTGACTTTTGGCCTGTGGTATTTCTTCCTCCATTCATTTACCGCATCTTCTTAGCTTTGACGGCTGCTAGAGAAATCACGCGAAGTAATTGGACCAAAAACTCTAACGAAATTTGTTCAACATATTTTCGCTCGTTGCTATACACGCACATAAACTGGTTGTATCTGTGGTGGGAACGTAATGATAATATCACATTTTTATTGCACTATCTCAAAAATGAAATGTTCAAATGAAGACGAAGTGGAGTAAAACAAATTTCCTCAACAAAAAGAGATCTGAAGCTCCAAAAAGCATAAACGTGAAACAATACCCGTCCCCAACGGATACCCTATATACAAAAGTTATACAGCACTTCAGCCCCAGTGGCAGTGGGGCATGCGGAGGTTACCATTTAAAGTGATGAATCTCTCTATAGATAAATGGTTTGTAAACAAGTATATATCAAGGATTTTCTAATTAATTACGTTTTGCGGTGAGTCCTAGGTTGGGGGGGTAAACGCTCGTGTAATCAGATGAAGCCTCGAGAGAGATTAATTTTTCCATTTGTTTTTATTCTCAGTTATTAGTTTAGAAATAAATTAGAAATTCTTCCTTAATTGTGTTTTTGAGTTGAATTCAATAGAAATTAAATTTTTTGACTTATTGCTGGAGTGCTTTCTGGATGAGAACAGGTGGATTCGTGGATATCTTCATTATGCCTGACAAGACAAAGGAAGATGATAATTAATCTGTAAGGGTTTGTCGTCGCTTTATCTCTAGACGATACACAAAAGATCATGATGAATCGCTGCTCTAATACCTTCGGAGTTGAACCCTCGAATTGTAAGGGCGAAAATACAGATTTATGTTCTTTTCAAAAGTAATTCCTCCCGTCCCTAATCCTTCTGTTCACAAAAGGGCATAGTGATAGCGCCCATGATGTTCATGTTTGAGGTTGAATTTGTCTGACGACGGATCTGAGTTATGCGCTCAAGTAGTTGCCAACTCGTTCAGAAGACATTACAATGGATAAGGTGGAAGACGTGAATCGCATGTAAAGGTGTGAAAAAGAGTCCACCAGGATGCTTGGCTTGATATCAAGGAAATTTGATGCAAAGAAAAACTTTTTCCAGTGCTAAATGATAAACAAGATATTGTGCGCGAAGAAGTTTCACGAGAGGACATTGAATGAAAGGATTCCGGGGATAGAGCGGGAAGCTCAATTTTCTTGGTAATTATTTTATTTTTTTTTTCGGGTCGATTAATGGGCACGAGGAATGGGAAGTTCTAACATCATTCAGGGTCTTAAGCCTGAAAATGATGTGGTTGTACCTTTGTAAAAAAGGGGGTTTAAGAGCACACAAAGGAATTAAGGTTACCTTTTAATACAATCTGGAGAAAGCTGTTTTGGGGCAATTTCGGAATGTTTTTCGGAAGCATTTATAAGACCTTTTTTCAAATAAGTGATTGCCTTGGGTTCAAGTTTGAGTTATGCAGCTTATCCCAATCAGATCTGCTATAATTCCAAAATAGACTTTAACTCTCCTCTCTTGTTGGTATTGTTATAGAATGTAAAAGTTCCCTAAGGCAGTTACTTCATAGTTCTTTGGATCTTTTGTTCATAGTCTTCCTCTTCAGCTTATACTTCCGCCTTGACTTTTCTATTAGAATATCGTAGCCAATTCATGTTGTGGGCATTGAAACCGCCTATAGATGCGAATAACCTCATGAATGCTGAATATGTATCCAAACAACTCATTATGGAATAGACAGCACATACATAGATAGCATAGACAGTACATACACTTAGTAGAACCTTCAGGGACGATCTTTGAATAAAATTGTTGTTCCTATTCGGGCAGAAAAAAGAGTTTTACAACATGTCCCAGTCGCTGTTATCAGCGACTAATGCTGCAGCATTACCTCTAGCATCCTCAAAGAAATATTGCCTAATAATGCCGACGCGACCCAGATGGCGCACTATGGCAGTTGCTCTACTAGGGTGTAGTGAATACGAATTGAGTCTCGTCGCTCTTAATGATTTTTTGCCGGGAGATCTGAACGGAAGACTAGTTTACCTCCAGAAGTTGCATCATGACTTTTCTGTTCCATTGTTTCATTCGTTTTGCATCGACACATCTTCCAAACTCCGAAATGTCTTCAAGACTATACATCACGGAGCTTGTTGCATAAAGATGGATCCCTGTAGGCTAGTGGATCAGTGCGCTGGACTAATTACTACTTACTTGTCCAGCGCTCTAAGCACTCATTCATTGCGTCCACTACGAGCCTACAGGGATCCATCTTTATGCAACAAGCAAGTGAAAAACATCTCGAGCATAAAAATTTAAAATACCTTTAAATAGTCTCAAACTAAACTGGTTTTATGAGGTGCTGGTCCTAGGGTTGGCCTTATACTTTTTCATAAAATCTAACTAAGCAAAATTGAAGTCTTTGATCTAAATCTAGACCCTAGGCCCAGGCTCTTCAAATCATATTAGAGACACAATTTAGTTGCTGACAGCTATTATTTTTCAGGGAGGTATGTTAGGTAGGTGTGACGGTTTATTAGAAAACCCAAGTAGCACTTAGTGCCGTTTTGTTGCAACAACTTATTTGACCTGGTTGTTAAAGTTTATCGAATTGGAGAGTTTAGATCCGGCCTGTGGAATTCAAATGCTATTCGAAACTTCCTCGAAGAATTTGAAAAAGGGTTTGCCCAGAGCTCGCTGTTTAGTCCTAGCTAGTGCCGGACAAGCTCATAGCTAGTGAATGAGAGTTTCTTTTTTGGTTGCGTCATTACAACTGCGACAGTGTGTATTATGCGGGATGCCTAATCTGACCGTATATTGTACTCCTTGGTGTTCATTGCTATAACTATCCTTAACTTTCAACCTTCCGCCAATAAGTCTGTCACGTTCAAGGCCTCACTCGCAAAGAATTTACTGAAGTCCACAAAATCTACAAGGACGTGGTGACGCTCACTCAAGCTGTTTTTTTATCGCGTTAGAAAATTGTTATACTTTTGAAAAGATCTCTTCAATAAACCTCTAATTCGTTCATTCATTCATTTCTTAGTACATAAATGGTTAAAGTTTACTGAGAAGTAAATCAACTCACATTTGATTTATGGCGAAAGTCTTTTTATGATACTCGCATATTATACCAAGACTGGAATTCTGTAAAAACAAAACGAAACGAAAAACGCTTTCGCTTTTCAAAAAACGAAAAATCACACGAAAACGAAAGTTTGAATCATGTAAATGAAAAAAAAAAAATTAAAAACGTTAATAAATACGCTGTGGCTGTTTTCCTTTCGCAGGAAGCGAAAGTGTCATTTGTTTTTAGAGTTACATGAAGCAAATAAACGAAACGAGATGGCTTTCGTTTTTTAGCTTTCGTGCTCACGAAATTTCCTTTCGTTTTTGTAGTTACATGAAGCAAACCGATCGTGCAAACGAAAATGACTGAACGTTTTCATCTCACAGAATCCCACCCCAATTTTTATATGTTCAGAAAAAAATGTAGGTATTTCAAACTTCTAAGACAATAATGAAAACAACATTGGTGTCGAATTACTTTTAACCCCCACTGAAGGTATAATGCTATACGATACGCTATCACCTCTATCTTAGCTATCCTTAAACCAAAATTCCCTTTAACACGATGTCAAGAATAGGTTAACTTTGGCTTGTTAGTCGTAAACCAAATCACTGGTATAAACTAGGTCATTATTAGCTATTGACATTTATGACGGAAATCAGGTTCCACGCACAAATTTTACGACAACATCAAACACACACTCATGTCAAAATGCTAATCAAAATGTTATTGCTAAGTATGGTAGTAAAAAATTCAGCATCAAATAAAAGAAAGCAACTATACGTTTAGTATTTGAATAGGAAAGAGCTATTCGACATTAATTAACCAAACTGGTTAACAAGTAATAAATTTAATGGTCGAATTAAATAAATTATTGAAAAACCCACAAACGGTGGCGCTAGGCATCTTCACCCGCTCTATATAGCTAATGATTCATTTATCACATTTCTGGGAAAACGATACCAAGAGACTAAGAACTCAGCAATACCTACCTAACGAGTTAAATCAATTAGTACAACCACCTCTTGGAAGTGATGGAAATAGTTTAATTAGAGAAGCTATCTTTATCTGGCATCTAGTCGTAAATATGTATCTATACAGATACACGTAGGTAGCAAGGTTCAATGAAACAGTTTAAATTCCATTCTAAGAATAACCGAACCCATTTATATAGTTCCTTGTGATTCCACTGAATCTGATATGATCTGAATGATAATTCAGTTGAACTGCCTATAGGATGTATTGAGTAGTTACATCGGCAGTTATGAGTTGGTATGATTTATGCTAATTTCATTGAATGACCCAATCAATCTACTAAATCAGATGTAATCTACTGTTGCCTTTTTTGTGATGAGTAACCACGCGCTTCCAGTGCGAAAATCCAAAAGAGACTCATAAAACACAATTGCACGCAGAAAAGTTCTGATAGTCGCATCATCGGTCTCTATTGAATTTGAAGCCGGAGTTTGTGATATAGGTATTCAAATTCAATGACCAACAATATCGGATAATGATCAGTGAGAATGTGATCGAATATATGGGCGACTTTCACTCGGGGCGAGTTGTTGTTCCAGCGCACGTAGCTGAACAACAGACGTTGAGTGTTGAGTTACTGCGGAAAGGATCCAGCGACATTATGTTCCCAAATGAATCAAAGCCAAAAAGGTCATGTAGTTTTCTAAAAAAACCAACAATCTGTAAAAGGTTTCACAACGAAATAACAGTAACGAACCATATTTCATTTTGACAGTATAAATATTTTAAAAAAATGTGCACGACTGGGTCGCACGCAACTTTTTCGAAAAACTTAGTACGTGACCGTGTTTAGAATGCTTATGTTGTCTCAAATATGTATTTTGATCAAAATCGTTGGAGCGGTTTTTTGTAAAATTATGCTGACAAATGTTACAAATTTGGATTCGAAAAGCACTGTTACTAAACTGTTTAGGTGAAAACTAAGTACGACGTTTTGAGCAGTTTTTAAAGTAGGTACCATTTTTAGCGATTGGGGTAGAAATCGAAGGACGCATTCATGGTTCAAAAAACACTGTTTTGTAACTGTTTAGCTCAAAACTGAGCAAATGGTATTACTATGGATTTAAGCATTACCTGACAGCTATATTGTAATCATATAATCGAAAATTGCGTTTTTGAGATAAGAGCAGTTTTTTAAAGCGCAGTGGGTAGTGTGCGAGGGATCCCAGGTTCGATCCCCGGAAAAACACAAATTACATCTTAAGGTTGTTTCTACTGCGCCACCTCTCGCGAACGTCTGACAAATGTCCAAGAGTATGACTGTCTTAAAAAAGCTTCTCAATTCAGCCGTTCGGAATCGGCATAATATTGTAGGTCCCTTCCATTCGTCCCAAAAATAGAAACTCACACAAACGAATGTTTGCGAGAATCTAGGCCTTGGGTGTCTACCCGCCTGTCGGGCCACGTATTTATTTTTTTTTTCTTCTTAGGGATTTGGATTTATATTAAAGGACGCAGTCTTTTTAGAGTATAATCGAGTTTGCTATCAAGTTAAGAATGACAATTGTACCTTGAAAATATATATTTTTTAAATCGTTTTTACCGTTTTCGAGAAAGGCCAATTTTCAAAACTGCCGTTGTTGGACTTTTTAGCGAGAAACTGGGTATGGAGTCATGTTAAGCATGTCTACGTTAACTCAACTATCAATTTTGGTTCAAATCGTTAGAGCCGTTTTCGAAAAAATCTAAATTGTTTAATATTTCGTAAAATTTTTGTATGGGAAGTACCGTTAAAATTAGGGCCAGCATAAAAAAAAAACGCCTCCTAACGGGAAGCCCACAAAATCAAAATACGAAGTTTGAAACAAGTTCGTCGAAGCGTTTAGATTCCCCATGGGAGGGGACAGACAGATATACGGACGGACAGAATTGCGAGACCCACTTTTTTTGAGTTTCTCTATCATCGTAATTTAGTAGCGCATACAAGTCTTAAGGGGCTAGTACACGATATGTAGCACGTCTCATATATATGTGGCTCTGACGTCAACAGAGAGTGAACAAAGAGAGCTTGTACACAGCATGTACCCATTGGGACCATTCGCTGACGTCAAAATGACGTCAGTGCTACATATATATGAGGCGTGCTATACATACATATCGTGTACTAGCACCTTTAAACACTTTGGATACATCTGTGCAGCTACAAACAAGACCTTAAACTAAAAATTTTGAAAATTTGTTGCTACATTTTACTTAAATTACTTAAAATGTTTTTTTTTATCAAAATCTTTACTTAATAAATTTTTTTATGAAATTGAAAAATTTTCTAAAATTATTTTTACGTACGATCCATATTTCTCCAAAATAAATTTTTTCTTTCATAGCAGAGCACCCTAGAAAAAAAAAAACCCTTTGGTGTTAAGGTCAGGAGATCTGGGTGACCAAGGGTTGGGGCCAATTCCACCAGTCCATCGTTAGTTAAAAGTATGGTTGAGGAATGGAATAACCCCGCTGCTACTGCGACAAGTGGCTCTATATTGTTGAAAGAGATCACCCTTCTCTGAACAAGAGAAATATCTTCAAGGAGCTCTGGCAATCGCAATATGCGTTAATGAATTGTCTTTCCAAAAATTTACACAATCGATAGTTTAGTAATAAAGGTTGGTTTTTAGAGGTTTGGGTTTTAAACTAGCAACACTGTTTCTACAGATTGTCAACAGTTGAAAGTTGAGTTGATTTGTGGTTAGGACGTTTTGCCATTTTACGATGAATAGATTAACGTCAGAACAACGCGTGCAAATTGTGTCAGCTTATTTTGAAAACCATGCTTCGGTTCGCCGAACTTATCGTGCGCTATGTCCATTGTACGGTCGACATAATCGTCTATCTGAGCAAGTTATTCGAAACACGATGAATCGTTTTCGCACCATATTATCTATTATATATAGAGGATAATACGCATCCCCAAAGATGACAAACAGTGCGAACAGAAGAAGTTATTGTTGTTGTGGGGCGCAGTGTTGTGGAGAATCCGAATGAGTCTATTCGCCATGGTGCACAGCAATTGCAGCTATGCCCATCCACTCTGTGAAAAATTGTAGGATAGATAGATCAAGATAGATCTTGGCTTAAAGCTTTTAATATTCAGCTTGTACACACCTTTAGAATACTTTCTTTTGAGGTATGTGAAGTCACTAGTCTATGCCGATAAACCAGAGACGTTGCATGGTTTGGAAGTCAACATTCGCAGTGTTATTGGTATTGCTGATATAGACGATAGATAGATGGACTTCACGATTGCGACTTCACGATTGCGCTTCATTCGAGCTAGGTCTAGCTATCTTTGTTGTAGGGACCACCAAATCTTGAAGAACTACAACAGAAATGTTTCTCTCGTACTTGCAATTTGGATGGAGCGGCTTGTATTTTAGCGATGTGTGGCTCGATTATGACAATAGAGAGACGTCAACGCTATGACTTTTCCAAAGATTTTTCCTCAATTAATCTCAAATAAAGGTCTTTTGGTTAAGGTGTAAAAGGAAGGCACGTAGAAGTGACAGAATTTTTCGAACAATCAAGATAATGACAAAATGTATTCTATACTTGACATAAATCCAAGAAAACATTTTTTAGTTCTGTAAGGTGAACAGATACACCCTGTAGAATTCACTTGTCATGTTTGACTCATCGCACGTGAACGAGTTCGGGGCCTGCCTGTCACTTCTGCAACGGTCCTCCAAAATCACATGTTTCTCTACATCTAAGTCTGTAATGTTAAATAAAGCAATTGAAGTAACCTAAGCTTTACAAGTTCTAAACTCTTTTGAGAAGTTGGATAACTCAAATAAAAGAATATCTAGTAAATTGACAAAAATATTAGCACCGGGAACACGTCTCTCTGAAAAGTGCAAAAAGACACATCTACAATTTTGAATACGTTTTAACAAATAGTTAAGGTCAATAATCCTTGTAATTTCTGCTTAATCTGTCAAGAATTAACTTTCAGCTCTATTCAAACTCCACAAATTAGTCAAAAAATGTGTTTTTATTTTTATTTTATTTATTAAAAACGTTGTTTGAAGAAAAATTGTACAACTATTTTCACTGAACTATCAGAAAATAATGATCATTGTTTTGGAAGCTATGTTTATATTTCTATTAGAAATTGTTAACAAAATAAAAATAAAAAACTTTTCTTTTGCCACGACTTTTTGAATTGTGAACCGCAGTGATGCACACAGTTTCGTAGTCGTAATACTGCCTACAGATTCAGTTTCCGATGCAAATTGCCATAAGTCTTTCGCTGACATTTCCAAGGGGCTTCTTTCTGTCTTAATTTGCCAACAAAAGATCGATGGAGCAATTTAGTTCTAATATTCGTCTGCGCATCTGCATTAAAACTTAAAATGTGTACAGCCAAGTAGATTAATGTATTTTCAACCCTATCCCAAGGTTGCATGTATAGTTACTTTTCAACTGAGTAAGAAAGTAACCCAAGGCTTAACGTCCAACCTTTTAGCCCGTTTGATTTTATATACCCGTACAAAGAGGGATGTGTCACTTGATCCACTAATGGTTCAGCTGCCATTTAGTGATTTCTGCACCCTTGTAAAGATACACCCCTATATTCCAAGCATACGATTGTATAGCTCTGTCCATGAAAGTCTTACGGACCTGTGTTTGGTGGAGGAGACACTCTTCTCTGCTTCATGGAAAATAAAATAAATGTTAGCATTATGGTCTACAATTTGGTGAGCGTTGCTGTCTGGTCAGTTTGCTGAAAAAGATCTGACAAATCAACGAAAACTCTTAATAAAATTCCTCCATTTCCAGAAGGTCAGTTAAATGGAACATGGACTCATAGCTTGAAGTTGAAGTTTGACCTCTGTTGCACAATATTATCATAGAACAAGGTCATCAGCGCCAGTTCATTCATACCAAACCCTGATCTAAATGTGAAGGGGAATGGATTTTGTGGTTGTTTTCTTTTCTCTCAACAAACTTAATCTCATTTACTAACCATAAAACCATTGCCATCGCTGTTTTTGTTTTTAACTCGAATGGCTTTCTTGTGCGTCTCTCATGTGTGAAGACCGAAGAGCATAACAAAAAGAATATCTCACCCAACTCGGGACAGCTATAGTCAGCTAGCTACACCCCAAAGCGGATCTACGCTTGGTCATACTGACACACAATACTACTGTCATTGCACTATTGTGCACACAAAACTTCACGTCGCGTCGTCGTGTTCAACGATGGCAAAACTTTGCTGATGGTAATATACCAACTGCCATACCAACTACCATACCAACTCCCATCA
Organism: Cheilosia soror; assembly: GCA_949372485.1. Lineage (NCBI taxonomy): Eukaryota > Metazoa > Arthropoda > Insecta > Diptera > Syrphidae > Cheilosia > Cheilosia soror. The sequence goes on along the minus strand of OX443564.1, from coordinate 35,032,665 downwards.
CTACCTAACCTACCTACCATCGCCATAAGCATTTGTATCTCTGAAAAAGTGTCACCGTGCATATGATATTGCTGGAGCGCATGAGGTAAGATACAACCACTGGTGTGTGTGGTTGTGTGAAATTTCAGCTTCCGACACAACCCCAAGAGAGCTGGAAGATTGGGTGGTTAATGGGGCCCCATTCGGGACCAATTTTCTTTTATGCCCAGTCAACGACATGATGGAGGTGCGGTGCCGGCGACTATGGTGCACCATCACCATCACCACTGCCGCTATACATCAAACACCACACACACAGAGAAAATGTATCTCTGGCGGCTTCAGCTCTCTGTTTGAGTTTCTGTTTATTTTTTTTTTCTTGAATTTGTTTCGCGCGGATTGTAAACATTAGACAGGCTGCACAGTCACAGTGCGCTCTTACCTTTTGAACGGGCGTGCAGTAAAAAAAACCTCTACCGAGGGAACACCGCTAATTAGCTTCTCTGAGTCGTGTGCTTCTGTGTGTATTTTTGAAGTTCAATTTCCATCTGCAAAGTGTTGGCAACGTTTTCAAATATTTTGACAACAAATTAGTTTGTTAGTTACCATTACCAGAGTAATCATTTAATCAGTGTGAAGTGCTAAGTGTTTACTGCTGCTGTCAGATGTGCAGATAAACGCTTGTCTCAATCGACATTGGGAGAAGAAATTTAATTTCGCAAAGCGTCGCCGTCGCGGGTTGGTATTGTCGGTAGCGGTTACCATGTTTAAAACTCGCAAATAGAACGAAATAAGTTTTTTCTAATTACTCCACGATAACGGGTGATTAAATTGCAATTATCGGTTCGGTACACGTCCTAAAAGAACAATGCTACCACGACGTCGGCGGGGGTGGTATAATGTGGAGAAATCAATTCGACAGAATATGAAGGTATGTTCGAGTACAGTAGTACTACATCCCTGAGGGAATTTGTGCAAAAAGTTTTTCAACATCTATAGTTGGGAAAAGTTTACTTAAAGTTCTGCAGGAAATTTCAATTGGTATAGATTGTATGTCACTCTGGATATTGAGTTTGTGAATTTGAAACAATTGAAAGGGGGATTCGAAGGGAATTTACCATTCATTCAACTAATGTGCATTCGATTGGAAAATCTAAAACAAATGTTGCCTATGTGGCGGAGAAATAGGGAGAAAGTTTGGTGAATTATTGTCTTTTTAATAGCAACTGGCATGTGGCTGTTGCCTGTCTTACGGTAGTTAGAAAAAGTATTCCATAATGAAGGACATTTTTCAGAAGGGTATTTGAGTTAGGAAAAAGTGGAAAATTTATTGACACGTTTTCGAACTATTTTTGGAGGGCCAAAATAGCCTGCATTTTGTTATTCTCCATCAACAAAATGCAGGCTATCCTTCTCAACAGGATATCTTGTGGGCGTTTGTATTGACGGGTTTTTTAGGAAACGACAAATTACAAAGTTACGATGATACCGCTGGGTGTCCATGGTGCTACATATGTCACTGCAATGACTTCTATAGAGTCTTACGAGTATATTTACTAGCCTCAAATATGGCAGTCCATGGCGTGGTATTCTGTAAAAATCGAAACGAAATCTGCACGATAACGACTCCTTTCAGAAACCTATATATTTGATTTACTAGAAATTCGCACCCTGGGCGCGATTCGATTCTTGAGGGTTTTTGTTAGATGATAGACTTTATGAAGGTGTCTATTTTCGACCTAGACTCTTCACTTGAAGTTTCAGCTTTCGGTTGTTAACCAACGAAAAGTGTGCCATGTTTGAGTATGCTATGAAAATGCAACACTAATGGAGACCCTCTGAATCAAGAACTTCAACTTAATGTTCCAGATCACAACAAAAACAATGGAAGTTCTATTTAAAGAAGATCAACTCGGACCATCAAACCTGGCTTTTGTTGAAGGTGCGAATTTCCGATTCGACCTGGTGCGAATTACCGATATATTGTCGGATATTCGCAGCGCTGCGAATTTCCGGTAAACCAGATATTTCGCAGCATTCTTTGCGACTTCATGTACATGGTCATTCCAACGAAGGTTGCTATGAACGCACATACCGAGAATGGAAAGTCTTTCGGTTTCGATAATGCAAGTGCAATTCATGGATATTGGCTGTAAATTCGGGTTTCGCTTTAGAGACAGCAGACTGCACTGTGTTTTTGAAGCATTAAATTCCACTCTATTGGCTTAATCCTATTTTAAAATGCTGTCAAGGTCGGCTCATTAAATTGAGCTTAACATACGTTGCCGTTCAAGTTCTACGACCTAAGAGCAGGACGTGAGTCCTGAAAGAAATATGAGAAGCTAAGAGTGCTGTCATCAGCGAAGGAATGAATTTGATTTGAAATTTCAGACAAGAGATCATGTATAAAAATGTGAAAGAGAGCCGGAGACAGAACGGAGCCCTGGGGAACGCCAGCATTTATATGGTGAGTTTCAGACTTGAAACCATCCAAAACAACTTGAATTGAATGGGCAAAAGGTAGTTTCTAAACCATTGAATAAGAGACGCATCGATCCCATAAGCACGCATTTTCGACAAATGAGCTTGGTGCCAAACTCTGAAAAAAACTAGCGCAACAATCTTCGATTCACCGAAGTGATGGAGAGATTGGTTCCACTTCTCGGTGAGATAAGTCATCAAATCACCAGTGGACCTGTTGCCACGAAAACCGTACTGCCGGTCATTGAGGAGTTTCCGTGATTTTAGATTTTTCTAAGCTGGCGGTTTATCAGCATTTCCATGACCTTAGAAAGAATGAATGGATGTAAGTGCTGTGGGTCGGCGTAATTGGTGGGAAACGAAGATTCGCCTTTTTTAGGGACGGACTGGACAAATGCTGTTTTCCACTTATTTGGAAAAAGTCCAGGACGCATGAAAAAGCTTACACAACGGTATTGCCAGAGTGGAAGAAGACCTCTTCGGAAAGATGGGGGAGATACAGTCTGGACCAGCGGATTTATTTATGTTGAGATCATTAAGAACTCTTGTACTTGTTTTAATGAAAATGTCTTTCATTTTTGGAGTTACATGAAGTAAAATGTTCGTGCGAACAAAATGATTGAACGTCTTTATCTTACAAAATCTCACCCCAGATCGTTTATCAATCGATCGAGCTAAAAATGCGGCTCGTCGTCTCTCGTCTCTCAATCTTCATCTAACTTTTTGAACACCCACTTAACATTTTACACAAACTATGATCTAATGGCTTAAATTATTACAACAACCACCAAAGTTCCGGATGATAACAAATCTCTCTATCTATCCACTTTGAAAATTAGGAGGCACTCTAAGTCATAGCATGTTTACGACTTCTATCCATTTTAATAACAGTTGGCACGTAATGGAAATGCAATTTTAAGGTACCTTTCATATTTCTATATAAAGCAAAGCATAGTTAGGGATGAACAAGGTTTGGCGATGTATTCCTATCCAGTTGAGAAGGAAGCTAAAGCTACATCGGTATATATTTTGTAGTTGCTATGAAAATGTCATATTTTGCGACTATACTAATGTGGTTTTGTTGGCCAAAAACAAATTCGGATGTTTGTCAGATTTTCGCTGTGGAAAAGACCTTTCGATGTATGTATGTTGTGTTTTCACGCCTTAAAGTGAGATATGTATTTTTCGTTCAGTAGCCCAGCTTAGTAGCCACAGAGCCCGCATACCACCCACTTGATGCCTCTATAAGACTTTGCCACTTTATGGCCTCATTGGTTACGTTCACAATTGGATTATCCACTCATATAATTTACTGTTTCATTCAAGGATATTCTCCTATCGCAATAGCCGAGTAAGTTTTGTGCGAACCATTCGTGGGCTTTACCACTATTATCATCAATTTCGGAATTTTTTTTTACTAATGAGGCTAAATAAACCCTAGGATTTACATATTGTTGGAAATCTCACTTGTGTCAATATCGTCATGTCATTTATTACTTACTAGCTGGCCCCGTGCTCACCTTGCCCGCTCGCACAAAATTATATTTGGTTCATTTAAAATTACACTTTGAGTGTTTCATTGAAAACTGTCCAGTAGTTTTCGCGCTTTTAGGAAAAAAAGAAAATTCTTCCCTCTCCTAGATCTTGCTACTTAGTTGTAATACTGCATTTCCTTTCATTTGTTTTCCTCCTCCTATGGAATCCAAGCAACTACCTACCCCAAACATACACTGTTACCATATAACCTGTTTTTTATTATACGTCTATTCTCTTATGAAAATGAAGATTATTAATAAACCCCATGCCATACTGACCATAGCACTCACTCTCACTGCGAAAACAAATCCACCCTTTTCGAATATGTAGTATATGTATGTATGTATTACTTCAAAAAATACATTTTGGCTAAAAACTGTTCCTAAGGACGTGGCTATAAACGACATAGCCTATAGCAGTCTCACAGTCTTAAGGAACATTTAAAAAAAGTTTCATCGAAATCTGTCCAGTAGTTTTCGAGTTTTTAGCTGACAAAGAAAATGCCTACAGTTTTATTATATGTAAATATTATTCGCTATAGTACGGCAAATTCAACCTCAACTCAATAAGTACTTCTAAGGGTGTAAAGACTGGCGTGCGTTGGTATAACAGGTCCCATCTGAGACTATGCGCAATTGCAGTCAAAATTTTCCTCCCTTAGGTAGGTTCGGTAATCGAATGCTTGACTATTTCTACCCTAAGAACAACTTCCACCGAAAGGATTAATCGGATCGGTCTGTATGGGAGACAGTGTCAACTAGTGGTCATAAGGTAAATGCATGGACGACGGTTGGTTCAAAAATTACAACTGGTTTTAGGGCAGAGATCAGTGAATCTGTGTGTCCGCCTTGGACAATTTCTCAAGCTGAAGTCTTTGTAATTAAATTTTGTGTCAGAGAACGCGACAAAAAAGATTTGAGAGGTCAAATATCAGACAGTCAACCAGCGCTAAAAGTTCTTGATTCCTACAATTTCAACTCCAGACTATCTGCAGACTATAGAGCAGCTTGCTGTCCACAACAGAGTGGATCTCTAATGGGTTCCAGGTCACAAGGGTATCGAAAGTAACAAAAGAGCTGATGGGGTACCTATCTATCTCCTTAGGGCTAACGTCTCCAGTCATTGGTAGTTTCTGTGGCCTGACAACCATCAACATCAAGGCAGAGCTGGACTCTTGTTAGTTCTAAATGAAGCTATCGAGTTTCAACTCCATACGGGATTTGCTCTGGGCCATAAAACATATTAGCTGTTCTATTAAGAAACGTATAACAAATCATCAATAACTCTCCAGGTGATGTAAAAATCTTAACTAATTCATCACGGATCACTGCTCTTTCTACCACCATCTTCAAAAACTTCGAAGAAGTTCCACTAATATATGCACATTCTGAATATAAAAACAATAGACAGAGTAGGTACATCCTTATTAAATGCACAGTAATGGTCCAAAGAAGACTCAAAGTAGAAGACTATTACAAGCTCAAGCCAATAAAAGTTCGATTGATCAAATGAGTAACTTATAGTCATACTGATTACAAGGGCAGTACAAGACACCTCTCAAGTCGAAATGCTGCGCCGAATCCTAATATTTCAGCAAACCAGAAATAAAAAATGCATATTCTAACTCAAACCTTGTCCATCTTTGAGAAATTCTGATAGCAAAATACTGCAGATACTAACTTGGTCACACAGGAAATAGCTACTCATCATCATCAGTTCCGTATAGTCTTTGTATAGTTTTTCCCAACCATAGTCCAGACTGACTGATATTCAAGAGTACAAATTTCACCGGCAATCTAATATCTAAGTCACATTTTAAGGTTCCAAAGGGAAAAAACGGAACCTTATTACTTTCGCTACGATGTCTATCCGTCTATCTGTCTGTCCGAACTCACTGAGACCAATTTTATTCCTAGGTCTATCTCAAAAACAAATTGTTTATAGATGCCCTCCATTTCGATTGCATTTACAATACCCTACACCCAATCGATTGTTTTTCTTTTATTTAAAGGAAGTAAACATAAATCAGAAGACGTCATTCTAAGTTGTGGCGATATTTGAAACCAACCGACAATGGAAAGCTAACCGCACCAAGGGAAACCATTCACTGTCACAGTCAATATCATTATTGGATGCAACTTTAAATAATCTCCCTTCGAAATATCGATTAGTTTTCCCATGGAACTGTGCAAGGCGAATCGGAAAGATACCATCCATCGGCGCATTCATTTGCTTATTGAATTACAAGGTCTGTGCCAACGTCAAGACGAGATCTGTCTTTGCGACTCTAAGACTTCTGCGAGAATGCTTCCGTTGCAATTAAATGAAAGTCTAAGCGGAACGCTACTGGCAGGCAATGGAATCAAGATATTTGATATATTAAATTAATTGAAAAGTTTATATTGAATCCGATATAGCACGGATTGTTAATATCATTTTGTTGGATGTGGGTATATAGTTGGCGAAAGTTGGAGATACTTTGAGACGCTGCGCGGCGGTGGCTGAAAACAGGCGATACCAGATACTTTCAGAAGGTTTATTTTATTATCCTTAGGACACGTTTTATGGGGGTACGATGATTGTATTAAGTGACACAATGTAGGACCACATAACATCGATCGTATTAATTTCTGATTGGTAGTGACTATTTTCTATTCTGTCAACAGTTCGTTTTGTGCAAATTGTTAATTTATTCTCACGGTAGCTCACGTAGCTCACGCGTACTATTAGCATAATCAAAAACATTTTTTTGTCGGCTAAAAGTCAATAGAATAAATCATAAATACTGTTTACCATAAACATTAGCATCGTCATTAAGCCGCTAACGTATGAACATAATGCGAATTGATTGGACGGATTTTTGTCACTTTTTTGTTTTTGGGATCAGAGAGATACATCATTTTATGCAAAATTATTCAAAACGTTTGGAAAATTTGCATATTTGCTTTCCCAGGGTGTTTACACAACTAAATCGTTACATCGGCATTAGAGGCGTACACAAATTATTCAAAATCCAATCGATTTGTTTTAACCGTCTATTTTAATTGGCTTAACCAAAATTTCCTTTCTTTTAGCAGATGAGTGAGTGTGTGAAGTGAACGAATGCTTTCGTTTGTTTATGAATATTTATTTATTAAGTTTCACATATTTTTAGATTATGTTTGTAAACAAAAGTCGACAGCAAACTTTTTCCAAAGATTGCCATCTATACATTCATAAAGGACACTATTAGATAAACCTATGTCCAGTACATTTGCCCCAAAGAATTTTTTTTTGTAAGCTATGAAATTTTGACAGCAGTCATACATGAATATCATCCAATTTGTGATTTATTTACCTTATTTGGGACTTGATTTTTAACAAATATCATGGTTCTGCTATATACCAACGTTTCGTGCTTTAATAGCAGTTTATCAGTCGAGAAATTCGAAAACATACTGTATCTATAATGAATTCGTTGACATAAGTTATCATCGGAGCTTTCGATCGATGGAAAATATCGCTGCTGTTAGGTGCTGCCGAAGACCCGAATTTATAGATTTCTCAGCGTTCTCGGACTCAGCCGCATGGTCACCTTATATATTTTTTTTCTCCATAAATAGAAGATTTCGATCTGAGCGATTTATTGGTCCTAGCAGATGGCGCCACAAGCCCCACAATACGACCAGTTTTAGCTTTATTGGCCGAATATTTCCGAAACCGCATAATTTCGAGATTTGATGGCCGTCCGCCGTGAACATGCGATTTTGTTGTGGGACAATCTTCAAACTCTAGATCTAGAGCAGTTGAAAAGTCAAGTCATTGTCAAGAACTCGAAATACCAGCTGAAATATGCGGAGAGATAGTCGAAAATGACCTTAAATGGATTAAGTCGGGCACGCGGTCACGTGGTGGACATTTAAATGAATCAAGTTGTTTGGGGTGTTTTTGTGGCGTTTTGTATGCTTTTTTGCAGTTTTTTTTTGCGATTTTGAAGCGTTTTTTGAGAGTTTTTGTCTATGGCAAGTTTGCGTTTTCTTTCGCATTTTTGGGCGCTTTTTGAAGCGTTAATTGTGGCGTCTTCTGAGCCGTTTTTAAGAGTTCTCGACACGTTTTCTTATGTGTTTTTGGAGCGTTTGTTATTAAGCCTTTTCTGAGACGCTTCCTAGCGCATTTTTTGTGTGTAATTTTTATTGCTGTTCTTAAAGCGTTTTCTAAACAAAGCGTTTTTTGGGGAGTTTTTGAGACATTGTTGTGGTATTTTGTGAGGCGTTTTGCGGCATTTTTTGATGCGTTTTCTGTTAGCATTTTTTTTGCGCTTTTTGGAGCGTTTTATTTTTGGACGCTTTTTGTAACTTTTTTTTAAGCGATTATTGTGGCGTTTTGTTATGTGTTTTTGCGGCGTTTTTTGAAGTATTTTCTGAAAAGGTTTTTGAAGCATTTTTTGTGGCAATTATTAAGGCATTTTTGTGGGATATTTGAGGCGTTTTTTAAAGCGTTTTCTAAGGCGTTTTTTGTGGAGTTTTTAAAACATTGTGGCTTTTTCTGAAGCGTTTTTAAGGGTTTTTTACACGTTTTCTGTGGCAATTATTTAGCGTTTTTTGGGGTATTTTTAAGCATTTTCTAAGGCGTATTTTGCGGAGTTTTTGAAATATTTGTGGCATTTTTTGTGACTTTTTCTGAGGCGTTTTTTAAGGATTTTTCACACGTTTTCTGTGGAATTTATTAAGCGTTTTTTGGGGTATTTTTTAAGCCTTTTCTGAGACATTTTGTATGCGTTCTTTAGGGTGTTTTTTCGGGTTTTGAGTTTTTTTTGCAGGGTTTTTTGAAGCTCTTTTTTGGGGCGTTTTTGAGGCGTTTATTGCGTTTCATGGGACGTTATTTGACGCGATTTTTTTTCGAATTTTTTGGGGCGTGTTTTCCAGGCAAGGTCTTACGGATTTTGACCTCCAGTAAGTCGTACCATTTCACCGTTTCAAAAATGGACACAATTAGCCCCAGCCTCGAAACTATCAGTTTGTTTGTATAAAACAGAGCTATAACGGGCTATCGTGTAGCTGTACACTCAGAAGGCTGAATTGCTTAGAGAGCTTCCCGGGTAAATACTAACAACTAGAGGTAGACGAAATCGTTTTGCAAATTTCAGGGTTTCGTACTGTGCAAATCCCGATAGTATAAAGGCAACTCTCACCCATGTTCGATGACTCCATGCTTATTTGCCATCTGCCTTCCCAACGCACCATATAGTCCCCAGTCCTCATTGAGACCAACGCTCATCTGTTCATGGTCAAAGAAATAAAATTCGCATGCATCTCCATAATGGTGCTGCTGATTCAGCATCACGGTCACATCGCGCAATGACTTTTCTGTATTGTCGCTCGCCAAATAGTTCGCACAAAGTCACGTTCACACTCGGCCACATGATATGCGATTGCCCTTTATGTTGACAGTTCCAAAAATAGACCACCCACATTGCAAATATTTGTTTATCTCTTACGAACTTGCAGTTGCTTGGCCAATGGCCATACTGAGCCGGACCATCTATGTAATCAGACCGCTTTCGGAAGTCCAATTGTGTCAGTTCCAGTATCACGGGTTCGGCATGGAAATTTCAATTTCATGTGACACTTACGTCATTGGAGGTCAGAGTGGACAAACTTGATTTTTATTTTGAAAGCCGACTTCTGGGAACTTGAATAATTTACGAGTTCGAATGACATCACATTAAAATACTAGGCCGACTCTCCACTGACGACGGTATGTTATGCGATGATGAATTGACGAAACGGACAACAAGCCGTGGTGGTGCAGTAATAAATTAACGCTGAGAATTGGCCAATTGCAGTTCCACACTTCCGTGAGATACAATTCTGACAATGATTGTTATTATTGTTTGTTGTCATAATATTGTGTTGGGAACTTTATGACTGTCGGTATGACAGTATGAGACTGTATCTACGAAATCCGTTTGAGGTCAACATGGGTTTTAAATTTTTTATTTTATTTTTTTTTTTGCAAAAATTCCCTTTTTCCCAAATATTTATACGTACATCGTACAAGACTGTGGACTACTGGAGTGCAAACAGCATTAAGGCCAAACGCTAGGAAATAATTAATTAAAAATTCACGAGTTAATTATGTTTGCTGTGTGTAGTGGGTATAGTCTCACACGACACGATGGATAAACAAAGCAATAGCGCACAGCTAATACGGGTTAATGGCAAAGCGAAGTGGGACTTGGGGTGAATTTTGGTCTGGGATGTGGAGCAATTAAATTGTTGTGTTTGGTTGTAGATTAAAAATTAATCATGTGACTTATGCTTAATTAAACAAATTTATTATGCAATAATGTTTGTTTGTAGTCTATTTTAAAATTATAAATCATTCACAGGGAAGAAGTAGAAATACAGGTTACCTAGGTGAGTGCAATTTTTGACATTTTTTTTGTCATCTAGGTCGAACTACAATTAGTGTTAAAAATGTGTGAACTGGTAGGTCAGACTCTATAAACGAAAATGACTGATAGCATAAGTCACAGATGTCATGCTTGTACTATCCCAGAAGCGAGCCTCTGATATTGCCAATCCTATTAGTTTAAGCAGCCTTTCGAGCCAGGCTTGACTGACGTGTAGCAGTTTCCGACGGCATGTCACGCTCGCCCGCCAACCGGGTTTAACTTAAATCGGTACTAGTTTAACATTGATCCATGAATGAAGGTCAGAATGTAAATGCACTATGCACCACTAGGAGCTTTAGTGGAATTAGTGCCTGCCAAATATCGAGTAGATATTGTTGGTATCTGCTCAAAGGTAGGATTTTAGAAGTGTAAACCTTGTGGAAGGGAGAAAGCTCTTCATGTCAATGGCGGAGTGGGAATACTTGCAAGTCCCAGGCTGGCAGGCAGAGTACAAAACGACGGTAATAGTAGAAGATTTTTGGAAAGCGAAACGTCTCAAAGTGGCGGCTGGTGGTGGGAATAGAAGTACGGGGTTTAAAACCCTTGGAGTTGATAAAGCCACCACAGCGAAGAAGAAGGCATTTAATGTGTGGATCCCAAGACTCAGGTTCCCAAAAGCAGTCAATCTTCTCTAAGTTGCTCAATCTAGAACAGGGCATTGAGGATGACAGACACATTTTTTTGAGGGCTGAAAATAATGCGGAAGTAGTATGGAAGTCACTTTTTTGTTCATCCTTGATATAAGCTCCAAAAATGAGATTCCTCCGTTGCATTGCATGTGTGAGTCGCAGAGATCGTATACGAAACGTGAAAATACGAGAAGTCTACTCAATGTCGAGAATCTACTTCTCCGGGCGGAGTGCTCTTTCCTTCAGTGGTTTGGTAAACGTCATCAGAAAGGCGTCCTCACGGAAATCCATAATTAACCTGCCAAGGCTACAGAGCCCGAACCGAAGCCTGCAAGGACGAACAAGGGAACATCGTAGCAGAATCGCAGTCGAGGCTGAGGATATGGAAGAACTTCTTCTGCAGACTGTTTAACGGCGATGACGAACTAAATCCCGCTGTCAGGCAGAATGAACCATTCAACCTGGACGATGAAGACCAACAATTCCGTCCACCCGACCTGGACGAAGTGAAGATAGCCATATCTAAGCTTAAGTCCAACAAAGCCGCTGGGGCAGATGGCCTAACCGCCGAGCTATTCAAAGCGGCAGGCGATGACTTGGTTAGGAGCATGCACCAACTCATCTGTAAAATATGGTCGGAGGAAAGTATGCCCGATGAATGGAACCTTAGCATTGTTTGCCCGATCCTCAAGAAAGGAGACCCTCTGAACTGCGCCAACTACAGAGGTATTAGTCTTCTTAACATCGCCTATAAGATCTTATCTGCCGTGTTGTGTGAACGCCTGCAGCCTTTCGTCAACAACCTAATTGGTCCCTATCAGTGTGGCTTCAGGCCAGGAAAGTCTACCATCGACCAAATATTCACACTGCGGCAGATCCTGGAGAAAACTCAGGAAGTTCATATCGATACCCAACACCTTTTCATCGATTTAAAGGCCGCCTATGACAGCATTTAGACCAGCTATACAGAGCAATGTCTAGTTTTGGCATCCCTGCCAAACTCGTCCGTTTGTATAGGATGACAATGGAGAATGCACGCTGCTCCATCAAGGTCGGTAAAGAACTCACCGAGACCTTCGATGTCAAAAAAGGATTTAGACAAGGTCATGCGCTGTCATGTGACTTCTTTAATATCGTTCTTGAAAGAATAGTGCAAAACTCAAACGCTAACACCAGAGGCACTATCTTTCAAAAGTCCGTCCATCTACTCGCCTACTCCGACGATATCGACATAATCGGGAGAACGCAGCGTGATGTCACTGGCGCGTTCGTGAGTATTGAGACGGAGGCGGCAAAGATGGGTTTGGCGGTCAATGAGGGCAAGACAAAGTATATGCTGTCATCGAGAAAGGACACCCAACACCGACGTCTTGGACAGAATGTCACTATAGACAGATATAACTTTGAGATGGTAAAGGACTTTGTCTACCTAGGCTCCGCTATAGACTCAGACAATGACACCAGCGCTGAGATTAAGCGAAGAATAACTCTTGCCAATCGCTGTTTCTTTGGGGTAAGAAAGCAATTGAGTAGCAAAGCCCTCTCTCGAACAACTAAAGTGACCCTTTATAAGACCTTAATCATCCCAGTAATACTTTATGGTGCAGAGGCATGGACTCTATCAAAAGCGGATGAGCGATGAGCTTACTCTTGGTTGCTTCGAGAGGAAAATTCTTCGAGTAATTTTCGGTCCCTTCTGCATAGACGGTGAATGGAGGAGGAGATACAACAACGAACTGTACGGGCTGTACAGCGACATTGACCTAGCCAGAAGAGTGAAGGTCCAACGACTGCGATGGCTGGGTCATGTAGAGCGAATGGACGTGAGTGCTCCGGCCCGGAAAATCTTTGAATCCACACCCGAGGGACGGCGCAGTAGAGGAAGACCGCGACTCAGGTGGCGCACGCAAGTGGAAGGGGACCTTAACCAACTTAGCGTGCGAAACTGGAGACAGCTGGCCAAAGATCGCGCTGGCTGGAGACGCTTGTTGGTTGAGGCCCAGGTCCACCCCGAACTGTAGCGCCACCTTAAGTAAGTAAGTAAGAAGTCCATAATTTTTCCTCTACTTGTATGAGAAATGCCTCAATGATTTAGAATCGGTGGCGAAAAATCGAAAGTTATATGGAGGTTCCACAGCATTCTTCCATATCCGCGACCTTTTGAAGCGGGTCGTGAAAATTAATGAATAAATAAATAAATAAAACAATCTCCCAAATTTGTATGCCCATCAGAAATGGATTTGCCAATAAAACTATTTTCTTTCTCAAAACTTACGGTCTTCTTAGAAACTTGTATTTCCCCAAAAACTAGCTCAACACCATTGATTGATTGATTTGTTTTCATTTTGATACTTATGAAGTTCTGGAGTATCTACACACGATTTATTATACCCTCCGCAGGAAGGTATATTTACTTTGCCATTACGTTTGTAACGCCAAGAAGTATTCACCGGAGACCCTATAAAGTATTTAGAATATATTCTGAATCAGGATCACATTCTGAATCGATTTAGCCATGTCCGTCTGTCCGTCTGTCTGTCTGTCTGTCTGTTGAAAGCACGATAGCGTCCAAAGGTATTGACCTAGGCGAATGAAATTGTGTGAGACGACTTCTTTTTACCGTCGCCAGGTTGGTATTGAAAATGGGCTATGTCGGTCAAGTAGTTCTGTTACCTCCCATACAAAGCCAATATTTGACCCATATACCTCTGTCTGTTGAAAGCACGATAGCGTCCAAACGAATCGACTTATAAAATGAAATTTTGTGAGAGGACTTTTTTTAACCTTCGTCAGGTTGGTATTGAAAACTGTCTATGTCGGTAAAGTAGTTCTGCTACCTACCATACAAAACTAATATTAGACACGTCACACTAACTCGCATGGCAAACATTTTGCATGACTTATGCAGTGGAGGGTATCAAAGCATCGGCCAGGCCGATGATAACACTTTTACTTGTTATAACTCATTTTTGTACTATGAGCCATGTGCCCACAGATACTTAGCACATGTGGTACATATTTTGCTTACTTAATGTTAACCAATACTATTTGTTTTTTTTTACCAAATTGAGGCTTATTATTCATAGAAGTGTCGAAAAGAATAATAAATTAAAAAATAAAAATTATTAGCAAAATAGATAAAATAATTTGTATTCCCTGAAACAAGTGTAACCTCAATCTGAACAAACAAGGTCAGTGCATTTGGCATGCTGGCAGGTCTCGCGGTAAGCAGGTAGTTCCGTCTGCTACACACTAGGCACTATCCGGGTGCAATAGGGTGAGTGAGTGTACTTTAGGCGAGAAAGGCTGATTTGGTTTTGGTGGTGAAAAATATCAGTTCGGTTGTACTCGGGTTGACACCATCAGGACCACACATCGTTGGCCAGGTGCTTAGCTTGATAAGGTTGAGATGGGAATGCAACAAAAATCGAGTGCACAAATGCGTGTATATTGGCGGGAACGAGTAGAACTTGTATCATGTATCCTACCGCCTTTCCGACATGACCACATTGTGTCAACAATCTCACCAACCTCCACCTATGCCCCTATATAACGCCACAAGGTGTTATCATTCGGAGAACATGTAATAATTACACCATTCCTTCCTCACAAGTGAAGCTCTTCAGTCTTCAATTTCCCAAACACAATCGCTTCTAATTGCGAATTTTCGCACTCAGTTTGATGAATAATTTCACATTAAATTACCATTATTACGATGCGGGCTTGGAAATCACCAAGCCCTCATAAAAATTGTATCTTTCAGTCTCACCGAATGTAATCAACGAAATAATAAACTCTTCTTCTTTTATTCTCTTCATTTTAGGCACCAGTTACATTGTGTAATCTCGGAGTTGGAGCCACGTTTGGCGAATCAATTTTGCACGATTTACCGCGAGATAGTACCGTCGTTACGAAGACTACATGTGAATTGCTGCGAGTGGAACAACAAGACTTTCGCCTAATTTGGGAGGTATGTATCTCTGAAATTTTCCCCTACAAAAAATTGTTTATATGGATATAGATACGACTGCGACTCTTTGATTTTTGTATGACTAGAATATATACATTTGTACGATTTCGTGAATGAATTGAAGGCGAACTTTTTGCACAAAAAACACACAACAGCTAATGACAGTAAATCTGTGACCTGTGAGAGAGATGTTGTGTTAATTATTTTAATGAATTCATTGTAACACGAGACAGCATATTTATTTTTGGGCATTTATTCGAGTGGGAAATGAGAATGGGAGCAATTAGGTTGAATATTTGTCCACTCTTGCCAATTAAAACGAAAAATTATGTTTCAGGCGCTTTCCCCCAAATGAAAGGCATATTCTTGGGCCGTGGCAATAAAACATAAGAGTTGCCTAATTCAATTACACTTTCCATCCTTCGGTTAATACCATTTATTAATATGTCCTGGGGCCAGCCCTTAGGTATGTTTCTATGAATTAATTTGGGTAATATGGCCCCCATGGCGGCCCCTAATGGTTTAACTATGGCGAATGGCGATAAAGATGTGGAACTGCCTTCATCCATCAGCTAAACATTATTTTATTAATGGCGCATGTCATTTCTGGTTACCAACCATGAGGCATGGCAAGAGCAAATTTGCCGAAGGATATCCCTTTTTGCTATTCACGTGAATATTAATCCCAAATTGGTGATTAGATGCGGTGAGCCTTCGCACTAGTCATGGGGTCAAGACCTAATCCTATTAACTGGGAATGGATTTATACTGCTTATAGCCAAATCGATTTGGGAAGCCTCTATCATCTGTATAATAACATCATGCTAATCGGTAGGTATATTGTAGAAATTGCTTTTGGCCCCGAAAATGAATGCCAAGCAATATTGCCCTTGTTTTAATTAATTATAATCAGAAGCCTTGAGTAGGTAGGTTTATGCATATAAGGTGATCAAATGTTACCAAATGGTTTGTGACTCTCTCATTGAACCATTTACTTTGTCTTATTTTTTTAAGTTTTTTACTTTCTGATTTTTCACTGAAACTACTCCATTTAGCTTCATGCCATGTATCAACTTCTAACTTTGAGTGTAGGCAAAGATTCATTTTGGGTTCGCAAATTGCCGTCGATTAATCGGCTTAAAAATACGGCTTTACGGACTTTAATGAAACTTCAGTTCTTAAAGAATAGAGTTCACTATTTAATTTTTGTTTAATTTTGTGGTGCTATTCTCTGGAGCAAGTCAGTCGGTCATCCATGAAAAGTGGAAAGTGGCCAGAAAAAATATAAGCCGGATATTATAGGTGGGAACTCTATGCGAGTTTAGGGACGGAGGATAATCGTAGCAGGCTACCCTCTGTCTATTGAATCTAACAGTTCATCGCTAAGAAGGGACACTGGTGCATTGCAGAAATGGGTGGTTGAATCAATCCGTTCTTCAACTTGACCAAAAAGTCTGTCGAGGGAAAAGAATGGAGGGAAACCGTAGCAGTCTGCCCCGCGTTTATTTCCTTTGACAACTCGTCCACGAGAAAAAGACTGGTGCTGACCAAAAGAGCTTTATTGGAAAGCAAACCGTCCTATTGATTGGTACTGAGTTTGTTTGGAGTTTGTCCTTCAGCAAGAATAAAGGCGAAGGGTGACCGAAACAGTCTAACCCCTTGTCTATTGCCTCTGACGAGATGTTCGACGTGTCGAAACGTTCGTCTTCGGCGAGGGCGAAGTCCTCTGATAGGTCGCTTGTTACAGATCTACGTGTCAACGTGAGGTTGACCGATGTATTCAGCTCCTCCCGTTGGCGTTATGTCTTCGGGAAAAAGGAAGGGTGACCGAAATAGTCTAACCCCCACTTGTAAATTCTGACTGTCCGCTTGTAGGGAGTGTGGCTGGTTTGGATCTGCTCTACAACTTGACGTTGAAAGGGGTTGTCAATTTGTCTTTGGGGAAGACGGATTGGTATTTTTTTTTCAATAGGTAGTTGCGTGTTGATGTTTCAGTGGGTAAGAGCTAAACAGGAGCAAAGGAGGTGAAATGTAGTTTCCCCTTCCTCCTCGTCCGTGCAGCTCCTACAGAAATCGTTGTAGGGGACTCTCATTCTGCGGACATACTTGCCTATCAAACAGTGTCCGGTTAATGTTCCCGGAGCTAATTTTGTTTCTGTAAATACACAGTTTTCTAGTTCTGCTGGCGTCTAATTTCGGCTAAATTTGTCTGGATACTCTTCAGGTGATATTATACTGTTCCATCTATTGTTAGTGATTTGTAAAGCTTCCTCGAAAAGCAAACATTTTATTGATTGCAATGGAGGGTTAATTCCGCCTGAAAAGCGCTCAGTTGTCTCAGATGCGTAAGGCGCGAAGAGTCTCTTTGTATGCGCCCTATGAATTTGATGTTACACTTTTTGTCTAACGGTGGCCACCAGACCAGTAAAGTAAAATGGGTCTGAATCCATTATCCGTGTCATCAGATAGGCGCTCCTCTGGGAAGACCAAGGAGTGAGAATGAAATGTTTTGCCCATGACGATAGTTAGATTTGAGTTGATTGAGATTTGTTGAGTGTTTTACTTGTTTGAGCATTCTACGCCTGATTGTAAATTATAGCCTAATGATTTTAAACAAATTAAATATGTGTCAAATTTCGCCATTGTCAGTTCGTCAAATTTAACCTTTACATTGGTTAGTGCTCAGGGGTACACGTTATTCGAGGTCTGCATCTCCTACCTGTCTGTATTACGGTGAATACTATAGGTTTCTCATACTGTGTTCCTTAAAATATCAAGAAAATGACTACCACACTAATAAGAATTATCTGTCTTAACTATATTTTTTTGTCCGATTTTCCCAGTATTCGATAGTGCGACCGTGTGTGATAGGTAGATATCCTTTATTCTACAAAAAACCAATACTAATATCCAATCCAAAGTGGAATGGTCGGTGCGACTGGTCTTAAAAGCCAAACCTAACCGCAGAAAAAATTGCAAAGTTTTGACCAGTCAAGACGAGTAAAGTTGTCTAATCACAAACAAAGAACTATATTCTGAATCAGCATCACATTCTGAATCGATTTAGCCATGTCTGTCTGTCTGTCCATTGAAAATGAGCTATGTCGGTCAAGTAGTTCTGGTACCAGTCCAAAACCAATATTCGACACATGCGTGTACCTGTAGACAGTGCATAGATACTAACTCGCATGACAAACATTTTGCATGACTTATGCAGTGGAGGGTATCAGAGCATCGGCCAGGCCAATGATAACACTTTTAGCTTTTAGTTAATGTTCCTAATACAAAATACATAGACAGTTTCGATTTTTTCTAATCAACTGACTGACTACGGACTACGCTTTCTTATTGCTGGTTTTAGTTATGTTCCCCCAACCAGTTCCGCACATCTGACGTTTTCGCGTGTTGAACCAACACTTTGCCTAGCTATTTTGTATGTACATGCGTTAAGGCCAATTCACAACGGCGCTTTGCCGCGCGCGTGCGTTGACAGGTAGAGTAGAACCAATGCTTTCATATGGTGCAAGCCAAAATACGGCTTCAGGCTTCGGATCGACTTTAGATCGTAAATATCGTAAAGGATGACACATCTATCGCCTTAAGCAGGGCGGAAAATAGTCCCACGGTAGAGGAAGTCACTTTTGCGATCAAATCGCTAAAAGCTGGCAAATCTGCCGGAGTGGATGAAATCCGGCCAGAAATGCTAAAGGCCTTAGGTGAAGAGGGAGTCAAATGGCTCTCTCGTGTCATTAAAGTGGCCTGGGAATGCGGCGAAACACCCAGCGATTGGCAGATTGGGGTGATTGTGCCCCTTTTCAAGAAAGGAGATAAAAGGGATTGGTCCAATTACAGGGGTATATCACTTTTAAGTCTCCCCGGAAAAGTCTTTGCCAAGGTGCTGGAAACGCGTTGCAGAGCTGTGGTCGAGGCACGATTAGGAGATGAGCAGTGCGGCTTTCGTCCCGGCAGAAGCACAACCGACCAGTTATTCACTCTCAGAATGGTACTTGAGAAGGCTTGGGAGTATGCTACACCTGTTTACGCTTGCTTCGTAGATTTGGAGAAAGCAAATGACCGAGTCCCTCGAGGGAAACTCTGGAGTGTATTACAGCAGTATGGAATTGATGGTTCTCTCTTGAGAGCCATTCAATCTCTTTACACAAACTGTAAAAGCTGTGTTCGGGTAAACGGCGTTAAATCAATACCTTTCACCGTGGGCGTTGGACTTCGCCAGGGGTGCGTCTTGTCGCCTCTCCTTTTCATTACTTATATGGACTGGATGTTACAGCGCAGTCTTGGCGAAGAACGTTTCGAATTGGGAGATCTGAGGATAAGTCATTTGCTCTTCGCTGATGACTTGGTCATCCTTGGGTCCTCTCAGACTGAACTTCAGCGCGCACTCGATCGGTTTGTAGCCGTTTGTGTTGAAGCTGAGATGAAAGTAAATGTGAACAAATCTGAAGTGATGGTCGTCTCCCGAACGCCTGTTCAATGCACTCTGCATGTTAGTGGAGTCCCATTGAAACAGGTGGAGAAGTTTAAGTATCTCGGGGTCTTATTCACGAGTGATGGAAGGAGCAATGCCGAGTTTTCCTGTAGAATTGGTCAGGCTGGATCGATTTTGAGACAGCTTGGTCATTCTGTTATCGGGAGGACTGAACTTGGTGTCAAAGCTAAGTTGTCAGTCTTTAATTCGGTGTTTGTTCCAACTCTTACCTATGGTCATGAGGTTTGGGTAATGACCGAAAGAATAAGATCGCGAATACAAGCTGCCGAAATGAGATTTCTCCGTAGTATTGCTGGTGTGACCCGTAGAGATCGCATCAGAAATACCAGAATACGTGAGCAACTCAATGTCGAGCAGCTACTTCTCCGGACGGAGCGATCCATGCTTCGGTGGTTTGGTCATGTTAAACGCATGTCCCCGACCAGGATTCCACGACGTGCTATGGAATCCGTACCATCGGGCAGGCGTCCCCTAGGTAGACCCAGGATAAGATGGTTAGATCAAATTCATAATCTCTCCTCTACGCGTATGGGGATTGCCCTTGATGATTTAGAGTCGATGGCGGAGGATCGAGAGCTATGGAGGGTCCACTTGAGCAACCTACACCCGCGACCCACTTAATGGACAAGCGGACCATTGAAAATGAATGAATGAATGAATGAATGAATGAATATCGTAAAGTCCAACTCGGCGCCCAAATAGAGCAACTTTCTACTTTCAGGGGCGTTGGGCGGCTTTGACATTTCATTTTCGGTTTGTTCGATTTGATAATATTTAAAGTGGTAGAGCATATGCCGTTCATGTTGGAGTAGCATGGGTTCACTTAGGGTATATATGTACTCGTTTGTAGTAGAATATGAGGTATTTTCAATACAAATGAATTATTTAAAAAATAAATAAATAAATAGGTGGCGCAACAGGCGGGTGACACCCAAGGCCTAGCTTCTCGCAACCATTCGTTTTGTATTAGTTTCTATTTTTGGGACGAAATGGAAGGGACCTACAATTTTATGCCGAGTCCGAACGGCTGAATTGAGAAATTTTTTCATGACAGTCATACTCTCGGATGTTTGTCAGACGTTCGCGAGAGGTGGCGCAGTAGAAAAAACTTTTAAGATGTAATTTGTGTTTTTCCGGGGATCGAACCTGGGATCCCTCGTGCAGTAGTCCAGCACACTAACCACTGCGCTACTGCGCCCACAATTGAATTATTTTACTGTGTGTTAATGACGAACATTTTTTTTTGTTGCAATGCTACTAGTGATTTCTTTAGATTGTTGACGAAAAAAATATGTGCTCAAATGTTATCTAGGTACACGCTTTTCATATTTTAATTTTGTCTGAAACTACTCTATATACAATTTATAAACGAAATTGTAAATATTTTTGTTATTTTTTTTTTAGTCGATGGTCGAACTAATTTCCTGCCATGTGCAAATGATAGGTATAATTTATTACTTGGTGGTTGGTGTATCCGTCCAGGTTTGCTCGTGCCAATAAACAGCATTGCTTAGATATATTTTTTATTATCTATCGGAACAATGCACATGAATATGCGCACCTTTGCCCGAGTTTGAACCAACTTCACGGGAATTCTCCGGCCAATATCGAAGATTCCCTGTAAATTTGAACTCAATCGCCTGAAAGGTTTTGAAGTCCATATATAGGAACATAAAAAAAAATTTCTGGACAAGACACCAAAGATCTTTTCGGAAATATAGCAAGCAAAAATGTTTGCGTCTTTAATTAATACGAGGCAATGACCCTAATTAAAGGGTGATAAAATCCTTTTAATATGCAATGTCATTACTGGCGATGGGTGACGGGATGTGGTAAAAACCCAGCGAGCAACGAGAATTTATTACTAGTTTTTTTTTTTTAAATAGCCAACGCAAGTTTTACACAAAATTGCAGCCCTGTATTTTAGTCTTTGAACTTCTTTCCACAGCGCAGATAAATGCTGGCCATTTTGTAATACAGGATATTAATATATAGATTGAAAGCACGCACCTGAAAACTGCGGCTTGCGCGCGTTGACACAAAGTACGGTAAAGTTTCTAAAACGCCTGTCAACGCACGCAAGCGGCAAAGCGCCGTTGTGATTTGGCCATTGCACTTACAGCATATACTAGCATCACTCACAGTGGCTTAGCGGATCTCTCGCGAGCAAAGCATTGGTCTCCTAGCATCCCGTACACTGTCGTATGATTCACGCGACCAATTGCCAAAAAAAATATATGTGCAGGTTGCTCTGCATGGGAATTTGGTACATAGTGAAAAAAAAAAAAAAACAGGGGAATATGAACTATTTCCAACGGGGAGATTAGATATACCTAAGGGGTATGTACATTGTGCAATGTCAGAACAAAGATTTTATATAAGATTAGCCTGGGACAATGCACTTGTCGGCTACACTTTGAAATTTATGTGACTCATGCTCAGTTGCACAGTCAGAGTTTAAACTGAAGTTTAACTAAACCTGACCGAGAGTTTAAACTTTTGGTTTAACTCGTTCAGTTTCACTGTACAAAATAATCTGCCAGTTAACTAAAAGCAGTTGTGAAAGCGCAGAACAATTTCCCTTAAGGGGATATTTTTCTACCAGCGCACTTTTGACCAATTAAATGGTTATTGCTTTTCTCTACTTTATCTATTTTACCATTTGTAGATAAAAGAAAATGTGTGCAATATTATTACATTGTGTATTTTGGTATTAACGAAGTGAATTGATTTATTTTCGACACATGTTTGAACTGTCATCTACTTCCACCAATTAATTATTGCAGTAATTATTATTTCCTTTTTTTTTTCAATAATAATATCTAGTTGTTGAAATGTATGTGGCATTCAGACGGATGCGATCACAGGTACAGCTTCTTGCAACTCGCTGGGTTTTTACCACATCCAATCACCCGTCGCCAGTAAAATATTGAAAGGATTTTATGACCCTCTGTCTGGTAATAGGTAGGCGCAAAGGTTTTTGCTGGTGTTTCTACGAAAATCTGCGCTTTCTTGTTCTGGTTTTACTTTTCTTAAACAAAAATGAACAGGCATTGTCCCGAGAAGTGTGTTCAAAATCGGACAAACAAATTGCATCGTAAAAAGAATAGAGTGGGTAGTTTAGCCAAAACAAAATGTGAAAAAATTTGAGTATGTATAGATATATTTTGTTCGCCAAGAATCTAAAGAAATCACTAGTAGCATTACAAAAAAATAATCGTCATTTCCACACGCGAAAATAATTAATTTGTATTGAAAAAAACCTCAATACAATTTACGCTTGTCTACATTATGTTTGGGCTAAAATCTACCTGATGTTCACTTGAAAAAAGGCGTTTTCCTTGAAAAGTACATATATTGGTTTAGAATCTATTGAAATTTTCGGATGATATTTTTTAACAGTGGGTTTACCGCAGTAATGCTGGAAGTAATCATAGCTCTACTTTTCACTCATATAAATTCAAGAAGTGCAGCACCCAAACAATTTATCATTTCTGTTCTCTCTCTCTATCTCTCTGTATGAAATAGCAGCTGTCAAAATGAACCTCAAAATGCGAAACGAAAGTTTAAACGGCAGAATGCAGGCGTTTAACTTAAACCGAGAGTTGAACTCCACTTTGGGTTTAAACGAACACAGTGAAACCGAAAATTTGTTGAACGAAGGTTTAAACCAAAACAAGAGTTTAAACTCTGACTGTGCAACTGGGCATCAAAGATGTTCGCCGACTCTAACCATTACAAGATGTGCCCTAAATCTTTGCAAAATTTATCTAATCTTTCACATTGGTTGTTATATGAAGCTGTGGTCAGATATATGTATAGGCACTAGCGTAGCCTATCTGTAAGTTTGAGCTCAATCGATTTGGTGGTTTTCAAGGTATACGACTTTGAATGATATTTTCGTATGGACGGTGCCAAGCCCCTTTGTCCAATTTTGACCAAACTTCACAAGACTACTCCAATATCTAAGATTATCTGTAAGTTTGAGCTCAATCGATTTGGCGGTTTTCGAGATATGCGATTTTTAATGTTATTATTGTATGAATTTTGAGCAAACTTCACAGAAACCGTATATATGGACCAATATCAAAGATGTGTGAAAGTTTGGGGCTCAATTTTTATATATGTTACACCCCTATCGTGGAATCCATCGGAATTGAATTTCACTTTACCTATTCGATTTCCTTTCACCTTTTATTGCTATCGTGGAATCCGCCGGAAAAGTTTCCTTATCGACACGTTTTTGGGAAAGGTAGTTTGTCAAACACCTGTCTTTCACTTGTGAATAAAAATAGTAGCTGCATTCGTCGGAGGTATATGAAAAGTTTGTTTCAAAAGTGATTTAAATAAAAAATAATGTTTATTATGTAATAATGTATACGATAATAGCTCTATTCTTGAAAGCATAAGAGGAAGAACGAAATGAGCGGTGTTCTCGAAAAAGAATACGAAACAGGTTAAGAGGAGCAGTGAATGATTTCACGGTACCTTCGGATGAAATGTGTTTTTAGAATGTTTATTTTTTGATTTCAATAAAGTTTAATCTGTGCAATAGATTTATTACAAATGTTCGGCTTAATGAAGCAGCTGTTTTGTATGTACATTTTTTTAACAAAAATTCTCAGAACGTGCAGCAAACAAGAAAACCTATGAAATCCGCAATGATTTTGATGCGGATAAGAAATGTCTTTTTGTTCGGGAAAAATTCGATTTGAACGTTTTTAACGATACAGTGAAACTCATTCACATTACCCACATGGGGAACAGTTCACCTTGCGGATTTCACGATACCAAAACATTTTTTTCCGTGAATGATTTTCCCCGGCGGATTCTACGATAGGGGTGATATATAGATAGATTACCACAAAGATACACATGCAAAATAAAACATTCAAAACAACCAATGAGCCGAATGTAATTCCCTAATTACATTTGACCGAACCTAATGAAGAGAACATGATTGCCAATTGGTTTGGTAGCAGACTGTCTTTCGTAATTCATCAATATAGCTCATAATCATAATACCCGTTAATTGAACTCATAAAAACGGAGTTAGGATATAGTTGTGCGATATGATGGTATACGTTATGAGAATATACGCAGCTGAATCTAGTGGAGCATGAGGAATCCCTCCAACCGAAGCCGAAAGGAGAAACTTCTTTGATCGGATATGTCCTTTTGTATACACATATCGAAGAGCTAAATATATTCGTTGCCGTAATATTTTCAAGGGATAAACTTCTTTGCATCGTGATGTGATGTACATGTAATACCAATACGTAATACGATACCCCTTAAAGACCCTTATAGAGGAATAAACTTTGTTTGTTTCAACAAAAGTATATTTTACGTGTTTTGTGTTGGAACTGACTTCAGCTTATATATGTTTTGAAAGTCCTTTTGATTTGTGACGAAAGAGTTATTCCTCACGTGCAATGTGTACAATGAATACAAATGTTTAGTTTGTATACAAGTATATTCATTGACTTGTAGTTCTTTCTCCACAAAATATAAAGTTCCACACATCGAACCTCCAATCTCCGACATTCTCTATTGAAGCTAAATTCTACCTCTATTCTACCAGATAAGGGTTGGTACTTGGTACCTTAGGTATTCCGACCGCTACTTGCAAACTCATAATAAAGCTACGAGTATGGTTTCGAAAGAACAAACCTTAGGTGGTCAAAGTGGTTCGGCATGCCCCGTGACAAAAAAGGTTTGATTGCCAAAGCTAGATCTGAAAAGTTCTAAGAATTTGATCTCTGCCGACAGAATGCATATATGTATCAGTGCTACACAAGGTATCATCACGGGACGTCTTATAGGCAGGCATGCAACAAGGCTGGGTATATTTTCAACCCATTTTTGTAGAAACTGTTTGGACGAGAAGGATACCATTCACAATGTTCTTTGGACTTGCCCGGCTCTCTCCTATAAACCAAAACTCCATATGGGAGTCTTCTATTATAACGATCGAACTTCATAAGTTCAAACTTGTTTATCGAGCATAGGATTGTAAAATCACAAGTTACCCTATAATGGTCTAAGTATGTCAGCCTTTGTCGACAGCCACTTAAACATAGTCTAACCTATAGTTGTTTCATCACAATAGGCTTCTATCAAAAGCTTTTATACTTCTTAAAAGTCATTTGACAGACTTTTGAAATAAAATATGTATTTAAGCAGGTTCAGACAAACAACAAGTCGATACTCTGGATAAGTAACTTAAAGACGCTCCCACGAAGTGTAAGATGGAATAGGACAAGCAAAAGGTGGATAGAAAATGGCGTGATAATGTTACGGCAAGTGCTGCAAGTATAGCAACGTCAGTGCTTATCATGCTGACTTGTGCCCGCACGCCGACTAAAATAATTTTGGGGCCATCGGGGTGTTCTATAAAACTTATTCTTTTATGATAAGTGCTAGGAGTTCGTCGTCAAGATTGCTATTAGTGACCTTAACCCCAAACACAGAAAGGACGGCACCTTTGGTTTTATGATATAGGAAAGTTCAAACTCTCATGATACTGGACTTTGCTGTTGAGTGAAACTTCATCATTTATATAGCACAGGTCTTAACAGGCCACTAAATTGATCATGTTGCTATTAATGCCAGACATGCCTTTAGTAATTTAGATGTCCATGCGTTGCGAGCGGGCAATTAGGACTCGGCCATCTGCTTGGCAAAATCCAACGCCCGATATTCAACTGATGTAATAAGAAGATGTGGAGATAGATGTAGAGTGGAGTCCCGGCTGTCACATTCAGGCAAGAACGGAGCCTACGAATTAAGGATGCAAACCCAGAGCTATTAAAAAGGCTTTCAGCCAGCTGTACGGGCAAACAAAAAGGAGGCACAACGACTTCTCAGAAGATTTTATCCAGGGAAGCTACTGAAGACGTAGTTTTCGAGGATTCTACCAAAGGGTGGACGATCCCTCCTACGATACTAAATCCAAATATAAGCCTTAAGGGATGAGCATTGAAAGAAGGTAGTAGATTCTCTGAGGATCTGAGGTCCATTTTGGAAAAAACACTTCACCAACCGAAAAACGATGGAAACATCGGCCAACATTCCGATGGCTGTCACTCAGATAACAGATTTCCCCGGACACAATCAATACAAAGCAAAGATGGCGATTCAAGTCCAACAAGGCTGGTGAATCGGAGATAGCTTTAGAAAGCAGCGGCAGAGAACTCGATAAGCCAAATTCAAACATACCTGTAAATTTTAAGTCGGATAATATTTTGCCCGCGGTTTTGAACCTAAACTCATTAGTGAGGTTAGGTTAGCCATAGGTACCCCACCTACCTTAAAAGTTGAATATGATATTGTGGGTGCGGTGGTGTAGAGACTGGACTACCGTAAACAACTTATACCTTAAGATTCGTTTTCACAGCGCCACCTCTCACGGTGAACTGGCTAATAAATGGTTATGAGAAGTTAGATGTATAGGCTCTTGCCTCTTAACGGTACGGACCCATTGCGCAACTATTTTTTTAGGGCACGTAATGTATAGTGTAGGTAGTGTAGTCAACCCTGACAAACTTGTTTATCTGTCTACAATGACGATGAAGATATGTCGCTTCGAAACTTCCCCATACGTTGTCTTAAATTACCATATTCGCCCAATTATAGGTCAGAACAAACCTGAAATCGCGGAATGGTGATTATTTTGAGGGGTCCCATTTTTGATTTTGCAGGAATAAACTTTCGTATACACTGCTTATTATTTGCTGACTAAACTTGTGCGAATAAGCGTGCCCACCATTCGATGAGTGTCCAAGACCAAAACCATGTAGCACCACGTACCGTGGCAGCTTGCTGATGATGTCTATGAATATCAAAATGAGAAATACCCGAACCATATCGCCTTGATTTTGGTCTCTTGCTAGCTTTAG
Source organism: Cheilosia soror (assembly GCA_949372485.1). NCBI lineage: Eukaryota > Metazoa > Arthropoda > Insecta > Diptera > Syrphidae > Cheilosia > Cheilosia soror. Next base: position 35,005,226 of record OX443564.1, on the reverse strand, counting down.
GCCCACTGTCCACGTAAGAGCTTCATACGCACGATTCCGTCATTTGCATAAATTTTTGTACTCTCTTGCTTGTAGCTTGCTTGTAGCTTCCTTGCAGCTGGCATATAAACAAACGAAGCTCTGTCCACGAAGCGGCAAAGTCGCATTTTACCTATGAAGCGCAGCTATGTGAACAGTGGGCCTTACTCTTTGAATTTCTTCAAAGTTTCTCCCATACCTCGAACCCTGAATTAGCTCCAGCATCTGTTTCAGGTTTGTCAGGTTCATTCCTTTAATTGGTCAACCCTTCTGAATGCAGTTACACATTCTGCTGGCAAGTCCTGAACACTGGTACAGTATTTGTGTTACCGCATAGTCTGCAGGTGTCATTCTCTAAAAGTCCTATCCCCTCGCACTTGAAAGGGCACACAAATAGTAATTGCTCCTTGCATACATTTTGCGTAGACACGGTTGCGTCTCATTTTACTTCTGCCGTCCATACAAATTTTGGCCACAATCATCATCGACGCTCTGGGTATTTAATTAAATTAATGGAAACCAAACTTGAACGCCGTCAACTTGTACCCTCTCAGTCAAACCGGAATAACGGTTCCAAAGCATCCTGAAATATTTGCTCAAAGGCATCCGCATCCACCCCCGCACTCAACTTCTGTTGATTTCAGTGTTCAAATGTCCAATTCAAAGTCGAACTACTATTCTGTATGACTCTCATTTAAATCAGCCATACGGTAGGTGGGTAGTTAGGTACCTACTCAAAGTGAGGCTATAAATATTTACACAAAGAAGAGCCACCGGAACCACTATTTATCTTAATTCAACCTAAGGACAAGTGATTTGCTTCGAGACGGAATGCTCGTTACAAATCTACCCCATCCCCCACAGTTCACCTCAATTGGACTATTGATGTGCGGTTGGCGTCTCGGTCTCAGTATTCAGTATTCACTTTGTCTCGTCCCGTTTACCCTCTCTAAGCCAATATAATTCACCTCGAAAATGGAAATTGAAATCGTGCTCTACGGGGTTCCCTTCTGTCGCCGACCGCCGGCCGTGTCTTTTACAGGAATTTATTCAATCCTCTTTGCATTCAACAATGTTTTCGATTTTGATGAGAGGGGGGGGTTGGTCTGGATTTGGTTCTCCCTGTTTTGGTATTTTACCAATTTCTCGGTAACAAAAGCTATTTCCAGTCGATGGGCTATGATGTACTATTTTTATCTACCATGGGTAGACATCACCACATACATTGTTTGGGGTCACTATCAACCAGACGACATTTTTTTTTTCTTCTGCCGAATGCCAAAAGTGTGTTGAAAATTCTCTGACTTAATTGAGTTGTACCGGAAATTTGTTTTGAGAGCTGATATAAAACGATTAAGTGTATCATTGGGCGATGTCATGGTGTGCGAGGATGCTATATTTATCCTGGAGTTACGTCGTGTTTGCTATCCTGCTGGGTTGAAAGTATGTAATTGATTTTGACAGGAAAACATTTTCAGGAATGGCAAATATGTTGGTAATTTTTTTCTGGTGCGTCAAGGAAGATCTAGTTTGACGTAACACCTCGTTTTATGCAGATAGAGACATCTATCTCGTTTCTAACAAGACGTGAGCCTTTATAAATCAGGTACCTACACAATTTTCTGAAGAAAAAATAGAAAGATTTCGAGCGGTTAAGTTGAGTCTTACCCAAAGATAAATGGATCATGTTGGATGTCAAGTCAACAAATCCCGAACCGAAGCGTGGATAGACGAATTGAAGGGAAACTCTTGTAAAACAAAATAAATAAATTGTTAGCCCGACAATAGACCTTCTCAAAGTCTTCGCTTGTGGGAGTTCTTATTTTAGGGACAAATAGATGGACCACCAACATCCCACTATCAGGTGTATAATCACAGTAGGTACACTTTTATCAAAGGTAATGGGTTTTTGGTGATTATGAGATTCAAGACGTGTAATGGAGGTAGGAGAAGTGCTAATTTTTGGGGCCAATGATTAGAAGTTTTGTCTGTTTTATGTTTCATGAGTCTGTTGCCCTGTTAGATACCGATTTTCTATACCTGCCTCTGAGGTGGGACATAATTGTGAGGGGTATCGCGATCTGCTCAGCTGGGGTGGTACTATTTACTTAGATACAAACAAATCAAACGTGCAACTACCCAACTTCCGCAAGATCTGATAACAAGGGACAAACTGCTTTCAAACCATACAAATCCGTGGGACAAGTCAGCGGAATACCAGACGAACTATGCAGAAAAATATAGGTTTTTTTATCCAAAGTAAGCAAATGCTCTCATGTAAGTCCGAAGGAACTCAGAGTCAGACCCATTAGTCTCTCATCACTTCTCCTATCCTACAAAATACAACGTCTTCTGTTTACGGCTCAACATGCCTACTGCAAATGTAAATCAGTGCGGAAACTGCTCTGTATGCCAACACCTTTAGGATTGCTTCGTCAGAAGGAGGGTACAATGGTTACATTCCTAGACAGAGAAGGCACTTTTAAAAAGTCTGGATCATCGACGATCGCTAATGTATTGTAGCTCTGAACTTAGATAAAATTGATGCTCCTTAGCCGGGTTATCAGCACTAGTCTAGTTGGGGCATCTGATGTCATTAGATCTGTCAAAAGGCGGCGTTCTATCTCCTTCTCTCTGGAACTTGGTGATCGAGGATCGAGGTACTGTGGACATGTCTGAAAGTGAGAGCTGCAGGCCTGTATGTTTGGCAATGATATTGCCGTGTCCGGAAAGTACTTCAAAAATAGCCGAACCAATGTGGTTTGGACGTAAACCCTCTCAAAACGAAACTTGTCCTCTTCTCCACGAAATATAAAATTCCATACCCACACACGTCTGCAGTTTGTGAAAATTTGAGTTACCTAAGATTTCATTACCCGAATGTTAGCTTGTGCCATGTATGTATAGATGGATGGTGTCAAGTTGAGCGTAGTGAGGTCAAAAAGTTTGCACCTCCTTTTTCAACTCTTAGGACTAATTTTGTAAAACGACGAATGCAGCTTGTAATAATTTTGACCTATCTATTAACATACAAACTTTCAAGTTCATACGGTTCACGGTTCGTGGGGCCCCCCTTATTCCCCGCGACTCCTTCACTCCAGAGAAATTTTCACTAACCCTACGGTCTACGTTGGCCACACATCTATATACAAATCAGAAACAAAATCATGAAAATCGGACGAATGGTTCTCGAGTTATGGAGAAACGAACAGACGGGCGTTACATTTTATAAAGTAGTATGGATATTGGATATGGATGGATGTATTGTAAGAAATAAAACCTAGCCAGCTAAGTCCAGTATGTATACCTACATCTGAGGGTCTAATGTTGAAGTTTATGCGAATATTGTTTTATATTCTTTAAGTTGATGGGGATGAAGTTAGTTGAAGTTGATGCAGCCCTTGAAAAGGTTGCAGATATGGATTCTTATATCCTGATGGGTGATTTCAATGCTCACGTGGGTGCGGATTTCTCGACATGGGGCAGCGCGATTGGGAAACACGGTGACCCCGATCAGAACGCGAACGGAGAGAAGTTGTTGGACTTTTGTTGTTCAAATGGAATGTCCATTATGAACACTTTCTTTCCACACAAAGATATCCATAAATACACATGGTACCGTCGAAGTCTTCAGCAGAAATCGCTGATAGATTTCTTTGTGGTACCATCGTGTATCAAAAGGATGGTTTGTGATGTTCGTGTGTTGAGAGGGGCTGAACTGTCAACTGATCACCACCTGGTGTTGGGCAAATTGTATCTCAACGATCAAATACCTATCCTGCCAAAGCGTAAACCAAGAATGGTTACGCGCATACGGTGGGAGGGGCTACAGAACGATGAGATACGGGAGGAATTTGCACGGCAGGTATCTGAAAGGTTTGAACAAACACTTTTCTGAATTGCTCAATCCCATCCAGGGCATTGAGGATGACACATCCATCGCCTTAAGCAGGGCGGAAAATAGTCCCACGGTAGAGGAAGTCACTTTTGCGATCAATTCGCTAAAAGCTGGCAAATCTGCCGGAGTGGATGAAATCCGGCCAGAAATGCTCAAGGCCTTAGGTGAAGAAAGAGGGAGTCAAATGGCTCTCTCGTGTCATTAAAGTGGCCTAGGAATGCGGCGAAACTCCCAGCGATTGGCAGATTGGGGTGATTGTGCCCCCTTTCAAGAAAGGGGATAAAAGGGATTGCTCCAATTACAGGGGTATATCACTTTTAAGTCTCCCCGGAAAAGTCTTTGCCAAGGTGCTGGAAACGCGTTGCAGAGCTGTGGTCGAGGCACGATTAGGAGATGAGCAGTGCGGCTTCAGGCAGAAGCACAACCGACCAGTTATTCACTCTCAGAATGGTACTTGAGAAGGCTTGGGAGTATGCTACACCTGTTTACGCTTGCTTCGTAGATTTGGAGAAAGCATATGACCGAGTCCCTCGAGGGAAACTCTGGAGTGTATTACAGCAGTATGGAATTGATGGTTCTCTCTTGAGAGCCATTCAATCTCTTTACACAAACTGTAAAAGCTGTGTTCGGGTAAACGGCGTTAAATCAATACCTTTCACCGTGGGCGTTGGACTTCGCCAGGGGTGCGTCTTGTCGCCTCTCCTTTTCATTACTTATATGGACTGGATGTTACAGCGCAGTCTTGGCGAAGAACGTTTCGAATTGGGAGATCTGAGGATAAGTCATTTGCTCTTCGCTGATGACTTGGTCATCCTTGGGTCCTCTCAGACTGAACTTCAGCGCGCACTCGATCGGTTTGTAGCCGTTTGTGTTGAAGCTGAGATGAAGGTAAATGTGAACAAATCTGAAGTGATGGTCGTCTCTAGAACGCCTGTTCAATGCACTCTGCATGTTAGTGGAGTCCCATTGAAACAGGTGGAGAAGTTTAAGTATCTCGGGGTCTTATTCACGAGTGATGGAAGGAGCAAGGCCGAGTTTTCCTGTAGGATTGGTCAGGCTGGATCGATTTTGAGACAGCTTGGTCATTCTGTTATCAGGAGGACTGAACTTGGTGTCAAAGCTAAGTTGTCAGTCTTTAATTCGGTGTTTGTTCCAACTCTTATATGGTCATGAGGGTTGGGTAATGACCAAAAGAATAAGATCGCGGATACAAGCTGCCGAAATGAGATTTCTCCGTTGGTGTGACCCGTAGAGATCGCATTAGAAATACCAGAATACGTGAGGAACTCAATGTCGAGCAGCTACTTCTCCGGACGGAGCGATCCATGCTTCGGTGGTTTGGTCATGTTAAACGCATGTCCCCGACCAGGATTCCACGACGTGCTATGGAATCCGTACCATTGGGCAGGAGTCCTCTAGGTAGACCCAGGATGAGATGGTTAGGTCAAATTCATAATCTCTCCTCTACCCGTATGGGGATTGCGCTTGATGATTTAGAGTCGATGGCGGAGGATCGAGAGCTATGGAGGGTCCACTTGAGCAACCTACACCCGCGACCCCCTTAATGGACAAGCGGACCATTGAAAATGAATGAATGAATAAGTTGATAAATGTTCTCACAAAACTCCACTAGATAGCTCGCCTTTTCCCACGCAACTGTTTTTACCCACTAAACTGTTCACGGCTTGACTGGGTACTTACCAATTCCGAGGGCACATCCATTAACATACGTTTAACCTCAAATTTTGCAAACCACGCAGTATACTCCAGTTTTCCACTTAAATTCAAATAACAAGGATATAAATATTCAGTTGGATATCCGACGTCATTCCCATTAACTTCTCAGGATATAGGCTGCCTATTTTAGATGTCGAAAACATTTTGCGGTTTTCATTTTCAGGTAGAAATAGGTGCAATTATTAGTCTACGGGATATGAAAACGTAACTCAAATTATCACAAATTGCAGACGTGAATATTTTGAAATCAAAATGTGCCACCAAGATATAGATAGATATTTAAACCATTATTCTTAATGCAGGACATCGGATAATGGGTTTTGTTCATTTATTTATTTCTTCTTTATAAAAATATCGAATTATTCCTAACCTATTACCAGCCATTACCCCAAATTGAGGCAGCTCTTAAAACTTTAATATTTAGAATCTCCCGTAGGTACTTCTCTTGCACCTTTCATTAACATTCCAGAGTCTATACTATAATATACTATCTACGTTGAAGAAATCGAAATGATTTTGTAGACAGCCGACAGGCTTTTCTAACACAATTTCACGGTCATTTATTTTTCCATGCCGATGGCTCAGTAACACCCCATTAAGAGATAAGATTAAGTAACATGCGCCAAGAATCGTTTGCATAAAACAGTAGGTAATGATCCGGCAACGTATTACAGTGGCTAACACCTTTTAACGAGTGCCGACCGTCTGTCTGTGCATTTGGAGGTGTTTATATCTATTCAAATTGCCTTTTCGTTAGAGAAAGATAGGTATACCTACGTTCCACGTCGAGTATATACCTATCGAAGAAGCTCAAATTGAAGCTTTTTGCACCTTCAAGTGGGAATGTGCCCCTTGGCATTGAGGATTTTATTTTAATTATCTGGGTGAGGAATTAATTTTTATTAGACATTTTATTACCAGGGCTGGTCTGAGGGTGCGAAATTTGCATAAGGGGCAGCGAATATAATTTAAATTCAGGGTTTTGTTTTTATGCAATTGTGAATTTTGTTGGTACGGGGAGTAATTTCGCCTGCTAATAATTTGTAGGGATCGATTTCTAATTCAAAAATCATCATAATGAATTAATTGTTCAAATGGACAGAAATGTGGGTATTTGTTAAAACTAACAAAGTTTTCAAAATATTAATTTCGAAAATGTATTCAATCTCGAGAAAACTGTGTACTTATGTACCTTAGGTTATAAAGGGTGATTTTGTTGCTGTTTGGTTTTCCAGCCTGATTTTTTGACAGTTCTCGCGTGATTTGTGGCACGTGTCAAAGTAAAAACTGCTCAGTTGGCATTGCCATTTGACCGTGGATAGACTTACGCCCGAAAAACGTTTGTAAATTATTGAATTTTATCGTACTCAGTAAAAAAATGTGTCTATAGCACTTCATCCATTTCATGGTCTGCGAAGCCTTTTCTTTTCTTTTTCTGCAGAAGGTTATTTTAATCAAAATTTTTAATTCATTTGAGCTAGAGCCTTTTAATAACTAAATGAATATTATGACTCTTTTTCTGGTTTTAAAATTTGTAATATTTTTAAGATCAAAAGGTGATAGATTTAGTTCTGAAGAAACACAATGTTTCAACTGTGTTCTACCATAGTTGTTGTAGTTAAGGGGTACTCTTGTAACATGGCTTGAGTACGTCTTCTGGCTGATTGGCTTTTTAAAACGATTATTATATTGCACCTTAAGAACCTTAAAGCTTCTACCATCTGGAAAAGATCTGCAGTTTATTTGCTTCAACGCTAAATCTTGTAGTTTCTGAAGCTTTTGAAGATGTGTATTCGAAGCGTTGCCCCAAGCAAGTATTCCATATACCTTAATTTGGATTCGATCAAGGCATAGTACCTATACTTGTTTTAAAATTTGTGGTGTGGCATAATGTCGTAGATGTGCTAAAGCAAATATAGCCTTCTTCAGTTCCGCGCGAGTCTTATCTATGTGCATACTCCAGATATTTATAATTTTCGACGATATCAATTTGATGTCCACGTTATTTAGGACAGGAATCATTTTGGAAGTAGGTACAAATGCTGCTGCGTCGTTTTATGATGTGGACATCGGATGTGCATCATCTTCGTCTTTGCCACACGAAGATAACCAAGCCATTGTCGTGACACCATTTGACCGCTTTGTTGAACTCCTCTTGCATAATACTTGTCGCCGTCTCAAGAGATATTGTGACGTACCGTCGGCATAAGCAAATGGCATACTTTTTTTTAAAAACACGAATAAGCTCATTTTGTTAACAAAATGAAGAGGATTGAGCCCAGTTTAGACACCTGAGGAACTCCATATTGTACTTGTTTCCTTTCACTGTAAACGTCCTTTATTTTTATGCATAAGAATCTGTTGCTTAGATAATCTTTTAGCCAATTTCCAATTACTCCTCTTATACCAATAATACGTTCTAGAGCTTCAAGTAGTTTTGTATGATTTAGATTTTAGAGTATCGAACGCTTTACTAAAATTATGACTTTTATTTAGGCTTTCGTTGACGCAGTTCGCAAATTCTCCGAGCAATTTACCGGTGGTTTTCTTTTTCTGAAAATCATATTGGCTTGGGTGGATCAGAGAGTGCTTTTCGATATAGCTATGTAATCTATTTGCAATTACATCTTCTAAACATTTATCAACGACTTGCAAGATGGATATTGGTCTGTAGTTGCTGATTTGATTTTAACGCCTCCTTTATAGATGGGTCTTACCACAGCGGTTTTAAGAGCGTAGAGTAAAAATGTACCGTTTGGTGTGGTCTATGAGCCGGTGGCATCATTGGGCCGTATTTCTTTAAAGATGATGATGGCAACAATGTTACAGTCAATGGTGCTCGCTATGGTTCGATGATTTCGGACTTTTTTTCGGCCAAAATGAAAGAGGCTGAGTTGGGTCGAAATGTCGTTTCAACAGGACGGCGCGGCGCGACATGCCACACAGTTCGCGAATCCAAGGATATATTGCGAGGCAAATTTGTTGAGCAATTCATCTCACTTTTTGGACCTGTGAATTAGCCGCCTATAGTGATCATGCAATTTAACGCCGCTGGACTATTTTTTTGTGGGAATATGTTAGTCTCTCACGGATAAGCCAGCAACTATTGCCGCCTTGGAAGACAACATAGGTAACTCGTGTTATTGGTAAGATAAAAGTCGATATGTTGGAAAAAGTATGCCAAAACTGAACATACCAGATTGACCACTTGAGGCATAGTCGCGGTCAACATTTACACGAAATAATATTCAAAAAGTAAATGGCAAGAATTGATTTATTGACCCTAATAAAAATTTCACTCAATTTTGCAAATGTTCATTGTTTTTCAATGTTAAAAAGTATTACCATTGACTGCTAAAAAGTGTGAAATATTCCTTCTTTATATTGGGTAGAAAAGGGCGGCAATTTTTTCTCCAGAAGCCAGTCTTTTGTCATACGTTACCCATACACTAGGTACAATTTTAGGGACATTTTTAACATTCCAATTATTGATGGTGGACCGGAACGGGGTATTTGTTAAATAAAACTAACAAAGTTTTCGAGTCGGGAAGCGAGGAGTATCAACGATTTTTGCTACTTTGGTTTGACCCTGACAATTTCTGTTGGGAAATTTTGTCGACTTTGTTTCACAAAAAATATTGTTTTCGAAAATGTATTCAACTAATATTTTTAATGCTAACACATTAAAACAATCTCGAGAAAATTGTATAATTAAGTTATACATAGGGTTATAAGCTTATTAAACGCATTGGTCTGGTCACCATAGAGGGACCATCACGTTTATGGTCAGAAAGCTAAACCAATTCACTTATACACATAATTTCCTTAAAGAACGTAAACAAAGTACACTATAATTTCGTTACTGTCTATAGTAATATGTACATGACAATAGTGCGTCAATTTCGACTCCTGAGTAGTTCAGATTTAGTGTCGTAAGACTCGATTGCATTAAACGATGCCTAAGGATATTGATCTCATATCAAGTAGTTCCGCAGCTTTCAGCACAGTCAGAAACCTCTGCCTGGAACAGGGCAATGTGTATAAGTCAATATTGCTCCTAAAGTATATGTATATGTATACAGCTTAAAAAGCTAGTACCTACCGAAACAAATGATCCAAACGTTTAATTTTTATTAGAAAAACTAAAAAAAAAACTTCTGCCAGATATTTAATTCAGCTAGTTTGGAAATAAAATGTAGTTAAACTAGAATTTTTTTGTAAACCATTTTAATTTTTTATATTGACTTTTGAAAACAACATTTTGACTACAAACATTTATAAATTATTATATTCGAAAGGAAAAAATTTGTGTTAAAAAAGAAAAACCCGTTCTACTGTGTATATTGTACTCTAAAAGATATTGCAACTGCAACCTTGATCCGACTCGTAATTTGCTTAACAATATTGCTGCCTATACTATACAGTTAGTGTTATCTTTGGTTATTCCAATAGCCGTACGTTTTTTTTTTCACTTTAAAGAACTCAGTGTGAATCTGACTTCTATTTTTATTTATTAAGAAAACTTCAAGGAATTGTTTCTTTCTTGTATGGAAAATGGTTGGCATAAATATTTGTGTCGGCTATCCAGCCAGCCGATGTTCTTGGCATCATAATGGTCGGTTATAAAATGTGTGCCATTTCATTGCCCTTATGTCCTCTGTGTCTTGGCTAGTTTTGATATTATTATTTCATATTCCCTAATGGCTGAAAGCCAAGTTTTTGGTAAAAAAATATTTAAATATTTATATTTGTTATAGACCCAGTTCCATCTCTTGCGGTTTAAAAATGTAACCTTGAAATATTGGCTGAAGCTAAATTTTGTCACTTGTCTGTAGTAAGTCCAAGTAATGCATCTTTGCGAAATTTCCCACGGCGATGTCTGGATGGACTAGGTTGAAGTTGAACTTATTTTCAGTTATGAGCATAAAGTCATTAATCATGACTCCGTTCTGCTTATAAGACATAAGGGGGGTGGAAAGCAGTAGTAGAACTTTTTCTCATTACCCTCGTAGTGCTTTCAAAAGTTAGTCCTCGAAATTTGTTAAGAATCTTTTGTGCAGACTTTTGCTTAGTTTTGGGTAACAATATATGTGTTACATATTATGACTGATTATGTCTGGTTATGACTGCATAAAGCCACAGCAATATTTTTGGATTAATATAGGTACATCCAGCTCTTACCAATTAGACTTCTGCTGGTGCATAAGAGAAATGGTTTGAAAGCATATCACGATTTTACAGTGTATCAGATTTCAAATGCACAAGCACAGTAGGAAGTGACACGGTGCCAGCCATTTGCAAAAATGGACGACAATGTATGATTGTCTTTTCTTAGGCCTATTTAGAGCAAAGAGGTACTTAAGCCCCAGGCAACTTCTCCTTCTCTATACAGGTTAGGCCAGGCCTGGAATATTGTTCCCATATATGGAGCTCGGCCCCAAAAACATTCACTTAACCTACTTGACACTCTTGACAGCATACAGAGGTATTTCCATTTCCACCAAACTTCAATCTTAAAACAGAGATTTCGTCGCCTTGGAATTGGTTTGACGTAAAACAAATTTTTTTTGGCAATTGGTTTAAAATTTAAAAGGCCATACTCAATCTTAAACCGCTAGACCTCTTTGTACAGGAATCAGCTGCAAATAATGCCCTCCGGTTAAGCCAGACCAAAAACTGGAAACACAGCCTGACGGGTCATGCACAAATTCTGAAGAAATACACGGACAATAATGTATGCACGGACTACACTACTCCCCGGCTAGATTTTACACGGCCATTTACCACGTGTTTTCCCAGCAGGGACGATTGGTATGAAGATCAACCAGCATCCATTGGATCAACCATACCTATATACACGGATGGATCAAAAATGGAAATTGGCGTTGGCGCGGGTTTCTACTCGGAACGTCTCGGACTATCCAGTTCAATAAGGCTTCCTGATTACAGCAGCGTATTCCAAGCTGAGGTACTGGCAGTGACAACAGCTGCTAAACAGGTTGCAATGATGGCAATACCTCATGCGGATATTACCTTTTTCATTAACAGTCAAGCGGCAATAAAAGCGATCTCTGCCGTTGAGTTAAAATCAAAGCTTGTAAGTCGCTGTCGCGAAGAGCTACGCGTTCTTGGCGCGCAGCACAACGTAAGACTATGCTGGGTTCCCGGGCACAGAGGTGTACCTGGAAATGAAAAGGCAGATGAGCTGGCAGAAAAGGGTCCTCCCTTGAACTAAACCAGGCTGACACCACAGTAATGATTCCCCCCTGTAATCTCAGACAGAAGATTGGGAACAAAATACTAATGGAAGCAAACGATAGATGGAACAGGCTCGACTCCTGTGGCATAACCAGGAAAATGTGGTCAATCTACAACAAACAGAAAACTGAAAAAATCTTACAATTGAACAAGAAATCATTGTCCTCGATTGTAGGGATTATCACCGGACACAACATGCTAAAATACCATACCAAGAAAATGGGAATTAGTACAGACGACCTGTGCAGAGGATGCGGCGACGAGGAGGTGCATGAGGATACCCCACACTTCCTTTGTCACTGCCCTGCGCTCTGCCACATAAGAAACAAAGTCCTTGGCAGTTACTTCTTCGAGGATTTAGAAGAACTTTCAGACAGGTCCATTAACGACCTACTTAAATGTGTAAATAAAACGGGTTGGTTTACCAATCCGAAGGTTTTTCATAGGTTTCCAGAGTATGGGGGTCATAAACCCCTAGGGCATCACAACGGATCTACATTGATCTAAGTGTGGCACTTACAGGTTTCTACTGTCCTGCCTACCCACTAACCTAACCTAACCTAACGGTGAGATAGGACAAAACTGTTTTCAGAAATGGAAAGAGCATCCTCAAAAACCTATTACTAGATACCTAACTTAAAAACGTCAAAATGGCGTTTACCTACGTCAAAACAATTTTGATTTTATCGTCAATTAGTTAATTGAAATTCAGTGTCTTATTTACCTAATCTTCAACATTCTAAAACGTCCAAAAATTAGCCTATAAGATAATTTATCATCTTGCTCCCGGGGTAGGATAATATTTTGACAGCTGGAAAATTCGTTTTCCACCACGATAGTGTCAGAAAATTATCCCAGTATCTATAATTATTTAATCCAATTGACTTGACACACGGCTTGACACACGTGAAGTTAGTTTACATTCGTTTAATGGTTGCAATAAGTCAAAATAAGCCAAATAGATCGATAGATGGCGCTGCTAAATATGTTACAATCTTAATATGGGATCACTTCAGTCAGTAGAAAAACGTTTTTAGTTGTTTTTTTTTATGAATATTTACTTTATTTTCCTCGCAGCTATTTTGCTTTCCCCGGTTGGTATTTCACAAAAAAATATTTTCATTTAATTTTCATTTTCCACCTCACGCTCACATCAGAGTCAGGACTGTTTTACCCTCGGGAATGACTGTCAAAATAAGTAAATTTCACACTTTTTGTGCTGGAATTTTCCCTCTCGGAAAATAATTGAAAACCTATGGACCAAAGTACAACACTCTGACGTTTACTAGACTTTGTTGAACAATTGTTTTTATCACCTTCACTTTCAAACCTTCCATCGCTTTCATTAAGCATACAATTCAATACAAAAGGATGCACAGCACACATTCACTGTGTAACAAGGATATGTACTGTAAATGAATACATCATCGTGTATAGTAAAGAATGCAACTATTTAGTATGGTTGAGAGCATAGAGTGTGCATTTTGTATAAATGATGATAGGTACTCTATGTCTGGTAGAGAATGAATTTATACCACTGAGAGATATATACCTACATTTAAAGTCGGTCTGATGTTGTTGAAAATAGGTATATTCATCTTTAATATAAATAGAACTGTTATCGTTTGAGTTGGATGTTTGTCCGTCTGTTTGTCCATCCATAACTCGAGAACCATTTATTCGATTCTCATGATTTTTTTTTCCTCATTCATAGATTTATGCCCATTTAGGTTTTAAAGTGGTGGTTGAATTTAGAGGAGTAAAGACGGGGTAGGGAATATCAGTGGAACTACTAAAAATGCTTTCAGCGTTGTAATATTGACACTATAGTAGGTATATTTAAGAAGGTTCAGGGGAGGCCGACGATCCCCGAAACACACCCCATTAAAGGCTGCAAAATGCGCCCCAATAACCTCCTTAAAATATGCCCCAAAAACACGATAAAAAACAACCGCAAATCGCACCAATAATAGGTTACGTAATGTGAAGTGGGAGAGGGCTAAGGGTAGATATTTCTGAAGGTATTCAACCAATTTTAGAAATTGATTCTGCAAATGTTGACACTATACCCAATTCTGCATTCATACCGACTTTTGAAAAATTGATGGCTCTCATCAGCTATAGTCTAAAACATTTTTTCAGCAAAAGTCTCGGTAAGATTGCCTCCGATCTTAATGGAGCAGCGGGCGGCTTCCACTGCCATTCGGCACAACCTGACTTGAGTTTCGCGGGGATTGCTGTCAAATGCGATAACAGATGGTGGATATCTATCTGGACTTCGTTGAAAACCACAGAAGCTAATCAGTTTTTTAAGAAATGGTTTCAGGCGCTCACTAAGTACTGCAGACAGGACCTTGTTTGCGATTTTAAGAAGCCTGATGTCGCAGTTTAGAAGGTCTCCTTTGTATTGGACCTGACAAATGATGCTGACATTTTATGCATCAGGCATATTTTCTTCGGAACAAAATTTGGAGACAAAAACTCATAGCTGATTCATAAGAACTCTAAGAACTTTTCACCTAAAATAGTTTCGCTGAAAGTGCGATTGATTCAAATGTTTTATTCAACTTGAGCTTAGATATCGCTTTCCTCATGTGGGTCGGGTGGACGGAAACCTATATGCTGTCAACAAGATGGGATACATACAACATCGACGAATCGGATAGAACGTCACGGTAGACAGCTATAACTTTGAGGTAGTTCGGGATTTTGTCTACCTCGGCAGAGCTATTACCTCTGAAAATGACATCACTTCAGAAATCCAGCGAAGAATTACACTTGCCAACCGCTGTTACTTCGACCTAAGAAGGCAATTGATTAGTAAGGCCTTGCCGAGAAACACCAAGGAGACTCTATATAAAACACATCTTCCCAAACCTGGCATTATGGCGCAGAATCATGAACGTTATTAAAGGCAGATGAAGATATCCTTGGTCGCTTCGAAAGCAAAATTCTTCGAGTGATTATCGTTGAAGGACTTCGCCTTGGAAGGGGACTTCAACCAACTTGGAGTGCGCAACTGGAGGCGATTAGCCAAAGATCGTGCTAACTGAAGAGGCGTGTTGGTTGAGGCCCAGGTCAACCCCGGACTGCAGCGCCACCTAAGTAAGTAAAGCTACGATTACACGGCCATTTTTTCGAGTCATGTAAATGGCGCTCTGACGTAGAAATCGAGTCACAAAGCAGTGATTTAAATGTCGTTCCGTGTGATCGCCATTTTTGGGATAACACTTTCAGCGTCATTTAAATGACTAGGAAAATGTCGGACCAAATGACACGTATTTAGTGCCATTTAAATGGCGACAAAAAATGGCCGTGTGATCGCTCTTCAATGACGCCTAGGACAAATGATAAAACTTTTTGGGTGTTGCGTCATTTAAATGGCATCCCTACGGAAAAATCTAAATGACTCACAGTGTCCGTCATTTGATTTTGGGACACAAATAATGATGATGATAGTCATTTCGTCTGATCGCCATTTTTCCAATGACGAATCGTAGCTTAAATGTCGCTCTACTGCGACATTTTTTCCTGACGTCACAGCGCCATTTAAATGACTCAAAAAAATGGCCGTGTAATCGTAGCTTAAATAAGACGGAAACCTTGGCTTTTATCGTCCAGACTGGATTCTTCGTTCTGCCTTCGAGGTTAGAGCGGAATTTGACAGTCTGGAGAGGTGATTGAGACCATTCGACAAAGTTACCTTGTTCACCTCTACAGGTCTGTTTTCGAGTCTTGTTGCTTTGAAGCCTTAAAAATATAGAAAAAAAATAGGTGGCGCAACAGGTCCGTATAGGCACCAGAGGCCTAACCATAGGAATTAAAAGCTTTTTCATCACATTTATACTCTTGGATGTTCGCGAGATGTGGCGTAGTAGAAAAAAAAATATTTGTTTGCGTTATTTGTTAAAAATGCTGAGCATTGTCCGTAGGACCCATTCAGGCGTTACCTTCAATACCTCGATTGCAAGCTTCTTATCCTCTCTTTTCCCCGCCGGTGAAACCGATACCTCTTATATTCACCGCTTTTGTGTGTGGAGCATGGAACTCACTGGATAATTTTGTACTTCTGTGGAATTCTGGGGCCGAATCGCCGCATCCGTGAACGAGCGATATGTTCACGGAATCAACCGATTTTACACTCGAAACAAAAACGAAATGAGACGATTCGGCCCCTGCTTTGTAGACGGCATTTCTGCGGGCTCCTTTGCTTTTGTACCACTGGCCTGGTCTTGCGTCTTGAGCAGTTGATGTTGGCTACATAGGACTTCTTGACAGTGTTGTTGTGACGCCTCAGATATCCGCTTTCGTGCCTTGGCTACAACAAACTACTTGTCCGTGTCCATATTGACAGCTCGAAACATTCAGAGATCTTGAACATAACTCTATGTAGATCTGGACAGCAGGCTGGACACTCAGTTGCATGTATCCCACTCATTATGTGGATGGGAGAGCTGCCATTTCCCCATAAAGGACTCTTCCCCCCACTATCTCCTATTCAGCTCCAAATGTCACACTGACTATGGACGACATCGTTGACACAACACCTATAGTGGATTTACCCTCCTCCTTCACATGTTAGACTTCTGTCTGATACACATTCAGCCAGTCAAGGCTTCGTAGTGCTGCAATTTCTCTCCATTCACATAGCGCCTAACTAATTCAGGCGCTAAGTACCCTACAACCGCCCATGTGCACGCCAGTACTAGCTATAGCTAGCCCCTCCATACTGATCACTATGGAAAACTCCAATGTCTCTCGCAATCGAGCCACCTTCATATGGTTAGTCGGTGAACATGTCATATCTCCCTCAACCACCTTCATCGTGTGTTGATAAGCCGAGCATTGATACAAGTACAACACATGCTGTGTGTTTTTATAATTGCTCAGGTGTATGTGAGGGAACGTGTCAAGATCGCGCACATGGCTTAGTCATACCAAAACTTGGCGTTGACAATTAGTGAATGTTGTATTTTTTTTTTGTCTGTCAGTTCGTTACCATCATACATTGTTATTGGCGCTGGCGCCTGTCATTCCGCGATCAGCTGTGAATTTAATTTTTTTTTTATACCAGAAACGACCCATACAATTGTGGTTATTATTTTTGAATTTATGGATAAATGTTCGACCATCAAAAGATGGTCTCTACAAGTTGCCTATGGCGACGCTGACGTGTGTGTGTTACAAAAATTCGCAAAAATCAATGACGAAAATGGCAGTACGATGGCTAATAACGGCTATGGCGTAACTACCAATAAAGTAATGAAACCATAATGTATCCACTCGCCTATATGTGTTTGTTTATTATGCTTTTGCAAAGTATCTCCAACCATAGCTAATGTATCTTGTTTTGGTTTCTCTCTTGCAGAAAAATAAGGAGTTGATGAATGATATTATCACCAACTGTAAGCTGAAAAATGGTAAGTCAACGTATTCGTTTTTACGGGGGTTAAAAAGAATGCTAAACAGTGGGCCACTAACCGCAGTGAAGCACTAACGACAGAATGAGATTAGAATTCTAAAGATACATATGGTTTGTTTTGATTATGATTATCTTGTGACGGAGAGAGTGCGAAAAACCAGTCGGAAATAAAGTGAATTGCTTGACAGAAATATATTACTTTTACTGGCTTAAGGTGGAGGAGATAGCGTCAACGAAATAGCTTCAAAAAAAAAACTTAATTAATCGGTTGTACAATGTACACTATACCCAACAAGGGCAGGCAGTGTAGAAATATTTTTAATCGATTTCGCGTGTTTGTTTAGTTCCGTGAAATGTGTGTTTTTTTTTTTGAGAGAGAGAAATGAAAAATAAATATTGACAAATGAAAACAGTTTACCAGTGAATAGTGTGTTAAATATTGACATACGAATTATCGCAGCCAAATGGTTGCAACAACTTTTATTAATTTTGCTGTCAAGTGCTAAACGCGATGTTGTCTTTGATATCTTTACGGTCCTGCATTGGATACAATACACTATGTGAGTCGATGTTGTGATATAGGTTATGGGGATAAAGTCAATTTTTCCCACCTCCGGTTCTTAGCACATTACGATAATTTTGTTTTTTTTTATGAAAAGTCGTTGAAATCGGATGACGCGTTTTCAAGTTATCATATCCCCAAACTACTTCAATATAAACTCTCATCTTTTTTCAAAAATAATTGTTTATTCGAAAGATCTATATTATGGACAGTTTAAAATGGTTTCGGGCATATAACTACCACGGCTCATCCTGACGAATTTCATGAAGGACGTTGAATTTTGAAAATCTTTTCGAGCACTGCTGGCTAGATATCACGTTAAGAGTTGCTAGTTCATCAATGTACAAAAAATAACTTTTCTTAGTATGACAGAATATACATAATCCAACTAGTCAAATCGCACAACTTGGGGAGATAATTGACAAGATTTTTTCTCTTAATCACAGTGTTCTTGATATAACTGGGTCTGCACGATCCCTTTTGGATTGGTGTCACTCTCTATAGAGCCATTTTGCTTGCTAAGAAACATGTTAAGCAAAAAAATTAACCTAACACAATTTTCTTCCATTCAAAAATCCGAAGCAATCTAAAAATTGCGCTCTACAGTGTCTCTGCAGTTAGCGCTTAGGCCTCTTTCGCACCAACTAAAGAGAGTTCTAAGACGTTATCCCCTTTTTCAAATCCAATCCCATATCTTTGTATTTCTTAAAAGGCCTTAATAACCCAGCCTTCTTAGACCAAAAAAATGGCGATTGGCAAACACATAGTTTTGCTTGAGTTCTGATGTCCCCCAAGGCCAAGAATTTAATTTGGTCTTATTTCCATTTAAAAAGTAAAATAACACCAAATTGGCCTTTAATAAACGCGTCATCTAAAGGCCAAGCTTCTCGCAGCCAATCGTATTGTGTGCCATATAGATATATTTTGACCGAATAGACCGGCTGTAACGATTTGAACCAAAATTGATACATAGTTAAGGTATGTTAGGCATGCTTAACATGACTGCATACCCAGTTTTTCGCTAAAAAGTCCAGCAACGGCAGTTTTGAAAATTGGCTTTTTCTCGAAAACGGTAAAAACGATTTAAAAAAAAAAACTTATTTTTAAGGTACATACTACATATCATCATTCTTAACTTGATAGCAAACTCAGTTTTTCTCTAATAAGACTGCGTCCTTAGATATTCACCCAAATCCCTAATAAAAGTTCTTTAAAAAACTGCCCATATCTCAAAAATGCCATTTTCGATTATGATAAAAATGTTACTTTCAGGTAATGCTTAAATCCATAGTAATACCATTTGTTCAGTTTTGAGCTAAACAGTTGAAAAACAGTGTTTTTTGAACCATGAATGTGTCCTTCGATTTCCACCCCAATCGCTATAAATGCTACTTTAAAACCTGACCGTATCTCGAAAACTCCATTTTCGATTTGGATGAAAATGTAACTGCTAGGTAATGTTTCTATCCTGAAGAATACGCCGTGCTAATTTTTCAGCTAAACAGTTTAATAACAGTGCTTTTCGAATCCAAATTGTAACATTTGTCAGCATAATTTTACAAAAAACCGCTCTAACGATTTTGATCAAAATAAATATTTAAGACAACATAAGTATTCTAAACATGATCACGTACTTGGTTTTTCTCAGAAAATTCGAATATAGCCGTTTTATGTTTCACACAAAATTTCTCACTGCGTTTAAGGTTCAACGGAGCGAAATAAGGCCCTTAGGGCGCCTTAAACCGTTTTGACTGCATAGGACCGGACGCCTTAAACAAATCTGTTAAACAGGTTTGGTTAGCTAGCCATTTAAAGCGGATTTTGAGGGTCTCAGGAAATCGTATTATATTTTGAGGACATAAAAAAAAACCACCTCGGATGACTTGAACGTTCCTCGCGTGCTTATCTATTGGTCAAATGTGTTCTTGAGAAGCTCGTAAATTAATATTCTTAATAGCACTTCTCCTTAGGACTTATTCTGCCGCTTATTGCAAATTCGAATGGACGCTCTTCTAGGTCGCTGTAGCAGTCACTGGTGCTGTACATGCTACAGTTGTTGGTCCTTTTTTTGCTCGGCTTACATCTTAAGGTTTTTTCGACTGCGCCACCTCTCGCGAACGTCTGACAAATATCCGAGGAGAGTATGACTGTCCTGAAAAAGCTTCTTAATTCAGCCGTTCGGACTCGGCATAAAATTGTAGGTCCCTTCCATTCGTCACAAAAATAGAAACTCACACAAACGAATGGTTGCGAGAAGCTAGGGTGTCTTCCACCTGTTGCACCATCTATTTATTTATTTTTATTTTTTTTTTTTTCATCTTTCCGCACTTATTGGATGTCTAAGGGTGCTAGTACACGGCATGTAGCAAGCCACATACGTATGTAACACTGACATTATACATATTTACGTCAGCGTATGGTCCCTGTTTTGAATTAAAATGATATCAGCGATTCTATCAATCACTGCGACGAAAATCTGTTGTCCGTTCGATCGACGATGAGAAAAAGAAAACGGAATCCAACGACCAAAATCAAAGAATATGTAAAACGCAAAGATTACCAACAAACAGTTTATTGATGTTTCCTCGATGATGGTCCAGTAACGAAAGAGGCTGATTAAAGGCAAAAACTCATTACATTGTAGAGAGAAAAAGTGGACTGTAAGTTTTAACAGTTGTTTGCTTTTAACATTCAGTATATAGGGTATTTCATGTACAGTTTGTCAAATGTAATATAAGGAATAAACATATTGGCAATATAAATAATAATAGAAAAATTACAAAATTCATTCATGATCAAGATCAAGAACATACAGCCCCCCCTGAAAGACTAGCAGGTCTTTCAGCTAAAGGCAATGGGGCAATCTTTACGATGGGTCGGACGTATTCTCCGACCTGTGTTTTAACCGTGACAACTCGATGTTTTGTGTCCCTTCCGGGGTGAATGTTGATAATGCGACCAAGAACCCACTTAGAGGGTGGCATATTGGGCTCCTTTATAAGAACGATGTCGTCTATCTTAATGTTCGGCTGGGAGTTTTGCCACTTGGGACGATGCTGAAGGGACGTCAAGTACTCTTGGTGCCATCTTTTCCAAAACCCTTGCATGAGCGTCTGTAAAAAGTACCAGTTAGTTTTAATAGAACAATTGGATTTTAAAAATTCGGGATGAGGAACTGCTGTGTATGGTTCCCCAATCATAAAATGAGAAGGGGTGAGTGCAGAGGGCTCTCCATCTGGATTGGACCACATAGGACGCGAATTGAGCAAGGCCTCAATTTGCGACAACAGAGTGTACATCTCTTCGTACGTCAATTTATTTTCACCGATAACTCGGCTTAAATGCTTTTTGACGGACTTCACGCCTGCCTCCCACAGTCCACCAAAGTGCGGTGAAGAAGGAGGAATAAATCGCCAAGCGATATTGTCTTTCGACAGATGATCAGCGACTATTTGGTTATGCTCTTGACTATGAAAACTGTTGTAAAGTTCAGTAAGCAATCTCTTTGCTCCGTGAAAATTTGTAGCATTATCACTCCAAATCTCTATAGGTTTACCGCGACGCGAGACGAAACGATCTAATGCCATCAGAAACGCGGTTGATGTAAGATCACCGACGAGCTCTAGGTGAATGCCTTTAGTGACAAAACAGACAAACACTGCGATATACGCCTTCACAACACGGGGATTTCTTCCACGGGACACACGCAATGTAATTGGGCCAGCATAGTCGCATCCGACCTTACTAAATGGCCGCGAAAAACGTATTCGTTCTGCCGGCAGATTACCCATCAGTTGGGTTGATGCGGCCTTACGTTGTCGAAAGCAAATGATGCATTTGTATACCACATCCCGCACTAAGTTCCTACTTCCGAGAATATAGTAATTCTGTTTAATTAGAGCAAGTAGTTGTGTTATACCGACATGCAAATGTTTTTTATGAGTATACTCAACGATAAGGCGTGAAATTGGGTGCGTTTTGTTTAAAATAATTGGGTGTTTTGCAGAGTACGATAAGTCCGATTCATGCAAGCGCCCACCGACCCGAAAAATACCATCTGAATCAATAAATGGAGTTAAGGAATTGAGTTTTTGTCCGTTTCGCAATTCTCCTCGGTTTTTTACACTTTCGATTTCAGACGCGAACATTGATTGCTGAGCACCTTTTATTAAACGAATCTTACCATTTGATATTTCGAGAGTGGTCAATGCTGAGGAACTACGTAAAGTCTTTTCCAAACGAGTATTTAAAATGAACCGAATAATGTATGCTGCAACGCGAACCGACCGAATCCAATTTGATGATCTAGTCAACACCTCGTTAAAAGGGTCTATTGTATTAACCGCTGATACAAATACCTGCATTTTAGCGTTACTTCTCTCTTCGAGTGATTGGGAAGTTACAGTGTTTAAGCATGGATCTGATAAAGGCCATTGGTTTGGTTCCTTTGAAAGCCATGCTGGGCCCTTCCACCAAATTTCGTCGATTATCAAAAGAGAAGGTGAAATTCCTCGAGTCGCACTGTCAGCAGGATTATCCGTGGATCGTACGTGATTCCAGCATTCATATGGGATTGATTTAAGTATCTCCGACGTCCGATTCGCGACAAACACCGACCACTTCTTAGGTGGTGCCGACATCCAATGAAGAAATATTGCCGAATCAGTCCACGCGTACAGCTTAATATCGTGTAATTTTAAGGATTCTTTCAGTTTGTTTACTAGTCTTACAAGAAGTAGGGCTCCGCAGAGCTCCAGGCGAGGTAGGGACAATACCTTAATAGGGGCCACCTTGCTTTTAGCTGTCACAAGAGAAATATTCACCGAACCGTCAGCATCAACACTCTTGCAATAAATGACGGCCGCGTATGCATCTAGTGATGCATCACAAAACGCATGAAATTCGATTTTTTCACGATTGTTCCACAATATTCTTGGAACGTTTATACCTTCGAGGATGTTAAGTTCGCTGCGAATGTTTTGCCAACGTTGGGCATACGACTTGGGAAGTTCGTCATCCCATTTAAGTTTTTCACGCCATAGGTCTTGAAAAATTATTTTGATACCTATGATGACCGGTGCGAGAAACCCGATTGGATCAAAAATTCGAGACGATTCCGATAACACGCGACGTTTAGTGCACACAATTGATTTATCGAACCTCACCTTGTACGAAAAACAGTCTTTTGAGGGGCACCATTGTAAGCCCAACACCTTAATTAACGACGATTCTTCAAATTCTACCGGTGATAACGCCCTTTGGCCTTCTGGTAAGGACAACAGCAACGGCCAACAGTTGGTGGTCCATTTTCTCAAATGGAAGCCTGCTTCCTTTAGAAGGCTAACGAGTTCTGATTGTAAGGCGATAATGCTGTCAATACTGTCAGTGCCTGTTATGACGTCGTCAACATAAAAATCGTCTAACACAACCCTTGAAGCATGAGGATATTTTTCTAAATTGTCAACTGCTAGTTGCTTGAGGGTACGAATGGCTAAAAACGGTGCACAGGATGTTCCATACGTTACTGTTAGTAGACGAAAATGCTTAAGTGGAAGCTCTGGTGAGTTTCGCCAAATAATTCGTTGATAGTCAACATGTTTTCTTGCAACCCAAATTTGGCGATACATCTTTTCGACATCACCCGATATCGTGTAAGCATGTCGGCGAAAACGCATGCATATAGAAAAGATATCCGATTGAATAGTCGGACCGATGAGTAGCGAATCATTTAACGATTTTGAATTTGTGGCACTGGCGGAGCCATCAAAGACGACACGAATTTTGGTTGTGCTGCTATCCACCTTGAATACCGCGTGATGTGGCAGATAGAAACACTTGGTTGTGGGCTGAAGGATTTCCTCCACTGGAACCTCTTCCATGTGCCCCAATGATAGATACTCATTTATGAAATTTGAATATTCTTGATGCAATTTTGGATTTGATTTGAATCTACGTTCGATTGCAAGAAAACGGTTCCGAGCTAGATCAAACGAGTTCCCGTAGTCAACGATATCAGAATGTTTGAATGGCAATTCAACCACATAACGACCATCTGAACTTCGGGAGTAAGTTGTTGAGAAATGATCTTCAGCTTTTTGCTCAGTAATGGTTAATGTTGGCTCAACATGCACTTCCTCAACGTGCCAAAACCTTTCGAGATTAAATTCTTGATCCAAATCCAATTTCGTACAAAAAGATTTCACTTCCCTCTCAGAAGTGTTACGAAAAGTAGTTCCCGTTACGACCCAACCAAAGACTGTTGGGACCATACTGGGACAGCCTTGACCAACTTCCTTTGCTGGTCCACGAATTATGTTAAAAATCCTATCCGCACCTATCAGAATATCGATATGCCCGGGTTTGTTAAAATGAGGATCAGCGAGTTGAAACGAGAATATGTTAGGAGAAATGCTTGCAATTGAATGTGAAGGAAGCAATGAAGTTATCTTCGACATGACATAGCAGTCAACTTCTACGACTTCTGAGTTGTAGCAGGACATCAACCGAAGTGATACCAATCCATTGGTAGTACCTACTGACGTGGATGCGATTCCACTAACTGGAATTCGTTTGGGTTTACGCATGAGTCCTAAGCGTTGAACAGTTTGTTCTGTTATTAAAGAAACTTGGGACCCCGAATCGAGTAACAGTCTAACATTTTGACATGATCCTTGCTTATCTTGAATCCGAGCGATAGAGGTAGGCAAAATAGCACACGATTGATGATTTGATTCAAGCGAATGGTTGACAACGAGCGAAGGATTGGAAGAATCATGTAAAGATGGCGACGGTGGATGTGAATCATTAGAGGTGATCCCACGATTGACTGAAGAAGGCGACTTATCATTTGTTGGATGCACTAGTGAGTGGTGTTTTGAGTTACAGACTCTACAACGAAAATTAGATCTGCATTTATTTGAAACATGTCCTGGACGCAGACAATTGAAACATACCGAGTGTTCCTTAACGAATTTGCGACGTGTTTCGGTGTCAAGGCTAGCAAACTCAGAACAATTTGATAAAGTGTGATTTAAGTTATTACATTTGGGACAGGACGAGTTCTTTTCTACGTAATGTGTTCGTATAGGGGCTTGGGTTTTTATTCGAGGCTGAACAGAACGAGACAAAGACGAGCATGACTCTAAGCAATCACAACGCGTAAGTAAAAACTCAATGAGATCGTCGATAGTGGAGTCGTCTCTTGAACCAACTTCTGCGGCCCATGCCTGTTTTGTGTCAGCGTCAACCTTCTGTAACAAAAGGAAAATAAGCCATGGATCCCGATCTGATGCCTCTAAGGTGTTTAGACCACGCACAACCTCGTCAGCTCCTTCAGCTATCTTTCGAAGAGTTTGCAAATTTCCTGTGGTGGATGGTAACGACAAAAAGGCCTGTACGAATGACTGAACTATTACTTGCTTCCTATCATAACGCCTCTCTAACCTCTCCCACGCCTCTAAATAATTTTGTTCCGAACTGCTCATGTGTTTTATAAGACTTGCAGCATCACCGCGTAGAAATGACTTCAGATACTGCAATTTCTGGGTTCCAGTTAAAGACGTATTCCTATCGACCGATCCGATGAACAAATCTTTGAATCCCGGCCAATCTTTATAATCTCCAGCAAAGATTGGAATTGAAAAATTTGGTAAATTTATAAAACCATGACGCTCTAATTTATCAGAACATACATTCTGCTGATTGGGGCTATTGACTACCGACGTCGAAACTAAAGCGACTTTACGTTCGCGAATAGCATCTGTTAATGCAGCGTGAGCTTTGAAATATTTGTTCTCGTATTCGATATATTCTGGCTCAGGGTCAACATAATCAGCTTCTTGTGAATATTCTACCAGTTCGAGCTGAAAGACACCGAATTGAGCCCAAGCTTCTTCTAATTTCTCTAGTCGGTTTTCGAGTAATGAAGTTGAAACAGATTTGTCGATTGAATCTGCAAATGAAACCGAGCGTGTTATGCATCCTTTCACCTGTCCACGTTTTAGTTTTATGCTGTTCATTATATTTTAATGCGATTAAACCGAATGCGGATAAAATAACGGGCAATAACGGGTGTGTAACAATACAATACCCAACGAAAATACGAATTCAAATATTAATAGGAATAGTTATTGTATATTGTTCAATTAATACGAATCACCACGCACACCTTTCTCGAGCAAAATTAAATTTAATTAAAATGTTTCTAATTGCATGCAGTCAAAAAAAATCATAAGTCTTCTGATGCTTCTACTCGTAGAGCATATCTCGACACGAGGAGCACCCACACTTGTTCACACGAATTATGTCTCTCGATTTGCAATTAATTAAATTTTCACAATAATTTCTTGATGAATATCCGCGAAAGAAGGACCAAAATGTTTTGAATTAAAATGATATCAGCGATTCTATCAATCACTGCGACGAAAATCTGTTGTCCGTTCAATCGACGATGAGAAAAAGAAAACGGAATCCAACGACCAAAATCAAAGAATATGTAAAACGCAAAGATTACCAACAAACAGTTTATTGATGTTTCCTCGATGGTGGTCCAGTAACGAAAGAGGCTGATTAAAGGCAAAAACTCATTACATTGTAGAGAGAAAAAGTGGACTGTAAGTTTTAACAGTTGTTTGCTTTTAACATTCAGTATATAGGGTATTTCATGTACAGTTTGTCAAATGTAATATAAGGAATAAACATATTGGCAATATAAATAATAATAGAAAAATTACAAAATTCATTCATGATCAAGATCAAGAACAGTCCCAATAGCTGCATTCCGTGAACAAGCTCTCTTTGCACACTGTTGAGTTGACGTCAGAGCTACAATAGCTACATACGTATGTTGCTTGCTACATGCCGTGTACTAGCACCTTTATACTCGTAGCAGTTGCATCCCTCGACATCTTCATTTCAGTCCTATATTATGCCAACTACAGTTACCCATCGGTCATAATAAAACTCTTACACACCCGCTGTACCGTTGGAAATACTTAAATTTGTATTACACCACAAACACAGCCTTAGACTGGTCACAAGTTAGTTACGATTACAAACAACACTAGTTGACAATTGAGTTAACAATCTGCTTGACATGCCTGTTTTCACATTTTTAGCCACTATTTCCATTGTCTCTTGTACAAGCACCATTAATTGCTATTTTAACGCCCTCCTTTCAACTTAGGTAGGTACGCGTACAACAAGCCGACTGTCAAAGTTATGGCTCATTTTTACGAGCCACTTGTTAGCTCATCACTCAACGTCGCCCTTTCACTATACACTCACTCATTCCCATAAAGGACGTAAAAACGCTCTTCCATTGGGAATGCTCTACGAAATGAATTATTCATACAAATTATGAATAATTTGCCTAAATATGCTTAATAATGTGTAATAACATGGCGGTGACGATCCCATAAATTCCTGACACCACTTTGTATAAAAATGCCAAACTTCATCGCTCACATAATTATATTTCACTTTATTTAATTTGAACTTAATGGACTCAACAAAAATACTACCTCAACCTCACCTCACACACCCAATTAGAATAGATGATGCTTTTACACAGAAGGGCGTCGAATTTGGCCTAAATATAAAAAAAAACATCCGCCAGCCAAAATGCAAAATAGACCAACAAATTACCCCGTCATGACTGGCTGATTGATACGTGCCAGCTTCTTGTGATCCGTCATCACTTCAATACTCAAACTCGTTCGATTAAGATGAACGGAAATGTGTATCGCATATTATTGTGATTTATCTGAAACTATTAGATGCATTTGGCATAGTATCTATAATATACCCCACATTCGAACAGCATGCAAATCAATCGAAATCAAATTCAAAATCGAAATGAAAATCATCACACAATTACAAAACCGACGATTTCCATGCCCAAACAATACGAATAATTTATTCTAATTAATAAATTTGCAATTTGCATCTAAATGCTGTGTGTACTGTACAGATATATCTGTGCTAATGCGAACATTTGATTTCCCAGGAAATGTATAGAGACCATAAATATTCACCATGCTGTGAGAGAGTGAGTGGGTTTCGGAGGAATGCGTGTTTCGGTCTTTATGGGAACTGGTTGAGGCATTGATTGCATTTGTTTATTAAAATTCGAGTGCTTTAATGATGCATTGTGATTTGTAAAATAGTTTTAGTTGAATTTAGAGAAAAGAAAAACAATCAACTGCTGAGTATTATGAATACGCCACGCACACAGCTTTGAGGTACATACACTTCAGTTAATGAGGTCAGAAATAATAATACTATGTAATAATTATTGTACTATGCTAATAATTAGCAGCAAAAATGTCTAAATTGTCGAATTAGTATTTTAATATGTGTGGGCGCAGTAGCGCAGTGGTTAGTGTGCTGGACTACTGTGCGAGGGATCCCAGGTTCGATCCCCGGAAAAACCCAAATTACATCTTAAAGTTTTTTCTACTGCGCCACCTCTCGCGAACGTCTGACAAACATCCGAGAGTATGACTGTCATGAAAAAGCTTCTCAATTCAGCCGTTCGGACTCGGCATAAAATTGTAGGTCTCTTCCATTCGTCCCAAAAATAGAAACTCACACAAAACGAATGGTTGCGAGAAGCTAGGCCTTGGGTGTTACCCGCCTGTTGCGCCACCTATTTATTTTTTTTTTTATTTTAATATGTATTTTGTCGAATTAAAAAATGTCCGATGATTCGATACCCTCCACTGCATAGGTACAAGTCATGCAAAATGCTAGGTATGTGAATTAACGTATGATTTTGTATAAAAGGTACCAGAACTACTTGAGCGATGATGCCCATTTTTGATACCAACCTGACGATGGTAGAAAGAAATCTACTCACAGAATTACATTATCCTAGGTCGATTTGTTTGGACGCTGTCGTGTTTACAACAAACAGATGGACATGGGCAAATCGAATCAGAATTTGATCCTGCGTCAGAATATTTATATTTATGTAGTTTATGGGGTCCCTGCCAAACTGATACGACTTATCAGGATGACGTTGAAGAATGCTCGCTTCTGCGTCAAAATTGGAAGAGACTCAATCGAAACCTTCGAAATCACCAGAGGACTTTAACAAGGCGATGCGCTGTTATGTAGCTGCTTCAATATTGTTCTTGAGAGAGTGGTGCGCAACACCAACGCCAATACGAATGGCACCATCTTTCAGAAATCCACACAATATCTTGGATATGCAGATGACTTCGACATTATGGGAAGAACCAAACATTGACGGATGCCTTTTTCAGTATCGAGTCTGATGAGACGAACAAAATGGGTCTTTTCATTAACGAGGACAAAACGAAGTATTTACTGTCATCGATTAGAGTCGATTCCCACTGGAGACTTGGTCAATACGTGACAATTGATAGGCATAACATCGAGGTGGTAAATGAATTTATCTATCTGCGTACCTACTGCTGTTAACTCTGCAAATGACATCAGCGCTGAAATCAAACTCTTGCTAACGGCTGCTTCTTTGGACTAAGCAAGCAATTGAGGAACAAGGCCTTATCGCGTAGGACCAAGGAGACACTGTACAAAACCCTAATCATCCCAGTCTTGCTGTATGGTGCAGAAGCATGGACCCTCTCCCAGGCGGATGAAGGATCTCTTGGTATCTTTGAGAGGAAGGTTCTACGTACGATCTATGGACCGGTTTGTGTCGACAGGCAAAGTAACATCTGGCGGAGACGATACAACCACCAACTATACGAGCTGTACAGCGACTTGCCACTGGCTAAACAACTGCGTGTTCAACGGTTAAGATGGCTAGGGCATGTTGAGCGAATGAACATCGAAGCTACCATCAGCCCGTAAGGTATTCAACGCTAATCCTGAGGGAACCAGAAGAAGAGGCAGACCTCATCTCCGGTGGAGTAATCAAGTTGAGGCTGACTGCACGCCCACTTGGTATTCGAAACTGGAGACAGGAAGCCAGAGATCGAGTAAGCTGGCAAAATCTATCTACTTGAGGCCCAGGGGCACAATGCGCTGTAGCGCCAACTAAACAAAGTAAAGTAAAGTTTATGGGGGGTCTCCGGGTACTTATTCTTGCCGTCACAAATGTAATGACAAAGTGAATAATTGGTTCCCCTTTTTTTGCAATCCTATGTGGGCTTAGCAAATTTTCATATACAAATACGCAATCTATATACGATTCGTTAGTCTGGATAATCATCGAGGCTTATTCATGCCTTAAACCCATATAAAAACTGTGCTCTCTACGATTATTTTAAATGTTATCGAAAGTGATACCGATTGTGTCATAAATGACACTAATTTGACAACCAAAATTGGTAGGGGAGACTGGGGCATCTTTGAACGTGAAGCACATTTGAGCATTGCTAAGAAGACAACATTTAACAAAAATATAAACCAGAAGGTTCATATTAACCAAAGTTTAAACTTGGTAATGCTGTCTTCTATAGTCTTCAAGGACTTTCGGATATCATTTTAGTCGTCGCCTGGAAGCAGCCACATGAGGCCGTTTTTATGCTTAAATTGCATATATTAATTTTTCTATTTGTAAAGGATCATTTACATGTTAGCGAACGAACGAATTGATTAAATGCAAACAAAACACTTTTTATGAACATTTATAAACAGAAAATTACACATTTTGTTATTCCAAGAGGAGGATAATTATAAATTAATTAGATATCCCATCAAAATGAAATAAGAAAACCAGTTTAAATAACGAAATTTTGAATTCCAAACTTTTTTCCGCGAACGAAAAGACCCTTGGTGCGAATTGTCAAAGTTTATTCGCAATTCACATCATTTAATTCGCGTTTCACAACCTAGCGAATAAAACATTCGTTCGAGCTTAACCTCAAACTAGGCATTGCGGGTAGAAACTGATGGCTAAAATTCGCGAACTGTTGCGACTGTGTTCACGGACTGTCAAAACTTGCGAATATTCGTTTGTTCGTAGGTATAGTTGGTCGCTCTCATGCGAATAGTCCTTAAGAGTGTAATCATTCTATGGTGAGTTTTTCTTTTTGTTTAAAATATAATCTTTAAGGCACCAACTTCAGTCGAAACCGCATTAAGGTAAGATTTTTGTCATTTTTCTGTCGCTTGACCTATTGCGGGGAAGGTTTGAACAAGTGGTCTGTAAGTGGCATTAAAATAACAGCTAAGCTGCCACCACCAATCAACGTGGAACATCAAAATTGCTGAACTGCTAACTCATTTTTGATTTTATAAAGTTTCTTCAGTCAAGGTGCCACAGTATCCCCTATAAAAAAGAAAAGAAAAACAAACATCAACAATCAAAATATGGACAAGAAAGATTGCAACTCAAAATTTGGAACTAGGAAGGGACACTGGGATCAGAATGGGACTGCTGAATGCTGAAATGCTACAGTACACGCAGGGTGTAAATTTACCTTCCTGTGCATGCTTTAAAAAAAGTTATCCGATAGGGGCGGGTGAATAAAACAATTTATGTTTGAAATATCAACGAATTTCATCTATTATTTGAAAAGCCTATCAATGACATTGTGGAATATGAGATATAACATCGTTCCATTCCAATGTCGGCTGGGGCTTCGCTGGCTGGCGCGCATTCAAAAGGTCGTATTTTCTATTACTCTGGCCTCTGGCACATAGATCAGACTAAATTTGAGTGATAGCACGGGTTATGTTGACTTTAAGAAGGGCAACTGTGGCTTATTGAAATTGATCTGCGACTTAAAAAAAAACCATTCAAGAAAAAGTCTAAAAGTCGCCTCTGCGTAGGATAACAATACCCTTAAATCGCTCAAGCAAAATGTACCTACATTGTGGCATTGTGCACCTAGCGCCGTCATTTTGTAAACATATTTAATACACAGTAATCATCACCCAATTTACTACTTACTTATCGGGCTCCCGACCCGTGAAGAGTCTCTGCCTGAGACACTGCAGCCTTCCATCCTCTACGATCCCGGGCACGCTGCTTCCAATTGTCCAGACCAAGCGCTCTGGCATCCGCGATGGCTTGGTCTTTGAAACGGAGGTTCGGTCTTCCTTGTCTTCTCGAACCTGGGGGCTGGGATTCGAAGACCCTCTTGGCTGGAGCATTATTGTCCATTCGCTCGATGTGGCCGAGCCAATGTAGTCGACGTGTTTTGGCTTTTTGGACTACATCCACATCATGGTACAGCTCATAGAGTTCGCGGTTGTATCTTCTCCTCCATTCGCCCTCCTCGCACACAGGACCAAAAATCCGCCGAAGTATTTTTCTTTCGAAGGAGCCCAGTATCAGCTCTCCCTTCTTGCTTATCGTCCAGCACTCGGCGACATAGAGCAGAACTGGCAGGATAAGGGTTTTGTAGAGCACACATTTCGTCCTTCGAGTTAGGAGTTTTGAACCCAGTTGTTTTGCCAAACCGAAGTAGCAACGGTTTCCTAGGGTAATTCTTCGCCGGATCTCCACTAGGGTGTCATTCGTGGAGTTTACGTTTACTCCGAGGTAGGTGAACTCCTTAACTACCTCGAAATTGTTGCTATCAATAGTGACGTTTTGTCCTAGGCGGTGGACAGATGCTTGTTTGTTTGTTGATAGCATGTACTTAGTCTTGTCCTCATTTACTTCAAGCCCAACGGATTTCGCCTGTTCTTCAATCGCCGTGAATGCTTCTATCACGGCACGCTGGGAGCGACCGATGATGTCAATATCGTCCGCATAGCCAAGCAGCTGGACGGACCTGTTGAAGATAGTGCCTTCCGTGTTGACACCTGCCCTGCGCACTATCTGCTCCAGTACGAGATTGAAGAAGTCGCATGATAGAGCGTCTCCTTGCCGAAATCCGGTGCATGTTTGAAAAAGTTCGGAAGAGCTGCTTCCAAACTGCACGTTGCAGCGCGTGTTTTCCAGCGTCACGCGACTCAGCTGAATCAGTTTTGCCGGGATTCCAAATTCGGCCATCGCCATATAGAGCTCCTGACGATGTATGCTATCATACGCGGCTTTGAAGTCGATGAATAGGTGGTGAGTTTCGACTTGAAATTCGTTGGTCTTTTCCAAGATTTGCCTCAGTGTGAAAATTTGGTCTATAGTCGATCTGCCGGGCCGGAAGCCACACTGGTACGTGCCGATTAGTGTGTTGCAGAACGGTTTTAGACGTTCACACAGTACGTTGGATAGGATCTTGTATGCGACATTTAGCAGGGATATGCCTCGATAGTTCTTGCAAGACATAGGATCGCCTTTTTTGAAGATGGGGCATATGGAGCTGATAGTCCAGTCATCGGGCATGTTTTCTTCCACCCATACTTGGTTGATGATTCGGTGCATGCTCCCTACCAAAACATCACCACCGTATTTAAAGAGCTCCGATGGTAGACCATCAGAGCCTGCGGCCTTGTTGTTCTTAAGCTTTTTTATAGCTAAGCCAACTTCTTCTATACTAGGTGGTGGAACTAGTTCTTCATTGACTGGACGTGGGTTCTCTTCTTGCCCTATCACTCTCTCTACATGATGCCCATTAAGCAGCTGCTGGAAATGCTGCTTAAACACATCTACTATTCCCTGCGCTTCGGTGACTAGGTTCCCTTCGCTATCTCGAAGAGCCTGCGTTCCGGTTTTGTAGCCAGCAGCCAGTTGCGTAGCTTTTTTATAAAACCTCCGGATGTTATTACGATCGCGCGACTCTTCGATCTCCTTGAGCTGGGAAGCTGCGTAAGCCCTCTTCTTTCTACGCAGGATTTTCTTTTCCTCCCTTCTCCTGGCTCGATACTCTTCTCTCGCTGTATCACCCAATTTAGGTCAAAAGAAATTATGGTTAGCATTGTTCTATATGGCTTTGCGTTATGATGGTGATGGTAATGTCATTTTCGTTATCAAGAGGCATCCGTCCACAATTTGGTGGACCTAGTGTAGATTGCCATCGTCTCAAGTCCTGAAATTTTGCTTGTGTGTATCGATTTTGAAAAATTCGCCCTCTAAAGTGGTGAAAATGAGTTGGAAACATTGTTTTTTTGTACTTTACTTCCGTCAATTTGTCATTACATTCAGAAATTTTAAAAAATGCAAAAAAGCTTGAAACTGTTTTTAGGCAATACTTTCCAGAGTATTTTAACATGCGACTCAGGTTTCTGCTTCATCCACAATTTGAGCTACATTAAATTCGATTTTATCTGACTTATTATTTTATATGCTTATTATTTTTGCTAAAATTGATATCCGCTTCCAACTGCTCCAGAACCGAGTCAGCGAACACACGGAATTGTCTTTGATCATTTTTCTTTAGTTTGATTATGTATGAATGTAGGCCCAAGTTGCGACTTAACATTCGCCAAGTTGATGTTTGCCAAAGGCCGAGTTCCTCTAAACAATCACGAACAGTGGCCGGCGATATATTCCGCATATCTTGAGTTTCGTTGAGTTCGAGTGCTGGCAGCTTTTTCACTGAACCAGTCTACTTGAATTTGGCCACCAAACGTTTAATCATCGACTGGGATGGACGACCATGTTGACTGTAAAATGGGCACAACGGACGTTTCGTTGCCACAAGGCAACACGAATTTTAATAATTAAGTTTTATCATTATTGCGCGTGTTGTTCGACTAAAGAATAAAAAATAAATCGAAAACAATCAAGACAACATGGCCGCCCTGAACTGCATCCGCGGCGAAAAAAGCCTTTTTAAGCGTCCCTCCTGTCAAAAGCAAGATTTGCTGAAAACGATTTCCTCGATTTTCGATCCAAGGATATTCTTTCTGAGACGAAAGAGAGTATGTGAAGAGTGGATTCGTCATTCTTAAAAGCCTACACGTAGGATCTGGTGAAACCCCAATTCGGTGAAGATGTTTTTTTTTATGAGGCCATAACCACTAATTATTATTCCTGACAGGATTCTTAGGTTATTTTTGTCCAGATGGATAAGCAAGTAGGCATTTTGTGAAGAGTGGTCTGTTGCAGTTCTGCCCAGAGATCTTAAGCCAGACTTAATTTGATGCTGTTTGAGACAAGTTCTTTATGCAGTCGTGAAATGTTTTTTTACTGACAGCACAGAGGGGTTTAGGTCCGATAAGTGGTATTGTCGCGCCGACTTTAGGCAGCCAGTCAACTATTTCGTTGATCTATCAGTTTAAGAACATTTAGCATTTCTGACC
Organism: Cheilosia soror; assembly: GCA_949372485.1. NCBI lineage: Eukaryota > Metazoa > Arthropoda > Insecta > Diptera > Syrphidae > Cheilosia > Cheilosia soror. Next base: position 34,970,207 of record OX443564.1, on the reverse strand, counting down.
GGATTTCATCCACACCGGAAGATTTGCCAACTTTTCACTTGCTGTACCGTGGGTCTATTTTCCGCCGTCCTAAAAGCGATTAATATAATATCCACAATGCCCTATTCTCTGCCCAGAAAAGTTATTGCTCTACCTGCGCAAGATGTCCGTTCCATTGGAACCTTCTTTGGATTTGACTGCTTCAGAAATATTCCACTTCACTCCTACGTTGGAATTTATTTAAAACTTTTAAATACCTGCCTTACAAATTCTTACCGTAACTTATAGCTCTCACCGTATTGGTGGGAGTTGATCTTTAAAGCTTAAGCTTGTAGTAGGAGGGGTGTTGGATGAAATAGGACTGAGGTGTTGGCAGTCCCTTACACATAGCAGCTGGGAGACACGAATGCTGTGCTCAGCTAGGCTCAACGGTTATGATTGGGATGTGGCTTCTTGCTGCTCTCTTTCCAATACAAAAAATTGTGTCTCCTAAAAAGGGGGGATGACAGCGATGATTCTACCTATGGGAGGTGATCGGTTGCTTTATTGTCACGTAGAAAACTTGTATGCTATTTTGTTGGGGATGAAAAATGTGATTGTATGCGTATGTTTACTTTTAAAACGAAAAAGGGAGATGGCAGTCTCTTTCGGTATTACCTTTCATTTTATTTCGATGGCCGGGTGTTATGCCATCTTAAAGGGTGCCCGCCCTCTTACAGCAATGGAGTCTCCACCATTGCTCCTTGACTATCCGCGCCCTTAATACTTTAATGGGATAGTCCCTATATCGAATACGCGCAAAAGTGAACTCTGTGATGGGTTATTTACCCGTGTGCATGCTAGGATCTGAATCTCACCCGGAAAATTTAATTCAAACCTTCATATTGAATTATAACACCAAAAATTGTACTAATAGTTCCGCAATTGCAAGCATTTTATTCACGAATAAGTAACCTACTGTAAATATATTTTAGAAATCTTAATAGCCATATCCTTGTAGCTTTTGTAAATCCAATATTTTATCAAAATTCGTATACTTAAACGTTAGGCTCATATATTCAAGAAAAATCTTTATCGAATAATTGTACTTTGTCATGAATATGTATACAAAAAAAAAAAATTAATTTTACTCTTATACCTAATTTAAATTTCTCTCATGGTAGATCGTAATTCGATTAAATTGGAACCGCGCGAAATATTTAAATTTAATAAGAATTTCAGAGCGAACTAATAATTACACATATATGATGTTTAAACAAAAGAACGTGGGTACTCACTTTTTATCTCCACTGTAGTTATTGTAGGTATGAATTATCCGTGATGCTGTTGTGGCCACAAAAACACTTCGACGGGGACGCTGATATCCTGACGCGTCGTTGAGGATGAAAAAAAAAGAATCTAGGCATATATGTATAAACATATTTTAAGCACGCACTGATTTTTCGTTTTCCATGCAAAAAATTGCTATCTCAGAAGGAGAGAGAAATCTAAGCTCTTACAGGCTAACCTATGTATGTGAAAAATCTGTACACTAATATTTTTTTTTGACTTTAGTTACAGTATGAGCAAACTAAAACGGAACTACACAATTTAAGATTTGACTACTAGCACATGGACACTGGATAGCAATGCAATTCGTACATTAAAATTATTCGTTTTCCTTTTTTTTCTCGTTTTCTAAAATAACTTAATCACGAGTACCTACACCGGCGCCGCAGCTTCTTGGAGCTTCTATCACGGACGCGAGGAACGAGCAAACTATAGTACCTAACAATAAAACGTCTCTTTAGCGTTTTGCTTCCACAGCGTTCTCGTGCGAGTAGATGATGATCTTCCGTGGTTTGGCTGGAAGAATCCGCTATCCGATATTCTCTCTGATTAAGATGGGATTGGAGTGAAGCGATTTTGCTAGTATGTCGCCTCTTCGGATAGCTGAAATGAGTTTTTTTTTTTGTCTTGGCCTTGAAACTAGGCGAGCACTCGATCTATGTATTGTAAACGATTTGCGGGCACGTTCTCGTGTGTTGTTAATGTACATAGGGTGCTGCGCGGGTGTGCGGTGCTTCGTTTTTAACACAATGTACCAACTTAGGAAAAGATCGCTTAACGAAATATACGCCCATGCAGGGAGTATCTCCTCCCGCAATTCTAATTTCTTAGTCGCTAAGGACTTGCTGCTTCAATTCCCCGCTGGGCGATTCCAATTGAGGGCAAAATTTTATCAATATTCACAATTTTCTAAAGTTCAAATATCCAAGTTTATATTGAGACTTGCAGAACCCACCAAATAAAACGTAAGCTTAGCTTTAGAGCGTGATAGATGGCAAAAGAAAGGATCGCTCCACCGAACATACATCCTTATATAGCCGCGGTAACGCCACTATACGTGTACACACCCATACTCAAAAAAGTACATACAACCGAGCAAAGTTGCTGAATCTGCAAGGTTTCGCGGCTGACGATTCGTCAAGTTTTAAGGCAGTGTTCACACTTTGACGGAAACACAAAAAAAAATGGAATGCTTTGGTTATAGTAGCACACTACAAGCTCCCTCCTAATGGTATCTACTGTAATAGTCTATCCTTTTGGGACGTGAGAGTATTCCCACCAGCACCTGAAAAGACTTTGCAGGTGCTACTCCTGACATGAAGAGTTTCCATACCCAATTCCATAAGGTCCACAGCTGTAAAAACCCATTTGCATCCACAAATGCTACTAAATACTTGACAGCCTCCCAAACAGGCGTAAGATATTTTTCTGTGAACCAAGACATTTTATACAATGCCGTTGACGAAAAATTATAAATCCATTATTGATGTTAAGCTTGTAGCCGTTTTGCGATGAAGCCGGCTTTTAGCAAAGTGTGACCCGCCGCTGACCGGCTGACCACCAGACAGTCGCAAACTTGCAACCTTTGGGGTTGGCTCTTTTTTAACAGAACTCGCGCTTCGTCAGTCATGTCTAAGTAAATTTAAGCATGTTGCCCACATCCCACCTCGAGGAGGTTATCTGCACGAGTTGACTCAAGTTTAATTTTCCTAATTTCTAGATTTTCGTTCAGCTTTTCCTTAGCTTTATAAATCAGTCCGTAATAGCTCCGTAACCAAATTTCATCACATCTACTTGCAATGTTCGATTTCTTCACTGTCTTGACAATATTATTAGCAAGTTCGTCAACAAAATTTCAAATCTGACTTACTCTCGTGATTTGTCACATAATAGCCTTACGACAAGCTAAGAAGTATCAATCTAAACTTCCCCGTTCCAGTCCCAATGGTAATAATGCCTTTTCATGTCATTATATAAAATAAGAAATAATTCAAAGTTGCGTTCAAGTATGAACGTAAACATTTTTGAGAATATGAATTGTAAACAAGCCGATACAACCATTACTTGAAGGTCGTACACAGATCACTTGCCCATCCCCACTTGAAAACTCAGAGAAATTGCAAAGCTTTTAAAGTACTTCCAAGCGGCAATTTCTCCATAAAAACATCCTTAAAAGACGACAAGGTCCATTAAAATTCACAACCCTCAGGTAGGTAACAAAAATAAAAAAAAAAAAAACACCCTGAAAGCAACGTCCCCTTAATAAGGTCCTCATCCTCTAGGAAGTATTTTCACCTCTCACACCACAAGCACAAGCATTACTTCGGCAGGAGCTCACTTACCACATTACCAACAGTCATCCCTCTAATCCACATAATACCCTCTAGTGTGTGCGAGGTACTCTTGTGTTTATTAGACATGACAAATAATGTCCGTCTTTGGTCATGTTAATGTTAAAATCCCCCACGTGAGCCTAATATGCCTGCCACAGATATCAAGGATATCCGACACGTGGCAGTGTATAGTATCCCAAACAATTTTTTTTTCTAGATTTTGCTCGAATCCTTTTTTATTGTGTCGAAGATAACTAAATACGTAATTTTCTTCCGATTTCAGGTTTTGGTCCAGGTGTATCACCAGCCCCAGCGTCACCTACAAAAAGGCCACTAAGTCCGGACCACCCAAATCCGGCACTTCCAATTACCGAGGTAAGTAGCCAGAGAAATGAATGAAACAAACAACGGAGAGTGTAATCCTTGCCAAAAATCTGGGAACAATAAGTTTTTTTGGCTTCATTTAACTTTTTTTTGGAAGCCGACGAAGACGTCCGGTGCTCCGGTCGGTCCCTAAAAGTTTACCCAAGGACGGAAAATTAATGAAAAACTTTTCGACTTCTTTCAAGAGAGTGATTTTATCGGGGAAATATACTTTCATTGCTATGGCAAAAGCAAAGCGCGTTCAGTAAGTTTAGTCCCTTTTCAGATGGTATCCCTGTGGAGTGGGAGCAACATCCTGCGATTGGTGTTTAAAGTTTTAATGTTTTGCCATCTCTGGTCAAAGGGTCTTGAACTTTGGAAATGGGCCAACACCACAACACCGAAAGAGGTTATAATGGGTTGACGGACCGCACAATCCATCAAAATATTAACGATTTTGGGTTTCAAAAGTTTCCGGCAGATGTGTCATGGGGAATGTTGATAATAATGAGGTGTACACTAACACACCCTAAGGTAGACATTGAGGGAATTGGTTTTGATTCCCTTAGCTCGATTGAATGTTTGAGAATGGGATGTGTACAACGAGTGTGAGTGACAGGGTAGGTAATTGAAAATGTATGTTTTGTTTGAGGTACGGATGTGGACCGATAAAATTACTGCCTTGCCAATGTTCGCCCATTATCCAATTATAGATTTATTAGGCTAATAGCTAATGTGAATTTTCATTGGGATCCTCTTTAATAATGTAATATAACATTGAATGGCCCTGTTCAACATGAAATCGGCAACCTGGCCATCCGGCTTATAATGATGTAATCTTTGTCTAAGAAATTGTCGCCATAATTCAATATGGATTGCATTATGTCGTCGCCTGGAGAATTGCCAAACTTTCACTTTATGAAAGTCTACTTAAAAGTTTGATGATAAATTTCTCACAAACTACAGGCGGGGTCATATTTATGTTATGTACAAATGGGTCCTTAACGACATCCTCTTGATTTTAACTGGCAGTTGTATATATATCTACTTGGATAACAAGCGACATATACCTACACGTAAGTGTCGATAAAAACGATTTATAGCTTGTCTGTGGCTGTAAATTATTTTCTGGAAATGTCCTTTAGAAAATATGAAAATATGAAATATGTGTAAACTTTGCCAACAAATTTTATGACCTAATGAAATCTTGGCTTAATTTCAATCGAATAATTTCATATGAGTATATGTCTTGAAAGATGTCATAGGTTTCGAAGCAAAGTCTTCAGAAGCATTAGGAGACCTTTCTAAAGTATCTGTCCTTACATTGAATGTAGAACGTATCAGGACCGGTGAAGTTTAGACGGCTCTAAAAAGACTGCGTTCGGTGACATTTCTGACGTGAATTCAAAAAGTTGGGCAATTATAGCCCTTTTCATTTTTAATTTCTTAGATATTGCTCAGCTCATGCCATCCAAGTGCTAGGTTAGGTCATATTCATCACGTATCGAAACAAAAAAACGTTCGTATTTATTGTGACGAGCATAATACTTCTATCGACAACAATGCCAATTCTACGAAGTCCAGCCTGAGGCTTAATTTCTTCGGCTTTAGCTTCGAGCGATCATCAGTAGGTAGGCACTGTACTATCTATCTATTTTGGGCTATGTAAACAAAATGTGAGTGGATCAAGAAAGCACGCTGTCAGGTTAGCGCTTTCCCCGAACGACTTTTTATTACGCTTTACGCTTTATAAGAAGCTCAAAATGGTTCAACGAGTAGGGATAGACAAAAATGTTGTCAAATGTTCCCCTTTTCGAGGTAACACATTCCGCGGTACTAATTAATAATAATTTTTATTGTCCAGGCTAACTTTTACGAAGTCCACTCACAATGGTGAAAATTTCCATTTAAAATTATCGATTGTGACCGTCAAAATATTTTAGTTGGAAATTAAAAATGATTATAAGTAAGGCTGAATAAATATAATGCTGGTCTAAGTACATTGTTGGCGTTTCTTAGCTGGGAGCCACTTTCCACTAAACCAGACCAAACTAAGTAAGAAATAAAACCGGCTGGTTATAGAGGGATGACACATGTAGACGGAGAGAGTAACAAAGAGTCCTATTCGTTAATGGGTCTTACAGTGTATCACTCAATCTTAAAAATGGCTACCCACAAGTGTCCGTGCTATGTCTCATAATGTTCCTTATCTACATCAATTTTTTTGTCTTTAAAGGCTTTTATGACAATCGTACTGCATTTGCAGATGACATTACTTTCACTGATCTTTCGCTTCATGAATGCGTCTCTAAAGTTAGCTGCGATCGTCAATTACTTTGGGTCTTGTTTAATGTTTAATTATCAATCAAAAAACAAAAATAATGAACTTCTAACTATCACAAAATGTTTTAGGAAATTTTCAGTTCATTTTTCACTCAAGCCTTTGCTAGAAGTTTTGCTTACCACTACATACCTGTGGCCTGTGGGAGGCACAACTTTAACGTAGATGGCCAATGTTCAGCTAAATGTTTCAAAGTTGAATGAGTTGATTTCTACAAATATATCGGTGTTTTCATTGACAACAAACTTAATTGGAAGGTTCAAACTCAATTTTTTAAATCTTATATGGCGTTAGTAACACGTTAACTTTAAAACCATACCGCTCGCAAAGAGTTCTTTCAATGGAGAGCAATTTACGGGTTAATAATATGACTTGATAAATTTCTATTTAGTTTCCTCGATTAGAATCTATACATATAATAAAACTGTAGGAATTTCTTTGGCCGTTAAAAACTCGAAAACTATTGGACAGATTTCGATGAAACTTTTTTTAAAATGTTCTTTAGGACTGTGAGACTGCTATAGGCTATGTCGTTCATAGCCACGTCATTAGGAACAGTTTTTAGCCAAAATGTATTTTTTTAAGTGAAAATATATACATACACATATACATTGCTACAAATGGATGTTTATACTTTTGCGATCATGTGAAAGGACGAACAAAAATAAAACAACACTAGCTACGTATACTACACATTCGAAAAGGGTTGATTTCTTTTTGCAGTCAGTGCTATGGTCAGTTGCATATGTAGGTATGTATATTATGATTGTATGCCCGATGCTGGATGGTGATGAGGTGCGTGCGCCATGCCATACTCCAGCATGGGGTATAAGTATTGTTTAGATATAAACGAGCGAATGCTGCCTATTGCACCGAACCAGAAAAAAAGTAAACGAAATTGAAATATTATGCAATAGGAGCTAGAGAATAATTTTATTGTATATAATAATCAATAATGTAGTTTGTAGGTAACTTAGCCTTTGGTTGGAGATGTGGTGTCTGCTGCGGTCGAAATCCAAGTGACCGAGAACACGGACGATCAATTGGTCGATGCACCAAGTTACTCTCGCCACCCACAGGCCTTGCACAAGTAATACATTTGTTTGTGTAATTTTAGACAAGTTAGACATTAGGATTAGAGTAACAATAACATTGAGTGTAAGAGAATTTAAGAGAACATTATAACAGTTTGAAATATACGTAGATTAAAGTGACTGATAACACTGAAGGCAAGTCAAGTCGAAGAAGTGAATAAACAAAATAATATAACATCTAATAACAACAAAATGAGTTAAGATTTAAGCTACAAATTAACAAAAGAACGAATGTAATAATCAGATAGCAAATTGAAAACAAATATAAATTAACGAACGAAATGAATGAAATAAATAAGTAAGATTATTATGTTGGTTGTTGATTGTTGATGGTAGTCTTAGTCTCAAACAAGTATATTAATAATCTTCATAAGAGAAGAGATAATACAAAACAGGTTTCATTTCAGAATTTCATTCGATATGTGGTATATGGGTATGGTAACAGTGTAGAGTTGGGGTAGGTAGTTGCTTGGATTCCATAGGAAGAGAGAAACCAAGGAAAGGAAATGCAGTATTACAAATAAGTAGCAAGATCTAGGAGAGGGAGGAATTTTCTTTTTCTCCTAAAAGCGTGAAAACTACTGGACAGATTTCAATAAAACGCTCATTCATTCTTGAAAGTACTTAAAGACTGAACCCTTCTAACTTAAACTTGGAGATACTTAAGTAACAACTTATCAAAAAAAAGTCAAAAATATTCTTCTCGTACTTTTAATTTTTCTCGGTATCACTTCTTAGCATAAAAACAGCGGATGGAACCCCCACATCAGTTATTCTTTGTATACTTCTTCAACACTAACTGTTAAGTTAAGAATGGTATTGATTTTATTATAATCACTTTATATTCTTAAGCATAATTCTTATTGTAACCTAGTTAATAGTGATATGATAAGGAATAAAATAGTTAAATAATAATTAACCTTTTATTTGGTTAACAGGTTATAAAACTAGGTTTTGAAATATTAACGCCGTAATCGGTAGGACAAAAAAAATAGCCTATTATTATATTGAATTAGCTGACGAAAAATAATGCCTGTGAACTATTTCGATTTCGGGCAAACTATTTTCTGTCCTTTTATTTAAAATTTCAGAAAATAATAGTTCAGAATTGTTCAAGAATCTTAACCTATTATTTTTTCAAAACTCTACATGGAATGGTCGAAAATTATATTGCTAGCCACCAATTGCCTTCTTAGGTCAAGGAAACAGTGGACAACACCTTGGTTGTCAAAATTTATAGTTCAGCTGAGGTCTCTCTTCTTAATGACAACTTGTATAATATTTGGTTTTACCACCATTCACAGTTATCAAAACTATTTCTGACTCTTCTCTCCCAATATTTGCAAATAAGTTTTTGAAGTGAAACTTCTTCTTCTATTGAGCCGGAATGCGGAGCAAAATTTCCAGAAAATGTAACCTTTAACGTGTGACATTTTGCAAGGAAGAAGAAAGATATAACGTAGAGATAAGGAGAAAAAGAACTATGTATACCATATAGATTAAATAAGTTATACCAAGCAGTATATATATCATATACCAGCCGTTCTGATGGCTCCAGCCAGCAGCGCCTTCGTTAGTATTCTGCACTTGAATGTTGAGATACGACAAAGTTGTTGGCAGCCTCTGGCGATCGCAGTCGATAGATTTGGAATTTTTCTCTCAGTATTTTCTCGGCGCGGGAGTGTTAGAAGTTAGAGGTATCGACACCACATTCCACCTGCCAGATTGTGGGAAATTTCCCTTTTTGAGGGAATTTTTTACTCGAAATGAGCTAAAAGCGAAAAAGCGAAAAAGGGAAACTTTCTGTTTTCCAGAACAGGCAAAAGGGAATTTTCGCTCTTTGAAACTTTACTATAATTTTATTGTTCAACTTCAGGAAGAATATTTATTTTATACACCTGACTGCTTTCATGAACAAACGCTTGTATTGACACAAAAGGAAAGAAGACCTGGGGCCAAAAAACGTAAAATGAAAACGACCGAACGATATCGTCTCTGTCTATTGCCACAGATATGATAGAGCCATGCTTACTGTTTAGTGAAAACGAAAGCGGTTTTCGTCTCGTATTTTACAGAATCCCAAATTCCCACCCCTGTTTTTTGCAATAACTTAAATGAAGGCAGACTATCCTATCACAGTCTTTTATCCTAGCCGATAAAAGCGGCACGTCGACCTGATTATGGCCCCTATTGTGAAAGTCGATAGTTAATCGTTGATCGACAACTGTCGATCGATCGAGAACTGTGATTGTCGATTGCGATCGATATTTGTCAATTTGACAGTCGCTTGTAGTCGATGCTTGTGATCGATGCTTTCTCTTGGAAGTGAGAAAATGTTGTGCATACGAATAGCTAACATCAATCGACGAAATCGACAATTGTCGTGACGATCGCTGATCGACAATCACAAATAGGGCCTAAGATCTACATATTGTACTTGTACCATACCATTAAAAGAGGGTTTATTGTAGGAGGTTCTGCAGATTCTGCAGAGAATGTTTTTCAAATCTTTCGGGTCCAGTTTTTTTTGGACTTTATTGCACATCTGAAATTACAATAAAGTTCAAAACGATTTTTGGACTTTATTTCATTTTCAAAAGTGAAAAATCAAAAAACATTTATCATTTCACTTGATTTATTTTTCCGAATACAGTATGATATGATTGTAGGGTAGTTTTTACTTCGAAATATAATTTTAGAATATATCGTAACTTAAAAAAAAAAAATAAAAGAAATATGTAGTTGGCGCAACGGGTCCCTTTTATAGGCACGCTTCTCAGAACCATTTGTTTGGGTGAGTTTTTATTTTTGGGACGAAGGGACCTACAACTTTATGTCATGTTCGAACGGCTGTCAAGGCTTTTCTATGACATTTATACCCTCGAATGTTTGTGAGACGTTCGCTAGAAGTGATGCAGTGGAAAAGACCTAAGGATGTAATATTTTTTCCTTTTTTTCGGCGATCGAACCTACGACCTCTCGCACAGTACAGGATAATTACAGGGTTTTTCTGAAAAACACAGGAGTCATTTTTGTAGGATTTTCTATGAAAATACAGGGATATCTTGTAAAATACATCAGGATAAATGGCATGGCTAGCTATACGGATGCATGTTTTGTGTTTCTCAAAATGTGAGCAATCATTTTTTTTCTTTTTGCCTTTAATCACGATTAGCAAAAAAGAGCTTCCGTCTTTAATCGATAAGTAAGATTTTAATGTCTTAGTCAGAAGAGTTACACCATTCCTATAAATTCTTTGAAAGCAATACTATACTCACACTACTCACAGCCAGTTTAATGTTCGAACTTTAATTAGCGCACGGCCTTTATTATGGCTTTTGGGAAGACGGAATTTTTAGGTTATCGCCAACATTTTGCGAAAGCAGAATAAGTCAAATAATTAGGACGCCTTTACTATTTTATGTTTGTGTGTGACGACGCAAATGCATACTCAACTGAACTTTCTGTTTGAGGTCCGTTAAAATGTGTGCTACTGATCTACTCTAAAAATATTTCATTCAAGTTTATCAGATGTTCGTCGACCTACTCGGCCAGCGCTATACGCCTGCTAGCTTTAGATTACAGGATAAAAAATTGTAATTTATTTCCATCGCATGCCATCGAAGAAAAAAAGCTTTCCACCAACAATAGCTGTCATCACATGACCACTTGTTTCTATAAGCTACTGCTTTCAGAAACATACTGCATAAGCCAACAAAAGCCATAGCCAACATGACACATCAAGTGAAAGAAGACTTTCAGCTACGATTTAAAACATCTAGGTACCACCCAACAATTCATCTAAACTGACATTAAATGTATCCCTGTTCGACTCTGTTGGATTGCTTGTCCCTACAGCATTAAAAAGTCTTTACCCGACTACAAGGAGATCAACATTATCCTATATGTATATAAAATATACATAAATCAAAAGCTTTTCTATCAAAAGGATTTACCAAAATCAAGCTTTTCTTTCTGTACTAATCTTTTGCAAATCGCTTTATGGGAACCTTTTTTTTTGTGTCTCATGTCCAGAAATCCCGGAAATGGCTTTTCTGGATACACATATTGGCCTCCCTGTAATGGCATACGAAGGGGCATTTAATCCATTGGACTAAGGCTGGCATTTACTATGTCTGTACAATTTATTTTCCCTTATTGGACTTTTAGCAGTTGTAGTAGGTACGTACTGTGTGTACAGTATGTAGTTGTAACTTGTTACGGAAAATGAGATATGTCGCCTTTAGAAATTCCATCGAAGGGAATTGTCCTTAAGTACAAGCTCTCCGGAAGCCAGTAATTAATTATACAATACCAGAAGTAGCTCTTAAAGTGGAACTATCTATACAGAAAACGGAGGCGTTCGTTCTTAACTTTACTTTCAATGGCAGTACAGTAACGAGAAAGTTAATTTAAACCAGAAGTCAACATTCAGCAACCTGTGTAAATAGAGAAATGAAAACAGAAATTCAATCTAAGCGTATATACGAGAGTACCAATTCACATTGTTGCACTTCCACAGCATGCACTCGTGAAAAAATAATACTTTTTCCATTACAAGGGGTTTCGTATTTACACAGTTGGACGAAGGTTTTCTTTTCGTCAGCAGCCTTAAAGCTTAAACATCTCTTGGTTGTATTGGCAGCATGTGCTGCAAGAATGGCTACAATGGTTAAATAGTCTGATTGAAGTTTTATATAATGAAATGGCAGTAAGAAAGCTGCAGTATCACGTTAGCAATTGGTTGGAGGTTACAGTAGGGGTTGCTCTCTTAAGGTATACCTATTGCCGTATTTTTGTCAGGTCTGTGGAATATGGCCTACCAAAAGTAGTGATATAATTAGTTATAATGCTTAGAAAGGCATTGATACCAGAAACATAAAATGCCATAGCTGGAGAGCGAGTGACCTCATCTTTAAAAGTCTTATCGCCTCAACCACCGAAGAAAAATTAGTGGTCATTTCGTTTGTAAAAGAAAGTTATAGGATATACCTACTTGTAAATGTATTTGCGAGCATCTAGCAACAAGAAAACTTTGCAAAAAACCGATCCCTAGCAAAGCTTAGGTTGGGTTAGGTTAAAAAGGGGTATAAGATGTCTCAAACAGCACTAGGCACCATAAGGGCCGCGGGATCCCTAGGGTAGCAAAGCTTGGGGCTCGAAAAAAACCTGAATGTAGACGAAAGGATGGTGGTTGGGTGTGTATGAATCGGGTAGGCGCTGATTGGCATCAACTTGGCGGTGCCCAGCTGTTGCAACTTTTTCATACACATCAATTGTGCTTATTTTACCTCCGCGTGGTAACCACCGGGTACTGGTCTCGCCCATCCAGGCTTGGCTTGCTAAACTTATAAGCGCGAGTGTTGAACACGAAGAAAATAGCAACACTATAATGCTCTGTCGGAACTGACTGTCTGCTCGAGTCTCAGAAGTCTAACATGAGCCCCTCAGAAAGAGGACGTGCGGCGGAAGAATTCACGCGATTGAATCAACGGTGACGTCAACAGTCGGCATGGCAGATACTTTAATGAGCTACTTCGACATATTTGGAGCTGAGGTCATTAAGGATTTTTCAATACTAGTCAGGGTGTTGAAATAGAGATGGTGGCGGAAGAGCCCTTAATGGGCCAACGGCAGCACTCAAATCCCCGAAGCGGGTTACTGACTCCGGAATATCCGGCCCCTTTCGCCCAAGGGGTCACAGAAAGGGCCTGGCCCTCCAGGTTGGGGGTTGTGCGTGGGGTTAACTACCCAACCACGGAAAACACCACCGGTTACGAAGCAACCAAAACCCTCGGATATGGATGGATTTACTGTTGACGACCCTGCAAAACGAAAAAAGGACAATGATTTTCGGATCTGCACGTGGAATGTTCGAACCCTGAACAGACCGCGTGCAGCCGAACAATTAGCGGAGGCCCTAGACCGCTACAAGGCAGATATCACCGCCATCCAGGAAGTGCGGTGGGATGGGCCCGGCAAAAGAAGGATGAAAAACTGTGACATCTACTACGGTGATTGCTACAGAGAACAGAAGCAGCGTCTATTCGGATGCGGATTCGTTGTAAGCAGCAGACTTAGGCAAGAAGTCTTGAGCTTTCGACACGTTAGTGAGCGCCTTACAACTATCCGCATCAAGGCTAAATTCGCCAACATCAGCCTGATATGCGCTCACGCCCCCACAGAAGATAAGGACGATGCTACCAAAGAATGTTTCTATGAGCTCCTCGACAAAACGTATGAGCAATGTCCTAAGTACGACGTTAAAATCGTCTTAGGTGATTTAAAATAGGAAAGGAGGACATCTTTGGTAGCACAATCGGAAAGCAAAGCCTACACGACACCACGTCTGGAAACGGACTTAGGCTAATTGACTTTGCTGCGGGACGTAATGCTACTATAGCAAGCACACGGTTTCCACACCTCAACATTCACAAAGGAACATGGCGGTCACCAGACCATCAAACGGTCAATCAAATTGACCATGTTGCGATCGACGCAAGGCACTCCTCCAGTATTCTAGATGTCCGAACTTTCCGAGCGGCCAACATAGACTCGGATCACTACCTTGTTGTAGCCAAGGTACGTATGCGGATATCCCAGACACCACAACAACGAGGAAATACTGTGAGAAGATTCAACGTTGAACGGCTACAAACGCAACAAACCGCCAGAACGTTTGCCGATCGCGTCTCCCTCAACCTCTCGAGAAGTCCTGTGCAGCCAGCATCAAGTGCTGAAGACCAGTGGCATCGATGCCAAGAAGCCATCAGAAAAGCCGCGACTGATGTGTTAGGTTTCACCCGACCACCACCACGAAACCCTTGGTTTGATGAAGAGTGCCGGCAAGCACATGCAGCAAAGCAACTGGCCTACAAAGCGGCGCTGCAGAGAAGGACGAGAGCAGCTCGTGAGCTCTACGAGCAAAAAAGGAGGCAAGAACACCGGCTTCTCCGGAGGAAAAAGAAAGAGCATGACAAGCGCGCGATCGAGAAAATAGAGAGGTGTTACTCCAGGAACAATGTTCGGAAGTTTTACCAAAAGGTAAAAAGAACGTGTCACGGGAACAAGGCCCGAACAGAGACCTGTAGAGACGAACAAGGAAACCTTGTAGTAGAGTCACAGTCGGTGCTGAGGACATGGAAAAACCATTTCTGCAGACTGTTAAACGGCGAAGACGACACAAATTCCGCTGTCAGGCAGAATGAACCATTCGACCTGGGCGATGAAAGCCAAGACTTCCGTCCACCTGACCAAAATGAAGTAAGGATAGCAATATCCAAGCTGAAGTCCAACAAATCTGCAGGACCGTACGGTTTATCGGCCGAGCTTTTTAAGGCAGCGGGGGATGACTTGGTAGAGGGCATACACCAACTCGTTTCTAAAATTTGGTCAGAGGAAAGTATGCCTGAAGAATGGAGCCTCAGCATTGTTTGCCCGATCCATAAGAAAGGAGACCCTCTAAACTGCGCCAACTATAGAGGCATCAGTCTCCTTAACATCGCTTACAAAATCCTGTCTTCCGTACTGTGTGAACGCCTGAAACCATTTGTCAACGAACTGATTGGACCCTATCAGTGCGGTTTTAGGCCCGGTAAGTCCACAACCGACCAAATATTCACACTACGGCAGATCCTGGAGAAAACCCAAGAAGTCCAAATCGATACTCATCACCTATTTATCGATTTTAAAGCCGCATATGACAGCATTTATAGAGACGAGCTATACAGAGCCATGTCTAGTTTTGGCATCCCTGCCAAACTTGTCAGATTGTGCAGAATGACGATGGAGAACGCTCGCTGCTCCGTAGAGGTCGGAAACAATCTCACCGAGACCTTTGATGTCAAAAAAGGATTTAGACAAGGTGATGCGCTGTCATGTGACTTTTTCAACATCATTCTTGAGAAAATTGTGCGAAACTCGTAAGCCAACACCAGGGGCACAATTTTCCAAAAGTCTGTGCAACTACTTGCATACGCTGACGACATCGACATCATTGGCAGAACACAGCGAGCTGTCACTGGTGCGTTTGCAAGTATCAGTACAGAGGCGGCAAAAATGGGTTTAGTGGTGAATGAGGGCAAAACAAAATATATGCTGTCAACGAGAAGGGACACACAACATCGACGAATTGGACAGAACGTCACGATAGACAGCTATAACTTTGAGGTAGTTCGGGACTTTGTCTACCTCGGCTCCGCTATTAACTCTGAAAATGACATCACATCAGAAATCAAGCGAAGAATTACACTTGCCAACCGCTGTTACTTTGGCCTAAGAAGGCAATTGATTAGTAAGGCCTTGTCGAGAAACACCAAGGAGACTCTATATAAGACCCTCATCATCCCAGTCCTGCTTTATGGCGCAGAATCATGGACGTTGACAAAAGCGGATGAAGATCTCCTTGGGCGCTTCGAACGCAAAATTCTTCGAGTGATTTTCGGTCCCGTTTGCGTTGACGGGCTTTGGAGGAGGAGATTTAACAGCGAACTCTACGAGCTGTACAGCGACATCGACCTGGTCAGAAAAGTGCGTATCAGTCGACTAAGATGTCTAGGACATGTAGAGCGAATGGACACCAACGCTCCGGCCCGAAGAGTCTTCGATTCCAACCCGGAGGGACAACGCAGTAGAGGAAGACCTCGCCTTAGGTGGCGCGCACAAGTGGAAGGGGACCTCAACCAACTTGGAGTGCGCAACTGGAGGCAGTTAGCCAAAGATCGTGCTAACTGGAGAGGCGTGTTGGTTGAGGCCCAGGTCCACCCCGGACTGTAGCGCCATCTAAGTAAGTAAGTAAGTAGACGAAAGGATAACCAAATATTCTACAGCCGAAATCTTAACGCTTTCCAACTCTTTCGAAAAGATATTAATTCATACAAATAAATGACAATAAAGAAGCTACAAATATCCATGATATTCATATAGCATCACAAAAGATTACTTGGAGGAGTAATGCACGATATTGTGAGTCGCTAGTGTATGGGAAAAAATAAAAGTTGTTTGGTCATATTCTAAAACTTTAAACTTTATATTTTATTAAGAATCAAATATAATATTAATTAAAATTAAGGAATATTACATAAAACTTATGAACACTCAGCATAGAAGAACAATTTGCCACCTAATAAAAAATATTAAAAAAAAGCCTAAATTATTATAAAAAAAAAAAAATAAATAGGTGGCGCAACAGGCGGGTAGACACCCACGGCCTAGCTTCTCGCAACCATTCGTTTTGTGTGAGTTTCTATTTTTGGGACGAATGGAAGGGACCTACAATTTTATGCCGAGTCCGAAGCCGAACGGCTTAAGTGCGAAGCTTTTTCATGACAGTCATACTCTCGGATGTTTGTCAGACGTTCGCGAGAGGTGGCGCAGTAGAAAAAAAACTTTAAGATGTAATTTGTGTTTTTCCGGGGATCGAACCTGGGATCCCTCGCACAGTAGTCCAGCACACTAACCACTCCGCTACTGCGCCCACAATTATTATAAGTTGACCAAAAAATCTTGTTTACTCTCAAATTGGGTCATATTGGGTCATAGATGCTTTCGTCACTATTTTTACAGAACGTTCGACTGCCTCTGTATGACATGGTAGATTTAAAAAAATAAAGTTTTCGTTGCCCTGAGACTCAACAACCTCGTTTACTTAGATGGCGCTACAGTCCGGGGTATACCGGGGCCTCAACCAACACGCCTCTCCAGTTAGCCCGATCTTTGGCTAACCGCCTCCAATTGCGTACTCCAAGTTGGTTGAGGTCCCCTTTCACTTGTGCGCGCCATCTAAGGCGAGGTGATGTGATGTCATTTTCAGAGTTAATAGCGGAATCCGGTCCCGAACTACCTCAAAGTTATAGCTATCTATCGTGACGTTCTGTCCGATTTGTCGATGTTGTGTGTCCCTTTATGTTGACAACATAAATGCTTTGTTTTGCCCTCATTCACCATTAAACCCATTTTTGCCGCCTCTGTACATATACTTGCAAACGCACCAGTGGCAGCTCGCTGTGTTCTGTCAATGATGTCGATGTCGTCAGCGTATGCAAGTTGCACAGACTTTTACAAAATTGTGCCCCTGGTGTTGGCTTACGAGTTTCGCACAAATTTATCAAGTATGATGTTGAAAAAGTCACATGACAGCGCATCACCTTGTCTAAATCCTTTTTTGACATCAAAGCTCTCGGTGAGATTGTTTCCGACCTTTACGGAGCAGCGAGCGTTCTCCATCGTCTTTCTGCACAATCTAACGAGTTTGGCAGGGATGCCAAAACCAGACATGGCTCTGTATAGCTCGTCTCTATAAATGCTGTCATAGGCGGCCTTAAAATCGATAAAAAGGTGGTGGGTATCGATTTGGACTTCTTGGGTTTTCTCCATGATCTGCCGTAGTGTGAATATTTGGTTGGTTGTGGACTTACCGGGCCTAAAACCGCACTGATAGGGTTCAATCAGTTTGTTGACAAAAAGTTTTAGGCGTTCACACAGTACAGGATCTTGTAAGCGATGTTAAGGAGACTGATGCCTCTATAGCTGGCGCAGTTTAGAGGGTCTCCTTTCTTATATGGATCGGGCAAACAATGCTTGCTGAGGCTCCATTTATCAGATATACTTTCCTCAGAGGCTTTGTAGGAGTTGAGTATGGATTCCAAAAAACTAAACCACTGGTTCATTTTTAGGCGAATGAGAGCCTAAATAACGGCCATCATGTTAAAGTGTTGTTTATGGACTTCAGCAGAGCTGAAAGCCGGCTTTAAAAAAATATCTATACACAAGAGTATATTTTGCGTCAAAATTAAGAACGTATTGAGCGACAGAAAAAAGTGCATTTTGGAGTCCAGGTATCAAAACTGGGTCCGATTTTCTTTAAGGTGGTTCCCAACCTTTTCAACAGCATGTTTTCAATTCTATCACGTCTATTTTGTCCTCTGGAAAGTAGCATCTTCAGTATCTAAATTCTAAGGCTTTACAAATGTTGATTTATGTTATTTTTTAGGTCGTTGGTGGCTTCTACCATTTTTGCAACGTTTGTAAATGACGAAAAAATATTTGCTATGATTTTTTTCTATAATATTTTATTATTTATTTAATATTTTTTAAACAGCTGTGTGTTTAAATCGCTTCCTTTAACAAATTTGACGACTTTGATCGCTAAGTTTAAAATTGGTTCGTCACAAGTCTTTGAAGAACCGATTATCATAATAAAAAGTTAGTTTAAGGCTGCAGTCAAGGCTTCCAAAGCAAATATGATGTACATCCGAAGACAACTCTTCAAACCTAAGAAATGATGCCTGTCCTAAAACATCAAATGAAAAGTATTGAAGTTGATTAAAGCTACAAATATCTTGGAGTCATCATCGACTGTTATGTTTTCTGGGACAAACACATCGACCAATTGCTTATGAAAGGAGGCTTTATAAGCACTAGCTCATTCTCGAAATCTTATCATTTAAAGTATACTATGCCCCTGTACAGGGGTATATCACGTTCAAGTCTCCCCGAAAGAGTCTTTGCCAAGGTGCTAAAAGGTGGTCGAGTCTCGATTAGGAGATGAGCAGTACGGTTTTGGTCCGGGCAGACGGCAGATGCAGAAGCACAACTGGCCAGTTATTTACTCTCAGAATGCTACTTGAGAAGTCTTGGTAGTATTCAATGCTACACCTCTCTACATATGCTTCGTAGATTTGGAGAAATCATACGATCGAGTCCCTCGAGGTAAACTCTGGAGTCGGAGTGTATTTGTATTATAAATGAGTATGGAATTGAAAGCCATTCAATTTCTATACACAAACTGTAAAAACTGTGTTCGGGTAAACGGCGTTAAATCAATACCTTTCACCGTGGGTGTTCGACTTCTCTAGGGGCGCGTCTTGTCTCCTCTCCTTTTCATTACTGAGATAAATGTTAACGTGAATAAATCTGAAGTGATGGTCGTCTCCAGAATTCCTATTCAATGCACTCTGCATGTTAGCGGAGTCCCATTGAAAAAGGTGGACAGGTTTAAGTACCTATCTCGGGGTTTTATTCACGAGTGATGGAAAGGATTACTGCTGAGTTTTCCTGTAGGATTGGTCAGGCTGGGTCAATTTTGAGACAGCTTGGTCATTCTGTTATTAGGAGGACTGAACTTGGTGTCAAAGCTAAGTTGTCAGTCAATTCGTACATGGTCATGAGGGTTGGGTAATGACCAAAAGAATAAGATCGCGGATACAAGCTGCCGAAATGAGATTCCCCGTTGTATTGCTGGTGTGACCCGTGGGATTGTATTAGAAATACCAGACTAAGTGAGAAACTCATTGTCGAACAGCTGCTTCTCAGGACGGAGTTGTCCATGCGTCGGTGGTTTGGGTATGTTAAACGCATGTCTTCAACAAGGATCCTAAGACGTGCTATGGAATCCGTACCATAAGGTAGGCGTTCGTCCTCTATGTAGACACACAGGATGAGATGATTATACAAGTCTATAATTTCTCCTCTACCCGTATGAGGATTGCCCTTGATGATTTAGAGTCGATGGCGGAGAATCGACAGTTATGAAGGGCTCACTTGAAAAACCTACAGCCGCGACCCACTTAATGGATAATGAATCATCGTGAATGAATGAAGGTATATTATGTCCTAGTGAACTCAAAGCCAAGATAGGAAATACTTGCTTAGAGGAAACGCATAAGCAGGAGCGAAATTCGCGCTGGAAACGGTGGGCTACATTGTCATCCCCATGTATTTATTTCACGGACCCGCTCCTTCTTCTTCAGAATCTTCTTCAAGTCGTTAAATCGCTTCTATTAAAGTACGAAGATAACCGTCGGTCATGAGACGAACACCAGGCGGCAACATGAAAAAAAAAACAGTCTTGAAGGCCACGAAATACCTCGTGAGCTAATAATCATTATAAAATAAATAGTTGGCGCAACAGGCGTGTAGGCACTCAAGGCCTAGCTTCTCGCAACCATTCTTTAAAAGTGTAATCTTAAGTTCAAGAAACTAAATTAACTACAGAATATTTTTGAATGAACTGAACTATCGCTTAACCTTAGGTAATAACAATCTTCTACAGACAAGCGCTGGGTTTTCATTTCAGAAAGTTATAACTTTTAGATATAAAATAAAAAAATAAATTTATTATTCGTCGGCAGATGGAGAAGATTTGAAAAAAATATTGATCCTTTCCAAACCTCTGCGTTTATAGCATGTGATTTTTTCACATGTCCACTGCAGCTGAGCTTCCCATCCACCTGTAGGTTAGGTATAATAAAGTCTCGCAAATACTACAGTATTCAGTTTTAGGCCCCATCTCACCTACAGCTCTTGAAGCTGGGTTTTCCCTATTCATTTCAAAAAACTGAATACTATAGAGACCCTAAATTAAAATCGAACTTTTAACTCTAGGCCACCTTAAGCGACAACCTAACAATTTGGTGGCCCTTCACCGACGGTGAATGTGAACCAGAAGATGAGACCGCATGTGACATGACTGATTCTGGATCGGGCAAACTTTCGGTAATAATACTCTAAATGTACCCTCAATGTGTTAAATGTGGACCTCGACCTATACCAATGATGTGTCGTCTCCCGGTATTTTGTTTCCAACCGTCTTCTGTCAGCCGTTTATTTAAGTTCCCCTTCTTATTGTTGGCACTCCATCTGTTGCATCTTTCCAAACACACTGTAAACGCCATTCACTCGTGTTTTTTTTAGAGTACCTATCCTTATCCTTGATGTGGTCGTATAATATTTCATTTTCAACGTTTTTCTTTATTTTTTTCTAGTCACCAAGTCCTGCTATGTCCCGCATGGGATGGGCGCTGAGAACTCTACTGGTTGCTGATAGCTCAAGTTGCCTGAAAGATAGAAAAGTGAGTTGAAACTCATCAAGTAGATAAAGAAAAAAAAAATACTGAAAACCTTCCCCCAACAGGTATCAGGAAAATTAATCAGAAAGTGCGCTCCAGGAACTGAATTGGTCGACTGGCTAGTGAATCTATCGCCAATAGTACACACAAGAGCCCAGGCGGCGGGCATGTGGCAAGCTTTGCTCGAGGAAGGAGTTCTTACACACGGTATGGTCTATATATGTTTACAATGTCGTTCTAGTACTTACATCTTGCTTATTTTTTACAGTAAACAAGGAACAACCGTTTAAGGATAAATGCTTTTTGTATCGATTTCGTTGTGACGAGGATGGAACAAGTGGCGGAGCTCCACAAACAGATGATGTTAATGCATCTAACGACCATGTTCGTGAAGCATTAGGAACACTCTTCCAGCGCGGACCAGATGCTATACTTCGCATGATATTAAGAAAACCGTAAGATGGCGTATATTTTGCTTCTTTAGATTTTTTTTTGTTTTATTTTGTCCAAGGGCTGTTAGTTGGGTTATGGTATTTTAATTGGGAACTTAAGAACCTTGTGTGCATAGTGTGTTGAATTATTTGTATATGCGAACTGAGGTACGGTGGATATTGCAGGAAGCAAGGCCTTCTTCGCGTTATAATTATAGGTGCCTGCTGAAATCAATTTATGGAAGGACAGGATTCAGTTTGCCAAACGAATAATTGATAGTAGAAGAGGTCGAACTTGGAGGGCTATAACTAATGTTGCACTGAAAATATGTCGAAGGACGAACACTTTGATGTTTTAATATCCGAGTCAATCGAGGTTATCTCTGGAGTGTACTGCAGGAGTATGAAATTGAAGGTTCTGTACTAGTCCCATTCCCATTCCCATTCACGTTCGGGGTTAGAATAGACCTGAGCTAAGGTATGCCTATCGTAAGAGGCGATTGAAATCTACAAAATGCCCTAACATCAACTCTTTCAATCGCCAGTAAAAGTTCCTCCTGAAAATAAACAAGCGGCTGAAATAACGCCCCGAAAAGAGAGTGCGGATACGACCCTAAACTCCACGACCAAAAGCAAAAATGCGCACCCGGGATGTGATGAAGGGACTTGACGAAAAAATGAGTTGAGCTGAGTTTGCTGAATTCATAAAAGACAAGAATAACGTGCATTACAAAATACGGAAACTGGTTAGTTCCATTCACTCTAAGTACATATGAAAAGGCAATGAACCCTAAAACCATTCGGCAACACCCGATACATGCTGGGCAAGAGTTAGACAATGCCCCACAAGCCACGCAACCAAAACCAATGAACTACCGAGCAGTATAGATCTAAAGAATATAGAGGTGTCGAAGTTCGAGGTAGATAACTTTGAGAATAGACAATCTCAGAAAGGAAACTAAAACCACAACTTGGTCATATTTTTGAGGCCCTCCCAAATTTAACTTCAAAGTGCACCCAATGAGTTTGGTATGTAGACGTCTGTGTTGAAGCTGGAATGAAGAAAAACGCGAACCAATCTGAAGGAATAAATAGATACCTGCTAGATAGATTATTAGTCGACAGAGCTTTTATGGGGCTCTGGCCCTATAGCCTGTTGAAGGAGACTATTGTGCCTTCCCTGGTGAAGTTTTATGGCTATCTTTTCTCTCCGGAGGCCTACATGTAGGGTCTGCTAAGACGCCAATTTGAGGAAGATGTTTTTTCTTGAGGGCATAACCACAGGATTATCTGGGGAACATATTTGGAAAGAATTGTTGCGTATGGGAAGTTCCACGCCCCTTTGTCCAGTTTTGATCAATCTTCAAATGTGTACTCCTGAGCCAATAATTAAGATTATCTATAAATTTGAGCTCAATCGAGTTAGTGGCTTTCAAGTTTTAAGCGGCCGAACAAAAAACCCCGATCCATTTTTGAAGTTAGACCTAGGATGACATTGAGCTCTACAGTTGGATTGGAGTATAGACATCTCGTCATACAGTTCCCAACTATTCGTTGGACTTGGACCCGTTCTAGCCTTTTGACTGGGGCGACTTTGTTAGTTTTTGTCCACCAGACAAGTAGCCAGTAATCCTAAAAGATTGGTCAGACTTGGCGAGATTGTTCAGCTATAGGACTTCCTGTGATACAAATACAAAGGACTGAACTTGGGGTCAAGGCTAAGTTGCCGGTCTTTAGTTCGGTGTTTGTTTCAACTCTTCGGAATAGCCGAAGAAAGATGATCGCGAATACTATCTACTGAAATGACTTTCGTAAATCATATAAAAAATAGACAGCTCCCTCGAACACTACCCTTGCTTCGGTGATTTGGTCATCGTTTTAAAAACAGTCAGCGAAAAATTCAGCCATATAGTAGAATTTGAAACTCAAACAATCGTTACATTCAACCTTTGCCGTCTAATAATCTTTTTGATTAGATACTCCAAACATTTTATACCCTAAACCTAGAAGGACTGCATCTACCTCTTCAACAGTTTAAATTTAGTTCACATAATGTATAAAAACAATATACCCTATGCAGAGTTAGAAGGTGCGGCAAAAGTGCACACATGGTCCAGCTTAAATCAGCTCCTCATATCCGCTTATTAACACTCTATAATGTTCCTTTTTACCCTGATGTTTTGAGTTCATGCGGAGGTGTGCAATATTTATATTAGTAAATTCAAAATAAAATATAATAATAATGAGAACAAAATTGATGGTTATACCAACTTGCTCCATTCCTCCCATTTCAGAGTAGATGCATTTTAAAAGCCAAAACTTTGTAATGCAAATTCGCCATGTGTTGCCATATTTATGTAACAAAGCTTATCTAAAGGTCAGTGTCAGTGAAGTTATTTTTATGAAAGCATAATTCTCTGAATTTTCAGAACTTTTTTCTAAAGTGGAAACTTATATACTGAAAAAGTTTTGCATTTTAAAACAACTTTGTAATGGTGAGGTAATAGCAGTCTAGAGGGCTTTCAATAATATGCAGCTCAATTTAGGGCTAAGCGGTAATTAAAAAAACTGCTCTGCGCGTTGTGAGGTATTTATGAAATCGGTACCGTGCTTGAAACGGATATAAAAAAAAATATAAACCTAAACATCCCTCAATGGAGACGAGCTAATCTCTTAGACAAGATATAGGAAATGTAAGTCTGTGATTCAATATCGATGGATTACAAAGAAGCCCATGTACCCAGTTCCATAAGATATTGGTTCAGCAATTTCAAGGCAACCACCCAGTCTGGTTGACATAACTTTTAAGATTTGATCAACAAGAGCAATGATTTTTGAGTAAAAATCAAAGAGTAAATTCTGCAAGAAAAAGTATAAGGTAGCTATCGACACTGTACGAGGGATCCCAGGTTCGATCCCCGGAAAAACACAAATTACATCTTAAAGTTTTTTCTACTGCGCCACCTCTCGCGAACGTCTGACAAACATCCGAGAGTATGACTGTCATGAAAAGCTTCTCAATTCAGCCGTTCGGACTCGGCATAAAATTGTAGGTCCCTTCCATTCGTCCCAAAAATAGAAACTCATGAAAAATGAATTTAATTTTTTGTAGGGTTAGAGTCGTCAGAATTTGTGATATTAATGCTATTGTCTTAGACTAGATGTATCTTTTGAAATCATTTAACTCTTTGGTAATGTCTTGCAGACAAGAACCTACCAGAATCTAGAGAAAAGCTGGTTAAGGCAGAAAAAAAAATAACTACAAACTTCTATGACTACAAATGAATATATGACTTCTCATAAGAAAAAAGTGGGACTACCAGAAATTCTTTGTTGAATAAGTCGAGATATGTCGCTCCATCAGGACTGAGGCTTCGAAAATGTTACTAAAATTCGAAGAATACCTTCCAAGTCCTTAAAACAAGGACCCAAGCTTGCAATGGCATAAGTGAAGGAAGTAATAGATTTGCAGTCGGTGTTCATAATTTGAAAGAACAACTTTTGCAGACTGTCAAAAAGCGATGACAATCAAGATACTTCCGTAAGGGAGCATGTACTTTCCGCATCGTTGACTTGACAATAATTCCGTCAACCAAACACAGATTAATTAATAAATTTTCTTGAAATAGCGGCCTGAGCCGCTGAGACTTTCAAGACTGTAGTCAAGTATTCGGTATAGATGCAACCAACTCATCTGTCCAGATAAAAGTATGCCCAATGAATGGGACTTGAGCACTGATTGTCCAGTCTTAAAGAAATGAATGCTTTGAAAGAAAGCTATATATTTTCAAAACCATATTCATCGATTTTAAGTCATTTTCTTTAGACACCATATCAAAGGATCAAAAAGGATCTGCAGCATCATTAGCTCGATTGGCTTCATATGGCCTTAATAGTGTTTTTGCATATGTGTAATCCAGGAGCGAGCTTTTAGGCCTGCTCCTCTTTCGGGATTGTGTTGGAACGTTGATTGATATTATCTTTTAAATGGGGTTCGAAGATCTCTCCTTTTAATATGACAGTACCAACTGAGATCATTGATATCATAAATAAGCTAATAACCTGGTCTAGCCTTTTTCCACAATTGTGGCCTCCTCGTCATCATAAATGCAGTTCCTACCTGCATTCCCTGAAATCATCCAACTGTTTGTCTCGTTTACCCATTAAACAGTGTCCGGTTATGAATTGTGTTTTAAATGTTTAGGATAGTTGCTTTACTGGTGTCTTGTGAGATCCACTCTCAGTCACGCCTCACGCTATCGAAAAGGTTGTATTTTCTTATGAAAAGTTCCAGCTCACTATTGTTCGCGTTAATTCTGAGGGCGCAACTATTTGTCCATTTAAACAATTTTATATAACCCACATTTCTGTACCCGGTATATTCTATCTACAGAAGGAGGTTGTACAGAACAAGTTTCCAGAGGGCAGTGCTGGGAAGTACTCCGTTAGAAAACCCCGTATTGTGTTTATCTCCTAGTCCTAATATTATTTTTAATAATAAGAAATTGGAAGTAAAAAGACAAGAGGTACCAATGATCCGACGTTCATTGGTAGTGCCGGATTTTTACCGGCTTAAACCACATCCCTTACCGAACAGATCAATATTATCCCCACGAAACCTCGCGCCGTAGGCATTACTTCGCAGTGGTCGGTATAAAGCTATATTAGATCAATTCTATTAGCTTTTTACTTTTTGTTGGCGGTCTAAGCGCCTCCGATCGCTGAGTATTCGCACGGCCACTTTGCTTACAACAGTCCAATTTGCGTCTTTATGCAACATGTAATTTACGATATTATCGGGAGTGGGGCCATTCCCCAAATTGATCCCGTATGGGCAATGGAAAAACGCCTGTTCCGCATTTAAGAAACGGTCTCGCAATGTACGAATGGTTTCATGTCCGCATTTAAAGAGATATTCTCTGTAACAGCTATGGCCCTTCAAGAACTGGGCCAGATAGAAATTAGTTTCGCCATGAGTTCGTTTAATCCATGCATCGATCACCGGTATGAGACGATGTGTTCAGTGTTCATCTTCCCTTCAACGATTCGTTCCATTGTTGTTGTCAAGTTACGAATTTGCGATATACAATACGATTTCTTTCATACCTCATTTTATCGTCATCTACCCGCCCATTTCGAACTAGCTCGATTCTTTGCGTTTTCGTTTCTACAGCGAGTAGATCGATAGCCACAATCACCTTGGCTATGTCATCTGCAAACCCGATGATTAACGCTTTTCTTGCAATCGGTAGGCGTAGAATTTCGTCGTACATAACGTTCTAAAGCAAGGGACCGATCCGTGTGGAACTTCATACACCCTATATCTAGTTTCTCACAACCATTCGTTTAGCTGAGTATAGTTCCCAATGTCAATCAGCCTTTCAGAAAGCTTGTTGAGCGGCATCTGGAATTGGGAGAACTAATACAAAAATGTCAGCTTCCCACTTTAGCTTCTTAGATTTCTGGTCGTGAAATTATTGCTGCGACAGGCTTTCTACCTGAAAAGGTGTGTAACTTGAGATGTTTTCTCAATGAGACAATCTGTTTGGTAGATCTGCGGGATAATTACTTACTTAGGCGGCTCCACAGTTCGGGTTGAACCGAGGCCTCTAAATAGTTGGCGCAATAGGTCCATAGAAGCCCCTATTTCTAGTTTCTTATAACTATTGGTTTAGGTGAGTTTATATTTTTGGTACGAATGGAAGGGACGTATTATTTCATGTCAAATCCGACCGTCTAAATTGAGAAGCTGATAAGTCTCGTTCATTCACCTTAAAGTAATTTCTGCTCTAAACATCAAAGGTTGCTAAGATTCCTATTCCTCCAGGACGGACCCTTGATTCGGTGAATGGTGAGTTAAGAGCAGATGAAACAACTTTCCTTTTCATGTGCCATGTGCGGCAATTTAAATGGATGCTTTGAAGATGCATAGAAAGTGTCACAAGTATGTCGTAAGAGCCGCATTATGAACACTGTTCTGATCCGCAGTACTCGTAGTCCTCATCTCTTGCTGAGAGAATGTATATGACAGTCTGTAGTGTCTTTAGTTACAAGGGAGCACTCTTTAAAGATAACTCAAGCCAATTCATATAAGTAGAAACGTCTCATGACTTGACAGGGTTGATAAAATAATCACTCGCGATAATTATGAATTTAAAACGTTACAATATTCCACCATAGCAATTTAGAAACCTATGAGGTTCCCAAGCTACATGTAATTACCCCAAGCACAGAATAACTATTTCCAAACGCAAGTCCTTGTTCTAGCTGGTAATTAGATTCAAGTTTTGAAATGCAATTCCTTGAATTATCAACAAGAACCACATCCGTCAGTTATTTATACAAGTCAGATCCAATTACCCACAAACATGTATACATGCTATGGCATTCAGTGCTCCTTCTCGTATACAGATCCATTAAAGGAAGTAGATTCCTAAACACATCGCTTCTAGGAATTGCATCCGCAAGATGAACTTTGAAATTTACCATCGCAGCCATGTCGTGAGATTTTTTTATTTTTTATTTAAGATTTCCATTTACAATGTAGATACTTCTCGAGGTTACCTATTCCCATATTCGTTGCAAGTCCTTTGCTTCCACCACCACCGTAGAGAATATTTTAACTGATTTTATATTTTGTTTAAATCGTTTTTCTCAAGCTTGTGTCTGTGTCCTTTGCAGTTCCCACGAACGTAGTCCCGAGGAGTTGGAGGTGGTATTCGAGGAGCTGTTACACATCGCAGCACTATCACATCTTTCGACGAGCATCAAACGGGAGCTGGCATCCATAATCGTATTTGAGTCACATGCACAAGCCGGAACAATTTGTAAGTATGAACTTGAGTATATATGACATACAGTGTTGTGCACACAAATAAATCAATCGAAAGTATTTTAATGGAAATTAGTTATGGACTAGCATAGAAATGCATGCTCGTGTTGACCACCCATTCGTCCTGGACAGTCGATGGTATTTTCGCGCTGATTATTGTTGGTTAATTGAATTCGCGCATTTTAATGGATTAATTCAATTATGTCCCAATTTTCACGTCGCCTTATACATCTGCATGACGTCGAGCCAATACCAAAGCATATGCATCAGGACCCATAAGCCCTGGTGTTATTGGATTAGTAACATGCTTGCTGGTTGGATTTTGTCGCACAACATGGTCGTTATTTTTAATTGCGACCAAGTGCATTCTAATTAGAATTTAATCGCTGAGTGGAGCAGAGCATGTATGTAAATGCGATTTATTTATGGCGGGAATAGGTCATAAAATTTAAAATGAATGTGATTAAATTTGAAGCGAGGAGTTGGTTATAAATGCCATTAGCTGGGGTTTATCCTTTTACCGGGATATTCAGCTAAAATTAGTTTATTTATTTTGTCATGAGTTTTGGCATGTGCTTTCAAAACCAGGGCTTTCAGGCTTAACTTTTGTCATGGTATGTGGCAACAAGTTAAGTTATTTCACCTTCATTACCTCCTATATGCGAGCTGAGCTATAAGCTTTTTTGGAATTCGCATTTGTAAATTATGTTTTGGGGGTATTAAAACAACTTTAACCGCATTGAACGTTTGAAATTCACATTTATTATTTAAAATACTTAATTATGTAAATTCTTTAAATGCAGTTTTTAGAGCATGACATGCGTATGTAAACTAGATGATTCACATAACATTCTATATTCAAGCTGCCCAAAAGAAGATTTCATTCACTAGCCATGCCTACTAATTCCATGGCCGAAACCTATCGCCGAAAACTACGCGGAAGAACAAAATTCGAACGTATAGAGGAGGCGAGGAGCCTTATGCAAATATTTACAGGAGCATTATGCAAACTTCCTGAAGGAAACAACATTTTTTAAACTACCGTCATCATTTTGATTTGCATATTTTGTACTAGATATATGCTTACTCATATTTTATTTAAAAAAAAAAAAAAAACAAGCCCAATCTCTTCGGCATACACTTACACATTTGACAAGTTTTTTCGAGTTGGAGTAAGGCTAGGTACACATTATGCGATTTCAATCGCGCTACTGCTTAGTCGCGAAAAAATGAAACACACGCATTTCAATATTTTCCTACTAATGATTAATCCCGCTTCTGTTTTGTGTTCCGCTACCTCCAAACCCACAGATTGCAGTCAGGACTGGATTATCCCGACTGTATATTTGCTTATTCTTCCAGTAGTTTGGCAGCAACGACTATTACAATACTGGTACTACCAGTTTTCGAGGAGCTTCTAATATATGACTCCAATTTGCTGAGCTGAATGCATTTCGAACGTCGAATGCATTACCGCACAGTAACACGGCCTCTCCATCTTCTGCCTTCTACGGTTTTCCTCGCTGTGTCCACGACTACTCGATTTGCGTCTATTGTTGAGCGTGATTTTCGAAAACCGTACTGGTGTTCGAATAGTCCTCCCCATCCGGCAGTCTAATCGCCATCTGGAGGTGATACCTCTACCTGCTTTACCAGCAAATCGCAAAATCGCTACTTAGTCTAACTGACTCCTTCAAACACCCACCATTAACGTTGTAAGGGATGAGGCACGATTAGGAGATGATTAGCGCCATGGAACCACATGTCGCTTACATCCAAATCACCCAATGACGGTAAAAATCTTGTCTGCGAAAGGCCTATTTCCTGTGCGCGATGGGGAATTGACCGTCTCCGATGCTCCTGCACACTCTCAAGGACAGCTGCGATGTTATCGGCAGATCTTGCGTATCGTTGACGTAAGGGTTGATTGGTCACTAAATCGGTCGATCTGAATCTGTCCACCAGACATTGAATAGACTCGTAGAACTTTCCTTCGAAGGACAGCATATACTTGAGTATAAATAAAATTGCCTACTTTAATCTTCTGATCAGCCAAGTAAATACTTTCGAAATAAAATATTTAAGATTATAGCCCCCTTCTTGGGCTTAAAAATCGCATCACACGCCAGATATTAAAATTCAATATTTACGTGCCAAGTCAAGTCGACCTGGGGGCGATTTTAGCGAAATTTTCGAACACAAATTACCGCCCTCTCGCCATAATTCCCACTGGACATAAAAACTTTTTGCGGCCCACATAGCACAAAAGTAACCAACAGCCCTTCTATAGACGAACGACTTTATCAGAGCCAATTTACAAGTTGCAAACAAGAAAAGAACACACCTCTAAGGACGCGAGAAAAAAACCAAAAACCTTCGTCAAACTCTCACCACAAAACGGCTTTAAGTACTTCTTCGCCCAGGGAGCCACCCGCAGAATTAAGCTCAAGTGTCCGCTTAAGTGTAATTTCTTCCATTATCCTGCGAGCATGTGTCCCGAGGTGTTGTGCGTTAAAATTAAAAATTTGCATTTTCACCTTTAAGGACGGATTTCGTTTTCGTTTTCGTTTTCGCTCCTTTTTGTCTCCCTTCGCAAAAAAAAAAACATATCTACCTCCAGCATATCCTCAATAGCCATTTATAAATCAGAATTCTAATTTAAACTTTATCGTCCTTCCCCAACTGACATGGCGTAATATATTTTTTTTTTGTTCGTTTTAGTGTTTAATCAAGGTGACGAAGGACGCTCCTGGTATATACTGTTAAAGGGATCCGTTGACGTTGTCATTCATGGCAAGGGAACAGTAGCAACTCTCAAGACTGGTGATGACTTTGGTAAACTCGCCCTGATAAACGACGCACCGAGGTGAGTGTCACTGGATTGTTTTTCATTCATACTTTTCCTTTCATTATTTTTCATCCCTGAGGAGTTTTTTTTTCTGTCGAAAATTTTTTAAATTTTACGACGGGAAAACAAAGTGAGACTCATTTAATTGTATGGGGCAAAAGATTTTGATTAGATTGTAAAGGGGGATTCCCAGGATGAGCCTCAATGGTGTGCGATTACATTTAATATGCATTATTCCTCATCAGCACGTCGTGATATTGCTTGCGCTCTTGATGTCCTCTTATCTTCATCCAAATAGAATTTTAATAGAATGTCAAGAGATGCATATAGGATGATAGTACTATATAGCGACGAACAGGATAACGTTTACGATGGCAGAGAGAACTGGAAATGATTTGAGGAATTTTTGTAATTACTGCGTCTTTTGATTTGGGTGATGGTAGATGGTATATGGGAGCAAAAAGGAAGCCCTTTGGGTTCTTATTTAATAACTCGGTTAAGCTGTAGGGTGATTATGGTAATAGGGGGTTTACTGTGTGGGTCGTCAATCATAAATACAGGTTGGGAAAAGTTCTAATGGAATGGGGGTGACTTGGTGACGTGGTTTAATGGAATTCGTCCTCATCACTAACCATAGTAATCACAAAATTGTGTTATCGTCCAAAAGTTACTCAGAGAAGGGAAAAGGATTTAAAGGTGTCTGTTTTCAGAAGAACTGAATCTGGGCTTTTCGTTCTGTCCTCCGGAACATTGCAGTGTCTTCCAAGCCGAAATCAGAGCTTTTCGTCAAGCTGCAGCATGGCTGTCGACTAATTTGTTATCACAAAGGGATTTCGTCATATACATTGATAGCTAAGCTGCAGTCAAATCCCTAAAATCAAGCGAAATAAGATCAAAAGCATGGGTTGATTGCCGCGTATCTCTTAACGAGATAACTGGACAGTACAACCTCACCCTCTGCTGGATTCCAGGTCGCTGTGACATCCCAGGGAATTGTGCAGGATAGTATAAATCTGCACAACTTTTATGCACCACTTTCCTAACGCTAAACAAATGCAGCAAGCAGAGCAAGTTTCAGATGTAAACATCTAGGATACTGCCATATTGCTAGGCTCACCTGGCCAGCTCTGGATACAAAGAGATCCATTGAGTTTCTTCGTCTTAAAAGATCCAGCATCTCGAGAAAGTCGTACTCTCAAACGATGCTATTGCATATTTGATAGCGTCATCCGCCACCACTCTGTATGCAATATACCAGTTACGCCGCGTGGTGTTTGTCAGTTCCATAATGTGCACCGTTGTCGGTACCACTGAAGAGCGCGTAGTGACATGATTTCCCGGGAAGTGAGTCTCCAGCAGGAGACTGAAAGCCTCAGCCTTTGTCTCAGTGTAGGTACCATCAGATTTTTGGATCGATTCCAGTTTCCAGTAATTTTTTTCGATTTACGAATTAGTCTCTTAAATTCTTTTTGTTTCGATCGATAGAGATTCCAGCCTTCTTCTAAGTTGGTTTTTAAAGACCGATTTAGGACCTTCCTGGTTTCTCTGCGAATACACTTCAGTGCGGTATTCCACCAAGGTACAGCTATCGCTTTTCTACAGGAGTTTTTTGTAACTGGATACGCTTGTTCAAAACAACATGTATTGATCTTAATTTAAGTGGAGGTTTAAGGTTTATGCAAAACAAATTAGAAAAGTGGACTTATAAGTGGGAAAAGGGGCGTGGTGCCTTCCATACAAAATCGTTTATCTCGAAAACCACCGAACGGATTGAGCTCGAATTTACAGAACATCTTAGCTATTGGCTCGTAATTATTCCTGTGAAGACTGGCTAAAATTGGACAAAGGTGGCTTTCGCCTCCAATGCAAAAAAAAAACATTGCAAACGCCATTTTTCGACAATCATTCCATGTACCACAGGTTTAACGAAGACTCAAGTATCGAAAAAACGGGCAGGCAAGTCCGCTAGTAAAAAAAAACAATAAGAAATCTGTAAAACTTATCTAAAAAGATGACTCACTTTGCCATTTGATTAAGCTATTGCTCAGCAGTCGGATTATTAATTCAAAGCTGGGTGGTTCATCTGCTAGAAGATCTGTCAGTAGAGTCATCCCACCACAAGGTTGTGTCTTATCCCCTCTTCTTTGGAATTTGGTAGTTAAACTATTGATAAAACTGGAAACAGAGGGATGCACGGTGATCGCTTATGCGGACGACGTTGCCATAGCAATCTCTAGAAAACACCTAAATACTCTCAAAGAACTCTAAAAAAAAAGGCTCTAAATAAGCTTAACAGATGGGCAGTACGGAAATATAAAATTCCGCCAATTGATCCCCCCTCTCTAAATGGCATTAACTTAACTTTCTCTAAAGAAGCTAAATATCTAGGTCTTATTTTGGATAGGAAGTTAAATTCCAGCATTCAAGAAAGGGTAAAAAAAGTCGCCCTTTTCTCTTGCAAAAAGGCCATTGGTAACAAATGGGGCTTACAACCTCGTATAACTCACTGTCTCTATATTTCAGTTATTAGACCGGAGTGGTTGTTTGGTGGACTGCAATAGGTGAGGCCATAAACCTGGACAATGTAAGCAAAGTCCAACGATCAGCCTGCATTTGCATTAGTGGAGCACTTCGCACAACACCCTCCGCAGCAATGGAAATCTTGTTCCATCTCATAGCTCTTGACATTTTCAGCAGACAAAAATTGCTGCAAATTCAGCCGTTCGCTTGAAAGCAGTATCTCAGTGGACTATAGTAAAGACTTTGGACACGCCTCTATACTGAACAATTTCGAAATCGTTTCTGGAAACACAGACTACTCCAAAGTTAAACTTTGACAAAAACTTCAAGTCTACCATCCCCCCAGGTCTTTCTGGGAAGGGGAGGCTTCACCTGAAGACAAATCGGTTCTCTTGTTCTGGGTGCCAGGGCATAGAGATATTCCAAGAAATTGTACGGCCGATGAACTCGCCAGACGTTGAACAAATTTACCTTTGCTACCTGATAAAGCTAACTTAACTAAGATTAAAGCTAGATGCCTTTAGGAAAACAAATCTGAGATGGTCAAATGGTACAACAGGACTAGCGACAAAGCAGATTTGGCCAAGGCTGGATCTGAAACGCTCTAAGTGTTTCTAAGTGTTTGATATCTTTAAAAAGACGTCATATTAGCGCTATGATAGGCGTCATCACTGGACACTGTCTAATAGGCAGGCACGCAACCAGACTTGGTATCCCCTCAAATGATTTTTGCAGAAGCTGTAGGGATGAGGAGGAGGAGGAAACTGTCTTCCACCTTCTCTGCTCCTGCCCTGGTCTTTCTAGGAATAGGAATATCCACTTAGGAGCTTTCTTCTTTAACGACCCTGGTGACCTCATTACTAATGACATCAGGAGTATATTTCGCTTCATAAAAAGCTGAAAATGGTTCTAACGATTAGGTGTGGAGTAATATTTGATCAGGATGGTATCACAATGGACCTAAATTTAGTCTAAGTGTGCTGGCGAATGCTGGCAGCCACTTCAACCTAACCTAACCTATCTAAAAAGTCGGTTTAGCCCATCAAAATTATTCAGTAGTGATTTACTATAAATGCTTTTATACTATGACTATGGTGGATTTAAATTTTGTCATCGGTTGTCTGGCAATATCTCAGAGATGGTAACACCTAGGATGATGATTTTTGGATAGAGGACGCATAGACGATTCTGTCAAGCGGTAAATTATTCCTGTCGCTTCGTAAATTTGCCAGTGGTGCCAAGTCAAGCATGTGCATTTTTTAAAAATCGTAATTTTTCAAAAAGGTGTCATCGATTGTCTGGCAATATCTCAGAGATGGTAACACCTAGGATGATGATTTCAATTTTGCTGGATAGAGGACGCATAGACGCTTCTGTCAAGCCAAGTCAAACATGTGCATTTTTTTAAAAGTCGTCATTTTTCAAAAAGGTGTCATCGGTTGTCTGGCAATATCTCAGAGATGGTAACACCTAGGATGATGATTTTTGGATAGAGGACGCATAGACGATTCTGTCAAGCGGTAAATTATTCCTGTCGCTTCGTAAATTTGCCAGTGGTGCCAAGTCAAGCATGTGCATTTTTTAAAAATCGTAATTTTTCAAAAAGGTGTCATCGATTGTCTGGCAATATCTCAGAGATGGTAACACCTAGGATGATGATTTAAATTTTGCTGGATAGAGGACGCATAGACGCTTCTGTCAAGCCAAGTCAAACATGTGCATTTTTTTAAAAGTCGTCATTTTTCAAAAAGGTGTCATCGGTTGTCTGGCAATATCTCAGAGATGGTAACACCTAGGATGATGATTTTTGGATAGAGGACGCATAGACGATTCTGTCAAGCGGTAAATTATTCCTGTCGCTTCGTAAATTTGCCAGTGGTGCCAAGTCAAGCATGTGCATTTTTTAAAAATCGTAATTTTTCAAAAAGGTGTCATCGATTGTCTGGCAATATCTCAGAGATGGTAACACCTAGGATGATGATTTAAATTTTGCTGGATAGAGGACGCATAGACGCTTCTGTCAAGCCAAGTCAAACATGTGCATTTTTTTAAAAGTCGTGATTTTTCAAAAAGGTGTCATCGGTTGTCTGGCAATATCTCAGAGATGGTAACACCTAGGATGATGATTTTTGGATAGAGGACGCATAGACGATTCTGTCAAGCGGTAAATTATTCCTGTCGCTTCGTAAATTTGCCAGTGGTGCCAAGTCAAGCATGTGCATTTTTTAAAAATCGTAATTTTTCAAAAAGGTGTCATCGATTGTCTGGCAATATCTCAGAGATGGTAACACCTAGGATGATGATTTAAATTTTGCTGGATAGAGGACGCATAGACGCTTCTGTCAAGCCAAGTCAAACATGTGCATTTTTTTAAAAGTCGTGATTTTTCAAAAAGGTGTCATCGGTTGTCTGGCAATATCTCAGAGATGGTAACACCTAGGATGATGATTTTTGGATAGAGGACTCATAGACGATTCTGTCAAGCGGTAAATTATTCCTGTCGCTTCGTAAATTTGCCAGTGGTGCCAAGTCAAGCATGTGCATTTTTTAAAAATCGTAATTTTTCAAAAAGGTGTCATCGATTGTCTGGCAATATCTCAGAGATGGTAACACCTAGGATGATGATTTAAATTTTGCTGGATAGAGGACGCATAGACGCTTCTGTCAAGCCAAGTCAAACATGTGAATTTTTTTAAAAGTCGTCATTTTTCAAAAAGGTGTCATCGGTTGTCTGGCAATATCTCAGAGATAGTAACACCTAGGATGATGATTTTTGGATAGAGGACGCATAGACGATTCTGTCAAGCGGTAAATTATTCCTGTCGCTTCGTAAATTTGCCAGTGGTGCCAAGTCAAGCATGTGCATTTTTTAAAAATCGTAATTTTTCAAAAAGGTGTCATCGGTTGTCTGGCAATATCTCAGAGATGGTAACACCTAGGATGATGATTTAAATTTTGCTGAATAGAGGACGCATAGACGCTTCTGTCAAGCGTATGAATTTAAATCCATAGGGGTAAAATAGTTACAAAAACTAAAACAAAATTCGCACAGGCCGAGTGACCCCGAGGAACTTCCGTTCTGAATTTTTTATTCAGAGAGTTTATCATTTACCCGATTTTTTGTTTCGTTAACTGAAACGTAAAGCGGAAATGGAACATTATACCTCTCGAGGAAAACAAATATATATGAGTGCATCTTTCAGAACATCCTGTCTTTCGACCTCTTTGGCGAAAAAATAAATGCATATCGACTGCCATTGGGCAAATGGATCCATAATGACAAGCATTGCAGATGAGCGCAAATGGATATTTTAATTGGTTTTCCTCTGGTCAGTTGCAGGTGAACATTTTATTGAATTTTTCTTCCGTTTTTTGCTTCATATGCGGTTTAATTGATTTACCTGTTGAAAATGTAGGAAATTTTCTGAAAATTTCCAATGACCGATGATGTCATGTTAATAAAACGGAATAATTTACAGAAGTCATTCGTTAGCGTAATCACATAAAAATTCCCGAAATGGATTCGAAGTGCATTCTCTTTTCTGACTACTTAAAAGATAAATCCAAATCCCGAAGGCAATGACATTAAGGGTTGTTCAATTGCATCACTCTGAAAGAAAATGACAAGCCCTGAGACTGAGAGTGGTGCATATTTTAAAAGTTCCTTTCGGCCCCCTCTTCGCAAATGATAAGATGACCGGCATTAATTGAATTACCTACGATGGGAAAATGGGAACCGTAAAGAGTAATTGTGTGACTACGCTGTAGAGTTAATCATGGTTCACTGAGGGGCTATCCTTCTTTTTTTTAATATTATCTAAATAATTACATAATTGCTTTGTCCTCATTAGGAATGTCCTATCCTAATGGAAGCAAATGTTAATTATGAGAATGAATAATAAATATTTCTCACCCAACAAGTTTTGTATCTGAATTTAAATTAACCTATTTTAAGAAAAACCCTTAGTAGATTTTTGTTGCAAATATATTATACCGTCGTCCTTTATCCCAATTTAGTAATGTAAAAGGTTTAATTTAACAGATTCAGTTCTCTCTGTCCATTTTAAATTATTATACATCGCACTAATTCATATGTATAGAAATTAAGTTCATCACCACTTTAAATCTATGTTTATATAGCGCATTAACATTAAAAACATAAAATATCAAATAAAACATTTTCTAGAGCTGCTACGATAGTACTTAAAGAAAATAACTGTCATCTACTACGTGTGGATAAGGAGCACTTTAATCGCATCCTTCGGGATGTTGAAGCCAATACACTAAGATTACAGGAGCACGGCAAAGATGTCTTAGTGTTGGAGAGGGTAGCTAAACAACGAGGACAACATTCAGCATTTAAGTATGTTATATACTTTTTGTGTTCTGTATTTAATGAGTGTTGTCTGTTTTTTTTTTTATGTACTGAAGTTTCTAGTTGTCCTACTACTTGTGTTGTCAAATTTTGTTATTAACGAAAAAGTTCTACTAATTAGGATTTACTTTTCATGTTTGTTGTTTGCATGACTTTAATTTTTGATGCCTGTATTGTGTGTTGTATAGCTATCTGTAAGTGTTTAGATGTCTTTATATTTTTATTGTGAAATACAAATATAAGAGGAAAATAAATATCAAGTACAAAGTGACTTAAAAAAATAACTACTAAAATGGTAGCTCCCTGCAGTCATTAGTAGCGTGAACTTTTGATTTTTGGTGCAAACGGATTTGCAGAATATATTTCCCAAAGGAAGTGTGTTTCCTTTTGTTTAGCGAAATATCATAAAATAAATTTATAGACATTTTCATAACAATCGAGTGAACTTTCCTTGTGGTAGGCTAAAGGCGGGTTACAAGCGATTTCGAAAGGGCTATTCGACTGCTGATAACATCTATAGCCAAGCGCCAATATAAATTGTGTTTTTAATGTAAATTAAGAATTTCGGGAAAATAGTACGTGTGCGGAGAAAAAAGAAAGAGCACGAGAAGGATCCATTGAGGAAATATTGAGGTGCTACTGCAAGGAGCAATGTTTTACCAAAAGTTAAAAAGAACATGTCAAAGCAACAAGAACCGAACAGAGACCTCTGGAGATGAGCAAGAAAACCTTGCTGTAGAGTCAAAGTTGGTGTTGAGAATATGGAAAAACCAATTCTGCAGACTGTTAATACTGTGACTGTGATGAGGCATTGGGACTGGGAGAGAGCAGTAAATCATCACACAGTACTGCTGCCCTGATGGGTTCGTGGACATTTTGGTGTGGAAGGGAACTAGTCAGCAAATAAACTGGCCAAATGCGGCTGTGAAATGGACATACTATTTGTACTATCAGATTTCAACGCAGGCTTAAAGAGTCATTGACAAAATTACATTGGGCGTGGATAAAGAACGATGGAACAACACTTCCGGTTGTACCATAACTCGCAGCTTGTGGCCCGCAATTGACACCAAAAAGTCAAAGATCCTAACATATTTTTTTAGTAACCAAATTTGAGTGTTCGTCGGGGTAATACCATCAGACACTGCATCATCGCAAACATGACCGAAAGACTGGATAATGACTTCTACAGAATTTGCAGGGATGAAGAGGAAAGGGAATCTGTGGAATATTTCCTGTGTTACTGCACAGCCCTCCAAGAAGGCCGCTACTCTTGTGTGGGAGCACTGTTCTTTGACACCTTGGAAGATCTAGCAATGATACCTCTACCAGATTTAAGAAAATTCATCAGCAGATCCCAATGGTTTTGTAATCTAATCAAAATGGGCCATAATGGCTTCTGGATGCGAATAGAATTATTGAAAACTGCCTGATGTATAACCCAACCTAACTTAATACGATGAAAATGACCAAAATTCTGTCAGGCATCAGAGGAACCCATTGAATCCAGACGATGAAAGAAATTTTACCCAACCAAAATGAAGTAGGGATAGCAATATCTTAGCTTCTTGACCAGACAGGAGACTAAGATAAGCAAAAGATGAAGAAGGCATGGATGATGAATGACACCTCAATTTTATTTGCAAGGTCCACAAGAAAAATGCGATTACGCACTCATCTGTTTGCTCATGATATAGACTCCTGGCTGCCATAATAATGTGAACGCCTAAAACCTGTTCTAAAAAATCTAATTGACTACTCTAGTTACCATAGAGCGACTTAGGGTAAAACTATATAGAGCCATGTTTAATTTTTGCCAAACTCATCATATCGCTCATCAACCTACTCAAAAAATGGCCTATCAGTCGACTCACATCACTACGCGATATATAAAGCAAACAGACACCAGCAAGCGCTTCAGCCCGAAGAGTCTTGGACTCAAACCCAGAGAGCCAATTCAGTATCCTATAAAATTTTTTGAAAAAAATGTATAGTATCTTTCTAATCTAATCTTCAACCCTTCATACCATTCTGTTCCGACACATTTTCCGTACCTGTTTTAAGCGCCGTTTTGGGAGCACAATTCACGAGACTTAGAGATAAAAAGATGAGGAACGGAAGTGAAGCTCAAAAGTTTTCAGTCTGACGTTTTAAGGAAATGAATGATTCTACTTAATTTGAAGTGAGTCATAGAACGGCTTAACTAATGCGAGGTCTCTGGTTTTGGCACGCTCTTTAACTCTCATTTTTATCTGTACAGCTAGGTTAGGTTAGGTTAGGTAATTGGATGCTCTTGTGGCGGTTGCCACAGCTTCACATAGACCATCCGTTGGGTCCATTGTGTCCAGTCACGGGAACCTTCCATTGCATACCTGTTGGAGACAAAGAAATTACCGCTTTATTTGGATCGCCTAGATTTAGTAGTAATCACAGGTGTTCCTAGCTCATGTATCCAGATTCCCAAGTTTGTTCTAAGAGTAACCGAAGGGTGTGAAGTTTGTTTACCTATTGGAACCACCCCGATTTGAGTATGAATCTCAGGAGTTCCTTAAGATCAACATTCTCCAGATCTTCTAGTTCATCGAAGAAGAAACTCTTGAGAGTCCTCTGTCTACTGTTTTTAAGGGCTGGGCATTCGCAAAGCAGATGGCGAACGGATTCTATTTCTTCTACGTCTCTGCAGCTTCTGCAAAAGTCATTATGCAGTATGCCCAGCCTTCCTGCGTGTACGCCTATCGCACAGTGTCCAGTAATGACCCCCGTGAGTATGCGAATATCCTTGCGGTTCAGTCCGATCAAGAATTTGGATCTCTTTTTGTTTACTTCAGGCCATAATTCCTTTGCATGCCTGCAGGTGCTGAGATTGTTCCAACGTAGGTTTGTTCTACTCAAGGCTTCAATATCAACCTTCCTAGAAAGCGTGCTTAGCGGAGTTCTTACAGATTCTAGGGCCATTGATGCGTGCATTTTTGACCCGTTTCTTG
Organism: Cheilosia soror; assembly: GCA_949372485.1. Classification (NCBI taxonomy): domain Eukaryota; kingdom Metazoa; phylum Arthropoda; class Insecta; order Diptera; family Syrphidae; genus Cheilosia; species Cheilosia soror. The sequence goes on along the minus strand of OX443564.1, from coordinate 34,928,931 downwards.
CAATCTCATCCGCCTGTTCATTTCCCGGAATATCCATATGCCCTGGTACCCAGCATAGGGTCACCGTGTTGGCTTGTGATATTTCGTCCAGGTATTTCTTGCATTGACTTACTGCCCTTGACTTCACCACGACTGACTCCATGGCTTTTATGGCCGCTTGGCTGTCAGAGTATATAGTGATCTGTTTGTTGGCAATGTGTCGTCTCTTTAGGTCGTTTGCCGCTAGGGTTATAGCAGCAATTTCCGCTTGAAACACACTACAGTCATCGTTGTTTCGAAATGATTCTCGCAGGTTAAGTGTTTCACTGCAGATATCCGCTCCTGTGCCGACATCCATCTTTGAACCGTCGGTATATAGGGCTATCTCCTCTACTTCTGTAACTGCTTTGTGCTCCCATTCGCTTCTGTCCGGAATTCTGGTTGTGAATCTCCTTTCAAAAACGAGAGTGGGCGGCATATAGTCTGTGGTTCTCTTCTCCTTCGCCGCGCTCCATTGGGTTTCGATGGAGGCGTGTCCATAGGGTTTGGATGACCATATTCCAGACTCTCTTAATCTGATTGCGCTTTTTACCGCCTTACTGCTGCAGTAAATATCCAAAGGGGTGAGGTTTAGCATCACCTCCATCGCTGCGGTGGGTGTTGTTCGTAGTGAACCTGTTACCCCAATGCATGCCGCCCTTTGGACTTTAGTGAGGCTTGCGAGATGGTACTTTTTCTCCGTGGCCTTCCACCACACGATTGCACCATATGTCAGGATGGGCCGCACTATTGCTGTGTACAGCCAGTGTACCACGTGCGGCCTGAAACCCCATGTGTTGCCGAATGCTCTTCTACAGGCATATAGTGCCACGTATGCTTTTTTGATGCGATCCTCTATGTTTTCCTTCCAGCTGAGCTTGGAATCCAGGATTATGCCCAGGTATCTCGCTGTTTTTGATATTTTTAGATCCACCCCACCCATCCTTGGTGGATTAAAGGCATGGATCACCCTTCTTCTCGTAAACAGCATGATTTCTGTCTTCGATGGATTCACGCCCAGTCCGCGCCCCTCGACTCAGTTGTTAACTAATAAGAGCGCGTAACTAAGTCGTTCGCTGAGGACTGGAGTGAACTTACCTGGGACTAGAATTACTACATCGTCTGCGTATGCGCTCACAATGAAGCCTTCCTTTTCCAGTATTTTCAGCAGTTCGTCTACTACGAGGAGCCAGATGAGCGGTGAGAGAACCCCACCTTGTGGTGTTCCCCTATTCACCTTACGTTCAATACTCACGTGCCCTAGTTGCGCCTTGATCCGTCGTGTGCTAAGCATGAGTCCAATCCAGCTACATAGGCTGCTATTTAGGTGGGCTTTCCTCAAGCTGCGCAGAATTGCGTCCGCTTTTATGTTATTGAATGCCCCCTCAATGTCTAGGAACGCGCTCAGTGTATATTCCTTATGTTGTAAGGATTCTTCCACTACCGATACTACCTTGTGTATCGCCGTGTCTACAGATCTGCTCTTTATGTACGTATGTTGCGATTTTGATAGATAGTTATCGCCAATCGCTTGCCTTACATACAGATCGATCAGTCGTTCCAGTGTTTTCAGCATGAAAGATGACAGACTTATTGGTCTGTAGTCCTTGGATGTGGTGTGGCTAGCCTTCCCTGCTTTTGGGATGAAAATCACTCTCACCTCACGCCATGCCTTAGGAACATAACAAAGCCTCAAACAGCACGAGTAGATGCGACTTAGCCATGGAATTATAGCTTCCTCTGACTTCTGAAGCATTATGGGTCGAATATTATCTATTCCGGGTGCTTTAAACGTGGCAAAAGTGTTGATTGCCCAGGCTATTTTTTTGTCAGTTATTATTTCTTTTACTGTTTCTACCTCCATTTCTTCCCTCGTTCCTGGTGTAGTTCTGCCGTGGCCATCCGGCATGTCAGTGCACCCTGGGAAGTGTGTTTCCGTTAGTATCTCCAGCGTCTCTTTGTGAGATTCAGTCCAGCTACCGTCTGCTCTTCTTAGCGAAGACATCGGTGTCGGTGCCTTTGAGAGGACTTTTCTTAACCTAGACGCTTCATTTGTAGAATCAATTGACTCGCATAAGGACCTCCATGAGGTTTTCTTTGCGAATCTGATCTCTTTTTTCAGGATTTTAACGCTCTCCCTGTAGGTCGTCCATTCAATGAGTCCCTCTTTGGCGAGGTTCCATCTAGATCTTGAGCTACGCAGAAGCTCCGCGATCTTGGGACTCCACCAAGGGGGGCGTTTCTTTCCTCGTGTTCCACTTTTTGGACATGATTTTTCAAAAGATCTGGAGAGTACCCCTGTTAAAGCTTCGACTGCGCCGTCGATCTCTTCCTCGGAGGTGAGATCTCTTTTCGGACAGAGGTTGTTGTGGTTCTGCACTTCCTCGCTAAACTTTTCCCAGTTCGCTCTTTTGGGATTCCTGAACTGTTTCCTACCTTGACAAATCATTTGTAATTCAAAGAAAATCCAGCAGTGGTCTGATAGCGACGCCCTGCTGTCAGCTGTAAAGCTAAGGCATTGCGTGTTATGGCCAAGCACAAGCATTGCTGTGTGAATTCCTAGTAAGTGACCAGTGACCCGTACTGATGCCAACGGAAAAAAAGTTACCAATGTGACGCCCATGGGCGTTATTGCATGCACCCAGTGATGTTACCTAAATTTGACTACACGTCACTATAGATAGAAGAAACCGCTCCTAAGCGCCAGACCATTGAACTCAATGTCCCGATATAACCTAAAGAATTCATTTTTAGCCCACCATCTGTAAATAAAAGCACTTCAAAACCCTATTTATAGTTAGTTCATCATTATCTCTAGGAAGAGAAAGGTCACATCAAAGCCATCATCGTTATGCCAACAAGCGATTTTATTTTTATACAAAGCCTCTATACAGTCTATTCAAATACAAGGGCTAAAATTAAATGAATAAAACCACTTCACCGTAAAGGCTGTGAACTTGATTGAGCTTCAAATGAAAACAAAAGAATCATTTGAATAGTAACAGCGGTATAGTCCATTTCATTTAATTTTTAATATTCACTCTACAGTCCAATTCCATTCAAAAGAAATGAAATCTGCTGGGGCAAAATAAAATCTCATAAACATGCATGTTCCCGGAACGAAAATATTCCCGCAATTTTATATAACTACGCGGCATAACTTCAAAGTTAAAAAAAATGATTTAAATATTTTTTTGTATGTCGGTTATGGCTTTCCTATTTACGTCCTAACCGCATACAATTTCACTCTTCACGGTCTACTATGTGACTATGTCCTTTATAGACTATGGAGAGTGAAATTTAGTTTAGCTATCCTCCTATAGAGTGGGAGTAGATATAACGACTTGTCCTCGCTTAGTTGAACTTCAATTAATTGCTCAACTCAATGGAGTGGAGTTAATTAGGCGTGCAATCTATTTTGCGCCATCGAATGTTGTCAGCAAAGTTCCAGTTTAACGACGACAGGCACAGACATCCTTCCGCGGCACGTTTTATTTAAATTTGAATGCGCGCTTGATTAGTAAACCCAACCAAGTGACATCTGTGCCAAATTAAGATTTGTCCGTATACCGTACTGTTCTGTTAGGCGTGTAATTCTGTTAATTCGAGGCCCACTCCCTGCACCCAATTAAGTTTAATTTTTCGTCTTCGTCTCCTAGTGTTTGTATTTTATTCTTTTGTTCCAATCCAACGAACCCAACATTTGTTCTTAATTCCAAGGAGTAAGGATCCAGACTCAGACTCAGAGATACCCAAGTACAACAAAAGAAAGTAAAACTGTGCACGCACGCTAATGTAGGTATAATTTAAGGATACAAACTTTACAGATTGTTTTATTTTGTTGCTGTTTTGTGTTAAAGTTTTCATTTGAGGAGCAACAAGGCAGAGCATTTAATTGCTTCGACAAGGATGTACCTACCTCCCGGTTGGAGAGCAGAAGTAAGCGTGGCATTTTACAATATTTTTATTGTCTGCAGTTGTTTTTGTGTCTTGCTTTTGTATACTGTTTATGTCCTGCTTGTCCATAGAATTTAAATATGAAATTAATTGTAGTGCATAAATCTAATTGGAATTTCTATTTGCAGGTACACAGTGATGTCGGGCACACCGTCGAAGATGTTGGAACATCTATTGGAGACCCGCTTGGGTGGACAAGTCGGTGGAATTGATCCATTTTTAGATGACTTCCTGTTGACGCATATTGTGTTTATGCCTGTGGTGCAATTGGTCGACGAACTAATGAATTAATATCCTTTTTAAATTTACAGTATTTGAGTCTTACAAAATAGATGAGTACTTTTGGACACGTGCTGTCGTGGTAGGTGTATGAGGCTGTCAATGTTGAAGCTTTGATGGTTAATCAGAGATGGGTAAATAATGAAGATTGTAAAGAGTACTTTAAGTTAATTTGGGACATGACTTTGCATTTTCTGCGATTTTGTTTCCTTAATACTTTATAAAAATTTTTGGCAGTTACCAAAGAAAGAAAACCATTCTGGGTCTTGCGATTTGAGTTTGAAGCCATAAATTAGTCACAAACTTGTTGAAGTTTCATCTCCCTCAATAGGAGCGGAACAGCACTCTCACTTGCTAACTTTGTCACATCAATACTTATTACTTACTTACTTATCGGGCTCCCATTCCCAACCCGTTAAGAGTCCCTGCCTGAGACAGTGCAATCCCGGGCACGCTGCTTACAGTTGTCGAAAACAAGCGCTCTGGCATCCGCGATGGCTTGGTCTTTTTGAAACGGAGGTTCGGTCTTCCTTGTCTTCTCAAACCTGGGGGCTGCGATTCGAATACCCTCTTCTTAACTGGAGCATTATTGTTCATTCGGTCGATGTGGCCGAGCCAATGTATTCGACGTGTTTTGGCCAAGGACCCATCGCCCAACGGGGTTTCATAAGGCGTGCACATCCTTGGTAATTGCAACTGCATTTGTTATATCAGGACATCAGAACCCTATTTCATAAACCTAGGCAGGTGACAATTCTTCGCACTTATCTGACAAATTTTCATTCCATAAAAAAATTGACAGGTGACATAAATGTCAGTTAAATAAAAGGACAAATGTGTCATGAAAATTTAGCATATTTTGACAAATTTGTCCGATAATTTTTTCATAGTTATAGATATTTTGAAAATTTTTTCGTGGGTGTTATAAAGAGAGCGATTGCTTTGTGCGGTATGCTCTGGTGTGTGTATTCATACGTTCATTTTGACATATTTTGTACTGAACTGACGTTTACCGATGTTCAGGACACGACTACGGAATCAACGTGACATAATCCTATTTTCATAAAAAAAACTCTTTATAAATATAAAAGTTGGATCCTAAACGTACGTCCGAAAATTATTATCCTGAAGTTTAGAGTCTTTGTGGCGATCGTAGCGACAATTACATACTGACAAAATTGTATCTGTTCCATAAAAAATAAGAAAATTCATGACATATCTCCAAAAATTCCTCAGAATTGATTGTCATGACAAATTTTTTTGTGAAACCAAAACTTGGCAATTGTCGACTATTTTCCAACAATTCTACAAAATTGTCTCACTATTTATGAAACAGAAATTTGACAATTGTCCAAATGTCAGTTTACAAATTGTCACCTGTCGCAATCAGTGTTACCACTAAAAAAAGTGAATCCGGTCAAATCTTATCTTATTTTTATTTTCTAAATCCGGTTAAAAAATCCAGTCAAAATCAGAGTTTTTGACCAGAAACCCGGGCAAAAATAAATTATAGTATCATAATATGTATTACTAAAAATATAAAACAAAAATTAACTATCATTAGCCATTTTTCCATTATAAACATTATCCATGTTGAGAAAACGTTTTTAGAATATGTGAATCTTGAGTTTGTAAAATTGTTTTTTATTTCGTTTGTTTAAAATTTACTGAAACTAATTTTTCATTTTATATGACGTGTTTTAAGTCCTGAAATACACTTTTAGTGCATGACCATTGGCCATACGCGTCTTCCAATGTCCAGCAAGGCAAATAGATTTTGAGTGAGTAGAAAGGAGGAAGGTAGATAGCATAGAAAATGCGCAGAAAATCCATTTCAGAAATAATTCTGGCATGGCCTGGGCAGGGCATAAATGTTCTTTTTCGTACCATTCTGCTTTCGATATAAAGCTGCATTTGATATTTGCATTGATAGAGTGAGGGCGGCAAAAACGGGCGTCGACTTCGGCTTTACTATGAAATTTGTTTGTGTTTCCGATTTCAATATTCATTTAGGTACCTGTCAAATTTTATTTCATTGCAATGACGTCTCGTTTTTGTTTGTAGCTTAGACGTTAATGGAAATGAAAGTCATGGGAAGACGTGTACCTATGGCTAAATAATTATTCTCGGATAATTTTCTGACACTTGAAAAGAGTAGTTCACCAAACTCTAATCTGGGATTTATCGAATTTCACATTTTAATTAATTGAAATGCATTGTTCAACTTCCTACTCAACATTCTAGCAAAAGAAAAAGTCCAAAAATTAGCCTATAAAATAATTTATTATCCTGCTCCCGAAGGAGAATTCCATACGTGATGTTGTAAATGTCCCAATATTCGCTGTAATTTGGTTTCTGTTTGAACTTGGGAGCGTGTTCGTAATGTATGGCAAAGTTATATTCAAATTACCTGTAGAAATCTATCTTTAAAAATCGCATCTTTGACATTTATATTCAGCAGATCAATTTTATATTTCCAGCCCGAAAAGCGTTTTCCGGTTAAAAACATTTTTCGTTAGACCGGATTTCAAAATTTTCTCTGATCAAAGTAAATAGATTTCGGTCAAATTGTCAATTTTTATGAAACAGGGTAAATTGAAGCGACTTAAAAGAAAGTTGTTTAGCTTGTGACGTTAGCACTGTTATTTGATGGCCTAATGGCTTATACATTTAAAACCAACTGACATCTACGTAAAATCATGACAGTATTTCCGCATTTTCCTATTCAAATACGACGGTTCATCGAATCTTTCAACCTCTTTTTGAGTTACAATAAAATAGTCTGTCATCACCTGAGATAGTGATAGTGTGGGACCTGAAAAATTACATAGGCGACTGAATGTTTACGAGGAATGTTAAAGTTATAAAATATTTAACATTGATATGTGATGTACATTGTAGAGATAGCAAAGAACATATTTAAGCAATACCCACAAGCACCGGCAAAACAAATATCAGCAAGAAAGCGATATATACATATAAGTATTTGGATTTTAATCTGCCGCATGGATTGAAGGGCTTCGTTTCTGACCAAATATTATGATCAAAATTGAAAGAATGGTCTGCTTCTGCTATGAAAACCACCCATACGGGACTCAAAGCTGAACTCATTAAGAATTAAGAAAGAAAAGAAATTTTATGAGGTCAAAATCAACTATAGTCCATTTCCAAATCACCGTGGAACTTTTCGCGCTTGTTTTCTCCTTGATGATAACATTAAGAGAGATCTGATGTGAAATCAGAGTATATCCCATAATTTCACTGCTCTCTTTCTGCGCAACTTTAAAAATCCACAGTGATTTAAAATGGACTATACCAACCAATGAACCAACGATATCCTTCTGCTTTTACACACAGATGGCTCCAAAATGGATATGGGCTGATTTTACTCTAAAATGTTGCGACTTCCATAGTCCCTGGCCTCTAAGTGATTTGGAAGCTGAGGTCTTGGCAGTAGCAGCACTTGGTAAACAGGTTGAATGATGCGCAATGGTAGGTCCCAAAACACGATACTTTACTAAGATATAAAAAAGAAAGATCCTATAATGTAATGTCAAAGATACGATTTAGAACTATGACATCACAATGGTTCTACATAATTTTGATGGGTCCTATTTTCATTTCTCATCAGTCTTTCTATTTAACCCAAACAAATGACAACTCTATCGATGCAGATTTCGCAGCCTCTTACTAATCAATCCGTGGGCACAGTAGCGCAGTGGTTATTGTGCTGGACTGCTAAGATGGACTACATCTTAAGGTTTTTTCTACTGCACCACCTCTCGCGAACGTCTCACAAACATCCGAGAGTATATGACTGTTCTGAAAAGGCTTCTCAGTTCAGCCGTTCCTTTCCATTCGTCCCAGAAATAGAAACTCAAACGAATGGTTGCGAGAAGCTAGGCCTTGGTGTCTCTACCCGCCTGTTGCTCCACCTATTTATTTATTATTATTTTTTTTTTAATTATTGCGATCCGTCCAATTCATCGAAGAATTCCCTTCTTGTTTGACAGCGTAAACTTGACTTTACCCTGGGCCCAGATCACGTAAAATGAAAATAGTCGAATGACGTCGTTTCGATACTAGCAGTCTCTGTCTATTGTCACCACAGATATGATAGAGACAGCTTTAGTGAAAACGACGTCGTTCGATCGTTTTTATTTTATGCGATCTGGCCCATGCTTTTAATTGTGTCCCCATATGAAGGTCCCAGTGACAGCTTGCTGAGATTTGCCAATTGAAAATTATCCGCTGATCCAACATCCAAGTAATATTATCTACAGACTATTTAAAAATTGTGCCACTGTGTGTTGGCTTACGCCTACAATTGCCCAGACGTCCTTATATAAAAAAAATATGTCCGGTATCTTTTTGAAAAAATGTGCAATTTGTCCTCTTTTTGGGATTTCCCACTTTACGGAACTTTTCGACACCACAAAACTACAACAAAACTTTTTTTCAACACTAACTCAGAAATTTTCTGCATCTTTCTGACATGAACACGACCTAAAATTTGTAGTTAAAGGTGGAAATGAAAATGATGCCTTATGTTGATTTTCTTTGGGCTTTTACCGTTTTGCTCTCAATCTCAGATTTTTCCTGCCCCAATCGAACATGAAATGAGATCAATTTTTTTTGCATTTGTGTTGGTGTGTGATTTGACAGTCAGCTGTTTTCAAATTCCAATTTGTGTTTATAAAATTGAATTGTTAATTGTTAGTTTTTTACTTGTACTTGTACAATAACTACTTACTTGTTTTGTTTTGAACTAGAACTTCGTCCTTCCCCATGAAAACAACCCCATACGACGATCCATTCGTCTACATTAATATCCATTTTCATATTTTCAAATTTATTCCACAATAGGTAGGGGAGACTGGGGCACATTTGAACCCTTTTTGCTTTGAGGTCTCATAAAATCCTATTTGTTTAAATTATTAAACTCACTTTAAGAAATGCAAATAAACTTTGATTTGGACAAATAACTACGTAAATTTAGTAAGGGCGTATAATTTATTTCTATTTAAAAACGAAGTAGGTCCTTATGTTCAAAGGAACCCCCCTTCCCCATACGGGGGGCACTTTTGAACGGCAGTAATTGTAATTGCTATTAGCAGCTAATAAGTTACTACATGCTTTGTATTTTTTTAATAAAATAAATTAACTTTATTTTTTTAATAAAGAAAACAAAAACGACTTAGCAAAAGCAAACTGAAATTTTGAAATTACTGAAATAGGTATTTTACAGACTGAAGAAACTTTCTAAAACAAAAATGAGTTATTTTATTAACCGAACATAAATTTTTAAAAAATTAAGACAAAAATTATAACCGCAGCTGTCCTCGATGTTCCCGGAGCGTTAATTGGTGGTGGTACCTTAGCTTTTAGTTCAATGCTACTTACCCCTTGTTCAAATGTGCCCCGACTATTTTGTTCAAACCTACCCCAATAAGTCAAGCGACAGAAGAATGTGCGCAAATATTTATATTTTTCATATTTGTCAAAAAACGTACCTTTATACAGTTGTGCCTTAAAAATATATTTTACACAAAAAGAAAAGCTCACTATAAAATGTGTACACTCTTACAAATAAGAATAATTAAAATATGCAATTTAAGCATAAAACCTCCTCATGCGTCTACTTCCAGGCGACACGACTGCAAAGACATCCGAAAGTCATTGACGACTAAAGAACACGGTATTACCAAGTTTAAATTTTGGTTTATAAGTATGTACTTTGAAATAGTTTTAAAATGTTGTTTTATTAGCAATGTGCAAATGTGTCTCACGTTCAAATGTGCCCCAGTCTCCCTTAACAATAACTAACCTCAAAGTTTGACAAGAGTCACTTGTTTTGGTATTGGTAAAGTATGTGCGAATCTCTCTCTCGAATCGAGATTCGCAAAAGTGATCTGAATCTTAAAAAAAGTGCTTTTTTTTGCCCAAAGAAAACCGACATTAAACGTGGAAAAAATTCAAGTATTAGAGGTTTATTCAAGGTGTTTAAAATATCTTTACAGATTGGGCGAATCTCTGGATGAGTTTTATTGTTTTACATGAATTGATTTAAACAAAATTCCCAATGAATTAAACGAATATAAATTGTTTGACCAATTTTGTAACCTAAAAATATTATTTGTAGAGCAGGTACAAAACTTTGGTTTTCATTCGAAGATTTTATGTTGGTTATCCTCTCATTTTGTTGGCAAAACTCAAAAAGTACGCATTGGCAATGTCTGCTCCAGACCGATTAAATGCACCTCAGGGGTTCCTCAAGGCAGCCATTTAGGGCCATTGCTCTTCATAATTTTCATAAATGACTTACTTTGGCGATTAAACAAACAAGTTATACGCCGACGATCTAAAACTAGGTATATCTAAAAATTAGAAGCTTGGAGGACTGACATCTATTACAGTTAGATCTAAATTCTATGTCAGACTGGTGTACCTCCAATGATTTAGAGCTGAACATAAAAAAGTGTTTCGTGGTATCTTTTTCAAGATTGGTTTCAATTTTGAACTTTATGTTGATTATGTTGATGACTCAAATCCACTTTGTAGGACGAAATCAAAGATTTAGGTGTTATCCTTGATTCTAAATACAAGTCATACCTATAGAATATATGTAAAGGGTCTGCCAAATAACTTCTTTTTTTTTTTGAAAATGCTATAAAAAAAAAAACTACTGAATATTTTCTCAAATTTCTTTTTTTATTTGAAAGTACAATCCTTCCGGTTAATAATGGAAAATAATTTCATTCAAATGGCTGCCTCGGCTGGCCATGCAGTAGCCTACACGACCGGTCCAATTTTTAAGCACATTATCGATTGTGTGCAGCTGTATTTCACCAATGGCTTCACGAATTTTGTACTTTAAAGCGTCAATATTGTCTCTGGCATGTCGGCGTAACACTTATCTTTTACGGCACCCCAAAAATAATAGTCCAACGGTATCAAATCGCAGCTCCGCAGTAGCCAAACGACATCAGCTCTGCGGCTGATAATGCGATCTTCAAAAACAGGGCGCAAAACATCGAGTGTAGCTTCGGCTGTGTGGCACGTAGCGCCGTCCTGTTGAAACCAAATGTTGCCAATATCCTCCTCTTCAATTTTTGTGAACAAAAATTCGTTCAACGTGGCCCCATAACGATCGCCAATGACTGTAACGGCCACTCCTTGCTCATTTTCGAAGAAAAATGGCCCAATTATGCCTCTGGACCAAAATCCGCCACAGCAGCAATTTTCACGGGTGTACGCACTGTTTTTGGCTTTTCACGCTTTGGTTTATCGATGAGGATGCCAGTTTCTTTCACTTCTTTCACAAGATAACGAACATACGGAAATATGTTTTAAAATCCAATTCTTCCATTGGATTTATCTATAGAAATTGCAAAGATTTTAGGAAGGGACCCATTTTGTCCTCTTATCTTTATATACATATATCTTTGGTAAGATCATTACTTGAGTATGCTAATGTCACTTGGAGCCCTGCGTTTAAGACTCAATCTGATCGCATCGAAAGGATTCAAAGGCGTTTCACCCGACTATATTTTTTTCCAAAATGCGATGGAACTGCTGCCCGATGTATTTTGCTATGTGCCAATTGCTTGGAATTAAGACATAAAATCAAGGCGTACCATTCTAAATAACGAGAAAGTTAAAAAACCCATTTGAGATTTTTGAAGGTGTCCTCTTTTTGGTGGGCATGGATCTGGTCACCCTAACCTTGTCTAAAGAATTTTTTGACTGAAATTGTTCGACCTCAAGGGAACAGCGAATGTTCTCCATCTTCATTTTGAACAACCAGTAGAGTTTCGCAGGAAAGCCTTATCTAAACATGGATCTAACTCTTCATAAATGCTTTCTTACCTTTATTTAAAATCGGTAATAAGGTTGTGTGTACAGATCCGGATTTCTTTGATTTTCTTAAGGGATCTATCGTAGTGTTAATAATTTGGTCAGCTGTGGACTTATAGGTGGCGCCACAACTCTTGCTAGACCAATATGTCTCCACTTAAGGAGTGGTAGACTCAGGACTCACATTAAACTTACCAGTCAATTAGCGGGAAATCATCAGTAGACAGGAACTTCGTATAAGCAATGTTAATGGACTGACTTTTTGGGTCAGTTTAAAGGTTCTCCTTCTTGTTAAACGCACAAACCATATTCCATTCACCAGGCATACATTTTCCGACCAAATCTTGGGGATGCTTTCATATTTGCTCACCAACAAGTCAGCTCTCGCTGCCTTAAACAGGTCTGGTAGGCCCTCTTATCCAACAGCTATGATAGACTTGAGCTCATAGATATTGCAATCACAATCACATCATTTTGTTCTGGTGGAAGAAAGTATTTTTTTTTTCATCCAGGTAATATGGAATTTATTCCATCATTGCTACTCAACAGTCACAAGTCGCTGAACCAACTAATAGCAAAAGTAGGTGGCCGGCAGATGAAGCGGTGATTACTAAAACCACTCTCCACTGTCGGAAGGAAATAAAGCCATTACACCAACCTCTGTCCCATACATATATCCCCTCCCTCAGCCTGCGTCTAAACCAATGATATGTCAAAGCAGTAGCAATAATTTCGACAGCAAAAAACAGAACGTAAAATAAGACACAGGCTCGAACTTCATGAACATACTGCCGACGTCCAATTATGTTAAAATTGTAATCATATGACTCTTTCAAAAATGTATAAACGTTCACAGATCTCCTTACAAAAAATAAACGGTTAAAGCATTGACAAATGCCTTTGGTATGCGACAAACCCTATCTTATAGTCCCATGTCCATGGAAATAAATCCGAATTGACATGCAAGACTGTGTATGGAATTCAAATTGATTTTAACTTTAGAAAGGATTTAAAAAATTGATTCCTCAAATTTTCTGTCTAATCTCCAGTAATCTCGATACAGTCCTAAAACCTTTTTCTTATCTTGCACACAAATGAGAAAAGTTAAATTTGACTTCACGACAAAAAGAAAATACAAAAAAATATCAGCCTCACCACATGTGGTCGAAGGTTTTCACATTGACATTGGCACGCATCTGACGCAGCCATATGACATAAATAAGATTCCAGGATAACACGATATCCTAAATTCACCTCAATGGATAACTCGGAAGTGAGTATGAGAAGGAAAACGTGCGAAGAATAATTTTTCACTCTGACATAAAATTTAATTTAAATTTTTATACACTTGCCTTAAGCTTTTCTTAAAGGCTTTCATTTGCAGTTCGAGAGAGTTTGCCAGACAATGAGGTCGACTCATCCTCCCACTAGTGGTGAGGTCCCTTCAGCCGTTGGCTATCTGTGTAAACAATTGTCGTACATTTAACACCTTTCCCTTCGCAAAGAAAAAGCAATGATAAGCCCGATGGATAGTAGCTGCTCCTCTGAAGAGGAAACAGTTGTTTCTGTCACTTTGACTTCTTCTGTTTTACCTATCACTTTCATTAGACATCGTGCTTTAAAACAAAAGAATACACGAGGGAGTCGGAGTATCCTGGATGATGATACCCCGAACATGGGCTACGTGCAGTGAATTTCGAAAAAAGTTATCCTGTCCGATATGGGGATGGTGTTATGATTCTCACATACCCCTATGGAAAGTGTGACTATAAGGAATGATGATCTACCTTAAATGATAAAGAATATTCGATGTGGAGGAAGTTGTTTTTGACAAAGCATTGTGTGGGATTTAAGGATATTCGCATGTGAACACACCAGCATGGGAATAATTTGTTTTGCTCAAGTTTCGCAGAAACTAATTTCAAAAGTTTTGATTGTATATTCCGCAAAACAATCGGAACTAACTGCATTTGATTATGGCAAAAGTTAGAAACTGTTTAAATGTGTATGGCAAACCAATTTGCATATCCTTGACGGATATGAAAGTCATGTGCGATGTGCTTCTGGTTTTGTTTTGCAAACGGAATGTTATGATGTTGTTTGGAATTTTCCTTCAAATAATTTCATTTCGGGGTTATGCTCAAGTTTATGAGGTGCCGACGCCGAGGTTATGGCGAAGGCAGTTACGCATTTGTTTATCAACTTCTAGAGGAGCTGCAATTTTATAGTCTTTATGGAAGGTAGTTGGTGAAACTTTGCACCATTGGGACACTTAGTGGATTTCTCATTCTCTAAATGATGAGGTGAATAAAGTGTTATTTATAGAAATGTAGCCGCAGTGATTCACGGACTGAGGGAGGGGTCACAGGCTTAACCGCCGGAAAACGCAAAAACATAGTACTTTAAGGAGCACTACCTCCAAATTGTTGTGAAAACCTATAGAAAACCTAGGGCCCTATATGGATTTGTTGGTGACACCATTTGTTTACTTATTAAGAATCATCTGCCAGAAATTCAAATAAGGCTTTAAAGCAATATCTGTATAGCCAAATTGAAAAAAAAACTGTCCGAAAGTTCAACATTGAGCGGCTGCAATCGCCATTCGTTCATTCAACTTCTCAAGATGATGTCAACTGCAGACTACCAGTAGCTACTACGAATAAGTCATCTAGGGACTTTAAAGGCTCTAAAAAGACTAAAGTGATGTGTACAAAGGCGAACAAGAGCTAGCCATTTTTCGCGTTTGTTAATTTTTCGCATTTATATAGGTAGGAGAGGAGAGTTGTTTTAATAAATTGTCACTATAAGCCTTCATCTGCTGGCCACCTACTTTTGCTATTAGTCGGCTCAGCGACAGGAGACTTTGGGAGATCCCTTCGTCTCATCAAGTAACCGTTAGCTACTTACCATTCGTTGCTACTTTACACTTTCCTTACAAGTTAAATACCTCAGATTCAACTTGAAAATTTTTGATGTGCTTTATCTGAGGTCGCGATTTCGCTCACCGGATCCCGGATTTGCCCAAAGTAACACCAAACTTTGGTTAAGAGATATCCATTATTTCAATAACCAAACCAACGTATAAACTACTGTCTTATGATTAGCTTAACAATGGTTAAATTCCTAAGTTGAGTATGCGATACGCTATACAAATACAATAATGCGGCCCAACGAGAAGCGGCCCAGCGACAAACATGGCTCCGTATTAAAGAATGCGGCCCAGCGACAAGCGTGGTTCCGATCTGCGGCCCAGCGCCGCCGCCAAGCGTGATTTCGATCCTAAGCAGGACAGCCAAAGATGCTGAAGGCCAGTTTCCCAAAGGAAACTTAGCCACAAAAAATTCACAAGACAGACCGAAGACAATTTCTTTGTGGGAGCCTTATCTGTTACACTAGATTAGTTCAAACAACATGTAGACAAGTCTCCCCGAATGGCAATTTCATTCGGGTACTCATGCAATTTCCTCCAATTACTCAGTGTGACTTATAAGTGACGAATGAAAATTGTTTGCTACAAATATTGGTTGGTTGGACATGGACAGTCTAGGAAATTTGTGCAATAGCAGTGGGTTGTGTGTCTGCGGTTGCCTGAGTTTAGTACTGGCCATACAGAGTGTTTACAGTGGGGGCCATAAAAGTGCGACGAACAAGGACGTTTCGTTACAAATTTAATATAAGAGTTCTTTTGCATCTGCTTCTGCATCCTGTGGCAATTTATTTCCTTCGGAGGCCTTTTTTGGTGTCACATAAGAGCTTGTGGTTCTTGAGAGAGTATTTCACCAAACCCTAGATATACTGTGGCTTAGGTTAGGTTAAAGGGATATTCATATAACATTTTGGCAGTCGTCTTGGACACATTGGTATTATTATTAAGTCAGGTTAAGGGGCTTTGCCGTATTTTTAGTGCTTATTCTGTACGGAACATCAGGCTTTCCTATCGTTGCATGAGGCATTTAAGTGTTTGGCAAAAGCTTGGTGGCCCGAAAGGACGCCCAAAAGCAGTCTGCAGTCGATTCCCCTGAGAGACAGAAAAAAATATGCGGACCTTTGCAGATGTCCGGACGCAGTCGTTTGGTCGGTCTACACACAGCACAGTCACGCTACCGACACTCAAGTTCACGAGAAACCCAAGTATCAATGGATGACCTAATCACAGATGTAGACAAACCCAACGGAGGTTTAGATCCCCCCATAAGGCATAGGGGTCAAAGAATGATTCTCGCACAAGTTCTTTAAAATTCCAGTGCGCGTGGTACCAAAAGCCAGCTCTTTTTAACCAAAAGATGGTTTACAGCGTACACCCCATGATAAAAATATCAAGAGGGGGAGGTTCATCATAGCATCTAGAGCAGAGCCCGGAGTGCTAGGGAAGGCCACTATGCAGTCAAGACAAGCCGTTCTCTTAAGTTTGGCCAAAGAGGCAGTAACACTTTTCCGCGCAAGCCTGTTCCACCATACAACCGATGCATATGTGATGAGAACTGGTCGATTGTAGATTGTAGAGGGGAGGTAGGGAAGGTGGTATGTAAATCCCAGATGACTGCGGTCACAAGTGGGCCTATTGTGATGTCCTCCATTTATAGCTCATCCATAATGCCGCAGTTTGTTATAAAGGCGGCCAGCTCTTTGGGTGTGCTGGCAGCTATGTCTGCTGCTTCGAGGTAGAATTTACCTAGATAACATTGACGTGTTTTTATTAGACAGTTGCAGTCTGTGCTCTGCTGCTTCTGCGTCTTCGTTGCACAATCTGCAAGTGTTGTCTTGTGCTATACCCATGGTCATCAAGTGTTTTTTGACACGACAGTGCCCTGTAAGGAAGCCTGTGACCAATCGAATCTGACTTCTACTGACTTCTACTGAAGTGGTCTTACCATTGCCGTATAGATCTAAAGGACTCTTTTAGGAGATTAGCGCCTTTGCATTTGCACTGCCAGAGAGTTGACAGCGCTTTACCGGTTTTCGATTCAACATGCTTGGACCAAAGAAGTATTCTATCGAGGATCACTCCCAGATATTTGACTTTATCAGAGATCTTTCTGTCTTTCTTTCTGCTCATTAGCTTTCGCAATACGAACTTGTATCCAAGTCCGTGTTACTACCTGACAGAGGTTCTACAACAATTCCGATTTTTTCTCGTATTGATGATCTTCCCGATGTCGCATTGATATCGTGTGATTACGGATTCTATTCATTCTCCGTAGGCTTATATCCTTTCCCTGATTTATTTTCATCTAAGATGAACTTGTCTTGTGGGCAACCACCCTACCTACCTTACTGTCCTCGTATTTCGAGTCAAGCATCCAGAATGTGTACGTTACGTAGTGCGTCCCAACATTGCTCCTGTCTTTCTAATTGCAAATTTGTTTTTGCACGGAACAACTAAATACTTGGGAAAGCGCTTGTCTAGCAACAGCAACAGTGATTGACTTCGCGGATGAGAAAAAGCTTTGGTCCAGAAGGATTCATGGCCAACATCTCTTTTTCGGCACGATATGTCCTCTTTCTGAGCACCTCATTGCGACTACTGAGACTCATTTAGCCAGCCACCCGTTTCTGACTGAGTACGTTGCTATAGTCCTCCTTTTCAATACTTACACTAATAAGACTATACCAATTCAATTCTAGACTAAGTATTCAGATGTTACCGCGAGTAGGCCAAATAAGTCCTATGTTTAGTTAGTTGCAGGAATGGGCTTTACCACACTGAGACTACACCCTATTCCTATACAAAATCCAAACACACAATACATTTTCAACCTCATATCATTAAAACTATGCTTTTCAGTTGAGGTGTCAGCCTAGAACAACCTAAGGAAAGTAGTTACCAGTATATCAGGAGCATTATTCATAGCTCGTGTTAGGTAACCTCTAGCGTAGAGTTCCGTACACTATACCACAACCCAAGTCGGTAATTCAATCAAATAAACTCTTTCAATTATGACTAACACTTGCCAGTTTCCCACGAAGCTTGTGAAGCAATAACCTTTATCGACACCTTACGACATCCTAACTCGACTACGTGTCCTCACTATTAATAATCAAAAAGTACGTACACAAAGTATGTAGCTGTAGGTACTCTTGCATCACTGAAAACATGTGTGTTATGCTCCTTAACTCCTTTGCACCTTCCATTGTGACAACGATGGCAGTCAGACACCCGAGGACCGGGAGTACATTTTAAATTTCAAGAAACGTGTCGTTCAATTCCTGCAAAAATGGGTGATGGCAGTGCGTCATGCCGCATTCGAGGAACCCGTCGTCTGTGATTTTATCGAGGTAAGTGTGAACTGTCAACTTTCCCACAAACACAATCACTCATTTGTCCTATCCCCATCCCTCTACAGGACTTGGCTGCTGACGTTGAAGCTGATCCAGACCTAAACGAAGAGACAAGTATCGTTCACAACGTTCTCACACAGCTGTCACGCTACCAAGAGGACCGCAATACCAATGCTGGCCAAAAGTGGAAACTACCACCGAATGGTCAACCGATTTGTCTCTTCAGTGGCAATATGACGACATCAAGGACTGTCATTCGGCCAGATGATGACAGTAAGTTGTTGATTATATCCGTACTTGTACAGTTTTTGCATCTATCCTTGCACACAGTCATCTTTCGGGTATACTGCGCTGACCACACCTACTGCACGCTTCGTTTCCCCCTACACACCACAGCCGAAATAATCAAGGCATGTGCCGCCGACAAATTACAACTGAATCGAGGACCCGAAGATCTAGCTCTGGTCGAGGTCAAATCGAACGGAGAACGTTCCAAATTCAAGGATAACGATGTCAGCATTCCAACAGGATTAAGTCTTAATGGACGGCTGTTTGTTTCCGTTAAGGATCATCTGGACGCACTGGTAAGTTCACATTTACTGATTGGATTAGGAATGCATTAAGTGCACTCGGGAGAGATTACAACTAATTTTGTACTTTCATGCATGTAGACACCTCTGCCCGAACAGGAGGGACCCACCGAGGGCGTGGACGTGGACTTGGAAATTTTGAGCACCAAAGAGGTGGCATACCACATAACGATTTTCGACTGGGACTTGTTCTGGGCCGTGCACGAGTACGAATTGTTGTACCACACGTTCGGACGACATCACTTTGGGAAGGTAAGTGGTAGTGGAATGGGAGACAACTAAGTAATAGATTTTCAAAGGATGTTTAAGTGCACAATTGTATGAGACTATTGCAATCATGATGGTTACTTAGTCCCGAAGGAGGTTGGTATAGGATGGGCCTTAGGGCGAAATTCCATTTGGGAGTCTTTGGAAATTTTTATATACACAATAATAGCCACCATAAGTCTAACATGACATTGTGTTTATATTTGTATTCCCCTGACGGCGATGCGGTAAGTGCATCGTGGAGAGCATATTGTGGAAAATGTCTTCGAGCTGTTGTTATGGGGGTACACCAGTGTTTGTCGACAGAGAGATATGCAAATGTTCACTAGGAAGGACAATGTGATTATGGCAAATTTGCTGTGCTTAATTGAATTCAAAAAAGCTTACAGATGGATGTGTTGAAGGGAACTATGAAGTTCTGTTGACATTTACATAACAGGGGTGAGTTGGTGGTAGTTAAATTTGTTAGTTTAGGTTGGTGGTGTTTTGTGTAAGCCGAATGGTATTACAACTCGCAAGGGTATTGACAAAATCAAGCGTCCTACCACTCCAGAGTCTGCAGAGAGCGCTAGAGTATACAATTTTGCACAGATGTCCGGTCCCAGTATCGTTAAAACGTTAAAGAGGCAGCTAAAGCTTATCCAAGTTTGAAACACGGGCCTATAGACAGAGAGAACACGCATTGTTAATGCATTTCCACTTATTAATTCGGCCTTTATTGTTAGTCATAAAAACTAACCCTGGGTAGGCAATAATATCCAAAATATCGAACAATTTTACAACCTAACACCCATCTTTTTTTTTAAACTTCTGACCCTCCAAAAGTCTTACGTCGTCGGAGTCTCTGCTTTCTTTATGTAGCTGATGATACATTTAGCAGAAAATGTCTGTAATTCTTCAGGAACAATTTTTGGAGGAGAAAGAGTTCCCATCTGATTCTATAACCTATTATCAGCTGTCTTGTCTTCTTCAAGGTAAGTGAGGTATGGCACTCTGGTGAGTCGACTAAGTGTATTTTCTCAGATGACATCGTAAGCCGTGGTGACCTGTAAGGCAGCCTACTAAGCTTTTATTTTTGAAGGTCTGAATTTCTGTTTTGGCCTGTCTTAAACCTATTACATGTGGAAAGTTGGCTTCCTCTCTGATTTTGGCATTAAACTTGCTTACTTGAGAAGATCAATCATAGTTTGTCCGATGGTAGCGTTATCGTTCTCATCTGTGGGAACAGGAGCAACATTTTTTTTTATTGTTCCCTGATGCGTTTGCAATTAGCAAGGGCACTTACCTAAATGCAATTACCAAAGTCAAAAGACTAGCCTGCATCCGAGCGGAATCTGTGCGATGAAGATAACTCCCGAGGAAATTAAAGTAATCCTCAATCTGCTTCCGCTAGTCGTATCTGTACAAGTACGTACAATCATCAGCCGCCTTAAGTGCCATGAGAATCAGTCAATCACCCAAAATGAAAACTAAACGAAATGGGATAATCGTCGGTCCTAAATAAATACCTTGGCCATGCTATCAAGGCATGCATCACGCTATAGTTAGAACTCATAATAACTTTCTCTATCACCTATCCCAACAGCTAAGAATGGAGAAGGGGAGTTTTATTTAACGCGTCATCCTATTGCCTTATATACAGTTGGATCAAAAATAGATACCACGCAGGTTCGGTCAGACTTCCGGACGACTGAAGTATTTTTTTAAGCCTAATTCCAGAAAGTGACAACAGCGGCCCGTAAGTGTGCTGTATTGGCAATATTGCAGAATGGTATAACCTCCTTTATCGACAACAAGGCATCTACAAAATCAGTAATGGCACCAGAAAAAAAAATTGAAGCTTGTGAGGTAGCGAAGAGCTGAAGATTCTTGTAACACATCTCCGCTCCGCTGGGTCTCTCGACATAAACACATTCCAGGCAATGAAAAAGCAGACAAATTAGCAAGGCAAGTTTCGGCAGCTGTTGTAGAACATGCTAATCCCACGGCGAATATCCCGCCTTGCACATACTTGAGCTTGAAACAAGAAAAAGAATGGAAAATTATGTCCATACTGTCCAGTATGGATAGTATAGACAATGCCTTTCTCTGCTACGAAAGAAGAACCCTGCATAGACTGCGGTGATGGTATAGAGTAGTTACGACAGAATCCACTTCCTATGTCACCGCCCAGATATCCAACACACCATTAACAAATTCCATGAGCGGTATTTATTCCAAAACCTAGTCGAACTTTCCAGCAAGTCCAGAGATAAGAGATGAACTTCATCAAATCCTCAGAATGGTCTGTAGGGTAAAGTTAGTTAGAAACACTTAGTCCGTTAGTCGGGAGTTATTCCTTTACTGGCTACTCATGTAAACCATTTGCTGCCGGTTATAAAGCTAAGAATGCTAGAGGCGCTGTTATTACCTAGATCACTGAGATCATTGAGAAAATAGTTTCCTAAGTGGACCTTCCTTAAATTGGCCAGGGCAGGGCAACTGAAAGAAAGTAAGGGATGGACTCATCCTCCTCTTCACATCTACATACAGTTTTTGCCGAAGTCATTGTATGGCAGACCGAGCCTTTGCGCGTGTCTACCTTATATGCAGTGCCAGGAAATAAAATTAACGACTTTCTAAATTCTGGAGTTGAAAAAGCTCGTTGGATCTTCTTCTATCCAGAGCTGGTCAGCCTAGCAATATCACAGTATCCTAGATGTTTCCATCTGCAACATGCTCTACTTGCTGCGTCCATGTGAATTATTTGCTTAGCGTAGAAAAGTGGTGCATACACGTTGTGCAAACTTATACTCTCCACCCCAGAGCAGCCTAGCTTTGCTAGTTCGACCGATGCATAGTTCCCTGGAATGTCACCAGAGACCAGGAACTCAGCAGAGAGAGAGGTTGTACTGTCCAGCTATCTCGTTAAGAGATACGCGGCAATCTTCCATTGCCTTAGTTGCACTGTAATTTCGGCTTAGAAGACACTGCAGTGTTTAGGATGGCAGAAGCAGAGGCTCAGATTCAGTTCCTCTGAAAAAAAACCCCGGCGCCAACTCCCTCCAGTGACTTGCAACGGTCTGTGAATATTAACAGTGATTGGTCGTGTAGGACATTTTGTGAATCCCATTGGTTCCTGTCCGGTATTTCATGGATGAAGACTTTATTTTTCAAGGCCGGCCACCACACATCGATGACAATGCATATATTGGGTTGTTGAAAGCCCCATCTAGAGCCGACATCCCTTTTACAGGAGTATAGAGCTACTAGGCAATTCCTAGCGTGTTCGGCAATAATTTCTCTCCATAAAAGCTTCATGTCCAGCCTCAGCCCCAAATATTTAGCGCTGCTAACGAATTCGAGTGGAGCACAACTAAGCTTTGAGGGGAGTGACAAAGGATAGCTTAATCCTCCTGGAGAATAAGACTAACTCCATTTTCGTCGGGTTCCTGTAGTTCACTCCACTATTAAATCAGAGCGATAATTTTGTGCAGCTTAAATCAATCGTAATCTACAATGTGTCTTAGTTTTTGAGAAACGTTTTTCTTTTAATTCCTCCTTCACGTCAAATCCCCCTGCCTCCTCCATGGGGTAATGTAGCTGCATAGTAAGTAATTGAATATTCATTTACAGATCAATAATAGGCCAATAGTGACCTAAGTATGGCTGGGAGTACTCCTCGCCAATCCACAACCTAACCTAAAACCTTCGTTCACTAAAAAAAATCCTCTTTGAAATAAACGGTGATCATATGTACCTTGTGCTACTTCCCGTAATGGGTCTCACAGTTTTCCATCCTTTGTTTGCTTACCCAAATCTGTTTCAGTTCCTGGATCCGTGTTATGTTAACTTCAGCACAAATGAGAATGCCAACGTTAACGCAAACAGGACCGAAAATACGTACAGTCTTTCTCTCGAAACGACCGAGGATACCTATAGATCCCCTTTAGACAGGGTCCAAGTTACCACTCTAAAAAGCAAGAGTACTATTATCAAGGTCCTACGTTATACCTACTGTTCAGGATAGGGTAGTAGAGCCCTATCAATCGCATTGTCAGTCCAAAGAAACAGCACTTTGCAAGAGTTTATTCTTCGCTTAATTTCAGCTGACATTTTATTGTCAATGTTTAAAGAAGAGCCGAGATGTACAAAGTCCTTTACTACCTCAAAGTAATAGCTGTCGATTGGGTCGTTTTGTCCGTTTCGTCGATGTTGGGTATCCGTTTTTGTAGACAGCATAAACTCTTAAACCCATATTTTAGCAGTTTCTGTTTCGCGTACCACTGACAGTTCGCAATGTTCTACCAACTTTGTCAATATCATCGGCGCATGTAAGTAATTGGACGGTCTTTTGAAAAAAAAGGTTATACGAGCACTATTTTCGTTTCATGCTACGCATCTGTCAAAAAAGCATGTTTTTCCATATGGAGGGTGACATGGGTCACATGGATCCGTGTTTATGATGATTTCTTAAGTTAATTGTTAATTGACAGACAAGGTGTTTGCCACAGCCTGCTAGGAATATTCTTAACAAAATTTTAGCTGCTAAAAGAACCCCTAAAGTATTATAAATTCATCTACTTTTAGATCACAGCAAATCTTGATGTCTTCCTGCGACGTTTCAATGAATTGCAATATTGGATTGTCACCGAAATCGTTTCCACATCGAGTATGAGCAAACGTGTCGGACTACTTCGAAAATTCATCAAACTCGCTGCATAGTAAGTACATTAGTACTGGCCTTAAACCACCACATACTATAACCTCCACTCTCTTCTCAAACAGTTGCAAAGAATACCAAAATCTCAATGCATTCTTCGCCATCGTAATGGGTCTATCCAATATGGCGGTGTCACGTCTTCAACAAACCTGGGATAAAATTCCATCGAAATTTCGAAAACTTTTCCAAGAATTTGAAGCGTTAATCGATCCAAGCCGTAACCATCGGGCGTATCGTGTGTTTGTGGGAAAACTACAACCTCCAGTCATACCGTTTATGCCGCTGCTACTAAAGGACATGACATTTGCCCACGAGGGCAATAAAACAAGTATCGATGGACTAGTGAATTTCGAAAAGATGCACATGATGGCTCAAACGATGAGAACGATACGTTTTTGTCGGTCACGTAGTTTGGGTAAGTTTTGACAGAAAATAAATTGCATTTGGTCATTTTATTTGATATACCTATCGAATAGGTCTGGAGCCACCATCCCCCAAGAGTGAAGGCGAAATACGATCCTACATCAGTTGCCTGCGTCTCATCGATAACCAGAGAGTACTGACAGGGATGTCACAGAAAATTGAACCAACTCGAAAAATGAATTAAGAAAATTACCCAAACGTTTGTATTCTGTTTTTTGTTTGTGTTTTTCTTTCGCCCCTTGCTGTGTGGATGGATATAGTGATGATGGTGACAATTTTCAAAGTTATATTTACGTGTTGACATAATGAGGTCGGTAGACACAGAGGTATATTGACCTTTGACATTTATTTTGAGCTAAGATAGGTACATTTAATAGGAAAGTAAAATAAATTCTGCTACAAGCTGTTATTCAGCAGTTGAAGTTTAAGGTGGTCCAGTCAGGTTTCATATAAATTCAAGCCCTTAAATCTGCGGAACTGTCTTCAATCAGTTTCTATTTCCAATTTCGACATTTTAAAGGGAAAGGTAACAGACAAGCTGCTATTTCAGCATTACAATTAAGAAACTTGTGTGATATCGGTCAAAGTAAACCTAAATTTCCCAATCTTCCAATAAACAATGAATGCCAATATTGGGAAAGGGCTTATTTTTAAAACAAACCCTATAGCTCGGTCGTAAAACTTTTTCGACGCACAGGGGTGGTCTAGCTACAGAATTCAAACCTTATCAATATTTTTTGTACAATTGCAAAGGCTGTCTGGTATGAAAAGCAGTCCCAAACTTTAGTCTAAAATCGTAAGACTATGTAGCTCTTACCCGCTTGAGAAGCTATTTAAGGGAGGGACTGACAATTTTTTGGCTTCTACAGGCACAGGGGCATTTCTCATGTTCTCAAAAAAGCTTCTTAAACTCGGCATAAAATTGTAAGTTCCTTTCAATCGTGAAAAAAGCAAACCTATACAAATGATTGCCTGTGAGAAACTAGGATAAGGGTGCTTTTCCGGACCTTGCAAGAAATAATCTTTTATTCTGTTTTGAGCCTCCGATCTTATTTACGTTCAATAAAATTTGTTGATGAAGTTTAGACGAGTATTTGAAGTTCCGACTCGTAATGACCGAGTCCCTTGGGGCACACGATAGTTACTTCGGAGTCTTGTATTCCTTTATTGGAATCATTATCGCTTTACCTTTATTCTAATCCGGTGAAGGCAGCTCATGATACGTCCTCAATTCGCCGAACTAAATGTGTTTTTGACATCCAGAGTTGTTTTGCTTCATTTTCAATGCCGATCTATAGCAGCTTGAGCTCTGGTTTCTTTAGCGTTGTCTTATGAAAACAATCTGGAGTTTCGTGAAATCTCCTGCTGTTTCAAATGTTGGCCGGAGCAGTGGAGCCATGGTAAATTACCTTCTCAAAATGTTTACCAATCGTGTCTAGCAAACAAATAGAACGACAAGAGGTTAGTTAGCTTGAGTTTCGCTAGGATAAGTCTTAAGCATTTCCAATGCTCTAAAAGAATGCATTCCTCAAGACACGCGTTAAACATGTCTGCAAGTAGGTGGGTTGGTTGATGAGAAAAAATAGCTCCACCTAATCACACTTATAGGTCCATTGTAACGTTAGATTTTTTGTTTTATTTTTTAATACTTCTCCCGGGAAAGGTAAACCTATAACGCTTCATCAGCGCCCCGAGATGCTCGAAGATGTATGTTTGTTCTGCACTTCAATTATAGTCTTCTGAAAATATATCTACAGGAAGCGAGTTCCAAAGTTTGCTTGTCCTGTAACAGAAGGAGTTTTGGAAAATGGAAATGGTCTTGAGCAGTAGCTGCCTGTCTTGTGGGGCGCCCAAAGGCCGCATTTCGGGGGATAATGTCTTTGATTTCCTTGGAGCATCTACCATGGAAGTACCCATAGAACAAGCCAAGGGTCATGAACAAGGAAATGTTTAATTTTGGCATACTTTTTCCAACGTATCGACTGGTATCTAACCAATAACACGAGTTGTGTTGTCTTCCAAGGCGGCAATAGTTGCTGGCTTATTCGTAAAGACGAGCTTCACATATCCCCGCAAAAAATTATCCAGCGCAGTCAAATTGCAAGATCTATACAACCAATTCACAGGTCCAAAACGTGAGATGATTTTCTAACCAAATTCGCCTCGCAATATGTCCATGGATTCGCGTGCTGTGTGACATGTCGCGCCGTCTTGCTGAAACTACATGTCGACCAAACCCAGTTCTTCCATTTTGGGCAAAAAAAAGTTCGAAATCATAGAACGATAGCGAGCACCATTGACCGTAACATTGTTGCCTACCATCTTTGAAGAAATACGGCCCAATGATGCCGTCGGCCCATAAACCACACCAAACGATAAATTGGCAGTTCTTGCAATGCTTCTGGTTGGTCAGCAGTACATATATGACAATTTTTATCTTGAATAGCCTGCTCAGTAGGACGATTACGACGACCATAAAATGGACGAAGTGCTCTAAACAAATTTTTTACTAAGCACGATTTTTGGTAACAAAGTTCAATATTTTGCAAACGTTGTTCGGACGAAAGTATGTCCAGTCCATGTTGAAATGACAACGCTCACGGAGCATTTTTAACTTTTATACATGTCGCGGGCGCAGTATCGCAGGGGTTAGTGTGCTGGACTACTGTGCGAGGGATCCCAGGTTCGATCACCGGAAAAAAAACAAATTATATCTTAAGGTTTTTTCTACTGCGCCACCTCTCGCGAACGTCTGACAAACATCCGACAGTATGACTGTCATGAAAAAAGCTTCTCAATTCAGCTTCGGACTCAGTTCGGACTCGGCATAAAATTGTAGGTCCCTTCCATTCGTCCCAAAAAAATAGAAACTCACACAAATGACAAAACGAATGGTTGCGAGAAGCTAGGCCTTGGGTGTCAACCGCCTGTTGCGCCATCTATTTATTTATTTACATGTCGCGAATCACGTGTGAACTGTCAAAAAATCAGACTGAAAAACCGAACAGCAAAAAAATCACCCTTTACTTCAAATACGTATGGTAGATCGATTTGTTGCCCTAGTCCAAACTGAATGCGGTTGCAAGTACGATATATTTGGACACATGACGTCTTTTACGATTTTATGGTACTTTCAAAAACTTGACTTTCGGCATTGACCTCGTGCGTCGTCTTCTTCATGCATAAAAAAGATAAAAGCAATACAAAATGTGCTTCTTGTTTATAGTTTAGTCCATGAATTTCAATTCAAGATGGCGGTCGGACTTGTAAATACAATTTAATCTCAGTGTTGTAAATTTTTCTATCGCCGATATCATAAACGGCATTCAAAGAGGCTATTGTCACCATCAAGAGGTTTAGGACCTCGTCAGCACTGAGACAATGAATTAAATATAACATCGAATAATGTCACTTGAAATAAAATAAACATCGTCACCCTCCCTCAGCATAACCTAAGGTAAAAAAATCTACCACTAAAATATATATTATTACTTTATTTAAAACTAAATTTAACATAACATATTTAAGAGTTTTCTTTAAAACAATTTTATGTGATAAATATAACATCAACAACAAAGTTTTACAAAAAATATAAAATAATATATTATATAACGCTAGTTCTCTTTGTCAAAGTGCACATTGTTTGCAGATATAATTTAATATTTGTTAATTGTAAGAAAACTAAATTTTTGTATACAAGTTCATAAAAAAAATATATATACCAGCGGAGTCTTATGATAAAACAAATTGAAAAACAAATGGCGAAAAGTAATTTGAATGTCCTTAAAAAAATTTAAACATCAACCACTAGGAGGTACCAAAAATATAAAATACGAGAATATGAGAAAAACTAATAATTGTATATATTAAAGCTGTGATTGGTTAGTTTTACAGAAAAAAAAAAAAAACAAAACAAAATTTTAACTTTAGCATTTAATTTTAGAAATATTTTACTTTTTAGCGACTTTTAGTTTTATTTATCTTTCTATGTTAATTTCTTAGCTTTAGTTAAAATTTCTTTGTAAAAATAATATTAAATATAAAATAAAAAAAAATATTTATCTATTTTTTTGTTTTATTTTAATTTTTTATTTTGTTTGTAATGAAAATACTAAGACAAAAAACACCACAAATTGATAATCGCTAGATAATAATTGCCCGGTTTCCAAAATCCACAACTTAATCCAAACCAATACAAATTAAAATTAAAAGTGTAATAATAATAAAATAATATTAGATATATATAAGTGTGCAGTGTGTTATTTTAAATATTTATTTAAAAATTATATAGACATTATGTATGTTTTTGAGAATAACAAAAATGCAAAAATAACATAAAATACAAAACTGGTAAGGGACCTTTGTTTAGTAAATTAATAAATTGAACAAATAGTTGTAGAAATGCAAATATTTGAATGGTGTACAGTATGTGAAGTTCAATAATTTGATAATATGCACAATATATCCGTATCTTCCTCTGTTAGTATTGAAAAATGTCTTCGTGTCGGATTCTAATTTTTTTTAAGTGTTCTTTTTAACTATTTCTATCCTGACGGTTACAATACATCTAAAAATCAACAAAGAAAATTTAAAATCTTTAAGGATTATATTTAACTTACTTGAAATGAAAAAAGTAACAAAATGCGGTCTTGACAAAAATCTATCTTTCCACATATTAAGCAAAACTTTTAAATTAACTGAAAAGGCT
This sequence comes from Cheilosia soror, assembly GCA_949372485.1. Classification (NCBI taxonomy): domain Eukaryota; kingdom Metazoa; phylum Arthropoda; class Insecta; order Diptera; family Syrphidae; genus Cheilosia; species Cheilosia soror. Next base: position 34,899,851 of record OX443564.1, on the reverse strand, counting down.
ATCAAATTTTATTTTTAAATGAGTTGTAGAAATGTGTTGAAGACTTTGTGAGATTAATTATTATGAGATTAAGTACGCCTGCTCTGAGTCGACGGTGCTCAGAGCGTCCTGATGGTTTTATGAAACCTAATCGAGCACTGAATTTCGATTTTGCTGTCATTTTGTTAATGGCAAAAGGCTTTCCGTTCTCGTTTTAAGCAGTCTTTCAGCAGTTGCTTTGGGAACTCTATCTCCTCCTCTATAGTCCTTGTCTATGTTGAGTTTTCTCGCAATCGGACTAGGTAGGTATGATTTTTGCACCATTCTCATCAATAATTGAGTGTAACTTGGATCTGCTGAGGGGAATGGCGAGAAGCATTCCTTTCTAGTCGTGTACAGACCCATGCGAGTGACGGTCGGTCACGCATGTCTGGAACCTTCTAGGAATACCCTGCAACTGGCTCGGATCCAGGTCAGCTCGCGTCGGTTGCTGGCCAAAGTCTCTCAGCGACTGGGGTGAAAAGCGAACGGCTTCCGCCCTTGAGGTAAGTTTTTTCTTTTACTTTCAGTTAATGTCTGTCAAGGTCTTGGATAATTGACCCACTGTTTTCTGAGGTCTATTCTCATTCAACTGCGAGACAACCTCGAGCTTCGTTGAAGAGGATGGATCCCTTGCCGTCTTTTGTATCTACCGTGGGTAAACTTCTGCATGACCATGTGAGATGGTTGAGGATTTCGGGGTCGATCATGGTAGATCCTAACTGACGTGTGGAAAGACGGCCCATAACTCGTTCCTCAGTTAAATGAGGTTGATGTGGAAAAGCTTTGATTTCAACAAGACTGCGCTTATGCAGCTCATCGCACGGTACCATCAATTTATTGGAAGAAATATTCGCTGATAGCATTATTCCTCGTAATAGATCTGGTCTTTATGGTTGTATGGTCCCCCATCTTTAGATTATTTTGAGTGGGTATTTGTGAAACTTATAGACACATTGGACCATTTGGAAGTCAATATTCGCCGCGTTGTTTCTGATATATGTCCCAAGTCGCTTGAAAATTGTAGTTACTTCCAGATTGTGTCGTCTACCTTGTGATGTGTCCAATTTCGTCGTCAATTATTCGGCAGTCGCTGTCTTATAAATCCGAACGCTATTGTACCGACTTTGAAGTTAGATCTATCTTATACAAGCATTTTTTATAATAACAGATTCTTCAATGAAATAAGGGTTCATATATCGCACTGCTTTAACCATGGGAGGATTATCGACGGCCCTTAAACTTCATAAACAGATATGAGACGGGAGATAATACCAATTCTCCAAATGGTGGGAGCAGTGACTCAGTGTCAGTGGTTAGTCTGCTGACCATTGGGCGGAGGGGTTCAAGTTCCAACCCCTCAACAACTTGCATTTTAGGGTATTTTCCACTACATGACCTCTGAAAAACATCTGGCAAACATTCGAGAGTATAACTGCACTGAGAAAGCTTCTTAATACAGCCGTTTAAACCGTAGGCACCTTGCACTCGTCCCGAAAACAATAACTCACGAAAATGAATGTCTAAGTCTTAAAAATACTGCAGTCTATATATAGCTGGCATATTTGAAAGAGTTACCATTGTTTCAAATTGTTTTCGCATTGATGATTTTGGTAGGTACACTTGGGCGTATACGCAATAAATTTCAGAATTAAGTATATTTTAGTATAAATCTCTCCTTTCCGTTTCAAAATTACTCTAATGCACATAGCACTATAAAGGGTGGGCCAAATACAAGTTCCCTTTTGAAAATGCAATTATGGATTTATTAGTAAGAGCAAACATTCCCATTAACTATGGAATACAAAGTCGTTCAATTCGCTGCCTCGGCTGGCTTCGAAGTAGCGCAATTTGTCACTCCAATTTTCTAAGACCTTGTTGATGGTTTCGGGCTGTAGCTCACGGATTGCTTGGAGTATATTGGCCGTAAGTGCTTCAATCGTTTCCGGATTGTCGGCATAACATCGGTCCTTCACGATTCCCCACAAAAAAGTCCAAATGGGTCAAATCGCAGCTCCGAGGCGGCCAATTGACATAGCCAAGACGGCTGATGACCTTGTAAGCAGAATTCTCCTCAGGCTAGTGCGTGAAATGATGAGCTGTTGAGATCGATGGCAAGTTTATGTTCGTGAATTGAGTCTCACACTCCCGGCTACAGTAGTCACATTCTCGTCTGGGCGAACCGTACAACGCACGCACGAGCACAACCGCGACCATGAGTATAGTCCACTAGCATACCAGTCTCACGAACTTTTTGCACAAACTTGCGTACAGAAGGCGCGGTGGGTGCCAAAATAAACTTCTTATGTAGTAGGGTAAATTGTTGAATTGAAGGAAATAGAAGCGTAACGAAAAGTGAAACGCTATTGACCGTCGCACTTCACATCCAGTCATCCGATATTGAAGTAAATGTTTTACATGATTGGATTCTCTTGATTTCAGGTAAGCGTTGGTAAGACAGTGCAATAGTCACCCCAATCAGAAATCTGAGATCTGAATGCGTTTCACTTTTCGTTATGCCTTAATATGATGCATACTTTATGGCTAAAGATCGAATAAAAATATAAACATAACGACATAATTTTGAACTAAAAAAACCTTAGCCAATATTTAAATATTCTGTGGTTTTGGTTGGTCTACAGAATTCCTACACCTCTGTCAATAAAGTTTAGCTTCTAGGGGCCGCCTTTTTTGTATATATATACCAAGATGTTAGCTGTAGACAATATTTTCCAACCCGAAGTCGTAATCAAGTATTTGTTTTTTTTGTTTTTCAAATATTTTCATTGACTATTTTAATTCTTTTGGCACGTTATATAACTATAACCGAAAATCTACATCTCTGCATCTGCGCCTTCGATTCCTAAAAAAAATTGTGAAAATTCTTTCTTTTCTAAATTTTCCCTTTACCATCAACACACAATCACTTTTCGTCCATTTTATATAAAATTTTCCAAATAGAAATTTAAACAATTTAACATAATAATTAACACACAAATTTTAAAATAATATAAAATAAGCTCTCAAAAAATATTATAAATTTTTCAATTTGCTAAGCGTTTTCATAAATTCCATTTACCTATACAAAAAATGTAAAATTTTCTATAAAATCTAAATAAACTAAAATATTTTAAGCATTAAAAAGAAAACTGTTTAGGGACTACAAACAAAACTAAGAAAGCAAATAAACTCAAAAACGCAGACCATCTTAATATTAAAAAAACTAAATTAGTTGTAAAATTTATTCAATATAACCTCTCATGTAAATGTGATTAGATTCGACAATCCAAATAATTTTCTAAAAACAAAACGCAAGAAAATAAAACTCTTAAATCAAAATAATTAAAATTAAACAAATTACTATGCTCTACTGTTATAGTATTTAAATGTAAGGGAATGAAATATGAATGAAAGTGAAACACTTTGTTTTCAAATGCGGTATCGAATACTTATTAACAAAAATCAAATTATTAAAAATTATATAAAATGTTATAAAAAAAAATGTGTAGATTTATCAATGTTATTATTGTCGTTGTCTTTTTGTAGAAATTATATATTAAGTAATTTTCTTAACCAAACAAAGAAAAGGAAACAATTTTTTGCTAGAAATACATTCATCAGATAAAGTTTTCAAACACAAAACGCAAAATCACTGTAAGAAACAAACTCCAATTTTATTTAATAGTTGATCTGCAATATTACAGGCAATGTACTGAATAAATGAAAATTATATATAGAAATATATGTTAACATTGTTAATATGAAACACTTATTCATGGAAGCTGACAGATAAATCAGAAACAAGTATATTCCTGAGAACAGTGCACTGTAAACGTAGAAACAACCTCCTTGATGAATAAATATAAATAAAACAAATAAATAAAAAAATAAATAAAAAATTTCGTGATTTTTTTTAATTTAATTTTAAAAATAAAATAAATTTAAAATATTCTTCAATATTTCAGGGGGTGAATATTTTACTTTTTTTTAATAGGGTAAAACATATTTTTTTATTACGTTTACCCACGCACTGTAGTCTATGAGGTGGACGCTAGGTCTTACCACCCAAAAGATAAGATTAAAAATTAAAAAAATGTCATAAAGCTCAAAACATTGCTACCTAATTTGTTGCTACTTTGTTTGTTCACAAAAATTTGGTCGATGTGTCATTGATTTTGGGTGTAATGGTGACAGTGACCCCAAGCAGGGGGGGGGGCTGAGGGAGCACCAAGCCCCCACTACAAATGCTTTTTGGGTTTTATTTGCATGTTGTTTTGTGGGCGTTATGGTTTTGGGGGTTATTACCTAACGATGAGGTTGTCTCAGGGAACTTAAGTGTATAAATAGTTTTCTCTATGTAAAGGCTGAAAGTAGGCAATATCATGAGTTTTTTGCCTAAAGCCTGAACTATAAATTTTTAGTTCAGTTTATTTACTTAGATAACATGAATTTCTTATAGATTTTTGGCCCACCTGACATAAGACACATACAGGTCAGAAGCTCATTTTTTACGTTTGTCCAGAACCACGAGCAATCCTGGATAAAATAAATTTAATTTGATCATTTTATATATTTGTCTGAAACTCAGTTTCTGGATGAACCAGAAAACTGATACATACAGCTAGGTGCCAGAAATCGAGTGAATCGAAATTGAAATTCGAGTGAATTATGTTTTCAGTGTTCTGCATTTCGAGCGATTCGGAAACTCCCAAATTTTTTCGAAATCACAATTTCACTTTGTCTTAATTCCGAAAATTTTGAAATCGAAATCGAATGCAGTAAAATGTAAAACACAAAAATTCATTTCCGATTTCATTTCGAGTGAAAGTGAAATGTGGAACCTAGCAGATAGCTTCGAATATTAATGGAGGTATTGGCACTGAAGTGCTGAGGATATGGAAAAACCATTTCTGCAGACTGCTAAACGGCGAAGACGACATTCTGCTGTCAGGCAGAATGAACCATTCAACCTGGGCGATGAAAGCCAAGACTTCCGTCCACCTGACCAAAATGAGGTAAGGATAGCAATATCCAAGCTGAAGTCCAACAAAGCTGCAGGACCGGACGGTTTATCGGCCGAGCTTTTTAAGGCAGCAGGGGATGACTTGGTAGAGAGCATACACCAACTCGTTTCTAAAATCTGGTCAGAGGAAAGTATGCCTGATGAATGGAGCCTCAGCATTGTTTGCCCGATCCATAAGAAAGGAGACCCTCTAAACTGCGCCAACTATAGAGGCATCAGTCTCCTTAACATCGCTTACAAAATTCTGTCTGCCGTACTGTGTCAACGCCTAAAACCATTTGTCAACGAACTGATTGGACCCTATCAGTGCGGTTTTAGGCCCGGTAAGTCCACAACCGACCAAATATTCACACTACGGCAGATCCTGGAGAAAACCCAAGAAGTCCAAATCGATACTCATCACCTATTTATCGATTTTAAAGCCGCATATGACAGCATTTATAGAGACGAGCTATACAGAGCCATGTCTAGTTTTGGAATCCCTGCCAAACTTGCAGATTGTGCAGAATGACGATGGAGAACGCTCGCTGCTCCGTAGAGGTCGGAAACAATCTCACCGAAACCTTTGATGTCAAAAAAGGATTTAGACAAGGTGATGCGCTGTCATGTGACTTTTTCAACATCATTCTTGAGAAAATTGTGCGAAACTCGCAAGTCAACACCAGGGGCACAATTTTCCAAAAGTCTGTGCAACTACTTGCATACGCTGACGACATCGACATCATTGGCAGAACACAGCGAGCTGTCACTGGTGCGTTTGCAAGTATCAGTACAGAGGCGGCAAAAATGGGTTTAGTGGTGAATGAGGGCAAAACAAAATATATGCTATCAACAAGTAGGGACACACAACATAGACGAATCGGACAGAACGTCACGATAGACAGCTATAACTTTGAGGTAGTTCGGGACTTTGTCTACCTCGGATCCGCTATTAATTCTGAAAATGACATCACATCAAAAATCAAGCGAAGAATTACACTTGCCAACCGCTGTTACTTTGGCCTAAGAAGGCAATTGATTTGTAAGGCCTTGTCGAGAAACACCAAGGAGACTCTATATAAGACCCTCATCATCCCAGTCCTGCTTTATGGCGCAGAATCATGGACGTTGTCAAAAGCGGATGAAGATCTCCTTGGGCGCTTCGAACGCAAAATTCTTTGAGTGATTTTCGGTCCCGTTTGCGTTGACGGGCTTTGGAGGAGGACATTTAACAGCGAACTCTACGAGCTGTACAGCGACATCGACTTGGTCAGAAAAGTACGTATCAGTCGACTAAGATGGCTAGGACATGTAGAGCGAATGGACACCAACGCTCCGGCCCGAAGAGTCTTCGATTCCAACCCGGAGGGACAACGCAGTAGAGGAAGACCTCGCCTTAGGTGGCGCGCACAAGTGTAAGGGGACCTCAACCAACTTGGAGTGCGCAACTGGAGGCAGTTAGCCAAAGATCGTGCTAACTGGAGAGGCGTGTTGGTTGAGGCCCACGTCCACCCCGGACTGTAGCGCCATCTAAGTAAGTAAGTAAGTATTGGCACTGAAGTAAGACCAAAAATATTTGTAGCATGTAAGCATGATGCGCCCCTTTCATAATGCAGGCGTGATAACGAGACGAGAATCGCTCTCACCTCGTTTTCGGTTTAGAATCGTCCGGCAATTCACAATGAACGGTGAATTTTTTTTGAAAATATACAAGTAAAACAAAGTCATGGGTTATCATAAACAATCTCTTCCTAGTGGGACAGAAAGCAAAGCTTCTCTTCGAAGCTGAACATTTTCAATGCATTTCTAGGAACAGTTCTAAGATAATGCAAAAAATAAGTAGCCCATTGCTTTTGATAGATCAAAGATCACCCATTGAACCAATATGAATTTGCAAGTTTCATTCTCAAAGGAATTAAAATTTGGCAACCAATTTTGTCTTTGTCCAAATATGATTAACAACGTCATCATCACTATCGTCAAACCAATCATCAGTCTTTAATCTTCCTTCAGTTCGCATATAATTTAAGAAGACAGGCACAGCCGTCGTTTATGTCTGAAGGTTACATGGTTCTCCTGATGATGAATTGGTCTAGTTGTCTCAAAATTTATAAAGGAAAACTCAACATTGCTTCTTCCATCATTCGATAGCAAGACCCCGAGATACTCTACATAATTCAATGGGGCTCCATTTGTATGCGGTGCGTATTGATCAAGGGTTCTAAAGACAATCATCATTTTAGATTTCTTCACGTTTACCTCTGACCTAGATAGAGATAGATAGATATTTTTATTTCGTATAAAAAATTGTATTTACAGAGTTATTGTTATTGCACATTTTACAGAGATTTGATTTTGGGCTTTTATCTTTCTACTGGAATATTTTTCTTTATTACAATATAGCATTTACGGATAAGAAAAAAAAATGAGATTTTGAAGGAAAATACGAAAAAAAAAACCTTCATGAAGAAAAAAGAAAAAGTACATAATACAAAATAACTAAAAGAAAAGGAAAGCAAAAGTTTTTTACGTGGTAGGTACATACTATGTATATAAATAACAAAATAATAGTTCAATAAATAGCCAAGTACAAGTAAATTTTCATGTACACAAAAATATATGTACGAATACAGAAATTAATAAATAAAAAATAAATTATCAATAATAAATAATAAAAAATAAATAATAAATAATACCTAATAATTAATAAATTATAAAAATAAATAACATATAAGACAATAAGTAATAACTAATAAATAACAAATAACAAAAAAAAAATAAATAATAAATAATAAATAATAAATAATAAATAATAAATAATAAATAATAAATAATAAATAATAAATAATAAATAATAAATAATAAATAATAAATTATAATAATAAATAACAAATAATAGATAACATATAACATAATAAGTAATAAGTAATAAGTAACAAGTAACAAATAACAAAAAAATAAATAGTAAATATTAATAATAATTATTCAATATCAAATAAGTAGGTACAATTAATCGTCAGGTGGATTTAATTCGTTTATTAGAGGATTATCCGTAAAACTGCATCTTGTTTTAAAAGTGCTATTTAGTTTAAGGATTCTATTAGGTATCAGTTCAACATCCGCTCTGGCGTGAATATCACGAGTCGAATGGTGCCAAGGTAAGTCTAGTATCATTTTTAAAATTTTGTTTTGGGATACTTGCAGCTTGTTTAAATGGCAAGTTGCGCAGTCACCCCATACCTGGCAGCCATATAGCAAAATTGCCTGGAAAATTACTTTGTGCAATATAATTTTGTTCTCAGTGGAAAGAAGTGATTTTCTATTAATAAGAGGGTACAGCATCTTTATTGCAATACCGATTTTCTTTATGGTTTTATTAATATGATCCTTGAATGTAAGCTTGGTATCTAAATAGATACCTAAATATTTAACCGAGGGTTCCCAATCAATGTAACTTCCATTTAGCTGAAGCTGACTACTGGGAAGAAAACAAGACTTTCTTTTTCGTGTGAAAAAAATAGCTTGTGTTTTTCCTTCATTTAGTTTTATTTTCCATTTGTGATAATATTTTATTATTATTTCCATTCCATTTTGAATGTTCCTCTCAATATTGAGAGCAAGTTCATGAGATGAAAATATTGCGGTGTCATCTGCAAAAACAGCTATATCACAGTGCGGTAATTTTGGAATATCAGATGTGTAAATGTTATAGAGTATTGGGGCAAGAACTGAGCCTTGGGGAACACCTGATTGAAAACATATTAGATTGGAAACACTACTATTTATGTGGACTTTGAAACGACGAGTGGACAGGAAACTTTGGACTATTTTACAGATATAAGGAGGAAAATTCAAACTTATCATTTTGTATATCAGGCCATCATGCCAAACAGAGTCGAATGCCTTTTCAATGTCTAGTAAGACCATGCCTGTAGATTTCCCTTGCGACCGATTTCTTTTAATATAGTTGCATATTCTAAGTGTTTGATGAGACGTACTATGAAAACGCCTAAAACCGAACTGCTCGTTGGGAAAAATTTTATGTATTTCTACGAACTTTAATATTTGTTCCTTTAGTACTTTTTCATATATTTTGCTAAGGTTGCTTAGTAGGCTTATAGGTCTATAACTTTCTGGCTTTTCAGGTGGTTTACCAGCTTTTAGTATTGGTACTACTTTTGCAAGTTTCCATACATCAGGAAAGTATTGTACTTTAAGGCAAGCGTTTATAATAAATGCTATGAATTTGATTCCTATTTTTGGCAATTGTTTAAAGTAAATGTTTCTTAACAAATCAAGGCCTCCTGTTTTTCTAGGACGTAGATTGTCTATTATAAATTTAATATCATCTTCAGTAACGAAAATGGTAGAAGAGTGAGTGGTTCCTCCTTCCATAAAAGATCTAATCGTATTACTTACGAGAGTGTTGGTGTTTACATCACCTAGATTTTGAGAGACAGTATGATTCTTAGAAAAATTTAAGGCAAGTGCATTGGCTTTTTCAGCATCAGTGAAGTATGTGCCTGATGAGTTATTCAGAAAAGGTAATTGTCTGTTTTTACTTTTTACTAATTTGACTATATTCCAGAAAGGTTTTTCATTTTTGTCCAGTACACTGAGTTTTTTGTTCCACTCTTTATTGCGGTGCTCAAAAATTTGTTTGCTTATCTGTTTATTGAGGCATGACCTAGCATCAAAACAAGTGTCTAGAAACTTTTCGAGTGCGCACTGAAGTTCAGTTATTAGTCACAGTTAGGCTTTAACATCCATATAAGTGATGAAAAGAAAAGGTCCTGATAAGGACCAATTTGATCAACAGTTAAAGGACGAGGATGAGGCTATTTTCCATTTTTTCTCTAAAAGCTGCATCAGCTTACACAAAAATAAGAGTACACAAGCTGAGCACTCGTCAGCCAGAAGAAACATTGAATTTCAGCCTACAAGTGAACACCTCTGCTGTTAACATTAGGTATAGCAAAGTTGACTATGTATTTACTGGTCCACAACTGATCTACTCATCCACTAAATGGATTTTCCATCGACAAATATTTTCTGCCAACATGCTAAAGCCAAAGCACCTGGGACTGAGATAACACTTACACATTTAAATCATTTGACTCTAGAGAAGAGAGAGCTTCCGCTTTCTTCACCTGTGCCTGTACACACAAAATCTACATTCTATATCGAAGGAAGGCATTGAATACAAATTCTATGAGATTTATGCATCAGCACTCAAGCAAATATTCAGGACGAATATACTTGACCGGAAAATAAATTCAAGTATGTGTGTAGTAAATTATTTTATTACGCTTTTGGCCTAAACAGCAGATCCAGGAGCGCAACAGTTTATTTATATAGGATCAGGACGACTGTAGAAAAGGAAATGAACACAGTTAAGGCATATATGGACGAAATACATTCTTTGTGCGCGTCTGGCAATTTTTTGTTGGTTACGATGAAGAGTTGATGGCATTTTTATGAGGATTAATGGCCGTAATGCTGATTTGGTTAGGCAATGAAGTGGAGAAGAATCCTCTCAATGTTATCTTATTTTTATGAGAGTCAATTTTATTTGCAACGCAATTGGGGGGACGGTTTAGGCGGTCTGCTTTAGAGTGCGCCTTACTGAAGTTTAAGGATAATGAGGTCATGAACATAATCATTTTTTTTTATTGTTGATCAGGTTGATTAAGGAGTTTACAGGAGTTCATGTATAAAAAGATCGCTTTAAATTTTTGGGGTTGGCAAAGCACTTACGAAAATGCATATCTTCTATCTAAAGGGTTGCCTTTGCAGTTCAGGCAAAGTAAAAAATGCTCAGTCCTCAGTTAGCATTCTTATATCACCATGGATAGACTAACGTCCGAACAACTTTTACAAATTATTGAATTTTATTACCAAAATCGTGCTCAGTAAAAAATGTCTCGCCAATCCATGGACATATTGCTAGGCGAATTTGGTGACCAATTCATCTCATGTTTTGGACCTGCCAATTGGCCATCTAGATCTTGCGATTTGACGCCGCCGCTGGACTATTTTTTGTGGGGATATGTGAAGTCTCTCGTCTATACGGACAAGCCAGCAACTATTGGAAGACAACATAACTCGTGTTTTTGGTGAGTGGATATGTTGGTATGCCAAAATTGAACATTCCGGATGGACCACTTAAGGCGTAGTCGCGGTCAACATTTACACGAAATAATATTCCAAAGGTAAATGGTAAGAATTAATTTATCGACCCTAATAAAGATTTCACTCAATTTTTCAAATTTCCCGTGAAATAATCAAAATCTGCAGTAAAATTGGAGATCAAAAAGCACCTGGACCAGATGGTATTCAAAACATAGCATAAAGGCAGTCATAAAAGCAAGACCGGATATGTTCGTGGATATCTTTAACTTATGCTTGAGGGAATGAGTTTTCCCGACACATTGGAAACGACAAATCCTAGTACCTACTCTTTCCTAAAGGTAACAAACCACCAGATACGACTGGAAAATTGTGAAAAGTATCATATGAAACGGGCTAGAGGCAGCAAGCGGCTAAACGGGTGGACTTTAAAAAAAGCAGTACGGGTTCCGAAAGGTACGCTGAACAACAACTGACGGAGTGAAAACGGCGCAAGAGGTCATACAAGGAAAAAGATGAAGAGGCGGTGCCTGCCTTATTAGAACCCTCGATATTAAAAAAGATCACCGTGGGCGTGCATCAGGGACTCGTCCTTGGCTACTTGATAAACTAATTAGGGATCACCATAAATTTGTCGGTCAGAAAGGTGCAAAGGCGAGTGCTGCGCAAGCGCGAATCATACCCAATATAGGAGGGCCAATGTAAGGGTGGTAACATTAAATATTCTGGACCCCACTCCGACTTCGGCCGAAAGGCCATGAACACGAAAACTGGTAGATGAATTACCCTTAACGCATCATTATATCGAGTAAGTGAATTAAGAACTAGTTGCGCATTTCGTAGGTACTACTTCCAGCGATGCAGCCTGAATGGAACACTTCTCGGATAGGCAAGTAGTGGACACACCGACTCATAAAGCATATCCAGACATGGATTGACAGATAACTTGATTTCTATCTATAATACAATTCATACCTGGCCATGGATGCTTCCCTTCGTATTTATACAAGTATTAGCACGACGACAGCCCTTAATCCCCGTCTTGTATTAGCCTATTGAAAAACGCTGAACATGTGGTTTTCCAATGTCCAAGGTTCCTTGACTTTAGAAATATGCTATACTTGGCGAGCCGCCACCAACGCCGGAAAATATTGTTTTTAAAAGGCAGGATGCATTTGCTGAGATTGCAGAGCAAATCATGACGAACCTAAGAAACTTGTAAAGAGAAACCACGGTGAAATGCTTGACGGCAGTACTGCGGGGAATGGAGTGGCTGGCGGTGGACTGAACCCCCCGTGGGTAAAAATCCCACACTGTTACTCAGTGCCGTGCTGGGTTTCGTCTTTTGAAGATTAACCCCTACCAACGAAAAACAAAAAGCTCAGTCGCTATAGAGTATTCGGATATACCTGCTATAACCTCCAAATTATCTTGTCTTATCTTTACAGATCGCGTTTCTTTCTCCACTACTCATGGTAAAAAAAGTAAAATTACACCAAAAAATTAATTGAGCCCGTTTCTTCTTCATAGCCGAATGGTAGTACGGCGACTGCATGTGCCTACTGGCTTCCAGTGCTTTCAGAACTAAAAAGCCTCTGCTAAAAAGCGTACAAAGGGCAAAATGGCCCCACGGCGTTTTGCAGTGGAGAGCTCAGGTACCGTCGAAAGTGCTATAACAAAATCTTCGAAATGCCGCATCCGCTACAGAACTTTAAGACTGGTAAAACAGCGTCTTAAATTTACCTACTTAAAGTCTGATTCCACAAAGCAAAGCAATGACTTGACGTAAAAGCGTCAGAGATCAGAGGAGGAAACCGTGTCGATAACTAGAAGACCTAAATTATTGTACATCAGCAACTCTTAAAGATCATCCAAAGTTATAAAGGGTTTTCCAATAAGAGGTGTTATTTTGGTATTCAAAGAAAAATGCTATTTTTTGAGATAAATGATCGGATGTTTATTTCATAATAAAGAGGGAGGTATGCCGTTAATAATGAAAAACAACATCAGCCAAATGGCCACCACGAGCACGCTTACAGGACCATATCCTTTTCACGAAATTTTCCATAACCAAATCGCAAAGTGGCTACCCTATGTCCTCGATAGCCTCACGAATTTTATCTTTGAGGTCTTGAATCGACGCTGGGCTGTTGGCGACGTTGTTGATGATCGGCCGGCTTGAGTTCTTGTGTTAACTGAACTTTATAAGCCTTAAGATCCAAGTCTTTATGCAAAATACGGTGTAATGACGTTTGCGGAATGCCCAATTTCAAAGAACGACGAGGAATGGACAAACCTGGGTTTTCTTCAACACTTTGGGTTACAGCACCAATATTCTCAGTTGTTCTTGAGCGACGTGCACGGGTTTTATTCTTCATATCACTAACTTGTCCCAACAGCTCGAATTTTTCCACCAATTTCTGTATTGCGGTCCGACAAGGTGCTTCATGAAAACCAAAAAATGCTTTAGTTTTGCGAACTGTGACTGCGAGATTTTCACCATTTTTGTAGTGAATTTTAATAATTTCAATGCGTTGTTGAAGCGTGTATCGTTCCATTTTTAGTAATGGCGTAGTTTCTACTTGTCAAATGTCAAAGAATAAAAGCTTCAAAAGTGACAGCTACCGAAATAGCGGGCCATTCACAATAACACCTCTCATTGGAAAACCCTTTATTTTATTTATCAATGGTTGTTAACCTTCATAAAATTTGAAAGTCTTGAAGCTGGAAGCGGAGAGGGTTCTCTATACCAGATCCTCGCTAAAGGGTCGCTTGTTCCTTTGGTGATGACTGAAGAAGTGATAAGATTTGGTTATGAGGCTTACGTACTCTGGTGCTATAGTCCGAGATAGATCTGGGATTCAATCAGGACTCGATCCATCGTCAGCTGCCTTTAGTTTCGCACGTTATGTTGAATCAGGTCCCCTCCCAACTGGGGGCGCCATTTGAGCTTAGGTGGTCCTCTACCGCATTTAACTTCATTTTGGTCAGATTGATGCGATGCTTGTCTATCACCATTAATTTTGAATGGTTTATCAGATGCAGATTTTATCAGCGGCAACAGTCTGCGGAAGTGGTCCTTAACAATTTTGAGCAACAACTGTGAATCTACTAGGAGATTCCGTTCTTCGTCTTTGCAGGCTTCCTTTATCGTCCTTTATCGCTTAAGGTAAAACTTTTTGAGCTCATTGGCATATCTCTATCGACTCAATATCCTTTTTCTTCGAAGAAAGATTTTATTTTTTTTTTTTTCCTCTACCAAAATGTTTCATAAGCCGCTTTTGTCCCGGTTCTGGTCCTTGGGCAGCTTTGTGACATTATGCGTCTTTCTTAGCCATACATTTCTTATTAGTTGGTTACCTGATGAAACCTATTACATCAGAGGCGGCACTTCTTCTACATTAAGATGGTCCTTTCGACAAAAGGCGAAGTCGTTGCTTCAATTTTTGGAACTGGAAATCCTTAAAAATAAAAAAAGAATTGAGGACAATTTTCGAGACAATTTGTGGCAAAATAGACAATTTCTAGCCACTTGTGTCCAAGCAAAATCAGGTCCGATTTATAGACAAACTACTAAAACGAAACTAAAATACAAATCTACAGAACCAGATGGCATAATATCAGTAGATAGTCCTATAGACAAACCTAACTCAAGGCCGGACGCATATATTAAACAATTCTCTAAGTTTTCTATGTTCTGATTCCCCAAAACCTCTGATTTCACTCTTTTATCAAATTAAGCTGACCGCACAACTTAACCATTCTATGCCACATTGTCACAAGTCAACTTCCCCATGTTCGAATAAATTCAATTCAAAGTTTTGACAAGTCTTTCGTCACTTCAAAATCAGATTCCTCATTCCATCCACGTCTTTACGAATTCAACTGGCTAATAAATTCAAAGATTGATTGCTTCCCCCCCGAATTTCTTCATCTCATTGTCCGTTCAGCTTTCCTGACACAGAGCAATTGCAGTCATATTGTGAAGCCTGAAAGTAGAATTGCAAAAATAACACTTCGCTGCCTCGGAAAGTCATTTCCACCCTTTGAACGTGACCCAAGCTGTGAATAATTCTTGTAAATACGTGTAAGAAAAGAAATTTTCTAAAAAAGTACGTCATGACCCTCCGTGAATCAACTCTAAAGTCTTTCTCCAACCAATCACTCCCAATTTACTCCTTCAGAAGGCTTAAACGTCTGTCAAATGCACCGCACCTAGGGATTCGCTTAAATTGCTCGCAAACATCAAAGCACCTTACGACATCCTGCTACAGTATATCCCCCGTGAAGGTTGCCCTAAAATTTTAATCCTAATGTACTCCTTAAAGAATAAAGCATTTTCACTGCACACACACTACAGACTGTTTGATTTATGGTTAGTTAACCCGTTCAGTTACTATTTTGAAAGTTTATGTTACACTGGAGACGACCGACCGACGAGTAGAATTTTAATGGCATCCCTAGTTACAGGACAGAATGGATGATGGTTCGTTGTTGTGCAAGGTACGGTCATAGAATTTTTGATGCCCTGATGCAAGGACTCATGGAATGTACGAATAACTCAATTCTGTCGTATAGTTTCCTTCCTCCGCATTTTTTGTGTCATAAAATCCTCATTATCTACTGCGTTTGCAGTGTCACCATTGTATTGGAATCTTGGGGGTTTGCCAACGGCATCACTTCACGTGTGACAATGGCACAAATTTTCTTCAAAAGTATTTCCCACGTTCCTGCCAGACACGTTCGTCAACATCCCTTTGGTAGAAATGCCGTCAGTCTTGCTCGCATATACAAACAGACCGTTACATAAATTTATACGTTGACATATTGACATGACGTGACGGCAGAACTTCGACATTGTTTTTATGGATATAGCAGCTATTTGCAGATAGGATTATGTGACATTTATATACAGAAGGAGGTGATACATTTTTTGGTTGGTTATCAAATTTGAGGAACTTTTGAAAATTATTAGCATAAAATTTATACTTACCGTATAAGAATGTCAGAAATAGTCAGAAAAGTGGAATGACATTTAATGAAAGTGACTTCAGTTCGTGTCGAACTAAAAATGCAACTCAGAAGAGAAGTTCTATTCCATTCTATTTCATAGAATTGACGATGGTTTGGTAGCATGTCAAGAGCAATTATTAAACTACTACTTTTCTTAATTTAAATGACGCTCACGGCTCACACAGTCCGGGGTAGACCACGGACACAGCCAATAGGCCTCTTTAGTCAGTTCGGTCTCCAGCTTTTAAGCTTTTTGACCATTTAAAAAGGCTCAACACCATTTCGAAGAAATTGATGGATGGCCGCGGTCCACCTCGGACTATGAGCAACCAATAAAGCCACTTACCTAAAAGCGTTAAAGAAGGTTCAAAGACTAGCGTGAATCGGCACCAGTCGTGCGATGAGGACAACTCCAACCACAAGACTTGAGGCTATCCTCAACTTCCTTCCGCTAGACATTCATATAAAACTATCGGCCGCAATTAGTGCAATGAGAATCAGTCAATCAGTAAACTGGAAATTGAACGAAACGGGTCATTCGATGATCCTATAGAAATATTTTGGCCGTGTACGGCTGTCAAGGACTACATCACGCCTTATCTAGAGTTTACAAGGCCTTTCTCGAGCGTCCATCCCAGCAGGGAAGAATGGAGAGACGGACTTATACCTAACGTGCAAACCACAGCCGCATTTACAGACGGCTCTAAAATGGGCACTAGGGTGTAGGATCAAGTGTCTTCTCTAAATCGCTGGGTTTAAAGAGGTCCTGGCAGTGACAACAGCAACCCGTGAGTCTGTGGTAAGGGCAATACAACCTGGAGATATTACCTTCTTTATCCACAACCACGCAGCAATAAAATCGAAGCTTGTGAAGGCTTGTCGCGAAGAACTCAAGTCTCTTGGTACACAACAAATGGTTTCACTTTGCTGAGTTCCAGGACATGAAGGCATTCCAGGTAATGAGAAAGCAAACGAATTGGCAAGACAAGATTCGACAGCTGCTTCAGAACAAGCTGATCCCTCCGTGAACATCCCGCCTTGCACACACTTAAGAATGATATGGCCATTCTTAAACGAAACCAAAACATCCATCAATAGACAAGATAATGAACTTTGTCAAATCAACAAGATGGTTTGTATGTAGCTGAACAGTGAACAGTAAGTAATTTGAATACAGGACCAACCACTTTCCCCTACGGGCATCACAATGGGTCAGTATTGACCTAAGTGTGGCATGGAGAAATTCCCGCCTGCCCAGAAACCTATAACCTAACCTAAATCTAAAGTAAAGTTAAGTTTAGAAAGTAAACAAAAGAAGCTCCCTAATTTATAAACCTTAAAAATATATCTGCAGTTGCAACATATTGCAACTAATTTTATGTTGCTCCAAATTGCTACTGGCATTTGTATTTGATTAATTCAATTTCCCGCACTAAGTATACAAAAAACCAGACGATAATATTGAGAACTTAATCAAACTATAAATAGACCCCTGTGCCTCCTCCTCTACTCCTACTATACTAGTAATTGGCATGGAAAGTTAATTAAAAATCCTCAACATCTCTCCTCTTTGTATAGGTTATCTATCGAAATGCACAACAATCACAATTCACAATCAATCATCTTCAACAAGGGTTCGTCATCGTCATTGCCTTTGGGCAATCGACAAGTCACATGAATCACGCACAAGTCCTCGCGCGATGAGTCAATGTTACACAAAGGACTATAGGGAATTCACTGTGATCATTGGGGAATTTAATTAAACTGGTTTCATGTTTCAATATTTAATTAACATCCATCAGTGGATTAAGCCATTTCCCATCTTGTGATTGTTGTACGTCATGCATAGAAGCTTGGCAATTTGATATAACTCACAGTAATAGAGTAATCGGAATACTGTTTAAGCGTTTAAAGTGCGGCACTCATTATTGGCTTAATTGTTATGGGACACGTTTCCGAAATATTGATTGATAAATGCACATCCGTGGGTCAACCACATTTGCTGGTCGCAATAAAAGCCACAAGTGTCAACCATTGGAGTGAGTGAATGATTGCCTACCGATTGATGGGCTTCATGGAGAAGTCCAATCAGTGTCTGAAATGTGCACATGATTTCAACAAGCACCACTTTCTGGCAACCTCTATTACTTTTATTGGAGTACTGTCATTATAATGACATTAAATTACTGAAATATGTATCTTTATTTAGCGAACTTAGCTTTTTAGCTAAGCATTCGTTAAAAAGCCCTTTCAGATCTGACCATACAACTATAGACTATAATCACGATAGAAGGGTATGACCATTGTATATACACACTATAGTACTCTCATCCCATCGCATTGAATTACGCGTCTTCGACGATCCAGGTGGCGCTTCAGTTGATTTAGTTTGTACACTGCCAGCCAACTCCGAGCATTGGGGAAATGTGTATAGAAAAAACCAAAATAAACAAAACAAAGTCAAACTGGTATGCCTCTTCTCTTTCTTCATTCATATCGCCATTTCCATCCATCACCATCAGTAGGTATAAAATTATTTCTGATGTGATGTAACAGGGTAGGGTAGAGAACTGCAACTGGTTTGGTTTTTCTTAGTGATAGGAGAGGAGAATAGAGGAAAGGAGGTGTAATATTATGAACAAGAGCAAGTATAAATCAACAGCATGGTGGTGTAGGATAGGATAGTGGTGGTGGAGGATTTGTGTGTTTGGAGAGGGGTGCACGATGCAAGGGGTGATCAGTTGGGAAAGACAAATTGAATAAAAACTGAATTTGGCTTCCTTTCTGTCGTTGCAGAAGATTTGAGGATTGGGCATAAAATAATGTATGTTAGACTCTCACTATTTTGCCTATATTTTTGTCAAATATGCATCGATTTAAGTGATTCTTTTTTTAATTGATTCTAAAATATTATAGGAATGTGTCTACTTTATGAGGTTTATAATGTAGAAGCATTTTATGTCAGTAAAACGAGCAGCTAACTATTATAGGAGTCTACATCTCTCTCTCTATAAAAATCAATTGTTTGCAAAACTCGAGAAAGGATAGATGCTAGACCGATTTGGATGATTCTTTTTTTTTGTTTTGTTCGTCTTGAATCAGGGTTTGGCAAAAAAAATTTGGAAACCCCCAAATGAAAAGCCGAAAAATTGCAAAAAACCTGAATTTCCATTTTTTATGGGAATAGATATAAGTACACCACTAATGATCGCAAAACTCGAAAACCACCGAACCAAACCCAAAGGTAGGTATTTCTGTGAAGTGTGGAAAATTTGCACTTCGTAGTGCAAAATAGAAAAATAAAAATATCAGTTTCAAATTCATTTAAATAAGTGATAAACAGCTTTTATTGTAATGCTACATGGTACACATTTTTAGGTTTTCCAGGAATCGTATTGCATAGATAGTATTCTTGTCTATCAGGACAATGCATACCAATGTTACAAATTTTACAAACTTTAGCTCCCGTGATTGGCGAAGAATAGCGCCAAATCCCTTTGTCCAATTTTGACCAAATTTCACAGGATAGCCTTCGTACCAAAAACAAAGATTTTATCAAAATGTGAGATCAGTCGGTTTTGTTGTTTTCGAGATATACCATATATGTACCAAGATTTTTGTATGGACGGTGCCACGCCCCTTTGTCCAATCTTTTTTACATACAAACCTGCTACAGAAGAATACCTTTATAGAAAAAAAAGAATCATCAAATTCATTGGAGCCGAACTCGAGTTATAAACGGAATATAAAAAATAGATTACTAGCAGTCCCGTGATGGTATTGCTTGTGTTATTTGGGGTTACCCGCCTGATGCTGTCATTTCTGGTCTGGAGATAATTCTAAGTTATTCGCTCGTTATCAACTGATTGGTTTAGTGCGTCTATATGTTAAAGTCGTTAACAAATTCTCCTACATATTTGTATTACTTTTTGATTTTCATTTTCCCTCACTTTCATGTGATCGTTGATCAATGGTTAGAAAACGGGCTTAGATTATCCATTTTGGGCTGTGCGTTGATGACTTAGTTATTTAAAACAAACAATAGCTTACTTAATTTCATAGTAAGAATCTAATCTGAACTGCAAGTTTCTAAATACATACCTATTCATCAATTTCATACATACATACTCCAATAATACATATTTTAAATGTATTAGGGATGATTTGAATGATTGCTGCAATGACATTCAGCGTACCACTGCCTCTGCGACCTGCGTATAGCTGCTCCTAAAATAATTGTATCTAAATACAAAAGGTTAATTTTGGGTTTAAAGTAACAAACGAACTCAAACTGTCAGCCTACAAATCGCATACCTACCTACTTATGCATAGTTTGAAACAAACTGCTAGAGGTACAAACGAATCCGTCCTGTCGTTAAGAATACAGCTACCTACCACCACGCAGACAAACAGACAGACAGAATTGCGAGACTCAGTTTTTGAGCTGTACCTACTATCATCTTAACACCTATCATAATTAATTGATCTAAAAATTTGTACTTAAAACAATATCATTCTCACACTACATACAAAATTGAAAATTTAGATCGATCTGGGTACGTGATTTTATTTGCTAAGATCCAACCAAACTTCCCCACTAGTGCACCTTACATGCTCGCTCACCCACCCCCCATAATAATTTTCAAATCATCATAACCTACCCTTGATACCTAAGTCCAAAAGCCACGATCATGACACCAATGCTACCCATAAATCCAAGAAATACAAAATATGTATTGTTAAAAATCGGATCTATGATTTCATATTTCTCCTTTCCACATTGTTATCCTCTTAAATATCAATTCCAATCGTCATCAGCATCACATTCATCATCATGCTAAAAGTACTCTCCCCACATACCACCACTATATGCGAAAAGTACAAATCGATCCGATCTTTCTTTTCATATTCCTTCTTTTCATATTGTTATTCTCATAAATGCTAAAAGTACACTTCGCCTACACACCACCAACTACCTACGAGTATAGGTATACTTATCGTATATGCGAAAAGTACCCTCTTCCACTCCTTACTATACAATCGCTGGAGAATAAAAGTCAACAAAAATACTAATTGTTCTTTCTCTTTCATCTGCATGTTGTCAATGAGACGAATAAGAAAAAAAGAAGGCATCATTTAATTTCGTTTCAAATAATCCAATACAACTACCATGTTCGATGTGAGTAGTTGGTCTCAGAGGTGGTTGGTGGCGCTAGTGCATAAATGCGAAGTGATAGTACTATAGTGTCTATATACAATGGTTTTACAAAGTGGCGCAAAAGTTGCCACACGATGTTCTTTGGTTGTAATTTGTTTTTATTAATGAAACTTTGTGGCTATATGTTTATTTGATGCCTTAAATTTTTTTTCATTGAGTTGAGAAAATGATATCGGCTAAGCGGCCGCGCGCCGCTGCCTAAATTGATGACTATTTGGCCCAGATTTATGGTAGTTTCCATTACTCTTGCCACAACTTCCGACGATAAGTCCTCGCATTCTTGACAATTATTCTCTGTGAGTACTTCAAGAGTCTGATTCTTGTTGACCTAAACTCGTAACTTCAAAAAACCTCGCACAAAAATAAGTCTTGGACGGTTAAATCAAGCGATCTTGCCGGCCAAAAGACATATTAGGCGACCCGGAAATGCAGTTCTCAGAATAGCTCTTAGCTAATAGCCTGATGCATAACTTAAAAACTAAAATTTAAAACTAATCTTAAACTAAAACTTAAGGATAAGGGGAATGGTGAAGGAGATCGATTTTAAGGCGGGCAGAGCTGCGGTTTAAATCGAAAACGGAAATGTTTGAGTTAACCTCTCGCAACATATGGGAGATTGGTTCGTTGGAGTCATATGAGGTTCGGTAGGTTGGAAGGTAAAAGAGACGAGGGCAGCGTAAATTACCGGTATTTGTGTTAAAGAAAATAGAGTTGTTAAGAGGGGCGCAATCGACGGAATCTGAGAGAAGACGATGAATGAAAAGAATGTCTGCGGCGTCCCTACGTTCCTCAAGGGAGTTCATGTTAATGAGATTCAGGCGATCTGTGTATGGAGGCAACATAAATGGATCATTCCAAGGCAGACCTCGAAGAGCAAATCGAAGGAAACGGCGTTGGATGTTCTCGATTCTGAGCACATGAACTCGATGAAAGGGAGACCACGCTGGACTGGCGTACTCAAGGAGGGGGCGAACAGAAGTGGTGTAGAGTGATTTAGTCACCTAGGGGTTGCAGAATTCTTTAGACCATCGTTTAACAAAGCCGAGTGGTGAGGTGGCTTTTCGAATTACTTCATCAATATGTAAATGAAAATTTAACTCCCTGTCGTACAATATACCAAGGTCACGGAGAGATTGGTTGACCGTGGAGAAGGGAGAGCCGGGAATGGGATTTGTTGCGCTTGCGCGAAAGGATAATAGTTTGGCATTTGGGAATATTAAGCTCTAAATAGTTTTTAAGGCACCAGGTTGAAAACCGATCAAGGTCTTGTTGAAGGAGAGAGGGGTCTTGAGGTGAAGAATCGAGTTTGAAGAATCTGGTATCGTCGGCGTATAGAGAGAGGGAGGAGTGTTTAATGCCATTTTCAAGATCGTTTATAGTAAGGATGAAGAGTTGTAGGGGACCCAAATGACTGCCTTGTGGAACACCAGAGGTTGCCAAGAAAGGGGCCAATAGGACGGACCTGAAGCGAACGCTATAAAACCAAGGTAAGAAGATATCCATTTTAACACAGACAATTTAAAGTGAAATAATTGATGAGATATCTTGTCAAAGGCCTTACTAAAGTCAGTTGCAATAACGTCAACTTCGTTGCCGTTCTCTAATGCTGACAGGGCAAATGAAACAAATCCGGTCAGGCGACCGGAAAATCTGCGGCGAAATTCACACTGCGCTAACAACACTTGGCGTACTTTTTTGGGAAGTGGGTATAACAAAACCAAAAGTGAGTATGAAAGTTTTGCATGTAGGTAAGGGTAAAAGTGAGATAGCTATAGATTCTCAAAAAATACGCCTATTGACGAATCATTTCGCAAAAATTCAAAATAATTTTTCCGTGTTTTCTAGGAGTAGGTAAGGTACACCGATTCATGTCTTGTTAAGTGGAATTGACATTTTGCCGCCATTTGCAAAAGTTATATAGCATCTTCCGATAGGGTGATGGCACAAAAGCTATCTATCTATCTATCTATCTACCTATTCTACTAGTTCAGGCCAAAAGGCCTTTGAGACCCTGCGTTGATAAGTTTTGTGTGTAGCCTGAGAATTGTATACTGTAGTTTGTAAAAATTATTATATAAATGCTGTCTGCCAAGAAGGCTGTCCCCCAAATATGTTTCAGAAAAACAATATTGGTCAATGACAAGTTCTTCATTGTCACTTTGTATAAAATTGGGAAAGAATTTTATTCATTATGTTCTTCTACGACGAAAAAGATTATTCGTTAAAAATTTTCTTTAATAGGAATACATTTTGAGTTACGAAAAAGAATTATGTAATATTATTCACAATGTCGCGCAACAGGGAAATGCCAACAGTACCATAAAAACGAGATTATTTTTTGAAAATGTTCAACCGTGACGTTGCCACCGAAAATGTTTGAAAATCTTAAAGTTTAATCATGGCAACACCATTATTTTCCAATGGAATGGAACGGAAATACCAATACACAAATGGAGCAGTTACATTAGTTTTCGTACAGTCACATACTCAAATCGTGGATGGAACCTCGGATATGGTGGGTAAGTGTACACGGTTGAAAATAATATCCCTATCAAATATCAACACCATCCTAAGGAATACGGGCAGATTTTATTTACTGGGTGATTTTCTTGGGGAGATTTTTTTTGCCCGGCGAATTCAAATGTCCCAGCTATGGTGAATGTCGAGAATAGGATGATGTCTTAGATAGTTGTGAGTAATTACGTGCCCGTACAATTATGTGCAAAATTTTTAGTTTGCTATTGAAACAAACAAATTTTATTTTCAATAATTGAAAAATCTACATATTTAAAAATGATGTAAAAAATGTATTATCTAGTAATCAATTGAGAACTGCTGGGCTGATTTGGGCCAAATGGAGGGTTTTCCCAATTTGGAATTTTGTGTGCAATTGTTCCGGAATATATTTTCGAATGAAAAAATAGAAAATTCTTAGTGGAAATCTCAGAAAAATTCTAATTTTTATATTTTTCGACGAAATTTAGCATTTTATCGCATGATTTGATGATTTTGGACGATGTAAAAGTAGAAATCCTGAAATATTCGTCTTTGTGGCGACATGTCAAGAAGTTCAAATTGACTCCCAACATGAGAGTCGTATTGCAGAATGACCCATCTGCTGCTAAAGTCTCGAGACAACTGCTGAGTGCTGACGCTCGACAATGGCCAAATTCCTGTTGATGTTTCGACTGGATTGATGTCGTTCTCGACAAATTTTTGCGAGTTCACATCATCGAAGGAGGAACTCATCACCAAAGTGTTCCCGGGCATTGCACAAAATTAAAAAAATCTCAAGAATAAGGACGTCGATAGCTTGAATTTCATTATTAAAAGTCAAATCGCTGGAGAACTGCATTCGTACAAATTCGTTGACAGCTTGACCGACGTGGATGAAGTGGTCAACTATTATACGACGGAATTTTTGAACTTGCTTGATGTGCCAGGAACTCCGCTGAAGGTGGGATCGATCATAATCATGTTGCGGAATCTGAATCATCCGAAATTGTGCAACGTCAAGTAACTGATGAACAATCTGACTCAAGCGACGATCATCAAGGGCAAATTCAAAGGGGAGGAAGTCCTTATTCTAAGAATTCCGATTATTCCAACCGATCTTCCATTCCAATTCAAGCGGATTCAGTTCCCCGTTCGATTGGCTTTTGCGATGACAATAAATCGCAATAAATCAACAAAGTAGCGCAAGGAGTCCATCTTGTTGAACAACTTAATTTAAAGATGCAAGCTCTGGTGCACAGTTTTTGACCGACAAGCAAGTGAAATATATACATACTGTCACTCAGAGATCAACTACTTTTCAAAATAAAAACTTAAAGCAAACACGCCATCATTCATAAAGCTAGTGCTTAGGTATTGTAGCGGCTCTTTATTAAATATCGCAATTTCTTTCTTAATCCAGATGCAAAAAACCACTGTAAACTAAATTTCATCTAGCCTACAATACCATCACCGTGGTACTACCAATGCGCTAAATGGCTGTACACCAGCTGTCACTCCATCGATTGGCTCATCGTCGGGCATCGGTTCGCCTTTTGGCAATTGGAATGTAAAATTCTGCAAAAGCGTAGACACGAACAAGAAAATACTTTGCTTGCCCAGCATCTCTCCCATGCAGCGATGACGACCATAGCCAAATGCAGAGAACTCTGGCGCCTTGAATTTTCCATCAACAAAGTACCGATCTGGCCAAAATCTTTGGGGCTCCGGAAAGTCCCTGCAGTTCATCAGCATACCGCGGAAACAGCCAACAACCATAGTGTCCTAAAACGAAATCTCATAAATAACAGGTTTTCATAATAAATCATAAGGATATCAAGCTCACTTTGGGAATCTTATAGCCACAGAGCCTGGTGTCCCGCAACGCACGATGTGGTACACCGAATGTGTGTCCCATGAAAAATCGCAAAGCCTCATAGACAATCGCCTCACAGTAGGGTAAGCTGCAAGTAGAAAAAGATTACAACCAAATCTCCGTCAACTGGCTTGAAGAACTTACTTAGCTCTATCGTCCCAATTGGGTTGCCTTTCACGCCCGATAACAGCATCCAATTCGGCTTGTGCCTTTCTCTGAATCTCTGGATTCCTCACCATGTGCAGGAATGCGAAACCCAAGCTCTTATTTGTCGTCTCCGATCCAGCCAAGAACAGATCCAAGCAAACAGACAATAGCTGTTCCTCCGTAAAAGACTCGCCGTGATCCGGCTTCGCCAGCTCTAGCAAGTAAGCATCCATGAGATCTCTTGGCGGATCACTTAAATTCAATGTTTGGCGATGTTCGTTCAATTCGTTTCGAAGGAAGGCGTAAAATCGATTGTGCGACTCTACGAATGCAGTAAAACCGGAAAAGTCTGGAGCCAAATATCTCATGAAGGGAAACTGACTAAACATGGCGCCAATCATGTCAATGTTTTTCAGCAGTTCGTAGAACATGTTCAGCAGACTCATGACATCTGAACTGGCGCGATCGTAACGTTTGCTAGCCATTAGCCTCCACAGACTGTTGAGCACGAATACGGGAAACAGATCTTGCATATAAATGACGGCGTTCTTTCCGCCCTCCTTGTTGATCCTGCTGTGAATATCTTCCACTAGGTATTGAGCTTCTTCTCGGATGTTGGAAATGATGCCGCTACGCGAGAAGCCAAAGTCTTTGAGATGGCGAATGATGAAGCGGCGCTGTTCCACCCAGAAATCTTCATCGACAAGGAGTATCCCCTTTTTGGAGTTGAATGTTCGCGTACGGTAGAAAATTCCATCTGGACGCCCATCCAGGTCTTCGTTGAATCCCATCTCTTGAATAGCGTTGGGATAGTAGGCTACGACTAGCTTGTCTTTACCAATTTTCAGTCCGTACAGTCCGTGAGGATTTACAAAGGTTCTAACCAGTTCGTCAATGACTTTGCAAAAGAGTCCATGCTTGAGACGCAGTTGGGAGAGCTGCAGCGCGCATCCGACGACTGGGTACCATCGAGGACCAGGCGGAAAGTTCTCTGGCTTTTTGCAGTTCCAGAAGAGGAATAGCAGGATGAGAAAGAAGAAAAACGTTACCGTGTAGAACATGGCAAAGGAGTCTGCAAAGAGAGGAAGCGATAGCATTTATTTAAGGGTAAATTGAGATTCGTCGAAATAAGTCATATAAAGGGGAAGGTATATGCGATTTATATTATATATATATATGCGATGGGCATTTATATAAACAGGGCCTCAACAACTTGGTGTAGATTGACAACTTGTTTATAGTTCGAAAAATTGTGAGGCTTCCTTACCCCAAACACAATTTGTTCTCCCTTCTCTAACTAACATAAATGGGAGACAATTTACATTGAGTTCTACTTTTCAGCAGAGAGATTTGCATTTCGTTCGCTTCGAGTTCGCGGAAGAAGATTACATTCGCCGGAGAGTTCATTGGGCTGTTTT
This sequence comes from Cheilosia soror, assembly GCA_949372485.1. NCBI lineage: Eukaryota > Metazoa > Arthropoda > Insecta > Diptera > Syrphidae > Cheilosia > Cheilosia soror. Next base: position 34,872,537 of record OX443564.1, on the reverse strand, counting down.
TACAGCGACTAAAATGCATGGGGATGAACAGAATCTGAACAACAAATTCGAGTTCACGGATGTGTATTATGCGAGCTCAGAGGAAAAATGTATTATTGATTTTTTTGTCAGTGAGGATAATCTTTTCTTAATATCAGAATTGGTGATGGTATAGTACTGAATACATACGAACTATGAAAGTAAGAACCCTAAAAGGTCCCCTGGCGAATAAAGTTGGTATTAGATTCAATGTCAGCTTAGGCCTCTTCTCTTCTCTCGGCGCCAGCATCCTTTTACAGATCCGCTTGCCCATTATTACCGAGAATTTGCGTACGAAAATCAATTTCGAAAAAGGCTTCACCCGTGAAATACCGGGCAGGAACCAATGGAATTCACAAAATGTCCTACACGACAAATCACTGTCAATATTCACAAGACACTGGAGGCAGTTGGCGTCGGTGTCTTTTCAGAAGAGCTGAATCTGGGCCTCCCCTTCTGTCATCGAAAACACTGTATAGTGTCTTCCAAGCCGAAATCGTAGCTATTCGTAAGACTCCAGTGTGGACTCGGTAAACACCGAGATGAAAATGCGCACAAACTTACGTACAGCAGGCGCGGTGGCTGCTTCATTTCGGCCAACACTTCTTTTCAAAAAAAAACGCACTGTTTGGTCTACACCTAAATGGCACTCACTTTGGAAATAAGTTTTTAATATTTCCCAATGTTGGTTCTTCAAGCGTAATGTGACTCATTTCGTTTCGCGGAGGTATGATACTGAACTGACTTTATGTCAGGATTTCGAGCGGGAAACAGCTGTCAGTATCAAAATAACCCTGAACATTGATAGCCAAGCTGCAATCAAATCTTTAATATCCAGCGAAATAAAATCTAAGGCGGTGTTCGGAAGATTGCCGCGTATCTTTGAGATGTCTGGGCAGTACAACCTCACCCTCTGCTACGTGGCAGGGGGAATAGGAGTATTGAACATTTGGCGTGGTGATGGAATGGCGGCAAATTGATATGAAACTTATTTAATGCGCACTGAAGTGGCAAACAACGTATGCTGATTAAAATGTCTGCATCTCGCATGCTTTCAGTTTTCGGGGAAACAAAAATATCTACACACTTGCAATGCCAAAATCTACACCATCACCAGCCGCTTGTATCCGCAATGCCAATGTTATTATTTCGGTCAGCACCCAGACAGGTATCATTGCCATAGACAAACACCAAATCAAAGACCAAATAGGTTAGTTAGCTTTGACACCAAGTTAGGTCCTACTTAGGTCCTACTCCTAATCGACAGGAAAACTCGTCATTGCTCCTTCCATCGCTCGTGAATAAGGCCCCGAGTCTAAATATGTTGTAATGCTGAGTAGGCGTCTTGGAGACTACCATGACCATCACTTCAGATTTGTTCACAACCTATCGAGTGGGCGACGATGTTTAGTCTAGAATGATCCAAGAATCATTAAGTTATCAGCGAAGAGCAAACGAATTGTCAACAGGTCTCCCAATTTGAAACAGTCTTCGCCAAGCCTGCACTATATAGATATACCCCTCCCAAACGGCTGGACGGATTTTGATGAGATTTTCTGTGTGTGTGTTTGAGTGAATCCAAGAATGGTTTAGATTTGGTGAAAATTGGACAAAAGGACGTGGCACCTCCCATACGAAAACAACCAAAAAATTTTATATCTAGAAAACTACCGAACTGATTTAATTCAAATTTTAAGAAAATATTTGTCATTGGTCCAAATGTGTTTCTGTGAAAGTTTGATCAAATTACTCTCCCACTAGTTTCTTAGGAAGTTTAACGACGGAACCGACTACTCTTTGTGGAAAGCTGTTATAAGCGTCTGAAGAGGTCGCAATTATTGCAAAACCCTTCTCCGAAAGCAACAGATAGGAAACAAATCGAAGAACTGAAACGAAAGGGTCTTCTTCGCTGGAACATCTGTCGAACGTTTTCAAGTCCTTCTCGACAAGTATGCGAATTTGTTAAGCGAGGCACAAAAATAAAACCTCCTTTTCACTTACAGGGAAGTAAGAAGCATAATGTTCAAAAACAAAACAAATACCTAATCGAATATTATCAAAAAAGCACCAGAATATGGCCTAAAAACTGCCTAAAATTTAAAGAAATGTCATCAATAGTTCATAATAAATTAATGTTTGATGTGATATGCAATACCCAAGCAATGTGAGTCAGCAATTGTGGTAACATATTATTAGCCAGTTTCGATTATACCAACTACTGCAAAGGTATTGTAAAAATCTGTACTAAAAATGCTTAATAAAATAATAAAAAATTAATAGATTTACGACTTAGAAGTAAGGATTGTTCTATAGACCATAACTGCATAAAATAACGAATGTAGTAGAAAAAGCACTAGAAGGTAAACATTAAACAAGTGTGTTCAGCCTTATTTTTAGATGTTGCTCAAGTCTTTGACAAATGAATATCTACAAACTGGCAATTTTTTGAATTACTGAAATCCTATATTTCAGATTTACGCGACGCTTTCGGGTATTATACGAACAAGAATATTTGGAACTAAGGGTCATTTAAGCCGGTGTACCTCAAGGGAGTGTCCTAGCATCAACCATGTATCTGTATTTGTTGTATTACGGTGGATAACAATGTCCTGACGGACACCTTCTGAAAAGGTATGTAGAAAATGTAAAAAGAATCGCAGAAACAAAACTCAAGAACTAACTACAATCACTTATCGAAACTTCAGTCCTTTTTTGACACACAGTAAAACTTTTGAGCTAAATTTCGCCTTCAAAAATGTAGCATTCGATGTATTTTGCACCCCGTAATTGATTCAAATTAGAGAGAAAATATTTTAAGCAGAAGATTGCATATAACACGATCAAATGGATAATAACACAATAATGTTCTCAAAGAACTCTTTACCTTATAAAATACAAGAAAACTGTTCAACGAAAGTCGTTAAATATCCACATCAACTTCCGGGTCCACGCAGTCTGATGAATGAAATCGCACAAATTTAATTTAACAGTCTTCAGTGCACCAACTTTATTGACCACAATTCGAATCACAACACTTCCTTCTGAACAGATTGCATAACATTAGTGTATACATACAAGTGTACAAATGAAGATAATCCACTTTCACTTCTTTCGAAAATGTGGTCGACTAACAATAGCTGCTGGTACTAACTTATGGCTACCATGCAGCGAACTAAAAGTGCAGATTTACACGTGATTCACTTTTATATGAGTACCACCATCAAATCTATATGAGCATCACCTTAGGTAGGGGTTGTTGGACAGGAAACCCATCGGCGACTGAACCTTGTTTACCTTGTTACTGCAATGACCAGTAAGCTCGACTCGGTTAGTTATTATTTAATGGAGCAGTGGTTTCATTTGGGAGGGTGGCCAATACCATAACCATAAGTGATGTAGATAAGCTTCGTGTTGGTATAGTGCGACTATAGTGACTGATCTTGACATGATCTTCATCTGGTGCATACTTGTCCTCGTCTTTTCGTTGTTGGTATATAATATAAATTTGGAGGTACATATTTGTGTTTTGGCGATAGGAGTTGGATAGTTATAAGCAAGCTTACATGTGATGAGTCTTCCATTTTTACAGGAAGGGAGATACATTTACGATTAGGGAATAGCCAGTGTGGAATTACACAGCTCATTGAGGGAAATGCTCGCGCATAATAATTGAAAGCTGGTATTAAAATGATGATGGAACTACGTCTCAGATGAGCGTACGGACGAGCTGGCCAGGAAGGTCTCATCATTCCACGCCTCGCTCTCAACGAAGGTCCACATCCCGCTAGGAGGGGTTAAGGGACAAATACATTCACATTTTCTGCAGAAAGCCAATCTCCGATGGTCGGGAATGACAAACTGCGTCATATCAAGGAAGATATAGCCTACCTATAACCAAAACAGAACAAATAACCTGCTAAACCGAACCCGCCCAGATATCGCCAGAATCACGGCAATAATCACGGGGCACTGGCCAATTGGAGACCATGCGGCCAAACTAGGTATCCCATACAAGCCTCATTGTCGCAGTTGCGGTAATACAAATGAAAAAGAAACTATCTCTCACTTTCTCTGTAAATGTCCAGCTCTAGCGAGAGCCAGACTGCGCGCACTGAACCAACCATTCTTTGACGACCTTAGCGACATCTCGGGCAAAGGGATACAGGATCTTATCCGTTTTCTCAATTCCACAGGTTGGCTATAGGCACCGGCCAGACCACATCCTTAACAATCACCACAAAATAGGTCACACGAGGCGTGGTAACAAAACGGCACACCCTAGTTCAAAGGCATGAACCACCACTTCTACCTACCTATACCCTACGTCTCGGATACAAATTCCCTTTCCCTTCCGTTTTAATGCCTTGTGGAAATGTTAAAGCATACAGTCAATTTTAACAGGTTTGGATGTATAGGCATACAAAATGATTGCTCAGGACTAGCTAGGACGGCAGCCAGAAGTGAGTTGCTGGCTCCGGAATATCCGTCAATATTCATCCAATGGGACTAAGCAATGGGACTGGACGGGAAAATTTAGTACAATAACCTTCACACACCTAGTGCTGCGTAATGTAAGACCTTGCCTGATCCCAACTTTCATCAATTTTAAAACCACCACTCTGCTCGACAAAGCTGCCAAAGCAAGCCTTTATGATATTCTCGAAAATACGTAGAAGTCCTTAAATTGGAACATTAAGATTGTTCTTAATAATTTAAACGTCAAACATGAAAGAAGGACATCTTTGGATTTACATTCGCAAAGTAAGCGCAGCAACATCTCCGAGCTCCTCGGGACTCAGCCTAATCGATACCTCAATATTATATGAAGAGACTTGTCTGTCTGTAGACTCCAGATCACAAACCACATAGAAATAGACCGTCGACTCCTTCCACATAACGGACTTTGCCTACAAGCTGCCTGCGGGACAAGGATACTTTCGCAAAAGAATGTTAAAGCTTTATGCGACCACGTCTCCCTTAGCCTCTTAACAGCACCTCAAGCTCAGAGTACAAGTTCGTTTGCTGAAAATAAAGTAGATTTATGCTGTCATTGAAACTCGTGCACCATGAACAGAATATAATTTCAAAGTAGTCAAAGACTTTGTCAACTTAGACTCTTTACAACTACCTCGCAAAATGACATCGGGTAGGTCACGCCCAGCGTATATACCACAACTCAAAAAATAAATAAATAGGCGGCGCAACAGGCGGGTAGACACCCAAGGCATAGCTTCTCGCAACCATTCGTTTTGTGTGAGATTCTATTTTTGGGACGAATGGAAGGGACCTACAATTTTATGCCGAGTCCGAACGGCTGAATTGAGAAGCTTTTTCATGACAGTCATACTCTCGGATGTTTGTCAGACGTTCGCGAGAGGTGCCGCAGTAGAAAAAACTTTAAGATGTAATTTGTGTTTTTCCGGGGATCGAACCTGGGATCCCTCGCACAGTAGTCCAGCACACTAACCACTGCGCTACTGCGCCCAGGCGGTAAATTCCTTAACCCCTGAGGCTAAGGGACATAGAAACAGATGAAAACCCCACCGGCTCGCACAATTGGATTGAGGACGTGGTCTACCTCGGACTGTAAAATCTACGATTATGTACACGACATGTAAAACCCGACATACACATGCCATTCCGACACGTCACGATATTTACTCGTATGTCGCCGGTGACATGTGGTGATCATGTGTTTTCGTTTTATGTTTTATGTTGACATACGAATATGCTAATTACTCTACATGCTGCACAGCAGAGGCATGTAATATGTCGTTATTGTACATTTTGGCATGTAAACCGGTTTGTGAGTACACGCGCATGCAATGAGATGCCATTTTCTCACAAATTGGTTGAATTTTTTGGCAAATGTTTCTTCTCGGTGAAAGGAAAACAGAGCGTTTTGTAGGTATGCACTGAACGGAAATTAGTTGCAATCGGTTATGCACCTTCAACCTTTCACCTTTTTTGATGGTGAAAATTTAAAGAATATAGAAAATACACTTCTCTGCTGCAAGTTCTTTAGGCTAGGGTATGCAGGCAGCATCAGTAGTCACTAGTCAATAGTCAGTCGGACAGACTAAATGCTGTCTGCCATAGGTGCTAAAAATCTTGAACTGTTTGCGAAAGATGATTGGGCGTTACCAATGGTCGGTCGAGTCCACAGTATTCCATATACCTAATCGCACTAAGAATAACGCACACTTGCAAAATCGAACCCTTAAAATTAAACAGAAAATTAAAGAAATTCACCCAAACAATTTCAAATAGAAGTGACATACTCATTTCACATGCCATAAAATTCTAGCATGCAAAACGATTTGCCGAGTGCAAGACAATGACATGCATAATTTTGCAAATTCACATGCCATTCTGTGTCGGCCATATGGGTGACATACGCATGCACACATATGCCAGAGTTAAAAATATGCCGAGTAAATGACATGCAACCTTTTCTAACATATTCTGTCGTCGGATTGACGTTTTTTCCCTGCTTATGCGGTCGTACACTGCAGTAAGCGCAGACAAAGAACTGAATAAAAATCTGTTTCGCCCTGGAGTGTGGCAACTTTTTTAATGTGAGGCGGTAGCGGTAGTGTGACGCTGGAAAACACACGCTGCAACGTGCAGTTTGGAAGCAGCTCTTCCGAACTATTTCAAACATGCACCGGATTTCGGCAAGGAGACGCTCTATCATGCGACTTCTTCAATCTCGTACTGGAGCAGATAGTGCGCAGGGCAGGTGTCAACACGGAAGGCACTATCTTCAACAGGTCCGTCCAGCTGCTTGGCTATGCGGACGATATTGACATCATCGGTCGCTCCCAGCGTGCCGTGATAGAAGCGTTCACGGCGATTGAAGAACAGGCGAAATCCGTTGGACTTGTAGTAAATGAGGACAAGACTAAGTACATGCTATCAACAAACAAACAAGCATCTGTCCACCGCCTAGGACAAAACGTCACTATTGATAGCAATAATTTCGAGGTAGTTAAGGAGTTCACCTACCTCGGAGTAAACGTAAACTCCACGAATGACACCCTAGTGGAGATCCGACGAAGAATTACCCTAGGAAACCGCTGCTACTTCGGTTTGGCAAAACAACTGGGTTCAAAACTCCTAACTCGAAGGACGAAATGTGTGCTCTACAAAACCCTCATCCTGCCAGTTCTGCTTTATGGCGCCGAGTGCTGGACGATAAGCAAGAAGGGAGAGATGCTACTGGGCTCCTTCGAAAGAAAAATACTTCGGCGGATTTTTGGTCCTGTGTGCGAGGAGGGCGAATGGAGGAGAAGATACAACCGCGAACTCTATGAGCTGTACCAAGATGTGGATGTAATCCAAAAAGCCAAAACACGTTGACTACATTGGCTCGGCCACATCGAGCGAATGGACAATAATGCTCCGGCCAAGAGGGTCTTCGAATCCCAGCCCCCAGGTTCGAGAAGACAAGGAAGACCGAACCTCCGTTTCAAAGACCAAGCCATCGCGGATGCCAGAGCGCTTGGTCTGGACAATTGGAAGCAGCGTGCCCGGGATCGTAGAGGATGGAAGGCTGCAGTGTCTCAGGCAGAGACTCTTCACGGGTCGGGAGCCCGATAAGTAAGTAAGCGGTAGTGTACCGTCAAGCACCGAAGTTTGTCAAACGCCACATGTTTAAGCCTTTTTGTATTGATGTCGATTTATGGGCAAGTTGAATGTTGAGTAAGAATAAAACAGTCTGCCCCTTATTTTCAGGCTCTCTTAAGAGCTCAGCGAATACCATGACAAATTTTGTCTTCTAGGTCTTGAAGTTTAGGTTGGACTGTATGTGTATCGAATGTATCGGCTTTCATTTTTTCAATACATTTTCAAGAAAAAAAAAATACACTCCCTATTCAACCCTAAAAGTCGAATTTTCAGCCTTAGTGCCGTCTCGGCGGCGGGTATTTATAGGTAAACCTGTAGGAACATTTTTTAAAATTATCAGCTGAGGTTGAAAACTTCCAATCGGCCTATGCGATTTAGAACAGTGGCTGAAACAGTGAAACCGAATTAATTGTTGAACTAAACTTAAACTTCACTTTATTCAAAATTTGATCGACGAATTCCACACTGACTGAAGTCATGTTTACAATTTAGTCACTTCGTAGGTATGTCAAAAGATAAACAGAGGTGCCAAACTTACAAAGTAATTTTTTTTTTAACTCGATCGTTTTATTTTCAGTGGATGATCCATAGTTAGATCAGTAGCTTTAATTAAAAGCGGCTATACCTAGTAAGTGTTGAGAAGAGGAATTTATCAAACTATAAACTTAAAACAGACATTTTTCTATGTCCCTTCCATTCGTCTCAGAAATAGGAACCCCCACACAAACGAATGGTTGCGAGAAGCTGGGCCTACCGCTTGTTGCGCCACCTATTTATTTTTATTATATAGGCCTAGAAAAAACACACAAAAAAAACGCATACTGTGACTTGGCAGCACTACGCGAATTGACATTTGACTTTTCAGATGTTTTATTTCTGTCTTCACCAAAAAAATTTGCAGGCAGTCAATAAGTTTGTAAACTAAATTCAAACTGAAATTCACAAAAAATAACAAAATATTTTACAAATGACTAAAGGAAGTTTATAAAATGAGTTAGCTGTTGAGGAATTTCTTAGTTCTCGATGTTCCCGAAGCTTTGATTGGTGGTGGTAGCGTATAGCTTTTATTTCAATGTCACTTACAGGCCACTTGTTGAAATGTGCTTCGATAGGCCGAGCGACAGAAAAATGTACTTAAATAATTATATTTTTCATATTTGTCAAAACAAAGTACCTTTAGGTATACGGTTTCGAATGAAGTTGTGGCTTAAAGAGATATTAAAAAAAATAAAAACTCACCATAAAAGGTTTACACTCTTAAGGGCCATTCGAAATTTCGTTCTGTTTATAAACTTTTTCTCTTAAAACATTTTAATGGGATAATTAATTATCCTCCTCTGAGGAATAACAAAATGTGCAATTTTCTGTTTTTAAATGTTCATAAAAAGTGATTTGTTCGCATTTAATCAATTCGTTTGTTCGCTCCCATGTGAATGATCCTTAACAAATAGAAAAATTAAAATATGCAATTTAAGCATAAGACCCGCCTCATCCGGCTGCTTCCAGGCCACGACTGAAAAAAGAAGACGATATTACCAAGGTTAATATATTACTACTTTAAGTATTTTTTAAATGTTGTCTTATTAGCAATGTCCATATGGGCTCACGTGCAAAGGTGCCCCAGTCTTCCCTATTAATTTTGTCAAATAAGTGTCATTTATGACACAATCGATAGCACTTTCCATAACATCTAAAGCAATCGTAGATTGGTAGCACAGTTTTTATCTGGGCTTAAGGCATAAGCCCCGATGATTATTCGGGCTAACGAAACCTATATAGGATTGCGTATTTGTATAGAAAACTTGGTAAGTCCATATAGGATTCAACGCGCCTAACGCGCCACAGACACAATACTTTTATTGGCATATACCTACTAAATATGAAAATATTCCAACATTGAAACTCTACCTTATAATAAATTCGCCGGTAACCCCAACCAACCGCTGTACGGGTATTTCCCGATGCGAATTCTTCAATCCAATTCATTCCTATTTGCAACCATTTTTGTTTTGTTTCTTTACCATTTCATTTCAATAGCATTTGCACGTACCATTTCATAACCGTGCCACCTACCAGCAGCTGCCAAACCATCGCGCTCTCACACACACACCTAGATTTTCAACAATAAATTCACCAACTTTTATATTCGACTGTGTGTGCGTGCGGAAAAGACGCCGCCGCTTCACTGTCGATGGTTTGGTTTGTTCGACGTTCGCTTCACCGTTTGCCGTTGCAGCGACAAAACAACACATTCACACGTAGAGTTCTAATCGGGCAAAAGCAAAAGGCAAACAGAATTACAGAAACAGCAGCCACCGAAAAACATACACCACTAGCCAGACAGCCAGTCGGAAAATGGAAGTGGTCCAAGTTGTGTCGTCTCTATGGGTAGAGTAAAATCGTTTCGTTCGCGCTTTTGTGGAAAACCTATTTGAAAAAAAAATTCTAAAAGGAAAATGCAACATCAAACAGCATTTTCTTAACTAATTGCAACAACAACAGCAAAACGATTTTTTTTGTTAGTGTTTTGGTGAATTTGTCTACTCAACTCAGTGATTGGTGATTTTGGAGTGTTTATAACGGTTGCGAAAAAAGAATCCCGCAAGTAGATAGAAAGAAATAAAAATTCTCGATGAAAAGAAAAGAAAATACAAATCGACGCAGAAAGATTCCTCTTGCAAAGAAATAAATAAAAAGCAAAATAGAATCAGTGCCAAGAAGTGCAGATCAGAATTTATATTGCGTGCGCGAATGTGTGTAGAGAAGTGATTTAAAATAGTGAATGGAAAATCCTCTTTTTCAGTGAAAATCCTTTTCGATATCTGAATTTTGCCATCAATTTTATCTTTATTCGCATTTGGGTACAAATACAAACTTGATACCGCACAGTATCACATCTCAGCAGAAAAAAAGGGGTGGATTAACTTTGATTTCCTCCAATAAGCGGTCTGGATAAAATCGAGAGAAAAAGGACTCGACTCGGTTCAGCAGCAAACAACACTCGGCAGTTTGAAAATAAAAAGGATATTTCAGCGGCAAATTTTCGCATATTTATTTGTTTGGGTAAGCGAACATTTCATTTTTATGACCGATTTGGGTGGTGGTGGAGTAACAAAGGCACATACCTACTTCACATTATACAAATACAGACGGGTCCATCGAAACCGAAATCCGTTTTGGAAGTAGGTACTTTCCCAAACGCCAAAGGGGGGTGTGTGCGTAACAGTAGAGCTAGAGAACATGCCGAATTTCTTGTTGTCTGGCGGCGACAACCAGGAATGAACCACCACCATCGGTTCTTTGATCAGAAATACCACCCGCACCCGCCCTTTTTCATCGTCCTGTGTTTTTTTTTTATGTAATGGAAGAAGGACGCAGTATTGTATACAATATATAGATCTATTCTTACTTACCACCGGTTTTACGATTGCTCTCTTTGTCGTATCAGTTCAGCGGGTTTCGGTGGTTGTCAGATGACTGGCATTGCCAGGTGAGAGATGGTGACTGAAACTGATGGCAAATCAGACAAAAATAAAACATTGTTCCTAGGTGGGTACTAGGTAGAAAACTGTTGCACTTTTGACCCCATTACCGGGAGTCTAAATTGTGTTAGTCAACTTTACTAACTAACCTAGGTATTTTGAGAAACTTTAAAAATGGTATTAGGTATAAAGATAAGTTTGTATTTTATAAAGTTTTGACATTATTAGGTCGGTGTCAGTCAAATCCGGTGACTGACCGTGAACATTACATTTAAGGTGGGTTTCCACATGTCGGTTGATTGACAAAGTTTGACAGCCCTCGCGTTTATGTCATTGAACGACACCAACGTCAGTTCATTTCCACTTATGCCAATTATTGGCAAAAAATCGTTTCGTCAGTTGATGCCTATTAAATTTTCTCTGTCAATTATAGACAAAGTGACATTTTGTTTGACAATTCAGCTATTTGCACTTGTCCAGTGGTTTCTTTGTCAGTTATTGACAAACGCTGTTAGTCAATTCATTGACAAGCAATTTTTCGCTATTTCCACTTGCCAATTTTGTAATTGGCATAAAAATACGTCAATTGTCAATTTCAAATCGAAAAGTGGAAACCCAGCAGCCAATAAATTTCTGTTTGTATTTTTGATTGTCTTTCTATAATCGCCGACGATAAATAAAGCACTAGCAGTCAACTTCGAAATGACAGTTGACGACTAACTAACTGCAACTCCCAAAGAAATGTCATAGGTCTAAATAAATTTGTCGCTATTTATTTGCAGGGACACTTGCTTCTCTGGCTTTGTGGTTATTGTGGACTGTAACTGAATTGACTATTTTTTGTGGTCAAAATCAAGGAATACAGTTCGGTTTAATTATAAAACTACTCGGCTAACATTTTCGAAACTTACAGAACTTTTCCGAACTTTTTGTGCTTAGTTTGTGCAATTGCCAACACAATTTGTGCTTTTGAATTTTACACTCCTGTCTCCACGAAGGCTGTTGCTATTCGCCCTTAGTTAGAGGCATGGCTTCGATACATGACTGCGTAACGAAATGTCAGATAGAGCGACGTAAGTGTCATTATACTCAAAGGTTTGTCAAGTTGGGTTACTAGCTTCGCTCCCGGTAAAAGCTTTAAACAACATAACGTAATCCTATTTCCCTAAACGTACGGTATAATGTCTGAAAATGATTATACCTACAACTAGTGTGACACGGTCTTACGTATGTCAGTTAGAGACACGGTACACATGAAAGGTAATATATTGCGCATTCTGCAATGGCGGCCTATGTGACCCTGACAATAAACGTATAGAAATACGAAGTAGCTATTCGCACGTTCATTTTGACAGATTTTGTACTGAGCTGAAGTTTACTGAATTTCAGGACACGACTACGTAATCAACGAAACGTAATCCTATTTTCATTAAAAACTCTTTATAAATATAAAAGTTTGGGCTGTTGCTATTCACACGTTGTTCGGGACACGACTACGTAACGAAATGTCATAGTTTATATTGCGTCAAGCTGGGGTATGTGGCTCGCTACGCTCGCGGCAAGGACTCTAAACTCCAGTATAATCATTTTCGGACATTATGCCGTACGTTTTGGATCCAACTTTTCTATTTATAAAGAGTTTTTAATGCAAATAGGATTACGTTACGTTGATTACGTAGTCGCGTCCCGAAAATCGGTAAACAAAATCTGTCAAAATGAACGTGCGAATAGCCACTTCGAAAAGTTTGATCCTAAACGTACGGCATAATGTCCGAAAATAATTATACTGGAGCTTAGAGTCCATACCCCAACTTGACGCAATATAAACTTTGACATTTCGTTACGTAGTCGTGTCCCGAACAACGTGTGAATAGCAACAGCCATAGAAATAATATGCTAGCGCATGAGTTTTCATGGCTTACAATGTGACCCAATTCGAATAATGTGTACTGTGAGTTTGAGACACGGTTACGGGCGAATAGCCACTTCTCCACGAAAAAGATTTGAATCCGATTTCGTTATATGGATCTTGATGATACGTATAGGTATTGAAATCCGTGTCTTTCGTAATGGAGCGACGAAACATTGACGATGTAGGTTTGTAGATATTGAAGAACAAATTTTGTAATATGTAATAAAACTGAGTTTTCGACAAAAAGTTTACGAAGACTCGTCGATTCATTCACACCAAACTCCAACTAGTTTAAAGTTTCAATTAGCTGTGAAACTAGCTGTGAAATATTTCTGGCGACTAGACTTTTATTTAAGCAACTGAACTACGCTCGTATTGACATAATATACAAACAAAATGAATTAAGCTATGTACTTGATAATCGTTCATTTATGGTTGCAATATAATAATTAACATAAGCAACAATCAAAATCAAAAAATCTGAAAATACCATTTAGTGATGGCAGGAAGTGCTGTCGTTCTAAAATTCTAGAAAAACTGAATATTTCGCTGTTTGTGGTGCAAAGATAACAAGAGATTCCACATTTGTAAAGAAAAAACTAGTAGAAACGACAGCACTGAGTGGCTATCCTGTCAGCAGTTTTGCTAAACTCGCTGAATGTAGCAAAAGGTGAAATTATGTCGAAAATTAAAAAAATAAACCCCATAAGCAGTGAATTATGAATGGGAGGCATGCTGCCCCCCTGAAACCCCCCTGCTTGTTTTTCAAAATGTGAAGGTTTCGAAAAATATTGAGAACAAAACTGCAACATTCGAAACGTTCTAGATTTTTGTTTTCGACAGTTTTTAATTCAACTTTTTTTTTGCTGTTGGTTTTTTTTCTAAATATCTTTGTAAACCTTCCTGTGGATAGTGTCCTTTTGCAGAAAAAGTTTTATTTTGATCCTAGTGGTTAGGTCCTTCACAACTGATCGTTGGATCTCAGGATCTCAGTGTTTTCCAACTGTGCCACTGCTCCGGGCGATCCTTTGAGAAACATCCAAGAGTATAGGTAAGAGTCCTGAAAACGCCTCTCAATTTAGGTATTACCGTGGTGAAGCCCATGGTCTATAATAAAATAAATAAATAAATAAATAGGTGGCGCAACAGGCGGTGACACCCAAGGCCTAGCTTCTCGCAACCATTCGTTTTGTGTGAGTTTCTATTTTTGGGACGAATGGAAGGGACCTACAATTTTATGCCGAGTCCGAACGGCTCAATTGAGAAGCTTTTTCATGACAGGCATACTCTCGGATGTTTGTCAGACGTTCGCGAGAGGTGGCGCAGTAGAAAAAACTTTAAGATGTAATTTGGGTTTTTCCGGGGATCGAACCTTGGATCCCTCGCACAGTAGTCCAACACACTAACCACTGCGCTACTGCTATAATACACTTTTAAATATATGTAGGTTAGGTTAGGTTAAGTGGCAATTATCCGTTAATACGGAGTAATTCACTTAGACCAAATTAGGTCCATTGTAATAGCTAATACCACAAGCAGAGTCGGTTATTTCCGCTACTCTTGGAATCATTTTGAATTTTGGAGAATCTCCTTAGTTTGCTGTCTAATCGAGGATTGAGCCGGGCAGTTACATAGTAGGTCGAACGGAGTTTCCTCCTCCTCCTCATACATGCAACTGCGACAGAAGTCATTAGCGGTAACTCCAAGCCTTACGGCATGTCTTCCTAGTATACAGTGGCCTGTTAGTACTCCCACAAGAGTTCCGATATGTGTTCTACTGACGTTTAACAAGACCTTTGTCCTGTGCAGATTTATTCGTGGACAGGTCTGTTTTGCATGGTTGCAGGTGTCAAGATCCCGCCATCTCTCGTTACCATGTTGCAGTGCTAGTGTGAAGATTTTGTATCTTATACCGTTTCAATTGGCACATGGGGCTCTCCTTTACCAGTAGAGAGTTCCATTTTCGTGCCGTTCCTTGCTAGTTCGTCTGCTTTACAGTTACCTTGTATATCTCTATGACCAGGGACCCAGCACAGCGTTAACGTGCACATATCCGAGATCTCATTTAAAGATTTGCGGCAGTGCCTGACCAATTTGGATCTTAATATTGGTGATTCGAGTGCTTTAATAGCTACTTGACTGTCGGTGTAGATGACGATGCCTGAATTCGATATCGATCTCACTTTCAGCAGTTCAGCTGCTTCGCGAATAGCCATAACTTCTGCTTCGAACCAAAATACGCTTGTCGTCATTTGCAGCTTGCATTGCCGCTCCGTGGACAGTAGACCTTACTGAAAAATTAAAAATTAAAACTGACAACTAAGTGACAGCTCAAAAGTTTGACAAACTCGTTTTTTTCGTCTTCAACGATATCGGCGGAAGAAGTTGTAATTGAATGTTGTCCTAGAACTTATCAGCGCATTCAAAATGGTAGGTACATTTAATAGGTATTCAGCTTATAAAATATTCAATTCCATCTTATTTTGTAGATGCTGCCGTTAACGTTTATTTTACGGTATTGTCAAAATGATATTTCTTAAACTTTTTGTATGAAAACCGGCCAGATACCTACTTCTCTCTTCATTTTTCTATGGCAAAAGTACACAAACGAACCTAATATCTACTGTTTTCCGTTTTCGAACAGCTAATTTTTTTTAGCTTTGCTGTAATCCATTTTTGTTTTGATAGCACTTAAGACCAAGCTTTCGGAGTTCTTCAAAATAATTAATTCGGTTGCAATTTCGACTATAAATGATTTTCCTAAAATAAGGCCGTTTCTGTAACTACTCGAGCTTAGGCGAACTCGAAAACTATTGAGGGCATAAGACCACCAATAGCCATGGCTGAGAGAATCATTTTTGAAAAAAAACTAGAGATAGGGCATACCTAAGTCTTATATAGAAAGCCACAAGGTCTCAAAAGCCTTGTGGCCTAAGTTAGATCGAAAACAATGTGTAGAATTATTAAAACTCAGCAGATCAAGGCTGATACTCTCTGGACTCTTCGAATATTGTCAGTCTGTATTGCTCGTTGAATCATCATGTGATGATGTGATGTTCGTCCTTCCAATTGTAGACCATGTGGTCCATGTGGACCACCAGGATGGATGGTGTCGAATGCAGCGAGCCGTTAGTGCGTCTCTTAGTGGATAACCTCGGATACCAGAGGCGGCAACATGCGATGATGATGACGGAACACAATAAACAATGCTGAACCCTGATGGTATCCTCAAATCTTTGCATCGAATACGTTCCTGATCACTTCTCTCGGACTAGGTTTGCAATAAGCCTTTTCGCTTTCGCAAATAACATATTTTATGTATCGCTGAATCCCTAGAACCGATCAACACATCGAATCGCAAAAAGGCAAATAACATCTAAAATCCGTCAAAAAAGGGTTTTACATTACAAAAATAATGCAGAATTTCAATGAACGCCTTAAATCAGGAAATAGGCACGAGAGGTAACCCTGCAAGCGCCGCCTGCAACAAAAGAATTAATCTCTCTCCAAAGAAGCCATACTGAAGCCGCTATAGGGTTTATTTATCAACCCTAAAGTAAAAGGTGGTTTCTTTTTAAATCATAGGTTATTTTGACACTGACAGCTGTTTCCCGCTTGAAATCTGAACAGAAAGTCAGTATCTGTATCATACCTCCGCGGAACTCAATGAGTAGCTTTACGTTTAAACAACGTTGGGAAATATTGAAAACTTCATTTTAGTGAGTGCTGTGTATCCTAAACAGTGCGTTTTTTTTTTAAATAAGTTGTCCGCAAATTGTGCCAAAAGTTCTTGGCGATGTCAATTGGCCGTCTCGGAGCTGCGATTTGACCCCTTTCGTCTCTTTTTTTGTGGGGAACCGTGAAGGACCGATGTTATGCCAACAATCCGGAAACTATTCGAGCACTTTAGGCGAAAAACATCCAAGCAATGCGTGAACTACAGCCCAAAACCATCAACAAGGTCTTGGAAAATTGGAATGACAGAATGCGCTACTGCGAAGCCAGCCAAGGCAGCCACTTGAACGACGTTGTGTTCCATAATTAATGGGAATGTTTGCTCTTACTAATAAAGCCAAAATACATGGAAAAAATTAAAATTTGTTCATTTTATTGCATTTTTAAAAAGAAACTTGTATTTGGCCCACCCTGTACTGTACCTATATTAAAAATGTGCCGTTTGTTAAGCTGGTGGGCCCATCTCAGGAACTTTCCTCCATCTCACCTGTCGTAGGCACGCTGGCGATGATCCATCATTCTCTGAGTTACTAGAGTAGAAATATCTATACCAGATAAGCGGGCAATTCACGTTGAGACCGTTGCAGAGACTGTTGAACGTGTCGGAAAGTCCGTAGAGTCTTGCCTTAGCCATGACCTGTGCGGTGAACATCCAACAGAACCAATATAATACAGCAATTAGTTCTAAAAGCTGCAGCGAAATGGACCTAGAAATAGAGGACCACTTAAAACCCCAATCGCCTTGGAGGTTGGAGTCTCGTAATTTTATTTTAAAGGCAACATTTTGCCCTCCATTAGGTCGCAAGGTCCTGTTTTTGCTTCGATTAATTATCAATTTCTTAAAATTTTTTTAATATGGCAACACTACGCCTCTATATTCTCTCTATTTTCAACTAAATAAATCTCTCTGCTCTCGATTCCTGTCTTTCCTACTGATTCCTGTGTTCGCCTTTGCCATGCCACCCTTTTTTCCCAATGTTCCTCTTCGTTGTTCGCATATTCCTGGGAGTTGCGACAGGCGACTTGAATGGCAATTTCCTCCTTGAATGGAAGTGTATGAGTGCGCAAGATTATTGTAAATTTTCGTTCAGACGAGGACAGCCAACACACATTCAAAACTCAGACAGATATTCTTCCCTTGCATTTGAAAATCCATTTCTATGTTGATAAAAAAACATTAATTTGGAAACTAAATGAAGTTATAAAAAAAAATATTTAAAAGGGTTTGGTGTATAAAACACCCCTCTGCATCTTGTTATAACTCCTTTTCTCTAATCAATTAGCATATGGACAACGGGCTGGAAAATCGGAGTTGTCTGCATTCAGTAGAACGTCAATGAACTCAGTTGGCCGTCAATATTCTTTTGTTGTTGTTTGGGAAAAAAAATCCCAGTCGTTGCGATTGTGTGCGTGCTAAGGTTCGTTGTGTTTATCGCATAGAAAACTGTATCAGTGGACAGCGATTTTACACCCGCGGACGGGATTTTCTTTTCAATTTTCCTGCGCGAGGAAGTATCGTGAGTGACCCTAATTAGATATACCCAATTAATTAAAGGTGTGTGTTGGTGCGTAAGAGAGGGGTGGTGATGGTGAGTCCTTGTTCATTGAATATAGACGAAGCCGTATACAGGTTTTTTTTATAAGGAACTTGCAAGTGCTGTCAATTTTGTACTATCCATGGAACTTGAAGGGATGCCAATAAAGGTGGCAAGGACCTACAATAAATTGAGTTGGCTTCATTTTCATAGCACGAGCATAACAAAAAAAAAAAAACTATTTCAAACTTTATCTACGATTTTTATCTACCCTCTCGATGCCTATCTACGATGACCTTCAACCTGAAATCCCGTCAAATATATCATTTTCAACGTCAGCCCCTATAATTTCGTATACCTACTAAACAGGGGAATATTTCGTAGAAGCAGGCAAGCAATTCTCGGTGTTGAAGCACTTTATCAGACAACAAAGTTAAAAAAAAAAACCGCGCAATTGCAAAACCCTACCTACCGGTCGCTGCCCTAAATCAATATTTACCCACCAAACACCTTACGCACGCAAATTTCTAATCAGAGCGTTCCAATGAATGCAGAACACCCATCGACAATATTACACTTTCTTACTCTACAGTCTACACCTATAGCGTGTTGTGTTTCTATATCTATGTACTTGCTCGTATTCGCGTTTCGCAACAAACAGATAAAATTTCATGTTTACTAGCGCGGATCCGTTTGTGCAAGAGTAATACATGAACATGGGCCGCTACTATCTTATCTATGTTTTACGCCTTTTTATTCGCACAATGAGAATGCGGAAAAGCGCGATGGTATATACAATACATACTTCAAAGCGCGAGCTTGTATTCAAAAAGCAAGGGGACTGCACGAGAAGTGTGTTTTTTTTTTTGTTTATTATCGAGGGTCACATTCTTTTCTTTGTATAACTAAAGGCGACACTACACTCCGATACGGACCTGATCCTCAACCAACATGACTATCCTGTCAACTCCGGTTATAGCTACCTCCAATTGCGCACTCAATTTTGGTTGATGTCTCATTCTAGCTGGGACCACCACCTTAGGTAGGGTAAGGCTGTATAAAGATTCGCCAGGCCTGAGATTTCATGTCTATATTTTTCCACCGATCTTAGGTCTATATCGATATACCAGGCTGGTGCTGGGACATCAAGTACCTTCAATCAGACTTGTCCAAGGAAAACATGAGGACACGTTCTCACTTAAACCCACTCAGTGCGTAGTCATTCGCATTTGCAGAGTCCCTACTCCTGGGCCATTTAGCAGGTGCGCGTGATAATAAGGTTGTTATACAACGTATGCATAGTTATTTGCTCATGATGTCATTGCTTAAGTTTACCGCAGAGCCTAGTTTACAACCTAAACATTATAGACAAATGTACAGGGTGGGCCATTTAGTGGTTTCTTTTTAAATCATAGGTTATTTTGACACTGACAGCTGTTTCCCGATCGAAATCTTGTCAGAAAGTCAGTGTTATACCTCCGCGAAACGAAATGAGTCGCTTTACGCTTGATTATTGCTGGGAAATATTGAAAACTTATTTCCAAAGTGAGTGCTGTGTAGCCCAAACAGGGCGTTTTTTGCAAAGAAGTTTTGGCCGAAATGAAGCATCCACCGCGCATGCTGTACGCAAGTTTGTGCAAAAAGTTCGTGAGACTTGTATGCTAGTGGACAACACTCATGGTCACCGTCGTCGTACGGGGACACAGATGAGAATTAGGCTGCTGTAGCCGAGAGTTTGACACTCAATTCACGAACATCTACTCTCCATCGATAACAACAGCTTAAAATTCCACGCACTAGCCTGAGAATTCTGCACAAAGATCTCGTATTATTTGCTTACAAGGTCCAATTGACTCAGCAATTGAAGGCACAGTTTGGGCCTTAGAACAGCTTAAATTGGACAAACGCTTTGGGCCAAAAATTACCTTTTCTGACGAGGCGCATTTTCATATAGGCGGCTACGTTAACGAACAAAATCGGACGTTATTGTCGAGAAGCCAATGCATCCACAGAGAGGGACAGCTTGGTGCGGATTGTGGAGTGGTGGCTGGAAAATGAGGCTGGGAACAACGTTTCGGGCAACGGTGGGCGTTACAAAGTCATGTTAATCCACTTTTTTTTTTTACTAAAATTGAAGAAGACGTGGGCGCAGTAGCACAGTGGTTAGTGTGCTGGACTACTGTGCGAGGGAGAGGGATCCCAGGCTCGATCCCCGGAAAAACACAAATTACATCTTAAAATTTTTTCTACTGCGCCACCTCTCGCGAACGTCTGACAAACAGTATGAGTCAGTACGAGAGTATGACTGCCCTGACAAAGCTTCTCAATTCAGCCGTTCGGACTCGGCATAAAATTGTAGGTCCCTTCCATTCGTCCCAAAAATAGAAACTTACACAAGCGAATGGTTGCGAGAAGCTGGGCCTAGGGTGTCTACCGCCTATTTATTTGTTTTTAAAATTGAAGACATGAATTTGGACGACCTCTGGTTTATGCAAGATGGCGCGCTATGCCACATAGCCCATGCCACAATCGATCTTTTGCGCAGCAAATTCGCAAATCGTGTTATCAGCCGTCTTGGCGATGTCAATTGGCCGCCTCGGAGCTGCGAGTTGACCCCTTTGGACTTCTTTTTTGCGGGGAATCGTGGAGGACCGATGTTATGCCAACAATCCGGAAACGATTCAAACAACAAAACGAAGGACACTACGTCATTATGTCTTAGGCAAAGTCTTTTTTACAAACAAATACAAAAGTAAAGTGGAGCCCATGTCGATCTTTATAGAGCACTGAGAGTCTCGAAACTCATCGTACACAAACAGCTTGTTGAGGGCTTTAATTCTTTCAAAGATATTCTTCAAAAATGAAGCTTGCATGCGATTTTAAGATGCTATCCTCTTTCTTCTATGGACTGGCCCAATAAATCCTCGAAAAAATCCTACTGATAGGTGGTTTTATTTCATACGCTTAACTTTGACTATTAATAGGGAGCTGGCATAAGCGTTTAAGCTACGTGCCACCAGATCCCGAGCAAATGCGGGACAATAACAAAGGAAATGATCCGAAGTATTGTCGTACACTTAAGCCTAGCTAAGAAGCTTAGCAAAAGCGAAGTGCCCCGTAAGAACGCGAATAAGTTCTCTGCAGTCATTTCTAATGAGAGACAACAGGAATGCTTCAGACTTCTTACTGACTTTTGGAAGAATGCGTTTAGTCTGTCCGCTTCCTGTAGAGCCTTGCCCATACACAGTTGTGTTCGTTTAAGACCCAACCGTCAATGGAAGCCCTGACCGAGGACACAGGAAGACCCAGCACAGGTTCTGGTCTCGAGAAATTATCCTCTGAACCTTGCTTAGAAATCTCGTCGGATATCTCATTTCCAGCAATCCCAGTGTGACCTGGGACCCAGACAAGAGTCAAAGAGTTCAGCCTTGCGACCGAGTTCAAAGAGTTCTTGCTTTCCCGAACTATTTTGGAACGGATTCCAGGTTTGAGCAAGGCCTTAAGCAAAGCTTGGCTTGGCTACAGGCGCAGATACTCGGATCTCGGACCCCGTCACCTATTCTTAACAAAATATTCGACAGCCATCCGGATAGCATAGAAAAACAGAGGCATGCTTGCCCAACGAGTAGTGAAGTCTAATGGTGTCGGCTTCCACGAAGACACCAGCAATGGATCCTTTAGGAGACATCCGTGAAAATACGACTAAATCCCAAACCAGGCTTAGACTCTGTCTGAAGCAAGTCCTGAACGCATGGAAAGTCGACTCTAAATTTGCACAACGGCCGAAGTTCCGGTGTCATTGCATCAGACGGCATAGCCATGGAACTAGGTTCATAGGATAAGTGTCGTGCAAGGTCATCGACACTCCAGTCTGGATTATACCAAAAACCACCCCGGCTAAGACGGTAGATTGCTTTGATAGTAACACCCATGATATTGGTATCAAGGGGACGTAATTCAAGCAGAGCAGAGTCCGGGGGGCTTATTCCCAAATGCGCGGCGGATCGCTTTTCACGGCGGATTGGTATTTTTTATATTTCCAAAAGCGATTCGATCCATGCGATAGCTATTGTGAGGATTGCTGGCAATAAATCCGCCAGCAAATACAAAAATACCAATCCGCCATGAAAAGCGATCCGCCGCGCATTTCGGGAAAGCACCCGTGCAGCCAAGACAAACCGTTCTTTGGAGTTTTGTGCATCAGATGGCAGTCAGTCAGAAGGCAGGCAGTCAGTTCTGAGCTATAGTTGCGTTATTTTTGCTGATTTAGACGTTACATACTGCTAGGTTCCACATTTCACTTTCACTCGAAATGAAATCGGAAATAAACTTTTGTGTTCTACATTTCACTGTATTCGATTTCGATTTCAAAATTTTCTGAATTAAGACAAAGTGAAATTGTGATTTCGAAAAAAATTCTGAGTTTCCGAATCGCTCGAAATTTAGAACACTGAAAACGAATTCACTCGATTTGCAATTTCGATTTCACTCGATTTCTGGAACCTAGCTGATAAACTGTAATTAGCCTTAAATTGCATTATACTAGGTTATTACTTGGCCACATTTCCGTATACTCGTGACAAATCCTCATATGCAACTTTCACTGTTTGTTCACGTCAATTACAAGAAACTTGTATCTACCTTTCGTCGTAAATCTTTCACTAACTCTGCTTAAAGCCTTGGAATCAACTTCCCCTCTTTTTAACGAAACAAAATCGAATGTAGATAGTTTTTCCCTTCCGTTTACTCACTTTTATCACTTTCCACACCCACAATTTTTTTGTTTTCACAATTATTTTTGCTTGTAAATTTTAACCTGATGTTTTTTTTTTTAGTTTTAGTTTTTGGTCTTAATTTTTGTAAACTCTGAGTATGTATATCAAAATCACATTTGAAAACTGTACAAAAAAAAGTACAATCAATCTTGCTTCATCTAGGACTGACATTCATTTGCTACAAATAATAAAATCTACAACATTTTCAGTCGCTTTTTTTGTAGACTGAGGATCGATAAAATCGTTTTGGCGCCGATTGACACATCCTTAAAGTGTTTAACACTTTCGACCACAGTTTGATTAATAAATCATAAGCGTAGATACACGCGCCTCTTCGCCTCCGCATTTTAGAAATATCTCGCCCACAAAACTTAAAGCAGTTGACATGGGAGAAAAGTCAAAAATACGTCATACAAATATTTACGAAACAAACTATTTGGCATTCAAAAAGTCAGTTTTTAACAAGGCCACACAGTTCAAAGGTGCATACCTTAAAATATGCAATTTGTCAAACAAGTCAGAGGGCAAATTCAAATGTCAAGAAATTATAAAAATAGCTGTCTAAATGAACTGCACTTAACAAAACCAACCTTGCAATTATAGAAATAAAATAAATGGTGTCGAAAGAGCTTTTATTTTCCAAGTTAACATTTTATCGTGACAACTAATCAAAAATATTCAAATTCACTTGTCTCTGTTCGCTCTTATAATGAGTTGTCAACGGAAATAGAATTTTTTTTTCTTCCGAACATCAGAAACTTTTACTAACTATAGCTGCGTAACAGAGCGGCATCTAAGGCCGGACGCATCAGAATATCGACAACGCAATACTACACGAGTTTTATGTGTACATTTTCACCTGAGTTGTGTTAATGTGTGTGCCGGAGCGGTATGGCGATGGCGGCACGCTTTAGAACAGAAAACATACATTTTCCAGGTGAGCTTTAATTTTACCGCCCACTTGGGTATACGCACCATAAAGCATCTGCCTTATGGTCTCTGTCTATACGCTCGCCAGGCAACGTCATTCAAACGAATAACAAATGTGAGTGGGTATTTATATCTTTGCGTATCCGAACTAACTTTAGAAGACTTGTTCAGCTATTTTGACGTTTTTCTTGGGATTTGCTTATATTTTCAAATTTAAATTGAATCCAAATCTTTACACGGAGAGGGCTCTTGCCACAGCAAATAGCACAGTTAAAGTGCGTACTTTGATTTTATTGGGGAGAACGCGATGTCAATCCGAGACGGGGACAATATCTTCAAAAGGTCGTAAAATGTATCTTTTATGTTGTATGTTGTCACAGTAGGGGGAAGTGTTTTAAGGGAAAATGGGGCACGAATTTCTGTGTTTTATTTGTTTATTTGATTTGGTTATTTTTTTCTTCCCTGAAGAAAGGTACCTACTAATTTTTAAAGTGGTCTTTTAAGCTAGTTTTCTTTTTTTTTTTTTAATGTTTTTCACTGCGTTGCGAAAATGTCTGGGCTATTTTTAGAAAAAGAAAAAAAATCTCAACATAACTATTTTGTTGTGTTTTTGGAAAACCTGATGGTAAACAGAAATGAAAAATGCGAACAGCGCATGTACGTTTAGATCGTGCGAAATTTTGTATTTAATTTTGTTGGCATTTTATTTTTAGAAAAATAATAAAAATAATAATAA
This sequence comes from Cheilosia soror, assembly GCA_949372485.1. Classification (NCBI taxonomy): domain Eukaryota; kingdom Metazoa; phylum Arthropoda; class Insecta; order Diptera; family Syrphidae; genus Cheilosia; species Cheilosia soror. The sequence continues at coordinate 34,847,785 of OX443564.1, read as the reverse complement.
AAATACAAACGACTTGAGAAAAAAAAAATCGAAGGACTGGGGCCCAAATTCCATTGTATAGCTCGCAATGTGTTATCGGTTCACCAAAGAACATTGAGCATTCCTTTTCGAGTTGAACGGAATTTTCATCTTTAATGACTTTGTACATTTTACATGAAAATAGGTTAGGCTAGGTTATAGGTTGTGATTTTATCTATACCACGCCTGGGGAACATTCACCGCCAAAACCTTAACCAATTCGCCCAAACACTTAATCTCTTCTCTATTTATTCATTCATTCATTCATTTTCAATGGTCCGCTTGTCCATTAAGTGGGTCGCGGGTGTAGGTTGCTCAAGTGGACCCTCCATAGCTCTCGATCCTCCGCCATCGACTCTAAATCATCAAGGGCAATCCCCATACGGGTATAGGAGAGATTATGGACTTGATCTAACCATCTCATCCTTGGTCTACCTAGAGGACGCCTACCCGATGGTACGGATTCCATAGCACGTCGTGGAATCCTGGTCGGGGACATGCGTTTAACATGACCAAACCACCGAAGCATGGATCGCTCCGTCCGGAGAAGTAGCTGCTCAACATTGAGTTCCTCACGTATTCTGCTATTTCTGATGCGATCTCTACGGGTCACACCAGCAATACTACGGAGAAAATCTCATTTCGGCAGCTTGTATCCGCGATCTTATTCTTTCGGTCATTACCCAAACCTCATGACCATAGGTGAGAGTTGGAACAAACACCGAATTAAAGACTGACAACTTAGCTTTGACACCAAGTTCAGTCCTCCTAATAACAGAATGACCAAGCTGTCTCAAAATTGACTCAGCCTGACCAATCCTACAGGAAAACTCGGCATTGCTCCTTCCATCACTCGTGAATAAGACCCCGAGATACTTAAACTTCTCCACCTGTTTCAATGGGACTCCACTAACATGCTGAGTGCATTGAACAGGCGTTCTGGAGACGACCATCACTTCAGATTTGTTCACGTTTACCTTCATCTCTCTTCTCTATATACCTACATTTATATATGCAAATTTCAACCAATTTTGTTGATTTTTTTTTTTAAATGTCGGTAATTACGCTGATCGGGTGATAGGCTAAACAAATTCAAACAAAGGGGCGTGGCACCGCCCATACAAAAAAAACATTCAAAATCGTATATCTTGAAAACCACAGAATCGATTGAGCTCAAACTTACAGATAATCTTAGGTATTGGCCGTGGAATACTCCTGTGAAAATTGGTCAAAATCGGACATAGGGGTGTGGCACCTCCAATACAAAAAAAAAATTAAAACATTGTCGCCCGTAAATAAACAAAATAAAATAAAAAATTAAAAAAGTAAAAAAAGGCCTGGCGAAGCTGGCGGGGGTTCAGCTAGTTTCCCTATATAACATAAAAAAGGTTTTAGTTTTGTTTGAGAGGCCAACCTCCTCATTTAAATTGTCGAATTTCCTCCTATTCCGAGCAATACCTTGAGATTAACAGAGAAGATGAGTAATATCCTCTGCGACATGTAGTTCCTCGCAATACCTGCAGGTGTCTGTATTTGTTAAACCTAGTCTCCTAGCGTGCTTCGGCTTCCTAAGAAGGCGGTATTCCTATCTCCATTCATAACTTTCATCTGCTGAATGGAACTAAAATTGGTGAGACTTCCCAAAATTATTCTGCAGAGCATTAAAAGAGCGGTTGTGCATCAACAAAAACAGAATTGACAGTTGCTTTGCAATTTTGCAGTAAATACCGATTACCTTCTTGGGCTGCTCTACAGTTCGGTGAGAATCAAGGCATCAAGGGAAGCAACTGCCTCGCCTCCACTGCCACTCCAAGTGAAGGCATTTGCTTCTTCTGAACCGCGACTTTGCCGAGGTCTTCCTGTACTCTGAGTTGATTTTTTTTTCGTGCCATTGGAGTCATGCTCCGTAAATGTAGGATTGAGTCTAAAACCTTTTTGTGTAGATGCTACGGAGATGAGGAGAAGGTGAAGACCATGCAACACTCTTTGCCACTGCCGCGCTCTACAATAACGACGCATATGTACCCTAGGATCCATGTTCTTTGCAAGCACCGCAGTTCCTAGACTTAATTAGCAGCACCATGTATTATTCCTAAGCCGGCCAGTATAACTTGTTGAATTTTGTTGTGTTTAATATTTTGAGTCTCTTTTTTAATAGGCGATTCTCAATGAACATTTTAGGTCTCCAAGTGGACGCGATGAGTTTGTTTTTCTTCCATCACGTATCTACCCCTAACCTGACCTAAAGAAGCCGCATGACAGTGATTGAGCTTTTCTAAAATTAAATCATTAAAGATCTCGGTAAGGTTGTTGCCAACCTTAGTGTATACGACCACACAAACGGATCATTTCTGCAGGGACACCAAAACTAGAAATGGCTCTTTGTAACTTACGTCTATAGATGCTGTCAGTGACGGCTTTGAAATCAATAAAAAGATGGTGAGTTTATATTTGGACTTCCAAGGTTTTATTCCACGATCTGTCTTTTCTGACATAAAGTCGCAATGATTGGGGCAACTACAGGACCTGAACCTGCGTTGGATCTGCCTGCATCTGTGGTTAGGTCATCCATTGATACTTGGGCTTCTCATGAACACGAGTGTCGGTGGCGTGACTGCGCTGGGTGTAGAACGACTGCGTCCGGACATCTGCAAAAAGTCCGCGTCTTTCCTTTTGTCTCTCAGGAGAATCGACTGCAGACTGCTAGTATGCATCCTTTCGGGCCACCAAGCTTTTGACAAACACTTAAATGTATTAGGCTTGAGCGACACCGCCATCTGTCCCGCTTGTGGAGAGGACGACGGAACAGTGGAACACTTTCTCTGTAATTGCCCTGCCTTTGCTCGCATTATGTGGCAGATCTTTGGGGCTGACGTGGTGAGTGCCGAACATCTAAGCTCTTCATCACTGAAGCTCCTTCTCATCTTTCTTCGAAAGACGGGGAAAGTAAGTACAGTAAAGTAAGTAAGTAAAGTAAAGTAAGGTTTGGCAGTACAATGGAATGGACCAGTAGTTGTGTCTGAGTGATCCATCGGAAAGTAGCATCCTCCGACAAAAAAAAAATATTGTGGCAACTAGGTTATCTACGAAGTGTTTTAGTCGTTCACATAATATAGTAGATATGATCTAAGCGAGACTGATGCTTCTGTAGTTGGTGCAGCTTTCTTGTTGACCGAGCAAACGATCCATCAGCCTTGCTCACTATGTTTTGATCAGGTGGACGGAAGTATTGTCGTATATCATTGAATGGTTAATTTTGGTTGGTCTATATCGCTGTTTGGAGTCTGTTTTTCTATATTCTATCCACTGCCTGCTGATTCTAGTACAAGGTTTCCTTCGTCATTGCTACAGGTATTTACCTGTACGCGATTTGCTGGCTGACACTTTCTATTTTTTTTAAAAAACGTTCGTAGATTGTTCCTATTAATGATGGCTTTCCACTGGCACTGGTCTGGTGCTGTACCATGGCAACAGATATAGGACTGATTATTGGACGTTTAAAAAGCTCGAGAATCCGTACATATGAGGCGTAATTTGTGTCGATCGCACAAACTTGGTTGACGGTTTGTTGATTCAAAAACAGCCAGGTTTGAGATGTAAAAACCTTGAGATCCCTATATCTAAATTTCGTCCAGGAATATAAGGTCGTGTAGCTTGTGCTCACCAACTGCCCTAGCAAAGATATTCTCTATTTCTATTCTGGCGTTAAAATCGGCTAATTTAAAGCGTTTGCACCGTCGTCCATTTCTGAGGTCTGTAATCGTTGCGGAACTACTTTTTTTTTCGTGGTTAGTGTCTTAATTTTGATCCCCGGAAAAATAAAGAGGTGGCGCAGTAAAAAAAAAACTTCAAGATGCAATTTGTGTTTTTCCGGGGATCGAACCTGGGATCCCTCGCACAGTAGTCGAGCACACTAACCACTGCGCTACTCACTCAAAACGAATGGTTGCGAGAAGCTAGGCCTTGGGTGTCACCCGCCTGTTGCGCCACCTATTTATTTATTTATTTTTATTTTTTACATCTTAAGGTTGCTCTACCTCTCAAGAACATATGACAAACACCCGAGAGCATAACTCACACAAACAAATGGACCTATTAAAGCAACTATTTTTTTAGGGAAGTTACCCTACTTAACAAGGTCCATATTATAGCAATAGACTACACTGGGATTGCTAAGCAAGGCGCAGAAGATGGTTTCTCGCGATCTGATCCTGCTTGATGTCTACGTCCTCGTTCAGAGCCTCCACTCAAGATTAGTTTTCTTGCGAACACACGGCTCTCTAGAACTCGGAAAGACCAAGTTCATTATTTTTGTCTCTCGGCAGAAAAGACTGCTTCTTGTCCGGTTCAACCCCGGAAAACCAGAAATGACACTTTAAAGTTGTTTTCACT